>BSBM01000597.1:517500-1835000 GCA_027924585.1 Larix kaempferi | reverse complement strand
CATCCTCATCATCCTCATCGTCATATTCATCATCACCATCCTCTTCTTTATCATCACCATCATCATCATCATCGTCGTCGTCATCATCATCATCATCGCCGTCGTCGTCGTCAT
Source organism: Larix kaempferi (assembly GCA_027924585.1). NCBI lineage: Eukaryota > Viridiplantae > Streptophyta > Pinopsida > Pinales > Pinaceae > Larix > Larix kaempferi. The sequence continues at coordinate 1,834,886 of BSBM01000597.1, read as the reverse complement.
CATCATCGTCGTCGTCGTCATCATCAGCGTCGTCATCATCGTCGTCGTCATCTCCATCACCATCATCATCCTCACCACCATCATCATCCTCACCACCATCTTCATCATGATTGACTGTTGACCATCGTCATCATCCTCTTCTTTATGATCACCACCATCACCATGATCGTCGTCATCATCATCATCATCCTCATCACCATCTTCATCTTCATCTTCATCATGATTGATTATTGATCATCATCATCATCATCATCATCTCCATCCTCTTCTTTATCATCACCATCATCATCCTCATCACCATCTTCATCATGATTGGGTATTGATCATCATCATCATCATCGTCATCATCATCATCCTCTTCTTTATCATCACCATCATCATCATCACCATCATCATCATCATCATCATCTTCAACATCATCATCATCATCATCATCTTCATCAGCATCATCTTCATCCTCATCATCCTCATCGTCATATTCATCACCATCTTCATCTTCATCTTCATCACCATCTTCATCTTCATCATGATATTCATCACCACCATCCTCATCATCATCATCATCATCATCATCATCATCATTATCATATTCATCATCATCATCGTCATCATGATATTCATCATCATCATCATTGTCTTCATCTTCATCATCTGCTACTCCCCCTAGCCAAAACCCCCTTCTCTCTATTTATCTCCCCTCCTCTCCCTAGCCCTTACTAACCCATGCTCTCTCAGTCTCTCTCTCCTCCCTACACCTCCACCTACCTCTAACCACGCCTTCCATCTCTCTTTCGCAGACCCTACAACCAACACCCTCTCCTCTCTCGCTTTCTCTCTCCCTCCTTCCCCCCACCCCAACCATTACTACCCCCCTCTCTCAGTCTCTCTCCCTCTCTCTCTCCCCCTCGTCAACCCCCCTCCTAGCCTCTTACCCCTAACTACCCCCCTCCTAGACCCTTACCCCTACCTAACCACCCCCCATCTCTAATCCCTAAACCCCTAACACCAAATCCCTATTTAACCTCCTAACCCATATAAACTATTGAATAAGGTTTTTTTATTATTTCAATAACGCTAGCGTGTTTATGAATAAACAACACGCAAGCGTTTTGTTCAACTAGGTACATTATTTAGCCGTGCACCAAACATATTAAATACCTAGGTTTTTTTTAATATTCAAGAAACGCTCGCGCGTTTTGTGTGTCAATAACGCTCGCGCGTTATGCGTTTACATAACGCTAGCGCGTTATGTCTATGCAAAAAAAATTGCAAAATGATTTTATCCTCCCATGTTCTGCGTTTTCTCCTCCCGCCTTCCCGTCTCCCATACAACACGACACTTCACAATTAATAGTCAAAGCATTGGAGGAAGCTCAATACACTCCATGTTCACAATCAACAAGTTTGAAGAGGATTCTACAGTTGGCATTTGGAATTGAGGATTCCACATTCACAATTACCAAGCTTCAAGGGGATTCTTCATTCACAAATTCAAGCTTCAAGAGGATTCTACATTCACAATTTCAAGCCTCAAGGTAATTCTATATTAACAATGTCAAGCAAGTTTGATGAATCTATATGAACACAACTGAAGAAGAATCTACATTCCCTATTAAGCAAGCTTGAAATTTCTATATTCACAAATGAAGAATTTTATATATTCACAAGTGAGGTAGAAACTTTACTTTCACATTTGAGCCAGATTGATGTTCATCTATATTCACAATTGAGGAAGTATCTATATTGACAATTGAGCAAGCTTGAAGAACCTATATTCACAGTTGATAAATAATTTGGATATTTGAATAATTGAGCACACCTCTAGGATCTATTTTCTTAGTATTGCTCATTGTGGTCATGGGGAATCCACGCAATCGAAAAAGGAAATCGGAAAGGAAAGAGAAGCCTCAAGAAACCATGGAAGAAGTTAGAGAAAAGAAAAGATTGGACATGTGGAATCGAAGCCATTCCATGGAAACTCATCCAATTCCAACTGTAGATGATGCCACGGTCGTTCCTACCCATCCACCTCAAGAAATACGAAGAAATTCACTAGAGGGGCCCTCAATTTCAACAACATTTGATGAACAAGCACCCCATGGCACTAGTGAAGAAGTAAGACGTAGGTGCTCATCGGGGGATGTTTCAATTCCCACATCAAGTCAACCTCAGAATATGGTAGTGAATGACTTGTTGGATAGTGGTTATACAAGCGACGAAATTAGAGAGGCATTGAGTGGAGGATTGAAAATGGAAGAAGGAAATGTTATGGAGACCGTCCAAGAGAATGAAAGACAAGGGGCTCCTATGGAAACGCCGGAGCGTCCTGGTGATGGTGTACATGCTCCAGTTCCAACATCCTTACCTCCATTAGCAACTGCACGCCGAAGAACTCCGAGACGTATACAGGTTGATGAAAATCTCATTAGTTCAGTTGAAGGTACGTTGTCTAAATGTTCTATTGCTTATCAAACTCTACAAATACTTGATAACTTTTTTGATTCTAAATGTGATGGGGACAAGTGTAAATTATTTTTATCATTGTTGAAATCTAGGCATATGACTATTGTTAGAAGAACATTAGGGATAAAGATGGCCAAAAAGTTAGAACCAAGTTCTCATATCGTAAAAGTTTAGTAGATGCATTTAGTACAATTCGAAAGAAATCTCGCTCAAAGGATTGCAATGCGGCTCGTCATGTGTTGTCACAATCAATCATTAAAAATAGCACTAGGGAACTTCATTTTCTTAAACCTACATCCAAAATTGTTAATTTGAATGTGAAGACACTTCGTAGGTATTGTGTTAGAAGAGAACAACTTGAAACCGGTCAAGCAGATGTTTGGGCCTTCATTGGTAGGTTGCCACGCTCTGATATGAAGCTCATTGATGCGGTAAAGGGATTAGTGCAAGCTTTTTGGCATGACAACACTAGACCTTCTTCCAACCAAAAAGATGTATTAAAATTGAGAAGGGGCTCAAAGGATCGTGAACCACACATTAAACATTTTCTTGATATGACACAAATAGAATTATATGAGAGATTTAGGAATGAACATAATGAACTTGACTTGGGCCAAAGATCCTTTGAAAAATGCAAACCATGGTATGTTAAAATAAACACAATTCGTAACACATGTTGTTGTCAATACCACATTGAGTATGGTTACTATTATGACACATATACATATATTTTTCGTGTATTGCATAACACTCTTCTGTATGAATGCTCAGCTGCATTACCACCGATTCCATCTAGAGACTTTATTCATAGCATCTTGTGTAGCAGGCCAAACGATTGCACATTTTATCAAAAAAATCGCATAGATGGGACATGCCCAGGGCGTGGTGGATTCGCATTATTGGACAAATGCATACATGTGACCGATGAGCATGAACTAGGGAGGCAGGAGGTGAACTTGCAGTCATTCAAATATGTCACGTATGATATTGATGGAGGGAACGAAAGAAAAAAATACAATTGGTCACTTCTCAAGTTGGTAACGAGTTATTGAATACTATTTTTTCTTCAGATTGCAATTTCATATGTAACAATCTATTGATATATGTATTTATTGTTGATCTACCAGGTACGAGTTTCTGACTTCATGGAGGAATTTTTTTGAAAAGACACAACATTATGTAAAGCATGTGCATGTGGCTCGTTGGCAAGATGAGCAGTTTAGAACGTGCAAGGATACATTTCCTATTGGGACTATCCTGTCAATGGTCGATTTTGTGGAAAACCACACTCTTCAACCGCAAAATGAGATTCAGAGTCAATACTATCACTCAGATCAGGTCAGCATAATCGTCCATATCACCTATAGACATGGGGCAGATAGTACTGAAGACAACAGGGTTATATTGAAGGAGTATCACTTCTACATAAGTGATGACATGTCACGACTTGGATTTTGTACAACACAACTTTCAAATGTTCTACAATCACTTGAAGGATAACAGTATACAGATGGAACAACATTGGATTTGGTCTGACGGTTGTGCAGGGAAATTAAAAAATGCCCGTGTCTTCCAATGGTTGTGTATGCTCCACAAAAGGCACAAGGTGCCACATATTTGGAACTATTTTGAGACCGGACATGGAAAAGGTGAACACGATGGAGCAGGTGCGTGCATAAAGACTACATTACATAGGAAAGAAATGAAGTTCATAGATGGACCTATCATCCGAAATGAAAAAAGCATCGTTGAATGGTGTGCTTCAGTCATGGGGGAGGGAGCAAGAAGGCAGGAAGATCACTCAACCAGAAAAGCACATGTGGTTAGATATTTTTGGGAGGTGGTGGATGTATATCATTCACAGTTATATGAGTGCAAGACCATCCAAGGAACTCGTGCATTTCATTCAGTTAGAACGTCAGACAATGCTATACTTGAAATGTGGACAAGGAAACTGTCATGTTTTTGTTCTCCATGCAGTAGTGGTGAATGGGACGAATGTGAATCCATGGATTGGGTTGATGGATGGGACCCTGTATCACTCCCCATTGGTCGACGAATAGCTATAGAATTATCCCAGTTGGAGGAGGACCAATCAAGTATTTCACCAAACTATGACCACATATTAGATCTCGTACAACTAGGTTCGATTAATATTATAATATTTTTGACAACTAGTTGTGTCTAATTAGCTGTGTATATTTTTGATATCTTTGGCAACTAGTTGTGTCTAATTAGTTGACTAAAACGTTGGAACTATATTTTCTCCAGGGCACATATACGCAGTAGTTTCCCCGAGACGCAATGCATGGCGCACTGACTATTGGCTGGCACGTTTCTTAGAGGGGAAGCAAACCCTAAATGTCCCATTGCGGGATTCTGAGGGAGTTGATTTTCCAATTGGGTCGATCGTTATAAAGGGACAATATTTGAACCAGGTTTCCCACTCAACAAATAGAAAAGAGTATACATATGAAGATTATAGGCTAGGTGAGATTGTATACCATTATACAAACTTAGTTATTGGTACAAACCTCCAGCTACAAACAATGCCAAGGAAGAACTCATCAAAGGAACAATACTTATTGCCTTATTCCGAGCACGAGAGATTAAAGGAAACCATTGGTATTCGAGCTGATCCTGATGGTCTAGTCGAATGACCATAGATAGGTAATCTAGTACGTGGTTTGCTTGTTTTATTGTGTACTATGTTGTAGGTATGTGGTGTACATGTATGCTATGATTTTGTTTTGTGGTCTCATTGAGTATTGGCATTAATATTTTGAATATTGCAGCCATACATTGATAGCTTGATAGATTCATAAATTGCATAGACTTGGTACAACTTGATAAATTGCACAAGTTTTGTAATCATCATCATAATCATGATCATCATCTACATCACCACCACCACCACTGCCACCACCACCACCACCATCATCATCATCATCAACATCTTCATCATCCTCACCACCACCATCATGATCATCACCATCACCATCAACACCACCATCACCATCATCATCAACGTCTTCATCATGATCACCATCATCATCTTCATCACCATTACCATCATCATTGCCATGTCTAGGTTCCTCATCAGCATCTCCATCATCACATCTTCATCATCATCATCATCATCATCTTCATCGCCATCACCATTATCATCAATGTCTTCATCATCATCACCATCTTCATCATCATCATTAACTCTAACTCTAACCCTAATTCAATTTCCTTCTATAACTCTAATTTCCTTCATCATCATCACGCTAGCTATACCTTCATGGTGGATGATTTTGCAAAGTTGACCCCCGTGGAAAAAAATTGCACACTCCCTCACTGAGTAAAACCCTAGCGAATGCACCTACAAGATGACACGTGGGCCATGGGACCAGTGGAGAAGGGCACCCCTAGCATTATCCCCACGTCCTGAATCCAACGGAGTCGACGGTTCGTCGATCGGAGCGACGGTCTTCATTCTATGGCTTGTTCCGTCCAACATCCAAAAGGCCTTCAGGGACACCTGACGGATGCCTATCGAGGCCATAGAATCCCAATCGTGCAACAAAATCAGGTTCCGGGGAGACATGCAGGTGTGTCTAGGACAGTTCCAGCTGGGAACACTAGCCACAAGTGCCCGCTGGATGATTTTGCAAAGTTGACCCCCATGGGAAAAAATTGCATAGTCCCTCACTGAGCAAAACCCTAGTTTGTAGAATGCACCTACAAGATGACAGATGGGCTAGGGGACCGACGGAGAGGGGCGCCCCTAGCATTGTCCCCACATCTTGAATCCAACAGAGTCAACGGTTCGTCAATCAAAGCCACGGTCATCATTCTATGGCTTGTTTTGTCCGACATCCAAAAGGCCTTCAGGGACACCTAGTGGATGCCTATCGGAGCCATAGAATCCCAACCGTGCAACAAAAATGGGTTCCAGCGAGACATGTGGGTGTGTCTAGGATGGTTCCAGCTAGGAACACTAGCCACAAGTTCCCGTTGGACTATTTTGCAAAGTTGACCCCCGTGGGAAAAAATTACATAGTCCCTCACTGAGCAAAAACCTAGTTTGCAGAATGCACCTACAAGATGACACGTGGGCCATGGGACCGACAGAGAGGGGAACCCCTAGCACTGTCTCAACGTCCTGAATCCAATGGATTCGACGGTTCGTCAATTCGAGCCACGGTCTTCATCCTATGGCTTGTTTCGTCCGACATCCAAAAGGCCTTCAGGGACATTTACTGGATGCCTGCCGAGGGCATAGAACTCCAGTTGTGAAGCAAAATTGGGTTCTGCGGAGTCCTGCAAGTGTGTCTAGGTAGGTTTCGGCTGGGAACGCTAGCCAGAAGTGCCCACTGGACGATTTTGCAAAGTTGACCCCTGTGGGCAAAAATTGCACAGTCCCTTAATGAGCAAAACCCTAGTTTGCAGAATGCACCTACAAGATGACACATGGGCCATGGGACCAATGGAGAGGGGTACCCCTAGCACTGTCTCGACGTCTTGAATCCAACGGAGTCGACAGTTCGTTGATCAGAGCCATGACCATCATTCTCTGGCTCGTTCTGACTTGCATCCAAAAGGCCTTCAAGGACACTTGCTGGATACCTGCCGGGGGCATAAAACTCCAAGTGTGCAACAAAACTGGGTTCCGGGGAGTCTTGCAGGTGTGTCTAGGTAGTTTCCGGCTAGGAACGCTAGCAAGAAGTGCCCGGTGGACGATTTTGCAAAGTTGACCCCCGTGTGCAAAAATTGCATAGTCCCTCACTAAGAAAAACCCTAGTTTTCAAGATGGACCTACAAGATGACATCTGGGCCATGGGATTGGTGGAGGGGGGCACCCCTAGCACTGTCCCAACGTCCTGAATCCAATAGAGTTGACGGTTCGTCGATCGAAGACACGACCATCATTCTATGGCTCGTTCTATCTCGCATCCAAAAGACCTTCAAGGACAGTTGTTGGATACCTGCCGAGGGCATAGAACTCCAACCGTGCAGCAAAACCGGGTTTCGGGGAGTCCTGCAGGTGTGTCTAGGTAGGTTCTGTCTAGCATTCCCAGCCGGAACTTGTTAGAAAAACAGGATTGCAGAGCAATAACAATAAATAGAAATGCAAATATAATCACACACACATTACAAGAGAGACACAGATATATCGTGGTTCACCCGAACTTGGGCTACGTCCACACTGAATTTTCTAGTCCTTATTATTATTACCATCCAACAAGGTGAAGGAATACAACCTACAGCACAGCCACTACACTTCCTCTTCACTGTCTCACAGTCTCTCTCCTGATCTTAGAGATCTTTACAATGCATAAAACCTAATACATCTTTTTCTATCCGCATTACAATGTCTTTCTTTTATAGGGGAAATACAATGGGAAAATACCACGAGAAACCCAAAACCATGGGCCTGCAAAATAGCTGGTGAAAACAGCCCCAAAATTTTTTCTCAGGGGCTACGCCCCTGAACCCCCTTTCTTGGGGGTGCTGCCCCAAACCCCCGTTGGGGGACCGCTGGCCCCCGGACCCCCCAGCCAAGGGGGATGGTCCCCCTTGGAACCCCGTTGGGGTGAGTGTACAGTCCACCTACATATCATATAAAACTGAGGTACAAACACAGCTGAAATAATATCATCTATGAGACTGGAAGATCTGGCTCCAAAACCAATAGAACCTACCTAGACACACCTACAGGACTCCCCGGAACTCGGTTTTGCTGCACGGTTGGAGTTCTATGCCCCCGGCAGGTAACCAGCAAGTGTCCTTGAAGGCCTTTTGGATGCGAGACAGAACAAGCCATAGAATGATGGCCATGGCTCCGATCGATGAACCGTCAACTCCATTGGATTTAGGACATTGGGACAGTGCTAGGGGTGCCCCTTCCGTCGGTTCCATGTCCCACTTGTCATTTTGTAGGTCCATCATGGAAACTAGGGTTTTTCTCAGTGAGGGACTGTGCAATTTTTGTACACGGGGGTCAACTTTGCAAAATCGTACATCGGGCACTTCTGGCTACCATTCCCAGCCGGAACCTACCTAGACACACCTACAGGACTCCCCGGAACTCGGTTTTGTTGCATGGTTGGAGTTCCATGCTCCCGGCAGGTATCCAACAAGTGTCCCTAAAGGCCTTTTGGATGCGAGACGGAACTAGCCATAGAATGACAGTCGTGGCTCCGATCGATGAACCATCGACTCCGTAGAATTTAGGACGTCGAGACAGTGCTAGGGGTTCCCCTCTCCACCAGTCCTTTGGCCCACGTGTCATCTTGTAGGTGCATTCGGCAAACTAGGGTTTTACTCAGTAAGGGACTATGCAATTTTTGCCCACGAGGGTCAACTTTGCAAAATCGTCTAGCGGGCACTTGTGGCTAGCATTCCTAGCCGGAACCTACCTAGACACACCTACAGGACTCCTTGGAACCCGATTTTGCTGCACGGTTGGAGTTCTATGCCCTCGGCAGGTATCCAGCAAGTGTCCCTGAAGGCCTTTTGGATGCGAGACAGAATGAGCAATAGAATGACGACCGTGGCTCCGATCGACAAATCGTCAACTCCGTTGGATTCAAGACGTCGGGACAGTGCTAGGGGTGCTCCCCTCCACTGGTCCCATGGCCCATGTGTCATCTTGTAGGTCCATCTTGGAAACTAGGGTTTTACTTAGTGAGGGATTGTGCAATTTGTTCCCATGGTGGTCAACTTTACAAAATCATCCACCAGGCACTTCTGGCTAACGTTCCCAGCCGAAACCTACCTATACACACCCGCAGGACTCCCCAGAACCCAGTTTTGCTACACAGTTGGAGTTCTATGCTCCCGGTAGGTATCCAGCAAGTCTCCTTGAAGGCCTTTTGGATGCGAGACAGAACGAGCCATAGAATGATGGTCGTGGCTCCGATCGACAAACTGTCGACTTCGTTGGATTCAGGACATCGGGACAATGCTAGGGGTGCCCCTCTCTGCTGGTCACATGGCCCATGTGTCATCTTGTAGGTGCATTCTACAAACTAGGGTTTTGCTCAGTGGGGGACTATGCAATTTTTGCACACAGGGGTCAACTTTGCAAAATCGTCCACCGGGCACTTCTGGCTAGCATTTCTAGCCGAAAACTACCTAGACACACCTGCAGGACTCCCAGAACCCGGTTTTGCTGCACGGTTGGAGTTCTATGCTCCCGGTAGGAATCCAACAAGTGTCCTTGAAGGCCTTTTGGATGCGAGACGGAACGAACCATAGAATGACGGTCGTGGATCCGATCAACGAATCGTCGACTCTGTTGGATTCAGGACGTCGAGATAGTGCTAGGGGTGCCCCTCTCTGTCGGTCCCATGGACCACGTGTCATCTTGTAGGTGCATTATGCAAACTAGGGTTTTGCTCAATGAGGGACTGTGCAATTTTTTTCCACGGGGGTCAACTTTGCAAAATCATCCAGCGGGCACTTGTGGCTAGCGTTCCCAGTCGGAACCATCCTAGACACACTCGCATATCTCGTTGGAACCCAGTTTTGTTACACGGTTGGGATTCTATGGCCCTGGTAGGCATCCGCCAGGTGTCCCTGAAGGCCTTTTGGATGCCGGACGGAACAAGCCATAGAATGACGGTCGTGGCTCCGATCGATGAACCATCAACTCTATTGGATTCAAGATGTCGAGATAGTGCTAGGGGTGCCCCTCTCCACTGGTCCCATGGTCCATGTGTCATCTTGTAGGTGCATTCTGCAAACTAGGGTTTTGCTCAATGAGGGAGTGTGCAATTTTTGCCCACGGGGGTCAACTTTGCAAAATCATCCACCGGGCACTTGTGGCTACCATTCCTATCTAGAACCATGCTAAACACACCTACATGTCTCACCGAAACCTAGTTTTGTTGCACAGTTGGGATTCTATGGCCCTGGTAGGCATTTGGCAGGTGTCCCTGAAGGCCTTTTGGATGTCAGACGGAACGAGCCATAGAATGAAGACCGTCGCTCCGATCAACGAACCGTCGACTCCATTGGATTTAGGACGTGGGGACAGTGCTAGGGGTGCCCCTCTCCGCCAGTCCCCTGGCCCACTTGTCATCTTGTAGGTCCATCTTGGAAACTAGGGTTTTGCTGAGTGAGGGAGTGTGCAATTTTCACACACGGGGGTAAACTTTGCAAAATCGTCCGCTGGGCACTTTTGGCTAGCATTTCCCTTCTTATGGTGAAAAATGGGATGGTGATGGTGACAACATGGGTAGGAAGAGCATGGTGAGTATGATGATGATGATGATTAGGGTGAGGATGATGATCATGAGGGTGAGGATGATGAGGATGAGGATGAGGATGAGGGTGATGATGATGATTACGAAACTTGTGCAATTTATCAAAACAAACATAGGACCATGAAGATGTTGATGTTGATGATGAGGGTGATATGAATGATGATCGTGATGATGAATATGTTGACGATGATGATGATGATGAAGATAATGGTTTACCGTGATGATGATGAGGATGAAGATGAGGGTGAGGATGATGATGATGATGATGATGATGAGGATGATGATGAAGATGATGATGATGGTGGTGGTGGTGGTGGTGGTGGTGGTGAAGATGATGATGATTATGATGATGATGGTGGTGGTGGTGGTGATGAAGATGATGATGATTAGGGTGAGGATGATGATGATGAGGGTGAGGATGATGAGGATGAGGATGAGGGTGATGATGATGATTACGAAACTTGTGCAATTTATCAAAACAAACATAGGACCATGAAGACGTTGATGTTGATGATGATGATGATGATGATGATGGTGGTGGTGGTGGTGGTGATGAAGATGATGATCATGATGAAGATGATGATGATGGCGATGGTGATGATGATGATGAGGGTGAGGAGGATGAGGATGGGGATGAGGATGAGGGTGGTGAGGATGATGATCATGTGAAAATCCTCACAGCATATCTAAGAGATGATGTATACCTCACAAGAGTAATTATGATTAAGCAAGAAAATAGAAGAAGAGTGAACAATACAGTATAATGAGCAACATAATCATCGGAGCACAACTGGAAGTCTTCATCATCATCAGTGGAGTCATCAATGCTCAAGTAACTATCAACCATCAGTCAAACTAAGTTTGGTAGGTGTAACTGAGTGTAACTGACTGTAACTGAGTGTAAACTAAAGACAACTGGATTGGTAGGTGAAGAAGGGCGAGTTTCTCCCTAAAATCAAGGAAGAAGGGCACATTAAGCAACTGGAGGGATAAAACTAAATAGTGAGAAGATCCTGGGGGCCGGCTAACTGAGGGCTAGGTGTTGGATTGATGGCTGGGATGCATGCAAACCCTAAAAGTGCATGCATGACTGAAAATGTAAATGATCAAAATACTGGTGGGACTAGGATGGAGTATAGGAATATCCTAACACCCCCCCTTAATCCATTCTAGGCCCTGGTAACTAAGACCAAAGGTCACCCAATACAATGAATAATAACAGTCAATAAACCAAGGAAGTGGGAAAATTTCATGGGAAACATACCCCCTCCTCAAAAAACAGACTGTAAGGCACACACAAAAATAAATGCTCCAAACTCAAGCAGGTGTGATGCTTGGTCATATGTCTAGAGGTATCTTCTTCTTGGGAAGAAGAGGATCATGCTCAAAAGGCATGTGCTTGTACTTTCTCTTTAGATCAAATGTGATGAGAACAAATCCAATAGTATGAGAATGATCCTTGAACCTGTGATTCGAATCAGCTGAGGTAGGATCAAATCTGTGAAAGTGCATATAGTATTTTGTCTTCTCATTCGAACCACCATGGGTGAGATTATGCCAAAAATAACCATTACATGTTTGATTGAAATCAAAATCATATTTAAGACTTAAAAAATAGTTTCTTGAGATGTCCTTTCAACCAGCAGGGGTGAGATCAAAACTATCATATGCATGAGAAATTATCCCAAGCAGTAATTGCTTAGAACCCAATTTAGATGCAAGACTTGAATCATGGTTTCTTGAGATCTCCTTTGAACCATGAGAGGTGAGATCAAAACCAATAATTGCATGAGAATTTATCCCAAGCGAATGGAAATGGACACAATCTTCAATAACCTTCTGAAAGCATGAATTAATGATCATATAGTAGTATAAAAGAGATGATTGCTTGAGAGGACCGAATGCATTACCTCCAATAGCTGATTTTACCTCCAAAATAATCATGTGATCATGATGCAAACCAACAGACTCTAGTGCAAGAGAGGATTTAGGACCTTCTACAATATCTAGAGTGTGAGATGGCACAGAAAGAGAAGAAAGTTTGAGCATGAGTGGAGAATCTGCAAGTTCTTTATCAACAACTTCAATATGAGATGATACTGGTTCATGATCTGAGAGATCATCAAGAGGAGCGAATGCATCACTTTGCTTGCTATCGAATGGGTTAGGACCAAGTCCTTCATTCTTTCTGCCAAATTTTTCATCCAGGTGAGCCCATAACTCTTTTGGAGTCCATAACTCCTTTGGAGTTTCAACACCATCACAGTATTTGAATTGGAATCTCTGTTATGCAGACAAAGAAAGCATCATTGCTCCAAAGGCATCATCACCTTTATTTAACCAATCAATCTTCTTTTTAGGGGATTCGAACTCTCTTTCAAAATGACAATAAAAAAGATCATGGATCTTCAAGTGTGCTATGATTCTTGGTTTCCATTCATCATAGTTGAATGGAGAAAGAGAAGTAATTCCTTCTAAATCATACATTGAAGCTGTGGAAGACCTACAAAAACAATATAGAATAACTGCAACTGCTACTGCTGCACAAATGCAGAAACTGCTACAACTGCTGCACTCGAAATCTTGGTAATAACCTGCAAAAAACTCTCAAGAATGGAGATAAACAATACTCTCAACATGCTCTGATACCATGTGAAAATCCTCATAGCAGATCTAAGAGATGATGTATACCTCACAAGAGTAATTATGATTAAGCAGGAAAATAGAAGAAGAGTGAACAATACAGTATAATGAGCAACAGAATAATATGGTATAGTAGAACTCAAATAGAAGCAATAATACTTCACACACATTAATTAATTAATCACAATATGGACAAATAAATAGTACAATGATAGAGAGGATTCGAATTCCTAAGGTGGCAATTCAAATTAGCCTCTTAGAGTGATCATAAGATCAATAGAGTGTCATCAGAGCACAACTAGGTGTCCTCATGGTCATCGGAGCACAACTGGAAGTCTTCATCATCATCAGTGGAGTCATCAATGCTCAAGTAACTGTCAACCATCTGTCAAACGGAGTCTGGTAGGTGTAATTGAGTGTAACTGACTGTAACTAAGTGTAACTGAGTATACACTGAAGACAACTGGACTGGTAGGTTAAGAAGGGCGAGTTGCTCCCTAAAATCAAGGAAGAAGGGCGCATTAAGCAACTGGAGGGATAAAACTAAATAGTGAGAAGCTCCTGGGGGCTGGCTAACTGAGGGCTAGGTGTTGGACTGATGACTGGGATGCATGAAAAATTCATGCAAACCCTAGAATGCATGCAAACCCTAAAAGTGAATGCATGACTGAAAATGTAAATGATCAAAATACTGGTGGGACTAGGATGGAGTATAGGAATATCCTAACAGATCATGATGATGGTGGGGATGTGGATGAGGGTGAGGATGATGATCATGATGGTGGTGGTGATGATGATGAAGATGTTGATGATGAGGGTGATGAGCATGATGATCGTGATGATGAATATGTTGACAATGATGATGATGATGAAGATGAGGATGATGAGGATGAGGGTGATGATGATGATTAAGAAACTTGTGCAATTTATCAAAACAAACGGACCATGAACTTATTATTTTCGTTCATCAATACAACATTACCAAGGAATATCATTAAAGTAGTTAGGTATTTCATTTTCCATGGATTTTGGATGATTACTTTTGCATTATGATAGGTGGAAAATGGACATATGAAAGAGGTAAAGCACACACTAGAGTCTTACATACTAGGGTTTAGTAAGGATAGGGTTTATATCTTCAACGATATTATGAGAGTGAGTTCATGGCCAGCTATTGGTTAGCATATTTTAACAAACTAGGGTATATTTGTTACATATATTTGACCATATGTACATGAAGGCCCAATGAATTTTATTACACTTTAGTTATGCATTCCTTGCCATTCAATCGAACTGCATAGATGCTCATGTACGTATAATTTGATGAAATACAGTAGCATTGATGAAATGTGTAGCATCTATTGGACTTCCTCTTACTGTTTGAAAATGTCATAGGATTACATTGATGGTATGCGTAGCATGTTACTATTATGACAGAGGTTTTTTCCTTGCAACCATAATCATGATCAATGGGTATGAACGCTTGGAGTTGACAAAAAACACAATTTTAAATTAGATATCAAATTAGCATGTATGTGCTAAGTTCATTGAACTGTTGAAAGATATTATTAGTTTTTTCCATTAAGATAATGTTTTCATAACACAATGGTTAGATGTTACTTGATCAATGCAATAAATGTAAGAGAATAAATATTGCTTGAAATATAATTTTATAAATTTCAATAGCATAATTTATCAATTTGTGGAAGAGATGAATCATCACAAGCACAAGTCGAAACTCAAGAGAAAATATGGAATATATTGATAGTCGAATGTTTGTAATACAAAATATGGGAAAGTAGCCGGCCCTCAAATGGCCTGTCAATGTACATGTATCCCTAAGTACAACAATGTGTACATATATGTCAAAATACATCTATCCAAGACTATGCAACATCAAAAATCAATCTTTCTCTTGTTTTTCCCCGACTTTCCTCTATCGACCATCTCCCTAGGATTGCTCGGCATCTCAAAAGTCTGCAAAAAAAATCATTATTTTTATCAAATAAATGCACTAATACCCTACCATCAACAAACTTAAAAAATTAACTTATGGCCAAATTATTTATGACAAACACTCACCAAGTCCTCATGGGGTATAGATGTGAGCGATGTGCTCATGGAAGGAATCTCTATAGTTGTGCTCTGCAAATAAAAGATCATATCTCAATTAATTCAACAATTCAACATTGATCAACGTGTTTGGGTAAATTGAATAAAAAAACTTGGTCATTAATGAACATCTCACTGCAAGAGGAGAGCTGGTCAGAACCATGGATTGAGCAGAGGGGTCGGGCACTTCTGCTACTAATGGATACAATTACCAAATGGAGAAATAGTTAGACATGCATGAATAAAAAATATAGTAACATGGTTAAATATTATGCATTGTGATTGTCCAAATAGTTACCTCCGTATGACTTGTGGCTATTGTAGATGCGGCACTGACTGCAGCATCAATGATATTTGTTAGGTCAGGGGTAGATGGATCTCTTGTTTGTATGCTATAGAGGACATCCACATTCTTTCCAGGAGTGGAGCCTCTCTTGTACACTTGTCCATTTTTCACGTTAGGACTACGGGGAGATCGAATTGCTAATAGTCTCGAATGTATATCTGCTGGTGGCTACAACCACCAATATTGACGTAGTTAGAAATGCATTGGTCAATGGAATAGCATGTATTAACAAATTGAAAATGATGAAATACATACTGATGTACTGTATACGTCAATCAATTCTAAGAAACAGTCTGTCGTCCATTGTGTCTCCGTGGGCACACTATCGATTGTATTCCCACTGGGGGGAGCTCACTAGATGAAATCATTTCCATCTAATGGGGATCTACAACCTACAATTTAGAAAATTGTAAATATTAGATCGTGTAGCATTGATTAAGTAACATGTGATAAAAAATAACATGTGTTGAAATAATGTCATGTTGAAATAGTTACCTCAACATGAGATGTTGTCGCTGAAGGTATGACAATATCTTGTAACTCAGAAGGTTCTACTACATGATCCTCTTGGCCCTCATGCCCTTCTTGTGGCTGCTACAAGTTTTAAAATCATTAAAAATAATAGCAATCTATATATGTGTATAGTAAGGAAAAATAATTTACAAATGACACTTAATTGTAACTGGATCTACTCATATATTAAAATAATGTCATGTTGAAATAGTTACCTCATTGTGAGTTGTTGTCACTGAAAGTATGGAAACATCATCATCATCATCATGCAGTGCTGGTGCATGAGCCTCTGGACTATGCTCTGCATCATCAGTGCAAAGGTCTTCAACCCCGTGCCCTTCTTGTAGTAACTACAAGTTTTAAAACCATTAAAAATATTAGCAATCTATATATATGTGTATAGTAAGGAAATATAATTTAAAAATGACACTAAATTTTTAACCACTTAGTTACCTGTGTGAAATACCCAGTAAAGGTATCATCTGTTCGGACAGGACCAAAGCAAGGACAGCCGCATACTGTGCATGGGTGGGGTTCATGGCTGTGCTCATGCTGTGTAGGTACAGTGCCACTACTAGATGCTCCTCGACCACTTGAAAGTGGTGGCTCTACCCCACCGGGAGGTGGTGGATCTACCCCACCGACAGGTGTTGGCTCTACTCCACCCATAGATGGTGGCTTTGATGGGCCTACTGGTGCGTACCATGAAGATACGTGGTATGGCGAACAAGTGCCTGTGCCAAGAGTAGGAAGGAATCTTATGTCTTTGGCACCAACTGATGTGCAGGCGGAACATCTGGCTTGGGTAGCCTCCTACGAGGTGGATATATGGGGCGATTGGGATCTATGTGCCTCGCATTGGGACGTTGCTGAGGCATTCCCATCCCAAAACCTTGGTACTCCAAGATATCAAAATAGTTAACATGCTTCCCCGGCACAAACTCTGCGTACATCTTTCTCAGAAAATACAAAGACATTTCCCTGTTGTTGTGTGGTGGTGCATCAAACACCATGTACCATCGGTCCATCCAGTTATCTATGAATGGTTGATATGTACACCAATCGATAGAAATGTGCCTTTTGTTTGCATTAGGGACTTCACCATCCCGTGGATTTCTAAACAGGAAAAGATTTGTTCTTTTGAGATTTTCAACTTCTTGACTTCGTTGTAGGTAAGTCCATTCACATATTGTTGCCTCTTTCTTTCTCTGAATGTGGCAATATCTTGCAAAGCACCATTAGACCTACTAAAGGTCTCTATCATTGCATCCAAATTGGATGCAAGCATAACAGGCCCGTCATCAACAATAGTAATTGAGCTCGAATTTCTCTGAGCCTCTGAATTTCTCTGTGGATGTCAGAGTGGGCATCCATGGTCATCACTGCAAACAAAAAAATAAAAATAAAAATCATTAGAAACGTATATATGTGCTATCATGACATCTCTCAAAAATGAAAAATGTACAAACTTTGTGCAAGAATGAATACATTACAAACATAAATATCATCTCAGGCATAGATTACAAACATAAATATAATTTCATATGGCCATTGCAAGCATACATTATGGGTCATTGAGGGCATAAGGGTGGAGACCATGCGGGCATAAAGACCATGATGATGTGGCAAAGATATGTATTTTTATTGGTTAAAATAAGGCAACCTATTGATGGACAGAATGAATTCATGCTGGTAGAATGATGAAGAGATGACTAATGATATGGGAATAATGTTGTGATGTGCATATGGATAGTGTAAAGTGTATGAATGGAGATATGGCAGCAGATTGATATGACATGAATAATGATGACATAATGAAGATGTGATCTAATTGGTGATATTTGCTAATGGACAGAATGGAGCTATATTGAATAATGAGTGCTTGACGAGAATGATGAAGTGCTTTGGAAACAAACAAGGGCTTCTGGTTGATGATGTATGTAATCTGCAGACTTAAGAAGAGTCTAAAATATCATTTGTAAATCTATAGTTGTTGGGGTGTTGGTGCATCTCGGTGAGTTGCAGCTGACAGAATTATCTTGTGAATAGGATTTTCATTGATGACAACATTAATGACAAAGGTGTACATGGCATGACGACAAGTAAACAAGGTGACTTGACAAGGACTTGGAAAAGACAAGACAAAAGACAAGGTGATGGGAATTGGCACACCTAATGAGCCAAATGACCCATACTGTGGTCATTTGGAGTTGGTCCTAATACCCTAGACAAGGATGACTTGGAGATAACAAGTTGCATGAACAAAGAAGCATGAAGTGAACAAAGAAGCTTGAAGTTGACACTTGGCAAGGAGATTGCGGGAATCCCTTATGGCATCTGCAGGCATCCAAAAATGAAGCTGATGGACATGCGGGCATGTGGACAAGGTGACATGCGGGCATCTTGAAGGTGCATATGTGGGCATGTTTGTGGAAGCCACGGGCATACTGGAGGCATGGAAAAGACCCCCATGCAGGCAATTGAAGAAGGTCTAGCTGCAGGCATGTTCAAAGGCATAAATATGGCCCTTGCGGGCATGAGTTACAAGCTAGTGTGGGCATGCTGGAAGCAAAAGAAAATGGTGATAATGTGGGTATGAAGACCACGTTTAGGTGGGAAAAAGAAATTCTAAATAAATATATACATGTATATATTTATAATTTATGAGGTGTTTATGGAGCAACAGTAGAAATTAGAGTTTAACCTTTATCTTTGGGTTAATTGGGGCTACAGTATGCTGATGATATGTATGGATAGAATGAATTCATGATTATTGGGGTTACTTACGATGAACAAAATGTTGATCTAGGGTAGCATGAAACAGGGACATAATGCTTGCTTGGGTTATGACAATTAGTGATAATCAGAATGATGTTATAAATAGATATGTTGGGTGACAATGATGATTGATGTGAACAATGATCCATTGTGTCTAACAAGGTGGATGTAAAATTCATTAAAATTTTAAAATTTTAAGTTTTGGAATTTCATTTACAAATATTTTTAGGTGACAATCATGATTGATATGATCAGTGATCCATTGTGTCTAATAGGGTGGATGTAAAATTCATTAAAATTTTAAAATTTTAACTTTTGGCATTTCATTTACAAATATTTTTAGATTAGGGAAACATAACCATTTATAAAATTAATGACGAGATGAGGCAACGATTTAGATGCTTACCTTTCCAATCGTCCTTGCAAGATGAATTTGGGATTGTTAAGCCTCCAAATCTCCTCGGTTGAGCTTCTCCAATGCATTTTTGGAAGGAGAAATCGCTCGAGCGTTATGGTGATCACCATAACGCTCGAGCATTTTGTAATCCTATCCTACATGTTAAATGACATGGCAGGTTCAGAGCCTGCCATTCCTAGTTTTACATAACGCACGAGCGTTGTGGATTTACAGAGTTCTCGTGCATTTCGCATTTACCCAATTGCATCTAAAAGTTCCCTCAACTTCGTGCGAGGGACCTGGTGCAAATTGGATATCTATAACTTACAATAATGTTGGGGATTCCATGTATCTTTTGAACTATTTCCATGCATGTTGCAACTATTGTAGTTGCTTTAAAAGGATGAGAAAGATAGCATTAATGGGCATACTTTGTGAGCCAACCACTATTACCACAATGATATTCTTTACTTCTGATGTTGGTAGACCTATGATAAAATCCATTGAGACGTATTCCCAATGTTGACTTGGTATGACTAATGGTTGTAGAAGACTTGGTATCTTGATTGTCTCCCCTTTGTTCTGTTGGGAAACCAAACATTTTGCCACAAACTTTTGGACATTAGTTTTAAGACCTTCCCAAAAAAATCCTTCTTGATCCTATGGTAAGTTTTCAAGAACCTTAAATTTCCTCCTGTAGGATAAGTGTGCAATTCCAAAAGGACCTTATGCTTGAGTTGAGAGTTATTACATAAATATAGGCGATCTCAGTACCACAGTGAATTATTCTTCCATACAATTTATGTAGTAAAATAGGGTCCTCTAATAGTCGTTGAATTATATAACATGATTTCTAATCATGTTTTTATTATGTCCTTTATTCTTCCACCCAATTAAATTGCATAATGGAAATAACACATTAAGGATTTAGTGCCATCATTTCTTGAAAGTGAATCTGCCATCACATTTTGTCTCCCTTTTTTGTAGATAATTCCAAAGTCATAACCTAGCATCTTTATAACCCATTTTTGTTTCTCTTTTGAATATAATTGTTGCTATAAGAAGTATTTAAGACTGCCATGATCTATTCTTACCTTGAAATGTCTTCCTATTAGGTAAGGGCACCATTTCTTAACTACATGTAGTATGACCAAACATTTCCATTTCATAAATTGGTTTGAGTAAGTTTTTTTCATTTAAGTTGGAAAATTTCAAAGGCAAGTGGCATTCCTTCTTGCATTAAAACTACACCAATGCCATGCCCTGAGGCATCAGACTCCACAATAAAGGTTTTTGTGAAGTCAAGCATGCCTAATACATGAGTTTTTCACATAGCCAATTTAAGTCTTTGAAAAAGATTTGGTTGCTTATTGAGTCCTTGAGAATGCCTCATTTTTCAATAACCTTGTTATAGGTACTTCTATTTGTCCATAATTATTGACAAATTTGTGGTAGTATCCTGTCAATCCTAAGAATCCTCTAATATTATTCAAGTTTTTAGGAATTGGCCATTCCATGATATCCTTAATTTTGTTAGGGTCCAATTTAACACCTTCATTAGATACGATATGACCCAAATATTCCACTTCATAAACCCCAAAATCACACTTAGAAGGATTGGAATATATTTGGTGCTCCTCCAATAGTTATAAGACCTTGTCAACATTTTGTCCATGATCTTCCCAAGATTTACTATAGATTAGTATATCATAAAAAAATCTAACACAAATTTTCCTAGTAAGTGTTTAAAAATAGAATTCATTGATATTTGAAATGTTGAAGGCAGCATTGGTAAGGCCAAATGGCATTACCAAAATTCATAATGGCCTTGATTTGTTTTGAAGGTTGTTTTCATAATTTCTTATTTCCTGATTCTAATTTGATGATATCAAGAATGGAGATCCAACCTGGTAAAGAAAATTTCTCCTTGCATAATTCATCTAATAATTCATCATTGACATGAATAGGAAACTTATCTTTAATGGCCATATCATTGAGCTCTCTATAATATGGACACATATGTCATGATCCTTCCTTTTTGCAAACCATCACCATTGGTGTAGAGAAAGCACCTTGTCTAGGTTGAATGATGCATGCATCTAACCTTTATTGAACCATATTTTCAATATCATTTTTTTGTGCATATGGGTACCTATAAGGTCTGATGTTAGATGGAACACTCCCTGGTTGCAAGTAAATATTGTGGTCATGATTTGGACGACGCGAAGCAAAAATATCCGATCTACGACGAGGAGTTCTATGCTATTATCCAAGCGTTGAAGAAATGAGGCATTATTTGTTTCCCAAGGAACTTGTGTTGTACACATATCACCAAGCACTAAGGTACTTGATCACTTAGTCGAAGTTGAATTAGCTGCACATGAAGTGGGTCGAATTCCTACAGGGGTATACCTTCATGTTGCAACATAAGTCGGGCAAGTCGAACAAGGTTGCCAACGCATTGAGTCGAAGAGTTGCATTGTTGAACACAACAACAGTTCATGTGATAGGAATAGATTTGGTGAAGACAGAGTATGAGACCGACGAGGATTTTGCGAAATCATGGAAGGATAGTCGCGAACCATGGAGTGTCGACAAGACACCATACTTGGATTATTTTATCCAAGAGGGATACGTATTTAAGGGACAACAATTGTGTATTCCCAGAGGATACGAAAGAGAGAACCTAATCTGAGAACTGCATAGTGGTGGATTAGCAGGTCATTTTGGTATCGACAAGACCAAGGCATTGGTCAAAGCAAAGTATTATTAGCTAGGAATGAAGATAGATGTCGGAAAGTGGGTACGACAGTGTTGAACTTGCCAATTTGAAAAGGGAAGAAGTCAGAATATGGGGCTGTATGCACAATTACTAGTGCCGAATACCCCATGGAGCACCTGAGCATGGATTTTTTGCTAGGATTTCCGAAGACGCAGCAAGGTTACGACTCAATCTTTGTTGTAGTCGACAGGTTTTCGAAGATGGCACACTTTATTACATGTCAGAAGACAAGTGACGCCATAAGCATTGTTGTACTGTTCTTCAAGGAGATAGTTAGATTGCATGGGTTTCTGAAGAGTATAATGTCAGACAGAGATACCAAGTTTATGGGTCATTTCTGGAGAACCCTGTGGAAGAAACTGGACAGGAAGTTGCGGTTTAGCTCAGCATATCATCCGTAGACAGATGGACAGATTGAGGTAGTGAACAAAAGTTTGGGAAACCTTCTGATATGTTTG
The DNA here is from genome assembly GCA_027924585.1 of Larix kaempferi. NCBI lineage: Eukaryota > Viridiplantae > Streptophyta > Pinopsida > Pinales > Pinaceae > Larix > Larix kaempferi. The sequence goes on along the minus strand of BSBM01000597.1, from coordinate 1,812,136 downwards.
ACGACCGACATACCCAAGCAGTGGGAGAATGTGTTGGTGCAAGAATAATTCGCATACAACATCTCTGTGAATCAGTCGACAAGCATGAGCCCATTCTAGATTGTTCAAGGTCAAATCCCACATGGAGTGGTGGATTTGGTCGAGATATCGACAGAGATCAGAAAGAGTGCGGATGTGGTGCGGATGCAGAAACATTCGAAGAGCATATGAAAGAAGTGTATGAAGATGTGCGCAAGTTCATTGACTCAAGAGAAACACGACATACAAGTTGAGAGTCGACAGAAAGAGGAGGCTACAGTCGTTCAGTGAGGGAGAATTATTCTATGTGCACTTAAGGAAAGAGAGGTTTCCGACATGACCATATAACAAGATGAAGCTGAAGAAGATTGGGCCATGTAAGATTCTGAAGAAGATTTCAGATAATGCTTATGTGTTAGAGCTGTCGAAAGAATTGAACATATATCCTACGTTCAATGTCACAGATCTGTACAAGTATGAAGAAGGTTCAACAAGGAACAACGCCAAAGTGTTGAGTATCGACTGGACAATGCAGATTCTAGGTCGACACGACAAGGAGGAAATCACTAAAGTGTTAGAGGAATGCGAAGTCGGACGCATGCAAAGTTCACGAAATAAAGAATACTTAGTCTGGTGGAAGGATGATGAGTTGTAGGAGGCGACATGGATTTTATAAGAGGAATCCAGGAGACTGACGGAGCAGTCGATTTATTTTTCACCTGGGGAGTGTGATGAAGGAGCATTAGGGTTTAGGTGAAACAATCGAAGTTGATTGACAAAAGAAGAAACGACTAAGGGAGGTGTCGACGACCAGTGGATCGAAGAAACTGGCAATCGAAGCCAAGAAGTCAAGCAAAAGTTGTCGATGTGTGGTTGATAGGAGAAAGGTTGAGAGTTGACAAGTTGAAGGTTGACAAACGATAGGACCAAAGATCGAAGGAGTCGAGATGTCGACAAAGTCAAGCATCAAGACCAATTAAAGTAGTGAAGGCCAAGCATGGAGGACGGGGCAGATTATTAGCAGCTATAGAGATTAAGTGAAGCTGACAAGTAAGGTCGAGGGTGACAAAGTGCAGTATGGTCAAGACAGGTGATGGGATCGACTACTGTAGCAAAGTCAGAGATGTGGGATTCAAGGAAAAAACTGTTGGAGGTTGTTGAGGAAGTTAAAGGAATTTATGAAGGTGGTTGGGATCACACTAGATGTCACCACAGGTAGAGGTTGTGTAGCACACCTAGGGGCGATGACAACTACAGGTCTGCAGGATCAGGGAGAATTTGGAGGACAGAGGAAGGATGTCTCGGGGAATAGATTGAACCTCAGGAGAAACAACAATAGAGTAGAAGAGCAATGCAAAGGCATAGAGAGGGGGATCGTTCGTCCATTTCTCATTGAGTTATTTCATTCAGTAGATACCGTGAGAGGGAGGAAGATCACACACCACTGAGAAACACACTGAGAGACAGAGTTTCATTTCTACATATTGTAACAGGCTAAGGTTGACTAGTTCATTTGCTTTGTAGTTCAACATTGTAATTTGATTCAAGTAATAGAAGCCAGCTTCTGGCATTCAGTTCACATCTAGTCTTTATGAGCATCCTGTGTGTTTTTGTGTGTCATAGTTAAGCAAGAGGCCCCTTGTCAGGACCAAACTTGCACCAGTATGTCTGTTGTATTTTCACCCTTACCTCATATCCTTGGAGTCAACACTCTTTTGATACATTCTCTCATGAATGTTCCTACACTACTTAGAGTTTCCACTGCTGTTCATGTCCATTACCAAACTGTGTTTAACCCATAAATTCGAATTTGGAGACAGAGCTACATTTCTTGGAAGGGAAAATAGATGGTTGTAGGCGAGCATGGAGGTTGGGCAAGCTAGGAACCTTTACCCATTGATTTCTTCTACTTTTGGATGCTTGGGAAGCCATGGATTAATGTTGCAGGAGGTTCTCCAATTGATTATAGCAGGTTGGACTCTTACTGCACACACTGGTAAGCACTGTAAGGGTTGGATTTTCTGAGGGAACTATGGATTAGTGAGGAGAAATTCCTTCCTTGTGTTGTGTGGGGAAGTTGGAAGGAGTTTCATAGCTATGAAGGCTTAATGACACCCATTTAGAGCTCGGTTGGAGCTTTTAGCTAAGCATAGAGAGCAGAGTGGCTTGTGGACTAATAGAGATAATCTTGTCAATGTTTCCTTCACCTTGGTGGCCTCATAGCCCAACTTGGGGGTGGTCTCTCAACTGAAAGAATATACGCTGGATAGAGTGCCTATGGATAGGTGGAAAATCGCTTTTACACAACCAGTTGCTTGGATCTTCTTTGCTTAAAGATAAGTACTCTTATGTATTTGATATGTAGTGACTTTTATTTGTATTCATGTGATAATTATGCTTATGTATTGCATGTTGTGTGTGTAGATTGAGTTTATTCCGCTATGTGTTTATATTGAGGCCCTGATTTAGTTAATGTCCCCTCGCTTGAAGGAGACTTGAAAATTCTCTTTAAATATAAATATTTTTTCTTCAAGAAAAAAATAGTCCAAAACTAAAAGTTAACTACTGTAATTACGAAACATTTTAGTATAGTCTAAAACCAAGAAACAAACAAGTGACACATGTTTTTAAAAAGTTGAAATAGATATGAAAATATCTAATTGTTACCAATTACTAATAAAGCAATAAAGCATTGAGGACGTCACAAGTTTAGGTTAAGGTTTTCACAACCTTTCTAAAATAAATTAATGAAGAGAAACTTTTCAATATATTAACCCTATCCATAACATTCAAAAGTATGACCAAATTAATAAAGCATTGAGGACGTCACGAGTTTAGGTTAAAGTTTTCACAACTTTTTTAAAATAAATTATTGAAGAGAAACTCTTCGATATATTAACCCTATCCATAACACTCAAAAGTATGACCAAATTAAAACAAATATGCTTTTCTAAACTTTTAAGTAAGAAACTGTGAAAGCATACTATGTAATATTACCTAATTAGACCTGCATAACACATCATTCTCGACTTCTAATTTATTCTAATTTCATTATGAAATAAAAATGAAAGTATATGATTATTATGAAATAGAAATGAAAGTATATGATTCAACATATAGAAAGTGATATAGTTATGATAATTATCAAGTAAGAAAATATTGAAGGAAAACATGTCACCATGTCACGTGGTTTGTAAGGGGGAGAGGACTTGAGCCTCTTATTTCATTTTATTTATAAAAGTGATTTTATATTTTAAATAACAAAGAAATATATTATATTATATATTGGGATGGAAGAAAGATACATAACCCTGATTCAGAAGATCAAAAAAGTGTTTTGATATTTTAAATAACAAAGAAATATAATATATTATATATTGGAATTGAAGAAAGATGCATAACCTTAATGGAGAAGATCAAAAAAGTGATTTCATATTTTAAATAACAAAGAAATATAATATATTAAATATTAAGATTGAACTTTAATGGAGAAGATAAAAAAGTAATTTCATATTTTAAATAACAAAGAAATATAATATATTATATACTAAGATTGAAGAAAGATGCATAATCCTAATCCCAAAAATAAAAAAATATCCCTATATTTTAATTAGCTTAAAAATGAATATCAATTTTGCTAAAATAAAAATAAACCTTGTAAACAAAATAATTTTTAAAAATAGCTTACTTATATTTATATATAATAAATTATAATAACTTATGAGAGGTTTAAAGCCTGGTCAATGCCTACATAACATAAAAATAAAGCTTGTAAACTAAATAATTTGTAAAAATAGCTTACTTATATTTATATATAATAAATTATAATAACTTATGAGAGGTTTAAGGCCTGGTCAATGCCTCCGGAGGACTCGTTTTTTGGTTGGAACGTTAGGTTGAGGAAGAGAAATAAAACAGAAAACCACGTTCTTAACTACTCTTCTGCTAATAGGAAAAGCTGCTGGAAACTGGAGGATAAAACCAAAAGAAGCGTATCTTTTATTTCCATATGCAGCTGTAATTAGAACTCTGGTCCGAGGTTGGTAGAATGGTTTTCAGCAAGGAAAATGCCCAGGTTGCAGAACAGATGCCATTTACTGATGAGCACAATCGAGAAAGTAGAGTTTGTGTCACAGGGGCTGCGGGGTTCATAGGATCATGGCTCATTATGCGTTTGCTTGAGCGAGGATATACTGTTAGAGCCACTGTGCGTGACGCTGGTAGGTTTATAATGATAATTGGTTTATTAGTATAATTATCACACGATATAGGTTTGTGGCGTTTAAAACATCTTGTAGTAGTGTTTGTATGAGGGAATGTTAATTATTAGATCTGATTTAACAGTCAATTTAATTATTCATAATCTTATAACAACAGTATTAAATTTGCTGTAGAATGTATATTGAATATACGATTAGATTCACTGTAAAAAGAAATGTAAAGAAAAATGATGTTTGTTTTGGAAAGAGAATCCGTTGAAGACGAAGCATCTGTTGGATCTGTCGGGGGCGAATGAGAAATTGACAATCTGGAAAGCAGATATGGATGAAGATGGAAGCTTTGATGCAGCCATTGATGGTTGTGAAGGTGTCTTTCATCTGGCCACTCGTACAGATTTCAAGTCCCAAGATCCGGAGGTCTGATTCCTGTTTCCGTCTGTTTGAGAGATTTCCAGGTTGACCATTTAATATACAAAAAATCATTTTTTTTTCTTCTAATTTTGTTTCTTATTTGGAGTAAAAAATAAAATGTTGTTCATTCCATCAACTCTGTTTCAATTCAGTTGAGATATCTTCTGGTTTGTATGATTCGTTGACTGTTTACTTGTTAGTTTTCCTTGATTCCTTGGAATAGGAAGGTGAATTTTTGGCTGAAAAAAAAATGTTATTTTTATATTTAGTTAATAAAATAAATTAACCTAAAAAATCAAGTGTTAAATTTTTATTACAAATTATAAATTCTTTTTTTTTAATTTCTTTTTTCAACAAAAAAAATTGTTTTTTTGCTATTTTGAAAAATTAGAAATAACATCTAACTTACCATCTTATATTTCATCTTCAACTTACTTTCACAAATCAGTTTTTGCTAATTCCACAGATTCTCATCTAAATAGCTTAATCCCAACCAGGGTTTAACAAATACTGATCAAAATATCAAATTATACAGTAATCTTCATATAATTCAGTTTATTTGAAATAAATCAAATGAACCTTTAGTAATAAGCTCCTCCTTTAGATATTTTTCAAAGAAAAGAGTACCTTCACTCCCATTAATGGCCTTTTTTTATTTAATTCATCAGCAATGGTTTTGAAATCCCTGAAGATGTGATAAATAAAAAAGTTCTGGAAAGAGGGAATAAGCAAGGAAATTCTTTGAAACCACTGTTCCAAAGCTGGTACTTAAAATATTGTCCTTAGGGTGTGTTTGGCAGTGGCGGGGAGATTGTCAATATCCAAAGTAGTGTGCTATAAGTGCTGGGATAGTGAGGATCCTAATAGTAACTTTTAAATGGGAGGTTGTTCATTTTTAAAATCCATCTCAGTATTGCAACAGGAAGAAGGAATGTTATACTTTTTGTATTGACTAGGTTAGACTGTTTAATACCCTAAAGGACCACCCTATGTGTTGATAACCTTTTTTGCCCAATTTATAATAATCTGTGAATCACCAAAAACTTGTAAAAATACAATACCATTTAATAAAACAACTGTGGTAATCTTCATAAGTCCAGAAGTTCTACCTTAATATTTGTACCAAAGCCAAAGCCACAGCTCAACCAGAACCTATAATTATGATAAACATTAATCCTTACTTACATCTCATCACCACAGTTACTATCTTGAATAACACAATAAATACTCGACAATAAATACTCGAAACCTATAATTATGATCAACATTAATCGTTAAGTACATCCCATCACCACAGTTACCATTTAAACAATACAATAAATATTCGAAACTCTGTAGATACTAACTTAAAAAAATCAATATCCTCACACATCCATGTTCACATAGATTGTTTACCTTATCATAAGCCACGTACATACTGTACTTTTCAGATACCTTCACTTGTTCTTTTATACATTTATAGATCGTAATTATTGGACTCTGAAGTTGGCCTCCGTGTATGCAGAATGAGGTAATTGGGCCAACAGTCAATGGGGTTTTGAATATTATGAGATCGTGTGCAAAAGCCAAGTCTGTGAAGCGAGTTGTTTTTACGTCATCAGTTGGGGCTATGAAATTTACTGATGACTTTGGCGAACCTGGGAAAATTTATGATGAAACATGCTGGACCAATGTCGACCTTTGCAAACGCATAAACATGACCGGCTGGGTAGGATCGCTGTTATTGTAAAACTGAACTGAACTGTAGATCAAAATTTTATGACTGATTAACAAATCTTTACCAGGATTATCACCCAATTGTGTTTTCTTGTGATTGATCAGATGTACTTTGTGTCCAAAACGTTAGCAGAGAGAGCCGCCTGGGAATTTGCAGAGAGCAACAACATCGATCTCATCTCTATTATTCCCCCATTAGTTGTTGGTTCGTTCATCTCGCAGACGATGCCTCCGAGCATGATCACAGCTCTCGCACTGTTAACTCGTACGTTTATAATTCAATTTCTCTCAGCTCTAACTATATGATGATAAGATTATTTATACAGAAATAATGATATATATCAACTGCAGGGAATGAGGCTCACTACGCGATACTAAGGCAGGCGCATCTGGTTCACTTGGATGATCTGTGTATGTCTCACATATTCCTATATGAACACCCAGAAGCAAAGGGCAGATATATCTCTTCCTCACATGACATCAGCATTATCCAGTTGGCTAAAATGTTGGCTGCGAAATATCCAGAGTATAATGTAGCAACAGAGTGAGTTCATTAATCAAAGTTGCTTGCAAAGTTTCACTTATATCACTACAGATCTGCACAGGTTGTTGGCTGCAATTAGAAGCTGTGGATAAATTTGATTGTGTGTAAATGTATGCAGGTTCAAGGATGTAGATGAATCCCTGCAGTCTGTTCCATTTTCAACAAAGAAGCTGCTTGACCTGGGCTTCAAGTTCAAGTACACGATGGAAGAGATGTTTGATGGGGCCATTCAGTGCTGCCGGGAGAAAGGATTTCTGCCATGAGAACAACTGCAACCGAATTTGCTCAAACAGCAAAGATCAGGGAAGCTCCAACAGATGTTCTAGGAAGTGTTATTTCACGCCTTGCCTTGCCTTGCCTTGCGAGGTGGTTCGAGTGGATCTCTTTTTTGGCTTGAGTGGCTCTCTATATATATTGCACCTTCAAGAATAAAATTTTGTTCTACATTTTTGTCTCATGTTATAACTTCTTCTGCATCTTTATAGTGATTATGATAGCACCAAAACTACTTTTTCTCGAATTGTTCTTTCCTATCACGTTATAACTTCCCTTGCATCTTTATAGTGATTATGATACTACCAAAACTACTTTTATAGTGATTATGATACTACTAAAAATACTTTTTTCTAAAATTGTGTTTTCCTGGCTGACACATTTTTTCATTTAAGTCTCCACGAAATTTCTTAACTCCTTGTCAAAGTCATTGGTTTTGTTATGGGATTACCAAATAACCAATGGTATAAGTATGTTATACTTGTTTGAATATATTTTAAAACTTATGTATCATCAGCTAATCTTGTAGTCATGAGAGAGTGAGCTCATGAGGGTGTGATGGATAAGGTTTTCCATGTGTATTTTGTTACCAATGTACATTTTCATTCTTATTCCCACCTTACATTTGTTAAAACTGTACATTCTAACCCAACCCACAACCCACTTTCCTTACATTTTGGTTTTTTGAAATACTTTCACACATTACTTAATCTTAAGGTTTATTTTTTATTTTTAAAAAATTTAATTACACTATCACTATTTTGAAATACCTAAAAACATGTATACTTAAATATTTTTTTCTATATTATTAATTGCAATTATACTTTTTTGTCTCAATATTCATTTTATGATATAAGTTTTGAAGAGAAATGTTCTTGTAAATATTTTTAATAAATGGTTTGGATAATTTTTAAGAGAATGTTTACTGGTAAATCTTAAGCATTTAAGAGATTTTGTGCTTACCCCTAGACAAAGCTTGTTATGTTGTTGGATGATGCCATATAATTGTGCAATAAGCTTTGTTTTTGGATGAGCACAAAGTTTGTCTAGTGTTTAGGAACTTGGTGTTTCATAGGGGAAAATGGATTTTCCTATCTATTTTTTACTTTAATAATTTTGGATTATGAAATATTTAAAGTGAAGGATAGTATTTGTAGGGATATCGTTAATCATATGTAGGATTGATAGAAATGGAATTTGCTTGGACATTGGGTGTGTCATCAAACAATGAAGCTTAGCCTTGGGTTGTTTATAAAAGCTTTTGGAAAGGGAAGGATCGACTCAAATCATAGTTGAAAGAATGATTTTCAATGATAAATGGTATGGCATTGACCTTAACACCCATCCCATAACCTCATGTTATTTCTAATGGAGTACCTCCCAAAAAACGACTCTTTTGATAATCCTTTCAGCAACATGTGGGCATTAAAATTCAAACCAACAACTCTCCTTATGTTAGCCTTGGTAGTGTTTATAGTTATGGATTGTACAATGATTAGATGTCATGCATATGATTATGGTTCATTAAGGAGAGATGCTAGGTATTATTGGATGCATTTTGAGCCTTGCCACATCTTAAACCCTTCACTAGCAAGATTAGAAGGGACTTGGGACCATGAGGATGGTATTTTTTTAGCTATACAAAGTATATAGAGTTATATAGAGTATCCTTCTAACTTGATGCTCTCTTTTCTCTTAAAAAATGAGTCATTGCCAATGCAAGAACCGTAGTTTTCTTCTATGCAATCTAAAGGGAGTGAATATTGGTTTTAGGAGCGACAAAAGAGAGATGGTCGAGGCATAGATTAATGTGGCCAAATCTATTGTCAAATGGAATCACTGGAAAGATGAATTAGAGTACAAGATTAAGGTCAATAATAGGGTCAAATACAATTATGCCATGCAAATGACTAAATTGATAAAGCTCAAAGATTGAGAGAAGCAATTCTATACATATATAGTTATCTCTTGTCAACTATATTTGGAGTTGTATGTTATGATGGAGGAAATGACTAATTTTGTCAATAGGGTAATGTCGTGCTTGCAACCGTTAGAGTTTTGATATAACACTATTATTATTTGTAGCGGAAATAAAATGAGGATCATTTCAAATGATAACCATGCACAGAAACACAAAGACAAATATTTTATCCTAGGAAACCCTTCTACACAAGGGAATAAAATGTAGCAACCTTTCTTATGAGAGAATCAAAATTCAAGGTGCAAGTACATCATATGTTAGAGTAATCAGATATATGGGATGTAGATAAACCCAAAAGATACAGGCAAAACTCTTCCAGAGATGACAAACCCATAAATGTTTCTTCTTCCTCTAGCCGTGTCCTTCTTATGTTGTTGTGCACTTCTATAGCAAAGAGGAGAGCTCGAATTGCTTGGTGGTAAAAATGAGTGAGACATCACTTCTATTTATACTTGACTGGTGATTGAATTTTCCACATTTGTTGGGGTTGACATGCATATTTAATATAAAATAATAATTGTTTATTATTTATCTTCTTTAGGGCCGACTTGTTGAGGAGACCTCCCGAAGCTACAACATCAACACTCCCTCTTAGCTAGGGAGGTATCATCATGCTAGAACACATCTGGATATCATTTGAGCATCACAACTTGACTTGAACATCTCTGCATTATAAGAAATATCTTCTCTTGTCCATGTGGCTACAACCAACATGACGACAATGGGATACAACCCATAAGTATCTCGACCACAAGGGTTGTTGGGAATCAACCCAGTAACTCAACACAACTCAGTCCATCAAGAGATGTCATACTCAACTCATTCCATCAAGGAGTACAAATTATCTCAACTCAGTCCATCGAGGAGTACAAATGATCTCAACTCAGTCCATCGAGGAGTACAAATTAGCTCAACGCAATCCATAGAGGAGCGTTGTCATTCCCATCCACAAGGGCTACTTGGCACCAAACTAGAGACTACAACACAACTCAATGCATCGAGAAGTGTCATACTTACCTCAATGCATTGAGGAGTATAAATCGGCTTAACTCAGTCCATCGAGGAGCATAATATCACATGGTAACTCAACCCAATCCATTGAGGAGTGTGCCCATGTATTTCATGCATCTCATGGTAACTCAAATCAGCGAGGAGTGCGCCCATGCATCTCATGGTAACTCCACTCAGTGAGGAGTGCACCCATGCATCTCATGGTAACTCGAATCAACAAGGAGTGCACCCATGCATCTCATGGTAACTCAACTTAGCGAGGAGTACTCCAATGCACAACATATCATTGTGTCAATATATCCACAACATAGATCTCTCCCTAAATTATATGGAGAGTTCCACTATTCTTAGTCCAAGGAGAATATATCACTGATGCTGCAAAATCCCTCTCAATGAAGGATACATTCTCCACCACTCCAAGCCTGTCTCGAAAGTACACAAACTTCACCTTGGGAAGAGGTTTGGTGAGAATGTTGATAATCTGATCATCTGTAGGAGTATATAGGAGCTGGACTGCTCCCCTTTGCACCATAGCATACCACTGCAAACTGCACTATTGAACATTGGTGCTTCTCCATCAGTGTTATCTCTCATCAAGTGAGTCTACTAAGATGATCCTCTCGCTCTCTCTATGTCACTCGATATCACTCCAGAATCCCTTTGGAACTATGCTGCAAATTCCCTCTGCAACTCTACATTATACTCTCCCTCTAGAGATGCTAATTGGCTAGTCCATTAGCCTATATGAGGTGTCATCTTGGATTCCAATCTGAATTGCATCCTGAAAACTGGATCTCATAGAGAAAATAATCACAACTCCTCTTGATCCTCATCTTGAACTTATAGGATAACTCCCTCTACATCTATCAATGAATATGTTTGTCTCGGTGGGGAACAACATCTTGATCAAGGAATCATCGTCAACAATTTGTGCCACCTGCAAATGATGAATCCTGAGCCACTACTCTAACTGAACATATGCTTACCTCCTTAGAGGTTAACTGAGTAGTTCTTATGTTAGAGCATTCTCCACTTCTAGAGTCTGCCATGAATCGAATTGGAATTCATTTGCTTTTCATGTGGTCTCCACATCTTAGGTATCGTGTTGAATTAACTGGGAAACTTTAGAGAACTCATCAATTGCTAGTAATTTCAACTCCTCATGATCGCTGGAATGATGAACATTTGTAAAAGAGATACCAACCTTCGTTGGATCCTCCTACTCCCAACCGTCAATATCCATATGAGATCCTCTGGACCCGTGGGTTATGAGTTCACATATGAATGGATGTACTAGATCCATGCATATCTACTGTCATTGTTGAATAGTCATCACATCCACTGTAGTTGCTCCCTCTATCACAAAAGCCACCCTACTATCAGATATAGAACCTTAGTTGATAGCCATGCTCCTAGAAGCATCCTAATTTTGAGCACCCTGCTCCCCATCGAACACTAAATATCAACAAGATCTGTAACTTGGTTGACTTAACATCCATCTCTTCTCCTTCAGAGAAAGTCTCATCATCCTTCTCTTGTAGGCCATATCATATGGTCTTTTCCTACAAATCACATTTAGTCAAATAGTTAGAAACATTGCATAATCATGAAATTCAATCAAATCATATTGACATTTCAATGCAATGACAATAGTTCACACAATTATGTAACCATCCTAACCAATACTTCAGTACAAAACCCATCTATATCCCAAACACACTTGATAACTATTTGGATGCCTTCCATCTTCACCAGAACACACTATCAAGAGCGGCACAATGATCTCAGCATGTTAGCAAAGAGGTTTCATCCTAGACTAGCTCCATCAAGGGCTCATGGGATGTTGTGCAACACTATAGGATATTTACTCAACATATACATAACATGTAATACATGAGGCTACTCCTCATCAATCTCAGTCATAAATAAATGCATATATAGATCTATTGTTCAATGCACAATGAATGCGTTGCATAATCAAATGACAAAATATTATTAATCAAAACATTAAATACTTATCTTTTATGTGTAGATAATCTTTGGACAATACTTGTCCCAACTCCTGCAGTCAATTGGTTAATTGTTGCAGTCGATGATCATTTTGCATGGTCCTTACCAATACCCTTTCTGGCTATTATACGAAGCCTCAATTCCTAGCCATTCTTTCTTCTTAAACCAGCCTCAGTGCCTAGAGTGATTTTGTCCCATTGCTTCGGTGGCAAGCTTAATAGATTTGGTATCTATTTGTGTGGTAGGGTCAACCAGATACTCTGGTACAACGCATATATGTGATGAAGGTTGCTTCTTGGTGAGAACCTAGTCATGCTTCAACAGTTTCAAATCCTTGGGATTATGTTCAAAATGAGCCTTCAACCTCGTGAAATTTAATACTTCATTTCAAAGAGCTTATTAACACATGCCTCTTTCACTGCGACTTTGGTTATACTTTGCACAATGTCTTGGGCCCTACAATGAAGAGACTCAACACCACTCAATGCCACTCTGATTTATTTTAATATGTTATCTTTTGAAGGAGAGAATGGATACTGAAGCACCAATGCTCTTAGCTCTTCCATTTCTTGTTAAAATTGTGACAACTAATTAACAATAAATCATAACTAAGGTGGTTTCTTGTAACCGTTGGTTGATTGGTAGTTTCTCTAACGGGTGGCAGTTCACTCATATATGTAACTCCTTCTCCGATGTATTTATATGTAGGTTTGGATAGGAGTAAATGTAACCAAGGAGAATGTATGGATAGAGGAATGCCTTATATGTAATCTCCATTATTGAGAGGAATAAGATATCAATACTTTGTTGGGTGGATTTTTCCCCAAGTGTTGGGGTTTTACCACGTTAAAAACTCTGTGTTGAATGTGTTTATTTGTCCATTATTCTTGTTTATTATTCTTTTTACAGACTTTATTACCAACAAGTGGTATGTGTTTATTTGTCCATTATTCTTTTTTATTATTCTTTTTACAGACTTGATTACCAACAAGTGGTATCAGAGCCTTAGTGTCTAACCAGAGAGAGATTGCTAGGAGAAGGAGATCGTTTTTTTGAGAGAAATCTGTGTGGGAGCCGTCGAGCCCAAGAAGAAGATGCAAGCCTGCAGATCCATTTGTAAAAGACCGTAGAGCTATTTGTAGAAGAGAGCAAAGAACAATGTGGGATTCGTTGAGCCCGAGAAGAAGCTGCAAGTCCGCATTGTAGAAGTGGTGAAAGTAGAATGTGAAGGTGTGTAACCTGCAGCCCGTTATCTGGGAGACCAGCCGTGAGGAGTCCATAAATGAAGTCAACCGTGGAGAGCTACGTGAAAAACCTGAGGATAGAGCCATCCGTGGAGGACCAAGGTTCATGGAGGATTTCATGACCATCAGGGAAAGCGTTGTAGAAGAGTGCCATTCATTTATTCGTGGAGGAGTCCATGACCATCAGAGAAAGGATGTCATTATTTTTTGAGCTTGTAAGCTTGCGGAAGCCCATGGTCCAACAAAAGAGAGGTTCGTAAGACGAGTTCATGCCAGAGGTCTGTGAGACTAGTCCTTGGAGTTTGTGTGTGGATATCTATCCACCATTTGTGCTGGAGGTTGTGCGTGGAGGTCTGTGAGACCTGTTCACCGGTTTCCATTTGTGCTGGAGGCTATGCGTGAAGGTTTGTGAAATCTGTCCACTACTTGTGCAGTAGAAAAATCAGTAGTTTTATGCCTGTAAACATAGGTATTCTTTCTTTGTTTTTTGAGAAAATATTCTGGTCATATTTGGGAAGTCTGTGAAGTTTGTAATAAAAAAAAATACGATGGAAAAAATATCTAATTCTAAATTTGAGATTGAGAAGTTTAATGACAAGAATAATTTTGAATTATGGAAACTTAAGATGCAAGATCTGTTAGTTCATCAAGTGTTGCAGAAGGCCTTAGATGGCAAGAAAAAACAACCCTTATCTATGACAGATGGTGACTGGGAGGAATTAGATGCCAGAGCACTTAGCACAATTCGTTTATGTCTTGCGGATGATGTCTTATTTAATATCGCTGGAGAAAAGACAACAATGAGTTTATGGAGCAAATTGGAAAGCTTGTATATGACGAAGTCTTTGACAAACATAATTTACTTGAAGAGACAACTATATGGTATGAAGATGAAAGAAGGTATGAAGATTGCAGAACATTTGAATGTATTTAATACTCTTATTTTCCAATTGAGTAGTATGGAGGTTAAGATTGAAGATGAAGATAAAGCAGTAAATCTTTTAGTTACTCTACCTGAGTCTTGGGGTCATGTAGTGTCTTCTATTAGTCTTAGCACAACTGAAACTTTGGAATTTGACATTGTGGTTGGAGATTTGTTGTCCGAGGAATTAAGAAATAAAGCTAGTATTGAGTCCTCTACACCAGAAGCTTTGTTTTTTAGAGGTCGATCCAAAGAAAGAGGGGAAAAATCAAGAGGTTTTTCTAGATCTAAATCAAAGGGAAAAAAGAGCAAACTCAAGTGTTGGTACTGCAACAAAAATGGTCATCTCAAGAAGGACTATTGGAAAAGACAAGAATCCAAAAAGAAAACTCCAAATCTGAGGCAAATTCAATTGAAACTGATTCAGGTATGCTTGATGAGGTTTTGTCCATTTGTAATATTTCTGAATACAATGAAGAATGGCTGTTAGATTATGGTGCTTCGCACCATGTTTGTCCTCATAGAGAATGGTTTACTTCATATCAGACAGTTAATGACGGTGTAGTTCTTTTGGGAAATAATTTTTCATGTAAGACTGTTGGGTTTGGAAGTATTAAAATTAAAATGTTTGATGGAGCTATAAGGACACTAAAAGATGTTAGACATGTGCCTAAATTAAAGAAAAAAATAATATCTTTGGGAGTGTTGGATTCTTGTGGTCATAAGTTTACAAGTTTAAATGGGGTAATGAAAGTATCTAAGGGTGCTTTAGTGGTCATGAAGGCATTGAAAGTAGGAAACCTTTACAAACTGATTGGAAACACTCAAGTTAATGAAACGACATTGATATCTGAAGTGGCATCAGAATCCAATCGATTATGGCATCAACGTCTTGGTCATATGAGTGAGAGAGGACTACAGGTATTAGTGAATCGTAAATTACTTCCAAATCTGGAATCTTTAGATTTGATGTTTTGTAGACATTGTATATTTGGAAAGCAATGTAGACAAAAATTCAAAGTAGGGATTCATGCAAGTAAAGGTGTTCTTGACTACATACATTCTGATGTATGGGGTCCATCTCCTACCATTTCCTATGGAGGAGCAACATATTTTGTGTTGTTTGTTGATGATTTTTCAAGAAAGGTTTGGGTCTATGTTTTAAAAAGAAAGGTTGATGTATTTGATACTTTCAAACGTTTTAAAATTATGGTTGAAAAAAGAACTGACAGGACGATCAAGTGCTTAAGAACTGATAACAGAGGTGAGTTTACTTCTTTAGAGTTTGAAAAGTTTTGCAAAGAAGAAGGGATTGTAAGACATAAAACAAATGTATACACTCCTCAGCAAAATGGCGTTGCAGAACGCATGAATAAGACTCTTTAGAGTGAGCAAGGTGCATGCTCAATGATGCTAATTTGGGTCAATAATTGTGGGCAGAAGCAGTTTCTACTTCTTGTTATTTAATAAACCGGTCATTTTCAATCACAATAAATTGTAAAATTCCGGAAGAGGTATGGACTAGTCAACCTTGTAGTTATTCGAATTTGAAATTTTTTGGTTGTGAAGCCTATGCACTTACTCCTAAAAATGAACGTTCTAAGTTAGACCCCAGATCAAAGAAGTGCACCTTTGTAGGATATGATGATGTGACGAAAGGTTATCGGTTGTGGGATCCTACTGCTCGTAAAATTGTCATTAGCAGAGATGTAATTTTTGATGAATCTTCTCTCACTAAATTAGAAAATATAAAAGTTTATGTGGAATAGGAACATGTACTGTCAAAACAACTAGTTCAGTTGAAGTTTCCATCCTCTAATGACTCAAAGAAACAAGAAGAAGTTTTTGGTGATAAAGAAGTCATAGAAGATGAAGAAATTGTGGAAACTCCACAACCTACACCATCTACACCAAGAAGATCTACGAGGGAGATAAATCCTCCTAAAAGGTATACCGATTTTGTTTCGTTTGTTTCTTTATTTTCTGATGACGGAGAACATTCTTGTTTTCAGGAAGCCATTGATTGTGTTGACAATGCTAAGTTGAAGATGGCAATGGAAGAAGAAATGGATTCTCTGAACAAGAACGAGACATGGAACTTGGTTGAACTTCCCAAAGATAGAAAAGTTGTTGGATGTAAGTGGGTCTCCATGTTGAAGAAAGGTATTGATGGTAAGATTGAAAGACACAAAGCCAAATTGGTTGCAAAAGGGTATTCTCAGATGGAAGGTATTGATTATCATGAGATTTTTTCACCATTTGTCAATCTTGTATCTATTCGTATTGTGTTAGCACTAGTTGCATTGCTTGATTTGGAGTTAGAGCAACTAGATGTTAAAACAACATTTTTGCATGGAGATTTAGATGAGGAGATTTTTATGGAACAACCAGAGGGTTTTGTGTAGCATCGTAAAGGAAAATTAGTTTGAAATCTCAAAAAATGATTGTATGGCCTAAAACAATCACCCAGGCAATGGTAAAACAAGTTTGATTCTTTCATGGTGAGCCACGGTTATACTAGAAGTGAGTATGATCATTGTTTGTACTTCAAAAGGTTGGATAACATATTCATTATCTTAGTATTGTATGTTGATGATATGCTTATTATGAGTAAAAACATGGAAGAGATTGATAGGTTGAAGGCCCAGATGGCTAGGGAATTTGATATGAAAGATCTTAGAGATGCAAAACAAATTTTGGGTATTGAAATACACAGAGACAGAAGAAATGGTAAGCTTAGTTTTTCATAGGAGAAGTATGTTGAGAAAATACTTGTAAGATTCAGAATGAATAAGGTAAAACCTGTGAATGTTCCTTTGGCTTCCCATTTTAAGCTTTCTTCAGGTTTATGTCCTAGTAATGATGAAGAAAAGGATTATATGTCTCGTGTTCCATATGCCAATGCAGTAGGATTTTTAATGTATGCGATGGTGTGTACTAGACCTGATATTTCACATGTAGTAGGTGTTGTCAGTAAATACATGGCAAATCCAGGAAAAGAACATTGGAATGCAGTGAAATGGGTGCTTCATTATCTAAGAGGCACAAGTGACTATTGTATCACTTTTAATAATAACAGTGATTCTATATGTGGTTTTGTTGATTCATATTTTGCAGGTGATTTGGACAAGAGAAGGTCTACTTTTGGATATGTTTTTACTCTTGCAGGTGGAGCTATAAGTTGCATGTCAAAGCTTCAAGAAACAGTTGCTTTATCCACTATGGAGGATGAATACATTGTTGCCTCACATGCTTGCAAAGAGGCAATTTGGATGAAAGGTCTACTTGAAGAAATTGGAAGGTTGCAGAACAGTGTGCCTATTTTCTGTGATAGCCAAAGTGCTATACATTTGGCTACAAATCCTGTTTATCATAGTAAGACTAAAAGGTAGGCTTTGTGGGAAGAAGGTTTGACTTGCTTCATTACAAGGTTGTTTGGAAGTGAACTCGGATTCGGAGTTGGGATATATTCTTGAATTCCATGTTCCAACTAGAAGGAGGTTACGCTTAATATTAAGAAATACAATTGAGTTGTCCAAAATGCTCAGTCATAAATGGTCTCGGGGTCCTTCTGGTTTGATTCTTTGGGAGTAGAGGGAATATTTCGATCCTTTACAAACCACCATCTATGGGATATTTTACTTGGTTTTCCCTTTTAGTTTTGGAGAAAAGAGGCTTTGGTGGATTTTGGAATAATATTGGAAAGTTTGTAATACTAGAGGATGATCGACACTCTATCCTTAATCATCGTTGGGCTTGCATTATAATAGAAGTTGATACCAGAGTGGGTATGTTAGAAGAAATTGAGTTGGTAAAGGATGGGGTTAATTGGATTCAAATATTATACTATTGGAGGGTTTCATTCTAGTTTTATGCTTTCCATGAAGTTGATCACATTTAAGTGCATTGTAAAAGAGAGTTCCCTTTGAGATATGTTCTCAAGAAGGAATGGCAGAAAAGAGGGAATTCAAATCCTGTCTTGTCTTTAAGTTTTGATGGAGGTCCTCCTCTTTCTTGTGCATAATCAAGTGAGGTAGTGGAAAATGAGGAAAAAGCGTCAATGGGAGGTCTTCTAGAAAATATTATTCATGAATCTCTTGTTTGTTTTGTTAATATATCGTCGCTTTCTCCAGTATGGTTATCAGGTTGGAATTCTCACTCAAGTTGTAGTTTCTCAAAGTCTCCTTCACCTTCACCCTATCTCATGTATAGTCAGTCATCCCTCGACCTTGTTAAGATAGCGACTCAATTTGTTGATGGTGTTTGTGGACAATCTACATGAGCGGACTCAAACATATCTCCCTAGTCCAAGTGGATCTAGAACAAAATAAATACACAATACCAGTCACTTTCCTAGATCAATAGAAATACAAGACAGGTCAATATGCGGCTTACCTCTTGTCCGTAGTTCCTTTCTCCTTGTTTTTCCAAGCTCTAAAGTCTTCATATCTTCAGCTGCAAAACCATATCAAGCAAGTGGAAACATACAAGTAGTAAAAGCATATAAACATGAATTGATCTAGATTAACGGTTAAGGAGGAAAATCGTAAGTATCATCAACACAATAACACTTATGGAAAGGACTTGTATTAATGTAATGAATAGAAGTACATAGGGAAGAAATGTCACAACCAAATCCTTAACGTCGCGACGTCAACATGTGTGATCTTGCCTCAAGGGATGCAAAGTTTCATGCCTCCTACAAATGAAGAAGAATGTTCTCTGAATTCCACCAACATGAGGGTTTATAATCCTTCCTCCCTTCTCAATGGAGAGAGGGGTTGTATTTATAAGGTTAGATGGATAGAATAGATTGAATATTTAGGGTAGAGATCTAAGGGATCATCCCAATAGGTTAGGGAACCAAAGGACACCTCACCACAAGTTTAGGGATGAGCCTCCATGTCACCAAGCTTCAAGAAGTCGCTTGAAGTTCCCTTTTATCCATTTTAACCAACTCCGACGCACTTTGCAGAAGGAAAACGTGTTCCAGAGATAGATCACCGCATGATGTACAAGGAAAACCTGCACTAGAGACACATCCTGCTAAGTTGCAGAGTGCGTCACCTTGGGTCTGACGCTCCTTTCTAGAAAGAAGAGTGCGCCAGGGTAGTAGAAAAGGTAAAATGAAAGGCAAATCAACCTCTCTTCTGACATCCAAACCAAGGTACTTCATGTATTAAGGCATGGGGATGAAACCTGACTCATGGTGACGAGATTCTGGTGTAACAGAATGCCCCCCAAAGCATGAAGCTGGAAAAATATAACAGGTGGAATGCATTGCAAGATAAGGGATTGAGGAAAGAATCACCAATTGGAAAGGACTACTGCAGTACAACTGACTCTGAGATACATGTCTCACACAACTCATAACATGGTTTTCGACCAATAAAATGCAGATCCATGATAGTATAGACTAACTGAACACAATCATGGCTACTAGAAACAAGCATAGATCCATGATGAGAAGATAACACAACCACAACCAATACAAAGTGGATCTGTGTAATATGACTCAAAACAAGACTTAACCCAGGGTATTCAAGTCAAACCCACAATGATACGAATCTATCCATGTGATTACAATGCCTTGGAGTCAAACATGGTAGAAACCACTTGATTACCGGTCATTGATGTATACCGTTAACAAGCGCGAGGGAGATTACCATTAATGGCAATGATTACCAAGGTATCATAGTACATACCATCGAATGTGAATTAGATGAGTTGAGGTCGAATAGTCGATGGAATATTTCAATCAAGAGCCAATGATTTGAACTCATGTTGAAAGCGAGGTAACCTGCTATTGAGGCATGCAAGTCCAAGGTACTTGATTGGTTTCTAGATTCAATCCTTGGATGACGTGTTGAAGTCGACAATGACGAATCCATCGAAGGAGGGCCATGATATATCCCCCATCATCGACACGAAACATGATCAAATATGTTTTGGAGCAAATCGGACAATAGAGCAATGTTTGAAACTGACTCAGGGAAAACCAACATGATTGAAGGTAGTATGACTACAGATAATAATTTGACGGACATGTATCTCTTGAACATGGGCATGGCATGACCTGGTAGTATTGAAACAACGAGAATTATACCAACCCCTAATGCAACGGATGAGGGAAGCATTCTATGGAGGACCCAAAGGAGCACAGAGACTCATGGAATCAATGACTCGAGGACAAATAGATTACCCAAGCATGTGAATGCAAATGCATATGAGTGCCATGTTCAAGAGCGACTAAGTACTGCCATGATTATAGTGGAATACAAACCCTTTCCTTATCCCCATCATGATTGATGACTACCTCTTATTTTTTTAACGATCTTGAGGAGGGTAATAGATGCTTGGTATATCTCATCCTTCATACGAGTCCAATCCCAAATTTTTTACGAACCTACGATAGGAGGGGTTCGCCCCAAAACGGCCCTTTGATGTCAAATTTTAACAAGTCCAACGAAGGTAAACTCGGTGTCATTTCATGTTTAGAGAGTCTGAAAAGAACTAACGAATACTACAAACGTTATTTTCCGTAACAGTTAGTCTCCTCACCCGAAAAAGGATAAAAAAATGAAAGAGAGAACTCTTCCAATTATGATTAACTGGAGTGTTCTTTTTTCATAAATAGCGCTTCCTGGTCCGAAGAAGGGGTAAAATATCACCAAGAAGGCAATCATTCAAATATTTTTACAAGCGTGAAAGCATCAAATTCGCTTGGCAATCTTTTCATATTTAGAGAGTCTAAAAAGAGCTTAAAGAGGAACTCCAAGGGGTTCCTTTTTCGTGGGAGTTTTACAAGCCCGAAAAAGTAATAAAATATAACTCAGTGACTTATTCTCATCATTTTGCAAGCACGAGAAAGAACCAAGAGTAAGCTCGGTGCTATTAATGTTTGAATTTAATGAGCGGCATAATAGCAAAAAAATGCTCACGAGTCGTTCACACTTGACAACAAGCGTGAAATGACCACAATAATCGGCGAAAATATATAATGCTTCTTTACTTTACTTGTAGACTCCAAAAACTAGGTCAAAATGACAAATGAGGGGTTTAGACATAAAAATATCAACTATATCAAAAAGAATAAATTAAAATAAGAATATTCCAATTTTGATATAAAAAGGGCCAAATAGTAAAGAATAGTTACCATTGTTTTTTACCAAGTTGAGAGGAGTGAAAACACCATTTGGAGTTTATTTTCAAGTGCCGATTGTGGGAGTTTCAGCCAGCTATTTTCGATACCATCAATTCCAGGTAAATCTAAACCTTGCCATCTTGCTTTCCATTGGATTAGTTTTGCTTAAAATGTCAAATTTTTGGGTTTTTAATCTTGTATAGTGGGGGATTTGTGCGCCCTCCGGGTGATGCACTTTCCCCTTACAGGAAGTGCATCTAGGGATCCTTGACACATTTCACGCAAGAGAAAAGTGCATCAACATCACCTTGTCTACATAGATGGGTTGCGCTAGTGCAATCCGCCTTCATAACTTAATGAATGAGCTCAAAAAATGAAGTCTCAAGGGTAAAGCAAGGTTCTAATGGGTGTTTGAACATGTTTTGGACAATTTTGGGTCATCATGGTGCTTCAATGGAGAGAAAGGGAACATGAGTTGGAGGATTCCCAAGCGGAAAATGATCCTCGCACTATGCAAGCACTTCAACAATGTGGGCTACTAAAGTTCTTCCACATCCAAGGCATGAGATCCCAAGTACCACTGCTGGATCACTTGATTAGATGGTGGGATCCGGACCAACAACACTTCTGGGTTGGAGTTCACACCTTGACAATAGATGTTTAGGACCTCTACTTTCCGACGGGTTTGTCTTGATGGGGTGAACTGGTTTCTTTATCAGGGTCACGTGGTAGTGACCAATCTACAAAGAGTCTGGTTACGCAATTCTGCACAGCTGGTAGTCAGATGCTTGGTGGGAATATTCCCATCAAGAACGTGAGATATTGGCCATTATGCATGGTTTTGTTATGTATAGAGAGAGTGGTGAGGAGCAGGGCTCTCCATCAGGACACAAAGGCATCAACTAGTGCGAGGGACTCCTCACAAACCTCAAGGATCAGCTCACCAAATGTCGCAGGGGTGAGTTGAAGCAGTTCGGCTATGGGTCTATTGTAGTCTCGTTATTCCTAGAACGAGTTCCGTTGCTACAGCCACAAGTAGCGAGCGAGGATCTAGATATGAGAGATCCTCACATGGTTCGTTGGACCAAGGTCATGGCTTTCCATGGAGGTGGGGGGGCCATTATCAGCTACAGTCTCATTTTCTTTAGATGGTTGGACAAGCAAATCCTCATGATTGAGGATTATTCGTATGCAGGGAAATATTTCAGGGGTGACCTAGACCTATCTCTACTTGAGCAGGCGCAATGGGGAAACCTAGGTAAGAACTATGACTCAGTTGTGTTTTTATTTTATGTTTATTGATGTTTTTGGAGTGATATTAACATTACATACATGTCTTGTGCAGATGTTGGCCCTACCAGGCCGTTGGGTTTCTCTCCAATTGAGCGAAGGGTAGTAGTCTGTGACATAGTATTCACACATCAGGATGCGGCAGAGGAGCTACAGGAGATGGAGGAGAAACTCCAGAGACTGACACTGGATGTGTCGGATATCCCAGTTAATGAGTTTCCTTGCCGATATCAGTGACAGACTGCATGAGTCTCAGAGTGCTTTAGTTCACTACTCCGTAGAGTGGCTAGGGCTATTGTCTATTACCATGAGCATGTTAGGCAGTAGCTCATGTAGGATATGTATGTACTGAAAGCTACGGGCTTCATATTTTTGTAGTGTAGACTTAATGAAAGCTCATATGCTTCAGATTTTGTATCAGTACAACATTTTTTGTTATATGGTAATGATGATATATATATACATATACAAAACACTTTTTGTGGTTTTATATGCTGTGTTTCATTGATGATTATAGGATCTTATGTGTGTTTAGCTTATACTATAGATAATTTACATTTTATGTCATTTTTATACATATGTTTGATTAGAATGTTTATGAATGTGCAAAATACCAATCAAATATGAAATTGGCCAAAGAGTCGGCAATGATGTTAATTTCTCTAGGAATATGCAAGTATTGAATGGACTCAAAAGAACTCTCCAAGAGACGTACTCGTCGAAATAGACAGAGCATCATGGTATCGTGGATAGCGTAAACAAAGTTAAGATGGGAGAACACTAGTTGTGAGTCAAGGTGGACGATAACGTGGTCCATACCCAGGGAATGAGCGTCGGTCAACAATCTAATCACTATGTGATACTCAACGACATTGTTGGTTGCGTATCCTAGACAACTCCCTCCTGAACTAATAAGGTTTTCGGTAGGGGAATAGAGTACCCAAGCTTCCGAGGTGAGATTACGGGTATGCCGGCTGGCGCCATCCGCGAATCCAACACATGTTTCCATCTGCACATTTAGGTAGAACATGGTATAAGCGTAGAGACAAGATCCTAACATACTCAAGCAAAGTGTCACACCACAAAAAACACACATCATGTACAATATATACATAGTACTAATGTGAAAAAATACTTAGGCATAGTACCACTTTAGGAAGAGTCCATTGTGAGGCTCTCCTAAAGATATCTTGTCATAGTCTTCTAGTTCATATGCCCCCTTCTCCAAAACACGCTTAACTACATAGGGACCATGCCACATGGACTCAAGTTTGCCTACCCCCAATTTATCATGTTTTTGGTCGTAGGTAAGGACCAAATATACCTCGTTAAAGATATGGGGTTTGACCGATTTGTCATACTGGGCCTTGATGCACTTCTTGTGAGCTTAATTCGAAAGGGCTGCATTGCGACGGGTTTCATCGAGTTTGTCCAAGTATAGAAAAAATTCTTCCTCTGTTCGGTAGAAGTTCGACTACAAGTTTCAATGACTGAATCTCACACTCAATAGGTAAGATTGCCTCCATTTGTAGACTAATTGGAAGGGTGTGAATCCAGTGGCATTTTTAACGGAAGTTCTATATGCCCATAGGGCTGAAAAAAGCATATTGTGCCAGTTAGATCTGTGTGTACCCACCATGCATTGGATCATGGTTTTCAAGACCTTATTGATGGACTCTACTTTTCCGTTGGACTGTGGGAATATGGAGTTGAGTTCTAATGTCGAAAACCAAACCTGGCGCTTAATTCATCCACCATATTGTTCTGGAAGTGCCTTCCATGATCAATGACGATGGCCTGAGTAAATCTGAATCGTGCAATGATGCGGTTAAACATAAAGAGTGTGAAATTTTTGTCGTCTTCATTTTATGTAGGCATAGCCTCAGCCCACTTGGTAAAATAGTCAATGACAACGATGACATAACCATGCCCCCAGGCATAAGTAGGCTTACACTGCATGAAATATATGCCCCATTTTTCAAAGGGGCCGACGACAATAACTAGATGTAGTGGGGCGGGATGAGAGAACTTTTTATGATGAAAAAGATGGTAAGGAGGACAATTCTTGACAACTTCAATACAATCTTTAAAGATGGAATGCCAATAGTATCCAGCGCGTAATATTTTCTGAGCTGTAGCCATCCGAGAAAGATGACTGCCACATGCCCCTGAGTGACAATTAGTCAGAATGTGTTCAGCCTCCTCGTGGGTTAAGCATCATCGTAGGTAAGAATCAACACCACAACGGTATAAGGTGCCATCGATGATTAGGTAGCACTTCACGTGGTGATGCACACAGCGACAGTCGTCACGACATAACTGAGGACTGAAACATTGGTTCTAGAGATACAAAGTGATGTCTCCATACCATGGGTTATAAGTACTAATAAGAAACAAGGAATCATCGGGGCAAGAGTCTATGGGATTAGTTTCCGTATCAGTACAGGGAAGATCGCAGATGAGCTCCGCAAAAACAAAAGACTTTTTTGACTTGGCCTTCTCAAACTTGAGGTTGAATTCTTGAAGAATGATGATCCAGTGTGAATACTTTCCCCCTAGCACCTGACGTGTGAGGATGTGGTACATAGAGTTAGAGTTGGAAATGATAGTGGTAGTGCAGAGGAGGATATAATGGCAAAACTTTTGGACAGTAATGACTGCTGCGAGAGCTAGTTTCTCAACATGTGAATACCGTGTTTCGATGTCTATGAGACCCTTACTAAGGTAGTAAACGACATGATCCTGGGCGTTACTATCCTCTTGGACCAAAACCATAGTAATAGTGGTAGTGGAAGCAGCAAGATAGAGGATGTAATCCTTGGTGTAATCAGGCGGTTCAATCACAGGTGCATGGGTGATAGCATGTTTTAGGTTGTTGAAGGACTGTTGGGAAGAATCATCCCAAATGAATGGGACGTCCTTCTTTAAGAATCGCATGTATCCCTGCATTTTCTCGGATAAATTACACACAAAATGCCTTAATTAGTTTTCCTTCCCCTGCAAAATTTGTAGTTCCATTATGTCTGTCGGAGGTGGGAGAGCAACGATGGCTTCCACCTTCACGGGATCAATATGGATCCCATCTTAGGAAATGATGAAGCCTAGGAGGCATCCAGACTCAACACAAAATATGCACTTGTGAGGGTTTAGATGGATGTTATACCTCCTACATCTGAGGAATACTGCCCTTAGATGGTCAATGTGGAACTCATGATGATTCGAATGAGCAGGGATATCGTCGAGATATGGTTCCATAAAGTCCTCCACGTCATGGAAAGTGTACGACATAGTTTGCTAGAATGTGGCACCAGCATTTTTAAGGACGAAAGTTAGTTTGGGATATGAAAATGTACCCCATGGGAAGATGAACGCAGTTTTATGTTGATTGGTCGGGTGGAAGTCTATTTGATTATAGCCAGAAAATCCATCCATGAATGAGAAGATGACGCTTCCAACGCAATTGTCGATGATTTGGTCGATAAACGGGGTAGGGTAATTGTCCTTGGGACAAGCCTTATTGAGGTCCCTTTAATCGACACAAACCCTAATGCTGCCTTGATTTTTGGTAACAGGGACGGAATTAGAGACCTAGTTTGTCAAGGGGACAGGGTAAATGAAACTAGCCTTCAACAACTTTCAATTTCATCCTTTATAGCTGCATTTTTCCTAGAGTGCACTGGACGTAATTTTTGTTGGATGGGTTTAGCATTGGGACATGTTTGGATCTTATGTACAACAATAACAGGATCAATCTCAGAAATTTCCTCATAGCTCCATGCAAATACGTCGTGGAACTGCTTGAATAAGGCCTTGTATGAAGTAATCTCTCTAGGAGAGTAGTTTTGGCCTATACGAATATGTTCCACGACTCCTGGTGTGGCTGAGATGTCAATCGACAAAGTAGGCGTAATGTTTTCCAAGTTTCCCTCAGTTACGGTATCACAAGTGAGGATAGGATATTGGGGGCAAGGAAAGACATCTAGTGAAATGATTGTGTCAATGTGGTTCTCCACGTAATCTAGCGGTGGGAGTAAAGACGATCGATGGTGGAGGTCTTCCCATGGGGGTTCATCCGCACGCATGATCTCCATAATGGACTTGTCGGAATGGAAAGTCCAGAGGAGAGGATCTGGTTGGTATGAAGTCCGCTGTAAGGGTGTAGAATGAGATGTAGATTCCACTGAGGAGTGGTCATCAGATCCCGATTGGATAACCTCATTAATAACTTACACTGGTGTGAGAGGCATGAAATCTCCAATCGATTCCAACTTGTCAAGCTCGGGCACAAACCACTGGTCATTGGAGCTGGCTGGTGATGGGATCATAAAAGAAATCATGTTCACCGTGGCAACATGGGAAGGGGGATCTGAGGATGGAAATACTCCCATGAGGGATGATTCCTTGAGGATTCCTACCCCCACATTCTCGTATATCTGTGATGAATGAACTAAGAGTGGTACATTATTGGCAGGGTGAGTAGTGGTGTCCGGTGTACAGAAATATAGTTGGTCGATAGTAATAATTTTCCCTTGGTGGGGAATTGTACAATGCAGAATATAGAATATGCGACTGCAATCATGGCATAAAACCAATTACGATCGAGGAGTATATTATAATCCAATGGGGCATCGACTACCTCCATGTTAATGGAAAGTCTTTCCCCCTAGCTCTATTTCCAAAGCTTGTAACAACCCATGTGGTTGGAATCCACAACCATCAAATTCCTTCAAAGTTGTAGGGGAATGGTTCAACTCGGGAGATCCAATGGCTCGCCAAAAGGATAACTACATGACCGAGGTGGAGGTTCCTTCATCTAACATAGTACGGTGGATTCTTTTCCTAGCGATGTTGGTAACGATTTGGAATGCAAGTTGGTGGGAAAGCCTCGGTTTGAAATACTCAAGTCAGAACATAATGGTTTTGGAGGAATCAGGGTCTACAGCGTTGATAGCAGCGAGGAGGGTCTTACGTTGATTAGGACAGTTTTGTAAGACTTCCAACATTGGCATAGCACAAGGAGATTGCGCTAAGTCCTCTACAATATTGTAGTTTTGAGCATCCCGAGCATTGGGATTGCAAAAAACTTTTCTAATCATGCTCTTGGGTAGACGTAGCACTGAATCAAATGAAGGTTTCTCAATAATGAGAGGACCTTGAGGCGAGGGAATGTCCGATGTAGATGCGAAATATTTTTTAGTATTACTTCCGTTAGATTTGTTATTTGGGACCGAGTCATAGGAATGTGATCGAGTGGTCATGTTGACCGTTTCATTACACATCATGAGGACATGAGCAGTAGAGGATGATTCTCCTTGAGAAGGAGAGGGTTGTTACATAATCATCTGTTGTTGTTGCGTGGGGAAGGGATCGGTTAAAACTGTGGGTGTCAGGTTCCCTTTGAGCAACTTTTGGACCTCATCCCGATGTGGGAACTCTTTGGTAAAGTGGTCGCCACTACACAGTAAGAAAGGATACTTAACCTTCCGCTTGGGTTTGGTGTCATCAGCATTGTTCTGTTTGGGCTCCTTCTAATTAGAAGACTTTTTGTTTTTTCCTTTGTTCTTATTTTTACCACTAGATTTCTGAGGTGAAGCAGATTGGACCGAATTCACTTATTTGGTGGCAGCAGGGTTGGGTGATCTGTTGGTGCTATTCCCATCCTGTGATGGGGGTAGAATGGAGCCAGGGTGGCTATGTGATCCACCAAATTGTGAAAAAGACTGGTTTTGAATAGAACCGATGATATCGTCGGCATGAGGTCTCGTGGCTAGTTTTGTTGGGTCGTAGGTAGGTCACGGTGCATTGGGGACAATATCGTATAGAGTGTCAGATTGAGCATAGACCAAGTCTAATTACTGGGCATGTGCTATAGCTTGTTCTTCTATGAAGGCCCTGACCATAGCGACATCTTTGGCTACGACGGGTAGTAATGACTTAGTAAACCAATTTGCAAGGAGTTGGTCCGGAATGGGAGCTTTAATCAGATGACGTCTCCGCCTCCACTCGTGAATATGATTGGAGATGTGAGTGGCGGTGGTTTTCTGGAGAGAGGTCAAAATATTTGTACTGGTCCGATAGCGGATTGGTAACTGAAAATGTGTCAAAAATGACATGGCCAGAGATCGAAAATCAGGAAAAGAGTGTGGTGGTAACTCGATGTACCACTTTGCAGTAGTGCTGGTGAGGGTTCGCTGAAATAACCTCAGATGGATGGAATCATCCATTAAGGAATTAGACGAACACCACAAATGATAGGTCATTACATGCTTTTTCAGGTCCTCACCGGGTTTTTCGTCCAACTTTGGGATGTTAGATGGTAACTTCACCGGATTGGAAGGCCAATTTGTGCCATGATAAATAGGATCATTAGTCAACCGTGATAAGTCTGGCAAATCAAGTGTATCCAAAAATGGTAATTGTTGGTTGGACCGTGGATACTGGTAGTACTGATAGGGAATTGGTGTACCAGTAGGACCATGGACCGATTGGTCATAAGGTCCTCCCATTGGAAATTGGCCATATGGGAGTGGGCCTCCTGGGTTGGGAGGGGGACCTGAAGGAGGTCCACCTCCATCAGAATAAGGTGGGCCTCAACCGAAAGGTGGGGGTCTTCCTCCTCTAGGGTAAGGGGGTCCTCCTCTGAAAGGTGGGGGTCCTCCCCCTCCAGAATGGGGTGGGCCTCTGTCGTAAGGTGGGGGTCCTCCTCCTCTGGAATGGGGTGGGCCTCCGTCATAAGGTGGGGGTCATTTTCTTCCAGAATGGGGTGGCCCTCCACCGGAAGTTGGGGGTCCGCCTCTGGAATGGGGTGGTCCTCCGCCGGAAGGTGGGGGCCCACATCTTCCGGAATGGGGTGGTCCTCAGCCTTAAGGTGGGGGTCCACCTCCTCTGGAATGAGGTGGTGGTGGACCGAATGGTGGTGGGACAATTGGTGGAGGTAGTGGGGGTGGTCCACCGGCCGAAGGTCCAGTCGGTGGAACATTATGGTGCCCCCATGGGGTGTTTGTATTCCCAAGATAGGGTAATATAGGAAAAAGGTTTTCTATATAGTTTTTTATCAAATGATGCCCTGGAAAAATATGCGCCCATGGGGTTGGGTCCAAATAGATGCCCCCCCCCGTATGATGTGTCCACGTGGGTTGTTCCATGGTTGGAAGAGGACTTCCAACCATACTATATATTGGATGTGAAGTATGTCCTCCACTCACGGTATGACTGCTGACTGGGTGATTCCCCCAGTCAAGTTAGGTCCACCAACTAGAGGTTCCCCCCCAGCCGAAAATTTCCCACTTACTGGAATGTGTCCGATGACCAAATGTTGACCACTAATGTTGGGTTGAACCGTAACTAGGGTTTGACAACTAACAAAAGGATTACTTCTTCCTGACTGTAGACTAACAGGTAAATTAGATCCTCCCCTTGAATTTTGAGGTGGGGGAGGTGGAGGTAATGTCCCATAGTTAACAAAGGTTGAAGTTGCCCCTCATAGGTTGAGGTCACAGGAGGTGTAGAACCAGTCGCTTCAATTTGAGGTGTACTCGTAGGGAACGAGGGTTGACCTAGTTCATAAGTGGTCGTGTTAGGTATGGATGTTTCTATTGAAGTGAAAGAACGTATAGGGGAATATTGAAATATGGGGACTTCCAGGATGCTTGCTCTCTGTGAGAGAATTTGGTGTCTATGTTGTTCGCCAGCCATATGTAAATGGCTCATGTACTCATAGAGTGGTGCAAGAAACTCATCATTAGGAATCCATCGACGAGGTATCGTTTCTTCCATGGGAAGTG
The DNA here is from genome assembly GCA_027924585.1 of Larix kaempferi. Taxonomy (NCBI): domain Eukaryota; kingdom Viridiplantae; phylum Streptophyta; class Pinopsida; order Pinales; family Pinaceae; genus Larix; species Larix kaempferi. The sequence goes on along the minus strand of BSBM01000597.1, from coordinate 1,781,568 downwards.
ACTCAAAATCGGCGACATGTCGGCCTAGAGACGTGTCCCAAAAAGATGTAGTTGGACCAAATGTTGTTGATACAGGATCATCTTGGGGTTGATTGAAAACCCAATATGTAGCTCCAGGATGTCCCTCCATCGAATGAGGGAAGGATGTGTCATATGAGGTAGGTTGTTCCACTATCAAAGGTCCCGTGGGATCAGAGATAGGAGGATTGATGGGAGACAAATATTTTGTTCCCGAATCTAAGGTAGAGGTATCTTCCTCACGTGACATAGATGTAGTAGGTTGATCCATGTTTGCTCCTGAATTCTCCTCTCGATTAAGGGGATATTCAGGTGGCAAGTTCAAAATCCTTCAGGATCTTCTCAAAGGTTGATCATCTAGAGTGGCTGAGCCAAAATTTCTCCTAAGTGTTTTCCATACAAAAAGGAAAATGCAATCCAAAATATACACAAGCTAAAGCTGCAAGCAAACTTAGGTGGTAGGAGTGATTTCAATGGTCTGGAACCTCACAGGATTATCAAGGAGGTTCAACTCGCGATATACCACAAGGTACAACAGTTATACTCGGCCTAATATTTCATAGCACTAACCAAGGAGGATTAGGACCATATAACTCAACTACCTGAAGCACGTGCGTAGTATCTCCCCGAGTGTTGTTCTCGGTGTATTGCCACGCCAAGACAGCCAATAGGTTAACTTGGATGGTTACAAGAATCCTAGAAGGGTCTCCCAATATACTCAAGGTACGTGGGAGCCTAAATCCGTAGTGGTGTTGTCTAATGCACAATTGTACGAAAGGAGCTTTCCAATATACTACTGAGTACGTGAAATACCTTTCTATATACCCAAGGGTACGTGAAAGTCGGCTTGATATACCGGTTGGTACATGGAATAACTGCAATCCCCTGGGATGCAGTGTAGGCAAAAAATGACAACTACCAAGCTTAAAGATGTCAGAACACGTCTCTAACCTCACACACAAGTTTCTATACAGTTTAAACCTAACACTATCGGTAAATTTTATCTTTTATGGTTAGGTGAATGCATGAGGTGTACACAGGAATTTAAAAAGAATGCAGATCTAAGCTATATGAAAATGCAAATATTTTCTTTTCTTTTCGATGAAATCTATCTAAAGTAAGGAGAAATTCCTTTTTTTCTGATGGTAAAAGTAGACAAGTACCCCTATATTTCAAAATCAATCAAAAGACGAATGAAGCGCTCTCTTCACTAAGCCAACAAAATCAATAAAATAACATACACCAAATTGTAAATGCTTCTCTTTTTTCTCTTTTCAAGTTAAACGAATTGACGAAATATGGAAAGAAGAATTTCATTTTCAAATGGAATAATCCTTAATCTTCGAAACACTGATCTAAAAAAGTGAAGGAAAATTAAAAAATAAGAGTTTTGAGTCTTTAGAAATGCTTTGTAAAAACTTAAATGCACTTATAACTTTCCAAGAAATGACGAACAAGTTCTCATAACCAAGAAACTACATGATAACCTTTTAAGCTTTCCAAATATTTTTTCAACATTTACCCCAAAGCATGAAAAATCTCTTTCAACAATTTCAAGAATCAAACTGGAAATGAAGATAAAAAATAGTTTGTTTGCCTACTCAATTACTCGCGATGGATTTGAGAATTATCACACTCTTTAGATCTACTATTAAAAAAATCAAAGACTATATCACGACCAACTAAAGTAAGTTGGAAATTCCCAAGGAAAAGTAATCACCCAAAGCTCAAAAGCACTCAAACGTGTAGAAGAAGGTCAAGAGAAGCCACTACCTCCAGTTCTTTTTCTCCATGGCCGTTATGGAGGGTGTGTTGGGGACCTTCCCAGCTATAATGTTTTTACACTAGGTGGCCCCTAGTCTATTAGAGGGTATAACATGTTTGATATGGGGGCATGCAGAAACATACTAAAGCTACATGAGATATGTGGTTTCCTGTTAAAAAGAAAACCCATACATATGCATTTGTTGAATATGGAACATACCAGGGTAGCTCAACAGATGTGAAATCAAATCTAACAGAGTTCTTTCGCCGAGCTCGTCATGGTTCTTCTTATGGTATTGGTGTCAAAATAGGTTTAATGAGAGCAGAATATGCAATAGAACATAATGCAAGAATTGGTTCAGTATTGGCTTGTTGCAGCTTGGAAAGTTTCAAAAAGAAAAGCTTGACCAATTTGTCGTAAGAGGAGTTGGGACAAGTATCGTCTAAAGATTCTCTACACATGAAAGATAAGTATTTAAACTGTCATTTGAGGTATTCCTTAAATTTTTTAGTGTTTGTTAAAACTTAAAGGTTATTGTTCATAATAGTTACATTTAGATCTGTGATAATACATATTACAATAAGGAAGTGTGTTATGCTTGTTATAGTGCAACATGTTATCAATTTTTTATATGATTGAGAGTATCTCATGCAGTGCATGTTATATATATGCTGAGTAAGTAGCCTATAGTGTTGCACAACATCCCGTGATCCCTTATGAAGCTAGTCTAGGATGAAACCTCTTTGCTAAAATATCAAGAGTAGTGCATGCTCTTGATAGTGTGTTCTGGTGAAGATGAAATGCATCTAGATAGTTACCAAGTGTGATTGGGATATGGATGGGTGTTGTGTTGAAGCATTGGATATGACGCTTAAATAATTGTGTGAAGTATTGTCATTACATTAAATTTTCAACATGATTGGATTAAATTTCATGACTATGCAATGTTGGTAACTAATTGACTAAACTTGACTTGTAGGAAATATCATGGGCTATGACCTACAACAAACTTGTTCCGAAGAACAAGTGATAGCTGTTCAACAAGAGGAAAAGCGATGAATGTGAAGATCCCAGATGCTTAGAAGCAGGAGACTTCTAGGAGTAGGATGTGATGGGCTTGAAGACAGATTTGTGTAGCATCGGGAAGACATTCCCTCAGTATTATCGATGTGACTTGGCTAAGGTTGAATGGTCCAATGGCAGAGAAATACCTTCTCATGGATACCTTGTGATGGGGTGGGGATATTAGTTCTTTCATTATGAGTAGTGTTGTGACACCGAACATCCCCTCAGAGTAGGGTTGTTCTTTCTTCCGAACATTCTATAGTGAGTTGGGAATATTAATCCTCAATTGCACACACCTGAGATGTGGGGACCACATAAGAGCAGCTGGCCTCCAGTTGGAGTCATGGAAGACTCTAGAAATGGTTAGAGTAGTAGCTCAAGATTCAGCATATGCAGGTGGCACAAATTACTGATGATGATGATTCTTGATCATGATGTGGTTCATCACTAGGACAAAGAGATTCATTGACATGTGCAAATGGAGTTAGCCTCTGAGTTTGATATGAGGGCATGTGCAAGATAATGAGGATCACTTTTGGTGCATTAGATGTAATAGAAAACTGAAAAATCAGTAATCTCTCAACTTACTTATTTTTTTGAGATACTTACACAAGATATCTTGCATTGAGTAAAAACGATGAAATGTAGGAAATTGAATCACGTTTCCGAATATATAAGTTTTAAGTATTGAAAATTTACATAACTATGTCAAATTTCATCTTTTATAAAAGTCACTTTTTATTTTTTTGGCAATGATAAGGTATATGTTTTTGTGGGTGCAGCCTTTGAGTGCCTAAATGATGGTTTCGGGCTACACAAATTGGTAGATATGGATAGAACCCATAGCACTAGTGCAACACTATTTTTCCAAAATTAAATTTTATTTATTTTTAATTATGTAAGTGATCAAACCTCAAGAACGGTATGCCAAATGTGGGTGCAACATTTGAAGGTCTTAATGCAGTTATTTCGACTTGGATTTTTTATAGCATGTAGAGGTTGGTGTCTACTAGTGCAACATAATTTTTTTTTTAAATGGTTGTGAAATGAAAAAGTTATGGAATAAATACTAACAACATGTTTTTTGACTTACAGAGTGATGACACAAGAAAATTAGCAAACAAATAGAAAAAATCAATATTTTTTTTAGAAAATTACATATTTGGAATCTACATAAAAAATTCCATCTATGCCTAAAATTTCATAAAAAATGGTCATGTATGTCATGCTATAGAGAGTGGTGAAAGACGGGCATATTGAGAAAAATTGTGGAAATTCCCAATTAGCTATGGTCATGGGGGATTCACTAGCGAAGCAATATCATATCACATCCATTCATATTGGGGGTTTGAGTACTCTTAAAAACCTAAAAATATATATTTCCCCATATTAAGGGACCAAGGAGGGTTTTTAATTTGACATAGTAATATAAATATTGGGGTTATTTTATTTGGGTGGGATGAGGAATAAACTCCAAATTGTGGGATGGATTCATACCTCCAAAATCATGGGCTCATTTAAACCCACCTAAAACTTAAGGACCCTCCATTTTTATTTGATATTTCTTATGATCCTAAGTTTTGCATAAATATGATACTAGTGTACCAATGATAATATCAATGGAAGTCCCTTTGGATTACTTCCCTTGAGCAATCCTCATTTAACAGCTTATTTAGGCTTGGTTTGAATTTATGCAATATTTTTTTTCATCTTTAAGTTAAGAGATGTGGCTAATCAAGAGTTCTGGACAACGATAATTTTAAGGACCCATACTTATTTAAAAATGTGTAAACCTTGGCGAATCTTACCAATTATTAAAATGCCAACTATAAAATATTTGGCGATATTTTTCTAAATTTATTTCAATTTCTAAGGATTTTATATAGTTTATATAATAATTTGACGATTTTTAGACTGAAAAAAATTTACCCCATCAAAACTAGGCGAAATGGGGCTTCAAAAAATGCAAATTGGCGAATCTTGTTTTGGAAAAAAACATGGAAAAATAGCTCATGGGCTAAATTTCGCCCCTAAAATTATCCTTGGTTCCGAAGTTGAACAATTGTATTGTATTTTTTGTAGGCATTCTAGTAAAATAACTAACTAGTCATTTTTTAGGTTGGGGTTTAGGTGGGTATTGAGATTCAATCAAGCCTTGCTCCACAACAACCAACAAAAGTGAGATCAATCTTTCTTGGCTCACTGGAACTAAGAAAAGTTAGATCAATCTTTCTTGACTAATTATTTATTTTAACTTTTTGTATTATGCTTTAACATTTTCACATTGTCAGTTAGGAATAGTTGTTAAATTGCGTTATATTTGGTACATTCATAATTGTAATTTCAATTCTTATATTCAAGCCATCTGTCTTAATATTGTATTGTAACTGACATGAACAAAGATGAAAATCTAAATCCTTGGTCTTCATATTCGCAGCTAACTCTTATCATTGTTCTTCCCTTGGAAGTATTGCGAAGGGTCGACCCCGGTCTTGGGTAATCTGGTAATCTGCGATATAAGGTCGATGGTGATTGGAATATTTGTATCCAACCATAAGTATCCACCGTGAAAGAAAACCAATAGTTTATTTATACATGCATTCACTTAGATGTTGATCTCCCAAAATGTGGCATGTGAATTATTGATAGGAGCCCTGATCAATCCAAGCCCAATGCCCACTGCATTAGCTCCAATGTGATTGGACCTCCATCTCCATGATTTTTCTCCATGTATGTGCACTGTATGATTTATGGACATGCCATAATATCAAGGTTGTTGTATTACATTTTTTGCAGTCACTGCAATATATCTCCAGTGGTATGGATACCCTCCGGTCTTGCTGGCTCCTTAATAGTGTACTTGGAATTCTTACCCAGTAGTACTGCTGGTGCCCCTTCCTTTCATAGTGGCACATACCCTGGAATGTATGTGACTCTCGGACCTTGCTGTCTTCCCCTTGATTTTTCCATTTTTTCTTCCGCGACCCCTGATGTGCCTGCTTCTCCTCCTGCCTTTGTGGCCCTTGCTGAGGCACAGTGGGTTTGCGTTCTTCTTTCCGAACTTGTCAGTCTGCTGTCGCTTCTCTTCTTCCTGAATATCCACACTAGTGTGGACAAAATTTCCGGTTCTTCTTCAACAATGTTCGCCCTGGTTTGTTCCAGTGTGCTCGTGCTGGAGATTACCTACGCCATTGCACATTTATAACTTCACTTCTATTTTTCTTCGCTTGAATCTTCTTCCATAATTCTCACAATGCACAATGGGTCGAACTGTTCATCTTTGCATGTTTTTATAGGTTTGGTTTCCCACTCTCCGTCCATTGAGTCAATTTCGGACAGTAATTTCCAAATCCTCCATTGATTTACCGAATCTTTCACCCTCTTTGGCCATTAAAGGTGCCTTCATCCACTTGCGTCGTCGTGCACCGCGACTTAACTGTTGCACCCAAATCTGCCATTGATTTACCCAATCCTTCCTCGATTTACCCAAATTAGCGCAATGATGCGGCATTAAATGGTATCACTTTAGACGCGTAGGATAAAAGACAACCAAAACGCCCTGCTTTTCCGGCAATTTTGGGATAAAAACCAGTTAAAATTCTTGCTGGAAATTGCTATTTTCGCATTTTTGTAATTTCAGCAATTGGGATTGCCTATTCTAGATTAATTGCCCAATTTAAAAACGACCCAGATCGCAAAAATTGCGATCTGAACACTCCAAATTGCGATTTTTGCAAGAATTGCTCTACCGGATTCTGACGAGTCGAGGGCATTTTAGTTAGCCCTTATACTGCTCCCCAATTTAGATGGTGAAAAATTCATTAGTTGTACCTTTTTTTTAGGAGTTACCATCTATAATTCTGAAAGAACACACTATTTCCAAAAAATATGAATTTGGAGGCAGATTTGTATCGACCCGTGAATCAAGGATAAAAATTGAAGTTGTCATTTCTCGTCAATAGCCTTCTAGCTCGTAATCCATGGATCTAGGATAGGAATAAACTCATCTTTGAGACTCTTGTCACTACTATTATATTATATAGTTGTGGATTTTTGGGTTGTATCACCTCTACATAATCATGGAAAAAGATAGAGGAAATCCAAAAACATTTTAGAACTTATAATCTCAAACTTAAGGGCAATACACCTATCCTACCCTCTTCATAGAAGTAGGTGTTTCCCCCATTAAGAGAATGACTATGACTAGGTGCCTAATAAGAAGAATAATATAAACATAGGGTAAGAAAGGCTTACTAAGATTGCTCCAAAATCCAATCAAAACTACTTGGGACTCAAGTGGGGTTGACAAAAAGATACCAAATCTTGACTAAATGATTGGGGAATCAAAGAAATGCCACTCGATAGAATAACTATAAGACTAAAAATATTATTCCATCTAAAGAGAAATTGTGGTACCTTTATTTCTCTTATAATGTACTACATACACCCATATTAAATAAAATTTTAAAATATTTAATAAAATATTATTGTTCTTTACTCTTTAACTCGTCAAACCTATGTTAACTTAGAAATAAACTTTAAAAAAATAATAATAGAAATTAATGTATGGGTTGAATATTATAACAACTATGGATGAATATTATAAATATTTATTATTAGTAAATATTAATTTGAATATCAATATCATACCAAAACAGCATAGTCTGAATAGAGTTTCTGGCAATTACTACTTTTGTTAGCCAATATATTGCAAATTTTTGCATAGAAATACTTGTCCTAAAAAATTGGAAGAAATGGAAAGAGACGCAAAATTTTCGTAGTAGTAAGATCAGTCATGGCGTTTCTTGGGAAAAAGGAATACTTTGCATAACGCATATAACAACCAGCGTCGACAGCCCGTCCCTATGTCTACAGAAGACAAGTGATTATATTGCGCTTTGCTATACTCAAGCATACTCTGCAGCATTTATTGCTCATCAATTGTTGGAATGCCTTACTTGCTTGTCAATAAATATACTCAGAACCTTATCTCGCTCTTGTATCATGTCGAAACGTTCTAGTTATCTCGAACTTTCCTTTACGAATTAAAATAATAGCTTGGACGTATATAGATATTAAATTAATAAATACATTAATACAGCTGACCAGTTCTTTTCGATACAAGATCACTCTTTCTATTATTTAAGGAACCTTTATGTCCAATCGCAACATAGACAAAGGTTTTATATTTTCACTTTTCAAGGCTATATTTATATATAGTTTACAGACGGTTACATAACGACCCGTCGGTTCACTAACCGACATGACTAATTGAAACAACATGTGGTGGTAGACACGACGCTTCGACATGTTATTTGAAGTGGTCGAACGAAGGACATAGTTGGATGGCTGAACTAGCCTCCTCCAACATCTCCCCCATGAACAAGATCTTTCTTCGTCCCGAAGAAATAAAAAAATAATAGGAGTTGGATAAACAGATGAACTTCACCGCGACTTGTCTTGTAACTAAGTGTAGACAGTTGATGACTCTAAGCTGGTACCAGCTACTATCGTGGCTAGAAATGGGTCGTCAAGCCTGGGAGTGTGTCCATGCTAGTAGATGAAAGTTAACAACATGGTCTGGTACCAAACAACTTTGGATGACCGACTACTATCGTGGTTGGAAATGGGTCTTTATGTCTGGGAGCTGGTAAACGCAAGTTGTCAACAAAGCCATTCTTGCTGTCAACATGGCTCTTCTTGCTGTCAACATGAGTATTTTTGTTGTCAATATGGCTATTCTTGGACGACTGCTACAAGCCTAATGTTGAATATAGTGGAAGCTCATGTTGTTTTAGAGAAGGAAGTGTCCAAGAAAACAGGTACATGGACCACTAATCTTCTCACGTCCGCTCCAACTTGTACACCAATCAGTTGGTGAAAGAAGAATGATGAAAACATGATTGTTGGAAAGGAACATAATGACAAATCCTGGTCTTTGGGCTTCAAGAGTGCTCGAAATGCCCATATATCATGGCATGGTGAGGATTTTTCAGGGAAATGATGTCGAAATGCTCATATATCATGAAGAGAACTGGGGAGCGACCATAAGACTCAGGTATTTCAGATAAAACAACAAAGGAAAGGGATCAGAGGCAGTAAAGAAGAGTGCCATGACTTCCTGAATATTTCATTTTGCTACAATATAGGGTATGGTTTAGCCTATATATAGTGAATGGCTAGTGAAATGGTGAATTGAATGGGATAGGATGGACGGGGAACGATAATTATCACAGTATGGCATGATGGTGGTCATAGATATCATATGTAGCGACTGTAGATTTTGATGGAGTAATTGTACATGTATCACTCCAATCAATGCCTTGAGAAAGGATTGTATGTTGACATGGCGATGGTTTATATGATAAAATTCTGAAATGGCGGTTAACCTGATGGTGGTAATAGTGAATGATGGTTTGTACCACTTGTGTGAAGAAAATAATCTCATCATCCTTTAGTCGACATTATGTCTTGTCATGAACAATTGATAATGATGATGATGATTTAGTCCTGGCAATTTATATGGAAATGGTACCATTAATATTCTTAATATTAGTTTATAATATCTTTAGTCTAATTTTAAAAATCAAATATGCCACTTGTCACAATTTCAGAGTTCCATGTGTCACCATGGGAAATTAGATGTCGACATTTTAACAACAAAATTTATAGAAATTTTGCTTCAAAGAGTATGCTGGAAAGTCGAAATTTTGTCAGAGAAAGAGTGGTCGCTCTTTCCTTAGGTTGTTCTATTTTGGGGTGTTGGAAGTAGATGCTGAGGGGAAAGAGTGTCTGCTCCTTCCTCCATGGATGTTTTTTAGGAGTGGGTAAAGTGGATATGGACCCTCTAAACACAAATTTCATAGGAACATTGCTTCTCACAGTTTGCTGGAAAGTGGAAATATTCTCAGAGAAAGAGCGATCGATCTTTCTTCAAGTTGTTCTATTTTTACAATTCCCTCATAAATGAAGGGGCGACCGACCCTTCTTTTGTTCAGTGTTTTTTTCATAATAGTTTTTTAATGCAAGAAGGGTCGGTCGATCCTTCTTGTTTTTTCCATTCTAGATATATGTGAATTGTTGGATATAGGTGTTCACAATTATCTACTAAATGGAGGGGTGGTCGATCCTTCTTGTCAAAAAAAGGAAGTCAGGACAAAAAAAAAATGATATGTTACAACTTAGCTGATGTCCCAGTCCCTACTATTTACAGCGGAAGTCTTAAGTTGGGAATTGTCGGCCTAGCCTTCATAGATTAAATAGTTTTACATTTCTCTCGTAAATGAAGGGTCTTCCAACCCTTCCGACAGGAATGGATTTTAGGAGTGGGTAAAGTAGATATCAACACTCTAAACACAAATTTCATAGGAACATTTCTTTGTGTAGTTTGCTGGCCAGTGGAAATATTCTCAAAGAAAGAGCGACGCTCTTTCTTCAAGTTGTTCTATTTTACAATTCCCTCATAAATGAAGGGGCGGTCGATCCTTATTATGCCAAGTATTCTTTTCATAATAATTTTAGACTGTGAGAAGGGTCAGTCAATCCTTCTTGTGTTTTCCATTCTGGGTATAGGTGAATTGTTGGATATAGGTGTTCACAATTATCTACTAACCGAAGGGACGACCGATCCTTCTTTTTGGAAAACCAAAGTCGGGACAAAGATTTTTTATATGTTATAACATAGCTGATGTCCGTGTCCCTACTATTTATAGATTAAGTCGGATGTCGGGAATTTGTTGGGTAAAATATATGCTATATCTAATTCATCACTTAAATTGTCAACCCAGGAAAGGAGCTTATGAGATGCAAACACTATATGTGCAGGATTGAAGGCTTGAACTAATATAAACTAACTTGAAGCTGGTAACCTACCTAGAATTGAGTAAGGGTTCTGAATTATCAATTGCAAGCAAATGATACTTGAAAACATAATTACATTATTTAGAATTAATTCAAAATAAAATACTATTAACAATCCAACCTATTAACAAGAAATCTATCATACAATCTAATGACTATTCTAAAACCAAAGGCATGCAAGTATCTATGCTATCCTATGAAGGTGAAGCATGAAACAGTTTTAAGGAAATCTAAGCAATATGCAAATGACTTGATAAAGATATTTTATAAGTTTGATATAGAAACAAGTAGAAGACTTGATAAATTTAAATTAAGAAGCAAGTAGAAAACTTAATAAAGATATTTAATTGAACTTGATTTGATTTGGAAGCAAGTAGAAAACTTAATAAAGATATTTATTTCTGATCCGAATCTTATGTTATGAACATATTCATTTTTTATATCAATGTAAAACTAATCTGATGATTAACAAGGAAACTATCAAAACTGAAATAAATTAGAAAATGAAATTATTAACTTTTTACTTAAAAATAAACTATCTAGAAACAAGACTGATAAATTCCGAAACAATAACTTATTAGCAAATCAGATATGAAGAACTTAACTTTGGAAAAAGGTTAAAAATAAGATTAAGGAAGATAATATGGAAGTAGGAAATAATGACAAAACTTAATTAAAAACTCTATGTAACATGAAACAAGATTTAAATTACATCTAAAACTGTTAATTAGAAGCAAGAAGCATTATATTTAAAAAGCAGAAGAAATTGGATTTTGAAAAAGCATAAAACAATGCAGAAAGTGTAAAGGTCTGAATGACGATCTGAATTCCTGTCCGAATGACAATCCGAATGGAAGAAAACGATTTAAACTAAAGAAAAGAAGAATTTTGGATGACTTTAATTACCAGCTGGCTGATGCATATGATCCTACTGTGCAAAAGAAGTAATAGGTTGATTAATTAGAAGCTAAACAAACAAGAAAACTATTTATACTAATCATTCTCTAAAGAAGATGAATTATTTCTATGATATGCTAAAGCAAGACTGAGATGGAAGATAAAGTTAACCTACAACTATAGGAAGAAAAGCTAACATAGAGAGAGAAGCTAATGAAACTAATGCTAACTTATAACAGAACTGAAGCAATTTCTAACTACAGATGAGAGAAGAAAACTGAAAACAACTACAAAACACTATGCTTGGTCGACCATTCCTAATTCTGAAAAGTAAATTACGTTAGCAGCAAAATACAGTTTACATGAAACATTTGTCAAACTAATCTAACTATGAACTGAACTTAAAACGTGAACTAATTAACTTATCTAGTCGCAGAAAAGACTGAAAGTAATTAAGAAAGCTATGCTTGACCAGCCATACTAAATTCCAAACATGCAGACTATGTTAGCAACAAATAAATCATAGGAAATAAATCAACATCCACAGAAAAATAGAGTTCAATACAATTACTGGAAATGGAACTAATTATTTGCATAAAAGGAAATACAAATTATACACAGTAAAACCTCTGGTCGTTGAGGGGCCCTTCCCAGCAATTAGAGGATTGAAACTAATTCAAGCTATTCACCAACAACAAAAATATGGAACTTCCATTAACTGGAAAAAAGATTACAAAGTGTTAAAAATAACAAAGTATCTATCTCTATCTATATCCGTATATACATGGATCATGCGTTTCTCCATAGGAGATGCCTTTATATAAGTTTACAATGGGAGAGAGGGTCGACGAAGTCGACCTCTCTAAAAATTGAAGCTTTAATGTCTATACAACGACTACAAAATGATTTACGGCAACGCAGAGAGCATCTACCAGGCTTCACGGGGTTAGTTCCTTCAGGAGGTTGCTGCAATGTTGATCTTCCTTCGACGTGGGCAGTGAAACGAGCTGGCGGACTGAGCGTGGGCGGACGGGCACTTTTGGAACGTTGGCGTGAACAAGCATGCGTAATCCCAGGCTGAACGAGCAAGAAAGTCAGCAACTGAAGCGTGGACGTGGAGAAGAGGTGTGCTGTCGATCTCAGCAGGAAGGAAGACGAATATTCCAGAACAAGGGCTCTTCAACCATAACCACCACATGGCTAACAGAACCCACGTGTCCGTTTTTTACTTTAATGGCCAGAAATATGCCAACCGTTGATTCTGCGGGCTGAACGCAAGGTTAAATGACGGGCAAGACGCGGCTGAACATTAGAAATAAAACACGCAGTCTGAATGAAGGGTCGTTTGAAAAACCGCAGCCTGTAAATCAAAACTAAATGCCAAGTATGCCCCGAAATGTCACATTAAACATCAATAATTCATAATATAGCAAGATTTGATCAAAATTCATATGGTAAGTAAATATATGCACACCTGATCTGTTTGATGGTCTAAATGGAAAAGAGAATGACTTATTATAGCAAAATAGTAAAAATAACGCCACTCGTAGTATATTTGATGATAAAAAATGGTGACAAAAATGGACATCAACACTCCCCGAAACTGAAGATATGCCAGGTCCCATTGAGCAAAGAGTAAAAGAAATGAGGAAGAAGTGGATGTGGCTGGATGGACTCGGAAAGGATGAGAGTGAGCAGAGTGATGGTAAGGATCAAGCAGGGGTCAGTTTGAAAAATCATTAGACGGAAATTTGGCATATTTAAACGATCACGCCATTATTCAAAATTTTTGAAACGTGTACCATAATAAAGATATGTGCGTTAATGAATTCATATAGTTTGTGAAATATTCAACCATGCTCCATAGTAAACTTTGGACAAGTTGAAAGAAAATTTTCATCATGGGATTATAACATAGTGCATTAAAATCATGATGATCTTTAATTAATAAAATGACGGTTCGCATGTTGATTTTTTTTTTTGCATATAACTTAATGAAAAGTTAAAACCATATGATAACCAGATAATAATTCTGAAAATCGCAATATTGCATGGTTAATCGATTCATTGGGTGAAGTCGAGATGAATTAAAGGAATGAGATCATGTGCAGAGCTGACATTTGATTAATCCCTGATATGGTTAATTGATTAGATTTATCAATAGAATTTCAAAAATTAAATACCTTAGCACACTTAATCATGATGTTATAAGCTATGGTTTCATTCAGATCATCATTCATTTGATTCATTCGACCCTTCATACAGACCATTTGTCTGTACAAGATGTGCTTGCTGGATCTGATTGTTGTTGATTATGCAGAGAATTTGTGAGGCTGCCATCACACGAAAGGATGATGTAAACCTGCTTTTCTGAAATCTTCAGTCGCTCTTCTTTGTTCAACATGGATCAGAATAGCTTTTTTTTCTCTTCTGTTACTTGCATTATTCCTAAAACAATAGATCATTGTATAAGCACTTTAATTATTTTATAAGTAAACAAAAAAATAGAAACAATTCTGAATCCTAGTAAACAGTAGAAATAATTTTGAATCCTCCCCCAAACCGAAGGTATGGCGCATCCTCGAGCCATCAATAAATTACTACTGGGTTGTATGCTTCTTATGTAAACACTCTGGATCAACATCAATCAACAGGAAATCCTAAAAAAAATCATTATTCTAAACTTTTGCGAGAAAAAGAAGTATTCATGATATGACCAAAACAATATCATACTAAGTCAAATTCTTCAATACATGCAAATTCATCAGTTTATGCTCACGAAGACCACATATAAGCTATGATAGGGAATTTTCCTCATGTTTCCCAAAATAGAAAACATGATGTTACAGATGGTCTATAAATCCTATAGGAGACCAGTCATCCTTGCTACTTCTCAAAGATTTATTGTTATTCAAGTAATTATGGACAAAGTTTGCACTTGAGTTCATTAGATTCATAAGTTTATGGGTCCCACTTCTAGGATAGTGACATCCTAGGTATAGTATGAATTAGGCAACAGGGTCTTAAGTGCAACTTACAAACATTCTCAAATGGAAGATAGATGAAGTTCATTTACCATAACTTAACCATATATACTCATTTCTAGCTAAACTCACAAATAATTCCATATATTGAGGCATAGAAGAACCATATAATTTGCATAAATTATCCTCTCTAGGTAGATTCCCCTCTTTCAACCAGGCCTGTTCAGTACCCCGTCGGGTTTACCTAGTCATACCACAGGCCGGTACCCGCTGCTAGCAAGCCTGTTCAGTACTCCCGCGGGTCAACCTCTTAAACACTTTTTGCATCAGAGGCTCTTGTCCCAGTGTTTCCACTCCTTATAGATTTCCGGCAATTAAATTTTCCTATGAAGGAGTGAATGGGGGAGTAGCTCCGAAAACCATGCTACAGGATGGGATGGTATATGGGTTGGAGGAGAGAGACCTAATGTTGAAAAATCATCCACAGATCTATCGACAGATCTTTCATGTACTCAAGCAATTGAACATTCAGAAGAAAAGGATCTGCAAGCAATATATTTCTCCCAATATATTGGATATTGTAAGTGAGCTAACCAAATCAAAGACATAGATGGATGAGTTTATTAATATGAAGTGGATGGAGCCATAATATAATGAATAAAAGGTGTCTCTAATCCAAAAGCTCACCTCTTTCAAATAGAGTTATTGTAGTATTCCACACAAACTAGGAACTTCATTCACCCTTATGCTATTGTGTAGTAGAGATGCTTAAATAACAAGCCCTGATAATGAAGCTAGGATGTACGAGTGACCTCTAGGTTTTAGGCAGACCCTAATTTATGACAAATCCCCATGATGTTTAAAGTTGGTCTTGAGTAACTAGTATAATAAGAAATATGCATGTATGAAAATGAATAATGATGTAAGATTGCTTTGGTTTAGTCGTTAACATGATCTTATTCTTAGTTCTTTTATTTTAAAGGAAAAGAAAAAGTGAAGTTGTATGAATATCTAAATCTAACTAACCACATACAACTTTTTATTTATATACATACTATCCTATGCTATCTAAAAGAAAGAAAAAGTCATTATTCAAGTGTAAGAACTTTTCCAATGTAACCATGTGCGAAGCAAAATGAAAAACATACCTATATCCACATGTGAAATTTTTTAAGCAATGATTATCTGGATGTGGAGAATCAACCGACTTACTTTCTTTTGCAACAAAAGGTGTCGAATGAAGGAATGGTATTGTGGCCTCATTACCTCTTGGAACCATCTTTCGATGTAATCCTGATACTTACCTTCCTTCCTCATGCCATGCAGATCCTTTTCTTCTGAATGTTCAATTGCTTGAGTACATGAAAGATCTGTCGATAGATCTGTGGATGATTTTTCAACATCAGGTCTCTCTCCATCAAATGTAGTTTCCAAGTTTTCGGTTTCCTTGGTAAATTGGAAAGGAGATTTGGTTTGTAGCTCATGGAATTGTGGTTCTTCTATTATTTCTAGAGAGGTAGATAAATTCTTGACTTCTGTCAAGATGTGTTCTTCTTGAAAAGAAGATACTGAGATCCCAGCTGCTGCTAGGATTTGAGAGAGTTCTCTCATACTAATAAGCACCTTTGAATCCATGTCATTGACTGGTAGTTTCTACCTCACACATGGGTTAGTTCTGGGGTTCTTACAAAACCAAATTTTTTATGTGTTTTTAAAATACTTTCTATTACTAAAACAAATTTGCGATCTAAACACACTACACTTGCTAAATGAATAACACACTTGAAAAGAAGGAAGGAAAACTTTTACGAAATAAATTGCGGAAAATTAAACACTCAGACGTACAGAAAAGAAATCACAATTGTGCGGAAAGGAACAACAAGGCTTTGGGGAAACCCACTAAAGTGGATGCGTCATGCTATTCCACTATGGAAAACCGTAGTGAGGTCTCCTTTGCGTCTTACCATTTCCCCTCCCCCTTGTTGTGTAATGTAAAAAAAACTTATCTACGCCTATCTACCTAGACTCCAATCCCTTTAGCACCTCCCCGGCAATGGCACCAAAATGTTGGGTAAAATATATGCTATATTTAATTCAACGCTTAAGTTGTTAACCTGGGAAGGGAGCTTATGAGATGCAAACACTATATGTGTAGGATTGAAGGCTTGAACTAATCTAAACTAACTTGAAGCTGGTAACCTACCTAGAATTGAGTAAGGGTTCTAAATTATCAATTGCAACCGAATGATACTTGAAAACCTAATTACATTACTTAGAATTAATTCAAAATAAAATACTATTCACAATCCAACCTATTGACAACAAATATATCATACAATCTAATGACTATTCTAAAACCAAAGGCATGCAAGTATCTATGCTATCCTATGAAGGTGAAGCATGAAACAATTTTAAGGAAATCTAAGCAATATGCACATGACTTGATAAAGATACTTTATAAGTTTGATATAGAAACAAGTAGAAGACTTGATCAATTTAAATTAAGAAGCAAGTAAAAAACTTAATAAAGATATTTAATTGAACTTGATTTGATTTGGAAGCAAGTAGAAAACTTAATAAATATATTTATTTCTCATCCAAATTTTATGTCATGAACATCTTCATTTTTTATATGAATGGAAAACTAATCTAATGATTAACAAGGAAACTATCAAAACTGAAATAACTTGGAAAATGAAATTGTTAACTTTTTACTTAAAAATAAACTATCTAGAAACAAGACTGATAAATTCTGAAACAATAACTAATTAGCAAATCAGATATGAAGAACTTAACTTTGGAAGAAGGTTAAAAAGAATATTAAGGAAGATAATATGGAAGTAGGGAATAATGACAAAACTTAATTAAAAACTCTATGTAACATGAAACAAGATTTAAATTATATCGAAAACTGTTAATTAGAAGCAAGAAGCATTACATTTAAAAAGCAGAAGAAACTGGATTTTGAAAAAGCATAAAACAATTCAAAAAGTGTAAAGGTCCGAATGACGATCCGAATGACAGTATGAATGCCAGTCCGAATCGAAGAAAATGATTTAAACTAAAGAAAAGAAGAATTTTGGATGACTTTAATTACCAGCTAGCTGACGCATATGATCCTACTGTGCAAAAGAAGCAATAGGTTGATTAATTAGAAGCTAAACTAACATGAAAACTATTTATACTAATCATTCTCTAAAGAAGATGAAATATTTCTATGATATGCTAAAGCAAGACTGAGATGGAAGATAAAGTTAACCTATAGCTATAGGAAGAAAAGCTAGTAGAGAGAGAGAAGCTAATGAAACTAATGCTAACATATAACAGAACTAAAGCAATGTCTAACTACAGATGATACTAGAAGAAGACTGAAAACAACTACAGAACACTATGCTTGGTTGACCATTCCTAATTCTGAAAAGTAAATTACGTTAGCAGCAAAATACAGTTTACAAGAAACATTTGTCAAACTAATCTAACTATGAACTGAACTTAAAACGTGAACTAATTAACTTATCTAGTTGCAGAAAAGACTGAAAGTAATTAAGAAAGCTATGCTTGACCGGTCATACTAAATTCTAAACATGCGGACTATGTTAGCAACAAATAAATCATAGGAAA
Organism: Larix kaempferi; assembly: GCA_027924585.1. Taxonomy (NCBI): domain Eukaryota; kingdom Viridiplantae; phylum Streptophyta; class Pinopsida; order Pinales; family Pinaceae; genus Larix; species Larix kaempferi. The sequence continues at coordinate 1,763,358 of BSBM01000597.1, read as the reverse complement.
TAGATCCAACATCTACAGCAAAACAGAGTTCAATACAATTACTGGAAATGGAAACTAATTATTTGCAGAAAAGGAAATACAAATTATACACATTAAAACCTTTGGTTGTTGAGGGGCCCTTCCCAACAATCAGAGGATTGAAACTAATTCAAGCTATTCACCAACAGCAAAAATTTGGAACTTCCATTAATTGGAAAAAAGATTACATAGTGTTAAAAAGAACAACGTATTTATCTCTATCTATATCCGTATATACATGGATCATGCGTTTCTCTATAGGAGGTGCCTTTATATAAGTTTACAATGGGAGAGAGGGTCAACGAATTCAACCTCTCTATAAAAAGAAGCTTTAATGTCTATACAACGGCTGCATAATGATTTACGACAACGCAAAGAGCATCCACCAGGCCTCACGGGGTCGGTTCCTTCACGAGGCTGTTGCAACGTTGATCTTCCTTCGACGTGGGCAGTGAAATGAGCTGGAGGACTGAGTGTGGGTGGATGGGAACTTCTGGAACGTTGGCATGAATAGGGGTGCGTAGTCCCAGGCTGAACGAGCAAGAAATTCGGCAACTGAAGCGTGGACGTGGAGACGAGGTGTGCTGTTGAGCTCGACAGGTAGGAAGACGAATCTTCCAGAATAAGGGCTCATCAACCATAACCACCACGTGGTTAACAGAACCCATGTGTCCGTTTTTTACTTTAATGGCCAGAAATATGCCAACCGTTGATTCCGCAGGCTGAACGCAACTTTGAATGACAGGCTGGACACAGCTGAATGTTAACAATATAAACACGAGTCTAAATGAAGGGTTGTTTGAAAAACCGCAGCCTGTAAATCAAAACTAAATGCCATGTATGCCCCAAAATGTCACATTAAACATCAATAATTCATAATATAGCAAGATTTGATCAAAATTCATATGGTAAGTAAATATATGCATACCTGATCTATTTGATGGTCTGAATGGCAAAGAGAATGACTTATTATAGAAAAATAGTGAAAATAACACCACTCGTAGTATATTTGATGATAAAAAATGGTGACAAAAATGGACGTCAACATAATTGTCGGTCTAGCCTTTGTAGATTAAATATTTTTACATTTATCTCGTAAATAAAGGGTCGAGCGACCCTTTTTGTACTTAGTATTCTTCCACTATTCACCATTTTCAATATACATGAATTGATGGGATAACCTTCGTAGATTGAATATTTTTACAATTCTCTCATAAATGAAGAGGTGACGGATCCTTCTTCTACCAAATATTCTTCTCATAATAGTTCTAGATTGCAATAAGGGTTGATCGATCCTTCTTGTGTTCGCCATTATAGATATAGGGAATTGTTGGATATAGGTGTTCACAATTATCAACTAAACGAAGGGGCAATCGATACTTTTTGTCGGAAAGCGGAAGTCAGGACAAACATTTTTTATATGTTATAACTTATCTTATGTCTGGATCCATACCATTTAGAGCGGAAGTCAGAAGTCAAGAATTGTCGGCCTAGCCTTCGTAGATTTAATATTTTTACTTCTCTCTCGTAAATGAAGGGTCGACTGACCCTTCTTGTGCTCAAGATTCTTCCAGTGTTCACCATTCTTTATATACATGAATTGACGACCTAGCCTTCGTAGGTTGAATATTTTACAATTCCCTCATAAATGAAGGGGCGGCCAATCCTTCTTGTGCACAGTATTATGTGCATAATATTTCTAGACTGCAAGAAGGGTCGGTCGATCCTTCTTGTACTTAGTATTCTTCTTGTGTTCACCATTTTGGATATACATGAATTAATGGCCTAGCCTTCGTAGGTTGAATATTTTTACAATTGCCTCATAAATTAAGGGTCGGCCGACCCTTCTTCTTTTAAGTAATATTTTCATAATAGTTATAGACTGCAAGAAGGGTCGGTCGATCCTTCTTGTGTTCTCCATTCTGGATATAGGGAATTGTTGGATATAGGTGTTCACAATTATCTACTAAACTAAGGGGCAACCGATCTTTCTTATCGGAAAATGGAGGTGGGACAAACATTTTTTATATATTATAACTTAGCTGATGTCTGAATCCCTATTATTTATAGCGTAATTTGAAAGTCGGGAATTGTCGGCCTAGACTTCATAGATTAAATATTTTTACATTTCTCTTGTAAATGAAGGGTCAGTCGACCCTTCTTGTTCTAAGTATTCTTCCATAGTTGACCATTTTGGATATACATGAATTGACAGACTAACCTTCGTAGGTTGAATATTTTTACAATTACCTCATATATGAAGGATCGGTCGACCCTTCTTCTGCCTAATATTCTTTTCATAATAGTTCTCAACTGCAAGAAGGGTCGATCGATCCTTCTTGTGTTCTCCATTTTGGATATAGGTGTTCACAATTATCTACTAAACGAAGGGGCGATGGATCCTTCTTGTCAGAAAACGGAAGTCGGGACAAACATTTTTTATCTGTTATAACTTAGTTGATGTCCGGATCCCTACTATTTATAGCGGACATCGAAATTCAGGAATTGTCGTCCTAGACTTTGTAGATTAAATATTTTTACCCTTCTCTCGTAAACGAAGGGCCGGTCGATCCTTCTTATTGATTTATTTGATAATATATACTAGTGGAAAAAATTATTATTTGTTTAAAATAAATATTATTTTTAATGTGATCCTGTTAATTTATTTTTCATAAATCGCTTCTAAAATGGATTTTGGTTCTCAACAATGTGTCATGTTGTTTTATATTTTAGAAATCACTTCTGAAATGGATTTTGGTTCTCAACAATGTGTGGACCTCCTTCTGAATGGATTGAAAGTTGTTGAATGAATATATTTTCTTAAAAGAAAAATATTGCATAATATCATCATTCATGATGGATGTATCATTGTAAACATTACCAAGACTTTAACTGCAAGTCTTCAATTCCCCTATCCATCAGAAGGTGCAGATACGTTGTCAGAGGCAGTTGGTGGTTATATTCAAAGGCCTGCATATGAGATTGTTAACCACATTGGATCTACTCTTCACGAGAATGAGGTGAATGATATACTAGCTTCTACTTCGAAGAGTGTAGAACATATCATAACAACTGAGAATAAATCTTCTTTTATTATGAGAAAAGTTAAGTTGTTACAGAAGTGTTCAGAATGCAAAGATTGCATTTCCATAGGTTTTGTAACAAATGTGAGTGGGACCGATTTTGTTGGGGGAACGTTTTTTGGTGACTTATCCTTTGGTATTCTGGTGGATTAAGTGTTGTTTTCTTGTATGGCATGTTGTCCAGGGTTAAGCAGTGGAGGTTTTTTTGTATGGCCGATTAAAACAATCATAGATTTTAATACATAAACATTGCTTTATGTTGAAAGCAATTTCAACAATAATCAATCTGAAACTGCTTTGAAATTATTAAGAGAAAAACACAATATCAAGTTTGTGGGAGCGAAAGTTAATTTGATACATCAATTTTCTTTAAAGCCACATTATGTTGCACGGGGAATAGTGTCAACTATTTTTTAAGGAGACATTGTACAATTCAAACAACTAGATGTTGGTGAGTTTGGTATTTTATTTCATAAAGTCTTCTGCAATTGCGATGAATGTGGTGTATTTGAAGGCTCTCTTGTAAGATGGCCCGCAAACAATTTGTTTGACCTCAATGGTGTTCCTTTGGATGTTATACTAAAAAAGAACATATATGAAGACATGGTCAACATTTGGAATATTTTTGAAGAATGTCCTTTACAAATGGTCCTTCCAGGTACTCCCCATTGTGAATATACAGGTGTTAAAGTAATGGAACAAGGCCATACAATTTCGTAAAGCGGCAAGTTGGAACTAACATTTCTGAAAGAAATTCAAGATCGGTACCTTATAGGATTTGAATTGATCAGGGTGCATTCATTTCAAAAAATTTCACTGAACATTGTTGCTCAAATCGTTGTATCTCAAAAATTTCATTTCAGTCGATAATTGAATGTGTGAATAAATTTCATAGTATGAATGGAAATTTAAGAAGACAGTAAGTTATAAATACTATGGGATCAAATTCTCTTGTGGCCAAATACGGATATGCAAGAAAAAGAAGCATGTTTACGATGAGATTAGACACAATAGACGTCTGTCAAAATGCATGGTATAAATGCCATGGGATAAAAAGGAGCACTTTCTACAATTATAAAAGCATGTTCTTGAATGGTGATGTGAGAGTTGTGCATGGTAACAGTGGCTTGGAAAAATCTAGGGAGAACACTATTACACTGGTAGCTACTATTAATAAAATTGTAGAATAGAATTCAGACAAATCTCCACATCTTACACGATTAATCAATGAATATGGAACAAGGACAACCTTGAAATTATTGCCATCTAATATGTCCCATGGTTTGCTATGAAAAATGGAAAATGAAGAAATCGAAAGTATTGGTTTGCCTCCAGTATCACAATCCTCCTTTAGAAAGGTGATGAGAGAAGATTTTTTAGATGTTAAAATTTCTAAATCAAAGTCCTTTGCAAGGTGTAATGAGTGCATTAAAATACAGGATAGGATTAAGGGGACCATTGATCTAGCTAATGTGGAAAGGTTGCGAGGACACTAGGAAGCGCATAATAAATATATCACAAGTTGTCGCCAAGTATATTATTCTTACATATTAGCTTCACAAAAAAATCCAAAGACTTTTCTAATTATTGTTCATGACAAAATGGATAAGTCAAAGACTTTCATTCCAAGGATGGGTAAGAAGGAAAAAGCTTACATTAATGTTATGAATCTTCACATAACATTGACTAGAATGTTGACTCATGGGCACAATACTGGGGGTTTTTCCCATTTAAGTCTCTCATTTTTAGAGATGAGATCGAATTTCACTGTGACATCTATGGCTAAATGCTTGAAGATTCTTGAAGAACCCGTGGTTGATAAATATGGTGATTTTCTCTACAAAGGAGGAACATCTAAGCACCAATTGCATGATGCTCTACTGCAATCAGAGTCATATGAAAAATGTGTGATATACAGAAAAGATGTAATGCAACATGAAGTATTGTGTGTTGATGGTACTAATCAATGCATGCCAGATAGAAAACTACCACCCATATTGTTGTTGCAAATGGATAATTGTTTAGGAGATTAAAAAAAAAACGCTTTGCATTTGCATTTTTATCTCTTTTAACAGCAAGGAGAGTGTTCAAGATAATTGAATTTGGATTCCTCCCGGTTGGACACACCCATGAAGACATAGATGGAGCTTATGGAAGGTTATCAATAAAGCTAATGCGCAAGGATATATTTTCACGCTCGGAAATTATGGATACGTATAGGACATGTGAAGATCACAATTTCTATGTCCCTTATCTAATTGATAAAATTTACGATTTTAAGAGTTTCGTGAAATCCCACCTTTTGGATAGAAATGCCAAAATCATCGGTATCAAAAAATGCCAGTTTTGTAAATTTCATCTCATATATAACATTCCAATCATGGAATGGAGGGAATCACTTTGAGATGAAGCTTGGTCGTCTCCTATTTATCTGTGGCGTTCACTACTAGATGGTAGCGCAGACTTGTCGGTGGGGCAGCCTAGGTTATTAAATCTACAATAAAAAATACCTTCAGACATTGACAAAATAAAAAAATGAATATAAACATGTATTTCATTCTTGAATTGAGGGATTGAGAAGGGAGGTGAAAAATTTTGGCGTCCCAACTTAAATTATTGGGAGGCTGTATATAAAGATTTGGACAGTCCCTTCGAGAGTGTTGATCAGTCAACAACTAACTTTTGGCCATCGACAAGCCATGATATTCATAGTAGTGAACCTACAAGATCTGAACATGAAATCATGGATGCTTATTTGAAGGAAAATGTTCCTACTTTGCAGGATTGCTATGTTGGACCAGTATGCAACAAGCCTAGAGATGAATTCATTCCAAGAGTGGATGTTGTAAAGGGACAAATGGTCATTGTGCAATCACCATAGCCATATTGTATAGTATGGTTGGGTAGGGATATTGGTAATATTTATCGTGATTCAGATGCTAGTACTCTTGGGTCTTACAAAGTAGAGGTGCAATGGTGGAATCCAACAGGAGCATCGAAGGATCTGAAGGTCTTGTACAAAAATTGCTTAAATAGAAAGCAACAATGGGTTGTTGGTGCATAAAAAAATATGATGATCGATGTAAATAGCATCATATGGGCATGGTCACTAAGGCTAGGATGGAAAAGAGAAAAAAATAGAATAAACGAGAAGGGCCTTGCAACAGTTAAGGCACAATGAGAACATATGGGGCATAATGTTGAGAGTGGGATGGATGTCCCTACAGATATCGTTTGATGTGATCTTATCCCAAAAAATTTATATTTTGTTACAATCCTTCTAGTCTGTCTATCAACCTGGATGGGTGAGAAAATGTCGAGCATCTGGAACGTCCACGAGCCTCTAGGAATTTGAGGAAAATTACCACTGTGATGTAGAATACACCATTTACTGGTTACTACTATGTAAGTAATTTGTCCCTATAAAGATTACACTGAGAATTCCTACCTCGTGTGGAAACTACTAAAATTATATATGTAAAATGCTATATATTCTTGATACTGTATCAAAAAAGAAACAATAACTGATAAACTTGTTATTCAAACAAGGATTGAATATTATAGACATTGAACTTTTCACCTTTGAATATTGCACATTTCCAAATGAAAATTGCACTTTTCAAATCAATATTTGCATTTTTTTATTTGAAATTCACACTTTTCAAATCAAAATTTGCATTTTTTAATTTGAAATTCACACTTTTCAAATCCAAATTTGCATTTTTTATTTGAAATTCACACTTTTTAAATCCAAATTTGCATTTTTTTATTTCAAATTCACACTTTTTGAATTGAAATTCGTAGTTTCATAATAAAAAACTGCAATTTTAGGACCAATAAGTAGTCAAAAAACACACTATTTGAATAGAAAAACACACTTTTCAAAGCTAATATTGCCACCTTTGGAACCTAATTTTGCACTTTAGAAAGGTTGATATTGACATTTTCGAAGTCTAAATTCACACTTTCTTAGTCCAAAATTTTCCTAATATGTCCAAATTTAATGAAATTGGCGTTACATGAAATAACATCATTTAAACAACACAAGGACACTTATCTTTGGAATGAAGCTGCCCCAAGCAACTGGCTAAGTGAGGACAACTTTCCACCCAACCTTAGGTATTTGTACAGCCTATACTCTTTTAGCTGAGAGACCACCCCTGAGCTGGGATGTGTATCCAGTAAGGAGGGATAATGAACTCTCTCACAGCCAATGTCTCATCCCAATGCTAAGGCAACCTACAGTTGGGTTTATCAAGCATTCCGGGGAACAAGGAGGATTTTGCTAAGCTAGTAAGCTCAACCAAAAAGCTACAAGAATCTCAGATCACTCAGCAGACATCGCACCCACATTACCTACCTCACCCAACACAAGGAAGGTCCTCTTCTCTGTTGCACAGTCCCTCAAGGCCCCTTCCCTCCAATGTTATTCAGGGTGGGCATAGAAAGTTCCAACTACTATTCTTCATGAGATTTCAGAATTCACTAGTTTTATCAAGCAGATCCAACCCTAAGTTGACCTTCTTCTCCGTTATTCAAACTAGTTCTTCATAGGGCCGCGAACTAAACTATGCCCTGCTACTCGGTGTTCTGCAAAACAAATCTAAATGTCCTCATGGGTTCTCTAGGTCATTCAAACTCTATGATTCATCCCCACGGTTTGATCTATGGCTATCCCAACCGGTTCAACTCTTACACAGGGTTTCCTTGGGCGTTCTCGGCTCTTCCAATTCACTTACACAAAAATCACGATTTTCTTCTGTTTCTTCACGGTTGGGCTCTGCAAGTGCGTGAATGGCTTGGGTTCCTCGTCAAAAATGGAATAGCGATCAGGTGAGCGAATTCCCAGGTGTGGAGTGGCTTAAGGGACAAGCAAAACACAAGGCCATACCCTGCCATACGGATTTGCAGGGATGCCCCATACTCCATCAAATTCATGGTATGGTTTTCTCAACCACCCTCTTACAGTTTCATTAATGTTAGCATGGGGAGTCAAATGGGTTCACAAATGGACATGTGGTAGCATGGTTCCAATCCGATAACCCCCTCACCTCTCCCTAGTGGATACACATGGCCCCTTCTCATTGGTTTCCTCAGCCAGCTTCTTGGGTATTTTATTGCAATAATTAATAATTACATCATTTACAAATCTGCATGGCTTAAAAGCACATGGGTAACCAAACTGTCAAATAATTGCCTATGCAAATAAAACCTAAACATCCACTAGTGGGGCCTTGGCCTTGAGCTCCACACTAGGGAAAACACACATAGCATTTGTACAATTTTTACATTGAATCCAATAAACCTTAAGGGTCAAAAATAAGGGTATTACATTCCACCACAATACGATGCGATAGGTTCTATCAAAATGCGACATTGGAGGTTTTTTCCACAATGCAACATCACAAGTTCTATCAAAAAGCTATGAGGCAATTTTTTTTCACATGCGACGTGGCAGGTTCTGTTACATAACGATGTGACATTGTGAGGTGAGATGTTATGTAACATGGTTGACAAGGTATGTTGCACTATGACGTGAACCATAGTAAAAAACATATGTCCATATCTATACAATTAATATGGGCTACAAATTAATATCTATGGGGCATTCATATCATATGTCCATATTTTTGGTTTATTGATTGTATGTCTTAAACATAAGTAGTAATGAATGCTCTGAATAATGTTGAGGATAATGAGGAAGATGTTGAATGAATTATTGAAATTCTTACCTCAACTGTTTTTTCTCTTCCTTATTGGTGCACTGTAGGACTTGCAAACTAGTAATACATCGGGCCTAATTCAAAGATAAAATGTCAATGGGTATCAACTGTATTTTCTCTTCCTTATTAGTGCATTGTAGGACTTGTAGAATAGTAATACATTAGGCCTAATTCACATGTCAATGTCTATGAACATTCATAATGTACTATGTTGTAACCTAAGATAATTTAAGCTCTGGAATGGATAGTAGTAGGATCCTGGATGAATACAACCCTCACCACATTGAGTATGGCCATTTATCAGACCATGTGAACTCCTCCCATATTTTTGAGGAATATCAGTTAGATCTTTCACATGCTTAAGATGAAGAAGAAGAAGAAGGAATGAGTGAAAAAATGCTTCCTCGGACATACACATATCATCTCCTCAAAGTGGAAGACAACGCTTACCTAGATGCATCATTTGCATCCTATGATGAAATGATTTCTATGGAGGATCAGGAACAACTTTCTCCCTAGTGAGACAATCCAAATTCATGCCATTGTTATGTTCATTTATCCATATCCCTTTCCCAAAATAAGAGAAGAATGAAGCCAAAACATGTTGCTGTTATGTTCATTTGTCCATGTCCCTTACCCAAAATAAGAGAAGAATGATGTAACATCATATGAGAGTTGACACTCAAACAAAATAGAGATATACTGTTGGCAAGGTTTAGTTTTCCTGCAATTGTAAGTATTTAGGATATTTTGAAGGGTGGTTGCATAAGCATTCTCTTCAGGTTTCTCTTATGTAAGTTGCTCAAAGTAGAGGTGAAAGACTGAATGTAAGCCTACTTTGTTTATTTCTCTTAGTCATGATTAACAGATCATTTTTGTTTTGTAATAACATATTTTGTCGTACATTTTGATTGATTTTTGCAGAGTAGTAACTCGGATTCCATGCAATGTTCAGTATTTTATAATTTTTTAATACACTACCAACAAATACTAATTCGGACCTCTTGTTGTGAGATAAATTCAATTCATGTTAGATGCAAATTTTTAGTGTAGACTCTTCAAAGTAGGATTTCATGGCCACTGACACGCATATCACATACTGAGAGGACTAATATGCTTCCCATAACCCTGAACTTGTATAAATTCCTCTAATGAACAAACACTTCATCTTCGAAAACATCATATCAGGTCTTAGGAGAACCTGTATATAAGTAGTTTAAGTTGTGCAACTTATGGTCCTCCACATGCCAAGCAATCCAACTGAACAACATTTCAATTTAAATCATGGGAGAAGTTAGCCCAGTTACCTCGTCAAGCATGCTATAGATCAAAGAGCTGGGTGAGCGTTCAACAATTCTCATATTCCAAGCACTATTTGGGAGTTTCCATCTAGTACCTCCTACTTCCCTATCATTATTTCCATCCAAATGTTTGTATATTGTCTTCATTTTGTCTATCTGATGGTCAGACATCTTGGTTGATGTTGTCTTGTCAGGAATGGGATCTTTTGCATTATCAGTATTGAGACCCATTTAAGGAGATTCAGTCCTGCAAATATAAGTATCCTATGTACCATCATCATTCAAGGAAAATGGTTTTTTAGAATCTGTGTTGTTATTGTCCTTGAGATTTGTTTCTTGCATGTTCTAATGGATTATTAAAAGCAACCTGTAGTTCTCTCTCCATTTTTCCCTTCCTTCTTTCCATGTGTAGGAAATGGACAAGTAAACATTTTGTTGGTTTCACCAAAAGCGGTACCAGGGATTTCATTGGCATACTCTATTGAGATGGGCCTATCCGAAGCTGCCTTCCAAAACATTATCTCGATTTCCAAAGGAGAAAACTCCTTAGCTTTTCCAAGGCAGGACTGGTAGAAAGCCCTTGCCTTGGCGTCGAATTGTTCAAGTGTGTAGCTTTCCCCACTTTGCCACACTGATTTATGCACAATAGATTGCATGGGCCCTCTTAACTTCCTGGGATTCCACTACAAAGCTCCCTCTGGCTTCAGAGATCATTTTTCCAAATGCCCCCAAAAAAACTATGCTCAGAACTCAAAAATATTCAATTTTCCTATTAGACTCTCCTTTCACATATTATCCAAATTTGTAAGTTCTTCTCAGAATTTTCCTGGTATCCAAAAACATTATTAAGTTTTGAAGACGTTTCTATTTCTGAAAAGACAAAAAAACTAAGTAGCCTTCACAACAACAAGACCAAGCAGCACCATGTTTACACCAACTCTATTTTAGTTCTCCTTTGTAGCTTTTTTTAGTCTTCAACAACAACCTATCGACATATTATTGCACCTTTTTGAAGCTGTTGCTAGTTGTACATGCTATGCACTTAAAATGCCTTTTGACTTGCTAAAAAATTCCAGTCCCAAATTATATTAAGTTTTCAACACTAAAAAAAGGCATCTCTTCTCACACGGCTTTGGAACACTAGCAAAATGTCACAATTAGATTTGTGGAGATAGTTGGTTCTTAAACAAAAGCTAAACATTAAACTAATTAATATAGGCATAAAACAAATACTATTTAATAAACATACCAATTTTCTTAACCACCCCCTAATTTAGCCTATTTAAATCTTAATCAAAATGCATATGAGCATAACAAGATACGACGACCATGAAATGAATCCCCATTATATACTTGTTACACTCGCGTTAATCTTATTGATCCACTCAAAGACTTGCCAAAACGAAAACGAACTCGATACGCAACCTTTGTTGTAAATCCACAGAGATCACTACAAATCCACGGAGATCACATCAGCGTTTGTTTTCTCTTGAGTAGCAGGACGGTGCCCTAACCCCCTGTATGAATAGTTGGGCAAGGAGTTGTCTAAAAATTCAAAAATTCGAGGATTTAGTTTAGATGGAATTTTCACAAGAATAATTTTGTGTTTTTTATTTTGTAAAATTTTAATTTAACTTTGTTTTAATGGAAATTTTGATGGTAGAAACTGATTCAACACTATCAAAAACTTTTAGAACACCCAACATTTCAAAATTTAAAAGTTGTAACCAAAATTTTTAAATATTTCTATGGAACTTTTTCAAAATTGAAAAATCTATATTCTTAATCATTAATATGTATTTGTTAAGTTTTTTACTTAATAATAAAGAATACATATTTAATAACAAATACCATAAATTTTCTTCTATTTTTAGAATTCTGAAAATTTTCATAAATTTTTGAAATTCTGTAAAGTACCTCCATCCCTAAAATAGAGAGAATAACACCTAATCTTATATTTAAGCCACAGTACACACTATGAACCTAATTCTCCATGTTAAGAAAGCCCGATTATCTCCTATAAACTTAAACGTAAATATCTTCCCTTCCCAAACCAAAATAATATTCCTTAAAATTTTCCACCTAAAATTTTAAATAGTTTTTGTGTTCTGGATCAGTACCATTAGAATAGCTGGTCTAGCTCATATGATTTTGTTTAGAAAAGATTTTGAAGTAGCTTTTGTGTGCATATGTGGTTTGGTGTGGCATGGAGAAAATAATTCAATAATTCAGTTGGTAGTTAGTTCATCATTTCCTCATGGCTGCTGTTATTATATTCAAAGAACACATTTTCTGATAGTTCATGATTTCCTCATTATTCCATTCAGAGAGCACATTTTTCTGATAGCTCGAAGGCTCTATAATTTAGTCAGATGTATTGAAGAAAATAATTTGCTACAACAATTACTCAAGGTACATGCAAGTAGCCATTTCCATATTTTGGGCTGAGAACGTTATCTTCATGAATCAGAAAGAACTACTCTGCTGCAACTACCTACAGCTGGAAACTTTGAATAAATTCGGAAGAAGCCTCTGTTTCTTTTCGTAGGCCTGTTCAAGTATCTTGCAATGGCGTTCCGTAAAGAGAATCCCCAGGTACCAGAATTAGAACTGTTAAATCTTGAGGTTCATCAAGGAAGTACAGTATGCGTCACAGGAGCTGCTGGGTTCATAGGATCATGGCTCATCATGCGTTTGCTTGAGCGAGGATATACTGTTAGAGCAACTGTGCGAGACACTGGTAGGTTCATAATAATAGGTTTATTAGTATACACATCTTAGACTGAAAACTTTCATGGCACTGATTTGGGTTTGCATTAGAGAAATAGTTATAGTTATATTAATGCTGTGCATAAATTTCTATCTGTATAGGTAATCCCGTGAAGACGAAGCATCTGTTGGATCTGCCTGGAGCGAACGAGAGATTGAGTCTCTGGAAAGCAGATTTGGATGATGAAGGAAGCTTTGACGCAGCCATTGATGGGTGTGAAGGCGTTTTCCATGTTGCCACTCCCATGGATTTCGAGTCCCAGGATCCTGAGGTCTGAGGCATCTTTTTGTCTTTTTATATATTGTTTAATCGTAACAGTAACCTCTAACCTTTGAGCTTATTTTGATTATTTTGATTGTTGATTCTTTCCATCTAATGGGTATGGAGCATTGATTTTCTCCATCCAATCGGTACTTCATCTAATCGGTACTCCATGTCTGTTGGATGGAAGGAATCAGCAATTGAGATAAGGATGAGATAAGCATGGTCGTTTATATCTAACAGTTACTTAATTTATGGTTTATGAATATCAATAAACCACAAATTAAGTGTCACAAATAAATTATCTATTATTTGTTCTTTATTCCTAGTTGTAATCACTGGTCATCTTCTAATCTATAATTAACTGAACATTAAATAGATTTAATGATATAACCATGGAGATGGAATACATGTATGCAGAACGAGGTAATAAAGCCCACTGTTAATGGAATGTTGAATGTGTTGGGATCTTGTGGGAAAACCAAGTCTGTGAAACGAGTTGTTTTCACGTCATCTGCTGGGACTGTGTTTTTTACTGATGATCATGGACAACCAGGCAAAGTATATGACGAAGCATGCTGGACTAATGTGGATATTTGCAGGCATGTAAAGATGACTGGCTGGGTAAGACCATTCTGTATTTGTTTTTCTGGTTTGTTTGGTTTGTTGTTACACTCAAACTTACAAATATTAATAAACTTTCAAACCAAACACATAACTATAAACTTTTTTATAAGTTTAGCTCCAAAATGAATTCACAGAAATACAGAGTTAGTTCAACAACTACTTGTAAATTGATAAGCCATGATTCAAGAAAAGATTGGAGTGTAATCCATGCTGTCAATTGTTTATGTTATTGCAACTATTGGAGTGTAATCCATGCAGTCAATTGTTTATGTTATTGCAACTGTGAGCCAGATTTATATAAAGATGTATGAAGTTTTATCACTTTTTTCTCATGGGTTTTCTGGATCAGATGTATTTTGTGTCCAAGACATTAGCAGAGAAAGCTGGTTGGGAATTTGCAGAGAAGAACAACATAGATCTCATTACTATTATCCCCACATTGGTCGTTGGGCCTTTCATTATGCAGACTATGCCTCCAAGCATGATCACAGCCTTGGCACTGTTAACGCGTATGTTTAGAATCCAGTTTTGTTTCTCATGATAATAGGAATATTGTTGATACAGAATAGCATTCTTTATGAGTATTTAGTACAATGATGAATGAAATGATACATATATGTTTCTGTGGATGTTTATATAAACTGCAGGGAATGAGTCTCATTACATGATACTGAGACAGGTTCAGCTTGTTCATTTGGATGATCTCTGCATGTCTCATATATTCCTGTATGAACACCCGGATGCAAAGGGTAGATATATCTCTTCCTCACATGACGTCACCATTATCCAACTGGCTAAAATGCTCGCTGAGAAATACCCAGAGTATAATATACCAACCGAGTGAGTTCTATAATCAAATTTGGCCCCAGGACTTCTGTTATATCAGTACAGATCAGCAGTTTCTTGCAATCAGGAAATGTGGATAATTTAATTGTGTGTTAATGTATGCAGGTTCAAGGATGCAGATGAATCGCTGCAGCCTGTGCCATTCTCGTCGAAGAAATTGCAGGACATGGGCTTCAAGTTCAAGTACACCATGGAAGAAATGTTTGATGGGGCCATTCAATGCTGTCGTGAGAAAGGATTGCTGTCTTAGAGAAGTGTTTTATTGTCCGAAGACTCCAAAATATGGTCAAGGGTACATGTAAACAAACGATTTCTAATCACAGTGACCAATGATAACTTTTATGTTATACATTTTTCAATAATAATATTATGTTTTATTTTAATTGATGCAGAAGATTTGTTTACCGGATAAAGATTTTTTTTAATAATTTGAATGTTAAAATTTATAAAAATGTGTATATTTTATTCTTAAAAGGTTTAAATGTGTAATTGTGTAGGGAGGCACTTTCTGACTATGATAGATCAACTTTTTATAACTATTATATGTTATTGAAAAGGATATGTGAAAAAAAAAAACTTAAAACTTATAATATTCGTTTTAATTAAAATTTAAAATCTAAGAGAAAAATACATAAATTTATAGTTTTATTAAAAATTGAGTGTAAATTCATTTTAATTTACATTTAAAAAATTTAATCCAATATATAATAAATACATCAATTTTTTAAAAATCGACTTAATTAAACGTTTAATTACATAATTAAAACCATATATCCAAAATATAACAAATATCTTAATCCAAGAAGACTATCATATCTCCAATGCATAAAATATCTAAAACGGAAAATGTTTTAAACTAAAATCGAAAGAAAACCATTTAGAACCACATGCCTAAAACGTATGGTAACTCAAGTGCATCATTTGATGATTTGAATTGTAGCTTAATGTTATCTATATATATATTAAAAAAAAAAAACATAATTTTACATTAAAAAACTCATAAAAACAACTAGATTTATCATTTGACAAAACTTCTTATTTTAACAAGGTTATTCCAATGTGACTCGTAAAAATTTACAAAATTTAAAGTGCATATAAACGAAAACTAACTCAACCCACTAAGAGACTTCTAAAACTAACTCAACCCATTAAGAGACTCCTCATAATCACAGCGCCTTCTTGCTTGGGGGAGTGGATATGTCAATAGAGACCATATCAGGTTGTTATACTGAATATTCCTTCATAGCTTTTGAATTTTCACAAGGAGCATTTTGAGACTGACTCCTCATTAGAATTCCATGTTGCACCTCAAATGCTACAAATAGCTTCACAATTTTCCCTCTATGTTCTCAAACCTCGCTTTCGAGGTCATCAAACCTTGCATCCATCTAAGTAATATGAATGATAAGTTATTCCATGGTAGCTATAACCCCCTCAAGCTACAAATTGAGTCTGTTCATCATAATACAAAGGTCCTTGATGGCACTTTGTATCTGACCAAGCCCAAAGCTCCAATTAAAATAATCCATGGTGCTCCAAAAACATAGAAATTTCACCTTGGACGCAATACTGACAACCTAATGTCCAATATTAACCTCAAATCCACAGATTGTGCTACATATCCGCAACATAGATAGGGCAGGTTTAAATGAAATTCCAATCAACTGAAGTCATGGTTCTGTGTTGATTATCTTCCTCCCATCCTTTATGACTGCACAATACCAAAACATTCACAATTTACTTCCCTATGGGATCCTCTGCTAAGAGAGATCCCACTAGCATCGCCTACCAGAGAACAATACGTCATATGCCAAAGACTTATAACTAGAAGAGCGGGCTTGAGAAATGCTTGAGACACTTTTCCCACGTGGGAGATTAAATGACCTTTTTTCCACCTATCCATAACACAAAATGCCTCCCATGTGTCCTCCATCAATGCCGTCGAATGGGATGGAGAGATAATGCGCAGTCCTACCCTCATTTATGGGATCCATAAGCTTTGGGGGGGAGCATTTAAAACAAAATAAACACACTCTAGAGCTACAAATCAGTTAGCAAGTGCATTTGCTTCTTGATTATTGCATCTTCGAGTGTGGGTGTGTGCAAGAAGATGAGGGACCTTTTAGATGCAATCCTAGTTTTTGAAAACATGATCACGTTACATAAAAATATAATGCGTTTCTGCTACATAGCACTTGGTATGGTAAAACTCGAGCCTGACATGTCATTAGACATGTAGGATAGGTAAACATAACGCGTACGCGTTATATAACTACAAAACACGTACGCGTTATGTAGTTATAGAATGCATACGCGTTTTGTAAATCTAAAATTAATTTAAATACACAGTCTCGATAACCCACGGCACATTTCAACCATCAGAAACGTGAATTTGAGCTTGGAAGACCACGGATTTTGTGCCCTAGAGTATTGGAGGAGCCAGATTTCGTTGGAGGGGAGGAAAATTGACCCGTGAATTGTCATCTAATCAGGTAATCCATTCACCCATACCATTTTTTTGTCAATTCTAAACCTAAATTACCTTTTTTTATAGTTTAAAACAACCTAATTTTGTAATATTTAGCAAATTGGAAATAGCCCAATCTCTAATTAAATTCACTTCTCCCTCAAATTTACTTACATTTAAATTAATCTCTAATTAACTCTTTGCTTGATGTAATTGCATTGCAGTGGATCATTATCAATGGATATGCAATTTCTTCATTTCTATAAGGAGCATGCTATTGTTGTACCTAATCACCAAAAACAAAAAGAAAGTTAAGTCAAATAGAATAAAGAAGCATACTTTAAAACAATAAAACTTGAAATATGCTTTCATATGTAATATCAAAAATTTTACCTGAACCCGAGAACAAATCTAAGACCCAATCTCCTTCTCTTGAAAATGTATCTATGAGATAATTAATCAACGCTTGTGGCTTTCGATAGATGTTTACAGTCACTCCTTTCAAATACCTTTCTTCATATGTTAATTTTTTAACCAAGACATTATAACTTAACACCTAACTATATTTTCCTTCACTCTTTTCGTTGATTAAAAGAGATTCATAAGTCTCATCTTTTTTCCAAGTTGAAAGATGTGTGTTTTCAATATCATTCAGAAATGGATCACTGCTGGAGCTATGAATATTTGGATTTTTCCTGTAACAAAAATAAACAAAAATTAATTAACTTATCAATAAATATAATTTATTTCTAAATTCAAAAACTTGATAATATAGTGCAAATATCTTACAAATAAAGTTGCTTCCTTGTTTTTCCTTTACCCTTGAAGGATGTCAACAACTCCCCTAATTGTGTGTCTGAATGGAAAACAACAAACCTCCATAGTGGTGATGTTGTGATATCTACAAATCCCGAAACCACTTTATTGAATGATTGGTAAGTATAAGGTTCACAATCATAAGTAGTGTTTCAGATATTGTATCCATGAGGGATATCTACAATAACTAGTGCGTACTCCTTTTTAGGAACAAGATTTGCAATGTCTGCACAATCACCTAAATGACTTTATATTGCACAGTGTCAAGTCCATTCCAAATATAATGTTAAAGTGTGCCATCAAGTTCAACATTTGCAAGACGTTGTCTCCTTTGTCATTCTATTTTGGCTCGGCTCTTTGGATATGAATTTTGAAGGAATCTGGTACTCCATCTGTACCCCTCTTTGGCATATACAAATGAAAAATATCTCTATAAGTAATAAAATAGAAATGAATCGAATTAGCAAATAGATAAAGTAGGATGTATCATAGATCAACATACCTTCTTGAATGCAACAAAAAATTGATGTAAGGTTTCTATTTAACTTGAGTCTGGATAGTTGCATATAACATCATCCCAACTCTTCTCATTCAACATTATAACCATATCCTCTTGTATTTTCTTGTAAATCTTGTGATTGGACAATGAAACAAGAAAGAATGTTTACAATCATATATAATAATATAAGAAAATACTTAGAACATAACAAAAATGTGAAACTCAAGAAAAAAACATTGTACCATAAAAAAACATCAACTTACTTGTCAAATTCATTGCACATTACCTCCATGGATAATTCACTTGAATTTACCCATGATAGTATTGTAGCTATTAATGTTTCATCCTTCACCCCTTGAATTGTTCTTCAAGGTGTAATAGTCATGTCCTCTAGCAGATTCTTGACGTTGGGACCTGCCTTACCACCGCTCCATGAAACAACTTTAATTTTTTTCACTTTCTTATTTTTTTACGCCAATATTATCCCACAAGCTAAATATGTCATCAATAAAATCCCATGTTTTCCCAACTCTGAATTCCAACTGGAAATAGGCATCTACAGCTCTGAATGCATCACTTCCTTTGACATTTTTTTGTTTCACATTATCCTCTTTAATAGGGATACCTATTTCCAGACAACATTGTTTCTGAAAACTTGCATCGACTCTATATTTTTCCCCACCACATATTTGCACAAATTCATTGTGGATAAATCTCACACTATGAATAAATTTCATAGTCAACCTATATTCACTATATGTGTTATGATCCCATGGCAACAACTTTGCTTCTACACCTGTTAAGCCAGGATAAATTATGCATTTAACTCTTTCAAAAATAGGGTTATTGGGATATTATTGCATCAACTCTCTTCTTGCCTCTGCAAAATAATTCCCCCCAAGAACATAATATTTGTAATGAAAACATCTTGTTCGATCAAATCCATCTCTAATAGGAACATATTTCGGGTCAACAAGGACTAGGTAGTCAACCACATGTGCATAGGGATTGTGCCTCATCAATGCTTTCAAGTTGTGAATATGCAAGTGATGTGGTTTTCTAATTCTAAATTGATCTTTCCCTTCTGTGAGTCTATAAAGTTGATTCACATTCAACTCAAATGTATGTCCATTGTTAATCAATTTATCCCTCTGCAATCGATCTCGAATGGCATTTTGTGTTGACTTGGAAATGTCGTCCTCTAGATCAACACCTGGAGTAATGATTTCCCTACTGACCCAGAATTTTCACTCTCAGATTCAGGAATAACATTGGCTTCAGTAACAACATATCTCCTCTTTTTCTGATTTGAATGGGTTCCTTCTAAATCAACAATGCCTTCAACAGGAATTGAAACACCCTCAACCATATTTCTCTTACGAGATTGTTTGTTACTCTTACCAGCATGAGTAGCAACCTCATTTGCAACAATTTCAACATGTTCAGTTGGGAGAGATGAAGATTTAAAGGTAACCCTTCTAGGTACCTGATTTGATTGTCGGATTCCCTTTCCTCTATGTGCTTGTACTTCTTCAGTTTGAACATTTGACACTTGTTTCTTCTTCCTTGCTTCTTGTCCCTTTTGAACAGCGGAATTAATGACATCCATAGGATTTTTCTCTTTATAATAAATTCCATTCAACATTTTTGAAATCGACATGGAAAAATCCTGCAAAATAAAAACATTATCGTATTAAATCTATTACATTATGATATCTAAGTTATAACAAAACCAATTTAAGAATAATATCAATATTCAAACGTACTCTCCCGCTCTCAATCTCATGCACGATCCCTTGAAAAAATTCTGTGAAATTTTCTTGAACATTATATTTTAAAATCTTCAAACAATATCGGATTTTGGCAAAGGTCCTGGCTTGTTTCATTTGTGCATAAACAATTTCTGTACTCGGCATCACACATATATCTCTCAACAGTCCCAATGGATGGCAATCTGATTGAATATATGGAAATGTAGAAGAATATAAGTGAATGCTTTCTGGTTTGCCTTGATATTTTTCCTTCATATGCCAATAATACTCTATTATGTCTTCTTCTACTGCATATTTCCATTCTCTAGCATTCTTGATTTTTAAATCCTCAAAGTTCAAAACTTCGTCTTGAGGCTCAACATTCTCATATGCCTCAACTATTTTTTTCGATGCAATCATCGCCGCTCTTGATCCAGAAACATTTACATATATTTTTCTTGATGTCATTCTCCCTATATCCAAAAAGTATAATTTTAAAATACAATCAACAAATATTCATAATCCAAAAAAAATCAATATTCACTATAAACTGTATTTGAAAAATATTTTAAAATATTTTTACCCCTACCCTACCTTGTCCCTCCTCCCCTTCCGTCACAGATAAAACTAAATAGAAAACAATTAAATAACCCCCTACCCCCTAAACCCCCCACACATAAAAATAGAATAAAATTACCCCCCTAACTTAAGAAACAATAAAAACATTCAAAACAGATTAAACCCCGCCCTACACCACCATCGCCCAACCCCCCTAAAGTATATAAAAATATATATAATAAAAAAATTTAAAAATAACATAAAACCTACCCCCTAACCCCCCCCATAAACTATATAAAAAAATAAAAATAAAAACTACTCCCCTAAACTATATAATAAAAAAAAAAATTAAAATGATTAAAAATAAAAAGTAACCCCCCCTCCCTTCCCCCTCCTCCTCCCTTCGCCCCCTTCCCCCTCCTCCTCTATCCCCCTCCCTTCCCCCTCCTCCTCCCACTGCACCCTTACCCCTCCTCCCCGCCCCGTCCCTTCCCTCTCCTCCTCCCACTGCCCCCTTGCCCCTCCTCATCCTGCCCTTCTCCCTCCGCGGTCCTTTGGCGCCGAAGTGAGCGTAGCAACCCCGCTCACTTGGGTGTCAAAGGGTCACAACGGGAGAAGGAAACTCCGCTCACTTGGGCGCCAAAGGGTCACGGAGGGAGGAGGAGGAGGAGGAGGAGGAGGGGGAAGGGGGTGGTGGGAGGAAGCGGAAGGGAGGGGCGTCTGTAGGAGGGAGAAGAGAGGTCGGGGAGGAGGGGGAAGGGAGGGGGCACGAGGAGGAGGGGAAAGGGGGCGGCGGGAGGAGAAGGAAGGGAGGGGATGCAGGAGGAAAGGGAAGGGAGACCGCATCTCCTCCCACTTGGGCTCCAAAGGGTCACCCGTGATCACTTTGGTGCCTAAGTGAGCGGAGCTATTCCCTCTCATCCCCTTCCTCTCACTGCCCCTCCCTTCCTCCTCCTCTCACCACCCCCTTCCCCCTCCTCCCGCCTCCTCCCTTCGCCCCCTTCCCCCTCCTCCCCCTCCTCCTCCTCGCTTCTCCCTCAGTGACCCTTTGGCATCCAAGTGAGTGGAGCTACTCTCTCACTTGGGTGCCAGAGGGTCGCGGAGGGAGAAGGGAGGAGGAGGGGGGGGAATGGGACATCAGGAGGAGGAGGGAGAAGGGAGGGGGATGTTAGGAGGCAGAAGAGAGGGGGTGGGTAATAGGGGGAAGGGGGCAGCAGGAGGAGGGGGAACGAGGAGGATGGGGAAGGGTCAGCGAGAGGAGGAGGAGGGGGGAAGGGGCAGCGGGAGGAGGGGGAAGGGGGAAGGGGGGCGGCGAGAGGGGGACGAGGGGGAAGGGAGGGGAGAAAGGAGGAGGTGGAGGGGGGAGAGGGAAGGGGATGGCGGGAGGAGGGGGAAGGGGGATGCGGGAAGAGGAGGAGGGTGAAGGGTTAAGGGGTAGGTTTGTTTTTTTAATACAGGTTTAAAAAAAATTGTAAACCCAAACTAAAATTCTTGGGATAGGGGGAAGACCTGCTTCCATTACACAAACATGAATTTTAAAAAAAAATACTTTATATATATATATATATATATATATATATATATATATATATATATATATAACTCGGAATGTGGTAGAGCCTCCTCTCTTAAAATTGCTATGATCTTTTCTCTGCAATCTTCTCGTTCTTCTTGAAATCCTTTCATGAATTGCTCCAACTCTAAACAATAGTGTATTAATATGACATATTAGGTTTAATTTTACCACTCTTAAGAATGTGAGATAAACAAAAAGCCATAAAAAATCAATAAAGCCATAAATTAATCATTACCAAATTAATAAAGCCATAAAATAATCATTGTCGAATTAACAATAAAACTAACAAATTTATTAAAAACGGAAAAGGCACTAACCTTGAAAGTGTTATTAAACTACTCCAAATTCAATGATGAATAGTAGGAAATCTGAATGGTTTATATAGACTAAATTAGGTTTAACATTACTTGTTTTACAAATGCGGGATTAAAAAAAATAAACTAGTTAATGCATTATTATTAAATTTAATAAGATGGATTTACATGAAATATTACTAATGTTATGAATGTGGGAGTAAAAAAAAGTAAATAGCCATTACTTTATTACAAATTGTATATAAAAAAAAAAAATCAAGAAACTTTACTAGTCTTATATGTCTGGGATATAAATATGTAATTAGTTAATACATTATTTCAAAGTTTCTTGTGTCATAAATTCATATTTTTTACTAGTTTTATGAATGTGCTGAAAATGTGTGCTTTATTTTTGTAGGGAAATTTTGGAGGGAAAATTTTGGAGACAATTTTTGGAGGGAATTTTTTGGAGGGAACATTTCATTCTCATAGCTATAAGATTGTTGGCTGACAGTTCCACCATTCTACTTTTTTGTGAGGAATGTGGTAAAATTTCATTGTCTTATCTATTAAGATTTTTCTATAATTCTATATTTTAGTGAGAAGTCATGGACTCATCTGAATTAAATTCCAATGTCAATGAAGAGTTGTATTGTTCATCTAGCCAAGATACTGGCAGTGCAAGAAATGTAATCAGGCATGTTCTTCAAGAACTTCCTAATTATGAAGATTTTGAAGACACTAGTAATGAAGGGAAAGAATGTGATGGTGGTGGTGATGATGATGAAGATCTTCCTCCAAGTGGGGATCCTAAAGACAGTAAGCAAGATGATGACAATTTTCCTCCTAGCGAGGATTTTCAAGGCACCAATGATGATTTTCCTGAAAGTGAGGATTTTGATGGGATTGATGATGATTTTGTTGAGCATGCATGTACAAATAGTGTTGATGGTTTTATTCATATAAAAAATTCTAATGGGACCAATGATAATTCTCATCCTAGCTGCAAGGATTTTAATGGGACAAACGATGATTTTCCTCCCAGCGAGGATTTTTATGAGACTAATGATGATTTTCATCCAAGTGAGGATTTTAATGGGACAAATGAGGATTTTGATGAGAACGGAGACATCAATAATGGTGAAGATGATTTTCCTCCAAGCGAGAATTTCAATGGTACCGATGATGACTTTCCTCCAAGTGAATATTTCAATGGCACCGATGATGATTTTCCTCTGAGCGAGGATTTTAATGGCACCGATGGAGACTTTCCTCCAAGCGAGGATTAGAATGGAACAGATGATGACTTTCCACCAAGCGATGATTTCACTGGCACCGATGATGAATTTCCTCCAAGTGAAGATTTCAATGGCACAGATGATGATTTTTCTCCAATCGAAGATTTCAATGGCACCAATGATGAATTTCCTCCAAACGATGATTTCAATGGCACCGATGATCATTTTCCTCTCAACGAGGATTTCAATGGCACCAATGATCATTCTGTTGATGATGAATCCACCAATGATGAAGACAATGATTCTCCTCCAAGTAAGGATGTTACAGGCACCAATGTTGAAGACAATGATTCTCCTTTAAGTATGGATTTTATAGGCACCAATGATGTCAATGTTGAATCTCAAGAGTTCCCTTTCAGTGAAGAATTTAGTGGTAGTAATAGTGTTGATGGTCACATTGATCTGTCAGCAATTGATCAACTTATTAGTGATCATGACAATCATTTTCATACTGAATTTGGTGATGAGATTTTCAATGAGGGGGGTCATATGCCTCATAATGAAAACATTCATTCTAATGAGGATGTTGTTGCAGACATAATGGTCCAGGAAATGCAGTGACACAATCCAATAATGAGCAGGATTAAGTGTAGGACTAGACCTTTTTATGTCAATCCAAAGCATTTCAGTTATACAAGGTCTAGGAAAGAATTGATCACAAGTCCAAGTTCCATTACTCATTTGATTTCGAGTGAGTGTTGCCACAAAATTTGTTTGAAAGGTATAGGCTACAATTATTCCTTGGAGAAAATGAAGATGTATTTATCAATGAATAAAAGTATGCAAAATTCATATTTAGTGGGGTGCATGATTTCTATAAGGACTGGTTATGATTATCGCGTTGGAAATGTTCTTCTTTGTAGATAGGCATTCAAACAGATTCACTCAATTGGTAATATTCGATTATCAAGAATCCAAACAAGACTGGAAAAGGATCGTACATTTTATTCTGACGATTATCAAGGAGGAATCACTGGGCCATCAACACACATTGCAATATCATGGATGCATGATTTATTTTCCAAGCATCGAGAGAGTATTCCAAATAAAGAAACAATACACATTCCAGATAATTTCACAAGGTAGGAAATCTACAACTTATACAAGGATTATGTTCAAGGTGGCCAAGTAAATGGCAACTTCATCAGATATGCATATTTCACAAGAGTATGGAAAAAGAAGTTCAATAGTGCTCGCATTCCAAAGAGGTCAAGGATGGGGATATGAAATACATGTGCTTCTCTTAAAGAAAGAAGGGATAGAAAGAGGTATGTTTACAAAATTATTTTTTTTTAGATAAAATTCAATTATTAAAACTAGTTATCAATATTTTTTTGTTATGTTGTTTGTAGACTCCATAATCAATGCACTGCAAGAACATCGCAATCAACAATCAAATGAACGACAAAAGTTGTAAAAACATCGCAAGAAGTGTTATGATGCTCCACATAAGTATATGGGTTTTATAATTGATGGCATGGATCAGAAACAAAACACTCTTGCCACATTTTGTTTGTGTGCCAAATAATTTAAAGGAAGAAAGTTTTATTCAGTTTCACTTGGTTAGATGTATGGTTTTTAATGGTGAAATGATTCCAAGGGTTTACTTTACAACTCCAAATATTCACAATGATGCAAATTTGACCATCACCATAATTAACCATGTCTTTACTCATTGGACTGGTGATATTCCTGAAGTTATATATCTACAATTGGACAACACAAGCCGAGAAAACAAAAATCAGGTCGTGTTTGGTTATCTAAGCATGCTTGTTGAATTGGGAATTTTTAAAAAAGTAAAAGCTGGTTTCCTTATTGTTGGGAATACGCATGATCATATTGATCAAATGTTTATCCATTTTGCAAGGACATTGAGGAGGAAGAAATTTTGGATCCTACCATCATTGATTTAAATTATAGGAAAAGCAAACCATCCAGAGCCTATGTACATAAATTGGAAGAAACTGTTGGCATGCGGAGATTTATATTTGGATCACATGGTGAAGAAAGGTGCATTGAAAAACTTAATGACATTAGCTTTCAGCATCAATTTCGTATAAAAAAAATTGATGGAAAAACACTACTGTGGGGAAATAAGTACTATCCTAGCATAGAATGGGGGCCTTCATCAGGTTTGGCATTTCTGAAATTCATCCCAAATCGTCAAATGCATGCTTCAAATTTATTGTTATTGCAATCATCTGCAAAGATTCATAAAGCAAGGCAACATAGTAGAGATGTTGATTCTTCTCAATGCTTGGAAGAAATCAAAAAATTCTATCGAAGATACATATGAGTACTTTGATGTTGCTGATTCTGTTTAGTGGGAGTCATTTTTCATGGAGCAAAGTCACATAATTTCAAACTCTACAAATGGAGATATATATTTGAACACTCCATTTGCTTGGCCACAAAGTTTATCAAATGAAAACGAGGTAACAAATGTTGAACCTCGAGGTGTTGAGTTTTCTCAAGTAGAGGAAAGAGAAATGTAAATTGGCTCTAGAAGATCATCTGCAAAGCATCGAGAGATGGAATACCTTTACAGGGGCTCAGTACAAGATATCAAGGAGGGTTGCATGATTGCAGTTTTGGCTACAGATGATGCACGTCAGTGTCCATTCTGGATTGCAAAAGCTATGAAGGTAAATAAAGAAAATGAAGAAGTAGTATCAGTAAAAGTACATTGGTATGCAATAGATACACACCCATTTGATGGTGTGTACAAGGCAGAGATGGTGGTTGAGAAAAAGGTTTGCAGAAAGAGAAAAAGAAAGTGTCAAAAAATAAATCGTTGCCGCATTGACATATTGAAATTAGAGAAGTTGATATACTAGTTTATGATTTCAAATTGACAAAGAAAGACACTCTTCGCTCCAAGACTATAGATATTATCAAGAGGTTGTTTCCAAAACAAGAAGTTGCAAGATGGGAGTCTGTTAAACCAAGTCATACATCCCGAACGAATATGACATCTAAAATGATGGGCATAGATGTAGACTCAGATGGTGCACCCATTGATAATAGAGAAGAATATGGGTCATCTACATGTTCATCCAGTCCTTCATCTGTAGAAAGTGTAGATTCTGATGGGTTGTCATAATCCATGGATGAATTTGAATAATTTCACATGAAGCATTTTAGATGTTTTTTATTAATATGATGTTTGTAATTGAAACTCTAAAGGAGTTTTTGAATATTTATACGAATCATTTGTTCTTGTATGGTTTAATATATTATTTCATTATGAATCGCATCATAATTTATTTGTTTCTATATGGTTAGAGTGGTTAAATTATTTATGAATTTTTATTTTTTGTTTAAGATACAAGTTTAAAAAAAGTTGTAATTTATTTCTTGAAGAATTTTTTTTCCAATTTAGGGGTTGATTTTAAATTTTTTGTAAACAACAATATGGGATGTTTAGGCCATGGCTATATTTTTTATTCTGAAAAAAAAACATGTATACTGGTATCAACACTTTTCTATTTGGGGGGTATTTTTGGTGTTTTTTTTGCAAAAATCATCGTTTTATGGAGTTCTTGTTCATAGTATAAAGTTCTCGTTTCATAGTATATGTGGTTAACCATGGTTTAATATGGTTAACGATAGTTTAAAGTCAACCACATACAAACAATGGCTAACTTCAATTTAATCATGGTTAACCAACATCAACATAGTGAACTGTGGTTAACCAAAGTCAAACATCGTCAATGACAAGATGTGGTCAACCATGGTTTTAACTAAATCCATCCATTGTCAACCATGATGCGACCATTATCAACCATGGATAACTTATTTGATCATAGTACATCGTAGGGAAGCATGATATAGAAAAGTGAACCACTACCATAGTGAAGCATGTTGCACTAAAGTGAACCATTCCCAAAGCCAACCATAGTTAACCAACATCAAACATGCTTAACCAAACTCAACCATGTTTAACTAAAGTCAAACATGATTAACCAATGTCAACATAGTCAACCATGGTTAACAAAAGTCAACCATGACTAACCAATCCCAACCTAAGTCAACCATCGTCAACCATAGTCAACCAAAGTAAACAAAATTCAACCATGTTCAACCATGTCCAACCATAGTCAACCATGGTCAATCAAAGTCAACCACATTCAAACAAGGCCGATCAAACTCAACCATGGTTAACCATAGTCAACCAAAGTCAACCATATTCCATTAAAATCAACCATAAGAAATCAAAGTTAACCGTGTTCCATCATAGTCTGAAACCATGGTCAACCATACTCAACAATAGTCAATTATTCAACCAAAGTCAACCATAGTCAAATAAAGTTAACCATAGTTAATTGTTTCCTGACAAAGTCAACCATAGTCAATTAGTAACCATAACAAACCATAGTCAACCATGGTAAACCATAGTCAATTGCGACCAAACAAAGTCAACCAGGGAAATTTTTAGGGGCGAAATTTCGTCAATTGGCTATTTTTTGGACTTTTTTTCAAAAAATAAATTCGCTATTTGGTCATTTTTAGTCTCCAATATTTCCTATATTTACATAAAATATGTTTTTTTATCATAATATTCGCCAAAATTTACAAGTTTCAGTATTAAATTGTATGTTTCATATTTAATATTCGCCTACCAATCTATATATATGTTTTTTTCAATCCAAAATAATCGCCTAGAATACTATACTTAAATATAATTTTATAATCCTTAAAAAATATCCTGAAGTCAACCATAGTCAATTAGTCAACCAAAGTTAACAATAATCAAAAGTAACCATAGTTAATCATGGTCAACCTTAGTAAACCATAGTCAATTATGGCCAACCAAAGTCAACCATACTCAAACATGGTCAACCATAGTCAATTATTCATTAGAGAAAATTTGAGGTCTAAAATGGGCTTCCTAAGAAAAATAATAAAATAATAGTTAAAATAATAAAATAATATTTATTAATTTTGGAGGAAGAAAGAAAAAACTACTTTTTTGTTCGTATTTTCAACATATCTCCCTATGTTTTACTCAAATTTCTAGTGGGAGCACTCGTTGGATGTGGAATTTGTTGGATGCGGAATTAAATTCCGCATCCAACGAGTAACCACGCTGCACACTTTTGATGGACCCCCGCTGCCCCCAAAACAAGAAATACCTGAAAAAACGTGATGATGACTCTTTACCTAAGTGGGAAACATTTATATATTAAAGCCTATCATTTTAGCATGAAATACTTCCAGGAGCAAAGAATTTATTCCCCCTACTAATAGAAAGGTGTCACCAAAATGTTGGGATCTTCTAATTATGATATTTTAACAGAAAGTAAAGGATAATTTGGTAGTATTAAATGTCTTTAGAAAGTATGGAAAAGAAGGTTCCCTCTTTTCACTCTCTTTCTTTGTAGCAAACCAGTTGAATGACATCTACAATGAATGGTTAAGCAATCCCAAGATCATTCTTTTAAACGCAACCTATTTAGGCAATTAAAGCCCTTGTGAGGCTCCTTTATTTGAGGCAAGGGAGCTAATCTGTCAATCTCTGTCAATCTCTCTCGGGTAGGTCTCTATTAGTATTGTGTGTCAACATCACATTTTTTCAGGTATTTCTTGTTTTGGGGGCAGCGGGGGTCCATCAAAAGTGTGCAACGTGGTTACTCGTTGGATGCGGAATTTAATTCCGCATCCAACGACTGCTCCCGCTCGAAATTTGAGTAAAAACACAGAGAGATATGTTGAAAATACGAACAAAAAAAATAGTTTTTTTTTATGACAATTATCTCAAGTCAACCATTATGGTGACTCATTTTATTGAAATTCTACTGGTTCTTGAATTCCAACTTATCAAGAAATCATGGTTGGCTCGTTTTCTAAGCCCATTTTAGACCCCAAATTTCCTCTAATGCAACCAAGTTAGCCATAGTAAAAAAAATTAAACCATAATCAACAATAGCCAATCATGGTCAACCAAGCTCAACCAAATTCAACCACGATAAACCTTCGTCAACCATAGTCACCGATAATAAACCATATTCCACCATTGTCAACCATGGTTAACCAATAGTCAATTATGGCCAAAATAATTCAGCCATAGTCAACCAAAGTTTACTAGATTCAAGCATGTTCAACCATGACCAAGCATAGTCAACCATGGTCAATGATAGTCAACCATAGTTGACCATATTGATTTACTCAACCAAAATTCAACCTTAATTTAACCATGGTTAACCGAAGTCAAACATGGTCAATGACAAGATGTGGTTAACCATGGTTAAATATAGTTAACCACAGTTTTAACTAAATCCATCCATAGTCAACCACGATGCAACCATGGTTAACTAAATTTGATCATATTAAACCATAGTGAAGCATGATGTAGAAAAGTGAACCGCTACCATAGTGAAGCATGTTGCACTAAAGTCAACCATTCCTAAAACCAACCATAGGTAACCAACATGGAACATGCTTAACCAAATCCAACCATGGTTAGCTAAATTCAACCATGATTAAGCAATGTCAATATAGTCAACCATGGTTAACGAAAGTCAACCATGTTATATAAAGTCAACCACAATTACTCAATGTTAACCTAAGTCAACCATGGTCAACCAAATTCAACATTCAACCATGTTCAACCATGGTCAATCATAGTAAACCATAGTCAACCATGGTAAACCATAGTTGACCATAGTGAATAAGTCAACCAAATTCAACCATACTCAAACAAAGTCAACCATATTCAACCATGGTTAACCATATTCTACTAAAGTCAACCATATTTAACCAAAGTCAACCATATTCAATTATTCAGCCATAGTCAAACAAAGTTAACAATAATCTATTACTACCCAACAAAGTCATCCATAGTCAATTAGTCACCATAGTAAACCAAAGTCGACCATATTCCATGAATGTCAACCATGGTCATCCATAGTTAACCATAGTCAATTAGTCTACCAAAGTCAATTGCGGCCAAATAAAGTCAACCATAGTCAATTAGTCAAGTAAAGTCAACCATAATCAAACATTGTTGATCATAGTTATTCATGGTCAACCATACTAAACCAAAGTTAATTATGGCCAACCAAAGTAAACCATACATAAACATGGTCAACCATAGTCAATTAGTCAACTAAAGTTAACCATAGTCAAACAAAGTAAACCATAATCAACAATAGCTAATCATGTCGACCAAACTCAAACCTTGGTCAACCATAATAAACCATATTCCACCATTTTCAATGATGGTTAACCAATAATCAATTATGGCCAAACTAAGTCATCCATAGTCAACCATGATCAACCAAAGTCAACCATATTCAATCATAGCTAACCATAGTCAACCATGGTCAATGATAGTTAACTATGGTCAACCATAATCGACCATAGTGATTTAGTTAACCAACATCAACCTCAGTGAAACAAATTCAATCATGGTCAACCAAATTCAACAATACTCAACCATGGTTAATTAGTCAACATAGTAAACCAAAAACAACCATAGGAAACCAAAGTCAACCATGGTCAGATGTAGTTAATTAGTCTACCAAAGTAAAATAAAGTTAACCATAGTCAATTGCAGCCAAACAAAGTCAACCATAATTGACAATAGTCGACCGGTCAACCAAATTCAACCATAGTCAAACAAAGTTAACCATAGTCAATCATGGTCAACCATAATAAACCAAAGCTAATTATTGCCAACCAAAGTCAACCATGTTCAACGATGGTCAATCATATTCAATTAGTCAACCATAGTCAAACAAAGTAAACCATAGTCAACCATATCCAATCATGGTCAACCAAGGTCAATTAAAGTAAACCATGGTTAACCCTAGTCAACCATAACAAACCATATTACAACATGGTGGTACTTTTATTGATTCTATGGTCATGGTTTGTAGATCATGTACATTCTTCTTCAAATGATTGTAGGGAAGTTTGCTCGGTTTCATAAACTTGTTATATCACTCTACAGTAAGGAGAGTTTAATCCTTCAATTACTGCTCTACAATTAAGAGAGTTTAATTCAGTTAAAAGAATTGGGTATTTTAATTTGATCAAAAGAATTGGGTATGTAGTCATACATGGTCAAGCATAATGAACCAAAGTCAATCCAAGCCAACCATAGTAACCAAAAGTCACTGAAGTCAACCAAAGGAAACCATGGTAAACCACATTTAACCATGATCAACCAAAGTCAACTATTGTCACCCATGCTCTACCACAGTCATCCATTTACAACTAAAGTCAACTAAATTCTACCAAAAGTCAACCATGGGAAACCAACATCAACCATGTTTGACCAAAAAA
This sequence comes from Larix kaempferi, assembly GCA_027924585.1. NCBI lineage: Eukaryota > Viridiplantae > Streptophyta > Pinopsida > Pinales > Pinaceae > Larix > Larix kaempferi. The sequence goes on along the minus strand of BSBM01000597.1, from coordinate 1,731,182 downwards.
TTAACCAAAAGTCAACTAAATCCAAAGTCAACCATGGTCAACCAAAGTCAACCATTATCAACTAAAGTCAACCATGATCAACCAATGTCAACCATATTAAACGATGGTCAACCAAATTCAACCATGGTCAACCAAAGTTAACCATGTTTTGCAATACTCAACCAAAGCCAACAATGGTTAACCAAGGTCAACCAAAAGTCAACCATGGTCAAACAAAGTCAACCATGGTAAACCACAGTGCACAAAAGTAAACCAAATTCAATAATGGTTAACCAAAGTCAACCATGGTTAGCCAAAGTCAACCATGGTCAAGCAAAAGCTAACCAAAGTCAACCATAGTAACACAAAGTAAACTTAAGTCGACTGTGGTCAACTAAAGTCAACCATGGTCAACTAAACTCCACCATAGTCAAACAAAGTCAACCAAATTCAACAATAGTCAAGCAATAGTGGAATTATAATCAACCATATGATTTTAAAGTTAACCATAGTCAACCATGGTGAACCAAAGTCAAGCATGGTGAATCAAAGTCAAGCATGGCCAACCATAGTCAACCATGGTCATCTACAGTCAACCATGGCCATCTGCAGTCAACCAAAGTCAACCATGGTAAACCAAAGTCAATAGAAGTTAACCACAAACAACCAAAAGCAACAATGGTCATCCAAAGTCAACCATTATTAATCACATTCAATCAAAGTCAACCGAATCCAACCAAAGTCAACCATATTCAACCATGGTCAACCACGGTTAATCAAATTCAACCAAAAGTCATCCATGGTCAACCATAGTCAACCAAATTCAACTAAAAGGAAACCATGGTCAACCATAGTTAACCAAAGTCAAGCAAAAGTCAACCATGGTCAACCAAGAGTTTACCAAGGTCAACCATAATATACCTTTCTCAACCATAGTAAACCAAAAGTCAGCCATTATCAAACAAAGTCAGCCATGCTTATCTAAAAGTAAAGCAAAGTCAACCATGGTTCACAAAAAGTCAGCCAAATTCAACCAAATTCAAGCATGGTCAACCAAAATTCAACGATGGTTGACTTTGGAAGACTTTTGTTGTCCATGGTTAACTAAAGTCTACCAAAAATCAACCATGGTCAAATAAACTCAACCATGGGCAACCAACGTCAATCAAAAGTCAACCTTGGTTAGCCAAATTCAACCATGGTCAACCAAAAGTCAACCATGTTCAACCAAAAAGTTAACCAGAAGTCAACGAAAGACAACTAAATCCAAAGTCAACCATGGTCAACCAAAGTCACCATGATCAACTAAAGTCAACCACGATCAACCAACATCAACCATATTAAACGATGGTCAACCATGGTCAACCAAAATTCAACCATGGTCAACCAAAGCTAACCATTGTCAACCATTTTTTACAATAGTCAACCATGGTCAACCAAAGTCAACAATGGTTAACCATTGTCAACCATGGTAAACCATAGTGCACCAAAGTCAACCATGGTTAACCAAAGGTGAACAAAAGGCAACCATAGTCATCCAAAGTCAACCATGATCAAGCAAAAGTTACCAAAGTCAACCAAAGTAGACCATGGTCAACCATAGCCAACCATAATAAAAGTCAACCATGGTCAACCAAATTCAACCACACTCAACCAAAGTCAACTAGGGTCAACCAAAGTAAACTTAAGTCGACTGTGGTCAACCACAGTCAACCATGGTGTACCATGGTTAGCCAAAGTCAACCATAGTCAACCATGGTCAACTAAAGTCAACTATAGTCAAACAAAGTCAACTATATTCAACCAAATTCAACAATATTCAAACAATAGTGGAATTATAATCAACCATAAGATTTTAAAGTCAACCATGGTCAACCAAGGTTAACCATGGTGAACCAAAGTCAGGCATAGTCAACCATAGTCAACCATGGTGAACCAAAGTCAACCATAGTCAACCGTGGTCATCCATAGTCAACCATTGTAAACCAAAGTCAACAAAAGTCAACCACACACAACCAAAGTCAACAAAAGTCAACCAAAGTTAACCACATTCAACCATCGTCAACCAAATCCAACCAAATTCAACCATGGTTAGCAGAAGTAAACCAAAAGTCATCCATGGTCAACTATAGTCAACCAAAGCCAACTAAAAGGAAACCTTGGTCAACCATTGTTAACCAAAGTCGAGCAAAATTCAACCATGGCCAACCAAATGTCTACCAAGGTCAATCATGGTTTGCCTTACTCAACCATAGTAACCAAAAGTCAACCACAGTCAAACAAAGTCAACCATGGTTAACAAAAAAATAATCAAATTCAACCATGGTTCACCAAAAGTCAACCATGGTCAAACAAAAATTCAACCATGGTTGGCTTTGGTTGACTTTGGTTGTCCATGGTTGACCATGGTTGATTATGGTTAACCATTGTTGACTTTGGTTCACAATGGTTGACTTTAAAATCATATGGTTGATTATAATTCCACTATTTTTTTACTATTGTTGAATTTGGTTGAACATGGTTGACTTTGTTTTACTATGGTTGACTTTAGTTGACCATAGTTTGTCATGGTACACTATGGTTGACTTTGAATGACCATGGTGCACTTTGGTTGACCATGATCGACTTAAGTTTACTTTGGTTGACCATGGTTTCCTTTGGTTAAGCATGGTTGATTTTGATTGATCATAGTTGACTTTGGTTGACTATGGTTGACTTTGGTTGACGTTGGCTGAATTTTACTTGACCATGGTTGACTTTGAATAACCATGGTTAACTTTCATTCACCTTGGTTGAATTTGGTTTGCTTTGATTGGTTTTGATGCACTATGGTATACCATGGTTGATTTTGTTTGACCATGTTTGACTTTTTGTTCACCATGGTTGATTTTGATTGACCATGCTTGACTATTGTTGACCATGGTTGACCATGGCTAACAATGGTTGACTTTGATTTACCATGGTTTACTTTTGGTTGAATATGGTTGACCATGTTTGAATATGGTTGATGCTGGTTGACTTTGAATGACAATGGTTGAATTTGGTTGGCCATGGTTGACTTTGGATTTGGTTAACTTTGGTTGACCATGGTTGAATTTTGGTTAATTTTTTTATTGAACATGGTTAACTTTTTGTAGACCTTGTTTGACTTTGATTGACCATGGTTAACTTTTGTTTGACTATTGTTGACATTGTTTGGCCATAGGTTGACTGTTGTTGATGATGATTGACTTTTGGTAGACTTTGGTTGACTTTACTTGTACATGGTTGACCATGGTAGAACATGGTCAACCATAGTCAACCAAAGTAACATGGTCAACCATTCAATAATGTTAATTATTATAAAATATTAATATTGAACATTATTATTAATATGAATATGAATATTAATATTAATAAAAATAATGTTAATATTGAACATCATTATTATTTAATAATGTTAATTATTATAAAAATATTCATTAATATTAAATCATATTAATTCACAATTCATTCCTCGTGTGTCGGTCGTCAACTAGCAACAACCACACTTTTAAATGTGGTTGATTTTTGCCGATCAACGTATATCAACCACTTTTAAATGTGTGGCCATGGTTGATATATGTCGATCGACGAATATCAACCACATTTAAAAATGTGTTTGTTGCTAGTATAAAAATTAATAGAATGGCACTACAACCTCTCAGAAAACCCAAAAAGATGAGATATGTTCATCCGAGAAAATCTTACATTTTCGAGCTATCCAAATGAAACATAAAACCAAAAAATGATTATATCAAGTTCCGAGCAAGTGAAGCTTGTCTTGTTCAAGCCCTTGCAGTATGGAATGCAGGTTCGTATAGGGGTTTTGAAACCACCCAACATACAAATTATCAAGTGCAGGTTCATGAAAATAATTTGAGCTATCCAAATGAAACATAAAACCAAAAAATGATTATATCAAGTTCCGAGCAAGTGAAGCTTATTTTGTTCAAGCCCTTGCAGTATGGAATGCAGGTTCGTATAGGGGCTTTGAAGCCACCCAGCATACAAATCAACAAGTGCAGGTTCATGAAGATAATTTTGTTAGATACAACGGTCAGACTTAGAACCCTTACAAAATGAATGTGCAAGGCATGAGCTGAAGAGCATTATAGAGGCTTTAAAGCCATCCTTTTATGATATATTAACAAAAAAAATTATTCCCAGGCTTGAAGCCAAGAGGAACAGAGTTCGAATTGTAAACACATGTAAAGTTTTGAAAAACTTATTTTTTTTATTTTACTTCGTGATTGTTTTTAAAACAATAAAAAATGAAGTTATGAAGTGGTAAACATTGATGATGAATCTACTTTTCTTTCAATCTTAAATATAAAAGTGGGAATTTTTTTCAGGGAAAAAAATTATGTTGTTTCCTTATTGCACAAATTTTGAAACCTACTTTTTCAACTTTTATTATTTCCTTTTCATTTTTAATGATATTATTGATACCACTAAGAAATAACTATATTAAAAAGATTTATACTTCCATACAACAGTGCTGGTAATACCTAAATTAATATATACAAAACCAATTACCTCGACACATTTGTTAGTAAACAAAATTTATGAATGGCTTATATAATATAATTAATAATTATTCCACACAAAAGATAAATCTTTTAAAGAAATAGGTACCTTCACTTCTTAACCATATTCATCTAGGCTCGCCAACTCAACTAAGCAAAATGAATTTGTATTGTTTGCAATCAAAAGTTTACAAAGAAAACGGTTTGTCCATCTTTAACATTTAATTTTCTTGGATAAATATTTCATTGTATTTTAAATAATTAATGTCTTTAACATTTAATTTTTTTGAAAAATATGTCATTGTATTTTAAAATAATTAATAGTTAATTATTTTACAATTATTTAAAACTTTAACTTAAAACTCACTGAAGAGATTTGAATTTATTTTACCAAAGAAGTGGAATCATGGAGAAATATTTCATTGTTATTTGTTTTTGTGTGATATGTGATATGTGATGTCTGAACTACATAATGTTAAGGGTTCAATTCTTGATTTTATTATAATATCTAAATGGAATGTTTGGAATCAATTCTATTTGTTTTTGTGTGGTGTGTGATATGTGATGTCTGAACTACAATATGTCAAGGGTTTAATTCTTGATTTTATTATAATAATTCGACAAAATGTTTGGAATCAATTCTATACTGTAAGAGTCCTCAATTTCACAAAATAAAAATAAAAAATTATGTATAGTACAAAAGATAGAAATTACTATGTAAAAAGTAATTATACGCATTTTTAACTATCATTTAACTTTTGTGGCGACATACATTATCATTGAATAGTCTTTTTGTTTTAAAGATGCTATGAACTCATAATTGTTTAGACATGTTTATTTGTACATGCTGACTTACTTAACTGAGTGTAATTATTTTCTTACTATACAACATGGGGTTCCTCGAGCAAGCCCCAAGGCTTACTTAGCTTATGAAGCTAAAGCATGTCAGTACGTTTGCACAGGCTGCAGGTTGGTGTTTTTAAAAGTGACAAGGTATAAAAATGTTTGAAGGTTAAATAAATATCCTAGCTCCACTATGGGGGGGATGAGACCTATGCTAAGAGTTATTGTCCAAGGTATTAAAACGATGCTTTCATACCAAAAACTATGCTAAAGATCTGAGTTATGGCGTTTATAAAAAGAGAGTTGGAAAGTGAATGTCAAACTATACAAAAGGACATAACGGTGGGTAAGAATTAAAGTGGAGGTGGGAGCCAGCTGGTTCATTAAATGAAGTCACGTGGAGCTCACATGTCGAGGGACAAGATTGCTAAACCCTCGTTGGGGTTTGTATCGTTGATGGTTCCTTACGTGGGAGTAGGAGAGTCGAGCTCTCGCTCGGATGTCATGGCAGCCCTACACCATCTCAGTGTTGAAACTTAACTGAAGTTCTGGAAGACGTTTTTGACCCTGCTGGTTACATTATGAAGCTCCCGGTGTCATTCTGTGTCGACTATGAACACTTTCACAAAGGTAAGGTTGGTCTTCAAATGCTTTTTCTCTAAGAATTTTCATCTACAACTCTATAAGTTTTAATGTACGCTGGTGTGCAAATGATGACAAGAGGGTCGTCGGCGTTCTTAGTTGTGACTAGCACGAAAAAGTGGATGCAAAGCAACCTACGGTTTGATTCCAAGGTAAGCCTTGGGTCTTGTTCGCCAGTCTCCCCTGTCAACTCCTAAATACATGCTTTGGGCAGTGCTTGAGCTTGATGGTTAAATTAATATCTTTGGTGTTTTTCGAAGTGTTGTTTTAGCTTGGTGAAGCCCTACAAAATGGAACCCGTAACCTCCAACAGAGTTATTTTAAGAGGCATGAAGCGGAGTTTGTGCTTCAGATTTATTTTTTCCTTTTGTAACCTTATGGCTTTGACGCCCAATTTTTGGGGTTTCTCCCAATGTATAAACAAATTGTGTTTTCAGATACTTTGTGTGGATAAATTAATTATATACTCTTGAATTCGCATCCATATATATATCTAGCTACAGTGAAATATGTTGCCTTACGATTCTATTTTTATAAGTTTGCATAAGGATTCTTAGGTAATGACCTGGAAGTTTATAATTAGTTTCTTCTTTCCCGAGTTTAATGAAGTGTTTTTTCCATTGACTAAAATGATGTCTGTTGGTTTTTGATAAGTCTTCGAGGCTATAAGCGTTATCTTTACAAGCTTACTTAAGCTGGTGACCGCCTTCCTTATCCATACATTTCCATGCTGTGATGTGGCTTATGCTAATGTTTCGACTAAATGAGAAACATAATATGTTTGTAGGGTGTCTGCAAATTTTATTTTAATGTTAATTGATTATAAAAAAAAACCCTAAAACTGGGTACACATAGTGAGCGTTTGAATGCATTCAATGCCTGGTTTATAGAATTTGTCCATTAAGTAGATGTTTAAGAAACCTTGCGAGTTTTGAAATTGATGGATGGTTAAGTTATGAATTTAAAGAGTTTGATTTTAATATTTTTTTTTAGCAGAGAGCCCTCTCGGCTTGACCTGCAATAGTTTCGCAATCTATTAAAGGGATTCCGCTGGTTTATAAACATGTTTTGGAAAGTTTAGGGTTTGGAACAATACGATTTTAAAAGAAAGGGTTTTCAATTCTAGGCACATGCTTTCACTAGCCATTTAAATTAGGTCACACAGTAGAAAAGGAGTTTTCGAGATGATAAGAAAAAGATTTTGTTTGTAAATTATCCTTCAGCCAATTGGCTTAGAAGCTAGAATTATTATTAATTATATTTAGTTTTCAAAACTATTATTTGATAGTTACATAACCAACTTCATATGATACTAGTAGCTATGGAACTTAATACAGGACTCTACCTGTATTTTAATTAAGAATATTATTCGATCATTCCTCTTGTCGAAGCTATCCTAATATGTTGTAGTTTGCTTACGAATATAAAATGGCTGATATACGCGGTAGTAAAACATTTGAAATTTCAACCAGCATTCGGTTATTACGATACATAGGTTGAATCTATTGCTATAATAGAATAATCAATTCACTATACTAACCTAGATTCTCTCGAGGATCTAAACAATTATTAACTATGACGATTCTATAATTTAAACAAGGACAATGCAGATTCTAGGTTGACACGACAAGGAGGAAATCGTTGAAGTGTTAGAGGAACGCGAAGTCGGACGCACGCAAAGTTCGCGGAATAAAGAATACTTAGTCTGGTGGAAGGATGATGAGTTGTAGGAGGTAACTTGGATTTCAGAAGAGGAATCCAGGAGACTGACGGAGCAGTCGATTTATTTTCCACCTGGGGAGTGTGATGAAGGAGAAACAGGGCTTAGGTGAAACAATCGAAGTTGATTGCATAAGCAGAAATGACTAAGGGAGGTGTCGACGACTAGTGGTGCAAAGAAACTGGCAGTCGAAGCCAGGAAGTCAAGCAAAAGTTGTCGATGTGCGGTCGATAGGAGAAAGGTTGAGAATCGACAAGTCGAAGGTTGACAAACGATAGGAGCAGATATCAAAGGAGTCGAGATGTCGACAAAGTCGAGCATCGAGACCAATGAAAGCAGTGAAGGCCAAGCGTGGAGGACGGGGCAGATTATTGGCAGCCATAGAGATTAAGTGAAGCTGACAAGTAAGGTCGAGGGTAACAAAGTGCAATATGGTCGAGACAGGTGATGGGACTGACTACTATAGCAAAGTCAGAGATGCGGGATTCAAGGAAAAAACTATTGGAGGTTGTTGAGGAAGTTAAAGGAAGTTATGAAGGTGGTTGGGATCACACCAGATGTCACCACAGGTAGAGGTTGTGTAGCATGCCTAGGGGCACTGACAACTACAGGTCTGCAAGATCAGGTAGAATCTGGCGGACAGAGGAAGGACATCTCGGGGAATAGATTGAACCTCGGGAGAAACAACAGCGGAGTAGAAGAGCAATGCGAAGGCATAAAGAGGGGGATCGTTCGTCCATTTCTCATTGAGTTATTTCATTCAGTAGAGACCGTGAGAGGGAGGAAGATCACACACCATTGAGAAACACACTGAGAGGCAGAGTTTCATTTCTACATATTGTAACAGGCTAAGGTCGACTAGTTCATTTGCTTTGTAGTTCAACATTGTAATTTGATTCGAGTAATAGAAGCCAACTTCTGGCATTCAGTTCACATCTAGTCTTTGTGAGCATCCTATGTGTTTTTGTGTGTCATAGTTAAGCAAGAGGCCCCTTGTCGGGACTGAACTTGCGCCAGTATGTCTGTTGTATTTTCACCCTTACCTCATATCCTTGGAATCAACACTCTTTTGATTCATTCTCTCATGAATGTTCCTACGCTACTTAGAGTTTCCACTGTTGTTCATGTCCATTACCAGACTGTGTTTAACCCATAAATTCGAATTTGGAGACAGAGCTACATTTTTTGGAAGGGAAAATAGATGGTTGTTGGTGAGCATAGAGGTTGGGCAAGCTAGGAACCTTTACCCATTGATTTTTTCTACTTTTGGATGCTTGGGAAGCCATGGATTAATGTTGCAGGAGGTTCTCCAATTGATTATAGCAGGCTAGACTCTTACTGCACACATTGGTAAGCACTGTAAGGGTAGGATTTCCTGAGGGAACTATGGATTAGTGAAGGGAAATTCCTTCCTTGTGTTGTGTGGGGAAGTTGGAAGGAGTTCCATAGCTATGAAGGCTTAATGACACCCATTTAGAGCTCGGTTGGAGCTTTTAGCTAAGCATAGAGAGCAGAGTGGCCTGTGGACTAATAGAGATAATCCTGTCAGTGTTTCCTTCGCCCTGGTGGCCTCATAGCCCAACTTGGGGGTGGTCTCTCAATCGAAGAGTATACGCTGGATAGAGTGCCTATGGATGGGTGGAAAATTGCTTTTACACAACCAGTTGCTTGGATCTTCTTTGCTTAAAGATAAGTACTCTTATGTATTTGATATGTAGTGACTTTTATTTGTATTCATGTGATAATTATGCTTGTAAATTGCATGTTATGTGTGTGGATTGAGTTTATTCCGCTATGTATTTTTATTCCCATGTTATCAATTCATAATTATAGTTATGGGGAAAAATATTGAGGCCCTGATTTAGTTAATGTCCCCTCTCTTGAAGGGGACGTGAAAATTCTCTTTGAATATAAATATGTTTTCTTCAAGAAAAAAATAGTCCAAAACTAAAAGTTAATTATTGTAATTAGGAAACATTTTAGTATAGTCTAAAGCCAAGAAACAAACAAGTGACACATGTTTTTAAAAAGTTGAAATAGATATGAAAATATCTAAGTGTTACCAATTACTAATAAAGCAATAAAGCATTGAGGACGTCACAAGTTTAGGTTAAAGTTTTCACAACCTTTCTAAAATAAATTAGTGAAGAGAAACTCTTCGATATATTAACCCTATCCATAACATTCAAAAGTATGACCAAATTAATAAAGCATTGAAGACGTCACAAATTTAGGTTAAAATTTTCATGACTTTTTTAAAATAAATTAATGAAGATAAACTCTTCGATATATTAACCCTATCCATAACACTCAAAAGTATGACCAAATTAAAACAAATATGCTTTTCTAAACTTTAAAGTAAGAAACTGTGAAGGCATACTATGTAATATTACCTAATTAAACCTGCATAACACATCATTTTCGGCTTCTAATTTATTCTAATTTCATTATGAAATAAAAATGAAAGTATATGATTATTATGAAATAGAAATGAAAGTATATGATTCAACATATAGAAAGTGATATAGTTATGATAATTATCAAGTAAGAAAATATTGAAGGAAAACATGTCACCATGTCACGTGGTTTGTAAGGGGGGAGTAGACTTGAGCCTCAGTTTCTTATTTCATTTTATTTATAAAAGTGATTTTATATTTTAAATAACAAAGAAATATAATATATTATATATTAGGATTGAAGAAAGATAGATAACCCTGATTAAGAAGATAAAAAAGTGTTTTAATATTTTAAATAATAAAGAAATATAATATATTATATATTGGAATTGGAGAAAGATGCATAACCTTAATGGAGAAGATCAAAAAAGTGATTTCATATTTTAAATAACAAAGAAATATAATATATTATATATTAAGATTAAAGAAAGATGCATAATCCTAATCATAAAATAAAAAATATCTCTATATTTTAATTAGCTTAAAAACGAATATCAATTTTGCTAAAATAAAAATAAACCTTGTAAAAAAAATAATTTGTAAAATAGCTTACTTATATTTATATATAATAAATTATAATAACTTATGAGAGGTTTAAAGCCTGGTCAATGCCTACATAACATAAAAACAGTGCGACTGACACACTCGACAGAGTATTTATTTCCATATGCAGTTGTAATTAGAACTCTGGTCCGAGGTTGGTAGAATGGTTTTCAGCGAGGAAAATGCCCAGGTTGCAGAACAGATGCCATTTACTGATGAGCACAATCGAGAAAGTAGAGTTTGTGTCACAGGGGCTGCGGGGTTCATAGGATCATGGCTCATTATGCGTTTGCTTGAGCGAGGATATACTGTTAGAGCCACTGTGTGTGACGCTGGTAGGGTTATAATGATAATTGGTTTATTAGTATAATTATCACACGATATAGGTTTGTGGCGTTTAAAACATCTTGTAGTAATGTTTGTATGAGGGAATGTTAATTATTAGATCTGATTTAACAGTCAATTTAATTATTCATAATCTTATAACAATAGTATTAAATTTGCTGTAGAATGTATATTGAATATAAGATTAGATTCACTGTAAAAAGAAATGTAAAGAAAAATGATGTTTGATTTGGAAAGAGAATCCGTTGAAGACGAAGCATCTGTTGGATCTGCCGGGGGCGAATGAGAAGTTGACAATCTGGAAAGCAGATATGGATGAAGATGGAAGCTTTGATGCCACCATTGATGGTTGTGAAGGTGTCTTTCATCTGGCCACTCGTACCGATTTCAAGTCCCAGGATCCGGAGGTCTGATTTCTGTTTCCGTCTGTTTGAGAGATTTTGAGGTTGATCATTTAATAAACAAAAAAATGTTTTTTTTTTTTCTAGTTGTTTGTTGGTGGGGATAGTTGGATTTCATTTCGTCTACCTGGTTTCAATTCAGTTGAGACATCTTCTAGCTTGCATGATCCCCTGACCGTTTATTTGTTAATTTTCCTCAATTCCTTGAAATCGCAATAAGATGAATTTTCGCTGAAAAAAAAGAATAAAATATTATTTTTATATTTAATTAATAAAATAGATTAACCTAAAAAATCAGGTGTTAAATTTTTACTACAAATTGTAAAATATTTTTTTTAATTACTTTTTTCAACAGAAAAAAACTTGTTTTTTGCTATTTTGAAAAATTAAAGACTTACAATCTTATATTTCATCTTCAACTTACCTTCACAAATCAGTTTTTGCTAATTCCACAGATTCTCATCTAAATAGCCTAATCCCAACCAGGGTTTACCAAATACTGATCAAAATATCAAATTATACAGTAATCTTCATATAATTCAGTTTATTTGAAAAAAAATCAAATGAGCCTTTAGTGATAAGCTCCTCCTTTAGATATTTTTCAAAGAAAAGAGTACCTTCACTCCCATTAATGGCCTTTTTTTATTTAATTCATCAGCAATGGTTTTGAAATCCCTGAAGATGTGATAAATAAAAAAGTTCTGGAAAGAGGGAATAAGTAAGGAAATTCTTTGACACCACTGTTCCAAAGCTGGTACTTAAAATATTGTCCTTAGGGTGTGTTTGGCAGTGGCGGGGAGATTGTCAATATCCAAAGTAGTGTGCTATAAGTGCTGGGATAGTGAGGATCTCAATAGTAACTTTTAAATGGGAGGTTGCTCATTTTTAAAATCCATCTCAGTATTGCAACAGAAAGAAAGAAGGTTATACTTTTTGTATTGGCTAGGCTAGACTGTTTAATGCCCTAAAGGACCACCCTATGTGTTGATAACCTTTTTTGCCCAATTTGTAATAATCTGTGAATCACCAAAAACTTGTAAAAATACAATGCCGTTTAATAAAACAACTGTGATAATCTTCATAAGTCCAGAAGTTCTACCCTAATATTTGTACCAAAGCCAAAGCCACAGCTCAACCAGAGCCTATATTTATGATCAACATTAATCCTTACTAACATCTCATCACCACAGTTACCATCTTGAATAACACAATAAATACTCGAAACCTATAATTATGATCAACATTAATCCTTAAGTACATCCCATCACCACAGTTACCATTTGAACAATACAGTAAATATTCGAAACTCTGTAGATACTAACTTAAAAAAATCAATATCCTCACACATCCATGTTCACATAGATTGTTTACCTTGTCATAAGCCACGTACATACTGTACTTTTCAGATACCTTCACTTGTTCTTTTATACATTTCTAGATCGTAATTATTGGACTCTGAAGTTGGCCTCCGTGTATGCAAAATGAGGTAATTAGGCCAACAATCAATGGGGTTTTGAATATCATGAGATCATGTGCAAAAGCCAAGTCTATGAAGTGAGTTGTTTTTACATCATCAGTTGGGGCTATGAAATTTACTGATGACTTTGGCGAACCTGGGAAAATTTATGATGAAACATGCTGGACCAATGTCGACCTTTGCAAACGCATAAACATGACCGGCTGGGTAGGATCGCTGTTATTGTAAAACTAAACTGAACTGTAGATCAAAATTTTATGACTGATTAACAAATCTTTACCAGGATTATCACTCAATTGTGTTTTCTTGTGATTGATCAGATGTACTTTGTGTCCAAAACGTTAGCAGAGAGAGCCGCCTAGGAATTTGCAGAGAGCAACAACATCGATCTCATCTCTATTATTCCCCCATTAGTTGTTGGTTCGTTCATCTCGCAGATGATGCCTCCGAGCATGATCACAGCTCTCGCACTGTTAACTCGTACTTTTATAATTCAATTTCTCTCAGCTCTAACTATATGATGATAAGATTATTTATATAGAAATAATGATATATATCAACTGCAGGGAATGAGGCTCACTACGCGATACTAAGGCAGGTGCATCTGGTTCACTTGGATGATCTGTGTATGTCTCACATATTCCTGTATGAACACCCAGAAGCAAAGGGCAGATATATCTCTTCCTCACACGACATCAGCATTATCCAGTTGGCTAAAATGTTGGCTGCGAAATATCCAGAGTATAATGTAGCAACAGAGTGAGTTCATTAATCAAAGTTGCTTGCAAAGTTTCACTTATATCACTACAGATCTGCACAGGTTGTTGGCTGCAATTAGAAGCTGTGGATAAATTTGATTGTGTGTGTAAATGTATGCAGGTTCAAGGATGTGGATGAATCCCTGCAGACTGTTCCATTTTCAACAAAGAAGTTGCTTGACCTGGGCTTCAAGTTCAAGTACACGATGGAAGAGATGTTTGATGGGGCCATTCAGTGCTGCCGGGAGAAAGGATTTCTGCCATGAGAACAACTGCAACCGAATTTGCTCAAACATCAGAGATCAGGGAAGCTCCAACAGATGTTCTAGGAAGTGTTATTTCACGCCTTGCCTTGCCTTGCGAGGTGGTTCGAGTGGATCTCTTTTTTGGCTTGAGTGGCTCTCTATATATATTGCACCTTCAAGAATAAAATTTTGTTCTACATTTTTGTCTCATGTTATAACTTCTTGTGCATCTTTATAGTGATTATGATAGCACCAAAACTACTTTTTCTCGAATTGTTCTTTCCTTTCATGTTATAACTTCCATTGCATCTTTATAGTGATTATCATACTACCAAAACTACTTTTATAGTGATTACGATACTACCAAAAATACTTTTTCTGAAATTGTTTTTTCCTATCTGACACATTTTTTCATTTAAGTCTCCATGAAATTTCTTAACTCCTTGTCAAAGTCATTGGTTTTGTTATGGGATTACCAAATAACCAATGGTATAAGTATGTTATACTTGTTTGAATATATTTTGAAACTTATGTATCATCAGCTACTCTTGTAGTCATGAGAGAGTGAGCTCATGAGGATGTGATGGATAAGGTTTTTCATGTGTATTTTGTTACCAATGTACATTTTCATTCTTATTCCCACCTTACATTTGTTAAAACTGTACATTCTAACCCAACCCACTTTCCTTACATTTTGGTTTCTTGAAATACTTTCACACGTTACTTAATCTTAAGGTTTATTTTTTATTTTTAAAAAATTTAATTACACTATCACTATTTTGAAATACCTAAAAACATGTATACTTAAAATATATTTTTTATATTATTAATTGTAATTATACATTTTTGTCTCAATATTCATTTTATGATATAAGTTTTGAAAAAAAATGTTCTTGTAAATAATTTTAATGAATGATTTCAATAATTCTTAAGAGAATGTTTAGTAGTAAATCTTAAGCATTTAAGAGATTTTGTGCTTACCCCTAGACAAAGCTTGTTATGTTGTTGGATGATGCTATATAATGTTGCAATAAGTTTTGTTTTTTTTGGATGAACACAAAGTTTGTATATTGTTTAGGAATGCGGTGTTCCAAATTTTCTTATCTATTTTTTACTCTAATAATTTTGGATTATGAAATGTTTAAAGTCAAGGATAGTATGTGTGGGGATATCCTTAATTATATGTAGGATTGATAGAAATGAAATTTGCTTGGACATTGCGTGTGTCATCAAACAATGAAGCTTAGCCTTGGGTTGTTTATAAAAGCTTTTTGAAAGGGAAGGATCGACTCAAATCATAGTTGAAAGAATGATTTTCAGTCATAAATGGCATGGCATTGACCTTAACACCCATCCCATAACCTCATGTTATTTCTAAAGGAGTACCTCCCAAGAAACGACTCTCTTGATAATCCTTTCAGCAACATGTGGGCATTAAAGTTCAAACCCGCAAGTCTACTTATGTTAGCCTTGGTAGTGTTTATAGTTACGGATTGTACAATGATTAGATGTCATGCATATGATTATGGGTCGTTAAGGAGAGATGCTAGGTATTATTGGATGCATTTTGAGCTTTGCCTCATCTTAAACCCTTCACTAGAAAGATTAGAAGGGACTTGGGACCATGAGGATGGTGTTTTTTTAGCTATACAAAGTATATAGAGTTATACATAGTATCCTTCCAACATGATGTTCCCTTTTTTCTTAAAAAATGAGTCACTACCAATGCAAGAACAATAGTTTGCTTCTATGCAATCTAAAGGGAGTACATATTGGTTTTAGGAGCAACAAAAGAGAGATGGTTGAGGCATAGAGTAATGTGGCCAACTCTATTGGCAAATGGAATCATTGGAAAGATGAATTAGAGTACAAGATTAAGGTCAATAATAGGGTCAAATACAATTATGCCATGCAAATGACTAAATTCAAAGATTAAGAGAAGCAATTCTTTACATATATGGTTATCTCTTGTCAACTATATTTGGATTTGTATGTTATGATGGAGGAAATGGCTGCTTTAGTCAATAGGGTAATGTCATGCTTGAAACCCTTAGAGTTTTGATATAACACTATTATTATTTGCAACATAAATGAAATAAGGATCATTTCAAATGATAACCATGCACGAAAACACAAAGAAAAATATTTTATCCCGGGAAACCCTTCTACACAAGGGAAGAAAACGTAGCAACCTTTCTTATGAGAGAATCAAAATTCAAGATGCAAGTACATCAGATGTTAGAGTAATCAGATATATGGGATGTAGATAAACCCAAAAGATAAAGACAAAACTCTTCCAGAGATGGAAAACCTAGAAATGTTTCTTCTTCCTCTAGCTGTGTCCTTCTTCTTATGTTGTTGTGCACTTCTATAGCAAAGAGGAGAGCTCGAATTGCTTGGTGGTAAAAATGACTTCTATTTATACTTGATTGATGATTGAATTTTCCACATTTGTTGGGGTCGACATGCACATTTAATATAAAATAATAATTGTTTATTGTTTATCTTCTTTAGGGCCGACTTGTTGAGGAGACCTCCCGAAGCTACAACATCAACACTCCCTCTTAGCAAAGGAGGTGTCATCATGCTAGAACACATCTGGATATCATTTGAGCATCACAACTTGACTTGAACATCTTTGCATTATAAGAAAGGTCTTCTCTCGTCCACGTGGCTACAACCAACATGACGACAATGGGCTACAACCCATAAGTATCCCAACCACAAGGGTTTTTGGGAATCAACCTAGTAACTCAACACCACTCAGTCCATCAAGAGATGTCATACTCAACTCAGTCCATCGAGGAGTACAAATTAGCTCAACTCAGTACATCGAGGAGAGTAGTCATTCCCAGCCACAACGACTACTGGGAAACAACCTAGAGACTACAACACAACTCAGTCCATCGAGAAGTGTCATGCTCAACTTAGTGCATCGAGGAGTATAAATCGGCTTAACTCAGTCCATCGAGGCGCATAATATCACATGATGGTAACTCAACCCAATCCATTGAGGAGTGCGCCCATGTATCTCATGCATATCATGGTAACTCAACTCAGCAAGGAGTGCATCCATGCATCTCATGGTAACTCCATTAAGTGAGGAGTGCGCCCATGCATCTTATGGTAAATCGACTCAGCAAGGAGTGCACCCATGCATCTCACAGTAACTCAACCCAATGAGGAGTACACCAATGCACAACATATCATTATGTCAATATGTACACAACAAAGATCTCTCCCTAATATGGATAGTTCCACTATTCTTAGTCCAAGGAGAATATATCACTGATCTGTTGCAAACTCCCTCTTAATGAGGGATACATTCTCCACCACTCCAATCCTGTCTTGAAAGTACACAAACTTATCCTTGGGGAGAGGTTGGGTGAGAATGTTGATCATCTGATCATCTGTAGGAATATATAGGAGTTGGACTACTCCCCTTTGCACCATAGCATACCACTGCAAACTGCACTATTTAAAAATGTTGCTTCTCCATCAATGTTATCTCTCATAAAGTGAGTCTACTGAGATGAGCCTATCGCTCTCTCTATGCCACTAGATATCACTCCAAAATCCCTTTGGAACTATGCTACAAACTCCCTCTGCAACTTTGCATTATACTCTCCCTCTAGAGTTGCTCACTGGCTAGTCCATTATCCTATATGAGGTGGCATCTTGGATGTCAATCTGAACTGCATCCTGAACACTGGCTCTCATAGAGAAAATAATCACATCTCCTCTTGATCCTCATCTCAAACTTAGAGGCTAACTCCCTATGCATCTATCAATGAATATGTTTGTTTCGGTGGGGAACAACATCTTGATCAAGGAATCATCATCAAGAATTTGTGCCACCTGCACATGCTGAATCCTGAGCCACTACTCTAACTGAACATATGCTTACCTCCTTAGAGGTTAACTGAGTAGTTCTCATCTTAGAGCATTCTCCACTTCTAGAGTCTGCCATGAATCCAACTGGAAGTCAATTGTTTTTCATGTGGTCTCCACATCTTAGGTAGCATGCTGAAGTAACTGAGAAACTTTAGAGAACTCATCAATTGTTAGTAATTGCAACTCCTCATGATCATTGGAAGGGTGAACATTTGTAATAGAGAGACCAACATTCGTTGGAGACTCTTGCTCCTAACCATCAATCTCCATATGAGATCCACTGGACCCGTGGGTTATGAGTTCACATATGACTGAATGTACTAGATCCATATATATCTACTGTCACTGTTGAATAGTCATCACATCCACTGTAGTTGCTCCCTCTGTCACAAAAGCCATCCTACTATCAGATATGGAACCTTAGTTGATAGCCATGCTCCTAGAAGCATCCTACTTCTGAGCACCCTGCTCCCTATCGAAAACTAAATATCAACAAGATCTGTAACTTGGCTGACTTAACATCCATCTTTTGTCCTTTAGAAAAAGTCTCATCATCCTTCTCTTGTAGGCCATATCATATCGTCTTTTCCTACAAATCACATTCAATGAAATAGTTAACAACATTGCATATTCATGAAATTCAATCAAATCATATTGACATTTCAATGCAATGGAAATAGTTCACACAATTATGTAAGCTATCCCAAACACACTTGATAACTATCTAGATGCCTTTCATCTTCACCAAACACACTATCAAGAGTGTGCATTGCTCTCAGCATGTTAGCAAAGAGGTTTCATCCTAAACTAGCTCCATCAAGGGCTCATGGGATGTTGTGCAACACTATAGAATATTTACTCAACATATGCATAACATGTACTAGGTGAGGCTACTACTCGTCAATCTCAGTCATATATAAATGCATATATAGATCTATTGTTCAATGCACAATGAATGCGTTGCATAATCATATAACAAAAAATTATTACTCAAAACATTAAATACTTATCTTTTATGTGTAGATAATCTTCGGACGATACTTGTCCCAACTCCTGCAATCAACTCTGGTTAATTGTTGCAGTCTGGTTAATTGTTGCAGACGATGATCATTTGCATGGTCCTTACCAATACCCTTTCTGCTATTGCACGAAGCCTCAATTCCTAGCCATTCTTTCTTCTTAAACCAGCCTCGGTGCCTAGAGTGACTTTGTCCCATTTCTTCTCTCGCAAGCTTAATAGATTTGGTAGCTATTTGTGTGGTAGGGTCAACAAGATAGTCTGGTACAACGCATAGATGTGATGAAGGTTGCTTCTTGCTGAGTACCTTGTCATGCTTCAACAATTTCAAATCCTTGGGATTCTGTTCGAAATGAGCCTTCAACCTCTCGGAATTTAATATTTCATTTCAAAGAGCTTATTAACACGTGCCTCTTTCACTGCGACCTTGGTTATACTTTGCACAATGTCTTGGGCCCTACAATGAAGAGACTCAACACCACTCAATGCCACTCTGATTTATTTTAATACGTTATCTTCTGAAGGAGAGAATGGATACTGAAGCACCAATGCTATTAGCTTTTCCATTTCTTCCAATGGGGTGTATGTACCCTCTCTTCCAGGTCATGGCGTCTCAGGAATATCAGTTTCCGGCAGCTAGGGAAAACTATGGAACCGTATACTGGACAAATTTGTGGGTCAAATCTCCGGTGTTACCAGCGGCTTGTGCTAAATAAGCCAGAGCATGATAAGGGAAATACTCGGGACAAAGCTAAACTCCCTGTATTTAACCAAATTTCTAAGAACACGTCACTTGCTTCATGGAAAGTCAAAGACAATGGATCCCACTCTTGGCGAACCTGGCTCCTTGAGGCTGAGCCCACGAAATGGTGAATTCGCCCAGAAATTCGGGTAATGGATGCCCAGAAGAGTTGGTTCGCCCACCATTTAGGGTAATGGAGGCCGCGAACCGTTGGTTCGCCCACCCAGCAACCGAGGCCGCAATCAGTTCTGAGTTGGTAAGTTGGTTCGAAGATTTTGGTGATGATGCCCACGAGCAGTTGGCTCGCCCCACGTTTTCAGAAATGGCGGCCCAGCGTTGAGATTTTTTATGAAAATCTCATCTCAAATTTTCAAACTGCCCCAGCTGAAACTCCCCTTGATTTTGGTTAACGGGGGTTTGAATTGAGGTTTCAGCCACTAAATTTTGTTGGGTAAAGATGATTTTAACCTTGAATTGATCCATACTGAGATGAAGTTCTCGATTTTGGTTAACGGGGGTTTGAATTGAGGTTTCAACCACTAAATTTTGTTGGGTAAAGATGATTTTAACCTTGAATTGGTCCATACTGAGATGAAGGTTCTAGAATGTCGAAGCCCCTATATAAGGGGGCAAGAGCCAGTAAAAACCACATGAAAAATCATTAGATCTCTGCATTCGACAAAGCTTGAGTTTTTGACAGTGGCTTCTACAGTTGTTCAAAGTTTCTTGGGGTTTACAGTCTTCACTGAGGCTAAGAGGTTAGTTTTGTTTTCAATTTCATAGAACTAGATGTCTGGATAACAGCTAATGGTTTCTTAATCTATGATTTTTGGATACTGGCATTACCTCAAGGACCATCGACCTAGGGTTTTGAAATGTGAATTTTCCAGCTATTGATCCAAATATTTTTGGCTAGTGGCATTTCCCTAAGTGCTATAGAACCAGGGGTTTTGGATAATCTACTCTTTGGGGTTTAAAACTCTCTTTCATACCCCATTGATAACTTTCTTGTTCATTTTGCAATAGAATGTTCTCTCTCCAGGGTGCGCTCTTTTTTTGGCTAGTGGCATTTCCCTAAGTGCTATAGAACCAGGGGTTTTGGATAATCTACTCTCTGGGGTTTAAAACTCTCTTTCATACCTAATGATAACTTTCTTGTTCATTTTGCAATAGAATGTTCTCTCTCCAGGGTGTGCTCTTTAGCTAATGCTTGTGCTATCCTAGTGGAAATCCAATACATTGCATATTTTTTGGAAGAAATTGATACAATTTCTTCCTTATTTGGGTTTTATCAAGGTGACTTTTGTAGACTTGTTTGCACCATCTTTGAACATAGTGGACACAATGGATGTTTGCCCAATTACATGGGGCTACTTCTGATATTTTGGCCAATCAGATAATGAAGAAACCTGTATGGATTTTTGTCACGAGGAACATGCCTCCAAGGCTTGCATGGTTTGTCTTTAGATAATTGAATAACTTGCAAGAGGAACAATTTCCGACAAGGTTCTTTTAGATGATATTGCCTTTACATTTATAGCTGTCTGAATTTTTGCTTAAAGTTATTTGTAAGGTAAAAAATTGTGTCGTGGGTGGTCTTCAAGAATTGTAGAGGCATAATATGTTGTTCTTGTACGGTTACCTAGGGTATTTGTGTCTTAAAGATGCCTCTAATTTCTATGTTATGAATTGAAAAAGAGTCAAAAGGTCAGAGTCAAGTTCAGTTTCAATTTTTGCAAGTTGTTTTTTTATTGCAACATGTGGAGTTTTGGGATTCTTAGCATCCCATGAGAGAATACCATCCTTGAGTAGGAGCCACTATCAGCACTTGTACCTGCACCTCATATCAGCAGCAAGTGGTATCATTTATCCAACAATTTCCAACCTTTTAGAAGTCCATATCATATTGGACAAGGGTGCTTGTAATGCTGGCATCGTTGGACACGTCCCGAGGATGATCACTACCTGCTGTTTGCAGCCTTTCATATATTCAGATTGTTTCCATTGCTGTGTTTGACTCTTGAGACCTATTACCTTTTCTAAGAGATACCAGTGCTGGAAATTGTATGTGGCAAGGTAGCATATTCCTTAACATAATTCCTAGATTCATTTGAATGCTGGAGAACTTATCAGTAGAGTTTTCTTACACTTCAAGATCAGTGAAATATAATTTGAATACTGTTGGTGGTTTGGTCACAAGTCAACTCTCCCATGACTGATTTTTAGATCTAATTGACATTTGATGAAAGATAATCGTACCAGCAGATGCAGGGCACTGTCCTTGGGTTGAATTGCATGAGGATCTACAGTCAAGGCGTTGATTTCAATAGTTTATCTTCTGCATGAGGTAGTGCCTTTTCCAAATTTGCCCCTTTGTTGGAAGCTGCCAAATATTAAGTGAGGGTGCTGTGATGGGTCTGATTTTAACACATATTCATCAATCTTTGAGTATTTGTCATGAGAATTGAAGCACTACTGTTATGCCCACTTTTGAGGAGGATTCAACATGCATAATAGACACACTGTTTTGGGATTTCTTTCTTTGATTCATGCATGCACAGTTTCCCATGCTAAGTCAGCATGCAACCAGCACTAGGGCATGCAACCTTGGGGTTATTTTTAGAATTTTTCTTTGAGTTCTTTTCAGCAGGAGGGTGCACGAAGATGCCCCATTCACCGGCACAATCCCAAAGGGACCTATCAAGTATTGAATTCTCTTTTGTGCTTGGTTTCCTTTCTTTCTCTAGTGCACTTGTATTAGAGGTATAAAGCTTGCATTTCCCTTGGCCTTAGTGCCTCACTTACAATCCATACTTGCAGTCTTCTTTGGAGAAGGTGTGGTCAAAGAAGCTAAACCGTTTAAAAAATCTCTTAACTTCTCAAAGTATAGAGGGAAAATAAAAAAGGGCAAAATCCAAGATCTTTTTTAACACCCTATTAGTAGTCCAAGTTCATTTTAGTAGGTTAATCATTTTTGGTAAACCCAACAGCACTTGGCCTCAACTCTTAGTGGCATTTCATTACAGCTTCCCCCCCTTGGTATTCTCTTGTGATTGGCATTTCATTCTTTTATGTGCACTTGTGTCTTTGTTGTGTAGTGCACTTGTGCTTGGGTATTTTTTCTATCTCTAGCACACTTTTCACTTGGTTATTACAGAATTTGGGTTTGCCTTTGGTTCCATCAATTCTTTTGCTTTCACTTGTGAATCTTAACATGGTATTAGAGCGGGGATGTGAACATCATTCTACTCATTTTGTTGTTGGTTAGGGTTTTCAATTAAGTCAAGTTCAGACTCATCATTCTTCTTATAGTACTCATGCAAAATGCCACATTCCTTCTCATGGATAATTCTTAATTTTTATTTAACTAATATACACATTAATCACCCAACAACATGTTTCTTTGTGTAATATATGAACTCTATAACCTACAAAACCTAGGTTAGAAAGGAAGCGCATAACCGAAGAAATAAATGATTATATATTATATTTAATTTTAAGAAGTACAAGAAGGCATAGAGAGCACACTTGTTCTCTTTAGCTAGAAAAATGACTTGGTTTTATTATGAGGCTAACTAGACTTTATATAGAACTCCAAATGGTCCACACAAATGAGGAAATAAATAAACAACTCCTTCACTCAACCATGTTGTTGGAAAATGCATCTATATGCATGCATTTACAACCAAGTCAAAACAAAAAGCCTGAGACAGAGAAAACCCCTCAATAGTTACTTATTCAGCTGGATCACACTAGCCAATCTCAATGCGTCCTTCTTGGGGAGGGACTCCAGGCTACTTCCATGTTTCACTGGGCTACATGTTTCCTTCTTGAAGGGTACACTCTTCTTAGTGAGCAAACCCAACATGTTATATACATTAGTTCCTCTTGGTTTAGTTTGAAAGTCTCCCTACTTTTGACCCTTTGTGTGATTAACAACACAGTAGAATTTGTGGCAGAATGGATGCATGGGATTGCTTGCCAAAATGGAATAATTTGGAATAAAACTGTATTGAAATGTTGATGTATACCAAAAATATTGAAATTTGTTGCTACTGAAGGGGGTGGTGATCATTAGGGCTATGACATAAATGATGTGATGTGTACACTAAATGCCTCCCAGTCTGAGAATGGCATCATATAATGGTGTTGGCCATTAGTGGAAGTTTGTCAAGACAGGTGCAATATCGAGACTACTACGTGCCTACTATCCAAAAACTAAGAAAGATTGATGTTTTAGAACTAGGATAATTGTGTGGAATGGTCCTCGCTACAATTGTGCAAATACATGAAGTTGTAATCTTAATGATGTACATTGTTGGATTTGTGTGAAGTAGCATACTAGTTAGTTTGTTTGGAATATTGAAGAAGCATACAAGTATTAAATGTGAGTTTAGACTAGAAAAAGGCCACTATGAATCTACTTTTTCCATGTTGACATGAAGATGGTGGTTATCCATATGAAATTAATGAGAGAGAGACCCGAGACTTTCTTGTAGGTCGGGCTACACTAGGATGAGATGGAAAAGGTTGAAGTTGTTATCAGATGCTACTGACTTTTAGAAGTATGTGAGGCATTCTTGTGAGCCTGCTAATGCCATAGGGAATTCAGGTACATACAAAAGTGAATGTTGTAATGTTGAGAAAGATGGGGCAAACCTTGTGGGAGAGGACTTCAAACTTCCACACTAGATTTGGTGAATAAGATAAAACACCACTGTACTTGTCATTGCAATTTTTAATGATTTTTTCATCGGCTGAAGGATAATTCATAGGTGGGGGTGTCCTCCCATCCCCCTTTTAATGGGGTTCCTCCTGTGTCACTTTTCGAGGGGTGGGAAGGATTGCCCAAGCATCCCCTATATAGGAGAAACATCTCACATTTTTGGGGACACATTTCAGACTGTGTACCCTTGGGTTTCCCCACAAGAGGGACATGGGAAAACAGCCCACATGAAGCTTTCCATACCTGGAAGCATGGGAGAAGCTCAACCTGTGCTACATTGGTTCTTTATTTCTTGGGTTATTTCTCAAGTTGGGCTATGTGATAGCCCTCCTTGACTGTGTCCTTACCATTTCTACATGAAGCTTGACAGAGCACATTAGTAGTCCTTTTTGTGTAGACTCCTCTATTGCCTAGATATTTTTTGAAATGGATTTATTGTCATGTCTCTATTCAAGGTTGTCCAATCAATTTGCCAAGATCAGATGGATTCCTCTAACCTTTACTGAAATCAACAGCTTTCTTTTTATTATGGTGCTGCAATTCTTGGCTACTTCAGATTGAGATGTCTACTCACGATGATCTGTAATAATTGTCATACTCTGTTTTCTTTTTTCCCAAATTTGTGTGCTACTCTGCTTGGAAGTTACTTACTCCTCTAGGAATTTATTTTTGTGAATTGCTTTACCAGTATTTAGAAATCAAAATCAAGTTATAGTTGCCTCCGTTCTCCCACCATGTCCATACCACATAAGAAAACACCGCTGTTTAAGCACAATCAAAGTACAGTAAGAGTAGTGTGTGCCCATTAGAATCCAACAATTATTCTGTAGTAATAGTAGTTGTTGGAAAATTCTGTAGCTGGGTAAGTTGGCCTCATCTACTACGTCAATTATTCAGTAACATAATTTAATCAATGTCAAGTTGTCATTGGTTGAAGCGTGAGAGATGAAAATCAAAATCAATGACATGGAAATTTCCAAGTTAAAATTAGAGATTACATAATTCTATACTCAAGAATGCATTTCTGCAATGCAAAGATAAATGTACTGGTAAGTCATTTGAGCTTTGCAATAGTTTACTGGTAAATGCCAATCCTCTCTACAAATTCTCCAAAAAAAATTGCACCTAGTACATCATTCAAAAATATTAGGGTTCTAATTTCCACCTCCCCTCCCCCCTGTCTACTTCTACAGACTCTGTCCCTTTTGAATATGATGCTTTTCAGATTGCTTTTGATCCACTCTACTAAAATTTCCTCGTTATGTTTTTCATTGCTCCTAGAATCATTGATGGAGCTGCCAAAATTGAATATTGATAAGTTTGAAGGGCTCGCATTGCTGACCTTCTCATTTGAATCCTCCATGTTCAAGTAAGCCACCAAAGGCTCTAACTCTCCTCCCCTTAAACCTATTCAAAAGCCTTTTCCAGCCTCTCGGTTTTAACTTATTAGAAAAGAGGGGAATTCCAAGGTGAGCACCCACGAAGTAAGCTTCGTGGAATCCCATAATATTTTGTAGATTTTAATGTGCCTTCTATTAAAACCATTCAGCGAATATTCAACTCGCCTCTTGAGGCAAAAAGGTACTTCCCCAATATTTTCTTTGGAATTTTCACCTACAGAATACTCAGCTTTCCTGGTAGCATTGTTTCATCATTTAATTGTAGGATGGATATGATTTCTGACATAGGGGGTTACCTACAATTCAAAACTGCACCTGTGTCCTCTGAGTTACTTGAGGCCACCAAAGTTGCATATAAATGTGGGGATACTGATCATTGTTGCCTTAATCCTATCGGAATCTTAAAGAAGTCTGTTTGGAACCAATGACAGGCACAGCAACAGAAGATAATGAAATGCAACCTTTCACCGAGTCAGTCCAACTCTTTACAAGTCTTCATGAAAGCCAAACTTCTTTAAAATAGGCCGTAAGAGGTCTGAACTATGAATTAATCTTATTAAAGGCCATAGCCATATCCAATGTTAAAAGAGATCAGGCCTCCTCTCTTCCTATGTTGAATGAATTTATTCTGAGCAGCAACTGCACTGTTTATTCCTTTCCTACCTTGGGTGAAACACCCTGCCCCTCTTGTTAGACCTCTGTTTTGACCTCTGGATTATACCATGTCAAATACATATATGTAATGATGAGTTGGCTTGATGCCTAGACTTATGTTGGATTTTTTCCCCAACGTGTTGAATAAATAAAAAAATTCAAAAATTCAAAAATTCGAGGATTTAATTTAGATGGAGTTTTCACAAGAATAATTTTGTGTTTTTTATTTTGTAAAATTTTAATTTAACTTTGTTTTAATGGAAATTTTGATGGTAGAAACTGATTCAACACTATCAAAAACCTTTAGAACACTCAACATTTCAAAATTTAAAAGTTGTAACCAAGATTTTTAAATATTTCTATGGAACTTTTTCAAAATTGAAAAATCTATATTCTTAATCATTAATATGTATTTGTTAAGTTTTTTACTCATTAATAATTAAGAAAACATATTTAATAACAAATACCATAAATTTTCTTCTATTTTTTGAATTCTGAAAATTTTCATAAATTTTTGGAATTCTGTAGAGTACCTCCATCCCTAAAATAGAGAGAATAACACCTAATCTTATATTTAAGCCACAGTACACGCTATGAACCTAATTCTCCATGTTAAGAAAGCCCGATTATCTCCTATAAACTTAAACGTAAATATCTTCCCTTCCCAAACCAAAATAATATTCCTTAAAGTTTTCCACCTAAAATTTTAAATAGTTTTTGTGTTCTGGATCAGTACCATTAGAGTAGGTGGTCTAGCTCATATGATTTTGTTTAGAAAAGATTTTGAAGTAGCTTTTGTGTGCATATGTGGTTTGGTGTGGCATGGAGAAAATAATTCAATAATTCAGTTGGTAGTTAGTTCATCATTTCCTCATGGCTGCTGTTATTATATTCAAAGAACACATTTTCTGATAGTTCATGATTTCCTCATTATTCCATTCAGAGAGCACATTTTTCTGATAGCTCGAAGGCTCTATAATTTAGTCAGATGTATTGAAGAAAATAATTTCCTACAACAATTACTCAAGGTACATGCAAGTAGCCATTTCCATATTTTGGGCTGAGAACGTTATCTTCATGAATCAGAAAGAACTACTCTGCTGCAACTACCTACAGCTGGAAACTTTGAATAAATTCGGAAGAAGCCTCTGTTTCTTTTTGTAGGCCTGTTCAAGTATCTTGCAATGGCGTTCCGTAAAGAGAATCCCCAGGTACCAGAATTAGAACTGCTAAATCTTGAGGTTCATCAAGGAAGTACAGTATGCGTCACAGGAGCTGCTGGGTTCATAGGATCATGGCTCATCATGCGTTTGCTTGAGCGAGGATATACTGTTAGAGCAACTGTGCGAGACACTGGTAGGTTCATAATAATAGGTTTATTAGTATACACATCTCAGACTGAAAACTTTCATGGCACTGATTTGGGTTTTGCATTAGAGAAATAGTTATAGTTATATTAATGCTGTGCATAAATTTCTATCTGTATAGGTAATACCGTGAAGACGAAGCATCTGTTGGATCTGCCTGGGGCGAACGAGAGATTGAGTCTCTGGAAAGCAGATTTGGATGATGAAGGAAGCTTTGACGCAGCCATTGATGGGTGTGAAGGTGTTTTCCATGTTGCCACTCCCATGGATTTCGAGTCCCAGGATCCTGAGGTTTGAGGCATCTTTTTGTCTTTTTATATATTGTTTAATCGTAACAGTAACCTTTAACCTTTGAGCTTATTTTGATTGCTGATTCTTTCCATCCAATGGGCATGGAGCATTGATTTTCTCCATCCAATCTGTACTCCATGTTTGTTGGATGGAGGGAATCAACAATTGAGATAAGGATGGTCGTCTCTATCTAGCACAGTCACTTAATTTATGGTTTATGAATATCAATAAACCACGAATTAAGTGTCACAAATAAATTATCTATTATTTGTTCTTTATTCCTAGTTGTAATCACTGGTCATCTTCTAATCTGTAATTAACTGAACATTAAATCTATTTAATGATATAACCATGAAGATGGAATACATGTATGCAGAACGAGGTAATAAAGGCCACTGTTAATGGAATGTTTAATGTGTTGGGATCTTGTGGGAAAACCAAGTCTGTGAAACGAGTTGTTTTCACGTCATCTGCTGGGACTGTGTTTTTTACTGATGATCATGGACAACCAGGCAAAGTATATGACGAAGCATGCTGGACTAATGTGGATATTTGCAGGCATGTAAAGATGACTGGCTGGGTAAGACCATTCTGTATTTGTTTTTCTGGTTTGTTTGGTTTGTTGTTACACTAAAACTTACAAATATTAATAAACTTTCAAACCAAACACATAACTATAAACTTTTTTATAAGTTTAGCTCCAAAATGAATTCACAGAAATACAGAGTTAGTTCAACAACTACTTGTAAATTGATAAGCCATGATTCAAGGAAAGATTGGAGTGTAATCCATGCTGTCAATTGTTTATGTTATTGCAACTATTGGAGTGTAATCCATGCAGTCAATTGTTTATGTTATTGCAACTGTGAGCCAGATTTATATAAAGATGTATGAAGTTTTATCACTTTTTTCTCATGGGTTTTCTGGATCAGATGTATTTTGTGTCCAAGACATTAGCAGAGAAAGCTGGTTGGGAATTTGCAGAGAAGAACAACATAGATCTCATTACTATTATCCCCACATTGGTCGTTGGGCCTTTCATTATGCAGACTATGCCTCCAAGCATGATCACAGCCTTGGCACTGTTAACGCGTATGTTTAGAATCCAGTTTTGTTTCTCATGATAATAGGAATATTGTTGATACAGAATAGCATTCTTTATGAGTATTTAGTACAATGATGAATGAAATGATACATATATGTTTCTGTGGGTGTTTATATAAACTGCAGGGAATGAGTTTCATTACACGATACTGAGACAGGTTCAGCTTGTTCATTTGGATGATCTCTGCATGTCTCATATATTCCTGTATGAACACCCGGATGCAAAGGGTAGATATATCTCTTCCTCACATGACGTCACCATTATCCAACTGGCTAAAATGCTCGCTGAGAAATACCCAGAGTATAATATACCAACCGAGTGAGTTCTATAATCAAATTTGGCCCCAGGACTTCTGTTATATCAGTACAGATCAGCAGTTTCTTGCAATCAGGAAATGTGGATAATTTAATTGTGTGTTAATGTATGCAGGTTCAAGGATGCAGATGAATCGCTGCAGGCTGTGCCATTCTCGTCGAAGAAATTGCAGGACATGGGCTTCAAGTTCAAGTACACCATGGAAGAAATGTTTGATGGGGCCATTCAATGCTGTCGTGAGAAAGGATTTCTGTCTTAGAGAAGTGTTTTATTGTCCGAAGACTCCAAAATATGGTCAAGGGTACATGTAAACAAACGATTTCTAATCACAGTGACCAATGATAACTTTTATGCTATACATTTTTCAATAATAATATTATGTTTTATTTTAATTGATGCATAAGATTTGTTTACCGGATAAAGATTTTTTTTAATAATTTGAATGTTCAAATTTATAAAAATGTGTATATTTTATTCTTAAAAGGTTTAAATGTATAATTGTGTAGGGAGGCACTTTCTGACTATGATAGATCAACTTTTTATAACTATTATATCTTATTTAAAAGGATATAAGAAAAAAAAAACTTAAAACTTATAATATTCGTTTTAATTAAAATTTAAAATCTAAGAGAAAAATACATAAATTTATAGTTTTATTAAAAATTGAGTGTAAATTCATTTTAACTTACATTTAAAAAATTTAATCCAATATATAATAAATACATCAATTTTTTAAAAATCGAAACGTTTAATTACATAATTAAAACCATATATCCAAAATATAACAAATATCTTAATCCAAGAAGACTATCATGTCTTCAATGCATAAAATATCTAAAACGGAAAGCTTAATTTCATGTTTTAAACTAAAATCGAAAGAAAACCATTTAGAATCACATGCCTAAAACGTATGGTAACTCAAGTGCATCATTTGATGATTTGAATGATTGAATGGTAGCTTAATGTTATCTATATATATAAAAGAAAAACAACATAATTTTACATTAAAAAACTCATAAAAACAATTAGATTTATCATTTGACAAAACTTCTTATTTTAACAAGGTTATTCCAATGTGACTCGTAAAAATTTACAAAATTTAAAGTGCATATAAACGAAAACTAACTCAACCCACTAAGAGACTTCTAAAACTAACTCAATCCATTAAGAGACTCTTCATAATCACAGCGCCTTCTTGCTTGGGGGAGTGGATATGTCAATAGAGACCATATCAGGTAGGTTGTTATATTGAATATTCCTTCATAGCTTTTGAATTTTCACAAGGAGCATTTTGAGAGTGACTCATTAGAATTCCATGTTGCACCTCAAATGCTACAAATAGCTTCGCAATTTTCCCTCTATGTTCTTGAACCTCGCTTTCGAGGTCATCAAACCTTGCATCCATCTAAGCAATATGAATGATAAGTTATTCCATGGTAGCTATAACCCCCTCAAGCTACAAATTGAGTCTATTCATCATAATACAAAGGTCTTTGATGGCACTTTGTATCTGACCAAGCCCAAAGCTCCAACTAAAATAATCCATGGTGCTCCAAAAACATAGAAATTTCACCTTTGACGCAACACTGAGAACCTAATGTCCAATATTAACCTCAAATCCACAGATTGTGCTACAAATCTGCAACATAGATAGGGCAGGTTTAAATGAAATTCCAATCAACTGAAGTCATGGTTTTGTGTTGATTTCCAATCCTTTATGACTGCACAATACCAAAACATTCACAATTTACTTCCCTATGGGATCCTCTGCTAAGAGAGATCCCACTAGCATCGCTTACCAGAGAACAATACGTCATATGCCAAAGACTCATAACTAGAAGAGCGGGCTTGAGAAATGCTCGAGACACTTCTCCCGCGTGGGAGATTAAATGACCTTTTTTCCACATATCCATAACACAAAATGCATCCCATGTGTCCTCCATCAATGCCATCGAACGGGATGGAGAGGTAATGTGCAGTCCTACCCTCATTTATGGGATCCATAACCTTTGGGGGGGAGCATTTAAAACAAAATAAACACACTCTAGAGCTACAAATCAGTTAGCAAGTGCATTTGCTTCTTGATTATTACATCTTCGAGTGTGGGTGTGTGCAAGAAGATGAGGGACCTTTTAGATGCAATCCTAGTTTTTGAAAACATGATCACGTTACATAAAAATATAACGCGTTTCTGCTACATAGCATTTAGTATGGTAAAACCCGAGCTTGACATGTCATTAGACATGTAGGATAGGTAAACATAACGCGTACGCGTTATATAACTACAAAACACGTACGCGTTATGTAGTTATAGAACGCATACGCGTTTTGTAAATCTAAAATCAATTTAAATACACAGTCTCGATAACCCACGGCACATTTCAACCATCAGGAACGCGAATTTGAGCTTGGAGGACCACGGATTTTGTGCCTTAGAGTATTGGAGGAGCCAGATTTCGTTGGAGGGGAGGAAAATTGACCCGTGAATTGCCATCTAATCAGGTAATTCATTCTCCCATACCATTTTTTTGTCAATTCTAAACCTAAATTACCGTTTTTTTATAGTTTAAAACAACCTAATTTTGTAATATTTAGCAAATTGGAAATAGCCCAATCTCTAATTAAATTCACTTCTCCCTCAAATTTACTTACATTTAAATTAATCTCTAATTAACTCTTTGCTTGATGTAATTGCAATGCAGTGGATCATTATCAATGGATATGCAATTTCTTCATTTCTATAAGGAGCATGCTATTGTTGTACCTAATCACCAAAAACAAAAAGAAAGTTGAGTCAAATAGAATAAAGAAGCATACTTTAAAACAATAAAACTTGAAATATGCTTTCATATGTAATATCAAAAAGTTTACCTGAACCCGAGAACAAATCTAAGACCCAATCTCCTTCTCTTGAAAATGTATCTATGAGATAATTAATCAACGCTTGTGGCTTTTGATAGATGTTAACAGTCACTCCTTTCAAATACCTTTCTTCATATTTTAATTTTTTAACTACGACATTATAACTTAACACCTAACTATATTTTCCTTCACTCTTTTCGTTGATTAAAAGAGATTCATAAGTCTCATCTTTTTTCCAAGTTGAAAGATGTGTGTTTTCAATATCATTTAGAAATGGATCACTGCTGGAGCTACGAATATTTGGATTTTTCCTGTAACAAAAATAAACAAAAAATAATTAACTTATCAATAAATATAATTTATTTCTAAATTCAAAAACTTGATAATATAGTGCATATATCTTACAAATAAAGTTGCTTCCTTTACCCTTGAAGGATGTCAACAACCCCCCTAATTGTGTGTCTGAATGGAAAACAACAAACCTTCATAGTGGTGATGTTGTGACATCTACAAATCCTGAAACCACTTTATTGAATGATTGGTAAGTATAAGGCTCACAATCATAAGTAGTGTTTCAGATATTGTATCCATGAGGGATATCTACAATAACTAGTGCCTACTCCTTTTTAGGAACAAGATTTGCAATGTCTGCACAGTCACCTAAATGACTTTATATTGCACAGTGTCAAGTCCATTCAAAAAATAATGTTAAAGTGTGTCATCAAGTTCAACGTTTGCAAGACGTTGTCTCCTTTGTCGTTCTATTTTGGCTCGGCTCTTTGGATATGAATTTTGAAGGAATCTGGTACTCCATCTGTACCCCTCTTTGGCATAAATAAATATGAAAAATATCTCTATAAGTAATAAAATAGAAATGAATAGAATTAGCAAATAGATAAAGTAGGATGTATCATAGATCAACATACCTTCTTGAATGCAACAAAAAATTGTTGTAAGGTTTCTATTTAACTTGAGTCTGGATAGTTGCATATAACATCATCCCAACTCTTCTCATTCAACATTATAACCATATCCTCTTGTATTTTCATGTAAATCTTGTGACTGGACAATGAAACAATAAAGAATGTTTACAATCATATATAATAATATAAGAAAATACTTAGAACATAACAAAAATGTGAAACTCAAGAAAAAAACATTGTACCATAAAAAAACATCAACTTACTTGTCAAATTCATTGCACATTACCTCCATGGATAATTCACTTGAATTTACCCGTGATAGCATTGTAGCTATTAATGTTTCATCCTTCACCCCTTGAATTGTTCGCCAAGGTGTAATAGTCATGTCATCTAGCAGATTCTTGACGTCGGGACCTGCCTTACCACCGCTGCATGAAACAACTTTAATTTTTTTCACTTTCTTATTTTTTTACGCCAATATTATCCCACAAGCTAAATATGTCATCAATAAAATCCCATGTTTTCCTAACTCTGAATTCCAACTGGAAATAGGCATCTACATCTCTGAATGCATCACTTCCTTTGACATTTTTTTTGTTTCACAGTATCCTCTTTAATAGGGATACCTATTTCCAGACAA
Organism: Larix kaempferi; assembly: GCA_027924585.1. Classification (NCBI taxonomy): domain Eukaryota; kingdom Viridiplantae; phylum Streptophyta; class Pinopsida; order Pinales; family Pinaceae; genus Larix; species Larix kaempferi. The sequence continues at coordinate 1,697,289 of BSBM01000597.1, read as the reverse complement.
CATTGTTTCTGAAAACTTGCATCAACTCTATATTTTTCCCCACCACATATTTGCACAAATTCATTGTGGATAACTCTCACACTATGAATAAATTTCATAGTCAACCTATATTCACTATATGTGTTATGATCCCATGGCAACAACTTTGCTTCTACACCTATTAAGCCAGGATAAATTATGCATTTAACTCTTTCAAAAATAGGGTTATTGGGATATTATTGCATCAACTTTCTTCTTGCCTCTGCAGAATGATCCCCCCCGAGAACATAGTATTTGTAATGAAAACATCTTGTTCGATCAAATCCATCTCTATTAGGAACATATTTCGGGTCAACAAGGACTAGGTAGTCAACCACATGTGCATAGGGATTGTGCCTCATCAATGCTTTCAAGTTGTGAATATGCAAGTGATGTGGTTTTCTAATTCTAAATTGATCTTTCCCTTCTGTGAGTCTATAAAGTTGATTCACATTCAACTCAAATGTATGTCCATTGTTAATCAATTTATCCCTCCGCAATCGATCTCGAATGGCATTTTGTGTTGACTTGGAAATGTCGTCCTCTAGATCAACACCTGGAGTAATGATTTCCCTACTGACCCGGAATTTTCACTCTCAGATTCAGGAATAACATTGCCTTCAGTAACAACATATCTCCTCTTTTTCTGATTTGAATGGGTTCCTTCTAAATCAATAATGCCTTCAACAGGAATTGAAACACCCTCAACCATATTTCTCTTACGAGATTGTTTGTTACTCTTACCAGCATGAGTAGCAACCTCATTTGCAACAATTTCAACATGTTCAATTGGGAGAGATGAAGATTTAAATGTAACCCTTCTAGGTACCTGATTTGATTGTCGGATTCCCTTTCCTCTATGTGCTTGTACTTCTTCAGTTTGAACATTTGACACTTGTTTCTTCTTCCTTGCTTCTTGTCCCTTTTGAACAGTGGAATTAATGACATCCATAGGATTTTTCTCTTTATAATAAATTCCATTCAACATTTTTGAAATCGACATGGAAAAATCTTGCAAAATAAAAACATTATCGTATTAAATCTATTACATTGTGATATCTAAGTTACAACAAAACCAATTTAAGAATAATATCAATATTCAAATGTACTCTCCCGCTCTCAATCTCATGCACGATCCCTTGAAAAAATTCTGTGAAATTTTCTTGAACATTATATTTTTAAATCTTCAAACAATATCGGATTTTGGCAAAGGTCCTGGCTTGTTTCACTTGTGCATAAACAATTTCTGTACCCGGCATCACACATATATCTCTCAACGGTCCCAATGGATGGTAATCTGATTGAATATATGGAAATGTAGAAGAATATAAGTGAATGCTTTCTGGTTTGCCTTGATATTTTTCCTTCATATGCCAATAATACTCTATTCTATCTTCTTCTACTGCATATTTCCATTCTCTAGCATTCTTGATTTTTAAATCCTCAAAGTTCAAAACTTCGCCTTGAGGCTCAACATTCTCAGATGCCTCAACTATTTTTTTCGATGCAATCATCGCCGCTCTTGATCCAGAAACGTTTACATATGTTTTTCTTGATGTCATTCTCCCTATATCCAAAAAGTATAATTTTAAAATACAATCAACAAATATTCATAATCCAAAAAAAATCAACATCAATATTCATTATAAACTGTATTTGAAAAATGTTTTAAAAATTTTTAAAAATATTTTTACCCCTACCCTACCTTGTCCCTCCTCCCCTTCCATCATAGATAAAACTAAATAGAAAACAATTAAATAACCCCCTACCCCCTAAACCCCCCACACATAAAAATAAAATAAAATTACCCCCCTAACTTAGGAAACAATAAAAAAATTCAAAACAAATTAAACCCCTCCCTACACCACCATCGCCCAACCCCCCTAAAGTATATAAAAATATATATAATAAAAAATTTAAAAAATAACATAAAACCTACCCCCTAACCCCCCCATAAAATATATAATAAAAAAAAAAATTAAAAATAAAAACTACTCCCCTAAACTATATAATAATTTTTTTTTTTAAAATGATTAAAAATAAAAAGTAACCCCCCCTCCCTTCCCCCTCCTCCTCTAGCCCCCTCCCTTCCCCCTCCTCCTCTAGCCCCCTCCCTTCCCCCTCCTCCTCCCGCTGCACCCTTACCCCTCCTCCCCGCCCCGTCCCTTCCCCCTCCTCCTCTCACTGCCCCCTTCCCCCTCCTCATCCCGCCCTTCCCCCTCCGCAGTCCTTTGGCGCCGAAGTGAGCGTAGCAACCCCGCTCACTTGGGTGTCAAAGGGTCACAGAGGGAGAAGGAAACACCGCTCACTTGGGCGCCAAAAGGTCGCGGAGGGAGGAGGAGGAGGAGGAGGAGGAGGGGGAAGGGGGCGGTGGGAGGAAGAGGAAGGGAGGGGCGTCCGTAGGAGGGGGAAGAGAGGTCGGGGAGGAGGGGGAAGGGAGGGGGCGTGAGGAGGAGGGGGAAGGTGGTAGCGGGAGGAGGAGGAAGGGAGGGGAGGCAGGAGGAAAGGGAAGGGAAACGGAAGCTCCTCCCACTTGGGCTGCAGAGGGTCACCCGTGATCACTTTGGCACCTAAGTGAGCGGAGTTGTGCCCTCTCGTCCCCTTCCTCTCGTCGCCCCTCCCTTCCTCCTCCTCTCACCACCCCCTTCCCCCTCCTCCCGCCTCCTCCCGTCGCCCCCTTCCCCCTCCTCCCCCTACTCCCGTCGCCCCCTTCCCCCTCTATGACCCTTTGGCGTCCAAGTGAGTGGAGCTACTCTCTCACTTGGGTGCCAGAGGGTCGCGGAGGGAGAAGGGAGGAGGAGGAGGGGGAATGGGACGTTAGGAGGAGGAGGGAGAAGGGAGGGGGATGTTAGGAGGCGAAAGAGAGGGGGTGGGTAGTAAGGGGAAGGGGGGCAGCAGGAGGAGGGGGCACGAGGAGGATGGGGAAGGGTCAGCGAGAGGAGGAGGAGGAGGAAAGGGGTGGCGGGAGGAGGGGGAAGGGGGCGGTGAGAGGGGGACGAGGGGGAAGGGAGGGGAGAAAGGAGGAGGTGGCGGGAGGAGAGGGGAGGGGATGGCGGGAGGAGGAGGAGGGTGAAGGGTTAGGGGGTAGGTTTTTTTTTAATACAGGTTTAAAAAAAAATTGTAAACCCAAACTAAAATTCTTGGGGGGAAGACCTGCTTCCATTACACAGACATGAATTAAAAAAAAAATACTTTATATATATATATATATATATATATATATATAAAACTCGGAATGTGGTAGAGCCTCATCTCTTAAAATTGCTATAATCTTTTCTCTGCAATCTTCTCGTTCTTCTTGAAATCCTTTCGTGAATTGCTCCAACTCTAAACAATAGTGTATTAATATGACATATTAGGTTTAATTTTACCACTCTTAAGATTGTGAGATAAACAAAAAGCCATAAAAAATCAATAAAGCCATAAAATAATCATTGTCGAATTAACAATAAAACTAACAAATTTATTAAAAATGGAAAAGGCACTAATCTTGAAAGTGTTATTAAACTACTCCAAATTCAATGATGAATAGTAGGAAATCTGAATGGTTTATATAGATTAAATTAGGTTTAACATTACTTGTTTTACAAATGCGGGATTAAAAAAAATAAATTAGTTAATGCATTATTATTAAATTTAATAAGATGGCTTTACATAAAATATTACTAATGTTATGAATGTTATGAATGTGGGAGTAAAAAAAATGTAAATAGCCATTACTTTATTACAAATTGTATATAAAAAAAAAATCAAGAAACTTTATTAGTCTTATATGTCTAGGATAGAAATATGTAATTAGTTAATACATTATTTTAAAGTTTCTTGTGCCATAAATTCGTGTTTTTTACTAGTTTTATGAATGTGCTGAAAATGTGTGCTTTATTTTTGTAAGAAAATTTTGGAGGGAAAATTTTGGAGACAATTTTTGGAAGAAAAAATTAGGAGGGAATTTTTTGGAGGGAACATTTCATTCTCATAGCTATAAGATTGTTGGTTGACAGTTCCACCATTCTACTTTTTTGTGAGGACTGTGGTAAAATTTCATTGTCTTATCTATTAAGATTTTTCTATAATTCTATATTTTAGTGAGAAGTCATGGACTCATCTGAATTAAATTCCAATGTCAATGAAGAGTTGTATTGTTCATCTAGCCAAGATACTGGCAGTGCAAGCAATGTAATCAGGCATGTTCTTCAAGAACTTCCTAATTATGAAGATTTTGAAGACACTAGTAATGAAGGGAAAGAATGTGATGGTGGTGGTGATGATGATGAAGATCATCCTCCAAGTGGGGATCCTAAAGACAGTAAGCAAGATGATGACAATTTTCCTCCTCGCGAGGATTTTCAAGGCGCCAATGATGATTTTCCTCCCAGCGAGGATTTTTATGGGATTAATGACGATTTTCATCCAAGTGAGGATTTTAATGGGACAGATGAGTATTTTGATGAGAACGGAGACATCGATAATGGTGAAGATGATTTTCCTCCAAGCGAGAATTTCAACGGTACCGATGATGACTTTCCTCCAAGTGAATATTTCAATGGCACCGATGATGATTTTCCTTTGAGCGAGGATTTCAATGGCACCGATGGTGACTTTCCTCCAAGCGAGGATTAGAATGGAACAAATGATGACTTTCCACCAAGCGATGATTTCACTGGCATCAATGATGAATTTCCTCCAAGTGAAGATTTCAATGGCATAGATGATGATTTTTCTCCAACCGAGGATTCCAATGGCACCAATGATGATTTTCCTCCAAGCAATGATTTCAATGGCACCGATGATCATTTTCCTCTCAGCGAGGATTTCAATGTCACCAATGATCATTCCGTTGATGATGAATCCACCAATTATGAAGACAATGATTCTCCTCCAAGTAAGGATGTTACAGGCACCAATGCTGAAGACAATGATTCTCCTCTAAGTATGGATTTTACAAGCACCAATGATGTCAATGTTGAATCTCAAGAGTTCCCTTTCAGTGAAGAATTTAGTGGTAGTAATAGTGTTGATGGTCACATTGATCTGTCAGCAATTGATCAACTTATTAGTGATCATGACAATCATTTTCATACTGAATTGGTGATGATATTTTCAATGAGGGGGGTCATATGCCTCATAATGAAAACATTCATTCTAATGAGGATGTTGTTGCAGACATAATGTTCCAGAAAATGCAGTGACACAATCCAATAATGAGCAGGATTAAGTGTAGGACTAGACCTTTTTATGTCAATCCAAAGCATTCAAGTTATACAAGGTCTAGGAAAGAATTGATCACAAGTCCAAGTTCCATTACTCATTTGATTTCGAGTGAGTGTTGCCACAAAATTTGTTTGAAAGGTATAGGCTACAATTATTCCTTGGAGAAAATGAAGATGTATTTATCAATGAACAAAAGTATGCAAAATTCATATTTAGTGGGGTGCATGATTTCTATAAGGACTGGTTATGATTATCGCATTGGAAATGTTCTTCTTTGTAGACAGGCACTCAAACAGATTCACTCAATTGGTAATATTCGATTATCAAGAATCCAAACAAGACTGGAAAAGGATCGTACATTTTATTCTGACAATTATCAAGGACGAATCACTGGGCCATCAACACACATTGCAATATCATGGATGCATGATTTATTTTCCAAGCATGGAGAGAGTATTCCAAATAAAGAAACAATACACATTCCAGATAATTTCACAAGGTAGGAAATCTGCAACTTATACAAGGATTATGTTCAAGGTGGCCAAGTAAATGGCAACTTCATCAGATATGCATATTTCACAAGAGTATGGAAAAATAAGTTCAACAACGTCCGCATTCCAAAGAGGTCAAGGATGGGGATATGCAATACATGTGCTTCTATTAAAGAAAGAAGGGATAGAAAGAGGTATGTTTACAATTTTTTTTTTTTATAGATAAAAGTCAATTATTAAAACTAGTTATCAATATTTTTTTGTTATGTTGTTTGTAGACTCCATAATCAATGCACTGCAAGAACATCGCAATCAGCAATCAAATGAACGAAAAAAGTTGTACAAACATCGCAAGAAGTGTTATGATGCTCCACATAAGTATATGGGTTTTATAATTGATGGCATGGATCAGAAACAAAACACTCTTGCCACGTTTTGTTTGTGTGCCAAATAATTTAAAGGAAGAAAGTTTTATTCAGTTTCACTTGGTTAGATGTATGGTTTTAATGGTGAAATGATTCCAAGGGTTTACTTTACAACTCCAAATATTCACAATGATGCAAATTTGACCATCACCATAATTAACCATGTCCTTACTCATTGGACTGGTGATATTCCTGAAGTTATATATCTACAATTGGACAACACAAGCCGAGAAAACAAAAATCAGGTCGTGTTTGGTTATCTAAGCATGCTTGTTGAATTGGGAATTTTTAAAAAGGTTAAAGTTGGTTTCCTTATTGTTGGGAATACGCATGATCATATTGATCAAATGTTTATCCATTTTGCAAGGACATTGAGGAGGAAGAAATTTGGGATCCTACCATCATTGATTTAAATTATAGGAAAAGCAAACCATCCAGAGCCTATGTACATAAATTGGAAGAAACCGTTGGCATGCGGAGATTTATGTTTGGATCACATGGTGAAGAAAGGTGCATTGAAAAACTTAATGACATTAGCTTTCAGCATCAATTTCGTATAAAAAAAATTGATGGGAAAACACTACTGTGGGGAAATAAGTACTATCCTAGCATAGAATGGGGGCCTTTATCAGGTTTGACATTTCTGAAATTCATCCCAAATTGTCAAATGTATGCTTCAAATTTATTGTTATTGCAATCATCTGCAAAGATTCATAAAGCAAGGCAACATAGTAGAGATGTTGATTCTTCTCAATGCTTGGAAGAAATCAAAAATTCTATCGAAGATACATATGAGTACTTTGATGTTGCTGATTCTGTTTAGTAGGAGTCATTTTTCATGGAGCAAAGTCACATAATGTCAAACTCTTCAAATGGAGATATATATTTGAACTCTCCATTTGCTTGGCCACAAAGTTTATCAAATGAAAACGAGGTAACAAATGTTGAACCTCGAGGTGTTGAGTTTTCTCAAGTAGAGGAAAGAGAAATGTAAATTGGCTCTAGAAGATCATCCGTAAAGCATCGAGAGATGGAATACCTTTACAGGGGCTCAGTACAAGATATCAAGGAGGGTTGCATGATTGCAGTTTTGGCTACAGATGATGCATGTCAGTGTCCATTCTGGATTGCAAAAGCTATGAAGGAAAATAAAGAAAATGAAGAAGTAGTATCAGTAGAAGTACATTGGCATGCAATAGATACACACCCATTTGATGGTGTGTACAAGGCAGAGATGGTGGTTGAGAAAAAGGTTTGCAGAAAGAAAAAAAGAAAGGGTCAAAAAATAAATCGTCGCCGCATCGACATCTTGAAATTAGAGAAGTTGATATACTAGTTTATGATTTGAAATTGACAAAGAAAGACACTCTTCGCTCCAAAACTATAGATATTATCAAGAGGTTGTTTCCAAAACAAGAAGTTGCAAGATGGGAGTCTGTTAAACCAAGTCATACATCCCGAACGAATATGACATCTGAAATGATGGGCATAGATGTAGACTCAGATGGTGCACCCATTGATAATAGAGAAGAATATGGGTCATCTACATGTTCATCCAGTCCTTTATCTGTAGAAAGTGTAGATTATGATGGGTTGTCATAATCCATGGATGAATTTGAATAATTTCACATGAAGCATTTTAGATATTTTTTTATTAATATGATGTTTGTAATTGAAACTCTAAAGGAGTTTTTGAATATTTATACGAATCATTTGTTCTTGTATGGTTTAATATATTATTTCATTATGAATCGCATCATAATTTATTTGTTTCTATATGGTTAGAGTGGTTAAATTATTTATGAATTTTTATTTTTTGTTTAAAATACAAGTTTAAAAAAAGTTGTAATTTATCTCTTGAAGAATTTTTTTTTCCAATTTAGGGGTTGATTTTAAATTTTTTGTAAACAACAGTATGGGATGTTTAGGCCATGGCTATATTTTTTACTCTGAAAAAAAAAACATGTATACTAGTATCAACACTTTTCTATTTGGGGGGTTATTTAGTTAACCAACATCAACCTCAGTGAAACAAATTCAATCATCGTCAACCAAATTCAACAATACTCAACCATGGTTAATTAGTCAACATAGTAAACCAAAGACAACCATAGGAAACCAAAGTCAACCATGGTCAGATGTAGTTAATTAGTCTACCAAAGTAAAATCAAGTTAACCATAGTCAATTGCAGCCAAACAAAGTCAACCATAATTGACAATAGTCAACCAATCAACCAAATTCAACCATAGTCAAACAAAGTTAACCATAGTCAATCATGGTCAACCATAATAAACCAAAGTTAATTATTGCCAACCAAAGTCAACCATGTTCAACGATGGTCAACCATATTCAATTAGTCAACCATAGTCAAACAAAGTAAACCACAGTCAAACAAAGTAAACCACAGTCAACCATATCCAATCATGGTCAACCAAGGTCAATCAAAGTAAACCATGGTTAACCCTAGTCAACCATAACAAACCATATTACAACATGGTGGTACTTTTATTGATTCTATGGTGATGGTTTGTAGATCATGTACATTCTTCTTCAAATGTTTGTAAGGAAGTTTGCTTGGTTTCATAAACTTGTTATATCACTCTACAGTAAGGAGAGTTTAATCCTTCAATTACTGCTCTACTGTTAAGAGAGTTTAATTTAGTTAAAAGAATTTGGTATTTTAATTTGATCAAAAGAATTGGGTATGTAGTCAACCATGGTCAAGCATAATGAACCAAAGTCAATCCAAGCCAACCATAGTAACCAAAAGTCAATCTAAAGTCAACCAAAGGAAACCATGGTAAACCACATTTAACCATTATCAACCAAAGTCAACTATTGTCACCCATGCTCTACCACAGTCATCCATTTACAACTAAAGTCAACTAAATTCTCCCAAAAGTCAACCATGGGAAACCAACATCAACCATGTTCAACCATAAATTAGCCAAAAGTCAACTAAATCCAAAGTCAACCCTGGTCAACCAAAGTCAACCATTATAAACTAAAGTCAACCACGATCAACCAACATCAACCATATTAAACAATGGTCAACCAAAGTCAACCATGGTCAACCAAAGTTAACCATGTTTTGCAATAGTCAACCAAAGCCAACAATGGTTAACCAAGGTCATCCAAATGTCAACCATGGTAAACCATAGTGCACCAAAGTAAACCAAATTCAACCATGGTTAACCAAAGCCAACCATGGTTAGCCAAAGTCAACCATATTAACACAAAGTCAACCATAGTAAACTTAAGTCGACCGTGGTCAACTAAAGTCAACCATGGTGCACCATGGTCAACCATAGTCAACCATGGTCAACTAAACTCCACCATAGTCAAACAAAGTCAACCAAATTCAACAATAGTCAAGCAATAGTGGAATTATAATCAACCATATGATTTTAAAGTTAACCATAGTCAACCATGGTGAACCAAAGTCAAGCATGATCAAGCATGGTGAATCAAAGTCAAGCATGGTCAACCATAGTCAACGATGGTCATCTACAATCAACCATGGCCATCTACAGTCAACCAGAGTCAACCATGGTAAACCAAAGTCAATAGAAATTAACCACAAACAACCAAAGGCAACAATGGTCATCCAAAGTCAACCATTATTAACCACATTCAACCAAAGTCAATCGAATCCAACCAAAGTCAACCATGGTTAACCATATTCAACCACGGTTAATCAAATTCAACCAAAAGTCATCCATGGTCAACCATAGTCAACCAAATTCAACTAAAAGGAAACCATGGTCAACCATAGTTAACCAAAGTCAAGCAAAAGTCAACCATGGTCAACCATGGTATACTTTTCTTAACCATAGTAAACCAAAAGTCATCCATTATCAAACAAAGTCAGCCATGCTTATCTAAAAGTAAAGCAAAGTCAACCATGGTTCACAAAAAGTCAGCCAAATTCAAGCATGGTCAACCAAAATTCAACCATGGTTGACTTTGGAAGACTTTTGTTGTCTATGGTTAACTAAAGTCTACCAAAAATCAACCATGGTCAAATAAACTCAACCATGGGCAACCAACGTTAATCAAAAGTCAACCTTGGTTAGCCAAATTCAACCATGGTCAACCAAAAGTTAACCATGTTCAACCAAAAAGTTAACCAGAAGTCAACGAAAGATAACTAAATCCAAAGTCAACCATGATCAACCAGCATCAACCATATTAAACGATGGTCAACCATGGTCAACCAAAGTTAACCATTGTCAACCATTTTTTACAATAGTCAACCATGGTCAACCGAAGTCAACAATGTTTAACCATGGTCAAACAAAGTCAACCATGGTAAACCATAGTGCACCAAAGTCAACCATGGTTAACCAAAGGTGAACAAAAGGAAACCATAGTCATCCAAAGTCAACCATGGTCAAGCAAAAGTTACCAAAGTCAACCAAAGTAAACCATGGCCAACCATAATAACCCAAAGTCAACCATGGTCAACCAAATTCAACCACACTCAACCAAAGTCAACCAAGGTCAACCAAAGTAAACTTAAGTCGACTGTGGTCAACCACAATTAACCATGGTGTACCATAGTTAGCCAAAGTCAACCATAGTCAACCATGGTCAACTAAAGTCAACCATAGTCAAACAAAGTCAACTATATTCAACCAAATTCAACAATATTCAAACAATAGTGGAATTATAATCAACCATAGGATTTTAAAGTCAACCAAGGTCAACCAAAGTCAGGCATAGTCAACCATGGTGAACCAAAGTCAGGCATAGTCAACCATGGTGAACCAAAGTCAGGCATAGTCAACCGTGGTCATCCATAGTCAAACCAAAGTCAACCATTGTAAACCAAAGTCAACAAAAGTCAACCACACACAACCAAAGTCAACAAAAGTTAACCATATTCAACCATGGTCAACCAAATCCAACCAAAGTCAACCATGGTTAGCAAAAGTAAACCAAAAGTCATCCATGGTCAACTATAGTCAACCAAATCCAACTAAAAGGAAACCTTGGTCAACCATTGTTAACCAAAGTCAAGCACAATTCAACCATGGACAACCAAATGTCTACCAAGGTCAATCATGGTCTGCCTTACTTGACCATAGTAACCAAAAGTCAACCACAGTCAAACAAAGTCAACCATGGTTAACAAAAAAAGAAGCGAATTCAACCGTGGTTCACCAAAAGTCAACCATGGTTAGTCAAATTCAACCAAAAGTCAACCATGGTCAAACAAAATTCAACCATGGTTGGCTTTGGTTGACTTTGGTTGTCCATGGTTGACCATGGTTGATTATGGTTAACCATTGTTGACTTTGGTTCACCATGGTTGAGCTTGGTTCACAATGGTTGACTTTAAAATCATATGGTTGATTATAATTCCACTATTTTTTTACTACTATTGAATTTGGTTGAACATGGTTGACTTTGTTTTACTATGGTTGACTTTAGTTGACCACAGTTTGTCATGGTACATTATGGTTGACTTTGAATGACCATGGTGCACTTTGGTTGACCATGATCGACTTAAGTTTACTTTGGTTGACCATGGTTTCCTTTGGTTAAACATGGTTGATTTTGATTGATCATAGTTGACTTTGGTTTACCATGGTTGACTATGGTTGACCATGGTTGACTATGGTTGACTTTGGTTGACCATGGTTGATGTTGGTTGACTTTTACTTGACCATGGTTGACTTTGGATAACCATGGTTAACTTTCATTCACCTTGGTTGAATTTGGTTTGCTTTGATTGGTTTTGATGCACTATGGTATACCATGGTTGATTTTGTCTGACCATGTTTGACTTTTTGTTCACCATGGTTGATTTTGATTGACCATGCTTGACTATTGTTGACCATGGCTAACAATGGTTGACTTTGATTTACCATGGTTTACTTTTGGTTGAATATGGTTGATGCTGGTTGACTTTGAATGACAATGGTTGAATTTGGTTGACCATGGTTGACTTTGGATTTGGTTAATTTTGGTTGACCATGGTTGACTTTTGGTTAACTTTTTTATTGAACATGGTTGACTTTTTGTAGACCTTGTTTGACTTTGATTGACCATGGTTAACTTTTGTTTGACTATTGTTGACATTGTTTGGCCATAAGTTGACTGTGGTTGATGATGGTTGACTTTTGGTAGACTTTGGTTGACTTTACTTGTACATGGTTGGCCATGGTAGAGCATGGTCAACCATAGTCAACCAAATTCAACCAAAGTAACATGGTCAACCATTCAATAATGTTAATTATTATAAAATATTAATATTGAACATTATTATTAATATGAATATTAATATTAATATTGAACATTATTATTAATATGAATATTAATATTAATATTGAACATTATTATTATTTAATAATGTTAATTATTATAAAAATATTCATTAATATTACATCATATTAATTCACAATTCATTCCTCGTGTGTCGGTCGTCAACTAGCAACAACCACATTTTTAAATGTGGTTGATTTTTGCCGATCAACGTATATCACCACTTTTAAATGTGTGGCCATGGTTGATATATGCCGATCGACGAATATCAACCACATTTAAAAATGTGTTTGTTGCTAGTATAAAAATTAATAGAATGGCACTACAACCTCTCAGAAAACCCAAAAAGATGAGATATGTTCATCCGAGAAAATCTTACATTTTCGAGCTATCCAAATGAAACATAAAACCAAAAAATGATTATATCAAGTTCTGAGCAAGTGAAGCTTGTCTTGTTCAAGCCATTGCAGTATGGAATGCAGGTTCGTATAGGGGTTTTGAAACCACCCAACATACAAATTATCAAGTGCAGGTTCATGAAAATAATTCGAGCTATCCAAATGAAACATAAAACCAAGAAATGATTATATCAAGTTCCGAGCAAGTGAAGCTTATCTTGTTCAAGCCCTTACAGTATGGAATGCAGGTTCGTATAGGGGTGTTGAAGCCACCCATCATACAAATTAACAAGTGCAGGTTCATGAAAATAATTTTGTCAGATACAAAGGCCAGACTTAGAACCCTTACAAAATGAATGTGCAAAGCATGAGCTGAAGAGCATTATAGAGGCTTTAAAGCCATCCTTTTATGATATATTAACAAAAAAAATTATTCCCATGCTTGAAGCCAAGAGGAACAGAGTTCCAATTTTAAACACATGTAAATTTTTGAAAAACTTATTTTTTTATTTTACTTCGTGATTGTTTTTAAAACAATAAAAAATGAAGTTATGAAGTGGTAAACATTGATGATGAATCTATTTTTCTTTCAATCTCAAATATAAAAGTGGGATTTTTTTTCAAGGAAAAAAAATTATGTTGCTTCCTTATTGCACAGATTTTGAAACCTACTTTTCCAACTTTTATTATTTCCTTCTCATTTTTAATGATATTATTGATACCGCTAAAAAAATAACTATATTAAAAAGATTTATAATTCCATACAACAGTGCTGCTAATACCTAAATTAATATGTACAAAACCAATTACCTCGACACATTTGTTAGTAAACAAAATTTATGAATGGCTTATATAATATAATTAATAATTATTCCACACAAAAGATAAGTCTTTTAAAGAAATAAATACCTTCACTTCTTAACCATATTCATCTAGGCTCGCCAACTCAACTAAGCAAAATGAATATGTATTGTTTGCAATCAAAAGTTTACAAAGAAAACAGTTTGTCCATCTTTAACATTTAATTTTCTTGGATAAATATTTCATTGTATTTTAAATAATTAATGTCTTTTAACATTTTTTTTTGAAAAATATGTCATTGAATTTTAAAATAATTAATAGTTAATTATTTTACAATTATTTAAAACTTTAACTTAAAACTCACTGATGAGATTTGAATTTATTTTACCAAAGAAGTGGAATCATGGAGAAATATGTCATTGTTATTTGTTTTTGTGTGATATGTGATGTCTGAACTACATAATGTTAAGGGTTCAATTCTTGATTTTATTATAATATCTAAATGGAATGTTTGGAATTAATTCTATTTGTTTTTGTGTGGTGTGTGATATGTGATGTCTGAACTACAAAATGTCAAGGGTTTAATTCTTGATTTTATTATAATAATTGGACAGAATGTTTGGAATCAATTCTATATTGTAATAACCCTCAATTTCACAAAATAAAAAAATATATATATATGTATAGTACAAAAGATAGAAATTACTAGGTAAAAAGTAATTATACGCATTTTTAACTATCATTTAACTTTTGTGGCGACATACATTATCATTGAATAGTTTTTTGTTTTAAAGATACTATGAACTCATAGTTGTTTAGACATGTTTATTTGTACATGCTGACTTACTTAACCGAGTGTAATTATTTTCTTACTATACAACATGGGGTTCCTCGAGCAAGCCCCAAGGCTTACTTAGCTTATGAAGCTAAAGCATGTCGGTACGTTTGACAAGGTATAAAAATGTTTGAAAGTTAAATAAATATCCTAGCTCCACTATGGGGGGGATGAGACCTAGGCTAAGAGTTATTGTCCAAGGTATTAAAACGATGCTTTCATACCAAAAACTATGTTAAAGATCTGAGTTATGGCGTTTATAAAAAGAGAGTTGGAAAGTGAATGTCAAACTATACAAAAGGACATAACGGTGGGTAAGAATTAAAGTGGAGGAGGGAGCCAGCTGGTTCATTAAATGAAGTCACGTGGAGCTCACATGTCGAGGGACAAGATTGCTAAACCCTCGTTGGGGTTTGTATCGTTGATGGTTCCTTGCGTGGGAGTAGGAGAGTCGAGCTCTCGCTTGGATGTCATGGCAGCCCTACACCATCTCAGTGTTGAAACTTAACCGAAGTTCTGGAAGAAGTTTTCGACCCTGCTGGTTACATTATGAAGCTCCCGGTGTCATTCTGTCTCGACTGCGAACACTTTCACAAAGGTAAGGTTGGTCTTCAAATGATTTTTCTCTAAGACTTTTCATCTACAACTCTATAAGTTTTAATGTACAGTGGTGTGCAAATGATGACAAGATGGTCGTCGGCGTTCTTAGTTGTGACTGGCACGAAAAAGTGGATGCAAAGCAACCTACGGTTTGATTCCAAGGTAAGCCTTGGGTCTTGTTCGCCAGTCTCCCCTGTCAACTCCTAAATACATGCTTTGGGCAGTGCTTGAGCTTGCTGGTTAAATTAATATCTTTGGTGTTTTTCGAAGTGTTGTTTTAGCTTGGTGAAGCCCTACAAAATGGAACACGTAACCTCCAACAGAGTTATTTTAAGAGGCATGAAGTGGAATTTGTGCTTCAAATTTATTTTTTCCTTTTGTAACCTTATGGCTTTGGCGCCCAATTTTTGGGGTTTCTCCCAATGTATAAACAAATTGTGTTTTCAGATACTTTGTGTGGATAAATTAATTATATACTCTTGAATTCGTATCCATATATATATCTAGCTACAGTGAAATATGTTGCCTTACGATTCTATTTTTATAAGTTTGCATAAGGATTCTTAGGTAACGACCTGGAAGTTTATAATTAGTTTCTTCTTTCCCGGGTTTAATGAAGTGTTTTTTCCATTGACTAAAATGATGTCCGTTGGTTTTTGATAAGTCTTCGAGGCTGTAAGCGTTATCTTTACAAGCTTACTTAAGCTGATGACCGCCTTCCTTATCCATACATTTCCATGCTGTGATGTGGCTTATGCTAATGTTAAATGAGAAACATAATATGTTTGTAGGGTGTCTGCAAATTTTATTTTAATATTAATTGATTATAAAAAAAAACCCTAAAATTGGGTACACACAATGAGCATTTGAATGCATTCAATGCCCGGTTTATAGAATTTGTCCATTAAGTAAATGTTTAAGAAACCTTGCGAGTTTCGAAATTGATGGATGGTTAAGTTATGAATTTAAAGAGTTTAAATGTTAAAGAGTTTGATTTTAATATTTTTTTTTTAGCAGAGAGCCCTCTCGGCTTGACCTGCAATAGTTTCGCAATCTATTAAAGGGATTTCGCTAGTTTATAAACATGTTTTGGAAAGTTTAGGGTTTGGAACAATACAATTTTAAAAGAAAGGGTTTTCAATTCTAGGCACATGCTTTCACTAGCCATTTAAATTAGGTCACACAGTAGAAAAGGAGTTTTCGAGATGATAAGAAAAAGATTTTGTTTGTAAATTATCCTTCATCCAATTGGCTTAGAAGCTAGAATTATTATTAATTGTATTTAGTTTTCAAAACTATTATTTGATAGTTACATAACCAACTTCATATGATACTAGTAGCTATGGAACTTAATACAGGACTCTACCTGTATTTTAATTAAGAATATTATTCGATCATTCCTCTTGTCGAAGCTATCCTAATATGTTGTAGTTTGCTTACGAATATAAAATGGCTGATATACGCGGTAGTAAAACATTTAAAATTTCAACCAGCATTCGGTTATTACGATACATAGGTTGAATCTATTGCTATAGTAGAATAATCAATTTATTATACTAACCTATATTCTCTCGGGGATCTAAACAATTATTAACTATGACGATTCTATAATTTAAACAAAGAAATCCTAAACAAAAATGAAGTACAGAACGATTTACGTTTAAAATACAATGCAGAATAATAATTTTAAATCTACTCTATAGTATGTGACTAGTACCTGGCACCAAAGCTGGGAAAACAAGAATGGGTTCCCTATTCCACCCAACCAATTCCTAGAGCAGTCAAGCTCCATAACCCCCAAGCCTGTTCGTTGAACTACAAGAACAAAACTCCTCAATGCTCCATCTCTTGCATTGCAAATATCAATCCCTGTCCAATGCTAGCCTCCTGTTGCTCATGGACCTACTAATTTTATAGTAGTTTGCCTAGGACTTGGTCATTTATGAGCCTCCTACTCTTTAGCACTCAACTAGGAGTGGTGACCTGATTTCTAGGGATGATGCCTCCTGCATCTATAACAGCTTCAGCCATTTGTCCTTTTCTTCTTGTAGTTCAGCAAACACTCTTCAACAGCTATATCCATTCTTGTTCCCCTCCTTTATTATATTTTATTTAAATAAAAGTATTCTCAATACATATTGTTCTATTTTTTATTTTCAGTCAAAAATAATAAAATAATAATAATTGTTTTTTAATTATTATTTTCCATCAGAAATAAAAATATTTATTATTTCTGGGGGTGTTACATACACCTCCCCTTAGAAGGTTACACCGTCCTCGGTGTTACATCCTTGCTTTATTCTTCCATAAGATCTTCTTAGAACCAACCTAGATATGTCTCCCGCATATCGCTTTCTAGTTCCCAAGTAGCTTCTTCCGAACTAAGGTGCTTCCATTGCACCTTGACTTGTCCGATGATACGGTTCTGGAGAAAAATTTCTCGCCTATCGAGAATGCGCTCCGGTCCCACTTGGAAATCTCCTTCTGGTTCCACCTGCATTACATTCCAATTAATTACGTGTGAGGTATCATGAACATATCTTTTCAGTATAGAAACATGAAACACATCATGCACCTTAATGTTAGGTGGTAAAGCTAATCGATATGCAACTGGACCTACTCTTGCTAAAATTTAAAATGGCCCGCAATACCTGGGTGCCAACTTTGAATAATTGCCCAATATTAAGGAACTTTTCTTAGGATTTACCTTTATATATACATGATCACCCACCTGGAACTCTCTAGGATTTCATTTTAGATCAGCATAACTTTTCTGGCTGTCTTGCGCAGCCTTTAAGTTCTGTTGTACCTGTTGCACAGTTAGTTCCATTTCTTTTAATAGTTCAAGTCCTAACATTAACCTATCTACTGGGCTGCTCCATGATATTGGAGTGTTGCACTTACGTCCATATAAAACTTCAAATGGACTCATACCTACAGAAACTTGAAAATTATTATTGTAAGCAAATTCGACTAAATGTAAATAATCTTGCCATTTACCGAGTTTGTTCATGACATACATTCTCAGCATGTCTTCCAAGGTTTGGTTAACTCTTTCAGTCTTCCCATCCATTTGTGGATGGTATGTAGTGCTAAAATTGAACTGGGTTTCCAAACCTTTAAACAAAGCCTTCCAGAAGTTACTTGTAAACTTTGCATCTCTATCCGACACTATTACCTTAGGTATGCCATGTACCCTGAATATCTCCTTCATGAAAATATCTGCAATGTTAACAACTTTATAGGTAGACTTCACAGGAATAAAGTTAGCAGCTTTGCTTAACTTGTCTACTACAACCATGATCGAATCATGATGTCTGAAATTTTTTGGTAAGCCGGTTATAAAATCCATACTGATTGTTTCCCACTTCCGTTTCGGAACGGGTAATGGATGCAAAAATCCTGCTGGATGTTGGTGTTAAGCCTTTACTTGTTGGCATTCTAAGCAGTGAGCTAAGTATTTTGCTACTTCCTTTTTCATGTTTGGCCAAAAGAAATCCTTCCTAATCATGGTGATCATCTTTTGATACCCTGGGTGCCCTGAATAGGGTTGCTTGTGTAATTCATTTAAAACAGTTAACTTGATTTCTGCAGAATTGGGCATGTAAAGTCTGTTTTTAAACAACAATAATCCTCTTTCATTAATACGGAAGTCAGTTTTTAACTGATTAATTTTGTTTTCAGCAGTATTCTTCTTTAAAGTTTGGTATTCTTTATCAAAATTTTCCACGTTTAAAATATGTTTTTCCAGATCATATTTGTAATTGCTCCTTGCATATAACAGGTTTGCATGACGGCTTAAAGCGTCTGCAACTTTGTTTTCTTTACCTTTTATATGTTTTATTTCAAAGTCATATTCGCTTAAAAAGGACAGTCACCTGGCTTGTCTAGCGTTTAAATTATGTTGGTCAAACAAGTATTTTAGGCTTACATTATCTGACATAAGTAAAAATTTCCTTCCGATTAAGTAGCGTCGCCACATTTTTAAGGGATGAATAATTGCAGCAAGTTCCAGATCATGCGTAGCATAATTTTTCTCATGTTCTTTTAATTTTCGGGATTCATAAGCTATGACATGGTTTTCTTGAGTTAATACTCTGCTTAATCCTTCGTTACATGCATCAGTGCATACGACGAAATCTTTCGACGAGTCGGCAATTTTTAGTATAGGAGCAGTAGTTAAAAGATGTTTTAGTTTACTAAAGATTTCCATACATTTTTCGTTACGGTCAAACCTTTTACCTTGATTTTGTAGTGAGGTTATGGGATAAGCTATTTTCGAAAATCCCTCAATGAATTTCCGATAGTAGCTCGTCATCCCCATCAAAGATCTTATGTCGGTTACATTTTTAGGGACCGACCATTCCATGATAACCTTAATCTTATTAGGGTCGACCGAGATTCCTTCCTTAGACACTACGTTCCCTAGATAATGAATTATGTCCTTATAAAAGTCACACTTGCTGAACTTAGCAACCAATTTTTGTTCTCTTAAAATTTTCAGTACTATTCTTAAATGTTTTTCGTGCTCCTATTCATTCTTTGAATAAATCAAAATGTCGTCAATGAAGACAACTACGAATTTATCCAAGTAGTCATTAAAAATGTTATTCATTAGACTCATGAAGGTTGCAGGTGCATTTGTTAAACCAAATGGCATTACAATGAACTCATAGTGACCATAACAAGTTCTGAAGGTGGTTTTGAAAATGTCTTCATCTTTGATCCGTACCTGATGGTAACTGGATCGTAAATCTATTTTTGAGAAAACAGTTTCCCCTTGGATTTGATCGAACAAACCGTCAATCTGGGGCAAAGGGTATCGGTTCTTTATAGTCATTTTATTCAACTGCATGTAATCTATGCATAATCTTAAGGTCTCGCCCTTCTTCTTTACAAATAAAACTGGTGCTCCCCAAGGGGAAACACTGGGTCTAATGTATTTCATATCTAAAAGTTCTTGTAACTGTGTTTTTAACTCCGTAAGTTCAATTACATTCATTATGTATGGAGCCTTGGATGCTGGTACTTCTCCTGGTATTAGATCAATTGTGAAATCTATATCTCTTTTAGGAGGCAGTTCTTGAATTTCCTCTGGAAATATGTCTTTAAATTCCTATAAAATTGGTATATCATCTAAATTAAGTTTACTTTCGGATTCCCTGCTATCCATTATGTAGATAGCAAATACTACATCCTTTTCTCATAGATCTTTTCATCTGTAGAGATGAGATTTTTCAAATAGTTGTTTTTCTGGGTATTCCTATCACCTTAACTATATTGCCTAATTTATCGGTGCAGGTGAAAGTTTTATCAAAACAATTTAAAATAACCTTGTTCTCTTCTAACCAATCCATTCCAATCAATAAATCATATGAGCCTAAAGGTAAAATATTCAGATTTGCACTTGTATTTAACTCATTCATCAAAATTTCACAATTTTTAACATGACTAGTGACCTTGCGTTTAGTACCTATGGCTAACTGTACCAACCACAATTTTTCAAATTTTTCAGGCACTAGTTTACATATTTCTACAATTCTAGGTGCTACATAACTTGAGCTTGCACCCGGATCAATCAATATAGAAATAGGTTGGTTCTTTAACATACCTTGAATTTCAACCATTGACGTTTGGTGATATGCCTGCCGATTTTCCAGTGCAGCGTTGATTCTGGGCATGCTCCTTGCCATATCTCGAACTGTGATTGCCTCTTGAAGAGAGTGAACCTTATTAAAAAATTTGTTTCTTTTGGGGTAGTCCTTAAAATAATGTGGTTCACCACATTCCCAACACTTTAATGGTTCTTTTTGAGCATCATTTTTATTAAAGGGTTCTCTTTCTCTTATGGTAGGGGGTTAGGGTTTATAATTTATGTGATTATTACCCTGATATCCCCTGTAATTACTTCCAGCATTTCAGTGAAATTTATAGTTGTTTTTTTTCTTCAAGTTATCATGTTTCTTCCCATCCCAGCTTGGCATATTTTCTCTTTTGTTCTTATTCTGTTCATAGCAGTAGTTCACCTTCCTCATGGTTTCCTCCAATGTCTTTGGGTCATCAAATTCAATTCGTTCTTTGAACGAAGTGGGAAAACAACTGAGGAAACGTTGTATTTTTGGATTTTCTTCTATTATATAAGGCACATAACAGAGTAGACTCATAAATTTACTAAAGAGCTCTTTCATACTCATGGCTCCTAATCTTAACTCGTAAAATTCCTTTGACTTTCCTTCATAAAATTGTTCTGAAAGATATTTCTCTTTAAATAACTTTTTAAAGGTTTTCCAATTTACCCTCCGTTCTTTTATGCCTTTCACTTTCTTGATGTCTTGCCACCATATATCATCCTTCCTGCCTAAGTTGTGTATGGCCATTTTTGCCTTAAGCTCATCAGAATAGTTGCAGATCTGGAAATATTTCTTCATGCCTGATAACCAGGCTCAACTTCTTCTCCTTTTTCAATTTCAACATTAAACATGGGAGGTTTGATCTTCTTGAATTCCCCCGAAATTTCCTCATATGGTCTATACTTCCTTTTACTTTTAGGCTGGTCACTACTTTCACTGGAATCTTGATGTTCTTGCTTCAATGATTCCTCACTGGACGTTCCAGCCCTATGGCTGGAAAAATCCAGTTTTCTCCCTTTATGTTTAGGGGGTGTGGCTTCCTTATTCTCCTTAGTGCTTTTATGTTTATCCTTCTCATTACTATGTATTTTGGGTAGTAAAATAGTATTCAGTTCTTCTTGAGCCTTCATTATTCGTTCGTTTTCCTCCCTAACTCTTTTTAACTCTACCCTTAATTCTTCAACGTTTTGTTGTAATTCAGCTGGATTATTATCTCTACTTTCATTTAAATGCACCCAAAGTCCGCTTCCTCCAGTATTTTTCGGTCCTTGAGGGGGTGTCTTTTCAGGCATTCCAAATTCTGCCATTTCTCCCTGAACAACACAGTTTGTCTCCTAATACATGGAATTAGTAAAAGTTTAACAAATACAAATAAGTATATCATTATTTTATAATTCATAACAGTAGCGAAAATATTTTGAGTAGATTCAATCCAAGTGTTGTAACATAGCTCTGATACCATATGTAATAACCCTCAATTTCACAAAATAAAAAAATTGTATAGTACAGAAGATAGAAATTACTATGTAAAAAGTAATTATACGCATTTTAACTATCATAACTTTTGTGACGACATACATTATCATTGAATAGTCTTTTGTTTTAAGATGTTATGAACTCATAGTTGTTTAGACATGTTTATTTGTACATGCTGACTTACTTAACCGAGTGTAATTATTTTCTTACTATACAACATGGGGTTCCTCGAGCAAGCCCCAAGGCTTACTTAGCTTATGAAGCTAAAGCATGTCCGTATGTTTGCACAGGCTGTAGGTTGGTGTTTTTAAAAGTGACAAGGTACAAAAATGTTTGAAAGTTAAATAAATATCCTAGCTCCACTATGGGGGGGATGCAACCTAGGCTAAGAGTCTTTGTCTAAGGTATTAAAACGACGCTTTCATACCAAAAACTATGCTAAATATCTGAGTTATGGCGTTTATAAAAAGAGAGTTGGAAAGTGAATGACAAACTATACAAAAGTACATAACGGTGGGTAAGAATTAAAGTGGAGGTGGGAGCCAGATGGTTCATTAAATGAAGTCACGTGGAGCTCACACGTCAAGGGAAAAGATTGCTAAACCCTCAGTGGGGTTTGTATCGTTGTTGGTTCCTTGTGTGGGAGTAGGAGAGTCGAGCTCTCGCTCGGCTTCCATGGTTGTCATGGAATCCCTACACCATCTCAGTGTTGAAACTTAACCGAAGTTCTGGAAGACGTTTTCGACCCTGCCGATTACGTTGTGAAGCTCCCAGCATCATTCTGTCTCGGCTCCGAACACTTTCACAAAGGTAAGGTTGGTCTTCAAATGCTTTTTGTCTAAGACTTTTCATCTGCAACTCTATAAGTTTTAATGTATACTGGTGTGCAAATGATGACAGGAGGGTCCTCTGCGTTCTTAGTTGTGACTCGCACGAAAACGTGGATGCAGAGCAACCTACGGTTTGATTCCAAGATAAGCCTTGGGTCCTGTTCGCTAGTCTCCCCTATCAGCTCCTAAATACATGCTTTGGGAAGTGCTTGAGCTTGCTGGTTATATTAATATCTTTGGTGTTTTTCGAAGTGTTGTTTTATCTTCGTGAAGCCCTATAGAATGGAACCCGTAACCTCCAACATAGTTATTTTAAGAGGCATGAAGCGGAGTTTGTGCTTCAGATTTTTTTTCCTTTTGTAACCTTATGGCTTTGACGCCCAAATTTTGGGGTTTCGCCCAATGTATAAACAAATTGTGTTTTCAGATACTTTGTGTGGATAAATTAATTATATACTCTTGAATTCGCATCCATATATATATCTAGCTATAGCGAAATACGTTGCCTTGCGATTATGTTTTTATAAGTTTGCATAAGGATTCTTAGGTAACAACCTGGAAGTTTATAATTAGTTTCTTCTTTTTCGGGTTTAATGAAGTGTTGTTTCCATTGACTAAAATGATGTATGTTGGTTTTTGATAAGTCTTCAAGGCTGTAAGTGTTATCTTTACAAGCTTACTTAAGCCGATGACCGTCTTCCTTATCCATACATTTCCATGTTGTGATGTGGCTTATGCTAATGTTTCGACTAAAGGAGATGAATACTCTGTTTGTAGGGTGTATGTAAATTTTATTTTAATATTATTTGATTATAAAAAAATAACCCTAAAACTGGGTACACACAATGAGCGTTTGAATGCATTCAATGCCTAGTTTACAAAATTTGTAGATTAAGTAAATGTTTAAGAAACCTTGCGAGTTTTGAAATTGATGGATGTTTAAGTTATGAATTTAAAAAGTTTAAATGATAAAGAGTTTGATTTTAATCTTTGTTTTTTAGCAGAGAGCCCTCTCAGCTTGACCTACAATAGTTTCACAATCTATTAAAGGGATTCCATTGGTTTATAAACCTGTTCTAGAAAGTTTAGGGTTTGGAACAATACGATTTTAAAAGAAAGTGTTTTCAATTCTAGGGACATGCTTTCGCTAGCCATTTAAATTAGGTCACATAGTCGAAAAGGAGTTTTCAAGATGATAAGAAAAGATTTTGTTTGTAAATTATCCTTCAGCCGATTGGCTTAGAAGCTAGAATTCTTATTAATTGTATTTAGTTTTCAAAACTATTATTTGATAGTTACATAACCAACTTCATATGATACTAGTAGCTCTGGAACTTAATACAGGACTCTACCTGTATTTTAATTAAGAATATTATTCGATCATTCCTCTTGTCGAAGCTATCCTAAGATGTTGTAGTTTGCTTACGAATATAAAATGGTTGATATACGTGGTAGTAAAACATTTGAAATTTCAACCAGCATTCAGTTATTACGATACATAGGTTGAATCTATTGCTATAGTAGAATAATTAATTCATTATACTAACCTAGATTCTCTCGGGGATCTAAACAATTATTAACTATGACGATTCTATAATTTAAACAAAGAAATCCTAAACAGAAATGAAGTACAGAACGATTTACGTTTAAAATACAATGCAAAATAATAATTTTAAATCTACTCTACAATATGTGACTAGAACCTGGCACCAAAGTTGGGAAAACAAGAATGGGTTCGTTGTTCCACCCAACCAATTCCTAGAGCAGTCAAGCTCCAGAACGCCCGAGCCTGTTCGCTAAACTACAAGAACAAAATTCCTCAATGCTCCATCTCTTGCATTGCAAATATCAATCCCTATCCAAAGCTAGCCTCCTGCTTCTCATGGACGTACTAATTTTATAGTAGTTTTCCTAGGACTTGGTCATTTACGAGCCTCCTACTCTTTAGCACTCAACTAGGAGTGGTGACCTGATTTCTAGGGATGATGCCTCCTGCATCTATAACAGCTTCAACCATTTTTCCTTTTCGTCTTGTAGTTCAGCAAACACTCTTCAACAGCTATATCCATTATTGTTCCCTTCCTTTATTATATTTTATTTAAATAAAAGTATTCTCAATACAAATTGTTATATTTTTTTATTTTTCAGTAAAAATAATAAAATAATAATTATTCTTTTCCTGTAGAAATAAAAATATTTATTACTTCTGGGTGTGTTACATATACTCTATTTTAGTGTCACATTAGATCAAATTGGAAACACTAAGCTTTTTATAGTTTTCACGTTTCTAATGTTTTAATGACTAGTGTTTAAATATTTTAGCCCATAAGCATACCATCCAAGTATATAATTTAGTAATATGTTCAAATCCAAGCATATCATACAGTATCATATTTTCTTGCTCGATTATCATATTCAAATTCCAGGAGATGATATTAGATTATATCAGGTTGTAACATGGCCAATTTCGATTTTTCTTCGTGTATTCTACACTGCTTTTAAGCCACTAAGCCTTACCTTTTTCCATTAAAAAATTTCACTGCGGTGACTACTTTTTAAAATGATTATCTTTATTTGTCAAGCTTAAACTTAAATTTAATTATTTATTACTTATTATTAACAATTAAAGCTATTCTTTCCAAGGCCAACTAAATTCTCTACCATGTCAAACATTTTTTTACTGCATAGACATTAAAATATCGAAATAAAATCTCAACTAAATTCTCTACTATGTCAAACATTTTTACGTCATCAAAAATTAAAGATCAAAATAAAAGCAGGTCAATTAAATTTTCTTTATGTCAAACTCTTTTACAGCATAGAAAATTAAACATGTTATGTAATTGACTATTCTTGATTCTTTATGAATATGATGAAAACAAAATAAAACTAAGAGGAGGTTAATTAAATTCTCTATCCTATCAAACCTTTTCTAGAAAATTGCATAGAAATTAAAGATGGAAAGAAAAGCTTACGGTGGAGGTTAAATAGATAAGCACCGCAGCATAGAAGCTTAAGCTCTGACTAAACGCGGTGGAGGTGGGGTGGAGGTTAAATAGATAAAGACCTCTCCATAAAACTTTAAGCTCCGAGGAAAGGGTAGGGACAACTAGTCTCTCGCACGGGGATGGGGACCATGGAGTCTAGTCTCTTTTCATTTGTCTCAAATCATTTTGTCTTGTCATCAGATTTGTAGTCATCTGACGAGGCTTGTATAAGGGAAAGGGATAAGGACAAGAAGAGGAGTAAAGCCAAGAATAAGATTAGGAGAAAGAATAAGGAAAAGAAAAGGATGGGCCTTGATGTTGTTTTTTTATGCTTAGGCTTGAGGAGCCTCTTTCTGATTGTGTTGGTGCTTTGTTCGAATTTCAATACCACTATTTTCTCTTATTATTGCTTTCTCGAATTTCAATATTACAATACATGTTAACAAGTTTTCGGAGTCCCAAATAATAACAGGTGGAGCACTATGGAGCAATTCTCCGACAAGAATATCAATGCTTTCCGGGCATTATTGAATAATGCTCTGTTTTGAAAACTTACTTTCGATGTCAGAAAAATCAAAATTACATGACTACAAAGAAGTTAGTGTAGTCTCCCAATGGCTTTCCATTGAAAACTACGTTTGAACACTATTTTCCTTCAATTTCCCAGTGTAGACAGTGAAAACATTATCATTTCTACAGTATGTTTGGATCCAATTTTTTATCTGGAAACTTTTGCTATCCTGAGACTTCCTACTTTTTGGAATATTTTTCCATGGGGCTTGTCTCCTTTTCTTTATAACAAGAAAATTTCTAGGAAACTAATCAAACGGAATTTCAATCCCCTCAACTTATACGGGTAGATGTAAATGAGTTAGCAATGTTAACGTGAAAGATGTATTTCCAATTTTCACAAATTACTCTGCAATGAAACATAAGACTCAAAGAACTGCTCTCAAAAGACTAGATAGATAAAATCCTAGAAATATCGACCCACACTCTGTCATATAGAAGTAACTATTTATGGGAATCCTTTATTTGGCAAGCCGAAAACTTCAACCTCTAGATCTAATAGTATTTGCAAAACTGCTATCTCAGGAGAATACTTGTTGCATTCTTTCAGCAAACATTTTTTCTTCTACAATCGAAATGCCCCAATATAGAATAAGACCTCTCATCTCAATAATTATTCCCTCAAGAAATTTGTTATTATTTTCTACATAATTTGTAATGACCCTTGTTAGGAATTTTATTAAAATGACCAATTTTTCACTTTTTTTCCCTAGTTCGACCTTTGACTAATTTTGAGCTCTAGCTCTCCAAATTGCTCCAATTGCTCCCAAATCTTCTAAGAAGGTATATGTATGATGTTAGAACATAAATATGTGTTTCAGGGATGCTTTTGGACCTTTAAAATACTTCTTCAAATCCTCTTTCGATTCTGGCCAATGTAGGGAACTTTACTAGTAATTTCCCTTTGACTAGTATTGGTCTCTATGTCTCAAATTGGCTCCAAATGCCTTCAAATATTCAAGGAAGATGTATGAATGATATTTGTACTTTATTATGATGTTCATGTATTATTTATGACCATAAAAATCCTTCTGCAAACTCTCTTAAGATTCTGGGCCAAGTATGCAATTTTACTAGTAATTTGGGGTTCAAATCCCCCTAGGGTAAGTACTGAAAATGTCTTCCCAAATGCCTCCAAACCCACTCGAAATTATGAACAAAGGTAGATGATGTATAAATTAAATTATTTAGGTCTCATGTGAACCATTAATCAGTTATTAATTATGTTCTAACCTTCTCCCAAACAACATAAAAAATCACTAGTTCGACCCTTGGGGAAATGGCACCAAATCTTCTCCAAATGTAAAAAAACTGAGTAAAATGACTTCAAATGCTTGAGTACTTAACATGAAACTTGTATACTACATAAATAACATTCCATTCATCAATAAACCATCAGTAGTTTACTTATCTATTCGACTCCATCAACATTACATTGGTTCACAACAAGGTAGTGGGGAAATGGCACCGTTCTTTCATTAAAAATGAGATTTAGACATTTCTACTTGGAATTTCGACCTGAAACTTTATGGAGATGAATAAAAGAGTATTTAATTCATATTAAAAAATAAATGGGGCATTATAATCTCCCCCAGAGAGTACAATAGCTCACCAAAAATGCCCTCCCTCAAGGAGCAAGAATATGCCTTCAAAACTGGAAATGGTTGAGAGAATGTGATGCATTAGAAGAAACCATGATCTTCCCTGTAGCTTACACATGCAAAAAATAAATCCATTAAAGCTCCAAATGAAAGTTTTGAATGGCCTTTCCAATTACCAACTTGGATGGGAATCTTTCACCCTCGAAATTGGCTAAGGCAAGAAACTAGTCATCCACTAGCTCTCCCTCTTCACAAATGCAATTGAAAATTTCTCAAATGATCAAAATATGGTTTCATTCTTTGTTATTGACATTGATAAACTTCTAATGTCCTCCATGGGTCTAATTCCTTCCAAGAGACTCATGCCAACTCAAGTTGGAAAGAGATTCCAAAGAACGCCACTTGTACAATAATTCCTAGTCGCCCACTTCCACCAAATCACATGTGGAAGCATCTTAGCTTCCCTAACTCCCTTGAGCACCCTCTTGGAGGATATTTTTAGCCCTGACATGTCATATATGTCATATGTCAGCCTTAAGGTCCGATTTGTGTCATAGGTGTCATATCATCTTCATCATTGTTGTCATAGAGCTAGGGAATCTAACCTAAGTGTCTCACTAGCTCCAAATTGTCTCTTTCTCTTCCATGGGAGTTATTATTCCTCTACATTTCGACCTTGGATGAGTCATGCAATGAATAATACCTTTTGAACTCCCCCATGTATGTTACCATTAACCTTGAATTCGAATTGGTGAGAGAATGATGGCAAGTGTAGGGGGAAATCTAGCCATATGTGGGTCCCACTTCCTCCATGTGTGTTCATGATCAAATTCCACATTGATTTTCACTTGTATATATTTATTACGCTCCTTTATTAAATATTTATTCCATTCTAATGTGCAAACATCATTTATTATTCTCCTTATGTCAAATCCCAAAGCTTCCACCCTCAACCTAGGAAACTAGTAATTTTCCTCCTAGGCAATATTTTGACCCTTAGCATCAATTTGACAAACTCTCATGAATATGACCAATGGGATTAGGCTATTGTGACCCAATTCAAAATTTGGGACATGACAAATCATCCCTTCCCAATATTACTTGTCCTCAAGTAATTCCAAACATGGGTGTTGAAGAACCTGCTTTTTGTATAATTCTTTGAAGTTGCCACTGAATTGCCCAACCTTGAGTCTTGAGATTCCATGAATAGTTTAGAGGGGGACCACCATCCTTGTTGCTACACTAATCTGATAAAAAACACTTTATTAAGTCGGAAATCCATCTCCCATACTACTTGTTTCCAAAAAAAAAATTGAAACCAATGAAACAAAAATTATTCCAGGGTCGCATTGCTTGTATTGCACCCCAACAATTAAGAGTGCTCTCCAACCCATACGATCAAATAAGAGGATTCCTCGATCCCATTTTCTTGTATGAATTATTTAAAACATCATGAGTACAAAATATATATCATTAAAGTACATAACAACATAATGAGAATGTACATAAAAAATATGCTTCATCAAAGAGTCATGAAAGTGCTTGTACCTCCAAGCAAGTAGACCACCATTTTTCAAGTGCATACAATCAGCAAGTAACCAATCAAATCTGATCCAATGACATAGGTGAGGATCCCATGTCCTATAATGCTGCTCCAAAAGGATATGATATGCATCAAAATATTCATCCATGTATTCTTTCATCCAAGAAGTGAATGAAGAATCTCCACTAAAATCTGAACCAAATAATGAGCAGAAAAAATGAGACTTCAAATGACTTAAAGAAGTATCACCCATACATCCATGAATGTGAGAATCATAAAGATATAACAAGGTATGTGGATGCCAACAAAAATATTCTCAAATCATAAATCTATTCACCCAAGTGTTGGATGAAGTTCCTCCAACATCAAATGAACCAAGTGTTGAGCAAGAAAAACCATGAGTCTTCAAGTGACTCAAATGCATATCATAGGTGCATCCATGTAGATGTGCATCATCATAAAGTAACAAATGATGCTGCTGTAAATGTGAGTAAGAATGTGCTCCAACCATGTCATCATAAAAGGTAAATATAGGAGTTCCATACTCATGTGGCACCAACAAAAAGAACCCTTTCACCCATTCTTCATTGAGACTAATGCTGCAAAACATGGAATTATAGGATGTAGGAGAGTGAACTAACTCACCCAAATGATAAAAAAATGCAGGAGTTTTATCATGGAAAGGATCCATATGGGTAGTATCATGTAGCTCCTTCAAAAGTGTGAAACCTTTGTTGTAGATTAGTTACAATGTAGAGGAATCATGTTCTTCTTTAAAAATTGCATAACCTTCATCAAGAGACAATTCAAGTTCCTCTTCCACCACATCAAGTGTTTGGATCTCTTCAAATTCATCTTCAAACACATTAAGCACATTCAAATTTCCACATTTCTCATGATCCACCATGTCATGAGAATCCTCCAAACAATCTACCATTTGACAATTTGAAACATAGGAGGAAAAACAAGTATCTTGCAACTTTTCAAGAAGTTGCTCATTTTGAATTGTGAGCTTATGATTATCCTCAGTATTCTTCAAGTATGTATCATGTAACAATTCATTAAGCTAAAACAAATGGTTTCTATCAAAAAGAAAAGACATGAAATTACCTTTGATGTGGCACATTGCTCTTTGAATCTTCTCTATGTCTTCAAGGAATGATGTTTCCTCCAATGAAGTAGCTCTCCAATAAGAATTTAACACCAATGCTTGAGTGTCATGGAGAATGTTGAAAGACTATTGGATCTTCTTTTCATTCATCTTTAAGGACCCTTCAAGAAAATGAATCTCTTGCAAATGAACCTCTCATCTTCTTCATTTTTTCTTGGACCAACGTCATGAAGCTCAAGTGGTGATGGGGAAGTTGATCTTGGTTCTTCTTCAACTGCTACAAGGTCTTCATTATCATGCTTAATCAAACTTAGGCTTGCAGCAACACTTTCAAAAGTGATCTCTATGTCACCAACATAGAGGTGTGAGCACCCATCAGTAGGTACTCCTTCATAGTTTAAGCATCCATCAGTAGATGCTCTTTGGTTCATGTCTAAGCTAGAAGGTGTCTCAAAATAATCTTCCATATTTTCAATAGAATCTTATTCATGCTCTTGTGATGTCTCTTCATTTTGCTCTTTCAAGCAAGTTGATGCATTTTGCCCATTTTTTTTCCTTAGGATCAATATCTTTGGAATCTCTTTTTGAAGAATTCTCAAAAGCTCTCCTCAAGCAGGACATCATTTCACACACACATATATGATACTATCTCCAAGGTTCTTTACAAGAAGGGCATAAACCTTTCTTTACTAACTCCACATCTTCATGTTTGGGCCTATTTGCAAAAATATGTTCAGCATAGTACTCAAAAGACATGGCATTTTGTGTATTTTTGTTCAAATCAAGATATTCTTGATATTTTTTATATTGTTGGGGAAATGTTTTATATGTTGCTCTCCATCTTTGTAACTCATTCATAGAATTATCCTTGGTTGGTGTGACACACTCATCTTCATCAGATTTAAAGTCATAAGAATAATCTTCATTTCTACTAAAATTGTAAGAAGTGTTGCATGATGGCACCTCTTCCTCGTACCATTCACATTCTGCTTCATATTACTCATAAGCATCTGCATATTCCTCATAAGAATTGTACTCAAAGGATTCATCATAATAGTAAGACTGGTTTCCAATTATTCTTGAATGTATGTACCTAATCCAAATGTGCAAGGACCATGCTATGATACCACTGTAATGACCCTTGTTATGAATTTTATTAAAATGACAAAATTTTCACTTTTTTTCCCTAGTTCGACCTTTGACTAGTTTTGAGCTCTAGGTCTCCAAATTGCTCCAATTGCTCCCAAATATTCTGAAAAGGTATATGGATGATGTTAGAACATAAATATGTGTTCCAAGGATGCTTTTGGACCTTCAAAATAATTTTGCAAATCCGCTTTCAATTCTGGCCAATGTAGGGAACTTTACTAGTAATTTCCCTTTGACTAGTATTGGTCTATATGTCTCAAATTGGCTCCAGATGCCTTCAATTATTCAAGGGAGGTGTATGAATGATATTTTTACTTGATTATGATGTTCAATTATGATTTATGACCATCAAAAGACTTCTTCAAACTCTCTTAAGATTCTGGACCAAGTATGCAATTTTACTAGTAATTTGGGGTTCAAATCCCCCTGGGGTAAGTACTAAAATGGCTTCCCAAATGCCTCCAAACCCACTCAAAATTATGAACAGAGGTAGGTGATGTATAAAGTAAATTATTTAGGTATCGTGTGCACCATTAATCAGTTATTAAGTCTATTCTAACCTTCTCCCAAACAACAACAAAAATCACTAGTTTGACCTTTGGGGAAATGGCACCAAATCTTCTCCAAAAGTAAATAAACTGAGTAAAATGACTTCAAATGCTTGAGTACTGAACATGAAACTTGTATAATACATAAATCAAATTCCATTGATCAATAAACCATCATTATTTTACTTATCCATTCGAATCCATCAACATTACATTGGTTCACAACAAGGTAGTGGGGAAATGGCATTGTTCTTTAATTAAAAATGAGATTTATACATTTCTACTTGGAATTTTGGCCTGAAAATTTATGGAGATGAGAATAGAGTATTTACTTCATATTAAAAAATAAATGGGGTATTAGAATCTCCCCCAAAGAGTACAATAGCTAACCAAAAACGCCCTCCCTCAAGGAGCAAGAATACGCCTTCAAAACTGGAAATGGTTGAGAGAATGTGATGCATTAGAAGAAACCATGATCTGCCCTGTAGCTTAAACCTGCAACAAATGACTCCATTAAAGATCCAAATGAAAGTTCTGAATGGTCTTTCCAATTACCAACTTGGATGGGAATCTTTCACCCTCGAAATTGGCTAAGGCAAGAAACTAGTCATCCACTAACTCTCCCTCTTCACAAATGCAATTGCAAATTTCTCAAATGATAAAAATCCGGTTTCATTATTTGTTATTGACATTTATAAACTTCTAATGTACTCCATGGGTCGAATTTCTTCCAAGAGACTCATGCCAACTCAACTTGGGAAGAGATTCCAAAGAACGCCACTTGTACAATAATTCCTAGTCTCCCACTTCCACCAAATCACATGTGGAAGCATCTTAGCTTCCCTAACTCCCTTCAGTGCCCTCTTGGAGGCTATTTTTAGCCCTGACATGTCATATATGTCATATGTCAACCTTCAGGTCTGATTTGTGTCATAGGTGTCATAGCATCTTCATCATTGTTATCATAGAGCTAGGGAATCTAGCCCAAGTGTCTCACTAGCTCCAAATTGCCTCTTCCTCTTCCATGGGAGTTACTCTTGCTCTACATTTCGACCTTGGATGAGTCATGCAATGAATAATACCTTTTGAACTCCACCAAGTATGTTACCATTAACCTTGAATTCGAATTGGTGAGAGAATGATGGCAAGTGTAGGGGGAAATCTAGCCATATGTGGGTCCCGCTTCCTCCATGTGTGTTCATGATCAAATGCCATGTTGATTTTCACTTGTATATATTTATTGAGCTCCTTTATTAAATATTTATGCCATTCTAATGTGCAAACATCATTTATTATCCTCCTTATGTCAAATCCGAAAGCTTCCACCCTCAACCTAGGAAACTAGTAATTTTCCTCCTAGGCAATATTTTGACCCTTAGCATCAATTTAACAAACTCTCTTGAAAATGACCAATGGGATTACGCTATTGTGACCCAATGCAAAATATGGGACATGCCATAATGGTACATATAGTTTCACGAGACACAACGGTATCCCTATTTCACAGCTACGGACTTTGGGCATCCAATCTCGGGCCGTTGACAGGCTGAAAATTCACTCCAAGGATTAAAACAGGTTATCTACGAGGAGTTTTGACAATATTTTCTTGAAATTGAATGCCATCACTTCGACGGTTTTTTTTTTAAAACCTTGGACCTCCTGATTTGAAATCATCGAGTTCAGGATGGAAATATGCACATACGCTAAGCACCAATGGGTTTCAAGATGTTCTCCATTTGATACCAATCTTTAACTAAAACCCCTTTCTATCTTTCGAAAAATTCAAAAGGACAACGGTACATGCTTCCTAATTCAGTGCAAAAACATCATATTGTTGCAAAAATGTGAATGCAAAGCCAAAGTTCATATACATTCATGTTCTTCCAGTCTCTTTGTACTTCCTCAAATGCAAAGACCGGGATGCAACATATTGACGAGACACAATCTGAGAGAATCCCTTTCTCTAAGTCTAAATTGTCAATATTCTCCATTGCTACTCCGAGCACTTTCTTGAAGCTACTCATATTTTCCACTGTCACCCAGTTCAATCAAATACACCGCAATACAGTGGATTCTCCACTACAACAAAATTCAACGCAATGAAGGTTCACAGCAATTCATCGGAAGCTTTTTTAATAGTGTCCGGATTCTTATGAATTGTTCCTCTGATGCCAGCTGGTGTATATCAATTTTTCCTCCCATAACAACTGATGCATGATTTAATTGGTAGGGAATGAGCTGCCTTGCAGCATTCCTTCTGGTAGATGATAATGATCATAGTTAAAGTTAATTGAAATTAATTTCGGTCTATCAAATTTTAAGAAGAAAGAAATGAATTATTTAATTTACTTGAACTTTAAGAAAACAAAAATAAGTTATTTAATTTACTGTAAAATTATATTTCTATATCTAACAAATAAAGGAAGAAAAATATAATTACAACATTTTTTCTCGATTCGTTCAAAACACTCAATTTTGATAATAAAAGAAACATGGTGCCCACGAGTAAGTTTGGGGGGTGCACTGATTACAACTTCTCATCTTTACCACTTGAGCTGCCACTATAAACAATTATATATATAAATTAATGAATATATTAACAATATTATTTTAAAATTTAAATATATAGTTTTTAAGAAAAAAATATATTGATTAAACTCACTTAAACTATATATATTGAGATAAGAACTAAACTACAAAGATACACATACCTTCTTTTTTTATTTATTTAAACATGTATCTAACTATATAATTTTAATGATTAAACCCACTCAAATTGTTAAATCAAATTAATGAATATGTGATCTCTTTTATGATCCAATTTAATATACAATAAAAAAAATTTCAAACTCCCCCGAGTTCCATTAGGCATGAAATTAAGGGCATTCATATCGTCCCCTTTATTTAGTGAAAATTACCCTTAAATCCACTAGGACAATTCCTCCTCGTTGTTAGGAACTTTGCTCTTTGCTCAATGCTCATGGCTTCAAATTCCCCAAGCCACTTTATCCCGCGAGGATTTTCAGGTATTTCTAGCTTTTGCAACCATATGTTTGGCATTCACCCGATGTTTATAGCACCATCGTTCGCTTCATATACGGTTTGTAACATTACAAACAATCAATTAATATATACTAAATTTTTTAAATATAATGCGAGTTTAAAAAATAAATTCATATTTTTAGTCAAGTCACTTTTTTTTTTATATTCAAGATATTATTACTCGTTTATTTAAGATTCTAACTAAAAAGAAAATTAAGATTCTTTTAAAACTTCATATTACTTTTAAATCATTATTGAGAAGTGTTAAATATAAGTCTATCATTCCTTGGTTTTTTTGGAACTCACCTCAAAGAATATATTGTAGACACTTTTCATAACCACATATATAAATCTTTCATGGTTGAACCTTTACATAAATCAAAGCATTTAATTTGTTTTAATCAAACCAAGATTATAGTATATGTTCCTTTTTACAAGAGTTGTGTTGTATTATCAAATAAGCTCTCAAAATTGATAAACATCTTAACAATTTGTTCCTCTTTTTACAAGAGTTGTATTAGCAAAGATGCCCTCGAAATTGATAAACATCCTAACAATTTTAAAAATGATGATAGATATAAATTAAACCACTTTTGAAAATCTTTAATTCACAATTTTCATCATTAAGTTTCTTATTTTTTCATTTTAAATATCTTCTTTAATCATCTTTGCCATTAAATTTAATTTTAATTTGATTTCCAATTTCTTAACCCTAATTCCTTTGCTTAAATCAAATTTGTTATTAGTTATTTGATTTTTATTAATAATTTTAAATTAATTCACTTTGTTGTAACGTCCCCTTCCATCAATCTGATGCAAGGAAGGAAACGTGACCAATCTACCGGGCTTATTGACAATCTCAGCCCCATTCAATTTGCTAAGAAATGCATGGATAAATAAAACTTGTGCATACCTATTCATACTCAACAAGCACAGCGGAATTAAACACTATGCATGCACGGAGTTTCATCATGCAATCAGCATGTAAACAACAGTCATTAATTAAGACATTGCAGAACATGGAATAAACACAACTCAATTAATAAACACAACGGAATAACCATATTGACACACACACGGACTGGAATGCATCAGCATATTTCTTCCAGGAAGAATGATGAAACAGTCATACAATAATCAATCTCATTCTCATGCTATGCACAGGCTTCATGCCAACCAATTTGAGATAATCATTTCATTCAATTTACATGCATAATTAGACCTACATAACATAACACATAATGATCATAATTTAAACCACATAGACTACTTATCTTTGAGATGAAGCTGTCCAACAACTGGCTATGTGAAAGAAACGTTCCACCCAACCATAGATCTTTGTCCAGCCTGTATTCTTTCAGCTGAGAGATCACCCCCGAGCTGGGCTGTGTATCCACTAAGGAGGAACTAGACAGGCTCACTCACGGCCATGGGTTCACTCAAACGGTCATGCTAAGCCAACACACAGTTGGGTTTATCAAGCATACAAAAGGAAAAGGAGGAGGATTCTAAGCCAGTGAGCTCAACCACAGAGCTATAGACATCTCAAGCTAAATTCAAGCAATCCAATCCTCTGTTCAAACATCCACACTTGGATTTCTCACCATTCTGTCAATGAATAACTCAATCCCGTCATGGGTTTTCTGGGCTATCAAAAATGGGTTTTCTAATGGATTTCAGGGTAGCTAATGCTCCCAAATTCGTCCCAAAGTTCATACCTATGGATCCCCCATTGGATTTCACTGTCAATTACCAATTATGGGCGTTTATGGCTCTTCAAAACGTGGGTTCTTTCACAGTTGCGATTTCTGGTTTTTCTCACTACTGGGAATTCATTTTTGGATGGAAAATGATGCTGGGTTTTTCCACACTAGAATGGGAATGAGGAAGAAGCAAATCCCATGAGGTAGAGTGACTTGTGGTACAAGAAAAAAGATCCCATACTCTGCCATACAAATTTCTGGGTTGCCCATGCTCCATTGAAGCCATGGACTGAAATCTTTAACTACTTCCTTACAACAGAAATAAATGTCATCAAGGAAGGTCAAATGGGTTCTCAAGGTGACATTTGGCAGCTTATGGCTCAATCCCATAGCCCTCTCACCACTCCCTAGTGGATACACATGGCCCCTTCTCATTCGTTGCCTCCATAGCCAGTTTTTGTATTTTATTGCATGATGTTTATTTGCATCATTTTTACAATGTTCCATGGCTAAATAGCACATGGGTAACATAATGTCTAATACTTGCCTTTTAAATAAAATTCGAGCTTCCATTAGCAAGGCCTTAGCCTTGAGCTCCACGCTAGGAAAACATACATCACATGTATACAATATTTACATTAAAAGCTAATATATCCTAAGGGTCAAAATGGGGTATTACAATCCCCTCCCCCTTAGAATAACACCGTCCTCAATGTTCCAATACTTGGAATACATATACAATTTACACGTCCAAAATTTTCAAAACATTTTTGCAGATCTGCCCTACATTCTATCCTTTACTTTGAACTTTCTGGATCAAGTCTTTTGGCTTCCACAAGCTGCTCCTGCTGGTTCTGATCTTCCATCTCATCCACAAGTTTGAAAACTTAATGGCTACTACCATTCTATGTTCATTTGTTGGGCAGTTGCAGAGACAATGATGTCCTCCACATTTCCAACATTTCATTGGCTGCTTCATCTTTACCTGCTCAATTTCCTTTGAGTCTTCATGCCTGGAACGTTTCTTAATGGACTGATTGGATGAATGTCTCATCATTGATCCACTGTGCTTTCCCTTAATGATTGATCCCATAATGCTTTTTACCTCCGTTTGCAGACAAATGGAGTCCTACAAAACCTTGTGGTTCATCTCATTCTGCCCCTTTTATATCTTGAGTATCTCTCCAAGATTTTTCTTGGGTCTTGGAAATTGTTTGAAGAAGACTTTCAGCCAATTCCAACAACCTATGGTATGCTTCCATGGCCACTGTGTGCAACTGGTTCTCACTTTGCTTACAAGCAACACTTGCTTTGCAACAACTGCCACAAATTAGTTTCACTTCCCCACTTGTGGAATTCATCATTATAATTTTGTTAGGCCAAGCATAATATAAACATTAAAATCAATCAATTAATTGCCAATTGACATGTGTAGTCCATGCTTTATCCATGAGACTTTCATACTTTTCATGCGTGCCCAACAGGCACATGAGCTCATTCATGTCTATTCTTTCACAGGGAATTAACTACTTCAACATTCACAATTTATTTAAGGCAAATAAACACTCTCTACTTTCAGCCATACATGCTTTCAAAAAATTTCTGTTTTTATAAATGCATCAATAAAAAGGAAAGAGAGAGCAGTAAGAGTTTTCTCCTCTTCGTCTTGTTCCATTCTGGAACCCACACCACCACTGTGGTTTTCATGCTCCTAGCCTCTTTCACTTCCATGTGAATGCTTGACCAACCCTTCTTGGCTATGACACTTAGTGTCTATGGTCTATTCCAGACCTCTCAACCATGGAGTCCCTCCACATGGTTTGTCTACAACTCTTGGCTGCTAGGACCCACACAGTCCCACTAGCACCATCTTTCATTGCTGGTCAAATTGAGCTTTTTAGGACAGTCACATGTCCACATGCATTCTTAAAATGCTTTTATAGTCCTTGCTTCCAACAATACCTACACTCAAACATTGAATCAATTCGCATGTTTAGTTTATTTTCATAGGATTTATCTCTAAACAAGAGTTTAGGAAGTCATAACCAATCATATACACATGTATATTCATAAGCAAGAAATTACAAGATAACCAAATACTTATCTGCATTGGATGTCTTCACTTTATTCCATAGGGTCCTTCTTTGCTTTACAAGCCTTGGGATCGCCTATGGACTTGGATGTTTGGCTAGCACGCAGGCTGCCCCTCAACATCAAATAATCTTGTATGTTTGGTCAGCACGCAGGCTGCTCCACAACATCAAATAGTCTTGTATGTTTGGCCAGCATGTAGGCTGCTCCACAACATCAAATAGTTAATGCTCAACCAGTCACTCTCTGGATTTACCAAGCAATTTATAGTTCTTTCAGGGTCCTTGCTTCCTGTAATGACCATGGTTTCCAACAAAGAAACAATAGTGCATCAGCTTAACTATTACAAGACTTATACTTGAAATTTTCATTATTCAAAACAAGAAATAAATGAAATTGAATACTTATCTGTATTGTGCATTTCCTCTCTGGTCCATAGGGTCCTGCTTTTACTTTATAAGCCTTGGGATCCTCCTGCGGACTGGGATGTTTGGACAGCACGCAGGCTGCTCCAAATCATCAAATAATTAATGCCCAACCAGTACACCTTCATGCTGACTGGATTTACCAAGCATTTGGTGGTGCCCAACCAGTCCCATACCTGGTTGGCCCTCTCCATTGCCGAGCCAGCACATCCGTCTGGGTCATCGGCCAATGGAAGGTAACTGCGCCACCGACCATTATAGGTCAAGGCTCTACTACTCTGCCTTAGGCTTACATCATCCTTTCAAATGTGTCACAATCCCTCAATGCACATAACAATTCATCACCCACATAAGGGTGGTACTCCTTCTGTTGTGCAAACCGGCGGTTCCCTTTAGGAACGTTTTAGGTGACTTTCTTAACTGCAGGCTATCGTGGCCCCATGATACCCACTCACACTACACAAAGGTTACCACTGCTCATATAGTCCTCTTGAGTACCCTTTTATTCACTTTTCCCTTTAA
This sequence comes from Larix kaempferi, assembly GCA_027924585.1. NCBI lineage: Eukaryota > Viridiplantae > Streptophyta > Pinopsida > Pinales > Pinaceae > Larix > Larix kaempferi. Next base: position 1,657,011 of record BSBM01000597.1, on the reverse strand, counting down.
TGTGCAGCACCAAATTTCATATGTATAAGCTGTCAACACAAAATGGATAAGCAAGCTCATCAGTATTGCTGCTCGAAAACTGTAAACATATTTCATAACATTCACTATCCAACATTGAAACACCAGGAATGCATTCATTCCCTTAGGGTGTAGTCAATGTTGAAAATCCTATCATAACCCAACATTGGAAAGGTGTGCACCCATTTTCTGATGTGAGCCATGTAGGCCCTACTCATATTCAAGCAGTCTGCCATAATGGAAATAAAATCAAAACATGCTCTGCATATTAACTCCAATAATTAGACATGCATATATATATATATATATATATATATATATATATATATATATATTATCCAGGGTTTACAGAACACTTATCCATTTCGCAGATGTAATTTCTCTTCATTAATGAGGAATGGGGGCTCATTCTCTGAGTTGACAGTCCCTCGGTTTTTCATCCCAATTCCTTTTGATGTTACATAACTCTCATATGTTTTACTGACATAATCTTTATCATCTCACTCATATTGTTTACCAATCATGCAATGCAGATGAGACATTAATAATGTCTAATGGCGTTTCACCCAAAACCCATTTCCAAATCATGGGATCCCTTCCCATGAAGTTTGGCTTATGCAGGCTCTCTCTCTCGGTCTTACTACAATGTGTCTTCCTGGAACACTTATTAAATAGCCAAACAATCAGCAACATTTAACAATACAATTCAATTTTGATTGTTCCATAACCAATCCATGGTACTAATAATTAAATTCAATATGAATTTGCAACTCTATCTACTACATAAATTGATTTTCTTAGCCATGAGGCTATCCTCATATTGCTTGGCTCTTGTAAGTGGCACCATTTTGTCCATTATGGATTTATGTTTGCTACCATACATGGACATCCACCTACAACATGTCCTCCTGACACAATTTTACATAAGCCAAACAATGATTAGTAATTATAAGCAAATTCTCAAGTTTGAAATCTACAAATTTGTTTTCCTACAGAAATTAGATTTACAACCATGAGATTATTCTCATAAACTTAAATCATACAATTTTCAGATTTGTTTTATGCATAAGTTACAACCATGAAAACCTTCTCATAACCTTTGGCTTCTGCACATGGTATATCCCGGTCTTTACTATGGACTTATCATTATTGCCATATGCCAGACTTTTCTACCTGAAATCTGAACTTCAATCAGCCAAACACTTGTGAGTATCTATGCATATACTCTTTTCATTGCTATAACAGTCACTGAAGTGATCTCAGAATTATAACACTCAATAATTCAAACACCTTCAGTTGTTAACATTTGAAATGCAATGAAATATATATATATATATATATATATATGCATCATTATCATAATAAAATTGCAAGACACAGATACACTGTTCATGCAATTTAAATAAACTGTAAATACTCATTACTTCACATTCCATGCAATTATGTCCTTCCAATAGAGTGCTCTAGTATCCCATCAACGTGTTTACCTTCTTCATGCAATCTTTCTCCTACATTCATAGCAGCTCATGAAATGGTCTCAGGATTAACAATAGTCCACCATTTCATCTATTATCTAACTGCATTGAAACATATATATATCACACCCGTGTATTCACACAATGCGTCTCAGCATGTGCACCCACACATATGCATGCACATTCACAACATTTACATAATCTTTTAATGCATATCTACTCAATGCTACTTTGTATTGATTCATGAATACTATGCATTCAAACATATTATGCCCTAATCATGACTACCTCATATAGGATGCATTACCATAATCAGGACCACCCGTCCTCACTTGCTTTGGTTATTAAACTCATAACCAACATACACATGGCATGATAGATATATTTTTTATATGAATGTAGTCTAAATTTCTAAATAGTCACATGGTATGAGGCCTCTTGGCTTCACCACTCCATGCTCCGCCACACTATGGCAGTATGTCATTCATATGAATGCATTTCAATCTTAAATGCATACCATTTTATGATTACCGAATATGGTTCAATAAATTCTTACCTAATCCCCTTCAACACTTATGCAATCATCATAAGTAAACCATTACCTGCATGGTTCCCATTTACACCTTTGATGTTACCTGATTTGTTGGTTTCTTACAGCAGATTGCAACATTATCCCACCAACCTCTTGATCATGGATTTGCTGCACTAACCTTTTCTTCATAAGGTTGTTGGCTCCATGCAACAACATCCTCAACATCTTTATCCATTCTTATGTTGTCTTTGGTCTTACAACCAAAACCAATCACTAATAGTGATTATCAACCACGATATTTACCATGAGTGGTTCACTGCATATGTAAAATCTCACTACTTTTACCAATATGTAATGTCATATGCATGCAAAACATATACTCATGCACTATGCAATGTTTATTAATATGCCAATCAATGCATATTCATGCCACTCATCTAATCTCTTGCATTTTCAGCATTATCATGCCATAATTTTATGCACATAAAGTTTATAAAATATAAATGCAGTTAGTAAGACAGGGGTTAAGAAATTCTCCCTTTCCAATCCCTCATCTTTGCATGAAATTCCTCTTCCACATCGTAGCTGGTTCGATTTCATGGCATGCTACTTCCAGGCATGCAATTCTAGAATTTGCCCATATTGACAACAATTTTGTCAAATAGCCACTGGCACTTTTCTACTCCAATTATCTATGGTGTATGATAACCCCATTCAAATTCTGACTATGCACCATTGTTCCCTGCTGGATAAGATTTCCAATTCCTGTCCACTTGCTCCATTCCGACAACAGGTGTGGAAACTGCATTACTTCAAAAATGACAACTTTCACTACAATTTTGCACATTTTTACACAGTTGTATTTTGGTCTGGGGTGCCAACTCAACCACCCGTGGAAGAAAATCTATGAAGAATCACAAAAAAATTTCTACCAGGCGAAGTTAGTCCATATAACAAGAAACACTCAGCAACTCGCGGATCTCTGTTCCGATGCTCCATTCATCTTCTATAAAATTATGGGTTTGACTATTTTCCATTTTTTACATTTTTCCAAAATTTCAAATTTTGGGCCAAAAATGGCTATTTCCCAAAACGTGGCCCGGAATAGTGCTTTTTGGCCTCCTTGCACATCCCGACTCCACATCCTTTGGATTTTGGCTCCAAAACTCCAAACTTAACACCGTGCCTGCTCCATAACTGCTCCATATCAATTTCGGCTCAATCCGACCTTCTGTCAAGCGTCGGGACACTGATTTATAAAAGCCATTAATCTCAAATTTATGCCCAATTTGAGAATAACGAGCTCGGGATCCTCACTGGTTCATTCATGGCCTCCGTTAATGGCATCAGAACGCCACTGAACTCATCCAATTCTGATCTTGCATGCTCTTGCAATCCAAAAATCAATTTTCAGGCTTTTTTTTTTTTTTAATCCCGCACCACACAGGCCGCAACCCACAATCCCGCAATCCATATTGCGGGTGCGGAAATGCTACTTTTCCAACCTGTGCTACTCCATCCCGCAGTCCCGCAACCCACAATCCCGCAACTCCGTGATTCCGCAATTCTGAGTGCAGAAAGCCAAGTCGCGGACATGAAAATTTTAACCTTTCCGCAATCCCGCAATTCCGCGCTTCCGAGTGCGAAAAGCCAAGTCGCGGATACAGAAATTTTAACCTTCCGTAGAAGAAGGGTCGGCCGCCCCTTCTTGTGATTAGTATTTAAGAGGTCGGCTGCCCCTTCTGGTGATTAGCATTTTCCCTATCATGTCCGCAGAAGAAGGGTCGGCTGCCCCTTTTGGTGATTAGTATTTTCTCTATCACGTCCGCAAAAGAAGGGTAGGTTGCCCCTTCTGGTGATTAGTATTTTCTCTATCACGTCTGCAGAAGAAGGGTCGGCTGTCCCTTCTGGTGATTAGCATTTAAGAAGGGTCGGCTGCCTCTTCTGGTGATTAGCATTTTCTCTATCACGTCCACAGAAGAAGGGTCGACTGCCCCTTCTGGTGATTAGTATTTTCTCTATCACGTCCCCTTCCATCAATCCATTCCATGGAAGGAAACATGACTAAGCTTACGGGGCTCATAACTCCTTCGTCCCTTGGCCAAATGGGATGAGTTTGGTACTGTTGGAAAGCTCTTGCAGAGCTCTATGCACCTGGGTGGTCTTCTGCCACATCTGAGAAATCTGATCCTGCCATTTTTTCGATCAAAAATGTCGCCCCAACTTCACCAATACTTCGTTAAAACATTCTGTCACTTACCTGTAACTCACAGTCCGGCCCAAGCAGCCCTAGTGCTGCAAGCTGGGATCTGATACCACTCTGTAACGTCCCCTTCCATCAATCCGATGCAAGGAAGGAAACGTGACCAATATACCTGGCTTATTAACAATCTCAGCCCCATTCAATTTGCTAAGAAATGTATGGATAAATCAAACTTGTGCATACCTATTCATACTCAACAAGCACAACGGAATTAAACACTATATATGCACAAAGTTTCATCATGCAATCAACATGTAAACAACAGTCATTAATTAAGACATTGCAGAACATGGAATAAACACAACTCAATTAATAAACACAGCAGAATAACCATATTGACACACACACGGACTGGAATGCATCAGCATATTTCTTCCAGGCAGAATGATAAAACAGTCATATAATAATCAATCTCATTCTCATGCTATGCATAGGCTTCATGCCAACCAGTTTGAGATAATCATTTCATTCAATTTACATGCATAATTAGACCTACAGAACATAACACATAATGATCATAATTTAAACCACGGAGACTACTTATCTTTGAGATGAAGCTGTCCAACAACTGGCTATGTGAGAGCAACGTTCCACCCAACCATAGATATTTGTCCAGCTTGTATTCTTTCAGCTGAGAGATCACCCTTGAGTTGGGCTGTGTATCCACTAAGGAGGAACTAGACAGGCTCACTCACAACCATGGGTTCACTCAAACGGTCATGCTAAGCCAACACACAGTTGGGTTTATCAAGTATACAAAAAGAAAAGGAGGAGGATGCTAAGCCAGTGAGCTCAACCACAGAGCTACAGACATCTAAAGCTAAATTCAAGCAATCCAATCCTCTGTTCAAACATCCATACTTGGATTTCTCACCATTATGTCAATGAATAACTCAATCCCGTCACGGGTTTTCTGGGCTATCAAAACTGGGTTTTCCAATCGATTTCGGGGTAGCTAATGCTCCCAAATTCACCCCAAGGTTCATACTTATGGATCCCCCATTGGATTTCACTGTCAACTACAAATTCTTGGCGTTTATGGCTCTTCAAAATGTGGGTTCTTTTACAGTTGCGATTTCTGGTATTTCTCACTGCTAGAAATTCGTTTTTGGATGGAAAATGATGTTGGGTTTTTTCACACTGGAATGGGAATGAGGAATAAGCAACTCCCATGAGGTAGAGTGACTTGTGGTACAAGAAAACAGAGCCCATACTCTGCCATACAAATTTTTGGGTTGCCCATGCTCCATTGAAGCCATGGACTGAAATTTTCAACTACTTCCTTACAACATAAATAAATGTCATCAATGAAGGTCAAATGAGTTCTCAAGGTGACATTTGGCAGCTTATGGCTCAATCCCACAACCCCCTCACCACTCCCTAGTGGATACACATGGCCCCTTCTCATTCATTGCCTCCATAGCTAGTTTTTGTATTTTATTGCATGATGTTTATTTGCATCATTTTTACAATGTTTCATGACTAAATAGCACATGGGTAACATAATGTCTAATACTTACCTTTTAAATAAAATTCGAGCTTCCATTAGCGGGGCCTTGGCCTTGAAATCGACGCTAGGAAAACATACATCACATGTATACAATATTTACATTAAAAGCTAATATATCCTAAGGGTCAAAATGGGATATTACATTTGTCTACATAATCTTATATTTATTAATTTTAAATTATTTTTTCTTTTAATTATAAACAATTTTCTTATCCTTTTTAACCCTCTAAATGATGACTTTCTTCTATTCAAATGCTATATCTCTCCATGATTTGTGAAATGTCCACTCTAAACATTGAGAAAATTAAAACACACCATAATTATACTGTAAAAACCTATATTTTAAATAAATATAATTATGATTAATATAAAAATATATATTAACAATTGTAAAATAAATAAATATAATAACAACTTTTTATTTGCGTGTTACACTCCATTAACATATTAAAAACATTGTTTATAGATAATAATATTTTTTCATATTCGATAATAAGAATTTTCTTTAAAAATTTAAAAAATATAAAATCAATTACTTTAAAAAAACATTATTTATTTATAAATTATTTAACCCATCACTAAAATTATTATGTTAAAATTAACAAAATCATTCTATTAAAATTAACATCAACTATTCATTACTTTTCACCTTCACTTACTTAATAATTGAATCTTTTACTTAATAATAATTGAATCTTTGTCATGTTTTAGTTGGAATTTCCTTTCATCCTTACTAATTCAACCTTGGGATGCCGATAATGTTATTTACTTCTCTTTATTATACTATAGAAAACATACATGTGAGACTTTGGATGAGTTTGTATTTATTATTATTATTATTAATTATTAATGAAATAAAGAAATAATTATATTTTATATAAGATTTTTTTAGATTATATATATACTTTAAAATTTTAAATTATAACTATTAATAAGAAAATTATAAGTGATCTGTTTAAATTCGGTGGAATTTTTTACAATTATCAATTATTCTTATATTTATAGTTAAATGCCCTTTATCCATATATTCTAGTGAAGAGGAGGGGTTATAGCAAGTTTCCTTTAAATGAGTGTCTGTGTGTGTCTATATCTTTTTCTATAAGGAAATTCTCATTGGAAAGCCAAAGGGATGCGTCCTAACATCTGTGGATGGCATCCTTAGAAAATTTGCCGGGGTAGAATATCATAAAAAAAAATCTTGGCAACTCTCCATGCAATTCCTTCCATTTGGTGAATGGTGCCCGAAGTAAATGTCAATGGTAGACAACATTTTTTTTCATTGGAAAAAAATCGCAGTTGCTTTGTATTCATAAAAACAACCACCTTTTTCAGAAACCTGAATAGGCCTTACAAAATATTGTAAACATATACTTTCACAGAATTTGATATATCATGGACTGAGCCTCCAATTAATCCATAAAAAGAGTAGATCACTGTCAAAATTGTGTTTGTCCCCAACTAATCAAAATAAACTGTGATCTTAGCTTATAATATATCAGAAATGTATCTGAAAACCCAGTTAGGATGGATCATTACTCTTCTGTTCTAGGCCTCCTCAAACTATTTTGAAAATTTGATAAACATAATGTATTCAACCCAGATGAGGTCCAAGGCCATGTTTCACAAGAGTATTTTCCATCTGCTCCCATCTGTGCCAAGCACCATCACCAACCTGTAGGCCCATTTTGGACAGTTTGTCATCTATCATGTTTCGTTCTATTTAAACATGTGTAAATTTTATTACTCTGAACATGTCTGCAATATGGACCAATTCCTCATAGATTGGTTTCAAAATATAGTTTTTTGGGGGCCTTCTCAAATTGAGCCAATCAATCACCAATTTAGAGTCTTTGAAAACTTGTAATCTCTCAATACCTTTAGATAAATCCAGTTGCATAACCATTTCAACAGCCAAAAGTTTGGCTATGGTGTTTGTATGCATAACCTTAAGAAACCAAGCGGTTTTGACCTTGTGACCTCCTTAACCATTATGGATTTAACATGGCAAGTCAAATCCAAACCACTTGAGTTAACACTTGGGGCTTATATATATTTAATACAATTAACTAAATGGAGTTGTGGAAGGAAGGAAGGATAAAAAACATAAATTTGTTGGGATACTTAAAGAACCTAGTATTAATCATGTTGAAGCTTGGGGTTATTTTGATGGTGCTTATCAAGGGGTACTATGTAGGTATGGTGTTGGAGTAGTCTTTTACTTAAAACCTTCTCTTTATTTCTTCACCAAATATGGGGTAGGGCAAAGCACAAATAATAGGGCTAAACTATTTTCCCTTTGGATTCTGCTAAAAGTTGTTTTGGATAAGGGGATAAGGATGTTATAGGTTATGGGAGATTCCAAAGTAGCAGTAGCCTAATTTGATCACCAACATATCTTTATATCCTTTGCTTCAAAGAATATGGGAAGCAAAAGATGCTTTTGTGTCGATATCCATTGCCCACATTTATAGAGAATTCAACTCCATGGCAAATGCCCACTCAAAAGAGGTTGTGGTTATCCAAGAAGGTTCTTTGGTTTGCAATGAATTTTGAGGAGAAGAGGAACTCCCATAAATAATACTCTCCATATTTTGATTGCAAGCCCTTCGAAACTTATCAGTTTATGATTATGTGTAGAGAAGTCCTTAATCGTTTCTTTCTTGTTTTAGTAACAACACTTGGTTTATTTATGTTTTTTTGTTCGTATACAAGATGATTGTTTTAAAAATGTAGGATTGTAGAATCCTTTTGTGGATTGTACCTTTGTATGTGGGAAAAAGAATTATATCCTATTTTTTTATGGACAGGGGGTGACTTTTGATTAATCCAGAACCCAAAAACAAGTTTCCATGCTTGTTTATGTATATTTTCATTTCACACTTGAAATAACAAATATAAAGTTTTTTTTCTTGGAAAAAACTAAATGGAGTTGCGATTTAATGGTGAATATAGAAACAATTATGATTGCAACATCTCCAGCCAGCTTGATAGTACTTTTTGGGTTGACAGGGAACTTTCCCAACGGTTCACTATCAAAGTTCTTCCTCTTATACAAATCTATAATGCCTCCGAAGACCATAACACGGTCTTCGGGCCACAGGGTTTTCAAAAATCATATCCCAATACTTGAAAACCCAATCCATTCCTGGAACTGACAATGTAACCATTGCCATCTAAAAACAAAACTCTGAACTTTGATGGAATTCTGCCCCTTTAAACTCTATTGAATTTCAATTACAATTTACAAATACAAGAATTGGAAATCCCAAACACCTCTATCCACATAGGGATAATTTAAAAGAAACTAATCATAAGTTTCTATAGATAATCACATAGAGATTAATTACACCAGAATTATAACTACGTTATCCATTCACACAACAGAAATACATCACAATTACATAGTAGAATATAAGATAACTGCATAGCAGAGTGCTTATAGGCATGGTCGCACAAATTCATATCAAGAACACCATATTAATCATATGGTCGAATTACTAATAATAACTCTACATGAAAGCAACAAGTAATTTCAAACAACCATTCATTAAGGAGCATTCATAGGTTGGAAATCAAACACACTCCATAATAGAAATTAAACATGACAACATAATCATAACTAGAGCATAAATAACGTTATGAATACTTATCTTAAGAGGAATTCCAACATGCTGAAGGTGAAGGACGTTCCTCCCAGACATAGGTTTTGTCAAGCCATATCTTTATTTGGCAGAACCAACCCCGAGTTGACACTATCAATCCACACAGGCTAAGTGCTTCTATTAGTTATTCACATCTCAACTTCTTGACAATTCAACTCTCATTCAACCAGCTGGTGCAGAACCCCATCTACAACTTTCCCAATCCTCAATTCTCCTTTCCCATCAACAGTACCTCAGGAAGCCTCCATTTCCGTATCAGTGCTCCAGCATAGGTTGGACAAGAAGTCTCTGAACTAGGAATCGAGGGCATGCAACTGCAATTCATGTTTCAATCACGCACCAGCTTCCCTTAAGATGATTTGCATATGGTCTCTCTGGTTTTCAAATACCACGCTCAAGTATCAATTTCCATAGTTTCCTTGGTGAAGTTCGAACCATACTCCATGGAAGGTGTGAGTGCATGAATGAATTACACCGAACCCCCCACCCACTATACTCTCAACTTTTATATGCATAGCTTAAGGATGCCATATGGATTAATCAACGTATGGCTCAAGGTTTCCTTGTGGCTTGTCCATAACACATCCCCTCATCAAGGTTTAGGAACCTAGGTTTATGGCTAGGCTAATATTAAGGAGTTAACCTACCATGATATTCCTTCCCCTTATCCCCTTAGCACTTCCCCTCTTGTGGAGTCATAGCCCCCCATCTCATCTTCATCCTTCCTTCCTCTGTAGCCATTATAAATTTATATTAACATTAAATATATGCATAATTACAGTGTTCTGGCCATCCTAACCCTTTTCTCTTGGCTTTCAGTCGTGACATCAACAAAATATATAGTTTACAATTATGGGGTCAAATTTGTGGTGTTACAAAGATTGCTCAACGAGATTGGGGAGAGAATATGTCAAAAAAATGTTTATATCTGATAGGAATAAACATATTTTGTAGCAAAATGATTATTTTTCCAACCACAATTCTAATAAGAGTCCAACAAAATTTTCAAGCATGAGCAGACATCCACCATGCTCAAGTTTTGTACATGGTGGAAAGACACCCCTAATGATCTTGATTTCTTGTTTTCATGAATTGAACAATAAAAAAATGTTTATTATAGGATTAGACAACTCTTCTATAAAGTGTACAACAACTCTAATTTACTTTTCTATCAAACCTTTACTCTTCCTAATTTCAATAATGGAAAATGACTCATAATTTTATTTTTTTTAAACCACGATTCACACCAATATTTTAAATACAACATAATAATAATAACAAAATCACAACATTGATCTCCAAGTCTTCCCTTTCCACTCGAAACATTTTTTTAACATGGTAAACCAATTCAATGTTTGTGCGATTAGATAATCTTTTAATTTTGATTGATCTTTAAAATCTTTATTATAAATTTAAAGTCACCAAGCCTTTTATATTTAAGTCGTAGGCGTTTGATCAACGAGAAGCATAACCATCCACGTCGGCTAGATTCCTCACTCATAGAGCGAATGGAATGCTGCCACGTGGATGGTTCTTCTTCTTTCTGAAGCGACCCAGACCCAGTTTCAAGTGCTCACTGAAGCGACCCAGTTTCCAGTTTCAAGTGCTTACTGTTTTCTTGCAGCTGGACCCAAAGTCTCGCCCTCATTTGTCAAACTGACCCAGTTTCGAGTGCTTCAGGTCATCCATCTATCTTTCTGGTTTCACCTGCTCAAGTCTAGGAATATCGGTAGCAATCGCAATGACAACTTCTTCCTGAAAGCTGAGGGCAAAATGTAGGAGCCATGCTTGCAGTTTGGTCAAAATCTATAAGCTCCCTGATGTACCTGGCACTCTCAGTTTTGGGAGTTTTATATATAAATAAAATTATTTTTATCAAAAAATCAGAGTCAATTTTTTACCATGCAAAAAAAAGTGAGCTTACACATTCCCAGAAGATGTTGCCACAAATGGACTTGGAGTGCCACGCTTTGAAGCTCTTCATTGCTAAGTATCTGTCGCCAGCATGTAAAATTTATTCAACTACTGTTCAAACATAGATAATACCTTCAGCTGTATTTTTCCTACTATTCTAACCCTCTGATTATGAAGGTGGGGTTGTATCAACAATCCTCGATTCAGTGCAGCAGATCCTGCCACATAAATGCATAACATATTATATTACAAAATCATCTAACTGTATTGAATTTCTAAAACGCGCCATTCAAATCACAATGAAACAGACTAATCGATCTTTAAATAAAGAATACCCTCATCCAGAGTTTCTCAATCATTTAACACTGAAATGCTTACCTTCCTTCAACACTGAAAATTCAATAGCTCTTGACACAATTCGGGAATTTATCAAAAAATCCCCAAAACCCACAAAGTAATAGACCGGTGGCTTCGACCGCCAATGGATCTCTACTTACCGCCCTAAGCTTCTAGGCGAAGAAGGCCGGATCTTTATCAAATTTCTTTTCCACATGTAGAAGCACAACAGCATGCTAAAAAAATCTACTACGAATGTGTCATGGGCGCCTGTATTTGCAAGAAACAAGGGATATCTTTAACCATACCTTAGAGAATTCGCGTTGGAATCTGCGAGTATCTAGTGCAAAAATCCGCATGCTTTTACTGTGTATGATCTTCAACTTGGCTCTGCTATTCTGAGTAGCCGACTGACTATCAGATGAATAAGAAACCAAATACAACTATAATGGAGGGTCGATAGAAGCCAACTCTATTTTTATTTTTCAAAACAGATATGCTTCCCCTGTATCTGCCGCGGATCGGAATACTTGCATATCAAATTCCATTGTAGAGATCCTCGATCCTTCCTTTTTGTTTTCGTTTGTTGGAGAACCGCCACTTCCGCTGGTAATTACTTCCTCGTAGGAACTGAATATCTGAGACCTTGAAGCGTACAGATCTATAATATACACAAATTGGTCGTTGTCGACGCTCCCGAAGGAAGATGACATGGCTTTGATCCAATTTCGCAGCTTCTGCATGAAATGGTTATCTACATCATCATCGTCAGAGTAATTGGAGTGGTCATATCGGTCATTGTACTTCTTGGAAATCAAACAGCCTTTCCAACCCTTGCTTCTCTGCCAAGAGCCATGTCGTTGCTATTCTAAACCCTTGAAAAGATTGAAGAAAGGTGAGTTTTCTTTGCATGACACGTACCTTTCTCTGCGTGAGGTACATGTGGACACACATTTTCCATACACGTGGCCGTTTCCATTTATCAGCATTTATCAAATACAATGTTCGCGGTGGAAGTGGCCATGCAAGAAAACGGTTAGACCAGGCTCGTGGACTCTTACTCCGCTATTTGGTGGAGGTTCGTAAAGATCGAGATATATTGCATGTAATTTAGTAAAATTTTCTTTATTAAAGTTTTTTGTTCATGATGATTTTGTTTATTTTTTATTAATTTTATTTATAAGTGTGTCGCATGTGATTTTAATCAAAACAATGATTGTGGTGATGTGATTTTAATCAAAACAATGACCGTGGTGGTGAAAATTGGTAATAATGTCTTTCAAGGTTGAAATATGTTTTGCTATATTTGGAAAAATAATTAATATATAAGTTTTGTTATTTTGGGAAAAATAAAATAAAAAATTTGGAATAGGTTTTGTTATTTTTAAAACTTAAAATCTAATATATAAATTTGTTGTGGAAAATTAATGTACATTAATAATATTTCAAGTTTGATATATATGGGGAGGGAAACACTCTTTTCTCCTAACTATTCAAGCTATAACCAATGAACGAAGAGTATCACAACCAATATTCCCAACTACCCAATCTAAACTTTAATGACAAATTTAACTTATATATTATGAAAATTGGTAGTTTAAAAATATATGTTTAAATTATATCTTAAAATTGTTATTTAAACTCAATTTAAAGAAAGTAGTTGTAATGATTATCTTTATTATGGCCATGAAATGTACCTAGATTTTATGAAAATGAATTATGGCCATGATATGTACCTAGATTTTATGAAAATGAATTATGGCCATGATATGTACCTAGCCTTCATGAAAATGAATTATGTGTTTGTAGGGATGTGATTTTTCAAAGATTCATTATGTTTTTAACGGAAATACTTTTTATTTTTGCGGTTGCTTGGTTTTTATTTTTTTGGGGTTAGTGGGTGATTTATTAGAAAGAAAAAAAAATAGTCATTGCTTTGATTTTTATGGTGATAATTTATTTATTAAATTTTTTGTTGGAAATAATGAAAATTTGGTAAGTGAGAATGTAACATTGTGTATGTTGTTATACCCTATACCAATATAGATCCATATTAAACCCTCTATCAAGCACCACCGAGAGAAATTCAATTTCTTGAGGTGTAATTGCTTGATAGATCTCTGTTTAAGATTGATCTATGCTTCTTTTCTTCTTTTTTTAAGTCAATTTAGATTTTTTTAATAACTTTTTATTTAATTTTATTTTATGAGGCTACTTCCTTTTTTTTTAGCCGACATGATTTTTTTTAATTATTTTATATTTTTGGTAGCATAACGTTAGGAACATGACAACATATCTACTGTAGTGGGCTGTAGAGCACCTCACTATTCTCGATGTAATCATGAATCCCTATATTCTAGGTGGAAACAAAACATTGTACAGTTTGTTAAGTATAGAAATGTGATAAGAACTAGTATGGAAAAAATATTAATCATATTAACTTCAAACAAATATTGTTCTGGAACTTCTAGAAAAGAAAAATATGCACGTGGGTTATCTAAAGCCTTCCTTTCTTTTACAATGTTCCTTAAAAATCCCTCATTCCTATTATTGTAAATATGAACATACTATTCTAACATATATTGAGATTTTCAAAACATAAAACCTGAGATAGATAGATTGAAAAGCAGCCTTTTTCAAATGTTATGTTTGTTCTATGTTTTGTTCTCTTCCTCAAATTCATGTTCTTTTCCTCGAATTCATGAACTTCTATTCCATTTTCTCTTGAGCTTGGATAAATGTTTCTTCCTTCATTGCTATACTACTCATGGAGAACCCTCTAAAATGTTAGGGCTTCTAATTGTGTTAGGAGTTATTTAGGCCAACATGTTGTGCTTAGAAATCAACCTTTCAATTTGAGCATTATGTGTAGTCGTCCTCATTTCCAACTCTGCATTATTTACCTTTAATTTATCATACTAAGCGTGGATTATATCATTAAATTGTGCAATTGTCACCTAGAGTTTCTCCATCTGGTGGGATAGACTCCTCATGACTCGAGGAAATTCTTCCACTTTGCAAGGGTTGCACCTTAATTTTCATTAATGACCATCCACTATGTCAGCTTAATTATCCTTGACAGTGAAGTACTCACAACAGCCTAAAGCACAAACCAAAACACCAACCAAATCACACTCCAATCCACCAATTCAAGGTGCATACCATTCCCATAATTTCAACAAAATCGTGAAGGTTTTTCTTATTGCCAAATTGTATGCCTTCGCCAACCTACATGCACAATAATGGAGAGATGCACTGTAATGTCCCAATTTTGACCCCCTTTGCATTAAATCGTAAATGATGTAAATATTGTAATTTAATCATGGTGAGGAGCTCAAGGCCAAGGCCCCACCATTGATTTAGCGTTTTATGTATCGGCAATTAAAAATAGATGCCTATGGTTTTTGTGCTAGATAGGCACAATGTAAATAAGACATCATGTAAATACGAATTTTAATGAAAAACCCACAACTAGCTATGCAATGCAACAAAGAGATGGGGGCATGATTCTACAAGGAATAGGGAGGGAAATTATTCAAACCCTTGAGCCAATGGTGTTGATCCATGTGTCAATGACAAAACCCATAAACCACCAACTACCCATTTTGGGTTATGCACCCAATCATTTAATTCTTCCAGAAATTGGTTGAGGTAGTTAATGCCTTGGGAATGAAGAGGTATGGCAGCCAATTTCGTGTATGGGCAAGCCATCAACCTAGGAAATCGTATTTTGTCTCCTTGGGCAAGAAAACACCCACGAAATGGGGCCCAAAAGCCATTCTAAACCCACAGTCTTTCCTCTCTCACGCAGTCTGAACTACTGGGTCTTTCCCCATCATGTTTTTCATCATTTTCCTACATTTTACCATGGCTGGGAGAGGAGGACCACGATTTGGGACTGTTATGGAGGTCGCTTTTGCCCCAGAATGTCCATGGACTTTTTTTTCTGAAATTGGATTTGGCTTCCCAAGGTTGTTCCCCATATTCCAGTTTCGTTTTTGGGTTTCTCACGTTTTTCTGAAGCTAATGAAAACCCCATCTTTGGGTATCTCACTGTAAAAACGTTTCTTCATGCCCAACACTTATACTTTTACTGTTATGTGCATCCGTGTTTTGATTTGAATCTGTGAGCAAGAAACTTGGAGTGGTAGTGGACAGAATTGGCTTGATAAACCTAGTGGAGGGAGTAACCTCTCAAGAAGATCAAGAGGGCTAGCTACTCTTCTATGCAGACCTGGGACACTCTAGAATTGGAAGGTATGGCCTGAGGGACTGTGAATTGGTGAAGGGAATACTTCCTTGAGTGGGGTGTGTAGGCATTGTGGGTGCCAAGCTAGATAGATCTTGTAGAGGTATCCATAGCTCTATGGTTGAGCTCACTAGCTTAGCAATTCTTCCTTTCCATTTCCTAATAGCCTGATAAACCCAACTGTAGTTTGGCTTGGCTGATTTGGTGTATCTTTGGGCTATGTGTGAGTCTATTGTTCCCTGATTCCTTGTGGAGATCATGCCCAGCTCGGGGGTGGAAGTGTGTGGAGATATTGATGACCACAACTGGCCTATGGTTGGGTGGAACATTGCAGTTGCATAGCCAGTTGCTTGGGACTACTTTGTTAAGATAATTATTCTCTTTTATAAATGCTGCAATGTCTTTATTTAATGGCTGTCACAGAAATGTTGAATGTATGTTAGATATTAAACATGATTTTTAATCCCGCTGTGTTTCTATAATATGCACATGTATATGTCTTTTTATACTATGTGAATGCTTACTTAATGGATATGGGGCTAGATGCCCGGATTTAGTGTCGCGCCCTCTCTATCATGCTGGTATGATGGGAGGGGCCATTGCATTTTGGTATCAGAAATGTTGGTTGCAGCATTGGACCTCTATGGGCCAAATCCAATTACAGTCACAAGGGAAGATCCCTTCCTGATCACCACAGGTCTCAGCATCGGGCCTAAACTGGTTAAGTTGGATAGTTTGCAAAGGTAAGATCACCTCTTGCTGAGCAGCAGTCATCACAGGAAGAAGAACAGAAGAATCCGAAATTGTTTTAAGTGTTTTTGAAAAAAAATTGTTTAAGTCTGTTTCGGGAAGAATTCGGAAAGATGGCCTGAAACTATGGAAGGATTCCGTGAATCATTCTGCAATTGGGGAAGAGTTCGGCAAATCATTCCGAAATTGCGGAAGAGTTCGGCGAATCGTTCCGCAAATTGCGGAAGAGTTCGGCGAATCGTTCCCAAATTGCGGAAGACTTCGGCGAATCATCCCACAACTGCGGAAGACTTCAGAGAATCATCCCGCAACTGCGGAAGAGTTCGATGAATCGTCCCGCAATTGCGGAAGACTTCAGCGAATCGTCCTGCAACTGCGGAAGACTTCAGCAAATTGCCCCGAAATTGCGGAAGACTTCGGCGAATCGTTCCGAAACTGCGGAAAGAATTCCGGAATGTCTTCCGAAACTGCAGAAAGAATTCTGGAATGTCTTCCGAAACTGCGGAAGGAATTCTCTTCCGAAACAGGTCGAAAGAACTCCACAAGTTGCTCCGAAACAAGGAATTTCATCCATTTTTCAGGGAGATTTTCAGGTGCCGAAAATGGAAAAAAATTGCCATGGAACTTATGCGCCATATGTCGTTGATTGTGAGAAAATTCTATGATTTGACAAATTGTCAATATAGTATTTTCCCACGAGCATGAAAGTAATTTATGAATTTCTGAGAATATAATGTAGCTAACAATTGTGTTGATGAACACATTTTGCAGAATCACAGTTACATCAGGGCAGTACTCTAGATAGTACACTTGGAAAGTTTTGGATCTTGGTTGGGCCAAGAAAATCAACATCATGGATGATGCACATGATCCCTATGAGCCTGAGACAGATGCCATGGGGGAGAACATACATGTTGAGAATGCTGAAACAAAATCTAATGGGAGAAGAAATCAAGAGATTCCTCCAGGTATTGCAGCCACCATGAGAACCCTAAGGGTGGAGTTGCAAAGCTGTAGGGAAGATAATGAAAGGATGATTAAAGCTCAGGAAGAACAAAATCAGTTGAATGCAACCATGCTACAGAGTTTGACAGACATCCAAAGGCAAATAAACTCTGGGCATCAGACATCAAATCTAGAAAGGGGTGGGAGTAGTTCTAGGAGGAATTCCCGTAAGAGGGCCAGTAGCTTAAGAAGAGTTTCTACAGACAGAACATATACTCCAGAGATCTCTTCTAATGAATCATCTGACTTTGAAGAATCCATTGAGGGTTCAAGCTCTTCATCTCGCGGGAGTAAGAGGAAGAAGCACTACAAGAACAATTCACATGGGGAATTTAAGAAGGTGAAACCTCCTACATTTAATGGAGAGATAAAGTCTAGTCAAGAAGCTGAAGCTTGGCTTCTTGGGATGAGAAAGTATTTCCAAGTCCAAGACTATTCGGGAAATGTGAAGGCAAGGGTAGCCATCTTCAACTTGAATGGAAGAGCATCTACATGGTGGGAACACATCAGGCAAGTAAAGAAGATCAATGAAAGGAAGATCGTATGGAAGCAGTTCGAGAAATACTTCAATCAGAAGTACCTCTCTGATAGGTACTATGATGATAAGATCAAAGAGTTCCATGAGCTGAGATTGGGACAATTGACCATGGAGGAATATGCAAAAAAATTCTTGGAGCTGCTAAGGTATGTCAGGTATATTCGAGATGATAATGTGAAAATTCATCGTTTCCTAAGTGGACTGCCCCAGTCATATAAAGACATAATTGAGTTTGATGAACCTCGAACTCTAGAGGAGGCCATAAGAAAGGCCAAGTATTGCTTTGATCAAAACAAAAGAAAACCAGAATTCCATAAGGCATGGAAGGATAAGAAAAATGAAAAGTTTGATCAAAGGAATAAGGGGTTCAAGCCTCCTCAATTCCGGGATCAGCAAAGGCAACCATCACAGGTTGTGACTAAGCCAACTAGGATGATGGGAGACAAGCCAAGAGATCCAAAGGAGCCAAGAGAACCACTTCAATGTTGGGGTTGTGGAGGAGACCACATGCTTAGGAACTGTCCACATCGGAATGGGAATCCAAATCAAGTCCATAACATCCAGGGAGCTGAAACTGTGGGTCAAGTGGCGAGGAAAATCCCTAGAATCTATGTAGCACTAGACGACCGTCAGGCAGATCATCAGTCAACTGTGGTTGAAGTTGAAGGTAAGATTGCTAAGCAATCTGTTTCTATTTTGATTGATCATGGATCTACTCACAGTTATGTCACTCCTAGAATTGTTGAGATTTGTGCTTTCAAGAAATTAAAGCATAGTAAATCATGGTTAGTTCAACTAGCCACTGGAACCAAGAGAAAAGTTAGTGAAATAGTAAAGAAATGTCCATTAGAGATGGATAGGCTATTCACTTATGCAGATCTGAATATTTTACCACTGGGTTCCTATGATATTCTCATTGGAATGCATTGGTTAGAAGCACACAGAGTTAAACTTGACTGCTACAATAAGACATTTGAATGCATGGATGAAGAAGGAAACCCGAGGGTTGTAAAAGGAATTCCAAAGGTGACTTCTGTTAGACAGGTTTCAGCCATGCAGCTGAAGAAGTTCTGTAGGAAAGGATGTCAACTGTATGCAGTTCACATTTTAGAGGCAGCAGAGAATGAAACTCTTAAATTGGAGGACTATCATGTATTGCAAGAATTTAGGGATGTTTTTCCTGATGAGATTCCAGGACTTCCTCCAAAGAGAGACATTGACTTTACAATTGAACTTGTGCCAGGAGCGGCACTAGTGTCTAAGACACCCTACAGGATGAGTACACCGGAATTGCTAGAATTGAAAATGCAATTACAAGAGTTGCTGGAAAAGAAATATATTAGGCCAAGTGTGTCCCCGTGGGGAGCACCTGTTCTATTTGTGAAAAAGAAAGATGGAACACTCAGGTTATGTATTGACTACAGGCAGTTGAACAAAGTCACTGTGAAGAACAAATACCCATTGCCCCGAATTGATGACCTTTTTGACCAAATGAGAGGAGCAAAGGTATTTTCAAAAATTGACTTGAGGTCTAGTTACCATCAAGTAAGAATCAAAGAAGAAGATATTCTTAAGACCGCCTTTAGAACGAGGTATGGACACTATGAGTTTGTAGTGGTACCATTCGGTCTCACAAATGCACCAGCTACATTCATGTGTCTCATGAATAATGTTTTTAGCAAGTATTTGGACAAGTTTGTTCTTGTATTCTTAGACGACATTCTCATCTATTCTAAGAATGAAGAAGAGCATGAAGAACATTTGAGAATGACAATGCAATTACTAAGGGAGTATATGTTGTATGCAAAGTTGAGCAAATGTGACTTTTATAAAGATAGAATTCATTATTTGGGTCACATCATCTCCGACGAAGGAATATCTGTAGACCCTGAGAAGATTGAATCCATTATGAATTGGCCAACTCCAAGGAATGTGACTGATGTGAGATCTTTTATGGGCCTTGCTGTTTACTACAGGAGGTTTATCGAAGGATTCTCCAAGGTTGCAAACCCGATCACTTCTTTACAAAAGAAGGGGATAAAGTTTGAATGGTCACCAAGATGTGAGGAAAGTTTTCAACGGTTGAAGAATCTTCTTACAAGTGCACCTATTTTGAAGATTGCGGACCCGGAAAAAGACTTTGTGGTGTGTACCGACGCATGCAATCAAGGACTTGGAGGAGTTCTTATGCAAGACAACCACGTGATATGCTATGAGTCAAGAAAGTTGAAGAAGCATGAGAATAACTATGCTACTCATGATATAGAACTTGCAGCCATAGTACATACCTTAAAGATGTGGAGGCATTACTTAATGGGAAGAAAATTTGAGTTAAGGACAGACCATTGTGGTCTGAAATACTTGTTTGATCAACCAACTTTAAATGCTAGGCAAGCTATATGGTTGGAGTTTTTGTGTGAATTTGATTTTGAAATCAAACACATAAATGGGAAAGAAAACAAGGTGGTTGATGCACTCAGCAGGAAGGTACATGAAATGCATGTGGCAACACTTAGTACTTGCCAACCAGATTTGAAGCAGCAGATTGCTAACCATATTGCTGAGGATGAAGTATACGTGCAGATAAAGGACAAATTGTAGTAGCAAAACCTTGAAAAGAAGTATGAAGGCTATCATTTGGAAGAAGGCGGACTTCTTACTTATAAGAATAGAGTCTATATTCCAAATGCGGCAGATTTAAGAAGAATTGTTATGGATGAAATCCATAAAGCTCCATACTCTGGTCACCCAGGATATCAGAAAACAATTGCTACAGCAAGAAAATATTATTTCTGGCCAGGCATGAAGAATGACATCGCTGAATACATTTCTAAGTGCATGGAATGTTAGCAGGTGAAGAGTGAACACCAACATCCAGCAAGTTTATTGTTCCCAGTGCCAATTGCAGAATGGAAATGGGAAGTAATATCCATGGACTTTATTACAGGATTGCCAAAGATTGTGAGACAACATGATTCCATCATTGTTGTGGTGGACAAGTTAACAAAGGCAACACATTTTATACTGGTTAAATCCACACATAAAGCCGATGCCATTGTAAATATTTTCATGAAGAAAATTTTCAGATTACATGGGTTGCCTAAGGCAATAATTTCTGACAAGGATACCAAGTTCACTTCCATTTTTTGGAAAGGTCTCTTTGCAGATTTGGGTACACAGCTAAGCTTAAGCACCGCATACCATCCTCAAACAGATGGGCAAACAGAAAGAGTAAATCGGGTGCTTGAAGACATGCTCCGCATGTATGTAATGGAAAAACCATCCAAGTGGGAGGATTATCTACACATGGTAGAATTTGCTTATAACAATGGGAAACAAGCATCGTTGGGAATGAGTCCTTATGAGGCTTTATATGGCAGAAGGTGTAGGACACCAGTGACTTGGGACAATCCAGTGAACAGAATTGTACTTGGGCCAGAATTACTTAAGGAAATGGAGCAAGAAGTTGCCAAGATCAGACAGAATTTAAAAACAACCCAGGATAGACAGAAAAGCTATGCAAATAAACATAGAGTGCATAGGGAATTCAATGTTGGGGATCATGTGTATCTTAGAGTAAAATCAAGGAAGAGTTCCTTGAAGCTTGGGAGTTGTGCCAAGCTATCACCTAGATATTGTGGGCCATTTGAAGTGCTTGAAAGAATAGGGCCAGCTGTATATAGACTTTCATTGCCTGCTAGCACTAAAGCTCATAATGTTTTTCATGTCTCTTTGCTTAAGAAATATGTACATGATCCTAACCATGTGATTAATTGGGATGTGATCCAGGTGGAACCCGAAGGAGAGTTCCAAACCGACCCATTGCGCATCATAGACAAGAAGGTAACATTGCTCCGGAACCGAGCCATCGGACAGGTAAAGGTGCAATGGAAGCACTACGGTCCCAATGAGGCTACATGGGAGCTGGAGGATGCCATGAGGGTTGCATATCCATTTTTGTTCAATTTTGATGAGCACTAAGGACAGTGCTAATGTAAGGGGAGGGGAATGTAATGTCCCCATTTTGACCCCCTTTGCATTAAATCGTAAATGATGTAAATATTGTAATTTAATCATGGTGAGGAGCTCAAGGCCAAGGCCCCACCATTGATTTAGCGTTTTATGTATCGACAATTAAAAATAGATGCCTATGGTTTTTGTGCTAGATAGGAACAATGTAAATAAGACATCATGTAAATACGAATTTTAATGAAAAACCCACAACTAGCTATGCAATGCAACAAAGAGATGGGGGCATGATTCTACAAGGAATAGGGAGGGAAATTATTCAAACCCCCTTGAGCCAATGGTGTTGATCCATGTGTCAATGAGAAAACCCATAAACCACCAACTACCCATTTTGGATTATGCACCCAATCATTTAATTCTTCCAGAAATTGGTTGAGGTAGTTAATGCCTTGGGAATGAAGAGGTATGGCAGCCAATTTCATGTATGGGCAAGCCATCAACCTGGGAAATCGTATTTTGTCTCCTTGGGAAAGAAAACACCCACGAAATGGGGCCCAAAAGCCATTCTAAACCCACAGTCTTTCATCTCTCACACAGTCTGGACTACTGGGTCTTTCCCCATCATGTTTTTCATCATTTTCCTACATTTTACCATGGCTGGGAGCTCGTTTTTGTGTTACACAGTGGCTAGGAGAGGAGGACCACGATTTGGGACTGTTATGGAGGTCGTTTTTGCCCCAGAATGTCCATGGAAGTTTTTCTGAAAATGGATTTGGCTTCCCAGGGTTGTTCCCCATCTTCCAGTTTCGTTTTTGGGTTTCTCACGTTTTTCTGAAGCTAATGAAAACCCCATCTTTGGGTATCTCAATGTAAAAACGTTTCTTCATGCCCAGCACTTATACTTTTGCTATTATGTGCATCCTTGTTTTGATTTGAACCTGTGAGCAAGAAACTTGGAGTGGTAGTGGACAGAATTGGCTTGATAAACCTAGTGGAGGGAGTAACCTCTCAAGAAGATCAAGAGGGCTGGCTACTCTTCTATGCACACCTGGGACACTCTAGAATTGGAAGGTATGACCTGAGGGACTGTGAATTGGTGAAGGGAATACTTCCTTGAGTGGGGTGTGTAGGCATTGTGGGTGCCAAGCTAGATAGATCTTGTAGAGGTATCCATAGCTCTGTGGTTGAGCTCACTAGCTTAGCAATTCTTCCTTTCCATTTTCTAATAGCCTGATAAACCCAAATGTAGTTTGGCTTGGCTGATTTGGTGTATCTTTGGGCTATGTGTGAGTCTGTTGTTCCCTGATTCCTTGTAGAGATCATGCCCAGCTCGGGGGTGGCAGTGTGGAGATATTGATGACCACAACTGGCCTATGGTTGGGTGGAACGTTGCAGTTGCATAGCCAGTTGCTTGGGAATACTTTGTTAAGATAAGTATTCTCTTTTATAAATGCTGCAATGTCTTTATTTAATGGCTGTCATAGAAATGTTGAATGTATGTTAGATATTAAACATGATTTTTAATCCCGATGTGTTTCTATAATATGCACATGTATATGTCTTTTTATACTATGTGAATGCTTACTTAATGGATATGGGGCTAGATGCCCGGATTTAGTGTCGCGTCCTCTCTATCATGCTGGTATGATGGGAGGGGCCATTACATGCACCATTTTAAGGAGAGGAGGTTACATCCAAATTCCAACCAAACTACCACTTGCAAATCAAAAATCTTGGTTGGACTAGGCTTATATAGGCATCCTCCACAAAATAACGTCAATCCCACCTCCATGATGAATGTCTGTCATGTCTACAATTCAACACCTCCTCTACCCGACCATGAGCAAGAGTATAGGGCGGAGGGGGGTGTGGGACTTTAATCCTAATTGCATGCAAATTAAATTCATGTGCCATTTGTCAATAATTTTTAAGTGGCTATTAGACCTATAGTTCTTGGTAAATTTGATCATGGGAGATAATCAATAATTAATTCTCCCCATTTTTGCACAAATTTCCTCAATTTAAGAGCACTCATTTATTATCTAATGAACCAGCTTGTGCACTATGATGGTCTAGAATATGGAAGTACTTTATCATATCAAAATCCTTGGCAATCCTTTGAACTTAATCAAGCATTCTGGTTAGCCTTGAGGACTTAGCAAAATTCAGACTTCTTATTTTCCTAATAAGAATCGAAGAATCTCAAATAACTATTATGTTCTTGACTTGGTGTGGTCGCATGAGTTTTAATCCTTAATATAAAGTTTAGATTTTTCCTTATTATTAGAGCTTCACTTTACCTCTAGCGTAGGTCAATTCAAGTTGTCTCTAAATATCCTAAACAACCCCCTTCACATGCCATGTCATAAAGACATTAATTAGTTACCATATATTCGTTGAAAGAATTGTTTTGCAATAATATGTAAGCTCCAATATACTATGTTTTTTATTCTAAATATATATTTATTAATAATATTTTTTTATTAAAATATTAATAAAACATTTATTGATTAATTACTAGTGACATTATTTTATAATAAAAAAATACTTTTTTAAACTCCGTAATGATTAATATATCCAAAACTCTAACAAATTTATATAATTTCTTAATGATCAATATATCCAAAACTCTAACAAATTTATTCTAATTATATAGAACAAAATAAGTGGTTTTCATTTGCAAGTTTTACCCAGTTTTAAAAATATATATATATTGCAAAGAATTTCTTCATAATGATAAATAAATTTATTAATTGTTTTATTTAGTGAAAAAAGTTTCTAATTGGTGGAGGAGATGTTTCTAATTGGTGGAGGAGATTGACATAAATCCTTAGAGGAATATATTATAGATGAGACAAATCCTTAGTAGTAGAATATCAATGGTTATTATTAATGCTTGATAAATTCATAACGGATGGATGAGTCTACTATTATATTTATCTAGATCGAAAAAGCTCTGGCTGAGCAGCCGCGATATAGTTGGTTTTGATGTTGCATTCACTTTGAAAGATCCGTATGGGGGATGGACATTGTGTTTCCTGTGATAGTCTAGTGTTATAAGTTGTACCTAGAATATATCTGTCTCACTTTCGTTTTAATGTCCGATCGTTGAAGCTCAGAGCACTCATTATCATCGTTTTGATCAATCAATCATGAGCAAGAAAAATTGAAAAGATCATGTTGTAGAAGAGAGACAACACTAAGTGGGTACGTTCCACCTTTTACTTTTTATATGATGAATCAATATGTTGGTTAAAGGAGTCACTCACTAACTCAAAGTGATGGTAAGTTTAAGCTCGAATCATTTTATGTCAAAAAAGATGCTCTAACAGCTAAGGTAATCTACTTGAATTCATACTACATAGACCTACTCCATCCCATATCATAGGAAATAAACATTAAGAGGCAACAAAACAAGGTTAGTTGTAGTGCCATCCCAGTGGCTCACTAGCATAAATATCCTTCAGAATCCCTCATGTGGTCACACTTTCATTATTCACTCAGCATCTCTTTGTTACATGTTGTTTCTATAGTGCAATTTTAGAGTTTTTTCACATCATGAATAGGGTGACTTTCTCTCCAAGTATGATGCTTGCATTCCTAAGTAATATTTTGTTTATTTTAGCCCTATTTTTATGCAATTTTAACTCTAAGAAGGAACTACCCTCCATTTTTGTTGTAGCATCCTCCTTTTGAAAGGACATTTAGACATTATACTAAAGTGGCCTGCATATTTTTCCAAAGTACCCAGTTTTCGACTGTACTGAATGCATCAATACCTTCAAAACATTGATTAAAACACTACTTGATTTAGATTTTGAAAACACAATTTAGCCAGTTTCCTAGGAAAACGTACCATCCTATGAAAATAGTCGAATCTTTAGACTTCCTTCCTTCACTTAATGTTTGTTACAATTTAATTTAGGCTGGCATGCTCCTACACATTCATTGATTGTGTTAACGAGATTTTTGATGATTATTGGCTATTGTTTAGAACCAAACGGTGAACCCTTAATCCATCACTATTAGCAAATTTGGCTTATGCTAATAACTATAAGTTCATGTATCGTTTGGTTGTATCTGGTTAATAACAGTTGGTTCCTGATATTGAAACCATGATTGTTTTTTCTTTTTTCAGTTTCTTTTCAGGTTCAGCTAGTAGTTAAATTTGGCACTTATTTACTTTTATTTTTATTTTAATTAGCAGCTATATAGTGTCAACATCAAGTGTAACACATGGAAATGTTATAAAAACTTTGTGTAACACATCAATATAAAACTGATACAAAATCAAAGCCGATTATTGATATTTTTAATAAGATGTTTCTTCTAAATTTGATAGATAATTAAGAAATTTATAAGCCACACAATTAATCAATAGGAGTCCTTAATAAGCTAGAATTGAGTTCTTTACCAATAAAACTAATCAATATGCAATGTATACAGGTTTACAAATTGCATAAATGTTCTAAAATTGGGTTCTCTACAAATAAAACTAATCAATATGCAATATATAAAGGTTTACTAATTACATAAATGTTAGGAGTTAATTTCAATGTATCCCCAACTACCCAATGCAATCATTGTTATTGAAACTTTTTTATTCGTTGACATTGGAGTACATCCGGATCATCTATATGCTCCAAAGGGAACTTCTTTCACTTTCCCTAAAACATCTTAAAATTTTCACTATTTGTCAAATATTTTCAAATATATTTGTCAAATATATATATGTATGTTATAAACTGCTCAAGTATGCATACAATGTAAGATTCCCTTTATAATTTAACTTATGTATGTATAGACTTTAATGGTAATAATAATGATGTACATATAGTAGCCTTGGTCATAATAAATATATATCCTCCTATATATAGATATTTTTGGACAAGTGATTGAGGAATTAAACAAATTGATAGTTCAATAATTCTATTTCTCTTTAGAATTGGTAAAGAAAAATAAAATTGCTTTTCTATACATCCGAGTTTTCTAATATATGTGTTTTGGGTATGACATTGTGGGCAAGGTTTACCTTATATAAAATTAGTCAAAGTAATAAAGAAATAAAAAGTAGTGAACTTACAGCTAGAGAGATAGGATGCAAAGATGTAAGACCTAACCGAGTGGAGAAGAAAAACCATCAAGGTTGCAATTGGCAAACTGGTGTAGGAATATGCAAGACCAGGTGAGGCTGAGGCAAGTCTAAGCTCTAAAGAGAATAGCCCAGGAATATGGCAGAATGAATGTAGACATATGATAAATGAGAATTACCGGCTTTTGAGAATAAAACGCAAATTTTAACTGTAACATATAGTACATATGATAAATGAGAATTACCGGCTTTTGCATTGGTGAACACAGTGTGATAGGACTGCAATGGCTGGACAACTTCATCAGGCTTTGCATAACGCATTTGGAATCCTCTCAAGCTATTATAACCATTGTTTTCATTGATATTATTGCAGAAATATTTTTTCAAATTGTTTATATATTCAAGATATAGTAGTAATCTATAGTGTTGAGATTACTACTACAGAGATTGTAAGAAAAGCAATTGTAGTTGGCTCACTGTGTTAATGAACTTAACATTATTTTTTGTTATGGGTTGAGTGCCTATGTCTTTGTAATATGAGATTGTTACAAACTTTGCTCTTTTCCTACCAGTATCCTTCGCTACTATACTTATGTTTTTGTTCCTTCTAACTTTCCTCTTTTCCTATCGACATTCAATTTTACCCCTCAAGAAGCAAATGCTAGTTTTAAATATATAAGTTGAACATCGCAGCCTAGTATCTTTTTATAAGTAGATCCTCATCAAATTAAAAATATATAGGTTGAACCTCACAGCCTTGTATCTTTTTGTAAGTTGATCCTCACATCAAAAGAAACGTCAATATTATACCTCTTAATTTATAAAAGTGGAAGTGGTGTACTTTTTGTTCGTTTTATTTAAATTTTTTTTGATAAAGATGAGTGTAAACTCGGCACAACTTTGACGAAATAATAGAATACAAATATTTGTATTTATCAATTTGCTTTTATTAAATATTAAGTATGACATTTCACCTTTATCCTTTTCAAATTAATTACAATGTCTTTATAAATTTAAAAAGAAATTCCAAAAAGTTAAAGGAAAACGAGAGTATTAAAATCCTCATTCCCTCCTAAGGAGATCCCCATTTTGCTTAAAATAGGTTTGGTTAAAATATGAATTTCTTACTTAAAATATTTCTAAAATATTTTTACAGGGAAAAGTTATAATAATAATGGTTATTTAATTTTAAAGTTATGTTAGATACTAAATTGGTGTATGAGATTTCTTGTTTTTTTCTTTTGAAAACAAATCGCAATTTATTTATAATATAAATCAATCATATTGATGATTATTTAATTTTAAAGTCATGTTAGATACTAAATTGGTGTATGAGATTTTTTGTTTCTTTCTTTTGAAAAAAAATCGCAATTTATTTATAATATAAATCAACCATATTGTTCATATACCTCATAGATCTTTACAAATATAAATATGGTCATAAAGACCTTTGTTGACCTTTACATAACAAATGCAACCCAAATATATAGCCAGAAAATTATGCTCATAAAACTATGCTAAAAAAAGTACAGAATGATTGATCAAAATGGCTAGATAAAACTTTTGATTATCTTTCTAGATTGACTGCTCATCTTCAAAAATGAAATTAAATGTACATTCAACTATGGTATGGTCCTAAATCAAGCTTCATGAGGTTTTCATTTTCCATTTCCCAATGTTTCCATATACCTTCTCTCACCTATAATCCATCCTTTGACAAATGATCTACCAGCATATTTCTCTCTCTGTAGATGTGTTAAAAAGTTATCACCTAGAACAGACCCAACAATGTGGATAAGTTCCTCATAGATAGGCATCACCATAATATTTTTGGGGGGTCTCTTCAGTCTCATCCAATCAATGACTAGTTTTAAGTCCACAAAAACTTGTGGTCTATGTACCCCCTTTGGCATGGAAAGCATCAGTAAAAGTTTTAAGGCAATCATCTCAACTATGTTATTTGAACTAGAGCCAATACCTGTTAAGTACTTTATCCATTGTGCTTCAAAAATGTATAAAATTCCTCTAGCCCCTCCCATAGCACGGGTACCTTGGGAGGCACCATCAAAAAAGGCCAACTACTTGTTATGTCAATGAATTCCTCAACAATCCTTCTTACCTTTGATGGACCATCATCCCAAGGAAAATGACCAAAGATGGCCAATCCTTTTTGAGGCAGGAATGGAAGGAGCAATGTTGATCTCATCAAATATAAATTTATATCTAGCTACCATAACCCCCAGATAAATATGAAAGGGAGTGCAAGAAAGTTTTTATATGCCTCATTATTTACCCAAGCGTGTAGGGCCTCTACGAAGTCCATTCCAACATAAGTGAAATGAGTATTCTTTACCATAGAAGCAAATTCCCACATCTTGACAATATATGGACAAGTGATGAACATCTGGCCTATATTCTCATTGTGTTCTTTGCACAAAGGACATCTTCTCAGTCCCACCCAAAATATTCTCACCATCGAGTCTTAGACAGGGACTTTATCCAAAAGAGCTAGCCAAAGAAAAAGTTTTGTTTTTAAAGGACACTTGTAATTCCAAATCTCAGTACTCCACCATGGGGGATCAAGTAAATCTTCCTCTTCCCGAATGACCCTATAACCAATATTTGGAGTATATCCTCCTCCCACTACATTTCTAGACCATAATAATTCATTTTCCCTGTCCATCAGTCTGACATGGTTGGTTGGTAATGCCTTAGCATAACCTTCCCACTATATTTTGTCATTGTCTACAAAACCAATATATTTATTTTGTAGCCATGCTTTTCTAAAAGGAGTGGAATTTGTTGCATCTCTGACCTATCCCAGCATGACAAGGCCCTACTCCGTCAGACCTTCCACCATAGCCAAGGGTAATCTATGAGCTCCAGTACTCCCTATCCAAGGGTCCTGGCCAAGTCTAACCCTGTTACCATCACCAACACTCCATACCAACCATTCCCTAATCACATCAAAGGCCATAATTATTGCTTTCCAAAAAATAGAGAAAGAAGTTAATAGTCTATCAATTTTAGTATTGTTAATGAATTGGAAAAGTTTATAATTAGATCATCCATAAATATTATAAAAATAATGTTTAGCTTAATAAACACGCATTAAATATACTTTGGTTTAACCAATTCCTTGAAGAGATTAGATGCATTTTACATGATCTAAGTCATATAAAGATTCAATACTCTTACTAGTATTTGGATTTAATATTGATAAAAAAATTAGTTATTTTACATTTACAATTTGAAAGAATTTTGTATATAAAAATATTTAAAAGACATTGTATTTTTTATTTTTTATTTTTTTTGCTTGAATGTCTCTAACTTTCTAGTCTTTGGTCTAAGAAACCATGACCCAAGGATATCTAAGCTGTCAAAATCACTTGAAGATCACAACCGGCTTAGACCACACCAACTCTTAGCATGGCTGAAGTTTTTTGGTATCTCCTCCCACCACTACCGAATTTGAACCTTGACCACCTACAAACAAAACCCCTATAATACAAACCAAAACCCCTAGAATACAAACCGGGCTAATAAAACTTAAACAATATATTTTTTAAAATTACTCAATCCATTAATAAACAAATAAATTTATAAAAAAAATCCAAACTTCCCTTACACAAACCAATAAAACTTTTTTACTTTCTAAATAACAAAAATAAAACATAAAACTTATCATTTGAAAAAAGAAAAAACAATGTCCTTAGGTTCTTACATAATTATTATAATGAAAAAGCTTGAATGATTACAAAGTTCCCGAGGAGCGAATCACTTTTAAGACCTAAATCCATGCCCAGAAACACCAAATACAATCATTACGGCATTATAGTAATCACTCATCTAAGGAACGAATCACCTAAATCCATGCCGAGCAGGGGTTAAATTTGACGGGCACCCTTACCCATCATGCAAATTTTTTTTGACGGTTTGGTCCGTAAAACTACCCTTCATATAACGTTTAATAAATATTTTTACCTTTATGTACATTTTTGAAAAAACCTATATGGAGAACGCTAGAAATGAAAATGGTCTTTAATATCGGCATCTTCGCATTCTCATTTCTTTCATATCAGCATGTTCTTTCATATGCTCTTTAAAAGACCTCAATGCTTCGGTGCTTCATGCGAGAAATGAGAATGCGAGAAAGCCTATATGCAGTTTTTCTATTTTATGGGACTTTGTTAACATCTAGAAGGTTAAGCATCTCTACCGTCAATTGCTTTGATGGGCCAGGACTGTTGTTTTAACAATTTCTGAACTAAGCTTTGATTTGGATTTATACGACCAGTTTTGTGCCGTGAAAGTTATTTGCATTTCTAAAACAAAAATATGCACTGTCAAAGTCATTTGCATTTCTAAAACAAAAAGATGCAGAAATCTCTGGTCACTGTATACATTCAAGTTATCCACTATTCCAGGTCCACTATATATTATTTGCCTAATCCATAGAACCAATAACCATAATAAGACATGGAAAAAATAAATAGAGCACCAACACACACACAAATGTTTTCAAAGGAAAAGAAATTAAATGACTTAATTAACATTTTGTATTACACAGAGCAACCATGGAGAAATAGAGCTAAATTGACACAAGGAAAAGAGAGTACCATGAAAAGATAGTCCACCAAAATCCAACCCACATTTTGCTAGCGGAAGATAAATTGCAATACGAAGCCAATAACAGAGAGCTGAAGAAAACCCCTTGCTATGGAGCAACTATGGAGTATGGCATTTCCCATTCCAGCCCCAGTTTCTGCTGAAATGAGAGAAATACGGCAATTGCTAGCACTGCCAAAGCAACCAATGGATTCACCTTTCCTCTCAAGAATTCAACCCACTCAGAGCCCATTGCGGACAGCTTCCTTGGCCCCAGTCTACCACGGGAGGAGGAGAAACCAGCAGAATAAGGCCCAAATAAGTGAAACTGATGGAATCATATTATTTACATCAGTTCGCACCACTCAGTATTTCCATTTGAGTTGCCTGGCATTGGTAATAGGAAAAACTGTCGTAGACTGCGAGACTGTACTATGAGTCAATTCTACTGCATAAAACCAAGGAAAATCCGACTGGAATCAGTTAACTCGAGGCAGTTTTATCCTTCCTGAATAATCAAACTGTTATTGGACTTTTCTTTGTTCTTCACACACATGTCCAGCTTTAATTTTGAAAACCCACTTATTGTTTCGTCTGGCATTATCGAAAGCCTTTCTGATTGATTGAAGACCGCACTAAATAAAATTCAGGCACACCCACATAGTGAGTGAAATTCACAATCCTCAACCCATTGGCCTACAAACTCATTGACAATAGGAAAGTTGGGGTTTCTTTAATCCAACACATGTGAGGTGCACGTAAAGGTATACCCCATACCCTTCAATTTATAAGGGATTAGCATGGTCTTAGCAATATCTCTCACTTAAATACTTTAGGGGTGGGACCAATTGTACCAAATATTTTAAATTAATTAGGCCTAACTTAAATGGTAAAAATTTAATTATTATCCTCCCCACCTAATTTCATATTATTAAACAATTAACTAATCTTATACCAATCGATGCCAGTGGTCATTATCATTGGCACAAAGCCGATGAGAATCGAGGCATCTGTAATTACGATGTGTAGAGCATGTGGGTTCAACACCATCATGTGCAACCAATCTATTGGTTTCATCGCCTCACAATCTTTCTCATCTAGTCGAATTTCCCTCGATTTAGGAAGGTCTTTTGGCTACTCGACCATCTCACTCGGTTTCTTTATACCTATTTTTCCACGTAATGGAGTAGAAATATCCCTTAGCTTCTCTCGTCGCTTGTACCTATTTT
The DNA here is from genome assembly GCA_027924585.1 of Larix kaempferi. Classification (NCBI taxonomy): domain Eukaryota; kingdom Viridiplantae; phylum Streptophyta; class Pinopsida; order Pinales; family Pinaceae; genus Larix; species Larix kaempferi. Next base: position 1,623,861 of record BSBM01000597.1, on the reverse strand, counting down.
ATCTTTCTAACTAATGCATGTCTATTATTTTTTTGTGAGTGGACTCGAATGTTTTCAATCCTTCATTTACTTCTCTTACCAACTATCATCATTCTTTCATTTAGAGCACATGGTCAACAACCCCCCCATTGTTGACCCAACTCTTATTGTTCGACAGAGGTGGGTTCAGCATTAGATTCCATTTATTTAATAAATATTCCCACTGTCATTCATTCATGAAGCACTCCCACTCTTTTTGGTGCTCCTTACAATTTGATGAAGCAGGATCGTCCAATGAAGGTCGTGGCTTGACTATGTGACCAACTTCGTTTTCAATAATAAAAAATTATATATCAAGCTCGGTATAGAAAAAAAGAATCCTTCGTGAAGGTCGGTGTATAATTTACGTCAAACTTCGTCGACAGATGATCTTTCTTCTATAGCTTGTTCTTCACATATCTTTTTGACCCACTCGTATAAGTTTTTCCTACCTCCGTTGTATATCTTGTGCATTAGAATTCTTCCATTCTGGGCATCTAATTTGGTCATGAACAATGTCAAGGAATTTATTTATTTCCTAGGGAATGGCCTCTATAAATATTTCATGGGATTCAGTGAAGAACTTCTCCCTTGCCTATGTAATTGTTAGCTTGTCCCGCCTTGCATAGTTCTGGATGTAATTAGCTATTTTCTTGTCCCGCCACTCATGAATCTCTCATTCAATTATCGTCTGAGTATGCTCATCATTTCAGTATGATTATGTACTACCGAAAATGGAACCAATGTTATAGTCTGAGGGTTCACATGGATTCTCAATGGTATGCAAACATATATAAAAGATCACATAGCATACAATATACAAGATACAAGATAACATAGTAAGTGGGACAACAGTAACAAGTCTTTGTATTAAGGCCCGTAGGGGTGTAGCTCAACCAACGATTCACTTGATATGAAGGAAATGTTGTAAATGGAGGTCACGAATTCAAATCACCCCGGATTACCTGTGCCCCATGCTTGCGGGTTGTGTGGGTGCACCTATGGTTATAGTGGTGGCGGACAGGATTGGATCCCTAGACCCCGTGTCATGCGAGTACCAGCCCCTTCCTAGTTGTTGATTCCCCTAGTTACAAAAAAAAAACAAGTCTTTGTATTAAAAGAAGGTCAAATATTGTACAAAACTAATTCCTTATATCCATGGATCACCAGCCTATATATATATGATTTATAAGTAGTTATTCAGTTATAACTAACAGTTCATTCGACTAACCGACGAACTGGACCGACCCTACTATGGTCGGTTGAAGGACTTAGTCGGCTAGTCGACTAGGCTCCTCCAACAATGACTATGGCTTCAAACCAAAAGGCAAAGTGGTTGATTATCCGACGAGGATTTCAGGTATTTCGATATTTTGCGAGGATATATTTGGGATTCACCCGAAGTTTATAGCACCATCGTTTGCTTCATATATAGTTTGTAACCTTAAAAAAAATCAATTAATATACACTAAAACTAGCATACCCCCAAAGCGGGGGAAATGAAATGCCGAGAAGAACTTCAATATGTTGTAAAATGAGAGAAAGTTGAGTGTATGTAGACAATATAATTGTGTGTTTGAAATCAAGTCTAGCAACGATGGTGCAATTCACATTCCTTCTAATGTTGTAGTGTGTGGCATTTCTATGAAGGTCAATCCTTGACGTTCATTGTTACCAATGTCAATGGTTGACCTTGTTAATGTCAATCCTTTGGATTTATGAATAGCCATCTTGAAGGAGATTAGTTTCTTGTTACTTCGATTTATGGGTGGAACTGGTATGTGCTTTGGTTGAGATTGGTCCCTTGGATTCACAATGTAATTATCAAATGCCATGACAACATAGGTTGGTAACTTAGGAGGGATAGATCGAGGTGTGTATACAATTTACATGACCACTATGAGTGCAACATTTACTAATCCTGATTGGACCCATAAATTGCAGGATAACATTACTCGCTTCCCTACACATAGCCATATTTGTTTTTCTAGTTGATTGTCATCCTCTTGTTATGCATTTGGACTATAGATGAAATTTGTGACAGATTGTGCAATAGGCATAGTCAATCCTTGGAGCATGTATTTGTTATGATTGTTTGCAAGATTATTCATTACAAATAGATGGATTGTTGTGTTGAATATTGAACGCTCCTCTATTGACAAGAATATATTAGTCCTAGACTGGAGGAGGCTCCAGTATTCCAAGGTTGGTGCAGCATTGTGGATGTTTTTCAATAGGCATCGAAAATGAAGTTGAGCGACATTAGTACCCCTTTGATGGAAGAATGTTTCCAAAATTATTACAATGGTAAAGTTTTTCCATAAGCACTTCCCTATAGTTACTTCCTTTTGACTAATCTTGAAAAAACTTGCCATTCATTCATCTCCATTTTGGGATGTCTGTTGTGATTGGTATCCTTATCTCCAAATGTTGTTTCATCGGGAGTGGGTGCAGGGATGCGATCAACATGCCATGCACAGTAGGTATTTTGTATGCTCTCCCAATTTGACAAAATTTCATGTTTTGTAAGGTCTATGTCTTTAGTGAAGGAACGGAAAGGCTTATATAATAGCAATTCACGCTAACAGAATTCAAGAAAGGCATTGGAATCTTTGGTTGGAAGTGAAGTAAAGAACTTAATATTATGCATGCCTCGAGTGAAAATTGTAAACTCATATAATGCCTTTGTGCATGAATGTTTCCACAATGTTCAGACATTGTGTGTAAGCTTATGGATTTGTACTGTGTAAAGCCTTAGAAGTGACCGATGTGTTTCAGGTGGACACTCCACACATCTTTAGGATCATATGAAGCTATAGCACATTAGAAAAGAAGATGACAATGAAAAGATAAATAGGGAAGAGAGAACTAGCAACTAAGAATAAGCATTAGAGAAATAAGTTGTTTAGGGGGAGAATGAAATATTTAAGGCTAAAAAGTATAAATAATTGTTTTATTAATTAAGAAAAAAGTAATTAAAAATATAAAAAGATATAATGTGGAGAAAATAAATTAGGAATTGGAGTTAAAGGAGGATCATTTTAGGTTAAAAATAATTAAGATAAATTAGGGTTAAAATCCATAAAGAGTGAAATTAGTTAGTAATATAATGTTTAATATTAATGAATATGGTATGAAAAAAACATATTAGAGAAAATATTATATTAGCATAAATAAAGAAGTTAGTAATATAATGTTTAATATTAATGAATATAGTTTGAAAAAAAAAATTAGAGAAAATATTATATTAGCATAAATAAAGAATTAAAGGACCAAGTTTAAATAGAGAATAATAAAAAATTGATTAAAAATATACTAAGAAAAAAATAAAAATGAATGATGGTGCTGGTGCTGGTGCTGGTGCTAGTGATGACGACGACGACGATGATGATGATGATGAGTTAAATATATATATATATATATAAAACTAAAAGTCGTAAAAAAAAATATAAAAGATTTAAAAAAAAATCAAACTTAGAAAAACATATTAAATGTTATTTAATTTAGAAATGTTTTTTTTTGTAAGTAAGTACTTACATGGATTTGAACTTGTGACCTTCCATTTACAATATGTCATCTCAATTACTCATTACCAATTGCTTTATTTCCGTGGGCTATTTAATTTAGAAATGTTAGAGAAATATTAAATTATATATAAGAAATCGAAAGTAAAAAATATAAGGTTAAAATAAGTGGGAAATTAGTTAATAATATAATATTTATTATGAAAATATTTTAAAAAGATAATAATAATTGATTAAAATGTAAATATGGTAATTTAGAAAAGAAAAAATATATAAATTAAAATAAAATGAAATGAAAATGGGAAAAATTAAGAATGAAATAAAAGACTAAAAAAGATTAAAAAGGGAATTATAATAAATTAAAATAAAAAAATATTAGGAGAGAATATAGGTTAACATAATAAAGATTTTAATTTGATAAAGAAAGTGTTAGAATAAAAGAAATGGGTTGGGGTAAAAGATAAGGGTAAGGGTTCAAATACAATAGGGAATGAAATAGGAATAAAGGAAGGAAGAAAGGGCAAATGGAAATTTTGAATTAATAGATTAAAAGATCGAAAAAAGGATTAAGAATTTTTAATGAGTAAGATGATGGATCAAGGGTCTTCAAGAGTGACTTAGTTTATAACCATTCTCTCTATTAAAGTTATTAGGATTATTTTCAATTTTGAAAGCTTCTCTTATAAGTCTCGAGGAGTAATGAACTATGGAAGCAAGAATTTTAGTTTGATCAAAGAAAATGTAGTATTTGGAATTGAAAGAGTGCCCTGCAATAGTAGATTTGTTGACTCGATTGTGATTGGTATATCAGCGATATGTTCTTTGACACGGGTTTGAATGGATCTACCTGTTTGTCCAATATAGTATTTTACACATGAGAAAGGGATTTATGGTAAACGCCTTGGGATAGGAAGGGGTTGGATTTATCCTTTGTGCTTCTAAATAACTATTTAAGGCGTCTAAATACCTTTTTTAATTAAAAGTTTAGAAATGCAATATGTGATGTCATGGATATAGGGCATAGAGGGGATTGAAAGGGGTGGCATAGAGGGTTTGGGTTTAGGATGCAGAACTTGTTGAAAAGTTTTGTTGATCATATAATGTCGTCAACTCCTTTGTATGATCTTAACACATGTTGATGGAGCCTAAGCCTTTTGGAAATTTGAAAGCATGCATCTTAACCTTTTTTTAATGTGAAGCAGATATTTGCAAATTGAGACAAAGTTCAAGATGCAAAGGTCCTTAACAAGATGGGTTTTGAATATTGATTTGAAGGCATAATATGCTTTGAGACACTTAATAATCCTTTACAAATTACTGAGAGCAATAATGACTGGCATATGCTTGCTATTAACTCTCCAATCTCAAAGACGCAGGTCATTTGCAAACCCTCAAAAGTGGCCATAGAGCAGAAAAATGATAGGGGGAGTATTTGTATCAATATGAATGGAGCACAATTGCAGGGACAATTATCTTCTTCCACTTTTTAGTTTTGTGTCCCTGGTTATATGGCCATTGTTGTGAAAGGTCAATAAGATAGAATGGGTCTAAATTTGGAGGTCATTGCAAGTAGGCATATATGAAATTGGAGGCATGTAGACCTAAGGAATACATCTCACTATGAAAATAAGAAGATTTGCTAGCTTAATTTTTCTTTTACCCTATCACTTATTATTTCTCCTCCTCTAAATATGGCTAATTGAAATCCTAATGAATATGTTTTTTTTGTCATTCCACCTCATCCAATAGGTGATATTCTCTTACCCTTCCTTCAAAGAAAGACATGTGAAAGAATATCATTCAACATTTCAATGCAATTCCCTACATTGCTCATTCTTTTGTAATTACTTGGCTTAAATCGTGATTTTTTTCATCGAGAAAATTTAATAATATTTCTTGTTTAAGCCAACCTATTTATCCACCAAATGTTCCAGTCTCATCCACCAACCTTGAAAATTTTAAGGAGACATAACTTTCTTGTAGATCTTTACAATTCACAAAATGTTAACTCTAAACAAACATTGCAAAGGGACTTTTGTAAATGGTTATAGATTTGTAAGATGTTTTATATATGCTAGAGTGAAAAATGGAGATTTTAGTAAATAAAATAATTGGATAGTTGGTGTACACATTTAGAGTGAGAAATGGAGATTTTAGTAAATAAAATAATTGAATAGTTGGTGTACACATTTTGGTGAATATTTATCTTAAATAAGAGAATATTTATATCCAAATGGTTGAATTACAAGTGTGGAAGAGAATGGATTTGAATTATAAGTGTGTACTTCACTTTGTTACTCGAATTATAAACCTCACAAACCTAACTTTCAAATTCAACATCCTAGTACACTTTCAACATGGTTTTAAAAAAAAAACAGACTATCATATGTATGGGAACAGTATCTAGTTAAACGAGTGAACAGGTGGTTTTATCTTTTGGTTCAATATTAGTAGTATGAGGGAGTATGACCTCCATTCTAACGCACTCAAACCAGAACCATCTCCCACCTTGAACCGTTAAATTAAAAATCTCATACATTGTTGGAGGCATCCTGGAAATCTGTGTCCAATTTGTGACCACGTAGTCCTTGTTAAATTCCCACATAATCAAATCATCACTGACTATTTGAGTTTCCATTGAGCATTCCCATCCCCAACACTAATAGTAACCACGAGCCGCACGTAACCAACTAAGAGAAGTAAATATTGATATTCTAAGTATATTCCGGCTATGGCACAAGGATAACGTCCAATCACAAATGTTGAAACCCCTCATGATTTTCCCTTAAAAAAAATCTATTCTACTAGTATGACAAGGGGAAGCTCCTCATAGGTCATCAACAGATGACGAAGCGGCCAGAGGAACCGCTCCCTCAAAGAACATCTTCGGTATAATTAAATATAATGTGAGTTTAAAACTCATATTCTTCAGTCACATCTCTTTTATTTATATTCAAGGTATCACTAATTGTTTATATAAGATCTTAGCTAAAAAAAACATTAAGACTCTTTTAAAACCTCATAAAACTCATAAATAATTATTGAGAAGTGCTAAAGAAAAGTTTGACCCAGTGATTTATCAAGAATTCTATTGAATTCCTTGTTTTTGTGGCAAATCCTACATTGGTTAATGGTCAGACATGTCAATCCATCCAAATTTACCTCAAAGAACATATTATAGACACTTTTCATAAACGCATATGTAAATCTTCCATTGCCGAGCATTCACATAAATCGAAGCATTTAATTTCTTTGAACCAAAACCAAGATTATAGCATCTATTCCTCTTTATACAAATTGTTTTATCAAGGAAACCCTTGAAATTGATAAACTCCCTAACAATTTTAACCATGATGATAGGTATAAATTAAGCCACCCTTGGAAACCTTTAGTTCACAAATTTCATCCGTAAGTTTCTTCTTTTTTCTTTCAAATATCTTGTATAATCCTCTTCTTCATTAGATTTAATTTTAGTTTGATTTCCAATTTCTTAACCCTAATCTCCTTGGCTTAAATCAAATTTGTTTTTAGTTATTTCATTTTTATTAATCGTTTGAAATTAATTCACGTTTTCCTCTTAGTTTTATATTTATTAATTTTAAATTATTTTTTCTTTTAGCGGCAAACAACTTTCTTATCCTTTTTAACTCTATAAATACCTAGAGATGACTTTCTTCTCTACTTTTTATTGTTATTCAAGATCTATATTCATCAATGATGAGTGGAATGTCACTCTAAACGTCTCTACTTTTTATTGTTATTCAAAGCCTATATTCATCAATGATGAGTGGAATGTCCACTCTAAACGTAAAGAAATTTAAAACTCATCATGATTATAATTAACTATAAAAACTTATACATTAAATAAATATAATTACAATTAATGTAGAATGTATATTAATACTTATAAAATAAATAAAAAATAACAATTTTTTCTTTACAAGTTACACTCGATCAACATATTAAAAACATTATTCATATACAATAGTATTTGTTCATGTTAATGAACAATTTTCTTTTAAAAAATTTAAAAATCTAAAACCAACTACTTTAAGACATTAATTATTTAGAAATGATTTAAACCATCACTAAAATTCTTATGTTAAAATTGGTAAAATTAATCTATTTTTTTTCTTTTCTTTTTAATTTTTTTCATATATAGAAGTCTCACGCTCCCAAGGGCATCATGCAGGTGTCCTTGGGTTCAACCCTAGGTGGGGATGGTGCCATCTAACCACCTCGTCTAATTGTTAAAATTAGCAAAATTAATCTATTAAAATTAACATTGACAATTCATTGTTTTTCACCACTCCTTACCTAATAATATTTGTCATGTTTTTTTAGTTGGAATTTCCCTTTCATCCTTACTAATTCAACCCTGGGATGCCAATAATGTTATTTACTTCTCTTTATTATACCGTAGAAAATGTTGACATTTGAGACTTTGGGATGAGTTTGCATTTACTAATATTAATATTGTGTTTGATCTTTGTTGATTTCCACCGTGGTAGGATTTAAACACGATTGACATGTTCGAGTGGACACTCCACCCATCTTCAGAATCTGGTTGAAGCTTTTGTGATCAAAAGTAAGAATGATATATTTAAATAATTGGGGGGAAGTGGCCATATGGAGATTAGAGAAAAATAGGAAAATAAGCCACCTTATAAGGAAAATCAAATCTTAAGGATTAGACCAATGAGAAATTAAAAGAGAAGTCTTTTAAATTTAATGTATAAAGGAAAATAATAAGATTAGTTATTATATGAATTAAAAAAAGGTTTGGAATTTTTATTAAACTAATAAAGTGGAAAGAAAAAGAATAATAAAAGAAAATTAGATTGAACAAGTAATAAAAAGGGGATTTGAACTAAAGAGTTTTTTTTCATATTAACTTAAAACATGCATTCCTATTATTTAATAAAAAGAGAGTATTTAAGTTGAAAAATGTAATAATAAAATAAGTTGTCTAAATATTCGACGGTTTGGCTTGAGCGAGGGATTTTCATTAGAATCCAGAATTTTTTTATTTTGCAAAATTATGATTTAACTATGTTTTAATGATGATTTTAATGTAATATTCTTATTGTGCAAAGTTCTCAAATATACCCAATTTCGAATCTAGGGATGATGTACACAATATGTTCCAAATGCTTCCATTTTTTTTTTCTGAATGATGCAAGGAGGGGCTTGGGAGGGTATAGGAAACTTTAATACAATCACTAGACACCCAAACACCTGCTATAAACATCCATGGCATGCAATTTACAAGGAGAGAATATTTGGGACAAAACTAGTTAATTGGATTGGTGGAAATCCCCTCTAGGTCAGCCATTGTTTTCCCTCCCAAACATTGTACGACCTTCCCTAATTTTTAATATGAGACTTGAATATGTTAAAGGACATCAAGGAAAACATGGGTGCAGCATCATATTAGGTTTTAGGTTCGAATAGGTATCCCAAAGGACAATAGCTTATAGAGTATATAATTTGGGTGACGATGGTAAACAAGGGGCCTTGAATTTATGTCACAAACTATAGTAAGATTTTAGGGGTCTGCATACATTATTTGGGCCATCAATTTAACTCCATATGCATCTCATAACATAGAAAAAAATCTCAAAAAGATCTTTTATCAAATAGGTACAATCTCATCCCAAAATCACCATGAAAATGCTATGAGGAAAATGGCTTGAATCTCAGTTTTAATTGGAAATATTACATGAAGTACTTGGTATTTTGAGATGTGGCTCTCATGACATATCTATTACAGATCTATTCAAAAACTAACATATCCATAAGGTCGAAATATCAATCCTCCATTAACTAGATGCAACAAGAAGTGCGCCATCACACTTTTACATGACATTGAGAGAAAGATAGTAGAATGAGAATAGAGAAGAATGAGAGAATAGGAAATCGAACTTATATGGGGGTTGAACCTGCATCAAAAAATTTCCATGAAGCTCTTTTGAGAGGTACGAATGACCTCTCCATAAACCAACTTGGATGGTAATCTTGCACCATCAAAATTGGTTCTAAGGCAGGTAGGATGAACATCCACCATGCAATGACAAGCTAAGCTCTCCAAATGTGCCAAATGAGAAATGATCAAAATATGTTCTCGTTCTTCCTCCTCACCTTTTATTAACTTTCAATGGCCTCCATAGCTTGAATTCCCTCCAAGAGTCTCCTCCCAACTCGAGTTAGGGAAAGATTCTCATGAATGACACTTGTCCCTCACTTCCTAGCCTTCCTCTTCCATCAATTCGAATGGGGAAATCTTGGCTGCCATAACTCCCCTTGTGCACCCTCTTGGAGGATATTTTTAGCCCTAACATGTCATAATTGTCATATGTCAGCAATCAAGTCTGAACTTGTCATAGGTGTCATAGAATCTTCATCATTGTTTTCATAGAGATTAGGGAATCTAGCTCCAAGTGTCATAATTCTTCCATGATGCCTCTTCCTCTTCCATGGGAGTTACTCTTCCACTCCAATTCAACCTTCCTAGATTCATGCCATGAATAATTCCTCTCCAACTCCTCCAAGAATGTTATACTCCACCTTGGATTGTAATTGGTGAGAGAATGATGCCATGTGGAATGGAGAATCTAGCCTTGTGTGAGTCCCACACCACCTATGTGCCCTCATGACCAAATGCCACCTTATTTATCCATTATTGTTATTTATTGGGCCCCTTTTATGTGTATTTTCCAATCTAAGGTTTATTTGGGGTCTTATAGCTCCCTTATTCCAAGTCTAAATGTTTCCACCCCAACCTAGGGGACTAGTAGATTGGTGGAGATTTTTCCTTCATGAATTTTATTTGGATGGGGACATTACATTTAATGCTAGAAACGGATTCAACGCCATAAAAAACCCTTGGAGCACCCAAAATTTTAGAGTTTGACAATTGTAACCAAGATTTTTTAAAATTTTTGTTAGAGTTTTTCAAAATCATGCTAGAAAAATCAAATATTTCCGTCCGAAATCATCGAACTTTTAGACTACGCGATAATAAAATGAGATATTTGATTGAAAGGGATTTTTATATTAAAATTAAATTTAAATTTAAATTTGAAATATTAGTTTTTATTTTTATTTTTTAGATAGGAATAAATTGAACAAATAAAATATAATGTAGAAAGTGAAAAATAAAATAGGAATTAATACACAGCTGGGAATACAATTTTAAATTTAAAAAAAAAACTATTTAAAGTTTTTATTAAATTAGAAAAAAAAATAGAGATATTATAAAATAAAGGATAAAAAATATTTTAATTTAAAGTTAAAATAATAGAGTAAAAAGAATTAACTTTAAAAGGTGAGAAATTTTATGAAAGGAAAAAGATTAGAGAAAAGTTACGAGTACAAACTAAGTCGGTTTTATATTTCTGCTTTTAGCTCGAATGTTGGATGGAACATAACATATATGTATTTATTGCAAAAAACAAGTCTCTTTTTTATTTTGTAAAGAACTGTACAAACTGGAAAAAATAGTTCATTTTAGAGGAACAATACATGTGTAACATTGAAGACTAGTGACCAAGTCATGACTTTTATGAAGAAAACTTATGCACAATTTGTACTTTTGCAAGATATTATGAGGGTGTTGGCATGTTTAACATTGAAGACTACAATGTTAAACATGCCATCAAAACAACTGAGTCAAGGCACTTGCACACTTTATCCTGTAGCTAACAAAACATGCCAACACCCAACACCCAGTCATGAATGGGCCCATTCATGACTTTTATGAAGAAAACTTATGAGCACATGGTAAAGGACTAAATAAGGTTTTAGAGATGTTTTGTTAACTACAGGATAAAGTGTGCAAGTGCCTTGACTCAGTTGTTTTGATCAACGGTGACCAAATTTATAAGTATAAACAGGATTAGGAAGAATATATGTCAGAAGTACCTTTATTATGACAGAAGTAAATTAGTTTTGTAGCAAAATGACCTTCTTTCGACCATAAACATAATATGAATGTAAAAAAATTTAAATCATAAGTAAATATCTAGCATGATCCAATTATGTATCTGGTAAATAATACCCCTAATTATTTTGCTAAATTTTAAATAAACAATATAATTAAAATCCTAGCTTTTTGTATCACCAAATTCAACAACCAATTTCGTATACACGATTATATGATTCCTCTCTAAAGTACTCAACAACCTTGATTTACTTTTCCAATACATCCTTAGTCCTCCAAGTTTCAACCATAGAAAATGGCTGTCAATTCTTAACACAATTGACACAATTCATAACGATATTTTATATACAAGTTGTGATCCATAAATATTTTCCACATAAAAATATATCTTACTATTAATACCGCGAAATAGTAAATAGGAGCAATACATCAGGTCATCATACCATAAAGGCATATGAGTAAATCACAAACGGGCACATGTTGAGCCCCAAGATAACATCACAGCATCCAAGATCCATCCCAAATCCCATACATAACCAGAAAGGATGCCACAAAAATGCATCAGTATCCCAACAACTGCATGACCAAAACAAAACAGTCCCCAAGTGGCATAGTATCAAATAGCCAAGACATAAATACATGTATAATAAGTCCAAAACAGCCAATGGCCTGGACACATGTGTCAAATAACTAAAAGCATAGGGCCGCAAAAACCAGCTTGGTCAAAAATCCAACAAGTAGTTGGAGAAAGTGACTATGTACCTGCACAATATATAGCCGAATATAAACACGAGAGAAAAATATCAAAACATGCCTCAAGACCAGATCAAAAGAGTCAGATCCAAAGCAGATCAACCGATCCCCGAGAGAAAAGAAGGTCCTCATGCCATTCCTCCCACAAGATAATGCCAGTCGGTGAGTCCAAAGCCCTCTTGGAAAGGATGTCTGCCTCCATATTTACCTCGCGGTAAACATGGGCAAAGTGAATATGCTAAAAGTCGCTGATGAATTTCCGGACAGCAGCCAACCATTTTGTGAGGATCAACACATTAAGAGGGGAAGAACCCAAAGCCCATGATATTATGGACGAAGAATCACCCATAACAACAAGTGAGGAAACCTGTAAGTGCTGAGCAAAGTGTAAAAGTAACCAGAGAGCACATAATTCACTGCGAGTATTCGTTCCAGAACCCAAATTTAAATGGATCCTATAGGAAACAGAGATGTTTAGATAAAGCACCACACCCGCCCCACAAACACCTCCCCCCCAGCTGCAGCCCCATCGAAGAACCCACAAGGATACATCAATACCGGAGGAGCAATTCGATAAGCAATTCGGAGGAGCAATTCCATAAATATATATGAATGATAAACCTAAAATATATATTTCACCTTTACCATTTTCCAATACATCCTTACTCTCCCAAGTTTCAACCATAGAAAATGGCTAACAATTCTTAACACGAGAAACACAATTCATAAGAATATTTTATATACACGTTGTGATCCGTAAAAAAAAAGAAATATTGATAAACATAAAATGAATATATTTCACTATTGATTATAAGATTTAACCACTCATAACTCAATTTTAAAGTGACAAATTGTAATATTTCGCAGTAACATAAAGATAATATAGAGACCTTCCCAATTTTCTTTATTAATAAAGAAGGCTCAACCAAGCTAAAAAATAAAGCACTGAACATATCTATTTTTGCATTGATAACCAAACATGATTAATGATGCATTCTTAGGGATTACATCAATTTTCATGATGTGTATGGCTTTCCAATTTTTGGTATCATAATGGTTTAGAATTTCTAACTCATATCCAACAAAATTACAACATCCACTTTTCAAAATCACAATATTGATTTTTTATTTTCCCCTTTTCATAACATATGTATTTATGGTCTTTTTATTAATTTTTTAGTAACCAAGAGGAACCTACAAGACCATTAACGAGTTTTGTTAAGTGTGCCTCCTTGTAATAAACTTTTTGAGCCGAGTCCAGCCTTAATATTGGTTAAGACATAATCAATGAGAGTAGACTACCACAACAATCATACGAGACCACCTTAGGAACCTGCAGAAATTCGAACCTAGACTTCCATCGAGGCATCTGTTAATCCCCACGATTGGCTATAACCTCAGCCCCTTTATCATTAATTTTCATATATTACCATATAAGTTTTTCGTTAATTATCATGGTAAGTATGGACATTTACTATTTTTCTCTTGTAACTTCTTTGGTAGTGGACCAATTCAATGTTGATAAGATAGTTTTGTATTTTTTTAAAAATGGATTTTTAAAATGATCCAGGTGGATATCGGTGGCGGCCCACCTCTTCCAACTGGTTCAAAACAGTCTTCTGGCGATTTTGGTAAATTACTATTGTTAGCAGTTTTTCGGATCCTGAACTTCCGGAGCCGTATTGAGGCCCTAAACGACTTTTTTTGGCAATTTGGAAACCATTTGGCCCCAGTCGAAAGTTGTAAATCTCGGATAGCCCTTTCCAATAGGCTACCGAGCGCCCCAAATAGAGATCGTATGCAAAAGTTATGACCCCGGGAAGTTGAATGTTCAACTAACCACCTTGGGGCCGCAAACTTTATGACGATTCATCTTCCAGGGTTAGGTTTTTGGATGCTTGGGATTCTTTCCCTCATGCTTATGATAAATAGGCCCTTTCGGCCTCTCTTTGTATTCATCTTGGCACGAATGAGCATAGCTACCACATCTCTTCTCAGAGATAGCTACCACCATTCCAGCTATTGTATTTTACAGTCTGTTCTATTTTTGCTATTTAAAAAAATGTTTGTTTACTGTATCACTATATTCTTTGCAATATATCTCTGTATATGATTATGTATATGCTATCTTATTTGTTTCCTGCATAAATCCGGATCAGTGGTATTAGAGCGGTCTGCTCTTTGATTGTTTCTCGGTGCATGTCCTCGACGAGGTCAGGATACAAAGAGTTGGGTCTCGAACTACTTTCACTTGGGGAAGACCACTCTCGCCGCCCTAAACGACCTCCCATGGTGGAAGAAAAGAGAGACGATGGAGCAGTAAATCCTATCAAGTTGTTGCTCGAGGAAGCCCTCGCGCGATGGAGGAACGAGATGATGGATAACTTCGCCCAGATCCTTCGACGCATGCCAACAATGGCAAATGCACCCTCAACGAGCAGCCATTTCGGAGATATGACTCCCTTCAAGGTACAAGTTAATTTTGCTACCCCTTTATTTGAAGGCCAAATCGATGCCGATGCCCTAGATAAATGGTTGAATCTACTAGAAGGGTATTTCTCTGTCCACAATTTTTCCGCCAGGGAAAAGATCGTCTTTGCACTCCTCAAGGCCGTCCCCCATGTCAAAAATTGGTGGGAAATTTATTGTGAGCAAAACTCATCAGACGAGTCTGGATTGTTTGAATATTCCAATCCCACTTGGGCCTCTTTTATAGATGTCGTCAAGGAACAATATTACCCTGTTGGGAACTATGATGACCAGTACACAAAATGGACCATTCTGCACCAAGAGAGGGACCAAACAGTGTTGAAGTACACCAACAAATTTCATACCTTGCGCACAAAGCTAGGTATCAAGAACTCCGAGCGGCACCTAGTACTGAAATATCGCAGTGGCCTACACCGGTACATACGAACAGAGATGGATTTCCTGGAAATCTCTTCACTCGGATCCACCTATCGATATGCTGTCAAAATTGAGCAGAAATTTCAGCAAAAGAACAAGCGTGACTTTGGACCTGCGCAGAAGCGGGGGCAGGGAAACTCTAGCTCGCAGAACACGGGGCAGGGAAAGGACAACCAGTCCCAACCACAAGCGAAGAAGGGTAACGAAAAGACAAAGAAGGACACTGGGAAGTGGTGCGAGTTCCACAAAAGCCTCTGGCACAACACTGATGAATGTCGCTCAAAAAGTTCATTGGTGGCTGAGATCAAAGCTTCGGAATCATATCCTAGTTCTGATTCTGACTCAGAACCTAATTTCCCAGCCGCGCGAAAAGGGAAGCAAATCATTGATGCAGAACCCAGTGCCGTTGTTTCCACCACACAAATTCAACCAGAGGAACCTGAAGAGTCGGAGGCAAAGGAGCGCCTTTTCCACTCACATATGTGGGTGAAGGGAATTCCCCTACACTTTGTTGTGGACAGCGGCAGCTAGAAGAACCTGATATCAACAAAAGTAATCAAGAGACTGGAGCTACCAATAACACCACACCCGCAACCATACACCATGATCCGGATTTTATGAGCAGAACAAAATGAATACAGATTATTATTAGATGCTTAACACAAAATAACAGAGATACAATAAAACTGGTTTTCTATTAAGGAAATAAGCTAGAATTGTAAAATGCAGCGGAAAACGAGGAACGAAATGAATACAGATTATTATCAGATGCTTAACACAAAATAACAGAGATACATTCAAACTGGTTTTCTATTCAATAAGGAAATAAGCTAGAATTGTAAAATGCAGCGGAAAACAAGCTTGCTGGATTGGTGGCGGCTTATCTCTGAGAAGAGATGTGACGGCTGCCCTCATTTCGCAAGAAGATGGTTACAATGAGGCTCTCAAGGAATTTTACAATAAACAGGAATGTCAAAAACCCTAGACATCCAAAAACCTAACCCTAGGAGATGAAGCGCCAAAAGTCATGTGGGCCCCATTTGGGTAAGTTAGTACATCAAATTATCGGGGTCGTAACTTTTGCATACAACCTCCGTTTGGGGCGCTCGGTAGCCCATTGGAAAGGTCTATCCGAGATTTACAACTTTCGAGTGAGACTAAATTTATTCTAGAGGCAATCAATTGGCCCCCAAAATCACCAAAAAAGGTCGTTTAGGGCCTCAAAATGCCCCCAAAAGTTCAGGACCCGAAAAACTGCTAAAAATAGTACAATATCAAAATTGCCATAAAACTGTTTTGAGCCAGTTGGAAAGGTGGGTGGCCACCAATATCCACCTGGATCAATCCTCCCTCCTTAGGAAGCAATGGTCTCCATTGCGTTGAGTTCCCCCATCAGATGAGGAAATTTTTGCTGAATTTGGCCTCAGGTGAGCCACTTGCCTTGGTGCAGGAGCTGCCTTGCTTTGACAACTCGATAAAGCTGGATCCTTTGATGTCGAGTGCCCTTGATCTGTGTGTCTACAATATGATCACTGGATGCTTGTTGTAGGAAGTCAGGGTTGAGCTCTATTGGTGTCAACTTCTCTGCTATATCTGAGGTGTCTAATAGTGGTGGGAAATATGGCCGAAGGAGGGCCACGTTGAAGACTGGATGTAGACCAAGGAAGGGGGGAATGTTGAGTTCAAAAGCATTGTCACCCACCGCCTTGGTGATGGTGTACGGCCCATACAGGAGTGGGTGAAGCTTTCGATGGGGCCTTGTAAGGCGTTCTTTCTGCAAATGCAACCAAACTTTGTCGCCCACCTGAAACTTATGTGGCACCCGATGTTGATCATGGCACTACTTGTACTTGGCATTAGACTTCTGTAGAATATCCTGAACCTGTTGGCGGATATGCTGGATCCGTTCAATGAACCGGGCAGCTTTGTCAACTTCTGGTGACAAGTCGGCCGAGGTGGTCGCAAGGGGAAGTGCAACATCCATGGGGCCCAATGGTTGGAATCCCAACCCCACCTGAAAGGGGCTGTGGACAGTTGAGCTATGCAGGGCTCGGTTGTAGCTATGTTGGACATAGGGGAGACTCTCATCCCATGTGCGGGGGTGTGTTGAATTGTACATGCGCAGGATATGTACGACCATCCGGTTGACGACCTCTGTTTGTCCCTCGGTCTGGGGGTGGAAGGCAGTGGATTTGGTGAGCTTGGTATCCAACAGTGACCAGAGGCTTGACCAGAATGAGTTGAGGAACCGACTGTCACAGTCTGAGATAATGGTCTGTGGGATCCCAAAATGTACCCATACTCGTTCAAAGAAGAGCTTGGCAGTGGCTTCTACTGTGATGTTCTTCTTGCAGGCGGCTAGAATCGCCATCTTGGAAAAGCGATCAACAACCACAAAAGCACAGTCGTTTCCCCTCTTGGTGGACGGGAGGCCCGACATGTAGTCCATTGAGATGGATTCCCATGGCCTATCAGGAGTAGGCAGAGGGGTGTATAGGCCCTGTTTCTTAGTGGTCGGTTTGGCAATAGCGCAAGCGGTGCAGGACCTGATATACTTGCCGACATCCTGTCGAAGTTTCAGCCAGTAGAAATGTTTCTGCAACACTGCCACTGCCTTTTCGACGCCAAAGTGTCCTGCCACCCGACTGTAGTGAGCTTCCCGCGCTTGCTTGATGGAACGCAGAGATGGCCCAGATGACACAACAACCCGTCCTGAAGATGGAAATTAGCAACCACTGAGTTGGTGCCCAACATTTGATAGGTGGCAGAGAAGTCAGGGTCTGTCTCCTAGAGGTGGGGCCATCCGGAGGTCTCGTGGCCACAAGAGTCTAGCACCGTGGTAAGTGCCGCGACTGGAGGTCGACTGAGGCAGTCAGCAACTCAGTTGGTACTCCCTGTTTTATATTTGATGTCGAGGTGGAACTGCTATAAATATGTTGACCACTTCTGATGGCGGTCATTCTGCAACTTTCCTTGGGTCTGCATGAACTGTAGTGGCTTGTGATCAGTGTGGATGACTGTCTCCTTCCCAAGAATGTAATGTCTCCATTGGCGACAAGCTTGTACAATGGAGTACATTTCTTTGTCGTAGGTAGGGTACTTGTGGACAGCATCTGATAGTGTCTCACTATGATATGCCACGGGGTGGGCGTGTTGAGTGAGAATGGCGCCCACAGCATAATCTGAAGCATCTGTCTCAATCTCAAAGGGATGTTGCAGCTTCGGTAATGAGAGTACCGACGATGAGCACAAACGCTTCTTCAAGTCATCGAAGGCTTGTTGTTGGGACAAGCCCCACACAAATTTTGTCTTACCACCACCCCTGGTCACTTGGATGAGGGCCCATGAGATATGAGAGAACCCTAGCACGAACCGGCGATAGAAGTTGGCGAGGCCCAAGAAGCTCCGAAGTTCAGTGAGTGTGGTTGGGGCTGGCAAGTCATGGATGACCTGGATCTTGGCTGGATCCACATGCACACCATGTCGATCAACGATGTAGCCTAAGTAATGGACCCTGTCCATGCCGAAGGAGCATTTTTCCAAGTTTGCATATAGTTTGTGCTTCCGCAGGGTGTGCAGAACCTGCTGAATATGCTGCAAGTGTTCCTCCCAAGTCTTGCTGTAGATGAGGATGTCATCCAGATACACCACTACAAAATTGTTGGTGAAAGGTCGTAGGATATCGTCCATCATCCTCATAAAAGTTGCTGGAGCATTTGTCAAACCAAAAGGCATGACCAGCCATTCAAAAAGACCTTCTTTTGACTTGAAGGCAGTCTTCCATACATCTGTCTGTTCTATTGGGACCTGGTGGTAGCCAGACTTCATATCAATCTTACTGAAGTATTTGGCTCCCGTTAGCTGATCAAGGAGGTCGTCGATTCGGGGAATCGGGTACCGGTTACGGACTGTGATTTTATTCAGGGACCGGTAATCAATGCAGAGTCGCCAGGTCCCATCTTTCTTCTGCACCATCACGACTGGGCTCCCACAAGGTGATGAACTGGGACGGATGTGCCCCTTGTGGAGCAATTCTTGGATCTGCCTCTTAATCTCCTCATTTTCCAACATAGAACGGCGATAGACTGGCCCATTGGGTAGCGGTGCGCCTGGGGTCAGATCGATGGGATGCTTGACCTGGCAGTGCAGAGGTACCCTGGTCGGAGAGGAGAAGATATCTTAGTATCCTTCCACCACCTTATCCACTTGCTTCTGTTGTGTGGATAGATCGGTCATGGAGGCCCGGGATGTGGCTGCGATCTTTCTTTCACTCTGAGAGAGAATCACGAAGAAGACAAATTTTCGGGTCTGAGAGATGACCTTTCTGCATTGCTTGGCAGAGATTAAAGAAATAGCACTAGGAGGGACTGCCTCGGGTATCCTGTACAATTTCCTGTTCAAAGAAATAATAACACTACGAGGCCTAGACTCATATACAGCTTTCCATAAATAAGGTTGTCCCAAAAGAACATCTGAAACTTTGAGAGGAGCAACATCACACAATACCTCGTTCTTGGATGGCTTGATGCCGTATGGCAGTCGGCACTGTTGGCTGACGCGGAGATCGCTTCCTTTGCGGAGCCATCCAATGGTGTAGGGTTGTGGGTGCGGCGTTGTCGGCAGGGCCAGGTGCTTGACGACCTCTGCTGAGATGAGATTCTTCTGGCTACCGCTATCAACGATGAAGTGCATCGGGGTGCCTTTTACCCACATCTGTGAATGGAAGAGGCGTTCTCCTTCTTCTGGCTCGTCTGGTTCATCAGGCTGGAGCTTGGTGGTAGCAATGGTGGCACTGGGTTCCGCATCAATGATCTGTCTTCCCCTTTCTGGTTCGGACTCAGAGTCAGAACCCGCATCTGATTCAGATGCTTTCACTTCGGCCACCAGCGACTGCTTTGAGCGACAATCAACAGTGTTATGCCAAGGGCTCTTATGGAAGTCACACCACTTCCCGGTATCTTTCTTTCTTTTTCCGGTGTCCTTCTTTGCTTGCGGATTGGACTGGTTGTCCTGATACTGTCCATCTTTGCTCTGTCCTTTATTCTGTGGGTTGGGGCCGCCCTTTCCTATCTTTTGCTGTGAAGGGTTCCCAGGCCCAAATTTCCGCGTCTTTTGTTTGAGCTTCTGCTTGATTTTGACGGCATATCGGTAGGCCGCGCCCAAGGAAGAGATGTCCAGAAATTCCATTTCGGTCTGGATGTATCTATGCAAACCACCGCGATACTTGAGCACCAGATGTCGCTATGAATCTTTGATACCCAGCTTGGTGCGCAAGGTATGGAAGATATTTGTGAACTCTGGCACTGCTTGGTCTCTTTCTTATCGTAGTGTGGTCCATTTGGTATACAAGCCGTCATAACTTCCAACAGGGTAGTATTGTTCCTTAATAGCATCCCTGAAGGATTCCCAGGTGGCCGTGACTGAAAATAATGATTCTTCTTCTGTGTCCTTTTGCTCGCGGAATGTTTCCCACCAATCTTTGACATGGGGAACGACTTTGAGGAGCGCACAAGTAATCTTTTCCTTATTCGAAAAGTTATGGACAGAAAAATACCCTTCTAGTAGATTCAACCACTTATCTACAGCATCTGCGTCTATCTGTCCTTCAAATATAGGAATATCGAAGTTTATTTGTACCTTGAAGGGGGCGGCGCCTCCGCTCGAGGAAGATGCGTCGCTTGTTGGTAGTCGCCGAAGGATTTGCGCGAAATTATCCATCATCTCGTTCCTCTGCTACGTGAGGGCTTCCTCAAGCAACATTTTGATAGGATCTCCTGTCCTGTCATCTTTCTTTTCTCCTGCCATGAGAGGTCGCTTGGGCATGCGAGAGCTTTTGTCCTCAAGAGAAACAAGCTCGAGACCCAATTCTTTGTACCCTGGCCTCGTTGGGGACATGCATTAAGACGACAAGGAGCAGACTGCTCTAATACCACTGATCCGGATTTTATGAGCAGAACAAAATGAATACAGATTATTATCAGATGCTTAACACAAAATAACAGAGATACAGTCAAACTGGTTTTCTATTCAATAAGGAAATAAACTAGAACTGTAAAATGCATCGAAAAACAAGCTTGCTGGAATGGTGGCGGCTTATCTCTGAGAAGAGATGTGACGGATGCGCTCATTTCGCAAGAAGATGTTTACAATGAGGCTCTCAAGGCCTTTTACAATAAACAGGAATATCAAAAACCCTAGACATCCAAAAACCTAACCCTAGGAGATGAAACGCCAAAAGTCATGTGGGCCCTGTTTGGGTAAGTTAGTACATCAACTTCCTGGGGTCGTAACTTTTGCATACGATCTCCGTTTGGGGCGCTCGATAGCCCGTTGGAAAGGTCTATCCGAGATTTACAACTTTTGACTAAGATTAAATGTAAACCAGAGGCACCCATTTGCCCCCCCAAATCGCCGAAAAAGGTCGTTTAGGGCCTCAAAATGCCCCCGGAAGTTCAGGACCCAAAAAACTGCTAAAAATAGTACAATATCAAAATTGCCATAAAATTGTTTTGAGCCAGTTGGAAAGGTGGGTGGCCACCAATATCCACCTGAATCAATCCTCCCTCCTTAGGAAGCAATGGTCTTCATTGCGTTGAGTTCCCCCATCAGATCAGGAAATTTCTGCTGAATTTGGCCTCGGGTGAGCCACTTGCCTTGGTGCGAGAGCTGCCCTGCTTTGACAACTCGATAAAGCTGGATCCTTTGATGTCGAGTGCCCTTAATCTGTGTGTCTACAATATGATCACTGGATGCTTGTTGTAGGCAGTCAGGATTGAGCTCTGTTGGTGTCAACTTCTCTGTTATCTCTGAGGTGTCTAATAGTGGTGGGAAATATGGCCGAAGGAGGGCCACGTTGAAGACTGGATGCAGACCAAGGAAGGGGGGAATGTTGAGCTCAAAAGCATTGTCACCCACCGCCTTGGTGATGGTGTACGGCCCATAACGAAGTGGGTGAAGCTTTCGAGTGGGCCCTGTAAGGCGTTCTTTCTGCAAATGCAACCAAACTTTGTCGCCCACCTGAAACTTATGTGGCACCCAATGTTGATCATGGCACTACTTATACTTGGCATTAGACTTCTGTAGAATATCCTGAACCTGTTGGCGGATATGCTGGATCCGTTCAATGAACCGGGCGGCTTTGTCAGCTTCTGGGGATGAGTCGACCAAGGTGGTCGCAAGGGGAAGTGCAACATCCATGGGGCCCAATGGTTGGAATCCCAACCCCACGTGAAAGGGGCTGTGGCCAGTTGAGCTATGCAGGGCTCGGTTGTAGCTATGTTGGACATAGGGGAGACTCTCATCCCATGTGCGGAGGTGTGTTGAATTGTACATGCGCAGGATATGTACGACCATCCGGTTGACGACCTCCGTTTGTCCATCGGTTTGGGGGTGGAAGGCATTGGATTTGGTGAGCTTGGTATCCAGCAGTGACCAGAGGCTTGACCAGAATGAGCTGAGGAACCGATTGTCACGGTCTGAGATAATGGTCTGTGGGATCCAAAAATGTACCCATACTCGTTCAAAGAAGAGCTTGGCAGTGGCTTCTGCTGTGATGTTCTTCTTGTAGGCGGCTAGAATCGCCATCTTGGAAAAGCGATCAACAACCACAAAAACATAGTCGTTTCCCCTCTTGGTGGACGGGAGGCCCGACATGTAGTCCATTGAGATGGATTCCCACGGCCTGTCAGTGGTAGGAAGAGGGGTGTATAGACCCTGTTTCTTAGTGGTCGGTTTGGCAATAGCGCAAGCGGTGCAGGACCTGATATACTTGCCGACATCCTATCGAAGTTTCGGCCAGTAGAAATGTTTCTGCAACACTGCCACTGTCTTTTCGACGCCAAAGTGTCCTGCCACCCGACTATAGTGAGCTTCCCGCGCTCGCTTGATGGAACGCAAAGATGGCCCAGACGACACAACAACCTTTCCTAAAGATGGAAATTAGCAACCACTGAGTTGGTGCCCAACATTTGATAGGTGGCGGAGAAGTCAGGGTCTGTCTCGTAGAGGTGGGGCCATCCGGAGGTCTCGTGGCCGCAAGAGTCTTGCACCGTGGTAAGTGCCATGACTGGAGGTCGACTGAGGCAGTCAGCAACTCGGTTGGTACTCCCTGTTTTATATTTGATGTTGAGGTGGAACTGCTATAAATATGTTGACCACTTCTGATGGCGGTCATTCTGCAACTTTCCTTGGGTCTGCATGAACTGTAGTGGCTTGTGATCAGTGTGGATGACTGTCTCCTTCCCAAGAATGTAATGTCTCCATTGGCAGCAATCTTGTACAATGGAGTACATTTCTTTGTCGTAGGTCGGGTACTTGCGGACAGCATCTGATAGTGTCTCACTATGATATGCCACGGGGTGGCCGTGTTGAGTGAGAACGGCGCCCACAGCATAATCTGAAGCATCTGTCTCAATCTCAAAGGGATGTTGCAGGTTCGGTAATGAGAGTACCGGCGATGAGCACAAACGCTTCTTCAAGTCGTCGAAGGCTTTATGTTGGGACAGGCCCCACACAAATGTTTCCTTACCACCACCCCTGGTCACTTGGCTGAGGGCCCATGCGATATGAGAGAATCCCAGCACGAACCGGCGATAGAAGTTGGCAAGGCCCAAGAAGCTCCGAAGTTCAGTGAGTGTGGTTGGGGATGGCCAGTCACGGATGACCTGGATCTTGGTTGGATCCACATGCACACCATGTCGATCAACGATGTAGCCTAAGTAATGGACCCTGTCCATTTCGAAGGAGCATTTTTCCAAGTTTGCATATAGTTTGTGCTTCCGTAGGGTGTGCAGAACCTGCTGAATATGCTGCAAGTGTTCCTCCCAAGTCTTGCTGTAGAGGAGGATGTCATCCAGATACACCACTACAAAATTGTTGGTGAAAGGTCGTAGGATATCGTCCATCATCCTCATAAAAGTTGCTGGAGCATTTGTCAAACCAAAAGGCATGACCAGCCATTCAAAAATACCTTCTTTTTACTTGAAGGCAGTCTTCCATACATCTGTCTGTTCTATTGGGACCTGGTGGTAGCCAGACTTCAGATCAATCTTACTGAAGTATTTGGCTCCCGTGAGCTGATCAAGGAGGTCGTCGATTTGGGGAATCGGGTACCGGTTACGGACTGTGATTTTATTCAGGGCTCGGTAATCAATGCAGAGTCGCCATGTCCCATCTTTCTTCTGCACCAGCACGATTGGGCTCCCACAAGGTGATGAACTGGGACGGATGTGCCCCTTGTGGAGCAATTCTTGGATCTGCCTCTTGATCTCCTCATTTTCCAACAGAGAACGGCGATAGACTGGCCCATTGGGTAGCGGTGCGCCTGGGGTCAGATCGATGGGATGTTTGACCTGGCAGTGCAGAGGTACCCCGATCGGAGAGGAGAAGATATCTTAGTATCCTTCCACCACCTTATCCACTTGCTTTTGTCGTGTGGATAGATCGGTCATGGAGGCCCGGGATGTGGCTGCGATCTTTCTTTCACTCTGAGAGCGAATCACGAAGAAGACAAATTTCCCGGTCTGAGAGATGACCTTCCTGCATTGCTTGGCAGAGATTAAAGAAATAGCACTAGGAGGGACTGTCTCGGGTATCCTGTACAATTTCCTGTTCAAAGAAATAATAACACTACGAGGCCTAGACTCATATACAGCATGACGTTTCCATAAATAAGGTTGGCCCAAAAGAACATATGAAACTTCGAGAGGAGCAACATCACACAATACCTCATCCTTGGAGGGCTTGATGCCGTATGGCAGTCGGCACTGTTAGCTGACGCGGAGATCGCTTCCTTTGCGGAGCCATCTAATGGTGTAGGGTTGTGGGTGCGGCATTGTCGGCAGGGCCAGGTGCTTGACGACCTCTGCTGAGATGAGATTCTTCTAGCTACCGCTATCAACGATGAAGTGCAGCGGGGTGCCTTTTACCCACATCTGTGAATGGAAGAGGCGTTCTCCTTCTTCTGGCTTGTCTGGTTCATCAGGCTGGAGCTTGGTGGTAGCAATGGTGGCACTGGGTTCTGCGTCAATGATTCATCTTCCCCTTTTTGGTTCGGACTCAGAGTCAGAACCCGCATCTGATTCAGATGCTTTCACTTCGGCCACCAGCGACTGCTTTGAGCGGCAATCAGCAGTGTTATGCCAAGGGCTCTTATGGAAGTCGCACCACTTCCCGGTATCTTTCTTTGTTTTTATGGTGTCCTTCTTTGCTTGCGGCTTGGACTGGTTGTCCTGATACTGTCCATCTTTGCTCTGTCCTTTATTCTGTGGGTTGGGGCCGCCCTTTCCTGTCTTTTCCTGTGAAGGGTTCCCAGGCCCAAATTGCCGCGTCTTTTGTTTGAGCTTCTGCTCGATTTTGACGGCATATCGGTAGGCCACGCCTAAGGAAGAGATGTCCAGAAATTCCATTTCGATCTGGATGTATCTATGCAAACCACCGCGATACTTGAGCACCAGATGTCGCTATGAATCTTTGATACCCAGCTTGGTGCGCAAGGTATGGAAGATATTTGTGAACTCTGGCATTGCTTGGTCTCTTTCTTGTCGGAGTGTGGTCCATTTGGTATACAAGTCGTCATAACTTCCAACAAGGTAGTATTGTTCCTTAATAGCATCCCTGAAGGATTCCCAGGTGGCCATGACTGAAAATAATGAGGCTTCTTCTGTGTCATTTTTCTCGCAGAATGTTTCCCACCAATCTTTGACATGGGGAACGACTTTGAGGAGCACAAAAGTAATCTTTTCTTTATTCGAAAAGTTATGGACAGAAAAATACCCTTTTAGTAGATTCAACCACTTATCTACAGCATCTGCATCTATCTGTCCTTCAGATATAGGAATATCAAAGTTGATTTGTACCTTGAAGGGGGCGGTGCCTCCGCTCGAGGAAGATGCGTCGCTTGTTGGTAGTCGCCGAAGGATTTGCGTGAAATTATCCATCATCTCGTTCCTCTGCTGCGTGAGGGCTTCCTCAAGCAACATTTTGATAGGATCTCCTATCCCGTCATCTTTCTTTTATCCTACCATGAGAGGTCGCTTGGGCGTGCGAGAGCTTTTTTCCTCAAGAGAAACAAGCTCGAGACCCAATTCTTTGTACCCTGACCTCGTTGGGGACATGCATTAAGACAACAAGGAGCAGACCGCTCTGATACCATTGATCCGGATTTTATGAGAAGAACGAAATGAATATAGATTATTATCAATGCTTAACACAAAATAACAGAGATACAGTAAAACTAGTTTTCTATTCAATAAGGAAATAAGCTAGAACTGTAAAATGCAGCGGAAAACAAGCTTGCTGGAATGGTGGCGACTTATCTCTGAGAAGATATGTGACGGCTGCGCTCATTTCGCAAGAAGATGGTTACAATGAGGCTCTCAAGGCCTTTTACAATAAACAGGAATGTCAAAAACCCTAGACATCCAAAAACCTAACCCTAGGAGATGAAGCGCCAAAAGTCATGTGGGCCCCGTTTGGGTAAGTTAGTACATCAACTTCCCGGGATCGTAACTTTTGCATACGATCTCCGTTTGGGGCGCTCGATAGCCCGTTGGAAAGGTCTATCCAAGATTTACAACTTTCGACTAGGGCCAAATGCATGCCGGTAACCATTTGGCCCCCCAAATCACCAAAAAAGGTCGTTTAGGGCCTCAAAATGCCCCCCGGAAGTTCAGGACTCGAAAAACTGCTAAAAATAGTACAATATCAAAATTGCCATAAAACTATTTTGAGCCAGTTGGAAAGGTGGGTGGCCACCAATATCCAGCTGGATCACACCATTGGATGGATATGCCAAGGACAAGGGATCCGCATCAGTCACCAATGTCACCTACCTTACAACATCAAGCCCTTTAAAGATGAGGTATTGTGTGATGTGGCGCCAACTGAAGTATGTGATGTTCTTTTAGGACAACCATACATGTGGAAGCATCATGCTATATATGAATCACGACCTCGCGATTTCATTGTCACTTTGGGAGGACAACTCTACCGGATACCAGAGATAGTTGCACCTACCCCAACCAAGCAGGGAAGGAAGATAATCTCCCACATTGGGAAATTTTCCCTACTCCCAATTGCCACTAAAGGTGAACATCAGATCGCAGAGACATCCACAACCTCTGCACATTATCCCTCTACTCAACAGAAACAAGAAGAACACAAATTCAGTGTAGCATCACCTATTCGAGTGCCTCTGCAGTGCAAGGCCACGCATTCAAGGTGCTCCTCCAAAAAGAAGCCATCCACACCAGTGCAGACCAAGGAGACCACAACAACCAAAACTGTTGAACAACTCTAGCACATCCAACAACAACAATTACAACCCTCTGAATATTTGAAAGAAAGACAACCTTTCCGCTTCAGCAAACGCCGCACCAGGAGCTCAACTCAACACACAGTTCAATAGATAAGGGATTTGACGCAATGGAGACCATTGCTTCCTAAGGAGGGAGGATTGATCCAGGTGGATATCAGTGGCGGCCCACCTCTTCCAACTAGCTCAAAACAGTCTTCTGGTGATTTTGGTAAATTACTATTTTTAGCAGTTTTTCGGGTCCTGAACTTTCGGAGCCGTTTTGAGGCCCTAAACGACGTTTTTTGGCGATTTGGGGGGCCAAATGGTTTCCTTTGACATGTAGTTGGCCCTAGTAGGAAGTTGTAAATCTCAGATAGCCCTTTCCAACGTGCTACTGAGCGCCCCAAACGGAGATCGTATGCAAAAGTTATGATTCCGGGACGTTGACTGTTCAACTAACCACCTTGGGGCCGCAAACTTTATGACGGTTCATCTTCTAGGGTTAGGTTTTTGGATGCTTGGGATTCTTTCCCTCGTGCTTATGATAAATAGGCCCTTTCGGCCTCTCTTTGTATTCATCTTGGCACGAATGAGCATAGCGGCCACATCTCTTCTCAGAGATAGCTACCACCATTCCAGCTATTGTATTTTACAGTATGTTCTATTTCCGCTATTTAATAGAATGTGTGTTTACTGTATCACTGTGTTCTTTGCAATATATCTCTGTATATGATTATGTATGTGCTATCTTATTTCGTTCCTGCATAAATCCGGATCATAAAATCTTTATATTAAATTTGAAGATAATTTTATATATTTTTATAGATTAAGGGGCATAAGTTTCAAATACCTCATTTAAAAAAGTTGAATTCATGACTTCCTAAAAAACGATTATGTGTCTGACTAATAACTACTTAAGCTAAGTTACCTTCAAAACTTTTATATACATGAATGTACATTTTTAAAGAGAAATTGGTTCATAGGGTATCTCTATACAAAGAAAATGATAGAGAAGTAGTTGTATAATGTTTGATCTTTCCTCTTCATAATTATGATAAAAAAATGTTTAAAATATAAAATGTTTAAATTAAATATAAAATGTTTAAATTAAATATAAAATTACAGATTGCTTTTAATATTCAACTACAAATCTCAAATATATTAATATTAATATATATTCATCGGTCCTCTTATCAATCGAGTTTAACAAAAGTGGTTGTGAGATGGAATATTATCCTCTCTACTTAATTTATATTTATATAAATGACATATTAAGCTCATAATAAATATATTATTGTAAAAGAATTTAAAGTTTAACCTCAGTACCATCCTAAAAATAAAGAGAAAATAAATACTTAAGACCTAAAATATTTCTCTAAAAAAGAGAAAAATCCATCCATCTCCTCATACAAACTTTCTAAATTCAAAAAAAAACTTTGTTATCATTCCAAACACTTATACTCTAACAAAAACACTCCTCAAACTAAGCAAACTAAATTACCCCATCATACAAATACAACATCCCATATGCAAACCCTGTGTTGGCAGGTGCAGGGGGAGTTCTTCTGGACTTTGAAGGAAACAAGCTGACAGACTACGCATGGGGGATTGTAAGGCAGACCAATAACGATGTGGAGTGGCTTGCCCTTATAAAAGGAATTGAAATAGCTAAGGAAAATAACATTCAGGATCTGATAGCTATCGGTGACTCTCTCTTGGTAATCAAAGAAGCAAGGGCCTTAGTTAACAACTCTCGTAATCCCTCCTCCGAGTATCATCTCCACTTCTTCCACAAGATCAGAGAAATAAGATTCATCTACCTCTACCACGTTCTCAGAAGAAACAACCAACAAGTGGACTCCATGGCAAATATTGGAGCAGGGTTAAATTGTGGTATAGTGGTTAAAAATGGACAAAATCCAACAAATGAATGGGTCCCATAGCTCTATGGGTTATCTCAAACCCTCCAACATTCTTAACTCTTTCCCTCCACCTCATTGGGCCACCATGATGGATGACAGCGCCTTCCTCTGTAGCTCGATCTTCACCGGATCTACTCACAAATCCCCAAGACATTCTCGGTGGCGTCGTAAGACTGATTACATATGTCTCGCATGCGAGACTTCAATGCAGGCAGGTGCCAGGGGTTTTAGCTCCTATT
Source organism: Larix kaempferi (assembly GCA_027924585.1). Taxonomy (NCBI): domain Eukaryota; kingdom Viridiplantae; phylum Streptophyta; class Pinopsida; order Pinales; family Pinaceae; genus Larix; species Larix kaempferi. The sequence goes on along the minus strand of BSBM01000597.1, from coordinate 1,594,261 downwards.
TCAACGAACAGGGTGACGAAATTGCCCTCATTCACCTCACCCTGCTTCACCATCCTTGTTGCTCTGTGCCTTCACGTTGCAGTATGGCTTGTGGAAACAATGGAAGTTTTTTCCTTCCTGCTCTGCAATGCAGTCGTTGCAAGACTTGCATTCAACTTAACTTAGGGAAGGCTGGGTTGAAACGATATCTCTCTGCCCTAGAGGTGGTGTAGGGGCATGAAAACGCAAGAAATGATGCTCAGGGGATGATTAACAAGCCGGCTAAGCATGTCAAGCGTGGGCGCCCTAGAAATGGGGAAGCTGGAAGAAATTGGCATTCGTTGGATGGAGGACAGGCGCAAAACTTCAAGCCCATCACAACTAGTGTCTAGTTTGGCTCTGAGCAGGATCATAGTAAGAATTGGTGTCTTGTGGATGCCGGTACCTGTCACATTCAGGGTGGTGCCCTGCAACAAGTTCGCGGTAACCCAAGGGATTTGAAGAATGACAGGCTCTGGAATCAGAATGGGGAAATTGGGGGAGTGGTGAACCTGGACTCTCCCTTGGGGTCTGATAGTCCCTCTCCTGGTGTGCTCTCCCATCTGCAGGACATAGAATCCCAGGTAAATTGATTGCGAAGGGAATTTGGGGATATGAAGAAGTCTATCTCACATCTCACCACCTTTGTTCAAATTTCAAATTCTGACATTAGGAACAATTGCACCAAGATGAAGGATTATTATGAAGGACTAGTGGGCAAAGTGGAGTCTGTGCACAGTTGTTTGAGGATTGTCGAAGCTAAGGTTGACTACGTCAGGACTAGCAAGAGCAACAGTCCAGCAACGCTTCTAGGCATGGAAAAGGCGGAAGTCGGAGAAGGAAGCAAGCTCAAGGCTCTTCAAATGAATACCAAATGATTTCAGCTATGAAGTCTTTCCTTTTATGATATCGACATTTAAAATTGTCTGTTTATTTCTTCTGTTTACTATTTTCTCAATTATATATGAACTTGAAAAACTGGTTATGAGGTGTTTCCAACCCTCCTTTTATTGGGTACAATCTTCTCAAACATTTTGTAAAAACCTCTTTTTTTAATATAATGTTTCTCGATCGTTACTGTAAAAAAAATAATAAAAAAACATCCCATATGCAAACCCTTAAATGATTACAATGTCGCCATGAGCCATGAGCCACTCACTCATCTTAAATCCATGCCACGAAACACTCACTACAATCATAACCCCTTAATCATGAAAGATGGCATGTGGCAATACAATAAACGCCTTTCAAATCCACATCAACGACCTCTCAATGCAATGAAAGAATAATAGATGGACACAACGTGCAATCTTTTAGATATAGAAAATACCAAATATGATTAAAATAGTCCCATCGCTATGGACTCTCTCTTTCGCTTTGACAAAGTACCTTAACCAAATTTAAAAACTAAATGCCCACTCTTAATTAATTAATTGTTTTTTTAACTTTGTTTATTGATCCTACACATAAAGTGTTTACAATTTATTTGATGATCGATTAATGCACATTCCATATTTTTATAAAAATAATATTTAAAATGAAATTTTATAGTAAAAGTATATTTAATTTGTACACCAGTGTGTCTTTAAATTTATCTAACAATACATGTAAGGTGCATAATTTACAGGAGATCAATAAGATATTAGTGTTTTTAAGTTAATTAAGAGTGGGATAAAGTGTTTTAAATATTTTAGTAATTTTGGCAAAGTATTAACAATCTTGCTCTCATTTAAGTACTTAAAGATGGGACAAGATGTTTTTAAATTAAAAAATTAATTCAATTATTAATTTTATTATTAACTCAATTGATTGTTGCCTATTTGACATTTAATTTATTTCATCCCAAAATTAAATCTTCATATTAATCAATAAAAATATTATTTTATAAATAAATAAAACATTTGCATTTTTATTTTTTATTTTTTAATCTAAAATTAATTTATTATTAAATATTATTTGACATTTAACTTATTTCATCCCAAAATTAAATCTTCATATTAATCAACAAAAATATTATTTTATAAATAAATAAAACATTTACATTTTTATTTTTTAAACTAAAATTAATTTATTATTAAATATTCTATGTGTATATGTTAATTAGGTTACAAATATCTCATCTTTCACCATTTTGAAACTAAAAAGCTACCATTCCATTAAAAAACTTCTACTATCATTATGAATAATTTACAGCATTCTCCATGTTAAGCATTTTATATTTTACAACATTCTTCATGTTAAGTGTTTTATATTTTTATTTTATAATCTAAAGACTAAATTAGCATTAAATATTCTATGTTTGACATTTTATATGGTTGGGTTTAATTCAATTCATTTTGAAGTTTAAAACCTTATATTATCATTAGGAGTTTTACAACATTCTTTATGTGAGGTATTTTATATTTTAAATTATAGTCTAAAGATTAGATTAATATTAAATATTTATATTTGACATTTTATATGGGTATGTTTATGTTTTATGTGAATTTAGAGGATTGGTTACAAATTTTAATAGTTAGACGTCATACCAACTTTGTTACTTTTCATGATTTCTTTGAGAGTAATTCATTATTGAATTTTTTTATTAAAAATTAAATTGGTTTTTTTTTTTAATTATTAGTTTATGTTTTAAAAGTTTTGGATTTATTTTATTAATTGGGTTTAGGTTGAGTGGTTATGGGATGGAGTATTATCTTTTTTTTAGGGTTTATTATCCTAAGTGATATGTTGAGTTTATAATGAGTGTATTATTGTAATGGCTTCAAGTCATGTTATTAACTTGGCCTTGTAATTTAAGAGTTTAGGGTTTAACATATGAGATATGTAAAGAACATGTGTTTCTTCCTAAGAGGTCATAAGTTCAAATCTGGAGGGGGGTAGGGTATGTACACCTCTATAGACTTTAGTAGTTACATCTTTGCACAAAAGGGGTCCCGTGTCTCACAAACAAGGGATCTCATACACCAAATTGGTGTGTGGCTTGATTGTGACCTTAAAAATAAATTATTATTATTAACAACTAAAATAAAATAAAAGTTGAGATCCATCGTATAAAATTGATAATAAAATATAAGCCTAAAAAATATGTACCAAAATAATATTTAATATAAATAAATAAAAAATAAAACTAACCATAATGATAATAAAAGAATATGAATGTATGGGATTTCGCTAAAGACTTGCAGCCTCTAACAAAAGCATCGAGATGACTTGCAAACAATTAAAAAATGGAGAGAAGTTATTTGTAGTGTTTTAGAGATAATTGACATCAAACTGGACAATGGGGACGATGAAGAACTTAAGTGAACCCTCATTGAAAGGTCGAATAAATTAATGACAATGAATGAGATCAATGAAATAAAGGAGTAAGGTTTCAAGGGCTTATGAGCATAGAACAAAACAGAGATCATTGATCACTCCAAAAGAATAATAAAGTCTACTTGAAATCAAAGCCCCACAATTACTGAAAAATCATAAAATAGGAGAAAATATCACACATATATGTAAGAGTTGGTTCATAGAGTATATAAAGAAAATTATAAGGAAGTAGTTTAAATAGTAAAATTTAATGGTTAGCAAAATGTTTAAATTGAATATAAATTTAAGCACCCTTAAACTGTAAATTCCAAATATGTCAATATTAGTACATATTCATTAGTCTTTATAACATGTTGAATTCATAATGTGTATATTATTATAGAAGAATTTAAAGTTTAACCTCAATGCCATCTTCTAAATGAAGAAAAATGTACAAGCCGAGATATTTCCCTAAAACAAATTAAATATTCACCAAACTCCACTTACAAAAAATTATAAAACCTTTCTAAATTCAAAAAAAAAAAAACTTACTATATCATCCTTCCTCACACTTATAAATTTCTCAACCAACAACTCAACTCAATGGCAAAAACACTCCTCAAACTAAGCAAGCTAAATTACCCTAGCATACAAATACAACAATAATTAATCTCCGGCATCTGGAATTCTAAACCCTAGCCATGGTCGTCGGCTCCCTCTCCTCGACCCATCGACTGTGCCGCAATGATGTTGTGCTTCCCCCGCCGTGGAGCATTGCCTGTTCCCATGCTCTGATGCATACAGTGGAGGCCGGTTTATACAGGATCACCAGCCATCACGTTGTGCCGCCAAGGGAGGAGCATCCAAACCCTCACCCGCGAGCTCTGTTGCAAGCGCTTGAAGGAGCTTTGGTAGGCGCCCTTCCTATATGGAAACCCTCAAGCGCGGATACACCTCTTAGCAGGAACCAAACTCTTCGGGAGCGGCATGAGGAAAAACGACTATCGGAAGAGTTGGAGGGAATCCCAGTTTTGTGAAGCTGCTTTCCGGGACAACAAAATGTACTTGCCTACACGCAGCAGACGCGGTTGCCAAACTCCTGCTCAAAGTTCAACGCTGGACTGGGATCCACAAGACTCATTTCATACTTGTGTTCCAGAACCGCTACCTGGAGGAGGACGCCCAGCTAAGAGACTACGAAATTGGACGAGATTCTACCATTTCCTTAGTGGCAGGCCTATGCGGAGGGGACAGGGATCCTTCCTCAAAACATCTTCCTAAATACCAAACCTTCAAAGCAGTAATGAAGAGCACGGGAGCCGAAGGAGTGAGCGCGAGCTCAAGCCAGAAGGCGTTAGCAGGCTCAGTATTCATTGTAGAACACTTAGAGGAAACACCCATAGCAAAGCTGGAGAGCACTAAGGTCATAAGAAGAGGTAGTAAACTCCGAGAAACAACCCTCATTTGCATATTTAATGGCTTTTCGCCCTCTATCCAAAGTTTGCAAGAATGGATACATCAATCCTGGAAAATGAATTTGGAACTTTTCTTCTGCTCTAAAGGATATTTTATAGCCCATTTCGAGTCACGGGAGGACTGCAACAGCATAATAGAACACAGGCCTTGGTTCTGTGGAGGATCAGGGTTATCTGTGGAACATTGGTTCTAGGGGTTTAATCCTTTGTCACCCCCTTCTATGGTCACACCCGTCTGGGTAAGACTACTGAATCTCCCTCTACATCTCTGGTTGCTGAGCTCTCTAACCTCTATTTGGAACACGTTAGGCAAATTTCTAAAGATGGATACAGATCGAATGTCAAAAGGTCTAGTGTCTTATGCCTAGATTTTTGTGGAGCTAGACTTCAGCAGAGGCTTGCTGGACAAAATATTTTTAGACTAGGGCGGAGACAAACCCCACTTGCAAGTCTTAGACTATGAGCACATAGAGTTCAAATGCCACTCCTGTCAACAACCTGGGCATCTTCGGGATACATGCCCTACAACCCCGGTCTCTACCTTCCACAAACGACCACAAGGATGGCACAAAGGCGGAAAAAACAAGAATTCCCCGACCTCAAAGAAGACTGGTTGCCCCAAAAGCACCACTATCCCTCCTGCTTCGTCTCAGCCACATTCTGCTCCGGACTTTGACAAGACGTCGAGAACCCCTAGCACTGCTCCAGTGGGTGAAGATTGTAATGATAGATACATGACTTTTGCTTCGGGCATGGGTGGCCAAAAACGACCCCATGAATTTGATCACCCTGGCGGTGACAAGGAGGCAGATATGAGCATTCGGCAGAACGCAGAAGATTCTTCAACACAATAGCTAACTGTAATTTTGATCTCATCTGATCCCGACAATTATGTCGGGTGGATTGATGTTCGAAGAAAGAAAAAGGATCCACGTTGGGTGCCTCATGGACCAACTTGATGTAATTAAAGTTTGGGATGTTTCTTCCAGAGTAGTTTCTATCAATTAGACTCAGAAAATTCGTTTTCTATTAACCATAAATATTAAAAAAATGGCCTTTAGCTTGCATATATATCTCTATGTACTTTTTTGCTGATCAATAACAAGATTCACAACTAACTTACAAAAAAAATACAAATACAACATCCCACATGCCATTAAGTCCTTAAGGAATTATTACCATGCAAACGCTCGAATGATTATTGTGTCCCCCATGAGCCACTCACTCATCCGAGGAGCCAGTCACTTTAATACCTAAATCTCCACTCAATACAATCATTACCACTTAATCATCAAAGATGGGATGTGGCAATATAGTGAACGCCTTTCAAATCCACACCAACAACCTGTGAAAGAATAATACCCAAAAGATGGACGACAACGTGCAACCTTTTAGATATAGAAAATATCGAAAGTGGTTAAAATAGCCCCATCGCCATCTAAATGGACTCTCTTTCGCTTTGGCGAAGCAAAAGTACCTTCACCAAATTTAAAAACTAAATGCCCACTATAAATCCCACACATCGAAACGGAAACGGTTGACCACCTTTTCTCTTCGTGTCCAGTCTGGAGGGAGCTCTGGATGCTCACTGTCAATTCTATTGGGATAACTGCTAATTGGCACTCGGTCACATTACTGGACAGTTTTGGTAAATGGCTCTGCGATTCTCAATATGCTCGATGGCTTGAACTACCCTGTTATATGATGTGGGAGCTATGGAAGATGCGTAATCGCCTCGTTTTCAAGGGGACTGCTATTAATCTGCATTGGTTAAGCGGTCGTATCATTGCTTCTTTTATGGAGTATAATTCTGGCTCTGTACATTTGGGTGGCAAGAATGTCACTTCTGGTAAGCTTCCCGGTTATCGCATGGCTCCCCCAGTTTTAATGTACCCTTGTGGGTTCTTTGATGGGGCTGCGGCTGGGGGGGTGGTGGATGTGGGGCGGGTGTGGTGCTTCATCTAAACACCTCTGTTTCCTACCGATTACATTTAAATTTGGGTCCTGGATCTAATACACGCAGTGAATTATGTGCACTCTGGCTCCTTTTATACTTTGCCCGGCGCTTACAGGTTTCATCTATTGTTGTTATGAGCGACTCTTCATCCATTATATCTTGGGCTCTGGGGTCATCCCCTTTGAATCTATTGATACTTACTGAATGGATGGCTGCTGTTAGGAAATACATTAGTGAATTTCAGCATATTCACTTTGCCCATGTTTTCCGCGAGATGAATATGGAGGCAGATAGTGTTTCCAAGAGGGCTTTGAATTCTCCGTCAGGCTATATATTGTGGGAGGAATGGCATGAGGACCTTCTTTCTACTCGGGGCACGATTGACCTGCTTTGGAGCTGACTCATATGTTTGGGTTTGTTTGGGATTTTTTGGTACTTTTTCTCACATGTATATATGCGGATATATTTTTGTGCAGGTACTTAGTTTCCTTTCTCCAACTACTTGTTGGACTTTTGATCCGGTTTGGTTATGCGGCTCTATTGGTTATATAGACTCATGTGTCCAGGCCTCTGGCTGTTTTGGACCTATATTTTGGGCAGATATTTCATGTATTTATGTATTGACATCTTGATACATTGCTACTTGTGGTCTGTTACTCTTTGGACATGCAGTTGGTGAGTCTATCCCAACTGGGTGATACCTTTATTGGTTTGCATGGGATGTTATGGTTCCTTGTAGATGCGATGTGGTTGGGGGCTCATGTGCCCGTATGTTTTATGGGGTTCTTGTGCCCGTATATTTGGGGCTTATGTTGCCCGTATGTTTTATGCTCTTTTGGTTTGAAGACCTGATGTAATATTCCTATTTACTATTTCGCATTATTAATAGTAAGATATATTTATGTGTGAAAAAAAAAAAATCCCACACATCGAGTGTTTACATCTTATTTGATGATTCATTAAGATGAAAAGATTAATAAACATTTCATATTTTTATAAAAATAAATATTAATATTGACATCAAATTTTATAGTAAAATGTATATTTAATTTGTACACAAGTATGTGGTGTTTTTATAAATATAAAAACACATGTAAGATGCATGTAAAGGGTATTTTAGTCAAATAGAGAAGTTGTTATCGTTTTTGTATGAGTTTAACTTTTGTTATCGTTTTTATTTGAGACATGTTCATTTTTAGTGGGTTAATTAACTTTGGTGAGGTATTAATAATCTCATTCTCATTTAAGTGTTACATTGTAAAATGAGATATTTTTAATTAATTTAAATAAAAAATAATAATATAATTGATTGTTGTCAATATTATTTAGTATTTAACTATCTCAATACCAAAATTAAATCTTCATATCAACTAACTAAATTAATATTAAAAAATAAATATTCTTTATTTTTTTAATATAAAATAATTTATTATTAAAATTTCTAATAATTAGCTTATAAATATCTCATCATTCACCATTTTGAAACTAAGAGTGTACCATTCCATTAAAATACGGATATTATCATGATAAATAATCTACAACATTCTCCATGTTAAGTATTTTATATTTTTATTTTATAATCTAAAGACTAGTTTAACATTAAATATTCTATCTTTGACGTTTTATATGGTTATGTTTATTTTTTTATGTGATTCTAAAGGATTGTCTACGACGTCATACTAACTTTGTTACTTTTCATGATTTCTTTGACAACAACCTATTGTTGACTTTTGTTATTAAATATTAAATAAGTAATAATTTATTTGACAACCTATTATTAGTCCTTGCCCATGGCAGGGATTGTAGCGATCGCTTAGTCGCTACATGGGTTTGACTTATCATTAACTAACAAAACATTTTATATGTTTTCAAATGTTTTTTATATTTATATATTAAATTTATTTATTTTAAAATAAATTTATTTATTTTAAAATAAATTTATTTTTTTTGAATATTTGAAATTCAGAAATTTTAGTTTATGATTGGCTAAGAGTATTGATTTGATAATTTAACCTTGCTGTGCAAATTATTTGTTAGACTTAAAAATTAAAATTAAAAATAAAGATAAAAGAAAAAATTATAAAATGCCATCTGTTAAGTGATTGAAATTTGAAACTGACATTAATTATTATTTTTTACTCCAAATATGACACGTAACCCTTAAAAGGTGTCATCATAGATGGCATTAATTGTGACATTTATTTCAAATAATCACTTAACCCAAGGTTCAATTTACAATTACAACCTTGCCAGTATTTATTGTTGTCCATGAAACTTTGCTGGGAAAACCGCATTCGGAATATTATTGTCCATGAAACTTTGCTGGGAAAACCGCATGTCCGAATGGGTTTGTCAGTACGATATGTAGGATTAAATCATGCCAGCCAAACTACCAAGCAATAGATCCAGCAAAACTGCCAAGCATTAGATTCAACAAAACCACTAGTACCCAATAGAATTACGAGCACCTGCAACAATATAATTGTCGATTCTGAACCAGCAGTTTCTCCCAGTGATTAAGAATGCAAATGATCTATAGGTTGTCGTAGCCCAAAAACACACTGTGAAGACAGACAAGGAAGCCCCGTTACTGAAGTAAAGAGAAAATCTACGAGTGTACATGAACCATGAAGGCATGTGACTGAAAAAGAGAAATGCTAGTTTATGGCATACACATATTAATGTATATCGGCTTGTTCTGTTGTTCAATCTCCGTTTTCCTTGATTGTTGTTGATATTTTTTTGATGTAGATCAGTTAAAAAGGTCAGCATTCTAGGGAAAAATAAATTTGAACTTATTAAAAAACGCGTCGCGGTCGTGATAGTCTGGAAATATGGACATAGTCTACGATTTTCATCTAGACATTTGTGACGGTGCTCAGTTTCATTTGTTTTTCTTTAACACACAACGCCCTAGTTTTCATTGAACATTATCAAAAGGATCCATCGAGAAGATGAAAAACCTTACCCCTCTATTGTTGTTATTATTATTGCTGCCACCGCTGCTGCTAGATATGCCGAGGGAGGAGCAGATGGAAGGCGATCCATGAACTGTAAGAGAAAGTGGAACAAATCCCTCGGCTAAAGGATTCAATTTCGAGATCAGATTAGCCAATTCTCTCATGTTGCGGTTCAATCCCTGCGGAGGCTTGCCATTTTCCTGCAAAACTACTCCATTTTCGCTCTTGTGCAGCATTTGTTCTGAATTGTGCTGTGAATTGTTACGAGCATTTTGTTGTAAATTTTGTACGCTCTGGTGTTTATTTTGCTGCAAAATTTGCTCGTTGTCGTGCTTATCACTTTGACGGACATTTTCAAGAAGAATCTAACAGAATTATCCTGAACATTTTGATCCATGCTCTCGTGAACATTACCGCTCACATTTTCATTGACATTATCATAATTACTCGACAAATTATTTTAGCGCTGAAGAATATTTTTGTCCAATACTTCGTGTAATGCCTTAGAAGTAATTGGAGAACACCAAAGAACTTCGGGAATGGCCTGAACTTAGATTTTTTTTGTCTACTGATACAGTAAATCTATGCCTGAAATTAGATTATAATTCGTCTGTTGATACAGTAAATCCATGCCTTGAATTAGATTATAATTCGTCTGCTGATAAGAACCCGGCTTCAAGAAACTTTAATTGAGTAATAAAAATACAAACATTAAAAAGAATGAAATGGCCGTCAAGATCCGTTATAAGACTTGAAAATACAATTTTAAAAAGAAAGGTTAAAGAGACTTATTATTGCTGCCACCGCTGCTGCTAGATATGCCGGGAGAGGAGCAGATGGAAGGCGATCCACGAACTGTAAGAGAAAGTGGAACAAATCCCTCGGCTAAAGGATTCAATTTCGAGAGCAGATTAGCCAATTCTCTCATGTTGCGGTTCAATTCCTGCGGAGGTTTGCCATTTTCCTGCAAAACTACTCCATTTTCGCTCTTGTGCAGCATTTGTTCTGAATTGTGCTGTGAATTGTTACGAGCATTTTGTTGTAAATTTTGCACACTCTGGTGTTTATTTTGCTGCAAAATTTGCTCATTGCCGTGCTTATCACTTTGACGGACATTTTCAAGAAGAATCTAACAGAATTATCCTGAACATTTTGATCCATGCTCTCGTGAACATTACCGCTCACATTTTCATTTACATTATCATAATTACTCGACAAATTATTTTAGTGCTGAAGAATATTTTGCACCGAACTCTGCACTAGTTTCCGAGCACTTTCCTGAACTATTTTCTGCGCATTTTGTTCAAAAGTTTGCGGAATACGAACAGTCTCGAGATGAATAAAAACGCTAGAGCTCGAATTTTTGTACCTCGCGCTAGGATCCACATCGGAAGCCATACGGCCAAAATTCATCAAGCCGAGACCGGGACTTAGGACAATTCCCATGCCTTTACCACCATTTTCCATAACAGCCATGGCTAAAACCGAGATTTTCCCACTCTTTCCCAATCCTTGCCTTGTTCGAAACTATTTACGGCCTTCAAACTAGCAGAAACACATCAAACACTTGGAGTGCATGCACGGAGATGGAGATGTCGTAAAGAGTAGATATCTAACAAGTGTACAGACAATGTCGTGAGTGTATGATTTGATTTTTCTAGGTGTTGTGTTGCCACGTTTCACATTGATGAAAAATTCATACCTAGACATGTCACTCTTACTACAATCGATACAAATTGTTGTATTGCCATCACCATCCACATGGTAACCTGCACGCATACATGAGGCCATACATGCCGTGACTTCAATGTCACCATAGTTCATTACTAAGTTAATATAATATATTCTTCTCACTTAAATCAACACATGGAACGGATTTTTAGATTAAAAAAAAGGACTTTTTCTCGTTCCCGATTATTAGGCGACGGCGGGGAAGAATGTGGAATTGGCTTAATGAACAGGGGCTTTAATAACAAAATAACAGAGAGGGCTCATGCATTCACGAGCACTAGCTACTAGCTACTGATATTGATGATTCTCAAGTACTAAAGCTTTAGGGCGGCATGAGACCGTGATCACCCCACACAGTTCCAGCTTCAGACGATATAGAATCAGGATTTTTATCCATAGGCTTGCCTCATGAGGGGATTCTATACAATAGGGGAACCAGTGGTTCTCTCCAAGTTGTTTACTGTCTTCTCAACCAGGAGAGCTTTAGGTTGTGCAAACATTGGAGCTTGCATAAGATAAGAATGCAAAAGAGGAGCTGGCAGAGAAGCTTTATGATGCTCAGTAGCTGATTCAACAACAACGAGTAAAAATTGAAAGCCTAGAGAAAGGAACTATAAACACCTATATAGTGCCATTATTCTTGATGTCGGGCACTATTAAGGCTAGCCACTCGACGTAATATAAAGGCTGAATGAACTTATCCTCTAAGAGTTTCTAGATATCCTTTACATCATGGAATTTATCTCGCGTTTGTTTTATTATAACTTGACTTCAAAGTCATTACAAGTCATTAACATGTTAATATGATTTTTTTCTTCTTTAAAAAGGAAAAATGAAAAATATTATGAAATTTAATTTTTATATAAGATAGTCCCACTAATAAAATATGTCTTATTGTGAATTGGTTATGTTATCTCTTTATTATTACATAATCATCGAAATTATTGTGAATTGGTTATGTTATCTCTTTATTATTATTACATAATCATCTAAATTATTGAATCTTTTTCACATAGTAAATATTAAAATAGATGTGGATAGAGCCGTTCAAATGGGTAAGTAGAGTTGCAAGTTTAGAATAAATTAATGAGTTTTATAATTTATTTTATGTGTTTCCATTTTTCAGCGTTGAATGATAAAGATTGAGATGGACATTTATCTCTGTAATTATTTCTTTGTGTCTAGCATCTATGCAGCTATTGAGATGGACATATTTTTTATAACACTTCTTCTCATTTTCACTGTAGCTATGGAAGATATTACGAATGCGACACACATGAGAGTTGGTTGCTCCCTCCATTGACGTTCCACGGCCTCGTATATTGAAATAGTCATATGTTGATTTGTAAAATGTGAACGCTAGGGAAACGCGCCTACTAAATAACACTCCTGATACTCATGCATGATATCCTACTCCAACATCCGCTTCCAACATCCGCTTAAAGATTGGTAACGACTTTGTTTCCACTAGGAATATTTCTTAATTTATGATAGAACCTTTACTATGATTGATGATAAAGGACAATGTTTTTATGCTTCCGACTAAGTTGACCATTCCATCGATTATTAATTAAAATAAATATTTATAATTAACAAATTAAAACCCTTGCGAGCAATAACAACTCAATTGCCAAATTACAAGTAAAGGCCAAAAACATCAACAAAAATGGAGTCCACATACTCAAATAACTACAAAACTACCAAACACTATTAAGAAGACATATAAGGATGAGAGTGTGCCCCTCGAATAATATACTTAAAAAGTGAAGGAATTGAAGTTTTCACTAATAATATTTTATGTATGGTATTTATACCATTAAGGAAATAATATACTTGAAATGTGAAGGAATTGATGTTTTCACTTATAATATTTTATGTGTGGTATTTCTAAAACATGTAGACCTCATACCATTTTGAAACTTACTCCCCTCTTTTAGATATCAAGATCATCATCATGGTTATTTATGGAATACCAAACCATTATCCCTTTAATTATTATGATGGTGAGTGAGTGTTATGCAAGAACATCATCGATCGCAAGTATGATGAGCCTAACTCAAGTTATTCAATATATTTGGGAGTACTTTTAAACAATAATAAGGTATGGAAAACATTGATTACTTATTGATTAGTGAACAAGATTTAGAAAAGAATTCACTCTACTTATGTTATCAAAGAGTGCTTCAAAAGGTCTTGCTTTATAAGAGCCATATAAGTGCTACCTAAATGTTCTCACTTGGAAGTGTTTTTTGAAAGTATGTTTTTAAAAAAAAAATCTAGATAAATTATTCTAGGACAAATCTTCAAGCATCTAAAGATAATATTTAGGATAAACTTTAGATTCTTTATGACACAAGGTTAGGTATACAACAGGATTCAAAGTCATTACAACAAAATAGCCATTATGATCTCAGAATGTCACCTATGGGGATATAACCTAGGTGGGGAGGATAACACTACATCCCACACTTCTCAGAGTAAACTCAATTGACTGCACGCTACTAAAATTATCTAGACAAACTTAGACTAAACCAATTGATTGCGTGCTCTTGAAACCAATCCCACACATGATCCCATGACAAGCAAATTTTACCAATATAGTATAGAAATTGGTATTGCAAAAGCAAGTGTGAAATCTGGAAATTAGTGATTCCAAAGGATCAAGGAATCATAGTGTGGAACTTAGCAATGGACACACAACAATTGGTCAAGGCAATTGAATTGTTTGTCATGTTTCAAGATCTTATACATTTTTTCAATATGATATTGTTGGTGTTGTCATCAACATTCTATGTTGGGTATTACTATCCATATATAAAGAAACATCTCGTAGATGGTTTGTCAATTGTCAAAGCCTAGGGATGAGAGGGGTGTGTGAATGGTACAAATTGGTAATTGATATATAGCTTTAAATTTATTGTCAAATTTGTGTATTGTCTAAGTAGATAGGCTTTGAAAATATTGTTAGGATATTCCTATACTCCATCCTAGTCCCACCAGTATTTTGATCATTTACATTTTCAGTCATGCATGCACCTTTTAGGGTTTGCATGCATTTTGCATGCATCCCAGTCATCAGTCCAGCACCTAGCCCTCAGTTAGCCAGCCCCCAGGAGCTTCTCACTATTCAGTTTTAGCCCTCCAGTTGCTTAGTGCGCCCTTCTTCCTTGATTTTAGGGAGCACCTCGCCCTTCTTAACCTACCAGTTCAGTTACAGTCAGTTACACTCAGTTACACTCAGTTACATTGAGTTACACTCAGTTACACTCAGTTACATTCAGTTACAGTCAGTTACACTCAGTTACACTCAGTTACATTGAGTTACACTCAGTTACACTCAGTTACATTCAGTTACTCTTAGTTACATTGAGTTACACTCAGTTACATTGAGTTACACTCAGTTACATTGAGTTACACTTAGTTACACTGAGTTACACTTAGTTACACTTAGTTACACCTACCAGAGTTAGTTTGACTGATGGTTGACAGTTACTTGAGCATTGATGACTCCACTGATGATGATGAAGACTTCCAGTTGTGCTCCGATGATCATGAGGACACCTAGTTGTGCTCCGATGACACTCTAGTGATCCTTTGATCACTCCATGAAGGCTAATTCGAATTGCCACCTTAGGCATTCGAATTCCTCATGCATTGTATTATTTATATGTCCATTTGTGATTAATAACATAGTATGACCGAAGTATTATTGCTTCTATCTGAGTTCTACTGTACCATATTATTCTGTTGCTCATTATACTGCATGTATCACTCTTCTTCTATTTTCTTGCTTAATCATAATTATTCTCTTGTGAGATACATCATCTCTCATCATCTCTTAGATCTGCTGTGAGGATTTTCACAAATATAACATCTTTTTTGGTTTGTGGAAGATTTTTTATAGTTAATTCTTTACTTTGGATAACATTATGTAAATATGAAAATTAAGGATTTAATTTTGTTCTTTAGAGATATTACAAAGTTTTTAAAGTAGAGTGATTATTATTATTATTATTATTATTGAAATTTGTTCATTAACTAATATTATAAATAAACAATAAAATTAATATTATAAAGCTTTTATTTTCAATAAACATCTATTATATCTCAATTGTAAACATAAATTATTATATCTCAATTGTAAACATAAATTTAAGGCAGGGACTAGCTGCTTTGCAGCTATTTCCCTTGTTTACTTTTGTGATTAAATATTAAATATTTAATATGTTATTTTATTAATATTTAAAAGTGAGAAGAGATGAGAGCTAGGGTTCTGCATGTTTCAATAGGGTTTCGTGCCAAGTTGGATGGATAGGCTCAGTACTTTTGGCTGAGTTGTTCTTGTTGATGCATGGAAGAAGACTTACTAGATTACTCGGAGGATGATGTGGAGATTGTTGGCAACATTTTATATTTGATATGGAGATGAGGGGCTTGTGTAGGTCCCTATCTAAGTCGTCTCACTGTGAGGAAGTGCGATTGGGTGTTTGGTCGTGGTTCTTTAGTTCTTGACCATTAGCATCCATCGTTCAATCCCTTAAGAGAAAAAAGTGGTTAAGAGACATCTTTGGCTTTTACTTCCAGGTTTTCCTCTATAGTTATGGACTCAGGTTGTTCTATAAGAGGTGGCAAATTTGTTAGGTCATTTTATTTTGATGGATGATAATGTGCTTTATGGTGAAGACAAGCGAGTGGCATCCCCGATGGTGGAAGTTGATGTTTCAGGGGGATTACTAGTGCAAATTATGATTTTCGAGGAGAATTAAATTTCCTACAACATCTTGATTATTTGATAAATCCCATTTTGTTGTTTTTTTCTGCCAAAAAACTAGGTACCTAAATACATTGTCCAAGTTTGCTGGAATTTGGTTCAGAAACGGAGGAGGGGTTATTGGTGGAGGTCTCTTCTAATGGTTTTCAAGTTTATGAGGCAAAGAATGAGGACCAAAGCAGTGGAAGGTCAGAAAGGTTCATCTGGTCTTTCATTGCTGGAGGACTTGACAACTTTTTTGAGTAAGATTAAATCTTATTTCCCGATTTTTTTCAGTTCTTTGTCAAATGAAGAAATAGATTTTATTAATGAAGTTGAAGAAGGGCATAAAAATTAATTAGTTGTTTTTGTGAATGATAATTATGTGCAACCACTTGGCCCATGGGGTGTATAATAGATGGTGAATGGGTGTAGTGTTAAGGCACTCCTTGTGTTAAGTCACCAGTTTAAAATTATGTGGGTACTTAGCTTATAAACAAAACAAAAATTGGTCCATCTGCCTATTTTACACCCTTCCCCTAAATTGTTGGGTACTCTTGCACACCCGAGATTTCCTCAGTCTAGATCAGGGACTAGGTCTGACTTGGGGTTAGTTGATGGGGTGGGTCCCTCGGTCCCGTGGACTTTTCTTGTGTCTGACTATGGATTATTGACTAAATTTGAGAATAGTTGTTCTAAGGGAGGGGTTGATAATCATCCTACTTCGGAAATTTTTTCATTGGATTGCCCGATATCGAGTGACTCTCATGTTTGTAAGGATTTATGTTCAAATTCATTGGTTTTGGAAAATGGTATTTCTTCCTCTTTAGGGGGAGATAAGGTTTCGGGGGAGAGGGTTTTTACACACCTCTTTGTTGGACATAGAAACAATTTTGAGGCGTTGGAGATTAGTAATGTGATTTTGAAATACCTGATTCTGCATTATAAGGACATTTTGATAAAGTCTCCTCTACTTTTTTTTTCCTGACAAACCTTCCAAATCTGATGTGTCTCCTATCTCCTCTATATGTTGTGAGAATGTGATGATTCGTCACAAAAGGAATAAAAAATAAAGATTTAAATGTGGGGATTGTGATCTGGGGCGGAGTATAGTTCCTGAGCATGACTATATCCCTTTATCGGCTAGATTGGATGGTGTAAATTATGGTCCTTCTTCTAGGGTTTTGACTGATGAATATGGGGTTCCTAGAGCACGACAACCCTTACATCATGTTAAATAATGATTATGACCTCTTTTAATATTAGAGGGATTGGGGGTAAATCTAAACATAGTTCCCTCAAGAGGATTTTCAGTCTTTTTCGGTCGGATATTGTTCTGGTACATGAAACGATGTGTATTATCTCTAAGGCTTGTGAAAAAAATTTGAAAATTTTCTATGGTTGGGAATGTTGTGCTTTGGGTGTGAATGGTCTCTCAGGTGGTTTTCTTGCCATGTGGAATCCCTTTATGGCTGATTTTAAGCCTTACATATCATGTGCAAACACCTTTTAGAAGGAAAGATTTGTGGTCTTGATCAGCCAATCAAGGTCGTTAATTGTTATTGGCCTTATGTTGGCAAGGAGCACTTTTGGAATAAGGTGTGTAATAGTGATATTTTGAAGGAATACTTTCTGATTTTTGGGGGTGATTTAAATCTCACTTTGTCAACCAGTAAATTTTGGGGAGCCGACCCACGATTGGATCCATTAATTGATTATTCATAGTCGTCTTTTTCAAGAGGCCAATCTAATTAATGTTCTTCCCTCCCCTTTGGCCCCAACTTGGAGAAATGGGAGGGTTGGGAAAGGTGGAGTTTCAAAAAGACTAGACGGATTCTTCATATCAAAAGGTTTTTCAAATTGTGTTAGTAGATTCATATCTTGGACCATAAATTCAGGTATTTCAGACCATCTCCCTATTTGTTTACAATTTGAGGTGGATCAATGTGTTCAAAAGTTTCCATTTAAATTTAATCTTTCATGGCTTGAAGAGAAGGACTTCATTTCCTTGGTGAAAGATTAATAAACTTCTTCTACAATTGATCCTGAGGATTTTGCTATGCATAGCCTGGTGTATAAATTGAAGGATCTAAAAAAGTTGGTTGTTTAGTGGGAGAAACAAAAAATATAGAACTCAATCAAAGTCTGTTGAAAGTGGAGGAGGAGATTGAAGCATTATTCTCTACAAATTTCTCTAGAATTTTATCTAGGGAGGCTAAAGATCTTCTAATTGAATTGGAAACAAAGAAAAAAAATTAAGCATAATTGAGGAGTCATGGAGATTAAAAAGCAAGGCAATTTGGCTTAAGCAAGGTGACAATAATAGTAAGTTTTTCCACAAATATGCTAACCAAAGAAGGATTTCTAATACCATCTGGGACTTAAAGTACTTCTAGGGGAAGGTGATCAATGCTCAGAAGGACTTGGGATGTGTAGTTGTGTCTCATTTTTATGAGATTTTGAAGGATCCAAATCAGACTAATATCTTTGCTCAGCTTAAAGTTGTTCGACATTATCCTATATTTTTATTTGATGAGGAAGGTCTTCAAATTGGTAAGGAAGATACCTTGGAGGAAATTGAATATATTCTTAAGAAATTTGCCAAGTCAAAAATTCTTGGCCCTAATGGCTGGATAGTAGAATTTTTACTAAGTTCTTTGATATTATGGGGAAGGACCTGTTTCAGGTGGTGGAAGAGTCCCAGTTGAAAGGATATTTCTCTGGATCCTTAAACTCAACCTTTATTGCTCTTATCTCTAAGAGCACAAAGCATGAATCTTTTGATGATTATAGACCCATATCCTTATGTAATTTAGCCTATAAGATTATTTCCAAGGTGATATGTAATAGGATCAAGCCAAAGTTAGCCGAATGCACGACTAAAGAACACTTTGGGTTTTTATAAAAAAAAGACAAATGATGGATGCAGGGTTACATAGGAATGTTTACACTATTAAAACTAAGAAACTAGCTACCCTGATTCTAAAAATGGATTTGGTGAAAGCTTGTGAGAGTTGAATGTTTATTACTTAGATTGGTCCTCCTTCAAATTGGTCTTCCATTGGGGGGTTCTGATTGGATAATGTCTTGTGTAACATCTGTCAGATTTGCAGTCTTAGTCAATGGGTGTCCTTTGGCTTTTTTAAAAATTTCCAGAGGACTCAGATAGGGCTGCCCCTCATCTCCCTTACTGCTTTTTGCTTGTGGTGGAAGGTCTCAATAGACTTATACGGGAAGCTAAGCAGGATAAAAAGTTGAAAAATGTTAAAGTGACCTCTATACATTTCATCACACATTTGTTGTTTGTGGATGATGTTTTATTATTTGGTAATGGCTCTCTTGAATGTTGGGACACTTATCATGGTATAATTACGTTGTTCTATGATTCCTCTGGAATGGAGGTAAGTTTGCAAAAGTCTTGTTTCCTACAAAATGCTATACATGATAATGTTCTGGCACGGATCCATGTTCTTTTTCCTCTCAAAACTGAGCATTTAGAGGCTGGTTTCAAATATTTGGGATATTATCTAAAACCAAACAATTTTGTTAAAGTAGATTGGATGTGGTTACCTAGGAAACTAGAAAAAAAGATTGGATATTGGTGTTTTGAATGGATTTCCATTGGAGACGGGTTAACACTAGTGAAGTTTGTACTAGAGAGCATCCCAATTTGTAACAACCCGATCACCTCATTTGACCATTGAGACCACAAGGTACTCAAATTTCATATCTAAGTTTATCATTTATACTCAAATTCGTTTTTCTTCAATTCATCTAAGTACACAGCAGTAATGCATATAAATGGTTTCCCAAATACACACATTCAATTGCTAACTATTATAGGCATCATAAGCATGAAACACACATCAAGCCATGCAATTTTGTTCACACATACCATCATAAACAATAATTAAACAGTATGCAAACATAGAATTCACCATGACATTCATATACTGTTGGAGACTTATCTTTTTAAATAAAATGTTCTCCAACTTGTTGTAGCTTAAGGACGTTCCTCCCATCCATAGGTACTATCAAGCCTTATCTTACTTTGACAGGCCATCCCCGAGCTGGGGTTGTCAATCCACAAGGGAAAAGCTCTTCCTCAATCCCACTCTATACAGTTGAATCTCTCATGCAACCCACTAGTGCTTAAACCCACTCCACAATTGTCCCAATCCTCAATTCTCCTTCCCCTTCAACCTACACAACTCTAGGAACAAGCATCCTTCTCTGATTTAAGAGTCCCTCGGGAAGCCTCTTGTTCCCGTCTAGCACTTCACCACAGGTTGGACAGGAAGTCTCTGAATTGTGACTCTAAGCACAAGTAGCATGCTCGGTTTCTCTCACACACCAGTCTACCCGAGTTAATGGCATGCATAATTCATGTTCAACAATGGCATCTTCATTCTCTATTATGGTGCCAAGTTGTGGCAGTCCAGGATGATGGTAAGGAAGTGGAAATGAAATTCAAATGGTAGGAATGATGAGGAATCAAACCCCTCTCAAGCTCAAATTCTCCCTTTTATAAGCATGGATTAGGTTTCCATGTGGCTCCTCCACATGGAACCCTTTTTCCCCTTCTTAATCTCTTTTTTTAGGATAATCAAACAATGCTTTAATTAAAGCATGGCTCTTAGTCATAGTTTAAGAACTTGGTTTAAATTGCTAAGTCTAGGGAGATAAGATAAGGCCCACTATCACTTCCCCACTTGGGGATTCATAGCCCCCCCATCTCTTCTTTGTACTTCTTCCTCTGCACCCATTTAGAGATTTTATACTAATATAAAAATGTACATATTTACATAGTCTTGGTCATCCCGACCATTTTTTATGGATTCTTAGCCCTTTTACTTCAATATTTACAAATTTACATTGTGGGGTCAAACTGGGGAATTACATTCCCCTCCCCCTTAATTTATGCACTATCCTCAGTGCATCATCAGCACTATGTACATTTACATTTACAATTTTTTTTATCAAAACTTCAAAACAATTGTGGTTATGCTTCCCGCGTCACATCCTCTAGCTCCCATGTTGCTTCTTCAAGACTGTAATGGGTCCATTGGACCTTTACCTGTCTGATGACCCTGCTCCTCAGCAACGTAACTTTCTTGTCTAGGATGCACAGTGGTTGTATAGGAATATCGCCTTCCAATTCCACCTAGATCATAGCCAATCAATTATGTGGTTAGGATCAAGCATATATTTCTTTAATAAAGACACATGAAATACATTATGCACACACAAACAAGTAGGCAATGCTAATGCATAAGCTACAAGCCCTATCCTATCCAAAATTTCAAATGGCCCACAAAATTGGGCTGTAAGCTTCAGACATATTCCCAGTTTCAGGGAACTCTTCTTTGGCCTAACTTTCAAATACACGTGATCCCCCACTTTAAATTATTTTACTACTCTTCATTTGTCTGCATAACTCTTCTATATGTCCTATGCCACTTTCAAATTCTGCCTAATTTTTACCATCTTCTCTTCCATTTCTCTGAGTATTTTTGGCTCAATTATCACTCTGTCAACTAGATTGTCCCAACTGATTGGAGTATTACACTTTCTACCATACATGGCTTCAAATGGACTCATCTTTAGAGAATCATCATATCCATTATTATATGTAAACACTACCAAATATAGGTAGTCTTCCTATTTGGATGGTTGATCCATCACATACATTCTTAACATATCTTCAATAAATTGATTAACTCTCTCAATATGCCCATCTGTCTGTGGACAAAATGTTTTGCTTAAGTTCATATTTGTGCCAAATCCCTTGAATAAGCCCTTCCAAAAGTTTGAACTAAACTTTGGATCTTTGTCTGAAACTATTTCCTTAGGTATCCCATGTAACCCGGCAATCTCTTTCATATAAATATCTACTATATTAGTTTCCTTATGAGTTTACTTGACTGGTATAAAGTGAGCATCTTTGGTTAACTTATCCACCACCATCATGATGGAATCATGTTGTTTTTTCGTCCTGGGCAACTTAGTGATGAAGTCAATGGTCACCACATCTCATTTTCATTCAATTATTGGCAATGATTGAAGCAATCAAGTTGGATGTATATGCTCAACCTTTACTCTTTGACATTCAATGCACCTTGCAATAGATTCATCAATATCTCTCTTCATTTCTAGACAAAAGTATTGACTCCTTACTGCTACAATTGTCTTTTGGTATCCAGGATGTCCTACATATGGTACATCATCCATCTCATTCATTACCAATTTCCTTAATTCCCTTGAATTAGGAACATAAACTCTATTTTTGTATATAAGAATTCCATTGTCTTCCATCTTATAACCTTCATATTTATGTTGTATATTTTCCTATTGTAATTCTTGTTTTACATGAAGGTAATGTTCATATGATATGATAGCTTCAAGAATTCTGGTTTTTAAATTTGATCAGCATATACTAATGGTTGGAACATGCATATCATGAACTCTTCTATTGAGGCATCATCAACTTTGTTCTCCTTGCCTTTAAAATGTTTGATATCAAAATCAAACTCACACAGAATTTCTAGCCATCTTGTTTGCCTTGCATTCAAATTTTGCTTCTCAAATAAATATTTCAGCCCACTATGATCTGTTCTCAACTCAAATTTTATGCCCGTGAGATAATTCCTCCACATCTTTAATGCATGCACAATAGCAGCAAGTTCCAATTCATGTGTAACCTACTTTTTCTCATGCTCTTTAATATTTCTTGATTCATAACAAATCACGTGTCTATTTTTTATAAATACTCCACCAATTCCTTCTTGGAAAGCATATGTACATACTACAAAATCTTCATTTGGATCAACAACCTTGAGAATTGATGTACTAGTGAGCAATCTCTTTAACTACTGGAAACTTTCTTCACGCCATGGTGTCCACTGAAACTTGACTCCTTTCTTATGAAATTATGTAATTGGATGTGTCACTTTAGAGAATCCCTCATAAACCTCCTGTAGTGTCCAACTAATACCATGAAATGACCTTACTTCTAATACACTCTTGGGTGTAGGCCATCCCATAATAGATTTTATCTTCTTTGGATTCACTGTTATTCCTTCTTCAGAGATGATATGCCCCAAGTAATGAATTTTCCTCTTATAGAAAGAGCATTCACTCAACTTGGCATAAATTTGATGTTCTCTTAACACTTGTAGTACCAATCTCAAGTGCTCATCATGCTCTTCTAATTTTGAAAAAATAAGAATGTCATCCAAAAATACAATGACAAACTTATCTAAATACTTTCTAAATATCCCATTCATCAAGCATATAAATTTAGTTGGTGCATTTGTTAACCCAAATGGCACCACCACAAACTCATAATGACCATATATGGTCTTGAAAGTTGCCTTGTTAATGTATTCATCTTTTATCCTCACCTGATGGTAATTCAATCTCAAATCTATCTTTGAGAAAATATTTGCTCCTATGAGTTGATCAAACAAGGCATCAATTCTAGGAAGTGGATATTTGCTCCTCATAGTGACCTTGCTCAATTGTCTAAAGTCAATACACAACCTCAAAGTTCCATCCTTTTTCTTTACAAATAGTACTAGTGCTCCCCAAGGACACACGCTTGGGCATATATACCCTTTTTTCAACAATTATTTCAGTTGCATCTGTAACTCTTTTAACTCGGGTGTATTCATTATGTACAGAACTTTGTAAACTAGGGAAGCTCCAGGCATTAAATCAATAGAGAAATCAATCTCTTTTCAGTGGCAATCCCGATATTTCTTCAAACACATCTGTAAAATATTGCAATATTGAAAAATCTTCTAAACTTGGGATTTTACACTTCTTTCGTTCTTGCACATGAGCTGCATACAACTGACATCATTTTTTGAAGCACCTCTTTAATTGCAAAGATGAAATTTCTCTTATGGAAATAGGCCTTGGAATGCCTTGCGTTATCTTTTGTTTCCCTTCTTCATCAAGACAAGTAGGTGACTTATTATGAAAATCTAATATCACACGGTGTGCATCTAACCAATCCATCCCAATAAGTACATCATATGAACCAAGTGGTATTATGCTCAAATATGCAAAGTGTTCAGTCCATTCTTATCGAATGGACAACACTTTTCTAGTTTATTAATCTTCCTTTTTGTTCCAGTATCCAATTGAACCATCCATGATCTATCATGCTTACTTTTCTTTAGCTGAAATATTTCAACTAAATTAGGAGCAATATAACTATGACTTGCTTCAGAATCAATGAGAATAGCAATAGGTTGACTGGAAATTTTTCTTTCAACCTCAATCATGTTGGACTGATGATCTACTTGTCTGTTGTCCAACGTTGCATAAATTTTGGGAATGTCCCTGCCTACATCCTCCATAGTACGTGCTTCCTATAAATGGTGCACATTTATTATTATATCTCCCCTTTGTGGACAAACTTTATACAAATGGTTTCCTTCACATCCCAAACATTTTATTTGTTTCCTAGTTCCTTTTCCAATAGATTATGTCATCATGTTCCCATTCTGAGTTGGTTTACTTTGCTGATATGAATTATGTTGGTTCCTAAAGAAAGATGGTTTAAATCCTTTCATCCTTCTTATCCTTCCTCTTATCTCTCCAAGACTTTTGAATATTTTCCCTTCCTTTGTTATGATCATACATGTACTTGTCATACTGAATTGTTTCTTCAAGAGTCTTGAGTTCATCATATTGAATTTTATCCTTGTAAAATGATTTCAAAGAGCTTAGAAACATGTGTCTCTTTACCTTCTCCTCCTTGATAAACCCAACATATCTTAGCAGTTCTAGAAACTTCTTTTCATATTCACCCATGCTCATGTTTCCCAATTTGAGCTCAGATAAATTCTCCATGTTCTTATCATAATAATGCTCTAATAACTCATTTTTCTAGAAGTACTTCTTGAATTGCCTCCATGAAATCCTTTTTTCACTAATATGCTTAACTTGAACCAGTTGGTCCCACCAAATGGAATCCTTTCCCTGCAAGTTGTAAATGCAAATCCTAGCTTCCATGTTAGAGGAGTAGTTATGTAGTTGAAGGTTTCTTATCATCCCTGGCAGCCAAGCTTCAACATCTTCTCCCTTCTTATTCTCACCATCAAATGTGAGCAACTTAATTTTTAT
Source organism: Larix kaempferi (assembly GCA_027924585.1). NCBI lineage: Eukaryota > Viridiplantae > Streptophyta > Pinopsida > Pinales > Pinaceae > Larix > Larix kaempferi. The sequence goes on along the minus strand of BSBM01000597.1, from coordinate 1,568,938 downwards.
GAGTTCCCCTTGCAGCTCATCCTTCACATGCATTTTTTTATGATGTCTAACCGGAGACATTTCTAGGTTGCTTCTAGAACTCTAAAATATATATGGGTTTCTACCTACATAGTGTGGTGAGTAGTGCTTCTTATGACTCATGAAAGCACTTTTGGAGTGCTCGGATCTCTCATGTGATCTCTTCCTTGAGACTTCTCCTCCTTCTTTCTCCTCGATTGAGGAAAAGCCCATTTTCATCTACCTTTGTAACATATTTAGACTCTGCATCAACTAAGTGTTCAACTATTTTTGTTATTCTTGTATCCACCTTTAAACTCAGAAACCAACTTTGTTGATTTATAAATTAAAAAATGGGGGTCAAGGGGGCTTGCCCCTTTACGCATAAGTTCCACTACAATTTTCGATTTCCTAGACTTGAAAATAATTGTTAATATTGGTGTTATTTTCCAATCATTCATGTATATTCATAGTGTTATTTTACCCTTTCCCTGTAAATGGTTTTTCGATCAATAGTGAATGGTTCTACAGTAGATGGTAAGTGGTTTCACATGACCAATTAGAAGTTTTTGGTTAACGATTTTCCCTTTTCTATCCTTTCACATGTCTACTAACATGCCTTATGTGAACAGTCATGATGTCATCTCCCATGGACCGGTTAAATCTCAGTCATTGGTGCACCATTCCTTGCGATGCACCATGATCAAGCTCCCTTTTCTATGGATGGATAGGATTAGAAGTTCAAAAAGGCATGATTTGATCGTAGTCGTTGGTGGCAGGCTTCTTTTATTATCTCCCTGTGCACTTTCCTTTTCCACTAACAGTCAGGATCGCACGAAGGAACTTGTGTGATCAAATCTCCACCGTTGGTGGCATGACCCCCTTATTAAATATTGTGCACCTCCCTTTACTACTAGCAGTCAGATATGGCTCGATCCAACCTACTCGATCAATCTAGACCGTTGGTAGTAGGGAATTTATGTTAAGCCATGTGCGCTTCCCTTTTCCTCCAATGGTCGAATTTTCTCTGGTGGAACTTGCACAATGGATCTAGGCCATTGGCAACATGATCCTTGGATTAAACCCTTGGCATGTTCCTTTTCTACCAATGGCTCATATCTACTCAATGGAACATGCTCGCTCGATCTGGGACGTTGGGAGCATGTGCAGTCTCTGCCTATCCTAGGTGGATGCCACCCATGCATAACACTCCTTCCAAGTCTACCACATGTACTTAGTATCCACATGGCTAGTCCACATCATATCTATCTACATGGGAAATGTGGGGCCCACATCAAATTTCAAAATTTGTATATAAGCACTTAAATTTCGGAATTTATTCATATATATATATATATATATAGTCAACCTGAAACTCACTCTCAGACAACAAAGAATTACATATGGATTTTGTTCTGGATGGAGATCTTTCCGTCAATACTCATGACTGTAGATTTTTTGTCTTTCGACAGAGACAGTAACTTTGGACAATTTCAAATTTCACCAATATTTTACTTAGACCTATACTGCTCCATTATAGATTTCTACATTACCAACTCACATGTGGAATTTGATAATAATATATGCTATTATATATACCATGAATTTCATAGGGAGATTTCGTCAAACAATTACTATAATTTTTTCCCAATTTACACAGAACCATCTTAAACATTAAAAAATTTATTGTGGTTGCTCTCCACATTCGTCCTAATCCATATTGCAGACATCTATGCATATTAATGTTGTGAATTAAACCATTTGGGAAATTCCATATTGTTTTTCCCAAAAATTTCCATACAAGCATTTATTCAAACACTTTTTGTGCAACCTTTGAAACTTCCCGTAAAATCAAGTTTTGGCCCATTAAGTCCCAATGCTAAAAAACTTGGCTCTGATACCACTGGGTAACTATTGATGCCTCGGTTGAACATGTGCTGGAATGGTGTTCAAGGAAAACAACAGGGGATGAAAACCCAACCAAAGGCTTCAGATAATCCTATGCAAGTTTTACCCTATCCTCGAGCTGTTTGGTGTGGTTAACACCCACGGATACAGAGGATGGGGTAAAATATGCGTAGGATTATTTGAAGCCTTTGGTTGGGTTTTCATCCCCTGTTGTTTTCCTTGAACACCATTCCAGCACATGTTCAACTGAGGCATCAACAAATGGCGCTAGAAGGAGGGCCATGTACCAAACATGCCTAAACAGAATTCGAACAGACCTCCTCCAGTAAGAGAACCGGTTGTTACACATAGCCATATCCAAGCTTCAACCTCCATAGAACAACCAATACAAAATTCTCAAAATATTTCTGCCACCCCTGTCGTAGGACAGGAAACTAGGAGGGTCGATATTATTATTGTATCTCCCACAAGGGGAACCCTCACACTCAAACAGATTCTTAAAAATTATTCTGATAGTGTTGCTAGATTGAAACAAATAATCACTGGATAGTGTATTCTAGGACTAGCAGCAATTCAAGATCACCAGGACACTGGTCCGCAAGCCGATAATTCTGATAATCAGAACTCAGGTGAACAAAATCCTGAACGACGTAATTCACCCCGCCACAATTTGCTCCCGGATTTTAACCTTGACACATTGTTTGGGGAAGCACAAGAAGATCAACCACAAGTGAAAATAGGTGGACCACCACCGCCACCACCTTCGTCTTCATCTTCTTTATCTAAAGAATCCTCAGATAGTGATTCATCCTTGAGCTCATCTTCAAAGGACATACCAATGGCTCAAGGCCAAAATAGACCATGGTTGGACTAGGATGTCATTTTTATCCTAGGAGATCAACATAGACTCCCTAAAAATCTCAAAAAATGGCTTCCTAAGTTCGACCCTAATGAAAAGTCACCTACGCTTGATCACATCAAGACATTCATGTAGGCCATCAGACTCAGAAACGTGATCCATGAAGATGTGATCTGTAGGTTATTCCCATATACCTTCCAAGGGAAAGCATCCATTTGGTGCTTTTCCTTAGAAGCTAGTTCTATCACTTCATGGGATGATTTTGAGAAAATATTCATGCAAAAGTTTGGAGATGATAAGACACCCGAAGACTTGGTAATTGATCTATCTTCTATGAAAATCTGAAGTAAGGAGAGAGTGAGAGATTATAATTAGAGATTTTCCTATCTAAAAAATAGGATCTCTATTACTCTTCTTCCTGCGGAAGAAATCCTGGTTACATACTATGTGAAAGGTTTACCGGTTCCCATAGCTATGTGGGTTAAACGAGCACACAAGGAAACCTTTCCAGAGGCCTTCACTGAGACCATTCAGGTTGAGAAGGATATTTTTGGTTTAAAGGACAACCCGGATACTTCAGTAGATCAACCTTCCACTTCACGTATGAAAACTGATGTTCCTGCAAAACATGTTGCATAGGACAAAGACCCTTTTGAAATGGGTGACATGAAGAAAATCCTCCAGAGGATTTCTAACGAAATGGTTGACCTCAAGAGAACTAGTACTGAAAACCAAAACACAAACAGGGGATTCAACAGACAACCATTTAGAAGACCCTATCAACCTCAACAAAACCAAGTCCCACCCAATCCTGAGGAAGGGTTGAACTCTGAGGAAATTTTGTCTATCTTCAAAGCCTTAGTTTCAGAGCCCCATCATTCTCCTCACCCAAAACAAGAACTACAGGAGAACCAAGATCCTGAACCTCTAGGTGAGGAAGAATACCAGCAGGTTAATACCATTAGTTTCTTTGCAGAACTTTCCATGGTTGAGGAAGAAGAAGAATCTAAAACAATGTTTAATTTCCAACATCCCTACAACACGAGGAGTAAAGGACAACCAACTCAAGAAGCTTCTACCTCCACACCCACAACGAACAGAGTCAAAAGAACCCTACAAAAGGATACACTTATTCCTGAGATAGAATATAACTTAATTAACGACTTGAAGAAGATGAAAGCTAATATCTCCATGTTTGAACTTCTGAAGATCCCTGCTATGAGGGACAGTTTTCCCAAGAGCATAATTGTCAACAAACCTAGGGAGACCCAAAACAATAATCTGGAGACATACACTAAAACCAGCAGTTCAAAACCTGTTGGGAAAAGGACACCTCCCTTTTTGTTAACCTTTGAGATATTTAACAGGAACATTCATAATTGTATGGTAGATTCAGGGGCCTCATCCAATGTAATTCTCTTATCAGTTTGCAAGAAATTAAATGTTGCTTGGGAACCATGTCCTACTCAGATTGTTCAGCTAGACAGATCCAAAGTGAAAGTAGTAGGGGAACTAAGGAATGTTATGTTAACTCTATCTGCTGACCCCAGGATCCATCAGACCGTGAACATCGTTGTGGCCGATATCCCAGAGATGTATGAGATGTGGCTAAGCAGAGATTGGTCGGAAAAACTTAAGGGCTACTTTGCAACCAATTGGTCTCACTTGTGGCTTCCTTACAATGGGAGGCCAAACAGGATAAATATTAGCAGGGAGCCTTATATGAAGCAGATTGTCGCAGATTTGAATGACCCCAGTAAGCCAACTGCATACTTTAGCTCACATGTGGAACATTTCACTTTTGATACATTTTTTGGGGACTTACCTGCAGATTTGTCACCTGTTGAGAACGCACAGAAAAAGTCTCAAATTGTCAATTTTACATTTGTTCCATTCTTAGGTGATATTGTACATAATTTATATAGTGTGAATACCAATTTTAAGTTAGATTTGAATGCATGGACTTTGTTTTTTGATGGTTCCAGATCTAAAGATGGAGCTGGTGCAGGTTGTGTCCTCATCGATCCGAAAGGAATCAAAACCATGATTGCTTGTAGGCTTGAATTCGAATGTACCAATAACATTGTTGAGTACGAGGCCTACTCCAGGGCTTCAAGCAAGCAATCGATATGAATTCCCAGGTAATTGAGTGTTATGGAGACTCAGAAATAATAGTTAAGTAGGTAAGAAACAAGATTCATTGCATATCTCCTCATTTCCTTAATTATCGAAATTTAGTTAGGGACTTAACTAATCATTTCACTGCTTTTAACATTAAGTCTGTCCCAAGATCCCAAAATTTCGATGCTGACCTGCTAGCTAATACTGTGTCCAGGGTCATACCTCAAGAAGGTTTGTCACCAGATACTTTTTCTATTGAATTAATGTACAGACCTTCGATCCCGGACAATATAACCAATTGGAAAGTGTTTAATGATGATCAGCATATCTTATATTTTCTTACAGCTCGGGATACGTTTCAAGATGTTGATATTGATGAAAGTGAGCATGAAAAATCTCTAGCTGATCCTACTTGCACTGCCAGTTTGATTCCTAAGTCGGTTGTTAACCTAGAAAAATTTTACGACCTCCAAGATAAGTTCAAGCATAAGGTGAATTGTAAGACTCAGAGCTCTTCTCTCAATTATGAACAAGTGAATTTGGGTAGCGAACAGAACCCTCGCATGGTTAACCTAGGGGTTGACTGTTCGCCTGATGAAAAGAGAGCTTTTATTAAGTTATGCAGAGAATTTAAGGATATCTTTGCTTGGACCTACGACGAGCTGAAAACATTCAACACTAATGTTATGCATCACAACATACCGATGAAGCCAGACATTAAACCCTACCAGCAGAAGCTTAGGAATATGCACCCTAGTTTGGAACCTTCTGTCAAGAAGGAGCTAGAAAATCTCCTTGCAGCAAGAATTATTTTTGTGGTCAAGCATACGTAGTGGATCACTAATTTAATACGAGTTTGCAAGAAAAATGGTGACATTAGGCTCTGCGTTGACTTTAGAAATATTAATAAAGCTTCTAAGAAAGATAATTACCATGTTCCCCCTATGGAATAGATCTTACAGAGAGTTGCAGGTTCAAAAATGTTTTCTCTCCTCAATGGTTTTTCAGGGTATAACCAAGTTTTGGTTTCGCCTGATGACCAATTAAAAACAACTTTCAGGACCCCTTGGGGAACTTTTGCCTACAGGCGAATGCCATTTGGGTTAATAAATGCAGGTGCTACGTTCCAGCGAGCAATGGACATAGCTTTCAGGGGAATTATGCATGATTCTGTTGTTGTATAATTAGATGACATTACTATCTTTTCAAAAAAATGACATGAACATTTGTTTCCCCTGAAATAGGTATTTGAACATTACAGAAGATACAGAATTTCACTGAATCCTAAGAAATCAATCTTCGCAGTGACTGAAGGCAAGCTACTGGGCTTTATTGTTTCGAAAGAAGGTATGATTATCGATCCGGAATGCACAGAGTCCATCGCAAGGATAGGGTTGCTAGGTACACACAAATCCATGCAATCTTTCCTTGGTAAGATAAATTTTGTTCGCAGATTTGTCCCTAATTTTGCGCAAATTGTTAAACCTTTACAATTAATGATTAAGAAGGACGCACAGTATAAATGGTTTGATGAACAACGAAATGATTTTACTGAGATTAGGAAGGCTATTGCAAAATCTCCTGCCCTTATGTCTCCCAACTTCAGTAAGGATTTTATTTTGTATACCTTTGCTACTGACTTTCCTATGCTATTGTTCTTACATAGAAGCACCCAGACGATCTCGAAATTCCCATTTCTTTCATGAGTTCAACGTCAAAGGGCGCAGATTTAAATTACTCCCAAATAGACAAACAATCTTATGCGGTTTATAAATCAGTTAAACATTTTAAACCGCACTTACTCAAGTCTAGAACTAACGTGATTGTGCCATATGCAGCGATCAGAAATGCTCTAATACAAAAGGAATTGGGGGAGAAAAGAGCTCATTGGATGACAGCTTTGCAAGAATACGATTTAGAAATAATCCAGCACAAATAGTAAAAGGACAAGGTTTGTGTTTGCTTACCACTCAGTCGAATGATCCTGTAAGAAAACAAATCGAGTTGGAGCAAGAAGAAGCCACCTTAGCAGGTTCTATCAATGTGATCACTACTCAGGAATGTGACTGGTATGATGACATTAAATTTTTCTTGACTCATGGGTATGCTCCTGAAACCCTTGATTTCAGAAAACGCAGAGCCTTAATATTAAAAGCAGCACCATACCAATTCATAGATGGTGTTTTATTTAGAAAAAATTATGATGGTGTTTTTCTTCGATGCCTAGAGAGAGCTCAAACTGAAAATATTCTTTTGGAATTTCATGTAGGACCTGCAGGGGGTCACTTCTAAGGAGAAACCACTGCCCACAAAATTCTAAGAGTGGGTTACTACTGGCCGACCTTGTTCAGAGACGCCAATGCTTACGCTAGAAGATGTGAACCGTGTCAGAAGTGCGCTGGCAAAATGAAGAAGCCTGCATTTCCTTTGCAGCCAGTCATAGTTCAATTCTTGTTCCGGTAGTGGGGTCGAGATTTTGTCAGACCTATTAATCCTCCCTCTTCTCTGCAACACAAATATATTTTGACAGCTACGGACTACTTCACCAGATGGGTAGAAGCAGCCCCTCTTAGACAAGCAAACACGAGCCAAGTAATTTCATTTCTGGAAAGTCAGATAGTCACAAGGTTTGGTGCTCTGGAATTCCTAGTCTTTGAAAATGCTTCATACTTCTCCTCTTTTGAATTGACTCAATATGCCCTTGAAAAGGGGATAAAATTAAAATTTTCTGCCAATTATTATCCACAGGGAAATGGATGGTTAGGGGACAGAATCGCCAAAAGAGACTGGAGATGCTCTGTTGTTGCGGACTTTGTAATGTTTTGCAGGCCTTAATACACAGTTAGTTTCCTTCAGCTATCTCTTTTGTTGTAATTTGTCAAATTTGTTTGATGAATTGTGGTTTTGCTTCGACACATTCACTAATACTGTCTATTATTTGCAATCAGTAACCTGCATTGGTTTATAGTTCAGATTTCTCTCAACTTATGATCTTTGCAATTGATGTTTTAAATGAATGTCTTTATCTAAAACATTTTATCTATTTATGAAAACAATTCACAGAAAACATTAAGCTAGTGTTAATTTGTCAATTAACATTCAAGATTCAGGATAAGCTTGTATGCACTTCATTCTTAAGTTATTGTTGGCTGAATGTTTTCAATCAATTATATCTTAAGCTACTGAGTCAAGATCCAGTTTTGTATGTTTGTAAAATTGGTGAATAGATTTAGTAATTTTCCGATCAAGTTATCTTGTGCACAAACAAATCACTTCTTTTAGAGTAGGCCTGCCTTAAATTAGATTTCTTTTCCAAGTTAGACTAACTCTTAGGATTAAGAGAACTCTTGTCTTTCCTATAGAAATATAGATCCTTTCTAGGATCAAACACACATAAGTGCCAGTGGAGGCCTTTGTATCTGTGGGTGTTAACCACACCAAACAGCTCGAGGACAGGGTAAAACTTGCATAGGATTATCTGAAGCCTTTGGCTGGGTTTTCATCCGCTGTTGTTTTCCTTGAACACCATTCCAACACATGTTCAACCGAGGCATCAACAGTAACATACCCAGAAGCCTCATTCGACCATTGAGACCATAGGGAACTCAAATTTCATATCTGAATTTATCATTTATACTTAATTTCACTTTTCTTCAATTCATTTAATTACACGGTGGTAATAAACATAAATGATTGCCAAAATACACACATTAAATTGCTAACTATTACAGGCATTATAAGCATGAAACACACATCAATCCATGGAATTCCATTCACATATATCATCATAAACAATAATTAAATTGAATGCAAACATAGAATTCACTATGGCATTCATATATAGTTATATACTTACATTTTTAAATAAAATGTTCTCCAACTAGTTGCAGGTGAAGGACATTCCTCCCATCCATAGTCACTATTAACCCATATCTTAATTTGACAGGCCACCCCCGAGTTGGGGCTATCAATCCATAAGGGAAAATATCTTCCTCAATCCCACTCTATACAGTTGAATCTATCATGCAACCCACTGGTGCTTAAACCCCCTCCACAATTGTCCCAATCCTCAATTATCCTTCCCATCAACCTACACAGCACGAGGAACAAGCCCCCTTATCTGAGTTAATAGTCCCTCAGGCAGCCTCATGTTTCCTTCTAGCGCTTCAACATAGGCTGGACAAGAAGTCTCCGAATTGGGACTCCGGGCACAAGCTGCAAGGCAGGTTTCTCTCACACACCAGTCTACCCGAGTTAATGGCATGCATAATTCATGTTCAACAATGGCATCTTCATTCTCTATTATGGTACCAAGCTATAGCAGTCCAAGATGATGGAAAGGAATTAGAAATCAAATTTCCATAGTAGGGATGACGAGGAACTGAACCCCTATCAAGCTCAAATTCTCCCTTTTATAAGCATGGCATAGGTTGCCATTTGGCTCCTCCACATGGAACCCCTTTTTCCCCTCTTAATTCCTTTTTTAGGATAATTAACCAATGCTTTAATTAAATCATGGCTCTTAGTCATAGTTTAAGAACTTGATTTAAATTGCAAAGGCTAGGGAGATAAGCTAAGGCCCACTATCACTTCCCCTCTTGTGGATTCATAGCCACCCATCTCTTCTTTGTCCTTCTTCCTCTGCATCCATTTAGAGATTTTATATTAATATAAAAAATGTACATGTTTACATAGTCTTGGTCATCCCAACCATTTGTTTCTAGCTTCTTATCTCTTTTACTTCAATATTTACAAATTTACATTGTGGGGTCAAACTGGGGTATTACACAATGTATTGGCTTTCATTAGCTAAAATGTGTAATATCCCAATTTTGATCCTATTGCATTAAAATTGTAAATGATGTAAATATCGTTATTTAATCATGGTGAGGAGCTCAAGGCCAAGGCCCCGCCATTGATTTATAGTTGTATGTATTGGCAATTAAAACAGATGCCTATGGTTCTTGTGCTAGATGTGCACAATGTAAATTCGGACATCATGTAAATACGTAATTTTAATGAAATACCCACAACGGGCTATGCAATGCAACAAGAGATGGGGGCATTATCTTTACAAGGAATAGGGAGAGAAAATAATCAAACCCTTGAGCCAATAGAGTCAATCCATGTGTCAATGAGAAAACCCATGAACTCTCAACTACCCATTTTGTCTCATGCACCCAATCATTTAATTCTTCTAAGAATTGGTTGAGGCAGTTAATGCCTTGGGAATGAAGAGGTATGGCAGCCAATTTTGTGCATGGGCAAGCCATCAACCTGGGAAATCATTTTTTGGCTTGCTGGGCAAGAAAACCCCCACGAAATGGTGCCTAAAGCCATTCTTCACCCATGGCAGTCATCCTCTCACGCAGTCTGAGCTTGTTGGGGTTTCATCCTTCACGTTTTCACCATTTTTCTGCATTTTCCCATGCCTGGGAACTCGATTTTGGGATATACAGTGACAAAGAGAGGAGGGCCACGAATTTTGGCTGATATGGGGGTCGTTTTTGTCCTAGAATGCCCATAGGTGTTTTTTCTGAAAATGTTTTTTCTCTCCAGGATTGAATCCCCGTTTACCATTTCGTTTTTAGCTGCCCACGTTTTTCAGAAATTGATGGAAACCCCATCCTTAGCCATCTCCCCATAATAACGTTTTTCTACTGCCCAGCATTTGAAAATCCTGTTGCTATGTGCATCCCTGTCTTGGTTTGAACCTGCGAGCAAGATATTTGGAGTGGCAGTGGACAGAATTGGCTTGAGAAACCTAGTGGGGAAATAACCTCTCAAGAAGATCAAGAGGGCTGGCTACTCTTCTATGCACACCTTGGACATTCTAGAATTGGAAGGTATGGCCTGAGGAACTGTGAAATGGTGAAGGGAATACTTCCTTGATGGGGTGTGTAGGCATTGTGGGTGCCAAGCTAGATAGATCTGGTAGAGGTATCCATAGCTCTGTGGTTGAGCTCACTAGCTTAGCAATTCTTCCTTTCCATTTCCTAGCAGCCTGATAAACCCAATTGTAGATTGGCTTGGCTCAGTTTTGGTGAATCTTTGGCTATGTGAGAATTTGTTGTTCCCTTTTTCCTTGTGGAGGTCATGCCCAGCTCGAGGGTGGTGTTAGCACTTAGATTTTATCTCGGTTGTAAAAGAATAACACCTAAGGTAACTTATTTCAAACCAAACTTTAGGTATAAAACTTAGCCATTTTTTCCACCAGAGAGGGCTCTCTCACAAGATGTATGTAAAGGTTAAAAATATATAGAAATACACTCAAAATTTCTCAAAAGGATTTATTTGGTTGAAAAGGAAACAAGAAACATTGGGCATGGAGTCAACTTTCAAATATTTAATGTGCCGGCAAGAGATTTATACCAAACAAATTTCCACAGAGGCAAGATAGCAACCATATCACAGTCAATTTGATTTTGCAAGTGGTATAGAAAGAAATAATGACAGTCCATCAACAACAGGCATCTAACTAGGATGAATCTATTGTCAACTTTGGAGAAATAGTGGATACTTAAATGCGATAAAACGAGGCATAACCAGTATGAATCCCGATTTATTTCAAACGTTCATTTGAGTATAGAAGAATAACATAATGGAAGATATAACAAAGAAAGTAGACATGCACGTATAAAGTTAAGGAAAAAAACAGACTGTAAAAACGGTCAACACATGAATCTCTGGTCTCAAAAGATAGGTATTTCCACTGTACGACCTTTTATTTATCAAAAATTTGACTTCAAAACATCTCGTCTCTCAAAGAGTTTCCAACCCTTTGAAAAATGACTCTCATTGTCTTTTATACAAAATTCGGAAGAAGCTTGACATAACTGCTTCTTTTAACTAGTAACTGAAAATGTCTTAACTCAAAAGATAAATGTCTTTAAACAATAGATAACTGTCTTCAAACAATATTACAAATTTAAAATAAAAGCATCATTTTGCCACTTGGCAAAAATTCTGAATGTATCTATGAATGGACAGAATATCTTGTCCTTCCATATTTGTCCACATAGTTCCATTGGTCGGTCGTGGGTAAATCATAACTGGTCATTTCCTTCACTAGGACTCGCATTTCAAGGTGACCTGCATAAGAAACAAGAGGAAGATTCTCACAGGTTGAGATCAACATATTTAAAATTTCAAAGTCTTCCGCAATTTTCTCCATTAAAATCTTTCCTGTAAGCATATGATCCAACTGCTGAAACTTTTTGTGATCCATTCTTATGTCAAACAATAATCTCTTATATTCATTGGGAGGAATCAATTCATTCTTTTCATCCCAAAAAGCAGGGAATCCTTTGTTTATTAATTTTTCAAATCGCTTCTTAAACTTTATTACTTCCTCTCGTATATCTCCAGCTTTAGCTTCAATATTTTCAACATGTGAATATTTTCCCAAGATTCTTCTGGCCTATGTAATGACTGAAATTCTATTCATTATATTCATTGCTGTCAAGTCTGCTTCAGTTAAACTGTTTAAGAAAGTTATTGCCCTCTGTGCTATTTCTTTTGGCTTTTTGTTTAAATTTTCTCTGACTGCTCTACAACTCTCAAAGGCGTCTTTGGCTACTTTTTCTTTGACTCTTATATAATCAAGATAAGGTCTTAATTTTTCAACTTCCTTTATAATTTGATCCCATACCATATGTTTGCAACCTTGCATTGCAGCCTGTCCTGTCACATGAGCTGCCAAACCTTTATTATTATCAGTTAATTCTCGATTCCTTATTTGCGAGGTTTTAATTTCCTTATCTTTAGTCTCATTTTCTTCTTTGAGCTTCTGTATTCCCATCTTCAATTCTTTAATTTCGACTTCTTTCAAACTCACTTGGGACATGGCTTGTAAGAGACCATCTAATCCAGTTTTATCTTCATCTGTATCTGCCTGTACCTGTTGTTGACTTATTTCTGCTAACTTTTTCTTTATTTCCTCCAATTGCTCTTCCAAACCAATTTTTTCTTTTTTCCAATGATCTTTTTCCTCGGTGAGCTTCAACATTTTTGCAGTAACATCATTTACTTCATTTGACAGCTCTTCTTTTTCTTTTTCCAGTATTGTTAGTTCGGCTCCTTGGATAAGCAAAGTGTCTGAAATTTTCAGCTTTCGTCTTAACATCAGAATTGTATCATCTTTTTCTTTGAGTAATTTCGCTGTTGCACCTCCCTCTTTGTTTATCAAATCTATTTGTAATCTTTTTATTTGTTGTTGTCAAGACTTATTTTCTACTTTCTCTTGTCTCAACTGGTTATTCAATTTATCCATTAAATTTTTCAATTTGTCTGCCTTTAATATCGCTCCTAAATAATCTGAATATATAACCTCCCCTGTTTGTCTGTGCAATAAAATTTTATCTGGGGCATTGATTTTTGTCAGATCCACCTTCATCTCTGAAATCTTATCTTTAGTAACAACTGAAAATTTTAAAGAATTTTCTTTGACATTTCTGCTAGTAAACAAATTGACTTCGGTGTTGGATATATTTCTAACCTTTGGAAATAACTGACTAGTTTGTCGAGAAGATTCCTGTTTATTTTGACTGTGTTCATTAAATACATCCATCAGACTGTGTGGTCTATTTACATCACCTTCCACTGGGGATTCTTGAATACTGTACTCCTTTACCATGAATTCTGGTAATTTGACTTATGTTCTTCCTTCCTCTTCTAAAACTGCCATTAACTCTTGTTGTTCATCCATTTTCAATTTTTTCCCTTTTTTCTGCTCCTTCACTTTCAATGTTCATTACATCTTGTATGGGTCTTTTAAACCCCACCATTGAAGTATTCATCGTGCTTTCTGCCTCTGTTGTTGCATCTGTCAATATCATTTCCTTATCATGTGAATCTGGAATAATTTCTTCCTTATACTCCAGCCAATTGGCTCTATCAAACATTCCCTCAATCATCTGATGATTTAACGCTTTGATGCAATGATCCGTTCTCCGTTTTGATATTATGTTTAACGGATCATACTCAATAGCCATATCTGTCTCAAAACCCATATCTTTCAATAATTTCTCTATATAAATAGCAGCGTTTTTATTCTTCACTGTGAATGGGCCAAGTGTGAATGGATACTTGATATCTGTTGCTTGTTTGAAAAGCAAAAAATTATTATCCTCAACAATTAACTTTTGTCTCGGGAACTCCAAAGCAAAAACCCTTAAGGTAAGAAATGCTGGTAAAACATAGGGTTTATGTTTGAAAGCATATAATCTGATCACTGTACTATCCTTTGACAAGAACCAATCTCCTACAGTGTACTTTGCGCTCAATTGCATACATGCTTGCATTTCTGGTAATACTCTAGGCAATTTTTCACCAAAAATCATTCTGTAAATCTCAGAGAGCATATGATTTATGTAATTAAACATGTTATTTTCTAATAACTTTGTGAAAATGATCTCAGGGAATTGTAACTCTTCATGACTGGCCACCATGATCATTTTCATCAAAAAAGACTGAAATCTGAAATGCCTCAAAGTGGGGAAATTGACCATCTGATCATGAATCTTCTCGGTCAAAAATTCTTCAAAATTAAGTCGAGGAATTTGATTTTCATCAATCCCTGACTGAATTGTACTCATTTTATACAAAAGACTTAACTGAAACTCAATTACATACATGTATGTATCGAACCCTAGGATTAAAGCCAACAATGTGAGAACCAACTGGGTATTTTCATCAAATAAATTGATATCTATAGGGTACATAATATCTGAAATGTTGGTTTCTGGTTTAAGACACGTGGACAAAAAAAATTCTCTATCATCTTGAAGGATTTGATGATAATATTAAATAACAGAAGTTTCAGAAAAAATCTCAGACTCGAGGGTTTGGGAAAATTCTATTTCTAGGGCTTTAATTATTACGGCAGGCTCTATTTTGCAAACGACTCTGGTTTTTCGACTATCTAAAATAGTTCTTTCTTGTCTGGAATAATTCTCAACACACCACGACACAAATTCTGGAAAAGATGGGATTTGGTCCGGGCAGAAGGCTAACAAGGATGACTGGTGGACTCTGTGCATGTCTATACCTTCTTCTAATAATTTAGACAACTTAAGTTTAACTTCAGCGACTGGTAACCTGATTAGGGTATCATGAATGTCCCCATCTCTATCTTCTAGGGCTTCTTTTGATTTAAAAACAACTACATCATGTACAGTTTCCATTTAAATCGTTTCTACAAACAAAATTCCGTTAAAAATGTGGGCCAAGTCACCAGACCCTACCTGTATAGACACGTCTTTATCCTTCTGTCGCAATTGTTGATTTCCACCAGTCTTCAGAGCTCCCAGGGATAGCGACACATAGACACAATGTCGTTATTTGAAACCCTTTTGTTTTATATAAGCCTTTTTGCTTAACTTTTTGGCAGCTTTCCGAATGTACTTTATATCCAACCATTGATCACGAGCCTTTTGATTTGAGCCGTTAGATCTTGCGTCCCTTTATTTCCCATGGTGGTATCCGCGATCCCAATAACAGTTTTCTTCTCCGGATTTTACTGTGTGCGGATCAACCATTTTCTGACACCTGTTAGAGTGGTTTAATTGCTGCAACCGCTCTTTCTTCTACTGAGTGCGCACTTCCCATGATGCGGATGAATCTTGGCCGTCGATTTTGTCCCAATGTATATCGTCCCTCCGATTTATATCTACATGTGGCGTATTCCCTAGCGCCTTCTGAATCTTTCCACGTGCTATGGCCCGCCCCGCATTATCCTTTGGTGGTTCCGCACGGCATTGTAGTGGTTTGTGATACCACTATCACGTTGATGTGGATCAATGAGAATATGACACGTACCCGGCGGTATTATGTCCGCAACCACTCTCCAACATTT
This sequence comes from Larix kaempferi, assembly GCA_027924585.1. NCBI lineage: Eukaryota > Viridiplantae > Streptophyta > Pinopsida > Pinales > Pinaceae > Larix > Larix kaempferi. The sequence continues at coordinate 1,553,198 of BSBM01000597.1, read as the reverse complement.
GCAAACGATCTTTTGGGCGGTGCGGGAAACCACGACAGCCGTTGATCTCTATTATTGTCATCTCCGCCATTGAAACTGCGCTAAGACTTAACCTCTTCGATAATTACTTTCGGATTTTGCATATGTAGGTTTTTCTTTGTTGTTTTTGTATTATGACCCTTTATTTCAACCCATCTGTAGTAAATTCACTTCTTTTGGATATTTTTGAAAAAAAATTTAGGGTTTGAGTATTTTCAAATATAGTGTCAACAAGTGGCATTGGTGCGGAAAGATTGAAGAGCACACTCGCCTATGGATGGGTGGAACGTTGCAGTTGCATAGCCAGTTGCTCGGAGCTACTTTGTTTTAAGATAAGTACTCTCTTAATGTGTTAATTCTGCAATGTATTTCTTGATGTTATCATGAATATCTTGACTGTATGTTAGATGTGTAATTGAATTAATTCTATTGTGTTTCTTATATGTATACATCTTCATATTCCCATTCTTTTATATATTATGTGAATGCTTATTTGCTAAGAATGGGACTAGATGTCCAACATTAGCAGTAGTGTTCTCTCCATTTCCTTGGTAGGATGGGAGAGACATTACAAAATGCATGTGCCCATCTTACACTATATGAGAAAAAAAATGATGCGGTTCTTATGGTATAGGAATATTAATAAAGCTAAGATACACCTAGTTAATTGGGAAAGAATCTATTTACCAAAGTTCCTGGGTCGAGGATGGGGCATAAAAAATCTCTCATGGTTCAGTTTGGCTATGAGTCTTAAAAGCTTGTGGAGGTGCCTATTTGGCTCTGGATTGTGGAATTAAATTCTTCATTCTAAATATCTAAAGAATAAGCATGTTGTGGAGTGGATTAGAAATCCTAGAAAATCTATTACTAAAGCTTCAAATTTTTGCAATGGTATTCTGAAATCCTTTCCATGGTTGGGTTCCTGGTTATATTGGAAAGTTGGGAATGGGAGAATGATTCACCTAGGAATTGATCCTTTTATGGTAGGGGATAATATGTACAAGCTATCACAACCACTTATCTCTCATCTTGTGGGTTGAGGCTGCTACATATTAACACATGTTAAAAATTTGATGGATGGCTTGTCTTCTTATTGGCTATCTGCAGGTGATTGGGGATCACATGTAGTCTTTTCAAGGAATGGAATCTATTTATCATAGGTTTAAACCATCTTGGGATTAGATTATCTGATGAAGAGGAATGGAATCTATTTATCAAGTTAGTGCTAAGATTGCTTATGAGGCCATCACTTCTACTGCTATTGATGTTGTTGATAAATGGTGGTACAAAAAATTGTGGAAATGGAATATTCCCCTGAAAGTGAAATGCTTCGTATGGCTCAGTTTGGAAAATAGTATTCTGACCTAGGACAACTTGAACATAAGAGGTTTTGAAGGTCCAAATATTTGTGTATTATGTAGGAAGGAATCAAAATCCGTAAATCATCTATTTGTGAATTGTTTTTTTACTAGAAAAGTTTGGTATGAAGTTCTAGGAGGTCTACATATTTCTAGTGATTGGCCTTGGTTTTCCTTTAATGATAATTTGGAATATTGGACAAAATATTTTCCTTAATTTAAGGAGTTTCCTTCCTTTGTTAGCTGGGGTATATGGAAATATATGAATGATTTGATTTTTTAGGATATTCAACAAAATTCTCAAGTGGTTTGTTATAAAATCCTAGTCTTGTTCAATGACTACCACAGAAATCAGTTACACGAAAAACACAGAATTTGGAAGGAGCCTGTCATACAAGATTTTTACTATCAGTTACTTTGATGGTGTTGCACAATCTAGATAATGTGGAGCTAGTATTATGATCAGAGTTTCAAATAAGCAATATTTCTTATTATGGATTGGTTGTGGTACAAGTAGGAATACAGGGGTTGAGTTATTGGCCCTTCGGGGTGTTCTACTTTTTTCTTCTCTCAAGGAAATTTGTTGAGATATTGTAACTTCTAAGAAGATTATATTTGTACTTTATTATTCTGGAGATGTTTCATTCTTCCGTGGAGACCCTATTGTATAATTCGAAGATGTTTATTCCTCCGAGAGAATGTGGTAACTAGGGTTATTATATCTCCCATGTGGGATCAGCCCTGAGTTAGCTGTTTAAGGGTTATTAGACTCTCTTAGGAGAGGTCGGCCCAGTTAGGGTGAAAAGTCAATTAAAAGATGAGTATAAGTAGAGGAGGTGTGTTCCTCACTTATCACTCATTCACTCACTTGTTTATTGCGCATAGGAGAGAGAGATCTGCATAGGAGGAGAAGGAGCTCTTGTTTGGGGACTACATCTTTGTATTGGTTGATTATCTATATTGAGGAAAGCTTTGTTGGGTTTTCTACGCCATAAGGGTTTCCCAGGGTAAATATTTGTCTATCTTGTGATTGTGTTTCTTTCATTGATCTTGCTTGTAAATTTAGGCTAAACTTAACATGGTATCAGAGCTAGCCTGAATAGGACATCTTTCACAAGGTGAAAATAACTCTCTCTCCTCCTCCAGTGAAAATTAGGGTTTCTGCAAAAGTTGAAATTTTTGGATTCTGAGAGCATGGATGGATTCTCCTCCTAAAAATTGAAATTATGAGCCCTAGATTGAACTTTTTGAGTGGGTAGAACCCCGGGCTTTGTCAAACCCTAGTTTGACTTCTGGACCAGAAAACCAGAAAAACTGCGCACCTGTGCACCAGTAAACCAGAAAAAGTGCGAACCAAAAAACCAGAAATTCTGTTGCAGATCCAAAAGTTGCTGATCATATTTGAAGGGTGAAAAGTTGAAGTTTCCAGAAGCAGAGTACACCAGTCATCTCAATTCAATCAAGCACATCTCCGGGTAAGTTTTATTCTATCTTTTGAGAAACTTCAATTTATGTGGCCTCTTGGATAAGATGGCTCCAAGCACTAAGCTTGAAGACAAGCTAGAGGGTATAGAGAATTTCCGGGCATGGAAATATAGGATTGGTCTCATTCTTGAAGAGAATGATCTCACCCAATATATCAAAGATGAGGTTGCAGAACCTGCGGAAGATGAAGCCAAAGAGAAGTATAAGAAGGACTTGATTAGGGAAAAGAGAATCATTGCTAATTCTATCAAGTACCACTTGATTCCCCAAGTGGCATCCAAGAAGACCCCAAAGGAAATGTATGATGCCCTAGGAAGAATGTATGAAGGGAGGAACATCAACAGAAAGATGAATTTGAGAACTCAATTGAAGAACACCAAAATGAATAAAGGAGAATCTATTCAATATTTTTTCACAAGGGTCTCCCAGTTCAAGGAACAACTAGAAGCCATTGGAGACACCCTTGATGAATATGAACTAGTCATGACTGCTCCCAATGGTCTCACTAGACCTTGGGAGTCATTCATCCAAACCATGTGTGCAAGAAAAGAAAGTATGAAGTTTGATGTAGTATGGGAGGATTGCATTCAAGAAGAGGCTAGAGTAGCCAATAGAGAAGCCTTGCTCAAAGAAGATGACCAAGCTTTGGCCACTCACACCAGAAGAAGAAGGAGTCATTTCAATTCCAAGAAGAATGGCCTTAAAAGGTCACATCCTCCACATAGATTTCAAAAGAAAGGAGTAAGTACAGAAAGAGAACTCTCCTTAGTTAAATGTTATAGTTGTCACAAACCATGACACTTTGTTAGAAATTTTCCTTCGAAGAAGAATCTTCACAAAAGACATCATGCACATCTAGCAGAAGATGATAGTGAAGAAGAATAAGAGGAAAGGCCTAAAAGGAAGAGAGCTAAAGTAGAATAAGAAGATGCAGAAGAGTATGTTCTATTCTCTGCACTCTTGGGGTCAGTAACACCTGGAGAAGATACATGGCTCATTGATAGTGGTGCTTCAAAGCACATGACAGGACAAAAGAAGACTCTCTCAATTCTGGAAGAAAAGACCTCTCCACAGAAGGTATCTTTGGGAGATGACTATCAATGTCCCATCAAGGGAATTGGTTAAGCAAGCTACAAGCTTGATTCTAGAACTTCATTGAAGATGAAGAAAATCCTATATGTACCAGGTTTGAAGAAGAACTTAATTTCCATCTCAGCATTGGATAAGAAAGGTTATAGGGTTGCATTCATAGATGGACAAGTACTCATGTTGTCCAAAGGAAAATCAATTGAGGATACAATTTTTATTGGTGACTAGGAAGGGGGACTATAGAAACTCAAGGGTCATCCAGAAGTTGCCCTTGTTCATGAGGCCACTAGCCCTAGTGAGCTATGGAATAGGAGGCTTGCTCACATTAACTACAAAGCATTACCTCATGTAAGCAAGGTAGTTATAGGACTACCAAATTTGAATATTGATCATAAAGGCACATGTAAAGGATGTGCAAAAGGAAAGAATATTAGGAACCCATTTCAAAGAGTGAGACAAAGACTAAAAGTACTTTGGAGTTGATCCATTCAGATGTATGTGGACCAATGCCCTTCACATCCTTAAGTGGATTTGAATATTACCTTACATTCATTGATGACTACTCAAGGAAGACTTGGATATATTTCCTAAAAGGAAAAGATGAAGTCTTTGGGAAATTCAAGGAATTCAAAGCCTTGATAGAAAATCTTTCTGAAAAGAAGATCAAAATACTCAGGGCAGATAATGGTGGAGAATACACTTCAAAGGATTTTGAAGTCTTTTGTAAAGAAGCTGGAATCAAGAGGAAACTAACCACTCCCTACAATCCTCAACAAAATGGTGTTGCGGAGAGAAAGAATAGAACCATTATGGAAGCAGTAAAGACAATGATACATGATCAAGACCTACCTATGTATCTATGGGATGAAGGAGCCAGGACAACATTCTATGTGCAGAATAGACTATCTCATAGTGCTCTTGATTTCAAGACCCCGGAAGAAGTGTTCACAGGGAAGAAGCTTGAGTTAAGTCACCTCAAAATATTTGGATTCCTGGTATACATTCACATTCCAAAAGAAAAGAGAACCAAGTTGGATCCTTCTGGGAAGAAGGGAATATTTGTTGGATATTGTGAAACATCCAAAGCATTCAAAATATACATCCCAGGATTCCATCATATGGATATAAGTAGGGATGTGACATTTGATGAAGAGGCAGCTCTCAAGAGATCTAGGAAGTTCCAGTATGAAGAAGTATATGAGGAAGTTGCACCTCTCAGAATTAGAGAAGCTGCACCCACACCTGAAGATATAACACCTGAATATCATGACATGGTGGAACCACAAGAACCCCCTCCCACAAACATATCAAGAAAGAGAAAGCCAGCATGGGAAAGAGACATTATACAAGGAGCAAAAAAGTATAGAGCTCCTAAAGGCTCCACTAGAGTGAGCAAGAAACCAAAGACATTCTCTAGCTATATGGCTTTGATGTGTGATCTTGTAGATCAAGAACCCACTAGTTATGAAGAAGCATCTCATGAGAAAGAGTGGGTGGAGGCAATGACAGAGGAGTACCAGTCAATAATGAAGAATGATGTTTGGGATATAGTTCCCAAACCAAGGACAAAAGTGTGGTATCCTCCAAATGGATATACAAGATAAAGCATGTTGCGGATGGTAGCATTGAAAAGTATAAGGCAAGGTTTGTGGCCAGAGGATTCTCTTAGAAAAAGGGAATTGACTATGAAGACACATTTGCACCAGTTGCAAGGTAAACTTCCATTAGAACCATCATGGCACTTGCATCCATGATGAAGTGGGAATTACACCAAATGGATGTGAAGATAGCTTTCCTGAATGGTGTGATTGAGGAGGAAGTGTACATAGAACAACCACAAGGATTTGAGGTTGAAAATAGAAGAACCCACGTATGCAAACTAAAGAAGGCTTTGTATGGGTTGAAACAAGCTCCCAGGGCTTGGGATGGAAAAATTGATAGTTTCTTGACAAGCTTGGGCTTTACCAAAAGTAAAGTTGATACTAATCTTTATCTCAAAGTTATGGATGATGAACCTGTCATATTATTGCTATATGTGGATGATCTATTTCTGACTGGAAATGAGAAACAGATTATCGAGTGCAAGAAGGATCTCTCCGCAGAATTTGAAATGAAAGATCTCGGATTGATGCATTACTTCCGAGGTTTGCAAGTTTGGAAAGGCCCAAAAGGAATCTTTCTCAACCAAGGAAAGTATGCGATAGAAATCTTGAAAAGATTTGATATGTTGGAATGAAAATCCATGGCCACACCCATGGATTCCAACTTGAAGATGTTAGCTAATGACTCATCAGAGTTAGTGGATATAGCTTTGTATAGACAAATTATTGGGTCATTGATGTATCTGACAAATACCAGGCCAGATATATGCTTTGCTGTGAACACCTTGATTCAGTATCTAGTAGAACCTAGATGTGTTCACCTGATTGCTGCAAAGCATGTGATGAGGTACCTAAAAGGTACGATGGACTTTGGTAAATGTTATCTTGGATATCATGACTTCAGATTGTATCAGACGGGAAGAGCACATCGGGAGGATGTTATTGTCTAGGATCTTCCATGTTCTCGTGGTTTAGCAGGAAGTAGTCTAGTGTGGCTCTCAGCACAGCTAAAGCGGAATATATTGTTGTTTGCTCTGCTAGTTGTGAAGCGATATGGCTTCGGAAGTTGTTATCAGTATTATTTGACTTAGAGATGGACCCCACTGTGATCCTGTGTGACAACCAGAGTTGTATCAAGATGACAGAGAATCCAGTGTTCCATGATAAGTCAAATAATATAGAGATCCGATATTTTTACATATGAGATATGGTACAGAAAGGAGCTATCAAGTTCGAGTATGTGAGCACTGACTAACAAGTTGTTGATATATTGACCAAAGCTCTGTCTTGAGTAAAGTTTGAGTATTTCTGAGACAAGCTTGGTGTAGTTCAAAAGGACCCTCCTTGAAAGGGGGAGTGATATGGTCGATGATGATGAGATTGCCTGCATCGACGGTAAGGTCGATGATGTGGATACCTATATTGATAAGAATACTGATGAGGTTATCTGTTCCGATGATGAAGTTGATGATGAGGTTATCTATTCCGACGATGAGGTCGATGATGAGGTTACCTGTTCCGACGATGAGGTCGATGATGAGATTATCTGTTTTGATGATGAGGTCGATGATGGGGTTACCTGTTCCGACGATTAAGTCAATGTGTGGTCCTTAGACTTTTTCTAAGTGGATGATAGGACTGCATCATCCCTGAATGGTTAGTTCAAAATGTATGTGATAGGACCGCATCGTCCCTGAACAGTTAGTTCAAAATGTACGTGATAGGACCGCATCGTCCCTGAACGGTTATTTCAAAATGTACGTGATAGGACTGCATCATCCTTATACATGAGAGTTGTCTTAAATGGATCAAGTACTGCATCATCCTTAGACATGAGAGGTGTCTTAAATGGATCAAGGACTGCATCGTCCTTAGACATGAGAGGTGTCTTAAATGGATCAAGGACTGCGTCGTCCTTCAACATGAGAGGTGTCTTAAATGGATCAAGGACTGCATCGTCCTTCGACATGAGAGGTGTCTTAAATGGATCAAGGACTGCATCATCCTTAGACATGAGAGGTGTCTTAAATGGATCAAGGACTGCATCGTCCTTAGACATGAGAGGTGTCTTAAATGGATCAGGACTACATCGTCCTTAGACATGAGAGATGTATTGAATTGATCTGGACTACATCGTCCATAGACATGAGAGGTGTCTTAAAAGGATCAGAATTGATCATCCTGTAAGTAGATCTGGACTACATCGTCCATAGACATGAGAGGTGTCTTAAATGGATCAGGATTGATCATCCTATAAGTAGATCTGGATTGCATCATCCATAGACATGAGAGGTGTCTTAAAGTGAGAGGGATTGATCATCCCATAATTGGATCATGTGTATTGCAGAGTATGCTGCTATGATGATACTGTTGATCGAGATGATCCAGATGATGATATTGTTGATCGAGATGATCCAGATGATGATATTGTTGATCAAGATGATCCAGATGATGATATTGTTGATTGAGATGATCCAGATGATGATACTGTTGATCGAGATGATCCAGATGATGATACTATTGATCGAGATGATCTAGATGATTATGTTGATCGAGATGATCCAGATGATGATACTATTGATCGAGATGATCCAGATGATGATGTTGATCCATATGATGATACTGTTGATCAAGATGATCCAGATGGTGATGTTGATCGAAATAATCCAGATGATGTTGTTGATCGAGATGATCCAGATGATGTTGTCGATCGAGAAGATCCAGATGATGATATTGTTGTAGCTGTTCGGATGCTGCAGAAGATGAAGACTCAATACTAAAGATGTTCCAGTAAGTGGTTGAGTTACTGATGATGTTAGAGAAAGCTTCCAATGATTTATATATGTATCATGTATCATGTAGTTGATGACTCCTTGCTCCTGCAGATGTTGTTATAATATCCTTCTCGTTAAGGGGGAGTGTTGAGATATTGTAACTTCTAAGAATATTATATTTGTACTTTATTATTCCGGATATGTTTCATTCCTCCGTGGAGACCCTATTGTATAATCCATAGATGTTTATTCCTCCGAGATAATGTGGTAACTAGGGTTATTAGATCTCCCATGTGGGGTCGGCCCTGAGTTAGTTGTTTAGGGGTTATTAGACTCTCTTAGGATAGGTCGGCCCAGTTAGGGTGAAAAGTAAGTTAAAAGATGAGTATAAGTAGAGGAGGTGTGTTCCTCACTTATCACTCATTCACTCACTTGTGTATTGCGCATGGGAGAGAGAGAGAGATTTGCATAGGAGGAGAAGGAGCTCTTGTTTGGGGACTACATCTTTGTATTGGTTGATTATCTATATTGAGGAAAGCTTTGCTGGGTTTTCTACCCCATGAGGGTTTCCCAGTGTAAATATTTTTCTATCTTGTGATTGTGTTTCTTTCAGTGATCTTGCTTGTAAATTTAGGCTAAACTTAACTAAATTTTGGCATTACAAGTTTTAGGTGATTCAAAAACTATCGTGGATTGCACTGAGGGTAAGGAAACTCTACAGGTTACTACCTTGGAGTAATGGTGCTCGGATTAAATAACTTCATGCCTCATTTACTCAATTGTCTTTCACACATATCTATCGTTAATTTAATACTATGGCTGATCACATGTCAAAAAGAGATGTTGGGGATCCAAAAGGCATACTTTTTTTAAGAATTCCAAGATTTCATCAAAATTTCTAAAGGTTCCTTCAATGCTTATTAGGAGTCTTTTGCTATATGTTTTCAATGCTTATTAGGATTCTTTTGCTATCTATTTTCAATACTTATTAGGAGTCTTTTGCTATCTATTTTTGAAATCTCAGTATTTTATGGGTAGACTGAACTGTTCATCAAAGAATTGGAGATAATATCCTTCATTTGTCGAGACTAGAATAAAACATTGGATGCAAAGAAGTTTAGTTTTGTTTATTTTGTAATACAGTGCTTGTTGAGACTATTGGTGGAAATCATATTGATTACTATGTTTATACTTTGATGTAAAAGATATTATAACTTTGATTCAAAATATGAATATCAAGTTATAGTTTTTTTTTTCTCCTGACATATATATGTGTGTGTGTGTGTGTGTGTGTGTGTGTGTGTGATATACATATATCATATATTAGTTTTTTATTTTTATGAATTTTGGATTTATCATGTTAATTATGTTTAGCTTGAGTGGTTGTAGGATGGATCATTATCCTCCTCACCTAGGTTTTATTTTGGTAAGTGACATATTGAGCTCATAATTAGTATATTTTTGTAATGGCTTCAAGCCATATTGTTGACTTGGCCCTATGCCTTAAGAATTTAGCATTTGTCGAATGAGATATGTAAAGTATAATATCTTATAAACTAAAATGAAAGAAAAGTTGAGGTGCATCATGTAAAATTGATAATAAAAAATAAACCTAAAAAAAGTGTACCAAGATAATAAAATAAAATAAATCTAACCATAATTATAATTAAAGAATATGAATGTATGGGTTTCGCTAAAGACTGAGCAACCACTAATAAAAGTATTGAGACAACATGCAAACAATTAAAAAATGGAGAGATGTTATTTATAGTGTTGTATGGATAATTGACATCAAACTGGACAATGAGGACGATGAAGAACATAAGCAAACCCTCATTGAAAGGTTGAAGAAATTACTGATAATGAATGAGATCAATGAAATGAAAGGAATAAGGTTTCAAGGGTTTACGAGCATAGAACAAGGTAGAGATAATTGATCATTCAAAAGAATAATAAAATGTACTTGAAATAAAAGCCCCACAATTATTGAAAGATTGCATTGATCTCCATCTTAAATGATTGATTTGGCACATCCATTCCCTTGGAGTTTGTTTGTTGCAAAGGCTTATCTGAATCCGATTGCTCCCAATCTAGTCTCCTCTTCTGTCAAATACAAACTCGGACTTAGATGAAGGACCTCATAGACTCAGACTCAACACAGACTCTGACACATCAAAACATGGATAGAAGATTCAGGAAGAGGTAATGGTAGAAGAGTGTGTGTGTGTGTGTGTGTTCTTCCCTTCAATGGGTCAAAGGCTCTCTGTCTTTTCCCCTCTCTCTACAACAAATCGTTGGAGATTAGTTCTCTCTCTTTCACGAATCAAGACCTTATCCAACACTATAATAGAAGGATAAATCCAAATATTTAGCTTTGATTTTACCCTGATTCACATAGGAATTAGTTCCTCCTAGTATGAGAGAGATTAAAACAATGAATGAGCACAAACGTCATGGGAAGTATATGATCTGGTTAGGAGGAACTCTAAAAATAGCTTCACTATTCTTCATCATTAGCTATAAGTTTAGCCACTCAGACTTATAATTGATTTTTGTTAAGCCTGAGGGACTATCATAGGCTTGAAGACCTAGGATTTCTATATGGTTAGATAGACTTTGGGATAGATTAATATGAGTTCGTTGATTACTCCAAAGACTCTTTGGGGAAAAGAGTTATTCTTTTCCACGGGCGAAATTTACAAAGGGGTCTAGATCCTAGTACTTGGGCTTTGAGATTTGATCACAAAAAAACTTTGGCTTCATGAGAAAAAGTGGGTATCTTATTTGGTTCTAAAAGCATGGATGGTGTTAAATCCATTCAATGTTCCCTACGCAACTTGTACTCTCGAGGGTCCCCTAGATTGGTGGGTGATGGTAGATATGATACTTTTTATCACAATGTCAAAGAGGGATTTTACACGCCATTAGATGGGGTGTCACTGATGCCTTTTGTTTCTCGAGATAATGTTATTGTTATTGTTCTTTCTTTCTTTTAGAGTATTTTTCTATGTGCAACCCTTTAACATGCATTCCCCAAGCTAGTTTTGTTTTGGGTGGTGATGTTAGTTTTGGGTTGGGGTTCATTAGTAAATATTTATATTTTGTGGAGTTTTGTGGTGCTAGGCATGGTGCTCCTAGTCCTAATATTAGGTCATCGGTTAGGAGTGGTAAACCTAATTCTGGATGAAAGAAAGGAAAAAAAAGAGTATAAAGCAGTGGAACGAACCTCTGAATTTAGTTTTAGGTGAGAAACTAAAATGAATGATGTAGTAGAGATGGCAGAGTTGGTCCTTGTAGGTTGTTTTGATGGGCAACATATGGGAGATAAAACTTTGAAGCGTTGGTTGTTTAGATGTTCGGAGAATTTGTTGGTTTATACGTCGATCTCTTATGTGCTTGCTAGGGGATGGATGACATTTTTATTTTGCTCGGCTTTAGATGTGTTAAAAGGCCTGGTGAGGACTTGGTTTTGGGATACTATCCCTTTGTATTTGAAATGTGGCCATATTTTTTGATGTAAGGAGAGAGAGGATGGAACAAGTGTGGCATGGGTAAGTTGCCTAGTTTCCCTATCAATTTTTTAACGTAATAATTTTTAAAGGAATAGGTAATGACTTACGATTCATAGAAGTTTAATTGTCTTTTAAAAAACTTGGTGTGATGGTGGTAGCTCATATTTTAGTAAAGACAAATTTAAGAGATGGTTTGAATGAGATCATGGTTCTACAAAAGCAGGTCCTGTTCTTTTGTACAAGCTTTGGATTGTAAAATGGTGCCTCTTAGGTGTGTCCATTGTCACAAATATGATGGGCACCTAGTTGCAGATTGTTTTATGCCATTTAAAAAGCAATCTTGGGCGAAGGAGTCTCAAGAGTCTATTCTAAATGCAGGTGGGTCATGTGTTAGATTGGAGGATTTTGGGTGTGAGGAAGGGGATCCCAAAAGTGCAGAGAAACAACCGGCTCATATGAAAGGCTACCAAGAGATTGGATTTCCAAACAAAGAATTGGATCAAGTTTGGTTACTAGTGAAGTTATTTCTCTCTGGGTGGATGTTTGAAGACCCCTTCTCTTGTTTTTTCTAGTAGTGGAGGCTCAATTGCACAAAGTCTAGGTGCTAGTGGTGTTGGCTTGTGTTCTCCATATCATATGCAAAATCTAGAGGTAAGATTATATGGAACATGCCCCCCTTAAATTTTTTCCATACTTTAGATAAGCCTTTGTTTGTTAGGTCTTCGATTGATATGGGTGTTGGGTACTCCAATGTTTGGAGGTAGAGGCATTATATGGAGGGCCTATTCGGTGGGGATTTTTGTATTTAGCATTTGCAGTCTATTGAAGATGGGTAACACTTTTTAGCCAAAAATGTTGATGGAAATTCAATTTTTTACTCATTCATTAAATCGAATCCCTCAAAACTCACTTTTTAGCGAAAAATGACGATGGAAATTCAATTTTTTACTCATTCATTAAATCGAAGCCCTCAAAACTCATATATGCGTTGTGAATTTTGACACACAACAAAAAAACAAATAGTAGGGAATTGCATTATATTTCCACCTATATATATATATATGAAAAACTTGCATTTAATGATAGGTTTGTTCTTGTAAATATCAAGAAAAGTTTACAAGTGGCTTGTGTGCACGTAAAATAATATACTGATAAATGAAAAAAATTTGAAAAAGGTATATATATGAACATAATCTACATAAAATGCACTGGGGCACACATATTTTTTTTTAATTTATGATGGAAAAAAAATAGTTTTTGAAACTGGTTGTTGAAAATTTTAATTGCATTTTGCACACATGTGTGTGCACATAAACGTTTTTTTTACCGGTTACAAAAAATGAAAAACAAAAAGTGCCCTTTTGAAGAGCACGCGCTGGTCTAGGGCATATATATTTTTTGAAATTTTTTGGTTGTGTACTTTTTATGTTGTTTATTTTTCTTTGTGATGATTCGAAGTTGTGGAAATGGTTTTGTAAGTGTAAGTTTCAAAAGAAAAGAAAATTTAAAAAAATATATATCATGTGAACTCAAAAACCCTTAAATTGTATGCCAATGGATAGACGATTCGTTGATGAATCCATTGGTATCAAGTTTGGCATCTAAGGTGCACCCTAGGACAAGGCTTATGTCTGCCAAAAAGTGCAATAAAAATATTTTTTTGAAAAAAGGGGCTAAAAGCTTGTTTTAAACCCCTCGATTGAGGATTTAAATACCTAGATCAAGCATTTGTCTGCATTTTGAAAATACTTCGATTGAGGGTTAATGTGCAATTAAGTGGGAGCTCAATCGATTTTTCTAGAATATCGATAGAGCTTTCAAAAAAAATTGGATCAACCTTAATAGCTCAATCGAGTTGTTGTTCTCTAACTTTTCCATTGGTTTTGCCTCTCTTCTTTCCCTCTAACCACACTCATGAATTAAAGGGAACACATAGGTGACACACCTATGCAACACAGTTATTCCACACACTCATGTATCCCACATAAGGGACACCAAAACCACCACCATGATCCCCTTACCCCTATACCACTAAACCCTTATAACCTCAAACACATTTAGTTAACCCACTACTCTTAGTAAACCACCAACACATAACTCTTTAACAACCTAATTCACCCTGTAACACACATATGTACTCGACACACTTAAGAAACCAACCCAACTAAGTGTTGGTCACCCACATAAGAATGGTAACCTTTGCTATGATGTTGATTCTCACTTAATAAACATAAAGTGTCTGCATAGGTGATGCACCCATTTTATGCACATAGGAAACACGCCTAAGTGTTAATAGAAAACTAAACTAACCCCTTGATCACTAACACTAACCCCCATAACCTCAACCCCCTTTATATCTCACATACTATCATTGAACCTCATAACACCCTTAATCCACACAAGCATTTAATGCACATAGACACCTAACACACTTAAGAGACACACATAATCAACTAACCCAACTAACTTACACAAATAAGAAACTAATCAAACTAACAAACACACATAAACCCATAATCCACATAAGAATTGAATTAACATATTAAGGGTAAAATATAGGAAACACATGTATGTGATATACAATGCACATATGGGGCAAACATAAGTGATGCTAATTTACACTAAACCCCTAAGCCTTAAACAATTATTTCACATAACCTCAACCACTTTATATCTAATGCACTATCCTTGGATCCCTTGATACTTAAGCAACACACTTGTGTCACCCACATAAGTGACACACATATGATACCCACATAAGCAATTCTAACCCACTACCCTCATAGACTTGGCCCACCCAAAAATCACTAATCTTTGTAACCTTTACCCCTTTATAGCTCACCCACTATCCTCGAACCCCTTTGTAGTCAGGGTTGCTAAGTTTTTTGTTCAGCTTATTTTGCAAATTGTTAAGGGAAATTGACATATCATATCTCCAAAAATTGATCTCAATTTGCAGTTGAAGAGTTCATTAAAGAACAATAATATTATTTGTCTAACATGGGATGAATCCTTGGTCTCAATATCCAATCTAAGAGTCCATTGAAGAACAATAATATTATGTGTCTTACGTGATATGAATCATTTCCCTAACAAGGGGATTTGTAATTGTAAATTGTAAATTGTAACTCTAATCGTTATTGTTAATTGTAACTAGCATCATGAATTGTAATTCCCTATTGTAAAATTAGTAATTTGTAAATCTAATTATCATTTTCTTAAATTGTAATTGTACAATTGTGAGTTGGTATTGTGAAATTGTATTTAAATATTACACTGTAACTTGTAGTTGTAATTGTGACTTGTAAATTGTGATTGACATCATGAATTGTAAATGAAAAATGAATATAAGATAAATAACATAAACATTGAACATGAGCATAAGATAAACCTGTAACTTCTAATCATAAACTTGTAATTTGGAATTGTAAAATTGTAAATTGTATAATCAATGGCATAAACATGGACATAAGATAAATAATGTACATGAACATAAGGTAAATTACATGTATACAGTCATCGACATAAACATAAAGATAAATAACGTACACTCATCGACATAAATATAAGATAAAGTTAACATATATGTGCATAAACATAATTAATAAAGATAAATAACATGTATACACATCCACATAAACATAAACATAAGATAAATAACTCATGTTGACATAAACATAAGACATCATATATCCATGAAGAAAAAATATGATACGAAATAATCCATCAAGTTCATAAAAAAGTACAAGTTTATATGTATACATAACAATAAAAATAGTGCACAACATGAACAAGTGTCAACCAATATGGGGACCAGGCCCTTGATGGGTTGTGTGGTAATCCCAACTTCTGGTACCTCTTGCACCATGCCCTTAGTTTTGGGACAACATGTGATCAAAAAGACTGTCTAAAGATTGGAACTAAAAAAACTTCAAATTTTGAACTCTGTAAGTTAGTTCTAGATTTAAATAGTACTTAAAATTTATAAGAAGACATATTTTTAAAAGTTTAAGTGGATGGATCAACTTACCTAGCTTGATTCCACATTGAGATTTTCCAAATCGTCATGTGTGGCATCTCCAAGACAATGCTAAGTCAATGGGACCTCACTAGGACGATGTTGAATCAACCTTTCCCACTTCTCTGTGAACATCACTGGAACATCGATTCCCAACTGTACATGAGCCTATGTATGGTGACATCATGCATGTAATCAATAAAAGAATAATAAATGAACAGTATAAATTAAACATCATCTTGAATTCTATATTGCATTGAAACATAAGTTATAGTACCTCATCGACTATCGGTCGATGAACAGAATCTCAAGGAGACTGCAGCATATCCTGCTCCTCTGTAGTCCCTTTTCCTCTACCCTGTACAATTTGAGCAAGGGACAACACAAAACTTACAATAAAATAATTGCAATTTTACGCATGTATGTAACTTACAAGCTTAGGATAAGGGAACTAGCATATGTACCATGGAGATATGCTTGGGGGCAATGGTTGGATGGTCATTCAACGAAGAAGCAGAACGAAGTGAATCCATAAATTTGGTCCTCTGCATGGGGAAACAAAAAAAAATCAATATTACTCAATTGATTCTTTTAGATGTAAATGTATTAAAGATTATTATTTAATGATGTATAGTAAAAAAAGTTAAGTACATAATATACATGTTGTGTCGACGGTGGCCTATATCTCTCATACAGATGAAAGTACGAGTCTTGGGAACTTATACAATATGCCACTAGAGTCTCATGGTCAAGGATCCAAATAATCGAGTCATCCACATACCATAAATCGGGATTTGTAGGTCCAGGGGGTGGTCTGGACCTCTCCTCATGCATGGAAACGGTAGTGCTACCCAATGAAGTGCGCATGGAACCTGTCATCAAAGGACGTGTCTCAAATCAGAGCTACGATGGCTCAGTTACATCCTTGGATTGCAAGGCATTCCGAATAGGGATGGAAATCAATCAAAGAGGGGGTGGTATAGCAGTAGGGTCTCTACAAGCCCCTAAACACTCATAATTGCATCCCCTTGACGCCATAGAAAGAGGAAGGCATACTCGTGTAATCGGGATGCATGTGTAAGACGAAATATTCATAAATATGTTTCACAAGGTATGAGGATACTTGATCATCATGGGGGAACATTCCCCATGCTCTAATAAACCTATCATAAACATGAGGCACAACAGCCTCAAACCTAAACTCCCGCGGTCGAAGTGCCTGTTCAGTAGCGCGATCGGGAGGGATGTCAAACAAAGTTCCTTTGACATCATTTCCACTTGTTATGGTTTTCACCACCTCCCATTTGTCAAGACCCAATACCTAGTTCCTCCTCCTCTTGAAAGAAGTCTACCAGATGTTACTTAGAAGCCCCGCCCTATGGTGGATATCCAACAACCCATTAACTTCATCAATCATCATGGACATCGACCGTACCGATGGGAAGTCAAGGTGCATGTATTGTAACTGGATGCACAGTCGACCACGCTATTATCTAATCTCCTTGATCGTGTTCCTGGTTATCTCATCCTCCAAAGGAGCATGACAATCAAGATCAACACCTAAAAGACAGATTAAAAAATGTATCAGTCAACGTACAAAACACCGATACTGGTAGATTCAAAAAATAAATAAATATGAATTTAATGTACATGTGTCATGATGAACCTCCTCATTGTGCTCTAAGGGGGTCAATGGGTCATGGCCATCGTGCGAGACACTGGCCAACATGTTGTCAAATGGATGCTCACTAGACAACCTGGCTAGTAGAGTGCCTAGATAAAAGTATAGACAAACAACAATTAATAATTAAACACATGTATCCCCAGATGGGGTGTCATTCAAGCATTAAATGACAGCAAATGGTCATTGGTGGGGAGATCCAGGTGGTGGCACATACTCCCACACCGAGCCGAGTTTAATAAGCATTCCAGTCTTGAGCATTTGGCCTGCTTAATGATGGATCCTCCTTCAATCCTTTCTAATATACCTCCAATGCATTGCATGATCCTTCGCATCACCTTGTGGCAAAAGTAGTTAATCTTGTACATTGTGGAAATGAAGGACCTTAATGTAACTTGTGCTTTCCTGCTAGTAATCTCCGGTGAATCCTCCTCAAACATGATTTTGCATTCAATGCCTAGACGGACAGTTTTTCATCGCCATTATGGTAGGTTCTCATCTCTTTATTTAAATACCTTTCGAGATTTCTCTTGATGCCCGACTACTAGTATTGTTATAATTTGTCACAACCTCTATTGGGTTCATGCTATGACTCATTTGTGGCTCATAGGGGTCTCTTGCCGAGATAGTGTAGGTCGTTTCCGAGCTCTGCACTCCATTGGCTCCTCCACCGTCTCTGATATGTCTTATCTTCATAATTCCATTGCTGGTATGGTTGATATCACAGAGAACGCCACCCCTCCTTATTGGGAGGTTTCATCCACCAACTGGTGCTATTGTATTGAGTGGTTTGATGATATTGGTCGCTCTCTGGGCTATGGTGATAAAATGGTTTCCCCCGTTCCGACCTTGGAAAGTAAGATTCATTCTCATGGTAATCGCACTACGGATCCTCCTCCCTTGGATTAGTATCCATATGGTGACTCTCCAATCTTCTCAACTATTGGTTCTCCTTGGGATGAGTTTGTGGTTTGGGAATTATGTGACATGGTTTTTTAAAATCGTCGAAATATGGAGGGCTTGCATTTCTAAATGGAGCTTATGGACAAGAATATCTCATCAGTAACTTCCTTACTCTCTGGACAAGGAAGTGGCTCTCCCCAGGTTGACATTGCGAATTATAATACCATCATTATGTCGCATGTAATTCCTCCCATTTCTTGAAGTGGAGACCTCCCCCATGTGGATGATAAAAACTCTCTTGTTATCTATGTGTCTTCTCTACAAGTTTATGTTATCAATTTTTACAAGTTTATTCTCGTATCGAGCATTTAGTCTTTTGTCCCAGTCTCAAGGGAAAATTTTGTTATCTCTCATATCCTATGTCATAACTCTACTAGTATTGGTATGTCTAGTCATAGTGGCATGTTTAAAATTTCCTTATCAAGAATGGCCACAAGCCTCTGCTACAGTCATTTATATTGTTCTGCTTTTGAAGTAATATAATGCTTTATTACTTACAAAAAAAAATTAAACGCATGTACATGTATACAAAATTTGCTTCAATATGTAAATCAATAAAAACAAAACTATATGTAAACAATATACATACGATCCCGCTAGCGACAGGGTGGGGGGGGGTCTGCAGCGTCCTAACGATCATGACAGGTGGAGGGAAGAACCCTTCTCTGGAGAACGATCTGCATGAAACAATGAAGAAAAATCATGTATGTCATCCTTTGAATAAAATGACAAAAACAAAAATGATGATGATGATGTTCTAATGATGGTGAAAACGATGATGAAGATGATGAGGATGTTGAAGCGAATGATTAGGATGGTGTCACTACATGGCAATGTTGGCATGAGGACGAAGATGAAGTTATTGCACATGTTTCTACTGAAAATGGTGGAACATGGTGGCACAAAAAACTATGGAAGTGGAATAAGCCTCTTAAAGTTAAATTTTTTCTTGGATTTGTTTTAAAAATAGGATCCTATCATGGGATAACTTATTAAAAAGAGGGTTTGCAGGTCCCAATATATGTATCTTACGCAAAACAAGACCTGAGTCTGTCAAACACCTTTTCTGGAAGGAACATCACACGGACTTGTGACTCATGCATAAGAAGATTGATGGCATTGCCAAAAATTTGGGGTTGTAGTTCATATTGAAGCCGTAGGTTGAGGGGTGCAATTCAACAAATGCAATGTAGCCATGACTGGGAAGCCCTACGGGCAATAACCAAGTCTCTTAAGTTATTTGGCCATCAATTGTTTTTTATCTTAGTTCTCCCTGTTTGATTTTTAATGTCTGGTATAGGTAGTTGTATGATAGGATGGATGATAAAATGGTTGAAAGACAATGTTTTCCCTATGTCGAGGGGGTAGTTTTGGTAGCTAAATGGTAGTAGAAGTATAAGCAATATTGTCTCTCCAAATAGAAGGGAAGTCCCTATTGTGGGTTTCATACCTCTCTATGTATTTTATATGTTTTTAGCTTAATATAATCCTTACTTACAAAATATATATTATATAAACTAAATAACTGTTGAAAAAAAACTAAATTATGTAAATCAAAATTAAATTATTTAATAAACTAAATTATGTAAAAATAAATCTAAATTACAAAACACAACTAATGAAAATAACTAGTTTTAGAAATTTGAAAATAACTAGTTTTAGAAAATTTTCATTAAAATAAACTAATTTGAATTTACAAAAACTAAATTTTAAGGGTTTAAGGGTTTTGAATCGCCTACCTCGCCTTATGGAGGCCTTGGTAGCAGGAGGGTTTCACTGGTAGATGGTGACAAAGTGACCCTTGGTCTAGCTCAGAAACCCTCAATCAAGCTCACAAACCCTTGTTCGAGCTTTTTCCCACCACTCAATTGAGCCTTTGTTTAACAGTCACGGTGAAATAAACCATTTGTTGTTGTTTTCCATTATTATAACATTTTTCAAGAGCTCTATCAAGGATTTACCAAACCCTCGATCGAGGGTTATTCAAACACTCAATCAAGGGGTTTTAAAGAGCTTGATCTAATGCTTTGTTAATCCCTCAATTGAGATTTTAAGAGATCGATCGAGAGCTTTATAGGAGCTTGATCAAGCTCATTTTTCACCATATCCACACCCTTCGCTTGCCAAAAAGTGTTACCCATCTTTATGGGAACACCCTCTTTTGATTAGAGATCCTCTTTTGGTTTGGAGGGGCCGGTCCAATAGAGGTCTATGAGATACAACCTTATGTCTAAAAGGGAGGTATATGATGGTGTGATATGAGGGGACTTAGGTGGGTTGGGTTTGGATGAGGGGAAAGGACCTAAATGTTTATAAAGATGAAGGAAATCCTTCATTCATTTGGCACAGAAAACGGTTGCTTTTGAAGTTTTAATTGGAAGGCAACTATATATTGATGGGGGTTCTTAGAGTATTGAATATTCCTAGGAGTGTTGACTAACAATTTGCCTAACTTTCAATTTTAGAAGGCTATCCAACCCCTCTAAAAAGTTGTCTTTGAAGAGATTGGTGGACATACATAAACCAAATTTTGTGATTTTATAGGAAAATGTGAGTGATGATAGGAAAATTGTGGGTGAGTAGAAAATATATTTGGGGCGAGGGGGGAGTTGGGGTGGAATTTTTTGTCTGTAGACACAAGAGGTAGGTCTGGAGGTCTAATAATTGGTTGGAGAAGCAGGTTTCTCATTTGTAGTAATTGTTGGTCCTTTGATTTTGGGTTGTGTTTCATCTTCTGATCATAGGAGCTAGCTAGAGTATTAACAATTATAAACATTAATGGACCCTATGCTTGGGAGAAAATTTTAAATGGGGATTCAATGAGGAAGGAGAACATTATCTTAGGTGGATATTTGAACTTTTTTTGGGGAAGTTCATAAATTTGGGGTACTAATGCACAGGTGGATTGCTTGTTTGATTTTTTTCTGAGGAAACTGGAGGAGGCAGGTTTATTTGATATAGAACCTATCAAATTAAAACTGACAAAGAAATAAGAGGGTTGGTGATGATAGAATTTCTAAAATATTGGACACATTTCTTTTGTTTGAATAGTTTCAATATGACTCTACCAAGATTAGGAAATGGGTCAGTTCAATGGGGAATTCATAGCATTTTCTTATTGTATTGGAGATGATAGAAGTTGGAAAGAGGCCTCCTAGTCACTTCAAATCTAATGTTGGATGGTTGGAGGAGGAGGACTTTTTCAAATTAGTAAAGTATCTTTGGTCTCCATTGGAAGGGACTCTAATGGACTCCGCATCTTTATAGTTCGAAGATAATTTGAAAAACATTAAGTCGACAACTATTACTTGGGCACTCCATGAGAGTGAAAGATGATAAGGAATTAGTGTAAGTTGAATCAAAATTGGAGTTGTGTTAATTAGAGGGAGTTGACCTACTAATTAAGGACTCAAATGTTGAGGTGAAATATACTCTAGAGATAAGAAGGAGGGAATTACTAGATGAGAAGGAAGCAACCTAGAGAATTAAAAGTAGAGCACTCTGGCTCTCTAAAGGTGATGAAAATTCCAAGTTCTTTCATCGATATGCAAATCAAATGAATAATGTAAACATTGATTGGAAAATTACTAGAGTTTATGGGGTATAGGTTAATAAGTTTGAAGATATTGTGATTGTAGGTGTGGAACATTTTGGAAAAATATATGAAGTAGAGGAGAGGGACTCACTATTATTGAAGTGGTCATACTAGCATATTTCTTTATTAGTTATATATATGAAGAAGAGAACCAAAGTGTAATGGAAGAGGTGTCTAGAGAGGTACTATAGATAGCCCTTCACATTTTCCAAAGAGATAAAAGCCCTAGACAGGATGGTTTTCCTATTGAATTGTTCTTAGGTTTTTATGAGACTATTGATGGTGATCTTATGAAGGTTATTGAGGATTCTAGAATCTCTAAGAGGGTTTTGGAAACCTTTAATACTACATTTATTACCCTCATTCCTAAGACTAACAATATTGCTTATTTTGAGGAATTTAGGTGCATTTCCCTATGTAATTGCATCTACAAATCATATCTATGATTATTGCAAACAAGGTAAAAAAGTTACTTTTTAAGTCTATCTATGGTTAAGAATTTGGTTGTTTATATTCATGAGGCCATTGGGTGTCCCAAGAGGGACTATGCTCAATGAAAACTAGGAACCTGATGCATGTGGTAATCAAGAGTGATCTTTCTAAAGCCTATGATCAATTCAGTTGGTTGTATTTGAGAATGATATAAACTCATATTGGCTTTAGTGCTTGTTTTATCAATTGGGTGATGAGTTGTGTTTTTTTTGTTCCAATTAATGGTACCACTTCCTCATTTTATACGCTTGGTCAAGGATTAAGGCAGGGATGTCCCCATCCACTCTCATTTTTCTTATTGTTGTTGAAGCTCTCAAAAGGGATTTAATTGATGCAAAGAGGGATGGCCCTTTTGATGGTGTCATGATATGGATTCCTGGTTCCTCTCCATTTATTGTTTGTTGATGTGTGAATGTGAAACACTGAAATCACTATTAATACATATCCTCCACATTTAACTAGAATGTGTTCTTAAAACATTGAGACCAACTAAGAAATTTACTCAAAAGATATTGAAGTTCTCAATAACATAAATTACAATGTATTTTGTAACTCTTTTTTTTGTAAGTTCCAGAGAGAAATTATATTACTGTACAAATAAAAATGCAAGCATGAGAGTTTCATAGTATCTTGGAGACCTTAGAGGCCCCATACAAAGCCAAAACATTAAACATATATCAACAGTTGACCTTCCCATGCAAGGGAAATTCAGGTTCTCAAAAAAACTACATATATGGTCTGCCCCTGAGGTGGGAACCAGACACCAGAGAAAATATTGCCTATCTGCTCCTATAACCAAAATTCTATCAAAACTCATTGCTACCAAACTACTTATGAAAATTAATACCATGAAATTACTTGAAATTGCGAGTGGCATATGCATCTTTAAGGTTTTCCTCCAGGATTGGACAATGGTACTCTCTGGAACTGGTAGATTTGTCTTTGCCTTCCTTGATTAGCAGTCCAACCATCTTCCTGAATGAAGATGGATCATTCAATCCTTTGCGTTCCACATGCTTCCGCTTATGGCCACTTGTAGTCCCAATTTATGCATTGTCCCGAGCTGTCAAGGGATCCTTGTTCTGCTGCATTTCGTGAAGCTCCGAAGTTTTAGGAACCTAAGAGGCATGGAGAAGAAGTGTGAAGAGCTGGAGAGGGGGAGGGAGATGAATTATTCTCTTGTGAGTGCAAAAAATCCTGAGCAAGCACGTTCATGAAAGACCAATAATGTTTACAGCATGTCCGAGCTCTCTGAACTGCCAATTGTTGTACCACCATTTACTCTTCCCAATAATCTAGCATATCTCTCAAATTTATGGGAATTGAGATGTCATAACCGCTTTTAGTTGAGCCTCTGTGGCTTGAGCGACCACGGCCTCTACTTACACAATGGGGTTTGGCGTGTAGTCTCCTTGATATTTTAGCTACAATAGGTAAGCACCTGATGCCACGCTTTTGAGCGTAAACACGCAGAAGAGGAATAAATTTGACCCAGAGAGGGTTGAGGTCTAGAAATAGAGAAGACACAGAGCCAGGAAGCCAAAATCGGACAGAAGGAATGGCCTCACTGAAGTGTCTGATAGGATCGCTGCAGAGGAACTGAATCAAAAAATCCCAATGTCGAAAACTTTCCCAAATGAAATGCTTGTGGCCGGCTTTCCAAAGAACCAAAAAGTTCACTCGAATGAGGCATGATTTGTATGGTACTGTGAGTTACCTTGCAAAGTGATCGAAGAGACAACATCATAAATTACCTCGCCTTCGCATGCCGCGGAGAATTAAATGGCATGAGGAGCATATGGAGGGATGACCACATGGTGGGGAGGCAGGTCCCTCATCCCAACTCCTACGTTGGCTATTTGGCAGTGAAAATCACACGCATCTGAGGTACAATGTATTTTATAACTCACTTAAAAATATTGATTTTGTTTCCTGAAATAAATTATGTTACTCATACCTCCATTTCATCTTTCCACTCAAAAAATAAATCAAGCCTCTTACAATGAGACGCATGACTCAAAGATAAAATCATTTAATAAAGTTTTAAATATAATTTCATAAATGAATTCTTTTATTAATAAATTAAATCCCACTTATTTCACTAAATAAATCTAGTGTTCCAACTTTTATTAATGTGTGAAATCCCAATAGCTCAATATGTTAAGGTGTGGGTCTCGTCAGCAAAGCGATCCGGGTTCAATTCCCCTTAGGGGTGAGCTAGTTGGGAGGCGACACCCAAAATCCAACCAGTTGAGTGTTGGGGTGGCCCAGGCCGGGTGCGATCCCCGGGTGAATTTGATGGATTAGATGCCCCTAAGTCATGGTTTCTTAGACCAAAGGCCACTCCTATAAGTCAAAGAGATTCTAGCAAACAAACAAACAAACAAACAAACAAACAAAAAAACCTTTATTAATGTAAGAAATCTTTACTTTTAAATAATAAATTGTTACCTATTTATATTTAACTATAGTATGAGCATCAATTGTTGCCAAAGACTATTTTTATTAATGTTAAAATTCTTTTTTTATTTGAAATGTTTTATAAATCGATATTTTTTTCATGTGGTTCACGGCATTGGATATTGGTGTTCATTACATCCACAGATAACCTCCCCAAAATCCAAAGAGTATGGAGAAGCCAATCCTATCTACACGTTTGTAGTGTCCCTTTTTAATAAATTTGGTAAAATTAGAAAAACTGCCAATTTTGACCAATTCTACCCTTACACTAGTCTTGACTCAACAGCTTCCAAATGGTTTTGAATTGGGTCTGAATGAGTTTGGAAGGAATTCAGACATGTAAATGAGGCTGATGGATACTTGGAAACTCTTAAAACACTTCTGAAATGTTCATTTATAATCAGGGAAAAATGATGAACTTTACTAGTCAAATCGAGGTTCAAATCCCCAAGGGTAGGAGACAAAGATGGCTTCCCAAACACTGTAAAACCTTTCCAAATTTTAGAACAGAGACATGATACTAATAAAGGACTTCAATGGGCTCCCCAATTCATAATTAATAAGTTTTTATAAGCTTCTTCAACTCCCATAAATCGTATGTTTGTATACTAGCTTTGACATAGGGGGAAATGATAGTAAATCTTCACAATATGTTATGAAACTTAAAAATATTGCTCCAAATACTTGTCTAATGAATATGAAAATTCTTCAGCATATTAATTGCACTCCATACGACATTAATATATCATATATTGACTGAACCATTCCAATTTGATACCACTTCAAGTGCAAATAACAAGGTATTGGGGAAATGACACCATTTATTCATAGTTTAGCATTTGTACATGAAATCTCTTGGAATTTCGACCTGAGAGTCTTCTAAGAAGTAAATACAGAGTATATATATCAGAATACAAATATATGGGGCCTCAATATCTATCTCAAAGAGATCATCACCTCACCAAGTGCGCCTCTCCTCAAGGAGCAAAAATATGCCAAGAAATGAGAGAATGGTTATAGAAGCAAGCTGAAAGAAATGTGACCATGAGATGCACTGTAGATTCAACCTGTAACAAAATAATCCATTGTATCTCCAAATGAAAGGTCTGAATGACCTCTCCAATTTCCAATTAGGATGGGAATATTTCACCCTCGAAATTGGTGCTAAGGCAAGTAGAATAGCACTCTACTAGCTCTCCTCTCCAAATGCAAAATATCAAATGATCAAAAGCTACTCTCCTTCTTTTTTCTTTACTTTTAAAAACTTCCAAATACCTCCTTATCTCGAATTGCATCCATGATATTCCTGCCAACTCAAATTAGGAAGAGATTCCAATGTATGCCACTTGTCCCTCCATTCCTAGCCTCCTCCTTCACTCAATTCGAATGGGTGACTCTTTGGCTTCCCTAACTCCCTTGTGCGCCCTCTTGGAAGCTATTTTTATCCTGGACATATCATATATGTCATATTTCAGCCATCAGGTCTTATTTGTGTCATAGGTGTCATAGAATCTTCATCATTGTTGTCATAGAAGCTAGGGAATCTAGCCCAAGTGTCTCAACATCTCTCAAATGCCTCTTCCTCTTCCATGGGAGTTACTCTTCCACTCCAATTCGACCTTCATTGAGTCATGCCAAGTATATTGACCTTCCAACTCACAAATAACATTAGAATCCACCTTGGATTCGAATGGGTGAGAATAAGATGCCATGTGGTATGAGGAATCTAACTTGTGTGGGTCCCACACCACCAATGTGTCTCCATTACCAAGTGCCACCTTATTTTCCTATCATAAATATTTATTTAACCCCTTTTAATATATTTATGTCAAGATAATGTCCATTTGGGGTTTATTAGCTACCTTATTCAAAATCCCAATGTTTCCACCCCAACCTAGGAAACTAGTAGTAAGGTGGAATTCCCTCTTTTGAGATTTATTTGAATGGAAACGTTGCAAGGGTAAATCGCCAAATTTGATTATGGAGCCTAACCCGATGGGGGCATCAAGTGAGGCCCCATTACAATCTATACATTGTTACCCAGGGATTTGACCCCAAGATCTCTTGCTTGCAAGATATATCTCTCAACCACTTGAGCTAACCCAATGGACTAAAAAGTTACTTTATTTTGAGTTAAGTTTGTTCATAGTATTACTACAATCATATTTATTATTTTGCCTCATACTCCATGTTAATCACAATCAATGTATTTTATAAAAATTAATATAATGGCATCATCAATATGGTATCCATCCTTGAAAGCAAAAAAAACCATTGAATATTATGATAGTTGTGCCTTTCAAAGTTCATTTCATCTTGGCTTCTTTTGAGTTTAAAAGTTTTTTTCCCTCATAAAAAAATATGCATTTCTGTTACCATTTAAAATAAAATTATTTTTTATGAGCTCTCGTTCCGATACAAAATCGGTATATTTAAGTCACTGCATTATCTTGCAATCAAATGGATAGATTTATGCACCCATATATGTAATTTGAATCTCTCAATTGCACTGGATAGATTTATGCACCCATCTGTGTTGTGTTGAATGAAGGTGCTAGAGCGAGTCTATGTTTCCTATGTCACGGACATTACAACCTAATGGTTATTGTTTCACAATGATTTAAAACTCTAATTTGAAAACCAATAATCTGATTTAAATTACTATTTTACAAAAGCAGTGAAAGTATAATATAGAAATATTTCATTGTATTTTAATAGTTAATGTTTTTTTTCATTTAAAACATGCTTAAATTTATTTGAATTACTATTTAATAGAAAAAATGGAACTATGAAGAATGTTTTCATTGTATTTTTAATAATTAATATTTCTTTTAAAATCATATCACCTTCATTGATCTTAAGAATTTATTATTTCACAATTATTTTATAACTTTAATTTGGAAAACTAGTGATAAGGATTTGAATTATTCTTTTAAGAAAAAGTAAAACTATAATGGATAAAAACATTAAATTAAGAAGAAAAATATAATTACAATTTTTTTTTCATTTCATTCAATACATTCATTTTTTATTCAATATATCCACCATTTCCACAATCTAATAACAAAACAAAAACTACATAGACTCTTTTCCCATAATATATCCACATATGATTCTCTTCCAAGTTCGCTTCCCCATTTCTAAAGTATGCAAGCTTTGTATCCTTTTAATTATGGAGTGTAAAATCCTTAATCCATTTTTATTTATTAATTTAGTAATTACATTATATTATTGCAAAATTTGTAAGTATATACAGTCTGCGGGCCTCTCAGCAAGAGAAAACAACCCAAACCAAGAGTTAAAAGACCTTTGGAGAAGACTTAATAGTAGTTGCTAAAAAAACTCTCTAACTATTTCTGTTGGGATCCATACATCAAACTGGAAGCATTCAAAAATATCTAGACTAGTGCTAACAAAACAATACAGGTAAGCAACACAAAAAATAGGGTTATCATCCATCTGAACCAAAAGCATACTAAAAACTGATAGACTAAGAAATCTCTTTGGAAGAGCTTGGGTCCAAACGCAGCTTGATCCGCGGTGGCTCGTCTTTGTTCATGTTGAAGTTCGGGGCCTCATGTTTGCTACCGTTGGCCCTGGTGTCCTTGGGTCTCTCCTCCTAGGCCAGGTTTTTTGTTTTCAAATTATGGGCTTCCTCCTTGACCGCAGGGAGATTAGTAGCAGGATCACTTATCCCTATGGGGGCCAACTCATTCTCTTCCTTCATATCTAGTTCAAATTTTACTATGTTGGGCTCCACAATGACTGCATGTAGTGGCAAGGGGAGGTGGAAGAGCTCAGTGGTGTCCATGCACCACTCAATCATGATTTGCACCCGGTGTCCAAGCTCATGTAGCCTAGTCCACATATCTTCCTCCACATCTTGAATATCATTTCTTATGTCCAATAGCGTGTCCATCGTCGAGGCAAGGTGGCGAGCCATTCCCACACCACTTGTCTCCTAAGAGTGCTCATGGTGGCGACATCCTTTTCTGCTCATAGCTATGTGACATTCTCGATGCATTCAACAGTTTCCTCTATCACCCAAGTGCCTAAGAATACGTTGGAGACCTCCACTCTGTACGTGTTGCCGCTTGAACTGTTGGGAAACAAATGAGTGAATGAAGCCTGGTTTTCATTTACCTGTGGCTTATCAACCATGAACCCAAGATCACTCTCCATCATAAATGCACAGTGAATGCGCTTGTGCGGCCTGGTCATATCTCCTCTCAGGAGTGGAGGAGCGTTAATGTTACACTGTGGCCAATGTCGTTACTACATCCAAAGCGGCAGTCGTCCTAGCCTGCTCACCATTTCCAGTCCTTTCATCATAAATACACTCATCCCACCTGGAAGTCACCCCATTTGGGAAAATCCTTAATCTATTCATTAATACAGTACTATTGTGAAATTCAACCCTTTTTTATAATAACTTAAGTGTCTATATAAATTAATATGTATATATTAACCATGTAATTTTTTTTAGATTTGAATGTGTAGCTTTTCAAAGAGGAAATATATTAGTTAAACTTACTTACATTACATTGAGATAGGAATTATGTTATATTAAGATAGAAACAAGTTACGAAGATGTACATACCCTTCATACCCTTCAATTTTTAGATTCAAACATGTATTTAATGATATAATCTTAATGATTAAGCTTACTCAAATTGTTAGATCAAATAAATGTAAATGTGATATCCTTTAGCCAATTATCCACTTTAATACACGGTCAAATATTTTCAAACTCCCCCAAATTTCACTAAACATAGAATAAGGGGCATTCATATCACCCCCCTATTTGGTGAAAAATACCCTTAAATCTAATAGGATAGTTCCTTCTCATTGTTAGGAACTTTATCATTAGTGTTTTGACTCATTTTAAGACGATCCAAAGTGTGGATTTTCGAAAAAATATATGAAAGAAGTAAAACTATGCTTCATCGAAATACACACTTGTTGAAAATGAGGCGATTTAAATGTCCCATATCAAACATGGTTTCACCACAAGCGGGTTTAAATTAGAAAGATAAAAAAAAAAATCAAGGAATCAAATTTTCACAAAATCCCATTTTAAAGGCCTACATATCTTTGGGTTTATGTGATCCAAAGTATTCTACAACATCAAAAGCTTCATTTGTGTTAAAAGTTCTCCATTTGGAATCCATCGTGTGTTGGGTTTTCAAATGGGCCACGAGATTTGATTATCCCACCTTTGAAACCATGGTTATTCGTGGACATGCAAGATGGATGATCTCCCAAATTATTTTGCAAAGGGACTATGGCTTTAAACCCCAAGGCTAAGTGTGTGATTATCCGACGAGGATTTCAAGTATTTCGAGCTTTTGCGACAATATGATTGCCATTCACCTAAATTTTATAGCACCATCATATCGTTCCAGTGTTATATGGGAAATGAATTATTCCATGTGCATATCAATCACGTCACACCTCAACAAAGGAAGTTTGGTTGATTGCTTTAACGGTGATGAGTGGAAACCAAAGATGGAAGGAGTTCCTTCTCTCACTCCATTCAACTACGATGAGTGGAAACCAAAGATGGCATCATATCTGAAGAGACATGATCTTTTTTATGTGTGTATTGGTATTAAGAGAGATTTTTCTTCTGATGGAGAGAAAGAAGATTGACTTGATGCTTGTGACGGAGCCTCAGGAAGCATATGTATTACTATGTTTTCCAATATGGAATACTACATTGATCTTGATGAACATCCAAGTGATCTATGGACTAGATTGGGCAGATTATTTGGAAATCAAGAGGAAGAGATTGATGATATCCATGTGGAAAGCAAGCCCAATGATATTTCTTGCAGTGCTCTCTCTATTCATGACTCAGCCTCCATCATCTCCCATGATGAAGTTGTTCAAGATCAAGTCGAAGTACAACATATGGTTTCAATTGTTCCATCTTCCTATCTGATTTATGAGCAAAAGATGTCAGTTACTAATCTAGAAGTTCAAGAGATCTTTGAAATCTCTACTTCCCATGAGCTTATTGATGTGTGAAATAATGACCTATTGAGCATCTTGGAAGATTTGGGAGGCAATGCATTCGTCCTCCTTGATCAAAATCTTCCTATGGACTCCTACATAGTCATTGGCCATGCTTTCAGAACTTCACCGAAGATAGAAGACTCTATCATTCACTTGGATTCAAGTCTCATGCATATCCTTGTGATTTTGGTTTTGATCTCACCACTGTTGGTTCAAAGAAGATCATAAGAAACCATCCTCAAAATCTTGGATCTGATTTGAAGTTCAAGCCATCACCATTATATGGTTCATTTGGTTCTGATCTCACCCATGTTGGTTCAAAGAACTACATAAACTTTCATGGAGTTGATGCACCTATTGATGTGCAAGATGATGACCTACTGAGTTTTTTGAAGAAAAAAATAGATTTGGAAGGTAATGCATTCGCTCTTCCTCATCATATGCTTTCTTTGATTCCCAATTTGGTCATTAGCACATGCTTTCAGAGTTTCACTAACGATGGCATACTCCATCATTCGCTTGGGTTCATGACTCATGCACCTTCTTGTGATTTTGGTTTTGATTTCACCCCTGTCGGTTCAAAGGCGATCATGAGAAACCATCTTCCAAGTCTTGGATCTGATTTGCTTGCATCCACTATTGGAGAACTCAAGCACATGTTTTGGAGCATGATTCATTTCTTCCCAAGAGGAAGATAACTCTTTTTGAGAGAATGCTAGATCCAGATCCACAAGAACCTAAAGATCTAGCACCTATTGGTTCATGGGCCACCACCACTATTGCATTCACCAGTGATCTTGTTGAAGATCTACTATCATCATGTCATAGTTTCTTTGGTCATGATCTCAACTATGTTGGTTCAAAGGAGATATCAAGGAACTATCTACACATTCATGGTTTTTATTCTACCTCAGTTGGTTCGAATCACATGCTTCATGATGATCTTCATATTATGTTTTTGCAGCATGATCCACTTCTTCCCAAACGAAGATACCTCCTCCTTTGATTGATGATCAAGAGAGCGAAGCATCATCACGTGAGATTTCATATTCAGAGTTTGGATATGAAGATGAGCCAGCTATAGATGCATGTTCACATGATATTTCAGATTCGGAATCTGAAGATGAAGATGAGAGAATGCTAGACACAGATCCACAAGAACCTGAAGGTCTAGCAACTGATGATGAAGATGAGCGAATGGGAGATCCAAATCCACAAGAACCTGAAGATCTCTCACCTGATATTCCTCCTCTTCCTCGATGGGTAGCCAATACACTCCAATCTGGTGATGATTTGGTTGGTGATCCACATGATCATAGAAGAACCAGATCATATTTTCAGAATGGAAGGTTTCATCCTTCTCACATTGTTGATCCATATCAGATCGATCGAGCCTTCTTTGGAAAAGACGGACACTTACCTCCTTCAGGGGTGAGTGATGACATGCTACTTTAGCATCCTTCAGTCTATTTTGAGGGATGGCTTTCTTCCCACTGGGTTTTCCCTCTTTCCTCACTTGGTTTATTTTAGATTGATTATACGGGGTCACCTTTGGTCTCAGTCACCAAGGCCCTATTTTTTTGTTTTCAGTTATTATCTCATAGTATAGCTTGCGGGAGGGTGTTGGAATATTCACACCATCATTTTTGTATTTTGCATGCTGCATGCAAATCTGCATGCATCCAGTCATCATCATGGTTGTCTCCCCAGCACCTAGAGCTTGCTTCTAGCTCTCCAGAGCCTGTATATAGCCCCCAATTAGCCTCCTACCTACCTAATGCACCCTCTTTGAATTCTCTGCATGGAAAGTGCGCATTTTCCACCTACCACAACAATTTTGGGTGCCTTTGCTCACCTACCACCAGTTATCACTCAGTTAAGGCGCCTTTGCTCACCTACCGGGAGTTATCATTCAGTTAGTGCATTGATTGATTAGTTCTTCCACTGATTGCTCATGATGACTGCTTGTAGCTTCTAGTTAGCTAGTTCTGGAGTTCCACTTGACTATTTGACAACCTCATGCGCCCCCCTTGGAGTCTCCATTCCCTAATTTATGCCTAGATGGTTCTGTTAGACTCAGTTAGACACACTTGACTGAATATTACCATTTATGACTGATACTATTGACTAGATGATGTCTCCATTGTTATCCAAGCTAGACTTTGAGTGAGACAGCCTCATGCACCCCACTTAGAGTCTCGATTCCTTGATTTATGGCTAGATAGTTCTGTTAGACTTAGTTAGTCACACTTGACTGACTCTTACCACTTATGACGGATACTACTGACTGGTTGATGTCTCCGTAGTTATTCATGTTAGACTTTGAGCTACGAATTCGAATGCCCTACTTGGCTAATTTGAATCATATATGATGGCTCATCATTGATTATTGCAACACATTCTCTACATTCAATATTCATTGTATGATATTGACATTGTCCATTATTCTGTGTTTATGAGTGATTATTGAAAGCATGCTTCTTCTTCTTTGCAAATAATCTTGAGAGTTAGATTGTGAGTTTTTTACAGTTGCTACATCCCTGTAGATTATCACATGGTTCAGAACATTCAACAGCTATTCGAATTGCATCCATTGTAGCAGTTGCAGCAGCAGCAGTTCCAGCATTTCTTTGAGCAGCTATCTTTCACTTGAGCACCAACAGCCTGTGAGTTTCCACAGCAAATCCTGGTGCTAGTACTTGAAGTCATTGGAGAAATCCAGTGAGGTGTATCCAGGTGTGAAGGACTTAGTCTATGTTCTCAATGTTTAAAAGGTATTGTTCAGTTGAAGTGTAGCATTCTCCATCAGAAAAAAAATTTATTTTTTTGCACGTTTCGAAGTTTTCTGCAGTTGCAGCAGTTTCTTCAGCTGCAATAGTAGATTCGAAATTGAACAACATCTTCTATGTATCTGGAAGGAGTTCCTTCTCTCACTCCATTCAACTATGATGAGTGGAAACCAAAGATGGCATCATATATGAATAGACGGGGTCTTTTTGATGTGTGTACTGGTATTAAGAGAGATTTTTCTTCCGATGAAGAGAAAGAAGATTGGCTTGATGCTTGTAACGGAGCCTCAAGAAGCATATGTATTACTATGTTTTCCAATATGGAATGCTACATTGATCTTGATGAACATCCAAGTGATCTATGAACTATATTGGGCAGATGATTTGGAAATCAAGAGGAAGAGATTGATGATATCCATGTGCAAAGCAAGCCCAATGATACTTCCTGCAGTTCTCTCTCTATTCATGACTCGGCCTCCATCATCTCCCATGATGAAGTTGTTCAAGATGAATTCAAAGTACAACATATGGTTTCAGTTGTTCCATCTTCCTATCTAATTTCTGAGCAAAATATGTCAGTTAATACTCTAAAAGTTGAAGAGATCTTTGAAATATCTACTTCACGTGAGCTTGTTGATGTGCGAAATAATGACCTATTGAGCATCTTGGAAGATTTGGGAGGCGATGCATTCGCCCTCCCTGATAAAAATATTCCTATGGACTCCTACTTAGTCATTGGTACATGCTTTCAGAACTTCACCGAAGATAGAAGACTCTACCATTCGCTTGGATTCAAGTCTCATGCATATCCTTGTGATTTTGGTTTTGATCTCACCACTGTTGGTTCAAAGAAGATCATAAGAAACCATCCTCAAAATCTTGGATCTGATTTGAAGTTCAAGCCATCACCATTATATGGTGCATTTGGTTCTAATCTCACCCCTGCTGGTTCAAAGAAGATATCAAAGAACTACATACACTTTCATGGAGTTGATGCATCTGTTGATCTGGAAGATGATGACCTACTAAGTTTTTTGAAGAAAAAAATAAATTTGGAAGGTAATGCATTCTCTCTTCCTCATCATATGCTTTATTTGATTTCCTATTTGGTCATTAGCACATGTTTTCAGAGTTTCATTGATGATGGAATACTCCATCATTCGTTTGGTTTCATGACTCATGCAACTTCTTATGATTTTGGTTTTGATTTCACCTCTATTGGTTCAAAGGAGATCATGAGAAACCATCTACCAAGCCTTGGATCTGATTTGCTTGCATCCACTATTGGAGAACTCAAGCACATGTTTTTGGAGCACGATTCATTTCTTCCCAAGAGGAACATATCTCTTTTTGAGAGAATGCTAAATCCAAATCCACAAGAACCTGAAGATCTAGCACCTATTGGTTCATGGGCCACCACCACTGTTGCATTCACCAGTGATCTTGTTGAAGATCTACTATCATCGTGTCATAGTTTCTTTGGTCATTGTTGGGCTCCGAAATTGTATTTTATAACAATGTTATTTACATTAATTTCCCATCCTATTTTACTATGATTTAATATATTTTTGTTTAATAAGGTTATCTTTTACTTTGTTTTATCAATTAAAATCTCGTAAATAAAAGAAATGCCTAATCTCTTATTTTTAATGTATTAAATGCAATAATTGTGCAAATCGTAAGCATTTCGATACTCCATCCGACCCTTCATCCAATCCAAAGTTTCGCATAGGTTTAATGGCATGTTTCTTATTAGGTTCTTGGTTTGTTTTATCCTCGCCTTCTATTTCTCGCCAGTCCTATTGATCCTGCATATGCAAATCAAAAACCATGATGATAAGCTTTGGATATTTTAAATTTCAAATAGGTAATTAAAAAATCAATATATTAAAATCATCATTTAAGATATTCATAAATTTGTTTGAATTTAAAATCATAATTAAGTGGTAATGATTTAATATTTCTTATTCAAAGATGAGCACTAGTAACTAATGGACTTTGACGTCATATATATTACATGAATTCTTATTGTCCTCGAATGTTAAAAGCAAAACCATTTTGATAAGGTTCTCCTCACTTTAATTTTGATCTTTTTTTATTATAACAAATATCATGATTATAGACATTTGTGAAGTTCTTACAATGCATAGCTATATCATATTTTGGCATTAATACGGTATGTTTATATTTCATGACTTCACGTGGATATGCTTTGATATCAAAACAATGAAGTTTGCCTAACATTACAATATTATGGTGTTGGATTGACATGTACGAGGATGGTCTCATAATTGTGGAGAGTATATTAAAACGTCTACTCATATCTTATGTCCGAGGATAAGGCCGCAAAGGGTAAACTCACACACCATGAGAATGAAGAAGGATCACATGAAGGTGGAAACCAACAAGAATCTAGAACCCAGATCAACCAATAGAATTCAAGCACCCAGGCGACAATGTGGCCAGCAACCCAACAGAAAATCCGCTCAGAATCCGGATTCGTGAAACTAATTTCTGTTAACAGGTCATTCAGACCTTCATTTGGATTTCTGTTAAAAACGTGTTTTAACAGACAGCAATTTTCGGGCTGGATCTGCGGGAAAACGGAGGTGAAATTGGAAATTCTAGAACATGGGTTTTGTGCGGAATAGGCCCATTTAGGTCTTTGAGAGGCATTTCGCCAAAATTCTCAGCCGTTTGAGAGAAATTTGTGGTTCCTTGAAGACAACTTGCCCAGAAAACGAAAACACGTGGCTAGCCATTTCGGATCCAATTCCTACTTCAGTGGGTTGTTTCTCCAGCTGTAGAATCTTGCTATTTTTAGAGAGGTCGACCCTGACCTGCTCTCCTTTGTAAAAAAAACTATATAAACATGCCCAGGGTTGTGAAGAAGGAGTGAAAAAATGTTTTGTAAAATTGTGCTTCATATTTTAATAGAAACCATGTTCAGTTGTTCATGAGTTCTTCTCATTTCTTTGTTAATGGTGGATGATTGAGTAGCGTAGGAGATAATCTCTTATTGCTGGGAAGGGCCCCTCAACAACCGGAGGTTTTATTGTATATATTTTTCATTTCTTTTCTGCAAATAGATAGTTATCATTTCTAGTAATTGTATCTAACTGTGTTTTCCTGTAGTTGTTGTTTTATTTCTTGTAATTTATTTTCTGTTGCTAATGTAATCTGCATTTTCAGAATTAATACGGCCGGTCGTTCGCACTATTCGCTCAGTCTGTTTTCTAGCCTTTAATTTGAACTTAGATAGAATTTTCCAAGATTTGCAGACATGTCCAGAATCCATTCCAAACATCATTAAAATTGTGATTTGATTTATAAATTTTTGTTGTAGTTGCAACCGTTGTATTCAGTATACAATATGTTCATTTGTGCAAACCATTCATGGAATTCATATGTAACATATTCACTCTTCGTAATCTACAGTTTACTTGACAAAATTCTAGTCCTATACTTAACTATCAACGGTTTACACTTCTGTCAAATTACTTGTTCCAAATTGTAAATATATATCCACTTTTAAATTTGCCACTATATGTTCTTTCAAATTTTGTTTCAAATCGTTGCTCTGTCGTATTATTCCAATTATGTTTCATATCTCCTGGAGTGATGTTCCGTCAACAAACTGATCCTCCTGTGAATAAAGTGTGTTAATGTGAATAGTTTGTGATAATTTAAAAGAATCGCTTATATAAGTTGTCTTATATATGAATTGTTTTGTTATGTAATTTGTTTTATATGTATTATGTTACTTTGTTTACTTTGTTTAATTTGTTTTATATGTATTATGTAATTTGTTTTATATGTAATATGTTTTATATATATTTTGTGTTATTATGTCACTTTGTATTTTGAACATTTTTAATGTACATTGTATATTATCTTATTAAGTTTGTGTTTTGTTTTGTTGAAAAAATATGTGGGATGGATTTTGAGCGTTAGGAATAGAGTTTGGTTTAGATTGTTTTCATTTTTTTTCCTTTGTATTAGATACATTAGTTTTCAGTATTTCAAGCTTCGTTTATTTCTGTTAATGTTTTTTCTGTAACTTGTATTTTTCTGCTAACGTAGTTTATTTTTTAGAATTAGGAATGGTCAACCAAAAGCTTAACTAGTTTGTAGTTGTTTTTAGTTTCCTCCTTCCATCATTGTAGTTAGATATTGCTGCCAATTCCTCTATAGTTAGCATTTGTCTATTTCTCTTCTTCTCTGTTAGCTTTTCTTCCTATTGCTGTAGGTTAACTCTACTTTTCTTCCATTTCAGCCTTCTTCCTACATCTCATAGAAATAATTCCTCTGCTTAGGTAATGATTAGGGTAGATAATTTCTTATTAGCTTAGCTTCTCTCTAATTCAACCTATTGCTTCCTTTGCACGATATGATCATATGCATAAAGCCAGCTGGTAACTAAATCATCCAAAAACTCTTCTTTCCCTCACTTTAAAACGTTTTCCTCCATTCGGATCGTCATTCGGACTGCCATTCAGACTGGCGTTCGGATCGTCATTCAGACCTGTGTATTTTCTGCATTGTTTTAAGCCTTTTTCATAATCTAATTTCTTCTACCTCTCAATCATAATTCTTCTTATCCCTAATTAATGGTTTGAGATGTAATTTAACTCTTGTTTTATGTTATTTAGACTTCTTAATTAAGCTTCATCATTATTTCCTCCTTCTTCTTAAACTTTCTTCCAACCTTCTTCCAAACTTCAGTTCTTCAAATCTGATCTGCTAAGTTAGTTTCTATTCAAGAATTTTGTTTCTAGATAGTTTATTTTTTAGTGATAGTTAAATAATTCAATTTTTTAAGTTGTTTTAGTTTGTTAATCATAGGACTAGTTTTCATTTAATGAAGATGTTCATGTTGTAAGTTTTGGATCAATATTAAGTATCTTTATCAAGTTTTCTTGTTATCATAATTAAGTATCTTTATCAAATTTTCTACTTGCTTCCAAATCAGATCTAGTTCAGTTAAACATCTTTATTAAAATTTCCACTTGCCTCATTTGTTAATTAGTTCCATGTTTTCATAGATGGATCACCTTCTTGCATTTGAATTATGAAAACCATGCATGTAGTTTAAAATCATATAGTTGCATGATTAGTGCAATTGCATCTTTAGTCAGCTTCGGTTAAGTTCAAGCCTTCAATCCTGCACATATAGTGATTGCATCCCATAAGATCCCTTCCCGGGTTGACAATTTAAATATTGGAATTATTTAACACATAATAAACACCAACATTTTGGCGTCATTGCCGGGGAGGTGCTAAAGGGATTGGAGTCTAGGTAGATAGGGGTATATAGGTTGCTTTTACATTACACAGCAAGGGGGAGGGGAAATGGTAAGACGCAAAGACGACCTCACTATGGGTTTCCATAGTGTAATAGCCTGATGCATCCACTTTAGTGGGTTGCCCCAAATCCTTGTTGTTCCTTTCCGCACAAGTATGATTTCATTTATGTACATCTGAGTATTTAATTTTCCGCAATTTATTTCGTAAAGTTTGTCTTCCTTCTTTTCAGTTGTATTATTCTTTCAACAAGTGTGGTATGTTTTAGTTCGCAAATTAGTTTTAGTAATATAAAGTATTTTAAAAAAAAACATTAAAAATAAAAAAAATAAAAAAAATTGGGTGCTGTAAAAACCCAGGGACTAATCCATGTGTGAAGTAGGATCTATCAACCAACAAAATGGATTCCGAGGTGACCATCAGCATGAGAGAACTCTCTCGAATCCTAGCAGCATCTAGGATCTCAATATCTTCTTCTCAAGGAAAACACATTTTGACAGAAGTCAAGAATTTATCTACCTCTTCAGGAATAATGGAAGAACCACAGTCCCATGAGCTACAAATCGAATCTCCTTTCCAATCTACCAAGGAAACCGAAAACTTGGAGACTGCATTTAATGGAGAGAGACCTGATGTTGAAGAGTTCTCCACATATCTATCGACAGATCTTTCATGTACTCAAGCAATTGAACATTCAGAAGAAAAGGATCTGCATGGCATGAGGAAGGAAGGTGAGTATCAGGATTACATCGAAAGATGGTTCCAAGAGGTAATGAGGCCACAATACCATTCCTTCATTCAACACCTTTTGTTGCAAAAGCAAGTAAGTCGGTTGATTCTCCACATCCAGGTAATCACTGCTTTAAATTTTTCATATGTGGATATAGGTATGTTTTTCATTTTGCTTCGCACATGGTTACATTGGAAAAGTTCTTACACTTGAATAATGAGTTTTTCTTTCTTTTAGATAGCATAGGATAGCATGTATATAAATAAAAAGTTGTATGTGGTTAGTTAGATTTAGATATTCATACAACTTCACTTTCTGTTT
Organism: Larix kaempferi; assembly: GCA_027924585.1. Lineage (NCBI taxonomy): Eukaryota > Viridiplantae > Streptophyta > Pinopsida > Pinales > Pinaceae > Larix > Larix kaempferi. The sequence goes on along the minus strand of BSBM01000597.1, from coordinate 1,512,990 downwards.
TCCTTTAAAATAAAAGAACTAAGAATAAGATGATGTTAATCACTAAACCAGAGCAATCTTACATCATACATGCATATTTCTTATTATACCAGTCACTCAAAGACCTAATTTAATTATTATGATCTCCAAAAAACTCAATCTTACACCTATGGACTCCTAGTTCATCCTGAACTTATTATCAAAACTTGTCTCTAGAGCACCTTTAAAAGGTAGCCTAAAAGTGGGTGATATTTTCTATTTTGTGGGGAACATTACTGACCTTTTATGAACAAGATAGACTATGAAGTCAAAGAACAGCTTTAAGTTATTATATTTTGACATGATCTATAATTTAGGCAATTATAAATAAAGTTGCTCATAAGGTTCATGCTAAAATATTGAATTATGTGTTTAGCAGGCTTAGCACACTCTAGTGCCAACATGCTTCCTTACAAAAAATATATATATATATATATCATTATACGAAGCAAACCCGCCGGGGCAATGAACAGACTCGCTGGCAACGGGTCCATGCTAAGTAAAATCTTAAACAAGGAATCTCATTAAGTGCAAGTAAACCCGTTGGGGTACTCAGCAGGCTCGCTGGAAGCAGGGCTATGCTTGCATGGTACCAAGATAAACCCATCGGGGTACTGAACAGGCCTACTGGCAGCGGGGCAATATCGGGTAAAAGAGGTTTGGTTAACGCTTTGCTATTCACATGGCTCATAAAAAACCTGAGTATACAAACACATGTTTAGGCCGATTATTTATACTGTCATTAGATAATGGATGCAAGTTGGATTTAGACCTTGTCATCTAATTCAAACAAATACCTAGGATATGATTATCCTAGAAATGGGACCCATAATTATAGTAGATCTCACCAACTTTACGGTGAACCTTATCTATATTCTTTGGATGACAAGAAATCTTTACAATGAGTCATGGACGACTAATCTTCCTATGGCATTTTTCGCATCTCTTACACTATTATTATTCTTTATGTGGTCTTTGTGAGCATAAACTAATGAACTTGCATGTATTAAAGAATCTGCCTTAGTATAATATTACCTGCTAAGTGTTGTTGGTCCAAAGTGTTAACATAAGAGAACACAACCCAGTCTTAATTCATTCATGGCATGAGAACGTGCCATACCTTTGGTCTGGGGGAACAAAGAGTCTCAATTTATATGATCTTCATAATTATGAATTATTACTAGTTGGTGAAATTGTATGTATTAAGAAATCTTAATTAATAGTTGTTTTGGTCTTCTCATAACATAACATTAATAAATAAAAAAATTTAAGTTCTATTTTTTTCATACAATAATAAAGTTGGCTTAGTTTTGCTTAAGATTTTCTATAAACTATTGATGATAAACAGAGTTTTTGAATAAATGAAAGACCACTTCCAATTCCTTCATGACACGCGGACGTGCCATACCTTTGGTTTGGGGGAGTGTTGGGCTCCGAAATTGTCTTTTATAACGATGTTATTTACATTAATTTCCCGTCCTATTTTACTATGATTTAATACATTTTTGTTCAATAAGGCTATCTTTTACTTTGTTTTATCAATTAAAATCTTGTAAATATAAGAAATGCCTAATCTCTTATTTTTAATGTATTAAATGCAATAATTGTGCAAATCGTAAGCATTTCGGTACTCCATCCGACCCTTCATCCAATCCTAAGTTTCACATAAGTTTAATGGCATGTTTCTTATTAGGTTCTTGGTTTGTTTTATCCTCGCCTTCTATTTCTTGCCAGTCCTATTGATCCTGCATATGCAAATCAAAAACTATGATGATAAGCTTTAGATATTTTAAATTTCAAATAGGTAATTAAAAAATCAATATATTAAAATCATCGTTTAAGATATTCATAAATTTGTTTGAATTTAAAATCATAATTAAGTGGTAATGATTTAATATTTCTTATTCAAAGATGAGCACTAGTAACTAATGGACTTTGACATCATATCTATTACATGAATTCTTATTGTCCTGGAAGGTTAAAAGCAAAACCATTTTGATAAGGTTCTCCTCACTTTAATTTTGATCTTTTTTTATTATAACAAATATCAAGATTATACACATTTGTGAAATTCTTACAATGCATAGCTATATCATATTTTGATATTAATACGGTATGTTTATATTTCATGACTTCACGTGGATATGCTTTGATATCAAAACAATGAAGTTTGCCTAACATTACAATATTATGGTGTTGGATTTATAGGTACGAGGATGGTCTCATAATTGTGGAGAGTATATTAAAACGTCTACTCATATCTTATGTCCGAGGATAAGGCCGCAAAGGGTAAACTCAAACACCATGAGAATGAAGAAGGATCAAGTGAAGGTGGAAACCAACAAGAATCTAGAACCCAGATCAACCAATAGAATTCAAGCACCCATGCGTCAATGTGTCCAGCAACCCAACAGAAAATCCGCTCAGAATCCATATTCGTGAAACTAATTTCTATTAACAGGTCATTCAGACCTTCATTCGGATTTCTGTTAAAAACGTGTTTTAACAGATAGCAATTTTCGGGCTGGATCTCTAGGCAAACGGAGACGAATTTGGAAATTCTGGAACATGGGTTTTGTGCGGAATAGGCCCATTTAGGTCATTGTGAGGGATTTTGCCAAAATTCCCAGCCGTTTGAGAGAAATCTGTGGTTCCTTGAACACAACTTGCCTAGAAAACGAAAACATGTGGCTGGTCGTTTCAGATCTGGTTCCTACTTCAATGGGTTGTTTCTCCAGTTGTAGAATCTTGCTATTTTTAAAGAGGTCGACCCTGACCTGCTCTCCTTTGTAAAAAAACTATATAAACATGCCCAGGGTTGTGAAGAAGGAGTGAAAAAACGTTTTGTAAAATTGTGCTTCAGATTTTAATAGAAACCATGTTCAGTTGTTCATGAGTTCTTCTCATTTCTTTGTTAATGGTGGATGATTGAGTAGCATAGGAGATAATCTATGATTGCTGGGAAGGGCTCCTCAACACCCGGAGGTTTTATTGTATATATTTTGCATTTCTTTTATGCAAATAGATAGTTTTCATTTCTAGTAATTGTATCTAACTGTGTTTTCCTGTAGCTGTTGTTTTATTTCTTGTAATTTATTTTCCTGTTGCTAATGTAATCTGCATTTTCAGAATTAATACGGTCGGTCGTTCGCACTATTCGCTCAGTCTGTTTTTCAGCCTTTAATTTGAACTTAGATAGAATTTTCCAAGATTTGCAGACATGTCCAGAATCCATTCCAAACATCATTAAAATTGTGATTTCATTTATAAATTTTTGTTGTAGTTGCAACCGTTGTATTCAATATACAATCTGTTCATTTGTGCAAACCATTCATGGAATTCATATCTAACATATTCACTCTTCGTAATCTACAGTTTACTTGACAAAATTCTAGTCCTATACTTATCTATCAACGGTTTACACTTCTGTCAAATTACTTGTTCCAAATTGTAAATATATATCCACTTTTAAATCTGCCACTATATGTTCTTTCAAATTTTGTTTCAAATCGTTGCTCTGTCGTATTATTCCAATTATGTTTCATATCTCCTAAAGTGATGTTCCGTCAACATATTGATCCTCCTGTGAATAAAGTGTGTTAATGTGAATAGTTTGTGATAATTTAAAAGAATCGTTTATATAAGTTGTCTTATATATGAATTGTTTTGTTATGTAATTTGTTTTATATGTATTATTCTACTTTGTAATTTGTTTTGTATGTATTATGTAATTTGTTTTATATGTAATATGTTTTATATTATTATGTCACTTTGTATTTTGAACATTTTTAATGTACATTGTATATCATCTTATTAAGTTTGTGTTTTGTTTTGTTGATAAAATATGTGGGATGGATTTTGAACGTTAGGAATAGAGTTTGGTTTAGATTGTTTTCATTTTTTTCTTTTGTATTAGATACATTAGTTTCAGTATTTCAACCTTCGTTTATTTATGCTAATTCTTTTCCTGTAACTTGTATTTTTCTGCTAACGTAGTTTATTTTTCAGAATTAGGAATAGTCGACCAAAAGCTTAACTAGTTTGTAGTTGTTTTTAGTTTCCTCCTTCCATCATCGTAGTTAGATATTGCTGCCAATTCCTCTATATTTAGCATTAGTCTCTTTCTCTTCTTCTCTGTTAGCTTTTCTTCCTATTGTTGTAGGTTAACTCTCTTTTTCTTCCATTTCAGCCTTCTTCCTACATCTCATAGAAATAATTCCTCTGCTTAGGTAATGATTAGGGTAGATAATTTCTCATTAGCTTAGATTCTCTCTAATTCAACCTATTGCTTCCTTCGCACTATAGGATCATATGCATAAAGCCAGGTGGTAATTAAATCATCCAAAAACACTTCTTTCTCTCACTTTAAAACGTTTTCCTCCATTCGGACTGCCATTCAGACCGGCGTTCGGATCGTCATTCAGAGCTGTGTATTTTCTGCATTGTTTTAGGCCTTTTTCATAATCTAATTTCTTCTACCTCTCAATCATAATTCTTCTTATCCCTAATTAATGGTTTTAGATGTAATTTAACTCTTGTTTTATGTTATTTAGACTTCTTAATTAAACTTCATCATTATTTCCTCCTTCTTCTTAAACTTTCTTCCAACCTTCTTCCAAACTTCAGTTCTTCAAATCTGATCTGCTAAGTTAGTTGTCGTTCAAGAATTTTGTTTCTAGATAGTTTATTTTTCAGTAATAGTTAAATAATTCCATTTTCTAAGTTGTTTTAGTTTGTTAATCATAGGACTAGTTTTCATTTAATGAATATGTTCATGTTGTAAGTTTTGGATCAATATTAAGTATCTTTATCAAGTTTTCTACTTGTTATCATAATTAAGTATCTTTATCAAGTTTTCTACTTGCTTCCAAATCAGATCTAGTTCAGTTAAACATCTTTATTAAATTTTCCACTTGCCTTATTCGTTAATTAGTTCCATGTTTTCATAGATGGATCACCTTCTTGCATTTGAATTATGAAAGCCATGCATGTAGTTTAAAATCATATAGTTGCATGATTAGCGCAATTGCATCTTTAGTCAACTTAGGCTAAGTTCAAGCCTTCAATCCTGCATATATAGTGATTGCATCTCATCAGCTCCCTTCCCGGGTTGACAATTTAAATATTGGAATTATTTAACACATAATAAACACCAGCAGTCATGATCTCACCTATGTTGGTTCAAAGGAGATATCAAGGAACTATCTACACATTCATGGTTTTGATTCTACCTCGGTTGGTTCGAATCACATGCTTCATGATGATCTTCATATTATGTTTTTGCAGCATGATCCACTTCTTCCCAAAAGGAAGATACCTCCTCCTTTGATTGATGATCAAGAGAGCGAAGCATCATCACATGAGATTTCATATTCAGAGTTTGGATATGATGATGAGCCTGCATCTTCACATGATATTTCAGATTCAGAATCTGAAGATGAAGATGCGAGAATGATAGACCCAGGTCCACAAGAACCTGAAGGTCTAGCAACTAATGAAGAAGATGAGCAAATGGGAGATACAGATCCACAAGAACCTGAAGATCTCTCACCTGATATTCCTCCTCTTCCTCGATCGGAAGCCACTACACTCCAATTTGGCGGTGATTTGGTTGGTGATCCACATGATCATAGAAGAACCAGATCAAATTTTCAAAATGGAAGGTTTCATCCTTCTCACATTGTTGATCCATCTTAGATCGATCGAGCCTTCTTTGGAAAATAAGAACACTTACCTCTTTCAGGGGTGAGTGATGACATGCTACTTTCGCATCCTTCAGTCTATTTTGAGGGAGGGCTTTCTTCCCACTGGGTTTTCCCTCTTTCCTCAATTCATTTATTTTAGATTGATTATACAGGGTGACCTTTGGTCTTAGTCACTAGGGCCCTATTTTTCGTTTTCAGTTATTATCTCATAGTATAGATTGCAAGACGGTGTTGGAATATTCACACCATCATTTTTGTATTTTTCATGCTGCATGCATCCAGTCATCACCATGGTTGTCTCCATAGCACCTAGAGCTTGCTTCTAACTCTCCAAAGCCTGTCTATAGCCCCCAATTGGCCTCCTACCTACCTAATACGCAATCTTTAAGTTCTCTGAATCGGAAATGCACCTTTTCCACCTACCACAGCCAGTTTGGGCGCCTTTGCTCACCTACCAGCAGTTATCACTCAGTTAGGGCGCCTTATCTCACCTACCGAGAGTTATTATTCAATTAGTGCATCAATTCAGTAGTTCTTCCACTGATTACTCATGCTGACTGCTTGTAGCTTCTAGGTAGCTAGTTCTGGAGTTCCACTTGACTATTTGACAGCCTCATGTGCCCCCCTTGGAGTCTCCATTCCCTGATTTATGCCTAGATGGTTCTGTTAGACTCAGTTAGACACACTTGACTGACTATTACCATTTATGACTGATACTATTGACTAGATGATGTCTCCATTGTTATCCAAGCTAGACTTTGATTTAGACAGCCTCATGCACCCCACTTAGAGTCTCCATTCCTTGATTTATGGCTATATAGTTCTGTTAGACTTAGTTAGACACACTTGACTAACTCTTACCACTTATGACTGATACTACTGACTGGTTGATTTCTCCATAGTTATTCATGTTAGACTTTGAGCTCAGAATTCGAATGCCCTACTTGGCTAATTCGAATCCGATATGATGCCTCATCATTGATTATTGTAACACATTCTCTACATTCACTATTCATTGTATGATATTTACATTGTCCATTATTCTGTGTTTATGAGTGATTATTGAATGCATGCTTCTTCTTCTTTGCAAATAATCTTGAGAGTTAGATTGTGAGTTTGTTACAGTTGCTAGATCCCTGCATATTATCACATGGTATCAAAGCAGTCAGCAGATATTCGAATTGCATCCATTGTAGCAGTTGCAGCATTTCTTTGAGCAACCATCTTTCACTTGAGCACCAGAAGCCTCTGAGTTTCCACAGCAAATCATGGTGCTAGTACTTGAATTCATTGGAGAAATCCAGTGAGGTGTATCTAGGTGTGAAGGACTTAGTCTATATGCTCAGTGTTCAAAAGGTAGTGGTCAATCAAAGTGTAGCTTTCTCCATCAGCAAAAATTCTCTTGTTTTGCACATTTCGATGTTTTCTGCAGTTGCAGCAGTAGATTCGAAATTGAACATCTTCTATGTATCTGGAAGGAGTTCCTTCTCTCACTCCATTCAACTATGATGATTGGAAACCAAAGATGGCATCATATCTGAAGAGAGATGATCTTTTTGATGTGTGTATTGGTATTAAGAGAGATTTTTCTTCCGATGGAGAGAAAGAAGATTGGCTTGATGCTTGTGACGAAGCCCCAGGAAGCATATGTATTACTATGTTTTCCAATATGGAATACTACATTGATCTTCATGAAAATCGAAGTGATCTATGGACTAGATTGGGAAGATTATTTGGAAATCAAGAGGAAGAGATTGATGATATCCATGTGTAAAGCAAGCCCAGTGATACTTCCTACAGTGCTCTCTCTATTCATGACTCGACCTCCATCATCTCCCATGATGAAGTTGTTCAAGATGAAGTCAAAGTACAACATATGGTTTCAGTTGTTCCATCTTCCTATCTATTTTTTGAGCAAAATATGTCAGTTACTATTCTAGAAGTTGAAGAGATTTTTGAAATCTCTACTTCCCGTGAGCTTGCTGATGTGCGAAATAATGACCTTTTGAGCATCTTGGAAGATTTGGGAGGCAATGCAATCACCCTCCTTAATCAAAATCTTCCTATGGAGTCCTACTTAGTCATTGGAACATGCTTTCAAAACTTCACCAAAGATAGAAGACTCTACCATTCGCTTGGATTCAAGTCTCATGCATATCCTTGTGATTTTGGTTTTGATCTCATCACTGTTGGTTCAAAGAACATCATAAGAAACCATCCTCAAAATCTTGGATCTGATTTGAATTTCAAGCCATCGCCATTATATGGTTCATTTGGTTCTGATCTCACCCCTACTAGTTCAAGGAAGATATCAAAGAACTACATACACTTTCATGGAGTTGATGCCCCTGTTGATGTGCAAGATGATGACCTACTAATTTTTTTGAAGAAAAAAATAGATTTGGAAGGTAATGCATTCGCTCTTCCTCATCATATGCTTTCTTTGATTTCCTATTTGGTCATTAGCACATGTTTTAAGAGTTTCACTGACGATGGAACACTCCATCATTCGCTTGGGTTCATGACTCATGCACCTTCTTGTGATTTTCGTTTTGATTTCACCTATGTCGGTTCAAAGGAGATCATGAGAAACCATCTTCCAAGTCTTGGATCTGATTTGCTTGCATCCACTGTTGGAGAACTCAAGCACATGTTTTTGGAGCATGATTCATTTCTTCCCAAGAGGAAGATAACTCTTTTTGAGAGAATGCTAGATCCAGATCCACAAGAACCTGAAGATCTATCACCTATTGGTTCATGGGCCACCACCACTTTTGCATTCACTAGTGATCTTGTTGAAGATCTACTATCATCATGTCATAGTTTCTTTGGTCAGGATCTCACCTATGTTGGTTCAAAGGAGATATCAAGTAACTATCTACACATTCATGGTTTTGATTCTACCTCAGTTGGTTCGAATCACATGCTTCATGATGATCTTCATATTATGTTTTTGCAGCATGATCCACTTCTTCCCAAAAGGAAGATACCTCCTCCTTTGATTGATGCTCAAGAGAGCGAAGCATCATCACATGAGATTTCATATTCAGAGTTTGGATATGATGATGAGCGAGCTGTAGATGCATCTTCACATGATATTTCAGATTCAAAATCTGAGAATGAAGATGAGAGAATGCTAGACCCAGATCCACAAGAACCTGAAGGTCTAGCAACTAATGATGAAGAGAAGCAAATGGGAGATACAAATCCACAAGAACCTGAATATCTCTCGCCTGATATTCCTCCTCTTCCTCAATGGGAAGCCACTACACTCCAATATGGCGGTGATTTCGTTGGTGATCCACATGATCATAGAATAACCAGATCAGATTTTCAGAATGGAAGGTTTCACCCTTCTCACATTGTTGATCCATCTCAGATCGATCGAGCCTTCTTTTGAAAAGAAGGACACTTACCTCCTTCAGGGTGAGTGATGACATGCTACTTAAGAATCCTTCAGTCTATTATGAGGGAGGGCTTTCTTCCCACTGGGTTTTCCCTCTTTCCTCACTTAGTTTATTTTAGATTGATTATACGAGGTGACCTTTGGTCTTAGTCACCAGGGCCCTATTTTTTTGTTTTAAGTTATTATCTCATAGCATAGCTTGCGGGAGGGTGTTAGAATATTCACACCATCATTTTTTATTTTGCATGCTGCATGCTTAGCATGCCACTGCATGCATCCATTCATCATCATGGTTGTCTCCCCGGCACCTAGAGCTTGCTTTTAGCTCTCTAGAGCCTGTATACAGCCCCCAATTGGCCTCCTACCTACCTAATGCGCCCTCTTTGACTTCTCTGCATGGAAAGTGCGTCTTTTCCACCTACCACAGCCAGTTTGGGCGCCTTTGCTCACCTACTACCAGTTATCACTCAATTAGGGCGCCTTATCTCACCTACCGGGAGTTATCATTCAGTTAGTGCATTGATTGAGTAGTTCTTCCACTGATTGCTCATGCTGACTGCTTGCAGCTTCTAGTTAGCTAGTTCTGGAGTTCCACTTGACTATTTGACAGCCTCATGCACCCCCCTTGGAGTCTCCATTCCCTGATTTATGCCTAGATGGTTCTGTTAGACTCAGTTAGACACACTTGACTGACTATTACCATTTATGACTGATAATATTTACTTGATGATGTCTCCATTGTTATTCAAGCTAGACTTTGATTTAGACAGCCTCATGCACCCCACTTAGAGTCTCCATTCCTTGATTTGTGGCTAGATAGTTATGTTAGACTTAGTTAGACACACTTGACTAACTCTTACCACTTATGACTGATACTATTGACCGGTTGATGTCTCCATAGTTATTCATGTTAGACTTTGAACTCAGAATTCGAATACCCTACTTGGCTAATTCAAATACTATATGATGACTCATCATTGATTATTGTAACATATTCTCTACATTCATTATTCATTGTATGATATTGACATTGTCCATTATTTTGTGTTTATGAGTGATTATTGAATGCATTCTTCTTCTTCTTTGCAAATAATCTTGAGAGTTAGAACATGAGTTTGTTACACTTACTAGATCCCTGCAGATTATCACATGGTATCAGAGCAGTCAGCATCTATTCGAATTGCATCCATTGTAACAGTTGCAGCAGCAGCAGTTGCAACATTTCCTTGAGCAGCTATCTTTCACTTGAGCACCAGAAGCCTCTGAGTTTCCACAGCAAATCCGGGTGCTAGTACTTGAATTCATTAGAGAAATCCAGTGAGATGTATCCAGGTGTGAAGGACTTAGTCTATGTGCTTAGTGTTCAAAATGTAGTATTTAGTCGACGTGTAGCATTCTCCATCAGCAAAAATTCTCTTGTTTTGCACGTTTCGAAGTTTTCTACAGTTGCAACGGTAGATTCGAAATTGAACAACATCTTCTATGTATCTGGAAGGAGTTCCTTCTCTCACTCCATTCAACTATGATGAGTGGAAACCAAATATGGCATCATATCTGAAGAGACATGGTCTTTTTGATTTGTGTATTGGTATTAAGAGAGATTTTTCTTCCGATGGAGAGAAAGAAGATTGGCTTGATGCTTGTGACGGAGCCTCCGGAAGCATATGTATTACTATGTTTTCCAATATGGAATACTACATTGATCTTGATGAAAATCCAAGTGATCTATGGACTAGATTGGACAGATTATTTCGAAATCAAGAGGAAGAGATTAATGATATCCATGTGTAAAGCAAGCCCAGTGATACTTCATGCAGTGCTCTCTCTATTCATGACTCGGCCTCCATCATCTCCCATGATGAAGTTGTTCAAGATGAAGTCGAAGTACAACATATGGTTTCAGTTGTTCCATCTTCCTATCTAATTTCTGAACAAAAGATGTCAGTTACCACTCTAGAAGTTGAAGAGATCTTTGAAATCTCTATTTCCTGTGAACTTGTTGATGTGAGAAATAATGACCTATTGAGCATCTTGGAAGATTTCAGAACTTCATTGGCACATGCTTTCAGAACTTCATCAAAGATAGAAGACTCTACCATTCGCTTGGATTCAAGTCTCATGCATATCCTTGTGATTTTGGTTTTGATCTCACCACTATTGGTTCAAAGAATATCATAAGAAACCATCCTCAAAATCTTGGATCTGATTTGAAGTTCAATCCATCACTATTATATGGTTCATTTGGTTCTAATCTCACCCCTGCTGGTTCAAAGAAGATATCAAAGAACTACATACACTTTCATGGAGTTGATGCACCTCTTGATGTGCAAGATGATGACCTACTGATTTTTTTGAAGGAAAAAACAGATTTGGAAGGTAATGCATTCGCTCTTCCTCATCATATGCTTTATTTGATTTCCTATTTGGTCATTAGCACATGTTTTAAGAGTTTCACTAACGATGGAATACTCCATCATTCGCTTGGGTTCATGACTCATGCACCTTCTTGTGATTTTGGTTTTGATTTCACCTCTGTCGATTCAAAGGAGATCATGAGAAACCATCTTCCAAGTCTTGGATCTGATTTGCTTGCATCCACTGTTGTAGAACTCAAGCACATGTTTTTGAATAATGATTCATTTATCCCCAAGAGGAAGATAACTCTTTTTGAGAGAATTCTAGATCCAGATCCACAAGAAACTGAAGCTCTAGCACCTATTGGTTCATTGGCCACCACCACTGTTGCATTCACTAGTGATCTTGTTGAAGATCTACTATCATAATGTCATAGTTTCTTTGGTCATGATCTCACCTATGTTGCTTCAAAGGAGATATCAAGGAACTATCTACACATTCATGGTTTCGATTCTACCTCAGTTGGTTCGGATCACATGCTTTATGATTATCTTCATATTATGTTTTTGCAGCATGATCCACTTCTTCCCAAAAGGAAGATACCTCCTCCTTTGATTGATGATCAAGAGAGCGAAGCATCATCACATGAGATTTCATATTCAGAGTTTGGATATGATGATGAGCCAGATGTAGATGCATCTTCACATGATATTTCAGATTCAGAATCTGAAGATGAAGATGAGAGAATGCTAGACCCAGATCCACAAGAACCTGGAGGTCTAGCAACTGATGATGAAGATGAGCAAATGGGAGATCCAGATCCACAAGAACCTAAAGATCTCTCACCTGATATTCCTCCTCTTCCTCGATGGGTAGCCACTACACTCCAATCTGGTGGTGATTTGGTTGGTGATCCACATGATCATAGAAGAACCGGATCATATTTTCAGGTTGGAAGGTTTCATCCTTCTCACATTGCTGATCCATCTCAGATCGATCGAGCTTTCTTTGGAAAAGAAGGAAAAGAAGGACACTTACATCCTTCAGGGGTGAGTGATGACATGCTACTTTAGCATCCTTCAATCTATTTTGAGAGAGGGATTTCTTCCCACTGGGTTTTCCCTCTTTCCTCACTTAGTTTATTTTAGATTGATTATACAGGGTGACCTTTTGTCTTAGTCACCTGGGCCCTATTTTTTTGTTTTGAGTTATTATCTCGTAGTATATCTTGCGGGAGGGTGTTGGAATATTCACACCATCATTTTTGTATTTTGCATGCTGCATGCAAATCTGCATGCCATTGCATGCATCCAGTCATCATCATGGTTGTCTCCTCAGCACCTATAGCTTGCTTCTAGCTCTCCAGAGCCTGTCTACAGCCCCCAATTGGCCTCCTACCTACCTAATGCACCCTCTTTGACTTCTCTATATGGAAAGTGTGGCTTTTCCACTTACCACAACCGGTTTGGGCGCCTTTGCTCACCTACCACCAGTTATCACTCAGTTAGGGCACCTTATCTCACCTACCGGGAGTTATCATTCAGTTAGTGCATTGATTAAGTAGTTATTCCACTGATTGCTCATGTTGACTGCTTGCAGCTTCTAGTTAGCTAGTTCTTGAATTCCACTTGACTATTTGACAGCCTCATGCGCCCCCCTTGGAGTCTCCATTCCCTGATTTATTCCTAGATGGTTATGTTAGACTCAGTTAGACACACTTGACTGACTATTACCATTTATGACTGATACTATTAACTAGATGATGTCTCCATTGTTCTCCAAGCTAGACTTTGAGTTAGACAGCCTCATGCACCCCACTTAGAGTCTCCATTCCTTGATTTATGGCTAGATAGTTCTGTTAGACTCAGTTAGACACACTTGACTGACTCTTACCACTTATGACTAATACTACTGACCGGTTGATATCTCCATAGTTATTCATGTTAGACTTTGAGCTCAGAATTCAAATTCCCTACTTGGATAATTCGAATCCTATATGATGCCTCATCATTGATTATTGTAACACATTCTCTACATTTATTATTCATTGTATGATATTGACATTGTCCATTATTCTGTGTTTATGAGTGATTATTGAATGCATGCTTATTCTTTTTTGCAAATAATCTTGAGAGTTAGAAGTTGAGTTTGTTACAGTTGCTAGATACCTACAGATTATCACATGGTATCAGAGCATTCAGCAACTATTCGAATTGCATCCATTGTAGCAGTTGCAGCATTTCTTTGAGCAGCTATCTTTCACTTGAGCACCAGAAGCCTCTGAGTTTCCACAGCAAATCCTGGTTCTAGTAGTTGAATTCATTGGAGAAATCCAGTGAGGTGTATCCAGGTGTGAAGAACTTAGTCTATGTGCTCATTTTTCAAAAGGTAGTGTTCAGTCGAAGTGTAGCATTCTCCATCAGCAAAAATTCTCTTATTTTTCACGTTTCGAAGTTTTCTGCAGTTGCAACAATTTTTTCAGTTGCAGCAGTAGATTCAAAATCGAACAACATCTTCTATGTATCTGGAAGGAGTTCCTTCTCTCCCTCAATTCAACTATGATGAGCGGAAACCAAAGATGGCATCATATCTGAAGAGACATGGTCTTTTGATATGTGTACTGGTATTAAGAGAGATTTTTCTTCCGATGGAGAGAAAGAAGATTGGGTTGATGCTTGTGACGGAGCCTCGGGAAGCATATGTATTACTATGTTTTCCAATATGGAATACTACATTGATCTTGATGAACATCCAAGTGATCTATGGACTAGGGAAGATTATTTGGAAATCAAGAGGAAGAGATTGATTATATCCATGTGTAAAGCAAGCCCAGTGATACTTCATGCAGTGCTCTCTCTATTCATGACTCGGCCTCCATCATCTCCCATGATGGAGTTGTTCAAGATGAAGTTGAAGTACAACATATGGTTTCAGTTGTTCCATCTTCCTATCTAGTTTCTGAGCAAAAGTTGTCAGTTACTACTCTAGAAGTTGAAGAGATCTTTGAAATCTCTACTTCCCGTGAGCTTGTTGATGTGGGAAATAATGACCTATTAAGAATCTTGGAAGATTTGGGAGGTAATGCATTCTCCCTCCTTGATCAAAATCTTCCAATGTACTCCTACTTAGTCATTGGCACATGCTTTAAGAACTTCACCGAAGATAGAAGACTCCACCAGTCGCTTGGATTCAAGTCTCATGCATATCCTTGTGATTTTGGTTTTGATCTCACCACTGTTGGTTCAAAGAAGATCATAAGAAACCATCCTCAAAATCTTGCATCTGATTTGAAGTTCAAGCCATCGCCATTATATGGTTCATTTGGTTATGGTCTCACCCCTGCTGGTTCAAAGAAGATATCAAAGAACTACATACACTTTCATGGAGTCGATGCACCTGTTGATGTGCAAGATGATGACCTACTGAGTTTTTTGAAGAAAAAAATAGATTTGGAAGGTAATGCATTCGCTCTTCCTCATCATATGCTTTCTTTGATTTCCTATTTGGTCATTAGCACATATTTCAGAGTTTCACTGACGATGGAATACTCCGTCATTCGCTTGGGTTCATGACTCATGCACCTTCTTGTGATTTTGGTTTTGATTTCACCTCTGTCGGTTCAGAGGAGATCATGAGAAACCATCTTCCAAATCTTGGATCTGATTTGCTTGCATCCACTGTTGGAGAACTCAAGCACATGTTTTTGGAGCATGATTCATTTCTTCCCAAGAGGAAGATAACTCTTTTTGAGAGAATGCTAGATCCAGATCCACAAGAACTTGAAGATCTAGCACCTACTGGTTCATGGGCCACCACCACTGTTGCATTCACCAGTGATCTTGTTGAAGATCTACTATCATCATGTCATAGTTTCTTTGGTCATGATCTCACCTATGTTGGTTCAAAGGAGATATCAAGGAACTATCTACACATTCATGGTTTTGATTCTACCTCAGTTGGTTCGAATCACATGCTTCATGATGATCTTCATATTATGTTTTTGCGGCATGATCCACTTATTCCCAAAAGGAAGATGCCTCCTCCTTTGATTGATGATCAAGAGAGCGAAGCATCATCACATGAGATTTCATATTCAGAGTTTGGACAGGATGATGAGCCAACTGTAGATGCATCTTCACATGATATTTCAGATTCAAAATCTGAAGATGAAGATGAGATAAGGCTATACCTAGATCCACAAGAACCTGAAGGTCTAGCAACTGATGATGAAGATGAGCAAATGGGAGATCCAGATCCACAAGAACCTGAAGATCTCTCACCTGATATTCCTCCTCTTCCTCGATGGGCAGCCACTACACTCCAATCTGGCGGTGATTTGGTTGGTGATCCACATGGTCATAGAAGAACCAGATCATATTTTCAGAATGGAAGGTTTCATCCTTCTCACATTGTTGATCCATCTCAGATCGATAGAGCCTTCTTTGGAAAAGAAGGACACTTACCTCCTTCAGGGGTGAGTGATGGCATGCTACTTTATCATCCTTCGGTCTATTTTGAGGGAGGGATTTCTTCCCACTGGGTTTTCCCTATTTCCTCATTTAGTTTATTTTAGATTGATTATACGGGGTGACCTTTGGTCTTAGTCACAAGGGCCCTATTTTTTTATTTTCAATTATTATCTCATAGTATATCTTGCAGGAGGGTGTTGGAATATTCACACCATCATTTTTGTATTTTGCATGCCATTGCATGAATCCAGTCATCATCATGGTTGTCTCCCCAACACCTAGAGCTTGCTTCTAGCTCTCCAAAGCCTGTCTACAGCCCGCAATTGGACTCCTACCTACCTAATGCGCCCTCTTTGACTTCTTTGCATGGCAAGTGCACCTTTTCCACCTACCACAGCCGGTTTGGGCACCTTTGCTCACCTACCACCAGTTATCACTCAGTTAGGGCGCCTTATCTCACCTACCGGGAGTTATCATTCAGTTAGTGCATCGATTGAGTAGTTCTTCCACTTATTACTCATGTTGACTTCTTGTAGCTTCTAGTTAGCTATTTCTGGAGTTCCACTTGACTATCTGAAAGGTTCATGCGCCCCCCTTGGAGTCTCCATTCCCTGATTTATGCCTAGATGGTTCTGTTAGATTCAGTTAGACACACTTGACTGACTATTACCAGTTATGACTGATACTATTGACTAGATTATGTCTCCATTGTTATCCAAGCTAGACTTTGAGTTAGACAGCCTCATGCACCCCACTTAGAGTCTCCATTCCTTGATTTATGGCTAGATAGTTCTGTTAGACTCAGTTAGACACACTTGACTGACTCTTACCACTTATGACTGATACTACTGACTGGTTGATGTCTCCATAGTTATTCATGTTAGACTTTAAGCTCAGAATTCAAATTCCCTACATGGCTAATTCAAATCCTATATGATGCTTCATCATTGATTATTGTAACACATTCTCTACATTCATTATTCATTGTATGATATTGACATTGTCCATTATTCTGTGTTTATGAGTGATTATTGAATGCATGCTTCTTCTTCTATGCAAAAAATCTTGAGAGTTAGAATGTGAGTTTGTTACAGTTGCTAAATCCCTGCAGATTATCACACTTACTATAGTGCCATATTGGTTGATTTGGCTTCTCATTGTTCTCTCTGTTATGTTGCAAATTTATCTTATCTTATCTTTGTGATGTTGCAAGTTTAGTAGGGCTTGAACTGTAATGTCCCCTCCTGCAGACCCAACTCCTGGAAGGGAATATGCTACCAATCTCTGGGGCTTTTCATAAGCTCCGTCAAATCATTAGATTCACAGCAATAAAATTAAGAGTGTGCAGATGCCATTTAAACAATTAAGCACAGCGAAATTAAAAACTCATCCACACACATATTTTATATGCATACAGCATATAAAAAAAAACAGTCATCAATCTAAACATCGTAGAAGTAAATGCATAGACAGCAAGACGCTTATCTTTATGGTGAAATGGCCCCCAAACAACTAGCTATGTTGCTGCAACGTTCCTCCCAACCGTAGGTCTCTGCCCAGCCTGTATTATTTCAGCACTCAGAGACCACCCCTAAGTTGGGCATGATATCTACAAGGAAAAGGGGACTCTCAAGCTCATCACAGCCCAAAGCAATGGATACCCATCTCAACCCCAACATTTCTTAACAGACAGCAACTCAAAACTGAGCATGGATACACATAACAGCAAAATCACAATTTCTGGGCATGAAGAAAAACGTTGGGCAACCAAAAACGAAATGGCAATTGGGGAATCACCCTAGGAGAACAAAACCGTTTCCAAAAAACATTTGTGGGAACTCAAGGGACAAAAACGACCTCCATAAAGCCCAAATTCGTGGCTCCCTTCCTCCCAACCATTGTGCAATACAAAAACGAGTTCCCAGGGATGGAAAATGCAGGAGATAGATGCAAAACGTGATGGGAAAAGCCCCAGCTAGCTCAGACTGCGTGAGAGGGCAAAGGCTTGGGCATTCAAGGGCCAAAATGACCTTCACACAGTCATTAACTGGCAGAAGGGAACCAACACGATTTTTGGGCAAAATCGTGACAGTTTGGCACCCGAAATTGGCACATACACAGTCACACAATTGATGGAAACATTCAAAAACGATTTCTGAGGTAGGAGATAACTACTGGGTTCACAAAAATGATTTTTCCATAATGAAAACCAATTCTGGAAATTCAAAAACGATTTCACAACAATAAGGAAACAACAAGCTATCAAACTTATATGTTGAGCTTCCCAATGGATTCTCTTCTTTCTCCACAGTCCAGCCATCACAAAAACGGGATGCTCAGCTTGAAAACCAGTGAAATTACAGCGTACTCCATGAGAGAAACGCCCAGCAAGCTCCAAAAACATGAGAGAGCAAAAAATTGATCATGAATAATGGCTTGGGAAGGCAATTCGTGGGTGTTTTCTTGCCCAAGAAGGAGAAACACGATTTTCCATGAGGGTGGCTTGCCCATACTCGAATTTGGACAGCCATACCTCCCCAATCCCCAAGGCATTAACTACTTCACCCAACTCTTGGGAGAAATGAATGATTGGGCACCAAAGTCAACATGGGTAGTTGATGGTTGATGGGTTCTCTCATTGACACTTGGCTTGGCTTCATTGGCTCAAGGGTTTGAATATTTCCCTCCCAATTCCTTGTAATATCATCCCCCCATCTCTCATTGCATCGCATAGCTAGTTGTGGGTATTTATATTAAAATGCATATTCACAATTTCCATGGCTAACTAGCACATGGGTTAAATAATACCAACATACTTTCCTTTTCAAGGTCGAGTGTTCACTAGCGGGGCCTTAGCCTTGAGCTCCATGCTAGGAACCATACATAATATGCATACAATATTTACATGATAGCCCAAAATATTATAAGGGTAAAAATGGGGGTATTACATGAACCCTAGTTGGATTAGAATCAATGATCTCATAATAAACTCAATTGTTTGAATTAATTGAGCTAACCAAATGGAATACACACATATATGAACTTCTCGATTGGACTTAATCCTATTTATAAGACAACTAAAATAATAGCAAACTTCACAATTATCACAAACTAAAACCCAATGAAAACTTATGGGAGCAGGTTCGCTTGGTGTTGGATCTCTTGTGAACATCTTCATGTCCATCTTATAGTGATTCTGTGCCAAATCTTGTCCTTCTCAGGTCAGAAGATCTGCAAGGAAATTGTACTTTCCTGGCTTATACTTGATATCAAAATTAAATCCATCAAGTCAGAGAAACATTGAAAATCACAATATGTTTTAAAATTTTCTATTAAAAAATATAATCAGTGAACTCCTAAGTTCACATGCCCTTCTTTGAGTTATGGAACTAGTTGTGAAAATATAAATTCTATTTTCTATAAACAGGATACATTGCACTTCACATTAATTCATAGACTGCAGCACTCCATGCAAACTGATGTACGAATATTCCTGTGGTGTAAAGGGAAATAATTTTTTTCTCTCACTTTTAAAATCGTATTCAGTTTGTAACAGGGACCTGTGAAATGCTTCTTCCTCACCATCAGCAACAGGTGTTTGCAAATCTCCACAAACTCTGTGGTCAAAGAATATTTACTCTAGCAATGAACAATAGGATCATAGACATAAAAAGAAATTGAGCACCGGGTATGAAAACACAACCCTCTTTTTATAAAACAGTTGCAATGATTGAACTTTTGTTGCCCTTGCATTTGACAATGCACCAATCTCTATTTCTGGAATACATGTTTTCTTGTGATTCAAAATTCTCCTTGCACATTGCATTCAATTTGATATTATTAAAAAAATAAACTTTAACTAGACCATGTATCTATCGATATCTATGTCTCTATATCTGCTTCCTACACCTTAAAAATAAACTACAATTTTCTTCCAAACTAAAAAAAACTTCTACTAGAAGTTGAAACTTGAGAGCAATAAATAAATACATTGCAATCTTAAGCTGATACAGAAAGACATATGCTCTTCCCATTTGGTTTGTTTGGTCATTTTCATAGTTTTTTGCTTGTTAATAAACATAGCCTTGGTTGAGCATGCTTCCTTTACAGTCACACCCTTCAATTTTAGCATTCTGTAACAGACCCTTGTTTCCTTTCCATTGTTGATGATTGTACTTATTGCATTAGGCATGTCTCTGTAATTGATTTCAAGATGCAGAGCTTTCTTTTCTACGAATTGCAAATGCCCAAAATATAAAGTCGCTTTCCAG
The DNA here is from genome assembly GCA_027924585.1 of Larix kaempferi. Lineage (NCBI taxonomy): Eukaryota > Viridiplantae > Streptophyta > Pinopsida > Pinales > Pinaceae > Larix > Larix kaempferi. The sequence continues at coordinate 1,492,766 of BSBM01000597.1, read as the reverse complement.
CATCAAAGCCTGCATATTAGCTTTTGCTATCATTTTTTCTCTTGTTTTCTTGTTTTGTTTCAAAATGGGACAATGCCTTTTAGTACTATTGAATGTTTAGTGCTAAAAAAGACAACAACAAAATTCTAGTACAAATGTAGCACCACCTGTGACGTTTAAATATTGAAATTTCTGCCAGTTATAAGGAATATTGTTCAATTGCATCATATTTTCGGTTCAAGCAAAACAAAATTTCCAGCATTGTAGCATGTGTCGTTGTATCTTCTCAACCCAAAAACTCTCTGAAACTTGTTTAATGATATGGATCTTTGTCTTGTTAAAGGAAATAAGCATTGTAATACGTTTCCTGTGCCAACGTTGTTCTCTGCACAGTCAAATTGGAAACAACTTTTACAATTGTTTTTATCGCTATCGTTGGCATGTGCTATGCTTTCTAATCTGCAAATACAACTATTTTGACTAATGGTGATTATCTTTTTTCAATGTTGTGCTTATTCTGCATCGTTCTCTGTCATTGTAAATGCTTCTGTTGTGCCACTAAAAAAAAACTTTTTCCTGCAATTGCTATTGATTGTATAACCAAAAATATATTTGTCCAATGTATGTTAAAAGTTCAAGAACATGATTTTGCTAGATTTCAATGTCACTATATTTGTTTTTGAAAAAGACATCTCTTCTTAGAATATTATCTAAAATCTGTTGCAGGAAAGAGATCTCGTGCTAGAATGTTACCTCAGATCTGCTACAGGAAATACTTTTCTAACAATTTATCCTCTCGCTATGTCCTTCAACAAATTTCATTTAAAGTCTGGAGGGCAACATCTATACTGCTTCAAGGTGTGGAGGATTCGTCCAAACAATAAATCTGTCGAAGTAACCTCTAAATTCCCTAAACGCTAGTCCCCACTCATGAATGAATTCTAGGGATCTTTCCAAATTTTAGGCCTTCCAAATTATCTGCGATTTTTAGTTTGCATTCTTCTTTCTATAGATACAGTCTCTTTTGAATCTTGAACAATGCCATTGTCAAGAACATTGACTATGCTTTTTAGTTGCACAAATGGTTTCATTATGAAAATACAAATATGCTACTCAATTTTTCCTGCATGTCTGCAATTTGACTCGTTCATTGCTAGAACAAAGAAAGTTGTCCTCTTAGAAAATTGCAAATGCATATGTTGTTGCTATATTGCTTCCTGTTTTAACCATTCTCTGCATACAATGTCCACTTGCAAGTTCATAAACATGCAGAAAACAAAGAAGACATGGTTGTCGTTGCAATTGCTTTTTGCCTCCACATCAGATTTTGTATAGCAGAGGCTTCAAAATGTCTTTGGTTTTTTCCCTCTATATCTTGTTGAAATCAAGAATACACAAAAAGACAACTCCAAACAATGTTTATTGCCTCCATACTTATCTCTTGCATGTGTCAAATGGCCTCGATGGTAGTTTTTTCCAACTCCATAGCTGATGGAATTTACAATGCATAGGCCCTTTTTGTGCAGTACAAGAAAACATTTTTTTTGGAATACTTATAGCAGTACAACAATATGATTTTTTTAACGGCTATTGATAGTTTGCAGCTCATTCTCCATATGTGGTTCTTCATTGCATCAAATCTTCAACTTTGTTTCATCTATCTGTTCGGTAGCGATTGTCTATGCACTTTTCCCTTACATAAATTTTATGCCTACTTTTCTTGATAAATATTAGGCGGCTCTTATTTTGAATCTCAATTCAAGTTTCAACACTTGCGCAAATAGGATATCAAATGTCAAATGAATAGTTATGTTTTCCAATTTTCATGTTGTATGCTTGCATTTGCATATGAAAAATTTATGACCTTATCTAAATTGTTATGGCCTTCAACTTCGTAGTATTAACTGAAATAGCATTGCATCCCAGTTTAAGTTATTATAGTGGTTTGAAGAAAGACAGCATCTATCCCTCAAATGTTTTGATCTCGACCTCTTACAATGGTTTAAACAAGCAAAACATCTATCCCTCAAATATTTTATTCTCAACCTCTTAACTTTGAATTTATTTTAATGTACTTATATATAAATATTATTGACACATGTCTCTTCACAAAAGGATGCTTCAGACTTGGTTTTTTGAAACGATAATCTGATTTGGTTATTATGATTTGCACTTATTTTTTCCAAATGCTGATATTATTTGATTATTTCAATAAACCAAAAATGTTACTAACAATTTTAAAATTTTAAAAAGTCCATACTATATTCTTGAAATATATTTGATCCAGTGTTTAAAGCTTCTACAACTCACCATTAAGACCTCTACACTATTCCAATGGTCTATGAAATGTTTATGGATTCATCTCAATTGCTATGGCCTTCAACTTTTTAATATTATCTATAATAGCTTTGCATCCCAATGGGATGGAAACTCGGGACATTCCTGAGTAAATGAGATAGTCTAAGTATAAAAACCTGAAACGAAATCTAGCCTAGTTGAAGTAAACTCCCACTGACTTGTTATTGAACCGTAGTCTAATCAATAATAATCTCCATTCTCACCTTTTTGATATGTCAAGAAAACATTGAAAAGGTCTTCGTGTTCCCCTGGTATCAAAATTCAGTGAAAGCACACTAGAGAGAGCTTCAGTAAAATGCACAGATCATGGTCTATTTGTATGAATGAATACCAATCAATCCCATAAAAGATGAATGGCATAGATATATATATGATACTTTGAGACATCGATGAAATTCTGAATAGAATAATTGACTTGAATATTGTAAATTTGTTCAAGGCAGTGAACCAATAACAACTACATGGGCACGGTGTTTTTCATTAATGCAAAAAGCATTGTACTTATTTTTTCAAAATGTTGGTATGAGTTGATTATCTCAACAATGCACTATAAAAAAGCATCTTACTTTTTTTAATGAATTGATGATAATTTATGACAACATGACAATGTTTCTCTAGTAGCATTATCTTTTCCTTTTGAGAAGCATATTGTAATGCTTAAACCCATACATCAGATTGTTTGCTCGTTGTTTTCACATATGACAAGTTCAACACCAAAACAAACTTCAAGTCACTCATGATCTGGATCTTCTGAAGTTTCCACTAACGGCTTCACGTAAAAATAGAAAACATGTCTAGGCACTTTGTATAGTTGTTTGGCATCCTGCTCAAGATTTGAAAATACAACCTTAAATCTTTGCCTTGATGATTGTCTTTTTTAACAACCAACAAAAGTGTTTTATATTCTTGATATATGGCTTCTCACAAAAACATGTTTCTCCAAACAATGATATGATTTCGTTGTTATAATTGTTGTAATCTTTACAACCTCTACAACGCTATTCATCATGAACATTTAAACACAATCTGGCATTTCAAAGTGCAATTTCCAATTTGACATTTCACAATCCAAGTAATGCAAGTGCAATGTCGGGGACATTGCCACCTCGTGGCTCTTGTTTATTTAAGATTCTAGCTAAAAATATTATTAATACTTTTTTGAAACTTCATAAAACTCTTAAACAACTATTTAGAAGCATTAAAAATAAGTTTGATTCGTTGATTTATCGAGAAGTCAACTAAATTCCTTGTTCTTTTGGTAAATCCTACATTGGCCAAACATGTCAATCCATCCAAACCCACCTCAAATAATATATTGCAAACACTTTTCATAAACATATATCTAAATATGCCATTGTCGAGCATTCACATAAATCGAAGCATTTAATTTCTTTCAACCAAAACCAAGATTATAGCATCTACTCCTCTTTAAATGAATCGTTTTATCAAGGAATCGCTCGAAATTGGTAAACACCCTAACAATTTTAACCATGATGACAACTATAAATTAAGCCACTCTTGGAAACCTTTATTTCACAAACTTCATCAATAAGTTTCTCCTTTTTGCCTTTCAAATGTCTTCTTTAATTCTCTTCTTTATTAGTTTTAATTTTAGTTTTACTTCCAATTTCGTAATCCTAATCTCCTCAACTTAAATCAAATTTGTTATTAGTTATTTCATTTGTGTTAATTATTTGAAATTAATTCACATGGATATTGTCTCCTAGTTTTATATTTATTAATTTTAAATTATTATTTTTAGTTACAAACAACTTTCTTATCCTTTTTAGCTCTATAAATACCTAAAAATGACTCTCTTCTCTACTTTTTATTGTTATTCAAAAGTTATATTCTCTGATGATGAGTGGGGTGTTGTTATATAAAAAATATATAACATAATAAGATATATAAATATATATAAACATTAAATATTAATATTAATAGTAACAATTAATATTGATATTTAATGTTTATATATATATATATATATATATCTTACTATGTTATATCTTTTTTTATATAGCATTGCCTTCCTCTTAGAGATGCTTTGTCCTAAAAGCATAATTATAGAAGATTCTTATCATTTGTTCTTATTCATAAGTTCTTCTCATGATCTTTTAAACTTGTAACTCTAATACTTTATGAAACAAGGTTATATGAGTTACGAATTCCAACGAAAAAATGTCGCATCGTTTGTGAAGTGGTCCATCTCAGATCTATCTTCATATGAGTTGTTTGTTGATCGCTTTGTTGGATGGAACTTCTCATATTCCAATTAGTTTGTTGATTTTGAGTTCTTTCTTTTCTGAATTCATAATTGTTTTGTTTATGTTCATTTTGACCTTATTGTTGGTCAAAATGATTTTTATAATTTGGGTGTCGATAGGGCATTCTTGTTGTTTTTTCTTTTACTAAATTGTTTTTTTTTCCTCGACTTGAATTTGTTTTTCAGAGAGTCTGGATGCTTCCTTCTGGATTTGTTCTAATTTGTTCTCTAATAGATTGTTGTTATGCTGAAACTTCTTGAACTTTTCATCTTGCAACTTTTTGTCCTCTGTTAACTTCTTGATTTGTTCTTCTAGTTCTTGATTAATATTTCTTAGGCATTGATTTTCTTCTTGATTTTCTAGTATTTTTCCTTCGAAGTCCTCATTAGAATGATCTATCTTCCGACTATTTTTCATTTTTTTGATCTTTGTAACTAATGTTTTGTTATGATTCTTTAGTCGAAATATTTATTTTGTATTGCTTGATAAGGTGTTATTGATTTTTGAGATTTCCAACTTGTGTGTCTTCTTAGTGTCGTCATATTTATGTTGGATTTCTTTCTTTTGTCGCTGATTCGACATGTCTCTGATTCTTGAGTTTCTAACTTTCTCTGGACTTGCGCCAATTTATTATCTTTGTCCATGACGAGCTGGTTTAAATGTTTTATTTCTTATTCGAGATTGGCCTCGTTTCTATAAGGTGATTCTTTGTTATTTTCAGACTTTTTTATTTTGTCTTCAAGATCTTGATTATGATTTTTTAATCGAGATATTTCCTCATTCTTAGCTGATAACATTTTCTCGATATCTTCATTAACTTTTTCCATCTTTTGATTTCGATCTTTTAAGCGACGATTCTCTTGTTCTTTCAACTGATCAAGAATGTTCTACTTACTTATCTCAAATTGTAGATTTTTATTGCTTTCCTTGTAGTATTCCTAATTCGCCTACCAAATTTTGTATTTGTGATTGCAATTGTGATTGCCCTTGATTGTCCTTAATAAAAAAGTATTTACCACATATTGGACATGAGCGATTGCAATTCTTAAAAACTGTCGCATAATAGAACTTCATTTCGCAATAAGGACACTTAGTCCAAAATTTGGACTTATATATGGAATCCATAATTCACCACTCACTTCTTCAATAATCGCTTCAATGACTTCCTTCAATATATTTTTTAATAATAATTGTAATATGTACAATTATTAAATAATTATTATTATTATTACTATTATTAAAAGTTAATAATATTATTATTATTAATAAATATAATAGAATAATTATGATAATAATTAATAATAATAATTATTATTATTATTATTATTAATTATAACAATTGTTTTTGGAATGGAAGGATAATAAAAATGGGGTGGATTGGGTGGTTGGGAGGAATGATTGTTACATTCCCCAACCAAGTTCAATTCTCACTTGTTTCTTAGTAGCCTTAAGATTTTGTATGCACTTCTAGCTTTTATGTTCTAACTTTATTATTAGCTCTTACAAAACCACCCTTAAGACTTCTTATGCACTTCTAGATTTCGAATATATTATTTTCACAAATGCTCTAATATGGTTGGAAAATAAACCATGTGTTGTTTTTAAGAAACCACTTCTTATGCACTTCTAGATTTCGAATATATTATTTTCACAAATGCTTCTAATATGGTTGGAAAATAAACCATGTACTGTTTTTAAGAAACCACGTATGGTTTCTATATTTTCTTTTATTTTTACTTCTTTAAATTCTTTGTTTTTACTTTTTTCTTTTTCTTTTTCTTTTTCTTTTTCTTTTTTTACTTCTTTTACTTTTTTATTTTTATTTTTACTTTTCTTTTTCTTTCTATATTCTCTTTTCTTTTTACTTATTTTACTTCTTTGTTTTTATTATTCTTTTTCTTTCTATATTCTCTTTTCTTTTTATTTATTTTCCTTCTTTGTTTTTACTTTTTTCTTTTTCTTTTTCTTTTTTCTTCTTTTTCTTTTTTCTTCTTTTTCTTTTATTTTTCTTTTGCATTTCTTTTCTTTTCTTGTTTTTAACTTCTTCATTTTTTCCTTCATGAATGTAGCTGTGATACCAAATGAGCCAACAAAATGTATAAGATATGATATTGATGATGTTTTACAATTGCAATAATAGGGCTTTATATATGCCTTATTTCAAGTATAAAGATACGTTAATTAATTAATTAATTATTTCTATTTATTAATTATTAATTATTAATATTAATATTTAATGTTTATATATATTTATATATCTTATTATATTATATATATTTTTATTAAAATAAATATAATTATAATTAATATTAAAAAATATTTTAACAATTGTAAAATAAATAAATGATTACAATTTTTTCTTTGCAATTACTCAAGTTACATTCAATTAACATATTAAAAAAACCAACTGATTTAAGCCATTATTTATTTACAAATGGTTTAAACCATCACTAAAATTATTAGGTTAAAATTAACAAAACTAATCTATTAAATTTAATAACAATTCATTACTTTTCACCTCTCCTTACCTATATATTTGTCGTTTTTACCTAATAATTGAATCTTGGTCATGTTTTTTAGTTGGAATTTCCTTTTCATCCTTACTAATTCAATCCTTCGATGTCGATAATGTTCTTTGCTTATTTCTTATACTATAGAAAACGTTGACATTTTGAGAGTTTGGAATGAGTTTGAATTTATTAATATTAACATTATAATATTATTAATGTTTAATGTAATTTTAATGAATAATGAAATAAAGAATTGATTATATTTTTATATAAGTTTTTTTTGTATATAATAATAATTTATTTTTAAGGTTATAATCAAGCTAAACACCATTTTAATGTATGAGATCCCTTTGTTTGTGGAATAAATGACCTCTCTTGGTGCAATGATTTCACTACTAAAATCTATAAAGGTATATATACCATACACCCCTCCGGATTTGAACCTATGATATCCTAGGAGGAAACACATGTTCTTATCCGTTAGGCCCACTCAGAATGTAAAATTATGTATATACTTTTAAATTATAATTATTAATGAGAAAGTTATAAATCACATGCTCAAATCCGATCAAATCTTTTACAATTACTAATGATTATTGTAGTTGATAGTAAACCACCTTTCATCCATATATTCTAGTGAAGGAGGGGCTTTAGCAAGTTTCCTTTTAATATGTGTGTGTGTGTGTGTGTCTTTATTTATTTTTCTCTATGGAAATTCTCATCGGAAAGCCAGGATGCTTCCTAACATTCATGGATGGCATCCTTAGTAAACTTGTCGGTGTAGAATATCATAGAAAATTTCCTCGACAACTTTCCATACACTTCCTTACATTTGGTGAATGGTACCCAAAGTAAATTTCATTGACAAACAACATGTATGCATAGCATTAAGAAATCTGAGTGGATTTGACCTTGTGACCTCCTTTACCATTATGGATTTGACATGGCAAGTCAAACCACTTGAGTTAACCCTGGGGCTTATATATATTGAATACAAATAACTAAATGGAGTTGTGGAAAGAAGAAAGGATAAAAACATAAGTTTGTCAGGATACTTAAAGAACCTCGTATTTTTTTAACAAGAACGCAAAAGAGGAGATATATTAAACATAGAATATTTTACAAAAATCCCTTCCATGAAGGGTAAACCATAACCTGGGCAATAATTCCTCCAATGGTGGTATCTGAAACTGAACTCAAAAATTGAAACTGTATCTACTATCTATCCATTACTTCTACCTTTAACAGTGTAAATCCTAACATACTAATTACAGAGTTTAATGCAAAAAAATATTTATCTAAAAAACAGAGGGTGTTCGCAGCTTCATTCCTGATTCTGGGCGATTGTAGTTTCATCCTGCATATGAGAGTCAACTTCCATTAAGGAGCTCCCATCACGCGAAGCTTCAGGATCTAATGGCTCGCTCTACTTTACAAAATCCTTCTTCAGATCACTCAACGCTTCCTCCATTTGGTCCAGGTGCTGCTCAATCTTTTCATTTCCTCTTTGCATAGTTTCGAATAGTTGTCCTTTCAAAGTGAACAAGAATTGCTTGAGCCCCTTGAAATTAGCCTGCTGGTAATATTTTATACTTTTAACCTCTTTCTGTAGCCCTTCTAACTCGCCAGCATGAACACGGGCATTAGTTTCCACATCCTCCAAGCGGGAAATGTCCATACCAGTTTGTCTGCATTCCTCCAGCGCAGCTTTGGCCACTTCAAATGAGTTGCGTGCATTCTTCCTGGTATCCTAATGCATAGCCTTAATTTCCCGGAGTTCACCAATGAAAATTTCCATGAATTCTCTTCCGGAGCTAGCAGAGAAGAACCAGAAAGGGAGGCTATAACCAAAGTTGAAGAGCAAGGAGGTTTCGAAGGCGATGACTACATTACCGGACGAATCCCTATATAACCATCTCCTTCCCACTGACTGCACCTCATGTGAACAGGAACCTCGAGGAGTCGGCTTACTCTCGCATGCTTCCATCTTCACACTAGAACTACCACCATTAATTCTCGAAAAGATTGTCCATAAATGGTTTTAATGGCCTCGACCTCATGGAATCCACCAATCCTGCGAGCATAACGGGGTCGTTGCATGTCCTCCCAAGTGAAAGTGGGGGTGGGGTAATGGCTTAGAAGCATGGTGTCCATTTTATAGTCGGGGGGTCTTTATTCAAGACTATAACACCTTGTTTCAACCTTGTTCCTTGATTCGCCATGTAATTTGCCCCCGAATTGTTGTGCCTCAAGACGTGGAAGAACTGGATCCTAGAGATATTAGGGATGGTTGGTACAATTTGTTTTTGAATCCTGTTCAGATTCTTAATGTGCCCTTTCTGTATGTGAATCATTTTATGAATTACGATCTTGGAATCTCCAAAAACAGAGTAAGAGTCGTAAAGCAAAGACGCCATTATCTCAACCCCCTGTAGCAAGGCAACCCATTCAGCTTGGTTGTTAGTTCTCCTTCCTAGTCCCCATGAATACGGAAATATCTTATTTCCTCTAGGATCATAAACGATCCCTCCTGCACCTTCCTCCCCTCTTAAAGAACCTAGTATTGATCATGAAGAAGCTTGGGGTTATTTTGATGGTGCTTCTTGAGGGGCACCAAGTAGGTATGGTGTTGGAGCGATCTTGTACAGAAAACCTTCTCATTATTTCTTCGTCAAATATGGGGCAGGGCAAGGCACAAACAATAGAGCTAAACTATTTTCCCTTTGGATTCTACTAAAAGTTGCTTTGGATAAGGGGATAAGGATGTTATAGGTTCTGGGAGATTCCAAAATAGTCATAGATTGGTTTAAAAGGAATTCACAAACCATCAAGATAGCTTTATCTCCTCTACTTCGAAGAATATGGGAAGCAAAAGATGCTTTTGTGTCGATATCCATTGCCTACATTTATAGAGAATTCAACTTCGAGGTAGATGCCCTCTCAAAAGAGGTTGTGGTTATCCAAGAAGGTTCCTTTGCTTGCAAGGAGTTGCGAGGAGAAGAGGAACTCCCAGAAATAATACTCTCCATCTTTTGAATGCAAGCCCTTCAAAGCTTGTCAAATTATGACTATGTATAGGGAAGTCCTTGATCCTTTCTTTTTGGTTTTAGTAGCAGCACTTGGTTTATTTATGCTTTTTTTTTCATACAAGATTTGTTTTAAATATGTAGGATTGTAGAATCTTTTTTGTGGATTGTATCTCTGTATGTGGGAAAAGGAAGTATGCTCTATGCTTTTATGGACAGGATTGAGTTCTGATTAGTCTAGAACTTGAAAACGAGTTTCTAGGCTTGTTTATGTATATTTTGATTTCATACTTGAAATAACAAATATAAAAAAAAATTCTTGGAAAAAAAACTAAATGAAATTGTGATTTGATGGTAAAGATAAAAACAATTAAAATTGATCAACAAAATTAAGGAGAACACATGTAAGAAGTATCCATATATATGATAGGAGTAGGCATATTTTGTAGCAAAATAACCTTCTTCTTTTTTCAAACACAATTATGATAAAGAGTCCAACCAAATTTTCAAATATAAAAAGAGATCCACCATGCTCATATGGTCTTGACTTCTTATTTCCAAGAATTGAACAACAAAAAATTTATTATAATATCATTTATTATAATATCAGACAACTCATCTCTAAAGTATAGAACAACTTTGATGTACTTTTCTATTAAACCTTTACTCTTCCCAATGTCAACTCTGAAAAATGACTCACAATTCTTATAACACACACAATTCACAACAATATTTTTAGATAACAACATTGGTTCTTAGTTCTTAGTCTTCCCTTTCGGCTTAAAGCATTGTTTTAACATAGTAAATCAATTCAATGTCGATATGAGTATATAATATTTTACTTTTTATAAAATGGATCTTTAAAATCCTTTTTTAGTAAAAAGAAAATCCTTATTATAAATTTAAAGAATCACCAATCTTTATATATTTTTATAATTCGATCTTCACACCATATTTTATTTAAAGAAACGTCAATCCTTATGCCTCTTAATTTCTAAAAAGAAAGATTCATATGAATAAGTGGTCAAAGTTGAGTTGTAAACTCGGTACAACTTCGACGAAATAATAGAATACAAATATTTCTATTTATCAATTTGCTTTACCACATATTAATTATAATATTTCATCTTTCTTCTTTTCAAATTAATTATAATGTCTTTATAAAAAATTAAAAAAGAAATTTTTAAGAAAAAGATAAAGATAAAAGGAAAAGATAAAGATAAGGATTACTAAAATATTTATTCTCTTTAAGATGAGATCTCCCATTTTGCTTTTGCACATAAAAAAAGTTTCGTTAAAATGTGAATTTGTTATTTTAAATATCTTTAAAGAAACATTACAATAACAAGAGCTACATGTAACTTAGTTTTGCCTTTTAAATAAAAAAATAATTTATTTTTTACAAATAAATTAATTAAATTTATGAATGTATATATTTTTTGTACCAAAGAAGATAAAATTATATATATTACTGTCCCTTGATATTTTCACTTAAATCAAGTACAACTTAAAAACAAATAAACCATACTTATTTGTATTTATCATCTGATGAAATAAATGTTAAAACATATAGATAATCAAAATATAACTATAATTACTTGTATCAAGGCATTGTAAGTTTCATCCCTACTCTAAATTACTAATTAACAACTTTGATTTTTAATTTTTTATTACAAAGTTCATAATTAATATATTGTTGGTATTAAGTTCCAATGCAAATATTAATACATGGAATTTTGTCCATTTTTAGAATATGATAAAATTTGTTGTGATTAACATATAGTTAACATAGAGAAGGTGAATTAATAAAAGAAGGTAAATAGATGAAAGATTTGGATCTTCTTATCTTCTTATAAAATTCTATTATAAAATCATATAAAAAGATAAATTTAGCATTCTCAAAATGTTATATAAAAACAAATAACTAGTTAAAAAAACACCTACATAACTTTTTTAAGAAAACAAAATATAAAACAACTATAATGTTGTAAAAAAATATAGAACAGCTATAATGTTGTAATTTGATCAAATCATTTATTTATACAAAATAAAAATTGAAGTATATCATTTAAAAATAAATTTCATTACTAAATAAACCTAACTTATATATAAGAGATCATCCGATCACGATTTTTGGAGGCTCCGCTAGGGTTTGTGGCAGAACCTTGGCGGCCATGGATTCTTCCATGGTCGCCCTTCCTCTTTCCTGCGTATGCTTCATTGATGGATCATGAGGGTTTTTTTTTCAGAGTTTGGAGAGAGGGCGGGCCTTTGCGCGGCGACCCATTGGGTCTGTGAGCTCCAGATCCAGTGGCGGCGGCGGCGGTTGAGGCAGGTCGGCGGCGATGGTCGGCAGCTGTGTGGGCTTGGTAGCTTCGGCGCGACAATGGGCGGGGCTGCTCCAGGGCGTGATGAGCAGATTCTTCAACGGCGGCAGCCCCTTCGACGGTGGTTGAGATGGTGGCGGCTCCTTCTTTAACTGTTTCTTTGGTGGCTCCTTCGACGGAGGTTGAGATGGTGGCGACTCCTTCGACGATGGTAGAGTTGGTGGCTGCTACAGGGCGCAATGAGTAGATTCCTCGACGACGGCGGCACCTTCGACGGTGGTTGAGATGGTGGCGGCTCCGGTGGCCCTATTTTCTCCTTCTTTATCTGTTTCTTTGGCAACATTTTGGGTTCTCTTTTTGGTTTCCTGAAGGGCGGTGCTCTTTCATCCGGTGGAGGCTCCAACAGTGGTCTGCTCTAGTTTTTCTTCATCTGGGGTTTGCATGCTGGCCGTTTTTTCGCTGGTTTGGGAGGTCTATCGAGCCTGTTGCTTGTCCACAGACGTAGATCTCCTGCATACTTCGATGAGGGTTTCGGCTGGGATGGATTTTCTATGGAGGGTTGGCTCTGCTCTTGGTTTTCAGGGTTTGCTACCTATTATTAGCGTTGTTCCCTTTCTCGTCGCCACCTCTCCTTTCAAGCTGCAGAGAGCTCTGTCTTAAAGACTGCCTTTGCTGCTGGGGAGGTCGACGGCTGCATGATGGAGCGATGCCATTAGTGGAGGTGGATCCTAGGAGATGCGGATCGGCTGGTGGTTCTGGGGCACCCTTCCTCTGGAGATAGGGGTCTGCCGTCTTGACGGAAATGTACTGTTTACAGTTTCATTGTACTATTTTCATATAGTAGACTATAGATATGATAATAATGGGAATGTAAATATGTGACAATGTAGGGATCTTTGTGATCCTATTACATGTGCAGAATGTAATTTTGTTCATCTTTTTGAAATAAAATTACGACTTTTTCCAAGGAAAAAAAAAACCTAACTTATATATTACATAAATACCTCTTCTTTATATTATTTATGGTATATTGGTAAAAATATTTATATTTTCAAAATAAAGATTTTAAATATCAAATTTTATAAGAATTGCTTATATCAATTTTTTTAATTAATTTAAAATTGTTACAAAACTAAGTTGAGTTGCTTTTGGCTTTCAGTAGCTCAGCCTTAGACATAATTTTTTTGTGATATCCTTGGACATATTTTATTATTTTAAAAATCAAATTCAGTTTTGAGTTGCTTTTGGCTTTCATAGCTCAGCCTTGGATATAATTTTTTTGTGATATCTTTGAACATATTTTATTATTTTAAAAATCAAATTGAATATATGCATGGATGGAGTTTTTCTAACGTTCTCTCTCCTTGGACATCCACATTTAAAGCTAGTGTATTTTATTATTTTAAAAAACAAATTTAATTGGACATAATTTTTTTTGTGATATCCTTGAACATATTTTATTATTTTAAAAATCAAATCAATATATGCAGGGAGTTTTTCTAACTTTCTCTCTTCTTGGACACCCACATTTAAAGCTAGTGTATTTTATTATTTTAAAAAACAAATTTAATATATGTATGAAGTTTTTCTAACCGTCTCTCTTCTATTGATACATTTACATTACATAAAATCTTATCCTTTAAAGACATAGTAAATATAAATCATTTTTCAAAGTTAAAACTATACATATACATAGGTTCCAATGATCAATGATCATAACACAAACATGCAATAGATAAGCTGCATTAGTAACATTAACCTATAAAAGAAAAAATAAGAGAATAAAAAAAAAAAAAAAAAACTTTCATATAAAATAACAAAATCTGAAAACACATTAATCTACAATGAGAAATCCCCCAAATATAAATCCCATATCAAGATTTTAGCATGAGAAGATAACTGAACTCTAGTATAAATAAAATACTTCCAATTTGTAAGATGTCAAGTGGCCAAAGTTGTGCAGTGACCATGGTTATTAAATTGCTATAGAGTGATCTGACTTCTCAAATTGACCCATTGTAGATAGAAATAGAGGATTAGATCAACCCTATAACCCATTACTGAATTCAATTTTGGCCAAAAGCTTCCGCTGGTATCCATGTTGTAGTAATTGATATAAACAATAATTTTGGCTCTGCATTCTATGAAAATACTTGCTTTATGCAGATTTGCACAATCATAGTGCATGCCTTGAACTTGGTAAAGAAAACCTGGTCATGTAAATAATCAACATTGCATGCATCAAATGACAAACATAAATTCAAAAAGACAAACATTAATTAGGATTTTGTCTCCATTTTTTGGATTTAAAAGAAGAAAATGAATTTCCGCAAAAAATATAAATACAATTATTTATAAATTATTTTGGAAACTAAACTATTTTTCAATGTAAATAAATGGATATTTTGATTTGTTATTAACAACAAACTACACTGAGAAAAAAAATAAAAATAAATAAATAAATTTGATTCAAAACTCTCCATATCGAAAAACACTCTTCGTTTTTTTTTTTTTCTGATAAATTAATTGTATTCAAAACTTTATATTGAAAAAAAAAATAGTATCCGATAGAATTCTCGTTAGATCACTTGTAAAACTACTCAACATGGAATAATACAACTCTTTTTAGGTTTGAAAAAAGGCCTGATTGATTATTGTCTATTAAACATAACATTTAAAAATATTTATACATCATAATATTAATATAATACAGTATATGGATTAAATTAAGAAAATAAATTATATTATATAATTATACTATTAATATTATATTAATAATGTTATTATAGTTAGTTTCTTAATGAATCCACATTTTTGTTTGTGGGGAGTTCAAATAAGCTTTGATACATCAACCACCAGTTCAGTTATCCCTCCGCCTTTCAAATGACGATCTAAAACCCTTTGGATCGGCACATATAACATGTTGTCCTTTCCAATAACTTGTAGTGGA
This sequence comes from Larix kaempferi, assembly GCA_027924585.1. Lineage (NCBI taxonomy): Eukaryota > Viridiplantae > Streptophyta > Pinopsida > Pinales > Pinaceae > Larix > Larix kaempferi. The sequence goes on along the minus strand of BSBM01000597.1, from coordinate 1,477,349 downwards.
CTGATCACATCTTCGACTTTGATAGTTGTCACATCACTAAGTTCCTGGAATAAAAGACATTTGCAGAGTAAAGATGAAACAAACAAGACCTGAAACTGAACTGCATGATTACAAACTTTCAATTTTCAATTAATAAAATGAAATCCAATTTCAATTAATAGAGTGAAATCCAATTACCTTAATTGAAATGTTACCCTATTTTTCTTCAGAATGTTAGGAAGGATCCTTGTCCAGTATCCTTTGTAACTTAACAACCCAAGATGAGACAAAGGGCGCTCTGGGGTCCCAACCTTCCCTTCTTTTTTGGACAATTCATAAGTTATTGAAAGTTTAAAAAAATAGAATTAGATATGCGTGAAAGAAAGGGATAGTAAAATAGTGAATTCAAGAAATAATGAGATAATATGCGGATATTGTGAATCTCAAGGTACAATCTCATATAAACAAATAGTCTAAAGCTGCCAAGTGAGCGCAAGAGTTGGGCCTTCATCTAGCATAACACTTTTCAATATGTTAGCCTGAGCATTGTTGCCAATTTACCAATACCTTGTCGCAATGTCAAATAAATTACTCCCTATAACATCTTGCCTGTAACATGCATAATCCCTTGAACATCTTGCCTATAACAGGAGGAGCAAACGTAGCTTGCATTTTTGTATACCATTATACCCCTAAAGTGCATACTTTACAACGAAAGATTCATCATTGCATTGAAATGATGTTCAATTAATAATTTATCACCTATATCTCTGGAAGAATGTGGTTGCCGAATATAGTTCCTAGAAGAATGTGGTTGTTGAATATAGTTCAAATTTATACTTATACTGTCACACCCATATTTTTAAAAATGTATACTTCTAAAATATAAGTATTCTCAGTACTGTCACACCCATTATTCCTAATTTGGGATCCCCTCCCACCCGTGCTCCGAGACTCTCTGTAACATAGATTGTGTACGAGGAAAATTCCATAACAAATACATTTACAATGATGTATAGGTCCTGAACTTAATGAGGTACTCAGTGAGTAAGGAACTAGTTCATCCTACCATCACCTGAATTGCAACTAGTTTCATCTCCTTACAGTTCCTTTTTGCACAAAAAATGGACTTGGAGAGAACATGTGTGTGTGAGGAGCGAGCCAAATCAAAATATAACAAGTTGTCAAGATGAAACTGAGGTTGCAATGCTTGTATCTAAACTGATTTTTTTTAGTAGAAGCTTAGGAGCTACATTTGCACAATATAGGGAAACGTGTACAAGTTTATGAAACAGGAACGTGATGGAAACTTGACTCCTCAAAGAATTGGAAATGGGGAAACGTGATATATATATATAAGTGTTATTCTCTAAGTTGCACATTATATAGAAACTTTATAAGAAAGCATTACGAATGTATAAGCAAGAACCTTTAAATGAGAAGGAATGTTCCACCACCATTTATATTGGGATCCTCATCATTAGTATCACCCGCTGCCTCCTCATCTCTCCTTTGCCTCTACCTCGATCCTCCACAGACATCAATCAACACCATCCAAGTTTGATGAAAATGCCTAATCCAGTCTTATAAAGTGGTAGAAAAAGCTTAACATGCCTAATCAATGATTTTGGCTTCAGTGAAGGGTATATTTTTGCCAAGGCAATGACAAAGGAGTTCGATAATCAATGGCACCAACATCAGGATACAAAAAGGACTTGATGCTCCTGATTAACGGCCAGTCCCATACCCCGCTACATGATAGAATCCAATGAAAATATTGCAATCCTACCAATTTTGAAATCCTGAACACTACTAAGTTTGTTGGATTTTGAATGGGATATGAAATTCTACTTGCTCCATATCAAGTCCAATGAGGTTGGAACCACTCTCAAACATCCTAAAACAATTAATTGTAATGTTAAGGGTAGAAAATTGAAAATGAAAGATAAAGGAAATGTCAACTGGGTAGAAAAGGAAAGATAAAGGAAATTTCAACGTTTGCATTACCATTAACTGCCAGCATTTATGGTCAAACCTAGTTGAAAACTAAGTCAAACTAAGTCAAGATAGGCGGATTTAGAGAAGGAGATGCATGGTATGGATGTTGGTACAGCATGAAAATGCATTTCCAGTGGTACAAAATGCTAAAAATTTAACATTACCATTAATTGCCAGCATTTTGTTTTCAAGCCGAGTCAAAATCAAGCCAAAATAGGTGGATTTAGAGAAGGAAATGTGTCATAAAGATGATGGTACACCCTGGAAACGTGTTCTCAGCCATACAAAATGTGTTTCCCACACGTGGATGTGTTCATATGGTGTGAAGCACATTTCCAACCCATACAAATGCATTTCCACATTTTTGTACCAAAACATGCCTAGTACATAAACCTATACAACGTTTCCTACAACACAGCTAAGGAAGTTATAACAACTCAAAGCCACTAACAAAGGTCATGAGGATGTTGGACACAAAAAATAATCCATGGGGTATATATGAGGACATGTATACGACCAAGGAGGCCATACAAGGTAGATATGAGGGCAGGGAGAATAAAAGCATAATACCTCTATAGGTTATCATTGACTCTAGGTGGCAGCATCAACTCTATAGAACTTTGCATGTTATTGGGTACTACTACTATTTAAAGACCACCTTCTTTTACAGTTTGTCCTTCAATTCCAATTCAGAGGTAATGGAAGTCGAAGAACTATTGCAATGAATTTAGAGGATTGAATTTAGAGGTAATGGAAGAACTATTCCCTGATCTCAAGGCTTAGATTCAATCCATTGGAAACTGCAAAAGTATAAGAATGTTAAGGGATTGTTTGGCTATGATATGTCCATTCAGGCAAGTAAGATTGTCTTAACACCTAGATTGATTTGCAAACTAGGTCTATTAAATAACTTAGGTTCAATTTGGATTTTTCTCTATTATTTTTCTCTTGAGTTTCAAAGGTTGGTTTTCCCAAGTACTGAGCCAAACACACAGCACTTCAAACTGTGAAGGAAAGTGGATTATGTCTTGATGCACACATCCAAATAAATGAAATCCCCTAGTACAGGTGAATAATTCAGTGTTCATGAATTACAATATTTGACATTGCAATAAATAGTGGGAACACCAAAGTCTGTTCAATTATAGCATGTTTATGATGAGGATAAATGGAGTATTTTCAAACATACATTCAAAGACATAAAATTTGGTGGCACAAAAGTGGGTGAATAATTAAAGGTTCACACACTATAATCATTCGTGTTGCAATAAACAAATCAAAGGTTGGATTTTTTACAACTATAACATATTTGTTAACACAATAGCTTTCAAAATTTCTAATTTTTCCCTAAGTTTCAACATCAATGCCAACCCAGTGTTGTGCCAACCTTGTACATGGAAACATCCACGCAGACCTCGCACCATGCACAAGCACTAGCAACATATGTCCAACTCATGCACTTAGCAACACACAAATAGATGAATACCTTGCACAAATCCGCAGCACATAACCATATACCATCAGAAACATGGCACCAAGAACATCAACTATAACTACCAATTCTTAGCAATGCCTTGTAAATAATTCATGTCCAATGATGTACAAGTCGAGCTCTCAACTCCACTTCAAATACCCCAATTAGATATGTCTAGCCTTATACTTACAGGAGATCCTTCGACTTCTCTCCTTCACCCTCCAGTGACATTCACTGTCGAGACCAGTCTCCACTCAACGTACCACCTCCTTCTTTATAGTGCTTCCTTCCTCCAGGGGCATCAAGAGATAGACATATGGGGGAACTGACCTTGATCGCTCAGTTAGGACACGACATTCCACCTTCACCTCTGCCCAACACCAGCAGAAAGGACAATCTCGACCCCATCTTTACAGTCGGACGACTTCATCTAAAAGATGTTGCAGCAGGCTCCTTACAGGCAACATCGCACTACATATTGCAGTTCCTCTTCTAGATCTTCTAGTTCTTCCTCCGGACAAAGTACCCTTATGAGCTTCCTCCAATCGACCTCGGATGGTAGGAGAGATACTCCCAATTCTTCCAGTGTTTCCAGTGCCCCATAACAGTGACAGTTTTTCCATTTTTGCATCATAGTTTCTCGGATCCATTCTTGGATCACCTCTCTTCATATGTATCTTTGTATATTTTTATCTGAGAACAACTATCTATTTACAGAGTTAGAGTTAGGTTTGAGTTCTACTTCTAGTTTTTCATAGGAGCTACTTTTGGGTTCCCACCTTGCATTGTTATCATGGTACCTCACATTCCCATTGACCTACTTTTGTGATCATTTGTTGGACATTAATAAAATTATCTTATCTTATCTTATCGTAACTTATACTCTTGTAACATCCTAAACTCTCTTAGTAGTCTTGGAACACAAAGAAAAGTAGACAACATACAAGACTCTACATATCCTTTAAACTGATTGTATTAGATTTTTCTTAGCTTCATCATGGGACAAACCTTAAATTCCATCTCTAGTTGTTCGCAGGCAATCTTATGACTAACTACTCATGTATTAACTAGCGTATAATGGAAATTGCATATATTTTGATTAGTGATGTCTTGACGTTATCCCTATGTTATGGTTGTCATCATCTTTGCTTTCTTGTATTTGAGTGCACAACAACTTCAATGTACCAATTGTGTTCTATCTTCATACAAAGCTCTAGTCAATGACACAAGCTTCCTTATAACCATCGCTTTCCACAAGTTGGTGGATGTACCACATGTTATACAGATATCAAAGAACACATAATAGCAGTATCAGAGAATAGACATTTTCTACTAACACTACTGCGAGTGGTATCTACAACACAATCATCACACTTTGGTGAGTCAATGGTAATGGAGCACATTGCTAACCAATTCATTTAATAAACATCTAGACAATATCAATAAGCACAAAGTTACTCCTAAATCTCCATATTTTGACCTTCTTTTCTAACACGTAAAAGTCTCAAATGGTGACCAACATCACAACCAACACCTCTCTCAATGACTATGTTCTAGCAAAATTGGGAGAAGCAAACAAAAGATATGAATGATCAATTTATATAGACTTCGAAGATGTTTAAGCCCCATTTTGGAACTTCGACATCAAGAACTAGTTTATTGTGAGGATGCAAACCATTCAAGGTACAAGTCAATATAGATATTTCTTACTTTAAAGGTAGAATAAATGCAAAGCCTCAAGATGGTTTGTTGCAAAAGGTCAATTCGTGCATCGCTATTAACTAGTTAATTTATGAAAGAAAATAGCATTTGCTACTCTCTAACTCACATTGAATGCACTAAGTTGGTGGGAATCAAATTTGATAGTGCAAGGATAATAGTGAGCTTAATAGAACAAGGATTAAGATTAGAAAATCCATGCAAATTTAATTTTACTATTTGAAGAACAATGATATAGGCTTTCACAATGGCAATCATTGCACCCACGCAAAGATTAAACGGTTTAGGAGTACATGAACTGTTTTCAAAACTTGGTTCCAAGTTTGAACATTTGAGACATGTAGCACCATATGATCCTCAAGTTCTACAACACACTTGAGCATTATATTCAAGTAGAGATGGAACTGCATTAATTCACTTGGGGATGCTTATCATTTTGGCTCCAAATTGAAAGAAGTTTCATGCCAAAAAATAAATCAAAGATGCACTTAATCAATCACACAAGGATGGTTATAGTGCCAGTTTACCAATGCAATAAGGACCATGAAATACAAAATGCAATGTTGACAAACCTACACAAGGTCAACAATAAAATGCACGACATAAGGGTCACCACTTGTAGCGCACCTAGCATCATAACCAAAGAGAGAATAAACAATTAGACAAATTATACATGAACCACAAAGCTCTTCATATTCTAATGATAAATTTCATGTGCACAAAACTTTGTTGGCTACAGCGACAAGCCAATAGCCAATGTAAGGAAAAGTGAAGCATGGTTAAAATTCAAAACCATAGACATCTAACTCCACACTCCTCATTGCTCAAATGAAACGAGTTGAAGTGCCCACTCACCCACCATATCCAAAAAAAAAGAGAAGCACTTCTTCCACTCTTCATTGTGGATAAGTGGTCAACCAACCAATGTAAGGAAAAGTGAAACATGGTTAAGATTCAAAACCAAAGACATCTAACTCCACACTTCTCATTGCTCAAATGAAAAGAGTTGAAGTTCCCACTCACCCACCATATCCAAAAAAAGAGAAAGAAGCACATCTTCCACTCTTCATTGTGGATAAGTGGTCATCCTTTCCATTTCATTCTACATAATAGAGGATAAAAGAACCTAACTGCAACAAATACAATCAAAATACTCAACATGGCTACAACACCACATCCACAACCATACACCATTCCATGGTTGTACCAACAAATTCAATGTCACACCACAGTGCAGGTTACAATACTCAACTAAACCTTTCAAGGATGAAGTGTTGTGCAACACTATGCTACCAAACAATTGTGATGTTCTCCTAGCTAAACCTTTCTTATTAGAGCGACGTGTAATTTATGGATCGTGCCTACAAAGGTCATTAGCATTGGAGATCAATGCTACAACATTCCAAATGTAGTGAGAAAGGAAAAAAGTTTCTTCAGTCTCAACTAAGCAATGACAAAAGCTCATAAATCATTCACAAAATTCATGTTGTTGATGATATAACCACAAATTGAGCACAAGACTATGGTTCAAACACAAATTTCTTCCATTACACAACCCACAAAACAAGAGCAATTGTACACACTTTTGGAGGACTATTCTAATGATTTTCAAGACCCCACAAGCATGCCACATTAGCATCAAGTGCAATACACAACCAACTCGATTCCTAGAGCCTTGTTTCCAAATAGTCCACTGTGTTGCAGGTCAATTTTGAAAATTGACAAGACGATAAGGAAAATTCATGAAATATTGAAAAAGGAGCACATACAACTTAGCACATTGCCTTATAGAAGTATAGTATTTCTCTCACCAAAGAATGATCGAACCTAGCACATGGGTATTGGCTTACATGCAATCAATAAGATCACTATTAAGGACAAGTACCCTTGGTTGTACTTTGGCAAACTGCTTGACTACTTGAAAGGTGCTTAAGTTCTTTACCAAGTTGGAAATCAAGTCTGAATATCATCTTAAGTGCCCACATGTCCATCAAATGTATTGAAGACCACCTTAATGTCAAGAAGGGCCCATACAAATGGTTAGTCATGTCATTTGGGCTAAAGATTGCACCAACATCATCCATGAGGCTTATGAACAATGTTTTGATCCCATTCATAAACAACTTTGTCTTAGAGCATCTGGATGATGTGTTGATCTTCAGTTGAACCGAGAATGAGCACTTACATCACATCAAGCAGATTGTGCAACCTCAACTCCAACAAAGGTCATATGCCAACCCAAATAAGTGCTCCTTTGACATGAAAATTCCTTCCTTTCATGGAATCTAGTTGATGAATCTAGAGTACGCAAACACTAAGAAGATCAAAGTCACCCTTGAATGGCCCACACCAATAACCCTTATGGATCTTTTAAACATTATTGGTGTAGCCATCTCCACATGTTCTAAATTCGAAAAAAGGACTATTAGTTCAACTAAAGACATTGAATGAGAATTGTGCACGAAGCAAAAAAAAAGTAATGATTTTATATAATATATATGGTAGAATGGCATTTATATATATTATACTCTATGTGGCAAACATAAGCATCTACGATAGCCAAAGACTTGCTCAGATTCACATTAAAAGAACATAATGTTTAAAATCAGTGACTTGTTCAATGCTCCCTACTCAACTGATATGTCGCATGGATGGAATCTGGAATATTTGTACTGAGAAAATACTGGCCATATTTTCTATAAGTCAGATGGTTATAATTAATAATATTACTATGATTTATATAGGATATCAGTTTCTGCACGTCTGCTTTTCATTCGGTGTAGATGTTACAACATTTTATAAGAATCGAAAATTTGGATTACTGAATTAAGCAGGAAAAAACTTCTGGAAACCTTTCTTTAGCTTGGAAACAATTTGAACTACAAATGTGTAATGTTTACCAAGTTTGGTTCCAACAAGAACTATTGGAACACCAGGTGCAAAATGTCTCAGCTCAAGAAGCCACTGCATAGTCGTTGCGGGACTTATGTTAGACTTGACCATTTTAGTAAACAATACATCTTTACATCAACACTTTCAAGATATTATATTTGTTTGGCAGGGAAAAATGTGTCTTCTCGGAAGTTATTTCAAACAGAACCTAGAAGGGCAAATAAGATTAGCATAGAGCACAATCCAGATAAAGCAAACCTTTTTTGTAATATTCTCATAGCTCGACTTGCTAATAAGAGAAAATGCCAAAATAAAAACATATGCTCCTCTATAGCTCAGAGGTCTCAATCTATTGTAATCCTGTTGACCTGTTCCACCAAATTTTCAAAGAAGGGCCAAAATCTAAACTCTTAGAACGGCCTCTCTTTGCAATAAATAAAAATGCACAGCAAAGGACTGTTTAAGCCTTTAAACCTGATAAAACACATCAATAAAAAAATGTATCCTACAATAACTATAGAATTTCTTTAAACATATACAACTCAAGAACAAGAAGATCTTGGATAAGAACAATGATTTTGCCATTAGTACCTGATGTATCCCACAAGCCAAGGTTAACTGTGTTTCTATCCACCACAATGTTTGCACTGAAGTTATCAAAAACTGTTGGTACATAGTCCTAAGATCCACCATACAAACATATAATCAATATTAACGGCCTCAACCAGACATCAATCAAGTAAATTAAGGCCAAATAACACTAAAAATTGAAGCGCACAAATCTTGTCAGTTAATTTCTCCCACTGTGAACCAAAATACTGACCAGAAATATTAAATGTACATGTCTTGACCTGTTTTCAGAACATGGTCAAAAGCTAGAAATAAGTGGATCAAAAGATAGCTAAATTTTCCCTAACTTGAAAGCACCGACAGTTAAATGAAGGGATCTATTAAGCAATCTCTACCAAAAGAAATTCAAATACTGTCCCATAATGTCTTTAAAGCCCTTCTTGTTGACCAAAAACTATTAAATTTAACTTGTTTTTCCCAACTTCCAGACTAGAGTGAATAGCTGGAAAGAAGCAGATCAAAAGCTAACTAAATTTTCCCTAACTTGATAATGCCTACAGTTAAAATTCTGAAATTTGCTTTTCTGTCACAATAACTTGAATTACCAACCAATAATTTCCTTTGAAGTTAAGACCCTTTTGCCAATGAAAAACTATTAAACTTAACATGCTTTCTCTATTACCAGAATACAGTAAGTCTCTAAATTTTAGCTCAATCAGTTGGTGCATTGTTGGCAAGCATTGTTGGTAATCCAGCAGGTTATACAGGTCCCAGGTTTAATTCCCATGGGCACAGGCACAGTTATTCTTCACCATTCACTTTAAATTGGGTACCATCCTCAGAATGGAGGGAAGTGCTCGAGAGTTTCCTAAAGAGTTATTTTCAAGAAAAAAAATACCAGAATATAGTAGCTTAAGGGGTTAGCTCAACCAATTGTTGTCAATGTGGTTCGACATTTGAATACAGTAACTTAAGGGGTTATCTCAACTAGTTGTTGCCAATGTGGTTGGGAATTTGGTTAATTCTAAGCCAACAGGTGTACAGTTCAAATCCCCGTGACTTAGGCACATTAATATATGCCTACAGATCTACCAGGAATGCCATCCATGAATGTGGTGAACCATAAATGTGGTTTCACCACAAGGTTTTCCTTGAAAAAAGAATAGCCAGAATACAGTGAACAGTTGGAAACAAGCATATGAAATGCTAACTAAAATTTCCCTAACTTAACTAACAATGGATACTCTATAAATCGAACAACAAGAATCTCAAAAATCGTCATGTAGCTGGAAAAGACGGTGACTTTTCTTTAAACAGATAAAAATAAACAAGAACTGGAACCAGCATAAGAAAACAAATCTCGATGACATAAGGGGGGAATTAAAAAATAATCCCTTGCAAATACAGCACGGCAGGGACAAAATTAAATTAATTGAAATGCCACCTTATAATTTCTTTAAAGCATTTGCCGACCAAAAAGTAATAATTTTTGGCTTATTTTTCCCGATTTTCATAACACATTGCAAGGCTGGAAATAAGCAGATCAAATGCTAGCTAAGTTTTCCTTATCCTGTCTAATAATGTGCATTGTCCCTAAATCTAGTAGAGAGAAGGTCAAAAAAATCGATATAACCGCCAGTTATTCCTTTCCTGCTCAATGGTAACTGAACAAGAACACGAACAAAACGTAAAAAACAAATCTATGCTCCCCGAGGAGATGAAAACAACAAAAATTACAGAAATTTTGCTAATTCTTTTGTTCAAAAAAAGCTAAACCCTTGCAAATACTTAAGTATCGAAACAATTCATTTTCCAAGCAACCAAGGAAGCAACACCATTGGACAATTTTTGTAAACACCCAGTTGCAAAAAGAAAAAAACAACACTCCAACAATTCACACAGCGAAAAGAACCTCAGCTAGTAGAAAAATTAGTTAATTTACCCGTGACACCTGCAGTAGCACAGTCGACCAGCCTATGAAAACTACCGTCGAAGATTTTCCCCACTTTCTGCAATTCTTGTTCCATTCAAAGTCTGGTTTAGTTAGGATGCCAAATTGCTATCCTAAAAAATGAACTAAACAAACACCATCACCACAGACATCCAATTTAGATTGTATTTTTACCAGCCTTTGTCTATCCGGAAAATGACAAATCGCCAATCACTCTAACTCTGTATCAGCAACAAACGTTGGAAGCTCCAAGCCTCGTATCCCCAAGGTCCAAGATAGCAATGCAGCAAACCCATGTCTACGGGAAAATGACAACCAACAAATGGTGGAAGCTCCAAGCCTCGTAGCTCGAAATCCAAAGACAACAATGTAACAAAACCCCGGTCAACAAACACAACAAATGTTGGAAGCTCCAAGCCTCCTATCCCCAAAGTCCAAGACAACAACGTAGCAAAACCTGCATCTATACAAAAATGGCAACCAGGAAACAGTGGAAGTTCCAAGCCTCGTAACCCCAAAGTTGGAGAATACAATGAAGAATACAATTACAGAGACAATGTATATGAAAAGACAATACCCATGGAAAGAGGAATTTACAACCAAAATCTTAAAACTTATATTTCACAACCTAAAGCTTCTCCTCAATTTCATCTCAAATGATCGAGCTCTACGTGCAATGTGTCACAGAATTATTCTGTAGATCACATCTCCAGCACTGATCCTACTCTTATTTGTTGCTTTTTCTGAAGAGCTGAATTCGTTTCCTCTGAACGAGAATGACTCAGAGGACATGGTTTTGTATGAAGTTCTCAAAGAAGCCATCAGCCATGGCTGGGAGCCCATTCCCACTTCCAATCTCGCGCCCAGCAATAGTACTAGTTGTCAACAAAAAAAATGGTATATTTACGCGGTCGAGAGAAAATCGGTTCAAAGATCGAAACCCGCAAAGAAATTAGAAGCAAATGTCTCTGGTACTGGTGAAAGGCATTACAGAGGAGTGAGGAAGCGGCCATGGGGGAAATATGTGGGGGAGACAAGAGATTCCACGAGGCACGGAGCCCGCGTCTGGTTGGGGACATTTGAAACGGGCGAGGAGGCGACCATGGCTTATGATCAATCTACCTTCTCCATGAGAGGCTCCAACGCCATTCTGAATTTCCCCCTTGAGTTGCTTGCAGCTCATTGAAGCGCCACCAGGTCCTTCCAGATTCCAGCGTCAAATTCTCCGGCAGTTCCTATGAAATATCCTCTGGCGTGACCACCTCCAGTACCTAGATTTCTGATCGTCATAGCCGGATCCAACCTCTTGACGAATATAATTCCAGCACAACCACCTCGGCGCCTGAGAGGCCCGCCGCCATTAGGCTTGATTCATGCCTAAAAAGTCACAGGCCGACTCCTTCTCCGACAGATAAGTTGATGACAAATACATCAAATGAAAGCCAAAACGTCAACAAATCTAGCAAAGTATTACTAATAGCTGAGCCAAAGCGTGAAGAAACTATAACAATTAAATAATGCCTCTACATGTAGAGAATGAAAATGGATTTCAATGTAGAAAAGACTAGAAGCATTAATTCTGCAGAATTGTCAACTTTTATCAAACTAACATGTATGCTTGTCAGTCCACTAGATAGAAAATATTTATATGTTAACATTGCCAAGTTTAAAGTATTGTTATATTTTCATTTTTTTTAATGCTTGCCAATGATAAAAATTGTCTTTTCAAGCACTTTCAACCAATAAGACTTACAGGGTTATTAAAATATTTTATTAAATAAACACAAATAAATAAATAAATTCTAAAAACATTAGATAAACTATAACCAAATTTTAGAAATGTTTTTATATGAACTAAATTAATAGGAGAAAGCGGAACATATAGTTTATGCCTACAGCAAGGACTAATAATAATAATTTAATTTTAAGGTCATGTTAAATATCATATTTTTTTTTACCATGGGAGCAATAATCTATCAAGGGTGTATCCAATAGCCCACAAGCTAAATATACCAGTAACTTTTGACTTAGTAGGGGCCGAGACGTATGTTAAACACCATATTGGTGTATAAGACCATCTTGTTTGTGGGACAAGAGATCCCTTTAGTAGGGATTTGAATAATAAGACTAAATAGGTGTACATACCCTAAACCCTCGAAATTTGAACACATGACCTCCTAGGAGGCAACACATGTTCTTAACAGTGAGGCCCACTCAATTTGTAATATTAATGAGTGTTTGTTTATTTTTAATAAAAACAAATATTTTTTTTGTGAGTAAGAGTAGAAGCTTTCTTTTAAACAGTAAAGTCAGAGAGTACAATAGTTATCAAAAAGATAATCCTCAACCTACCTCTGGGAGAGATCAAGCTGTAAAAAAAAATCTGAGAGATGAGTATATCTGCGGTGGCCTTAAAACTAATGCCAAAAACTGTTTGACTGCATTTCTATTAAAGCCTTTCTACTTGAGTCAAGAGTGACTAAATTTAGAGAGCTAACTGTTGGAAATATAATCCTCTGGGATTATGATTTCAACATTATTGTACATAATGTAAATATTTAGTCAGTTATGGAAGATGAGGAGTCTTGGAGACTCCAATGGATCTCTTGGAATTCGAAGTACAAGAGTCACCTAGCTAATGTATAAATAAAGGTTTTGATTGATGAATAATGTGAATCCGGGAATTATACATATCAAGTGGTATCAAAGTTATTGCATGCATGTCATAACTCATGTCCTAGAATTCTACCTACCTAGTTTTTTGCCATACTCCTGCACCCTCCTGGCTCGTCTATTTTGGGTAGTTGTTGCCTCAGTATTGTTCTACCTGGAATTTAACGGCCTACCTTTGCATGGTAACATTTCTCTCCTTTATGCCATCGAGACCAGTTTGATGCCCCTTTTGCCTCCATCGTGCATCCATTATGTTAATCCTTTGCTACTACTTGCATGGAGGTAAACGTTTTGCTGCAATTTGGTTGTGTGACCGTTGGGTACAAAAACCCTAATTTTTCTCCCTAATTATTTTATGGTCACATTTTTGCTCCCCCCTCTTCATCTTGCTCCTCGTTTTGGTGTTGAAAGTGTCCCTAATCCTCTTTGGAGGAGAGCCTGCTTGGAGTTGTGATTGCGCTCATGGCTGCTCGATGCTAGAAGACTGTGGTATGAATATTGCTCCACATTTTGTGTAAAACTTGTGAGATACATCTACTGTTCATTCACAAGCTACACCCATTGTTTATGAGTTGCGACCTCCATAAGAGTTGTGTCCACGTTTTTTGTGAAGAGTTGCATCTAATGCTCATATCAAGAGTTGTGGCCTTCATTAGAGTTGTGTCCTTCGTTTTATGTGAGAGTTGTGTCTACTGCTCATATCAAGAGTTGCAACCTCCGTTAGAGTTGCGTCCATGTTTTTTGAAGAGATCTCGAGAGCTGCAACTCCATCTCTCTTCCAGTGTTGCGATATTTATTGAAGACCATCACTCTAAATAGTTGCGACTCAATCTATCTTCCTGCGATGTTGAGGTAAATGTTTTTAATACATTTTTTGCAAACCCTAATTCTTATGTGGGGGAATTCAATGAGATAAAGGTTGTTTGGGCCTTCATTTATATATTGTGTTGAGCCTGCAATACTTTTGGTGTGGCCTTCATTTATATATTTTAACTGAGCCTGCAATACTTTTGGTGTGGCCTTCATTTATATATTGTAACTGAACCTGCAATATTTTTGGTGCGGCCTCCATTTAAAGATTGAGACACCCCATATCATGGAGACTGTGGAAAAAAAAATTAATGACTTTGAAGACTACTCGACCTCTCTTTATGATTGTTAGCCAAGTTATTTGAAGTGTGGATTGGGTTGGAAGACTGATGCGCCTTTGTTTTTCTAAGCATTGATCTCAATCATTTTTTAAGACATAAACCTAGACTGTTGCTCTCTAGTATGATACGCCCTTGCTTGAAGACCTTTTGAGTCACATTTGAATGTAAATGATACTATATTATTGTATTTTAACTTGTCTCGATGAAAATTTGAGCTAGAGTAGAGGTGATTGTAAAGGGTGAAGGTAATCTCATCTTCAATGAAGATTTGACTTAGAATAGAGGGTGAATGAAATGATCTATAAGCTTGTATGTAATAGTGTTGCAAAAGTGTGGGAGTGTTGTAGAATAGGAAGCTGCAGAATTAGTTTGTAATAAGGAGCACTTTGTAAAAGAGGGAGCAAGAATTTAAGCCTGTACCTACATATCCTCTCTCCCATATATTCTATTTAAAGTTGTAGGTTCAAGTCCAAGTTGCAGAAGATGCATTCACTAGCATCAATAGTTTGTGCTACCCTCACTAGCAAGGACACTTATCCATAATGGTCAAGGAATATCAAGGATACATTCGTCTACAACGATTTGTGGCACATCATCTGTGAAGGAAAAACCATTCTCACCGATGAAGGCACAATCATCAATTCTTATCCAAAACCTCCAACATCATAGAAAGAACTTGTTATTTGGCATACCAGAGACAAGAAATAATTATCCATGATCTCTGTTACTATTAGTGAAGAGGTAAGCCAGCATATATTGCCTACAAAATATTGATTTGAAGCTTTAAAGACATTAAAAGATGTGTATGACACACATTCTGAAATGGAAGTGATTCAACTAATGTTAAAGCTATTTAGTTTGGATGTAAAGGATAATGATCCTATGTTGGTTGCATCTAATATCAGAGCAATCATGGGTTCAAGCCTCTGGTATGAAACCAGACCTTCCACTTGCAGCATTTGTAAAGTCCCTTTATCCTATTCACTCCAACTATCTTGAATCTCTACAAGCAAGTGACAAGTTCAATGACTTCACCTTTTACACCCTGGTAGAGAAGATTGCAGACAGAGAGAGAACATTTGGAAAGAAGATGAGTGAGCATACAGGAGAATCTCTTTGCTTTGCTTAGAAAGAAGAGAACAAGCCCAAAGACCCTTCCAAGGGAGAAATCAACAAAAGAGGTAGAGGAAGAAGAAATTTCAGAGGCAGAGGAGACAGAACCAACTCAAGTAAAAGATCATATTTGAAGTGCAAGCAATGTGGTAAGACTAGACATGAAGCAGATCAATGTTGGGATTCTTGGGACTCTATCAAAGGAAGACATAACCAGAATAAAGAAGACATAAATAAAATCCAAGAGGCTAGTAAAGCCCCTGATTCTGCTCATTGTATTGTTGCACATTGTAATCTTGGAATTAATGAAATAACCTCTCTTTCATCTTACAAAGATTGTTGGTTGCTTGATTTTGGTGAAACATCTCATATGAATTTTAGGAAAGATTGTTTTTAAGAATTGAATGACATTGTAGATGGCATAGTGTACTTTGCAGACAAATCTAGCCTCAAACCACGGGGATTGGCTCAATCAAGCTTAAGCTGCCTGGATTCCCTGATTTATGTTAAAGAATGTTCTCTATCTTCCAGAGTTGTAGAGAAGCTTGTTGTCCTTAGTGCAGATTCGACGACAAGGCCATTCCATCCGCTTGTTCGATGTAAATGTGGAGATAAGAAAGGTCCTCTGGCAACAAGGTCATCATGACCGGTTATGAAGATGGACAACTGTTGAAATTGAGGGGCTCTTCTACAAGAGTTCAAAACTTTGTTAACCTCTCTCAGCATGAAGAAGGTAATATGTCATCCACTTTACTATGGCATGCTATATTTGGTCATCGTAATTATATAACAATCTTTGTTTGTTAAGAAATAATGGTGTATTTGGTTTTCCCACCATTCCTAAGCAAAAGAACAAATGTGGTGCATGCATACTAGACAAACATAGTAAGCATCCATTTCAAGAGTCTAAATTTAGAGCATGTAGAAAGTTAGATTTAGTGCACTATGACTTATGTGGCCCCATGCCAATTCCTTCTGCAAATGGTAATAAGTACATCATGACCTTTGCTAATGACTATAGTAGAATGTGTTGGGTATACTTGTTGAAGACAAAATCTGAAGCATTTCAAACTTTCAAGAACTTTCATGCATGGATAGCAAATCAAGCACAAGCACATATTGGTACATTTTGGTCTGATAATGGTAAAGAATATACTTCTAATGCTTTTGAATACTATCTTTGCAAACATGGGATTACACATCAAACTCTAGTTCCATACAATCCCCAACAAAACGATGTAGCGGAAAGGATGAATAGAACCTTAATGAATACAACACGTTCAATGATGTCTTTCAAGAATGTAAAGCTAATGTTTTGGGGTGATGCAGTAATATGTGAAACATATTTGAGAAATACAAGTTCATGTCATGCTCTTGAAGATAAAACTCCACATGAAATGTGGTTTGGCCACCTTCCTTCGGTTAGGCATCTCAAGGTTTTTGGTTCCACCTACTATGATTTGATACCAAAGGAGCAAAGAAACAAGCTTGCTGCTAGAAGTCGAAGATGCATTTTCTTGGGGTACTCAAAAACCTCCAAGTCATATCATCTTTATGATGAGGTAAACAAGAAGTTTGTTGTTTCCAAAGATGTCATTTTTCTTGAAACTAATAGAAATGACTAGTCTATTGAAAGACAACTTGATCGTCTAGAGAAGTTTTCACATCTAAAAAAATATTATGAATTTGATAATGAAATTCCACATCTTGCAGGGGGGATCCCTATCTTGGATCAATCTATGGAATTTCCTTTTGAAGCAACACCAACACCCCCTCATGAAGAAAATCATGAAGAAGAAGTTCCTTTCACTTCACCTGAACATTAGACTCAACTAGGTGACGTGATTGAAAGAATTGGAAGGTTGAACCTTGAAGAGAATAAAGCACCACCAACTGATCAACCTAGTCCATCAAGGAAGATTTTGAAATGGGCCACAAAGATACTTGAAAGTGTCCATTCATATGAAGTTGGAAAGATGGGAACAAGAATCTCAACTAGACAAGAAGATGGAGGAAATTCAGATAACTCAGGTGATGACATGGATGTCTCATTTGATTGTGAATTGAATTTTTTTGATACCTTTTAACTAACTTCCTTTGACGAGGCTTCTACTCATGATGAGTGGAAAGAATCCATGTGGATTGATTATGATGTACTCATGAAGAATGGAACCTAGAAGCTGGTTGATCCTCCAATCGAAACCAAACCAATTGGAAGCAAGTGGGTATACAAGAACAAATACAAATTATATGGCTCACTTGAAAAGCACAAAGCAAGGCTCGTGGCGAAAGGATATGCACATAAATAAGGAATTGACTATGAAGAAATGTTCTCTCCCACAACAAAATGGGGCACCATCCGTACTATACTCTCCTTGGTTGCAAAAAATGGATGGAAACTTCATCAAATGGACAAGAACACAAGAACACAAGGTATGCAAACTTGTCAAGTCTTTGTATGGCCTAAACAAGCACCTCGAGCATGGTATGAAAATCTAATGGAGCATCCTCAAAAGCTGAATTTAAAACATTATAATCTTGATGACACAACATTGTTTGTAAAGAAATTTGGAAGATTTGTTGTGTTTCTTGAAGTATATGTAGATGACCTTTTGATGACAGGGAAAAATGAAAGTTATATAGCATCCATAAAGAAATATTTAAAGAAAGGCTTTGAAATGAATGATCTGGGACATATTTACTACTACTTAGGAATGGAAGTGACTCAACATCTTAAGTACATATTCATCTCTCAAAAGAAGTATATTGGAGAATTGCTTAATAGATTTAGTATGACAGACTGCAACCCACTCTCAACTCCAATGGAACAAAAGCTAAAGCTCACATCAAGTGAAGGAAAAGAATTTGAGGATGCGACCAAGTACCGACAACTTGTAAGAAGCCTTATCTACCTTACCATCACCAGACTAGATATTTCTTATGTTGTTAGCATTCTTTCACAGTTCATGCACAAACCTTGTGGATGACATTGGTCAACTGCAAAAAGAGTTCTAAGATACTTGAAAGTGACTCAAGACTTTGGACTCAAATTCTCTAAGGTGGAAGACTTCAAACTCATTGGGTACTTTGATTCGGACTTTGATGGCATCAAAGAAATAAGAGTGTCCACTTCTGGATACATTATGAGTCTTGGATCAACAACTGTCTCATGGAGATCACGTAAATAGTGATCTCTAACAGATTCGACAACATAGGAAGAATATGTAGTTGTTGCAGAAGCAACGAAAGAGATTGTGTGGCTCGGGAAGATGCTTGAAGATTTATAGGAGAAACAAGAGAACTCCACTCCACTTTTGATTGACAACACTTATGCAATCAAGTTGGCTAAGAACCCAAAATACCATGATCGAACCAAACATATCAACACAAAGTATCATTTGATTCAACACCATGTAGAGGCCAAGACAGTTCATTTACATCATTGTTCCACGAATGAGCAAATTGCAAACATCTTCACCAAATCACTTGGACGAGAAAAGTTTGAAAGGTTTAGAACCATGCTCAGACTTACAAACACCCCTTCAAATTAAGGGGGGGAATGTTGGAAATCTAATCCTCTGGTATTATGATTTCAACATTATTGTACATAATGTAAATATTTAGTCAGTTATGGAAGATGAGAAGTCTTGGAGACTCCAACGGATCTCTTGGAATCCAAAGTCCAAGAGTCACCTAGCTAATGTATAAATAAAGGTTTTGATTGATGAATAACGTGAATCTAGGAGTTATACATATCACTAAATTTAGTTATTACAAAAATTCCAGTAATGGCATAATAGTAAAAAAAAGGGTAAACATACTGAGAGGAGCCTCGATGCATGGTCGGTTGAACTGGATCATCATCAATGACAACAAGGGTGTCGTAGGAGCTTCCCACTGCAGTGGAATTTGGGGCCAGCTTTGCATCTAAGCGCTTCCTAATGATGTACATATTGCCTACCATGATTTTGTTCATTATCCTCTAGTCACGTAGAGTGGCAATATTTTGCTTAAGATTAAGGATTTTCATATTATGTTCCGTCAAAACCCAACTCATCAGATTTTCTGTTACCCAGTGAAGGACCACTGAGTGTTCATATAACATGACCATGCTTCTGGTGTCCCCTGGATTATGGATCCATTCCTCCATCAGATTGGAGGTTGCTTCTTCTTAGAAGATACGGTTGTTTTGCATCATGAAGTCCAAAGTTTCGTTGTTTGTGTCCTCTTCTTCTTGATCAACTTCACTGGAGTTGACTATAAGAGTGGAAGTTCGAGGGATAAAATCCACTCCCAGGAAGTGGTCGAGTTGGTTTAAGTTGGATTTCATAACGCTGGTATCAATATTCAATTCACATAGTATCCTCAATTCCTCCTCCATAAGTTTGGATTCTTTCTTTTGGTCCTCTAGGATGCGATTGAGCAACACTTTAGGTGATGAGTGAACAATCCTAGAGGGATTTTCTGGATCTGGAGTCCCCTGGGTCTATGATCCAATTTTCCAGAGTCCGAAATTCATCCACTTCTTGGAAGGTGATGGTTTCCAGCAAGAACTTTCCTTCTATATATTCAATTTTGATTTTGTGAACCAGAGGGATGGAGTTCTTATAGAAATTTGCAGTTGCCACTGCTCGAAGATGGTTGGTGATGGGTTTCCAAATGTCTTCTCTTGCTCACTTCTTTCCTTTGCCTCATGCCATAAGTTTTATCTTGATAATACTCAATTGTTGGTTGTCAATTCCTTTGTCTTTGGGAGCAGCTAGAAGGATGAGAGAGATATCCAATTTGCCCCTGAGATTAATGGACCAAATTGACCCCATTATTACCATGTCCTTCATCATGCATGTGAACTCAACGATCGTCATGGTGTTGTATTGCCTTTCCCCTCACATCACACTACTTGATCTATTCAGGTACATTTGCACAGGTCTATGCAGATTGGGGTGGTGAAACATTAATAACAGTGTTATGAATCTATGTGCTCTACATGGCTTGAAGTTGCTCATGGCCATTCAGTGACAGATGGCTTGTCGTGGCATCGCAAGTGGGGCCACTCCTCAAGGTATATCTGTCATGGGCTAGGGTGATCTAGGTGGAGCTTGTGGTTTTTTATTTCAACCTACTTGGGCAATAAGGAGTGTTCATTTTGTCTATCATGGCTAACCTTTAATAGTCTTCCATAAAGGCTTCCCTTGTCAAGTTGGACATTAAGTCATCAAAGGTTTTGACTCCAATTAATACTCCCGCATTGGCCATACAGTCAGCCACTTTGTTGGTCAATATTTTGAGGTGGAGAGGGATAAGGGTCAGTATTTTGATGATGGTGGATGCCAAGGCCTGCGTGTTGTCTTCGAGTCTCCAATTATGAAGCAGTTTTTTAACAGGAGTTCCATTTTGAAGATTGACCATCATATTAACAAGGATTTGTGAATCCCTTTCAATTATTATTTGGTTGTAGCCTTGTTCTATCACTATGTTCAAACCCCACAGTAGCACCTCTAATTCCATCGAGTTGTTGCTATTAATTCCCAGATAGCCTATATAGACCCGTTTTATGGCTCTTGTGTTGTCCTTGAATACTCCTCTGTAACCAACCTACCCAAGGTTGTCCTTGGAGCCTCCATTGAAGATTATTTTGATGAAGCCATCATGAGGGTGAATCCATGAAGAGGGGATTATGATTATGGGTTTGGTCGAGGTTGAGAGAGTGATGATATGTTGTACATTGAGATCCCAAGCCTTGAAGACACTAGCTTCATGAATGTTGAGTTGCTTGTCTTGATCCGTCCAATGGTGTAGCTCGAGAGTTTCTTGAATGTTGGATCTAATTCTTTACCAAACAAAACTTGTGGGACATGATTCATCTCTAAAAATCTGTTAGTTTCCCTCTTTCCAAGTTTCCCAGAGGAGGAAGGATGGGAAGAGATGCCAAAGGAAATTGAGTAGAGGATTGTTGAAGGGGATCCTTTTCCAGTTGATGAGAGTGTTGTTTGAGTTTGAGAAATCTCTTTTTGAGGCGCAAAAGAGAGCATCCCTCTTGTTCCGTAGATTAGAGGAGAAGGTACAAGCATTAAAGAGATGTTCTTTGTCTTACTCATGATTGTTGCAGAGATAGTAGCGTGAGGGGACAAAGAAACCTCTTTTGAGAAGGTTATCCCAAGTGAGGGTTCTATTGCAAACGAGGAGTCAAAGGAAAGTGGATATTTTGGGTTAGAGGTTTGTGGTCTAGATGTGAGACTAAATAGGATCTTTTGGGAGATCATTGTGCCCTGTTGTAATAGTGTAGCCTTATTTGATGGTGTAACTTCCCAAAGGTTTGTGTCCCCAATGGAGTCGATCCTTATCGTGCTTGATTTGTATCCTTCTGTTATGGATCTTGGAGCTTACGGGAGGGAATTATATTGGGGGAGGATGAAGAGGCCAGTTTTCCAATGGAAACCGATGTCGTCGTTCTTCATCCCTGTTGTTGCGGTCCCAAAAATGTTGAACTTGATAGAAGTTTTGCATGCCTAGAGCTTCCTGATAAGCACAATCTGGACAATCTTGATCAAGATGTGAAACTTGTTGCCATGAATCTTCCCAAAAGAGAGCTAAGGCATCATTCCTAATTTCCCAAAAACTATGTTCTTGAATAAGCTTGCAATTAGACCAAGCTAGGTTCTAGATGGTGGATCTAAGAATTCGGTTATTGGATATGATTAGATCTTGTTGATCTATTCATGGAGTGTATTTGTCTTTCCATAATAATCCCCATGGTTCCTGATTATGAGTGATCCATTTCCACCAGAGTTTGGAGCTCATTACTTCATCGATTATTTTTGGGTCTCGGAGTCCAAGTCCTCCAGAGAGTGTGGGCTTATAGACCTCTTCCCAGGTTATAAAGGCCCATTTTATTTGATGTTAACCGCTTCCCCAGAGGAAGTTTCATTGAATAATTATGATTTTTTAAGGACCAGTTTGGGGGCTGCCAAAACATAGAAGAGGTAGAGAGGCATGGATTGGACTACTTATTTAACCAACACTAGACTTCCTACCATATTGAGAGAGTGAAAGGTCCAACTAGAAATTATATTTTCAAGATGAGCTAGAAGATCTTCCCAATTTGCTTGGCGGAGGGGTTTATCCATGATGCGAGATCCAAGATATTTGGAAGGAAGGGAGCATTTATGGAAATGGAGGAGATGGGTTATGTGGTGTTGAACTAGAGAAGGGGTGTTGAAGAAGAAAAACTGGGATTTTCCTAATTGATGATTGTGCCTAAGGCTTCCATGAAGCAATCAAGGATGTTTTTAAATGCCATGTCCTCTCAATAGGAGGGGTGTCTCATGAGAAGGGTATCATCAACAAATTGTTGGTGAGAGCAGGTGGGGGAGTTGTGATGGTGTTGGAGAACCTTAAGGCTGTTGGATCTGATTTATGCTTGAATAGATCTTCCCATTCCTTCCCCCATCAAGATGAAAAGAAAAGGGGAAAGGGGTTCTCCTTACTGAATGCCTCGAGAGGGGATGAAAGGGGAGTCGTTCACAAGAATGGAGAACAAGGCTAAGGAAATTAGGGAAATGATCCAATTTGTCTAGACTTGACTAAATTCAAAAGATTGAAGAATCTTGGATATGTATTCCGATTCAATCTATCAAAGGATTTGGACATGTCTAAATTTATGAGCATTTCAGGTTTTTTTGTGATTTTGAGGGAATGGATGACCTCATGAGCCATTATAACTCCGTCCAAGATTTGATGGCCTTCACCATAGCCAGATTGCTCGGGGAGATGAGGAGGGGAAGGAGAGATTTAAGGTGGTTGGTTATGACTTTGGTGATGATCTTGTATATGACATTACAGAGAGCTACATGTCTAAATTTGTGCGGAGAGGAGGGGTTTCTCCCTTTTGGGATGAGAGTAAGAAAGATGGCATTGAAAGTAGCTCAAGAATATCAATGATTTGACGGGATTTTTCAACAATGGCCCAAACCTCCTCTTTAATGATATCCTAGCAGGAATGAAAGAATTCTAAGGTGAATCCATCTGGTACAAGGGACTTTCCTGCCAACATGGTTTTGATTGCTTGCTCTACTTCTTCCATGGTGATAGGTTGCATTAGACTGGCATTGTGCTCCATTGTGATCACACAAGGGATATGCTAAGTAATATCATTGATGGGTGTTGAATGATCCCCAGGAGGTTCAAAATAAAAAAATTAGCTCAACTGCTATCTCCTCATGCTTATGAATATTGTTTCCATGGCCATCTCTGAGAGTGACTATTTTTTTTATTTTGACGATGTTGAAGCATAGAATTGTGGAGGAATTTGGATTTTTTTTTCTCCATCTTTGAGCCATTGGACCTTGGATTTTTGTCATCAGAGGGTTTCTTCATGCTTGATCCCCTCTTCAAGTTGTTGATTGAGGAGGTTTTCCTGAAGGTTAAGGTTCTCACTGCGACCTGCTAAGATTATTACTTGTTGCAGAGTTTCCATTTGGTCCTCAATTCTTCTTTTATCCTAAAAAATGATGCCAAAGACTGTTTTGTTCCAAGTTTTGAGCTTTTGCTTGAGATTTGTTAACTTCTATTGGAATTTGTACATAAGAGATCCTAGAGGATTTATGCTTCTTACCACCATTTATAGATATCGGCTTTGAAGTCCTGATGGTCTAGCCATAAATTTTCAAATCTAAAAGGTCTATTTGTGGTTGTCCCTACATGGTTCTAGTGGAGACATATAGGTCAGCGATATGAGCCATTGGTGGTGAGGATTGTTGCAGATCGATATTCTCTCGTGGTGTAGAGCTCTTATAAGGTAAGAAATTAGTCCAGTCTTGAAGCTATCTGATGCTCTCCTCCTCTCTTGTTGTTCCAGGTGTAAAGGCCATTGGTTGTGCTCAAGTCAATTAATTTATTATTCTCTATGAAGTGCTTAGAGGCTTGATTGTCTCTGTCGAGGCGTCTAAGGCCACCTTTTTTCTCTATTAAAGTTGTGATCATGTTGAAATCACCTCCTATTATCCATTTTTTTTTATCTTGGTAGAGATCCTTAAGCCATTGAATATGATTTAAGAGTTAGAGTTTATGATTGACAATTTCAGGTCCATACATTAGTTAAGAACCCTTTTCTATTTGTTGCAATAAGATGGAAGCTAGTTGATATTGTTCTTGGTGTTGCTAAGAGATTGTTAATCATCGTTTCTTGAGGGTTCCAAAGTAGAGCTAGACCTCCAAAGGCATCGAAATTATCCATCGCTACTACTCTAGAACCTTTCCAAATTTTATTAGCATTTAACTCCAAATACTGGAAGGAGCATTTAGTTTCTTGCAGGTTGATGATGTTTGTTTTTTCCATAACTATTTTGTTTTTTAAGAGTCTCTATTTGGATGGACCATTTAATCCCCTTACATTCCAAGATGTGATCTTCATTTAAGATTTTAAGGGAGAGAGGAGAAGAACTCCATCAATTGATTGTATTGGCCTGAATCCAACATTAGGTTACCTACCTCATCCAAGCGTTGTTTATTGATTCTACGACCTCTTTTTTTGTCCTCCTAGTTGGGTCATTTTAATTCTTTTTTGCTACTAGCTTTGATCCCTGGGCCTGCATCCTTGATAAGAGTCTTAGTAGGTTTCACTGGACTAGTTATGGCTTTGATGAATTCCTTTTTCAAAAGTTCTAGTTGCAATTATGGGATTGGGATTTTATTCTTGCGTGCTTCTTCAATTTTTTGTAGATCTAAATCTCCTAATTCCATGTCTTCCATTTCCTCAGGGATATCCAACATTTTTGTTTCTTGAGTTTTAATTCTTGTGTTAGTATCTTACTTTTCTTGGTGGTCTTCCTAATCAGAGGATTTAGAGGTATCCCCTTGTGACATATTGGTTTCCAGACATTCAAAATGATTGGAGATTAGGATGGAGGTTTGAAGGGGTGAGGGGGTTTTTCTTTGCTATTTCTTCTTATGTTGGATAGTTTGGCAAATTTGTCATCGTCTTTTTCCTTCGAGTGTTTGGGGTTCAGCAAGGCTTTGTTTAAAGGAAAGTCTCATAAGAGATGGCCATGTTCATGACATTTGAAGCCACTCTGAGTCCCTATAGTCCAAATATATGGTTTCTAGCAAGGGTTGTAAAATGTTCGTGTAGACACATATTCTAGCATAGGAGGTTTAGCGGCCTTGTTGAGTTGCTTATGATATTGACAAAAAAACCTAGAGTATTGCCTATGCTTTCTAGGGTATCTATTTCCCAATACTCACGTGGAAGCGAGTAAAGTCTTATCCACGTCGAAGCCTCTTTGAAGTCCTCTTTGTCTGGGCTAAAATGTTCCACCCCAAGTCTCAAGCAAAGAACAACCAAGTTGATAAAATATGGGCCACCTTCAAAAACAATAGTATAGTCCTCTGGATGGTTGAATATTACTATGAAAAAGCCTTTTGAATAGAGTTTTAGATCATGATGCCCTATGAGATTCCATTTGTGTTTAATACACCAGATCAAGGCTTTTTCAGATGACCAAAAGTCCATAAATTTACATATTCTATCATGATCTTGCATATGTTGAATATTTTTGTGGATTTGGGTAGATGTTTTTTCATACATAGGAATTGTTGTCGATTTCAGGATACATTTTCCAGAATTGCGTTGGGTAGAGTTTTGTTGTGGGTATGACGTCAAGGGGGTGTTGGGAATAATTTCATCTCCTCCCTTCCCATATGCAGGGTGCATCGTGGAGTATGTGTTCACCGTAGAACTTCTGATCTATTTCTTATGGGCATCAGTGCCCGTGAATGATCCAAACTGATGGGGGGTTGGCAGGGCCATCAAGGACGACACTTAGGATGAGTGGGGATGTGCGGTAAGTGTGGGCCTGTGATTTACTCCAAACCCTAGCCAGAATTGTACATCAAATTTTATGCCAGAGCTCTCCTCGGAGGGATCACCAACCCAAGTATCTCTCTTAATAAAACAATTATTTACCTAACACGAAAAAAGGGAGATTACTAAATTCAACTATTCATAAGTGAAGAAAGAGTTGATAAGTTTAGTAGATGACAAAATCGATAAGTTCAATAACATAATTTTGTTTTTTTGCTAGTTTGTTCATGACTTTCGAAACTAGCCCGTGGTCTAAGAAACCATGACCCAAGGGCATCTAAGCAGTCAAAATCACTCGGGGATCACAGTCGTCCTAGGCCACCAATCCTTAGCATGGATGGATTTTAAGTGTCTCCTCCCAACTACCTTACGAGGTTCAAACTCGAGTCGTCATGCAAAATGAGGCCCATCGAAACCAATCGTGCTAGTGGGATTTGATTGTTTGATAACATAAAGTTAATGATACAAAATTTTATATATTAATTAGAGATATATAATTATTGACAAAATAAAATTTATGAAGTTTGAATATGTTTATTACCTTTTTTATAACAGAAAGAGGTAATTTAATATTGATAAAAAAATGGTTGTGACCATATCAGACAACCAATGTGCATCATTATGTTTCAAAATAGGAGACCAACATAATCCTTTACAAGATACAAAATTCTTGACTCAGACCAGTCCGAGACTACAATACTTCTTATTTTAGCTTCTATTTTACTGAAGTAGACCCTACATAAATGACTAGCTAGAAAAACACGTTTACACTTCATTACAAAATTTCAAATAAGTAAGGCCTAACTCCTACAGGCCTACTACTTTATTCTCAACATCCAGAAGAAGGCTTTTCAAAGCTTCCATACTTGCTTGTTCCTCTTTGTTCTCAATTTCTACCATTTGCCAAGTTTCACCTTTTGAGTCACTCGAATATTCTAAGGTATAAATTTTCATATTCACATCATAATTTGGAAGTCCCCCTTGTAACTGAGACTGCACCTGGAGCTATAGGGTCTGGATTTGATCTTCATACTCAAACTTTTGACCCTTAAGAGAGTCAATTTCAACTTTATTCTTGATGGGCCTAATTGTCAACTTGTTCACATGTGCACTCAACATTTCCAATTGATACTACATAATTGACAAAATATGAGCAATAATACTTGCTAGGGTTTTGTCACGATCCTCCATTATATTTATAACTTGCATAATTGAGTCAATATTTTCTACATTCAAGCTCTCCAATTCCCTACCTATAATTCCCCTTGACTTGTTTACATTCTCCATCAGAAAACAATTTTTCCTTTCCCTAGCTTCGCTTCTCAATCCACGAGAGACTGCTTGGCACACTAAGAATTATTACAGGAGGGGTATTGAAAATTCCATGTTACCAATTCTAAATCCTTGTGAACTGAAACTACAGAATCGCTCCTATTACTCAATAAACATGCACTTGAACCTCTATACAAAATTCCAGTAAGGCGAATAATTTGCCAATTCAAAGTGCGAAGCTTTACACATATGAAAAACTTGAGGTTGTTCTGACAATTAGTTTCAAACTTAACGAGAGGATAGGATAATTGCCACACTGAGAATCTACAACAGGAGGGGTGTTGAAACTCACAGGATCCAAAATCTAAAGCCTTGTGATATGAAACTATGAAAATTTTCCAATACACCCATAAACAGACAAGTGTAGCTCTATACATAATTCTAGGAGGTCTACTATTTTGTCAATTCAATATGCGTACCTTTAAATAAATGAAAAACTTGAAATTATGCCCACAACTAGGTTCCAACTTAACTACGAGAATTTTAACCACTGTAAAATATCTCTTCTTGTGACAGAGGTTCTTATAGCAGGGGTGGCTCTCAAAAGTTGAGCAAACTTTAGAAGCAAGATGTAACCATTAAGAGCTCCAATGACTTGTCTTTAAACTCTCTACAAGGTCTGTAAGGATAGTGAGATGTATCCACCTCCCATAATCCAACAAAACTACAGTGATCATGATCACAACGAATAAATTTGTATGACTAATAACTTTTCTCCGCCAATCTTCATCCCATAAGTTCACTAGTTTACTGATGCATTTTCCCTCCAATCTATCCCGAGAGATGATGATATCCCTCATAATTTTCATGTCATAACTCAATGCCAAAGTACACAGGAAGGCCATCAAATCTAGCCTAATATCATGCATGTTAGATCTCTCCAGACTTATCCCCATTAAATCCATTAAACCTCCAGAGCTTGCTTTCTTAATTGTAGCAGCTTGCATGATGCTTCTTTGCCGCCTGTAAGCACGAGATCGCCTTCTGACCTCTGAGTTAATGTTCATTTTCTTTAGATGATTTACCATTAATGAAATATAGTTCATACATACATTGGTGATGGAACTAGGGGATAGAGCAATAGCTAAGTTCTCCCCCATGGATTTATAAGGTACCTTGGTCTAAGTTACAAGCTATATTTGCTTGAGAATCATCTAGTCTTTTTAATTTACAAAGAACATGAAAGACGTACACTTCTTCAAAATCTGAGACCAACTGTTGGATTCTCCACAATATTTGACATGGAGGGCCTTCCTTTGGTGTTGTTTTGGAGACCAGATGAAAGATCATAATTAATGAATCGCCAACTACTATTATATGTCTTATATTCAATTGATATCCTTGAGTCAAACCTTGCCAAAGTGTTGAGGCTTCCACTTGGTTATTTGATACCACCCCCATTCCCATGAATATA
Organism: Larix kaempferi; assembly: GCA_027924585.1. Taxonomy (NCBI): domain Eukaryota; kingdom Viridiplantae; phylum Streptophyta; class Pinopsida; order Pinales; family Pinaceae; genus Larix; species Larix kaempferi. The sequence continues at coordinate 1,448,222 of BSBM01000597.1, read as the reverse complement.
TATTCTTCATTTTTCCTTCGAGGTTGAAGAGCACCCCCCTCGCACCTACCAACCCTGATTTTTATTACCTTTTAATTTGTGTTCACATAAATTAATAACCTATCAATTTTAGTATTGTTAATAAATTGGAAAAGTTTATAATTAGATCATCCATACATATTATAAAAATAATGTTTAGCTTAATAAACACAATTGAATATACTTTGTTTTAACCAATTCCTCCTCAAAGATATTAGATACATTTTACATTATATAAATCATATAAAGATTCAATACTATATATCTTATTAATATTTGGATTTAATATTGATAAAAAAATAATTATTTCATATTTACAATATATATATATATATTTTAAAATTGCTCAAGTTACTAATAAACAAGTAAATTAAAAAAAAATTGTTTCTTTTTTATTTAAACATCTCTTATTTTTTTAAACAAAAACAAAGAATATTTTTATATAAAAGGGGGTTGCGGCCGAACCATCCAACCAAAAAGAGTAAAAAAATAGAGCTTGAGTTCAGATAGCTCTGAGTCTGGAATGACTATTTTTCTTGTTTTTATCCACAATTGTCTGTAACTGATTACATATTCAAAATGCCTAGTAGTGTATATCCTAATGAAACTAGAACAACAAAAAATATTTTTACAGCACATACATTAGAGAAAGATGTGGTAGTTTGAGTAACCTAGTGGTTTGGAGTGTTGGGGCTTGATTGCTTGATGTGGTGCTATCGAATTGTTGGCGTTGGGACAGGGTTGTCGGGGATGAGGAGCTGGTCTATGACCGATGGTTCAACCTTCTCCATTCCTTGCCAAGTTCTTGGAGAACATACTGACGAAGAAGCATGATGGTCCACTCGCCTAACCATTGGTGCGACCTCTCTTCTTAGGCATCTAAACTCTTCCTGTAGGTCCTTAATTACAATGCACTGTTGGCATCCACACCCACACAAACATTTCACCTCCACCTCCAGCAAAGCCACCTTTGATTTTTCCCTTTCCAATCTCCCCAGGGTCTCTTCGTTCCTTTGGTTGACTCGTCTTATTTCAGCTTCGGTTCTCTGTTCCAGATCATGTTGTCATCCCTCAAGATTAAACAAAAGAAAACAAATCTTTTCTTCTAAATACGCAATCCTCCTTTCATGCCATGCAGATGTCGGTTGTGTCCATGAGTTGGAGCCTGCGAATGCTCCAGCTTTGCACTACTCTTTGGATTGTGTTCGCCCGCCACTTGCTCTCTAGATTCCTTTGTTGCTGAACTCACGACGCTGCGGACCTGCTCACCACCTTCATCGAATACTCCTCATCAGAATGAATTTGTCGTTTATTAAGTTCATGTTTCGCTTGGATTCGCACATATCGTGGGAGAGATGAGTTGAAGGGCTCATCATTATTGGATGTGCATTTAAGGTTATCACATGCGACTCTGCAAACGATGATATGTTCCCCTTGTGCCACCTTACGACATGATTACAACAACTGGCACTTGTCAATTCCTCCACCACATGTTGTTTAGTGCTTGCGTCATGCGTCCTGACGATCGAGCTAAGGAATGGGGTGGAGTTGGATAGAGGTCCCAATTTTACAATTTCCAAGGTCAAAGGAGCAAACAAGGTTGGCTTGCAAGTCAGCCTCCTTGTTTTGATTCCTTAAGACATGAAAAGCTTCCATCTTGACTTCACTAGCACATCTAGCAAAAATTATAGCAATCAATCTATTGAGATAAGGATACGATGGCAAAGTTTTGCTCCTCGGGATTTTTATGATCAATTATGAATCCCCAACAATAGTCAGATCTTGGCGACCCCTTTCCAAAGCAAGGTCAATACCTTTCCACAACACCAAAGCTTCTGCCTAATTATTTTTTGCTATGCCCAACCCCAAAACAAAATTACATTCTTGTACTCCTTCGGAGTCAAGGAAGACCCCTCCCTCCTACCGCCCCCTTATTTAAACATCTCTTATACAAACCAATAAAACTTTTTTTTTTTCTAAAATATAACAAAAATCAAACTTAAAACTTAGTACAAATGACACATGCCCCTAGGTCTTCATAGAATTATTACCATGCAAAAGCTTTGAATGATTACAAAGTTCCCAAGGAGCCAATCACTTTTAAGACCTAAATCCATGCCAAGAAACACTCAATACAATCATTACCAGTTAATAATGAAAGATGGCATGTATGGTGTGACATTATAGTAAACGCCTCCACAACAACAATGTTCATCATGCAATGAAAGAATAAAACCCAAAAGTGGACACAACGTGCAACCTTTAAAACATAGTATATACCAAAAATTATTAAAATAGTCGCCACACCCCATGTGAATGGGCTGTCTTTCTTGCTTTGACAAATTACCCTTCGCCAAATTTTAAAAACCGAATACCCACTCTTATTTTTTTATTAATTTAGTTTTAAAACTCGCCAAATTTTAAAAACTGAATGCCCACTCTTATATTTTTATTAATTTAGTTTTAAAATAAAATTTAAAACCAAATGGCCGTTCTTAATTTTTTTTTTTTCATGGATCCCACACATTGAATGTTACTCTTATTTTTTTATTAATTTAGTTTTAAAATAAATTTTAAAACCAAATGCCCGTTCTTAATTTTTTTTTTCATGGATCCTACACATTGAATGTTTATATCTTATTTGTTATTTCAATAATTTTATTCAATAGTGAAATGAAATTTTATATTTTTTAATGAATTTAATTTCTATCTAACCATATGGTTCGATGAAAAAATAATAGATGTGAGGTATATGTAATTATTTCAATAATTTTATTCAATAGTGAAATGAAATTTTATATTTTTTAATCAATTTAATTTGTACCTAACCATATGGTTTGATGAAAAAATAATAGATGTGAGGTATATGTAAATGGTACACTCACCTGGCATTGACTATTGGGTTTCTTTTGGGTATTATTTGTATTATCGTATTATTTATATTATCAGTTAGATGATGAGGGCTTTATATCCTAAGTTAAGACATAGTTTTTTGTTTTAATATGAAAGCTCGGTTGAAACTTTGATTTTCTTCCTGAAAATAACAATTTGCAATTTGTTTTTCTCTGGAAAAAAAAGTAGATCAAATGATCTGGATTCAACATTACACTCATGGGTTAAATCACATAGGAAGCATAAAACATTGCCAACCTTTATCATTTGGATGATTTGGTTATATAGGAATAGTACTATATCTGAAGAGTCGTTTTCTTCCTTGCTCAAGTTGTTTTTAAAGTCATTGCCATGTTTAATTCCTACAACAAGCTAAGTATACCAATAACCAAAGTGTAAAGGTAGAATTATCAGGGGTATTGAAGAATCCAACAAAGCAACATGTTTTTTTGATGGAGCGGCAATGAATAGAAAATGTGCAGTAGGTGCTATATTGCTCATCAACAAACACCACTTCTTCAAATTAAAACTAAAGTGTGGTAAAGATTCAAACTCTTTGGAAATTTTTTTAGCTTTTTAGTGTCTCCTTAAAATTGTTGTCACTTTTGGAATTAACACATTGAGAATTTGTGGCGACTCTTTGATGGTTGTCAATTGGGCAAAACATCTCCACAATCTGTCTTTCTCCACTTTTCAGCATTGGTGCAAGAGAATTGAGACTCTTTTAAACTCCTTCTATAATTGGTCAATCGACCATATTTATAGAGAAATCAATGATGCAGCTGATGCCTTATCAAAAGAAGCTCTCAATGGTGAAGAAGGTCTTCTTATCTGGGAGGAATGGATATATAACTCTCTGTCTCATCAGGGATCTTCTCTGATCTTTGAAGATTAGTTCTCTTTAGATATGAATTTTGGTATTGACTCTATTTCAGTACTTGCTTGTATTTAGAACCTTGCAATATATGGTTGATAGTATCTCAGTTTTTTGATATGTTGGTTTTTTTATCCTAGTAATTTAGACGGAGCCAGTATAATATGTTCCAGATCTGTCTATGTAAGGAGGAGTACTTTTTTTATTTATCTAATAGCAAAAGTACATTTTTTTCTTCTTGAAAAAATGGTATTGTAATTTCAGTCTTTGCTCAAGAAAAAAGTTTTTTTAATTTTTTTTTAGCACATTAGCATGTGGTGTATAGGAAGAGGACTTTTCCCTTCCCATATGGTTCAAATCTAACCAAGGTACCTTGATAGGAAAGTTGGGGGTCTTTAAGCTCATTTAAGAACACATGTGAAATGTATGTAAATGTATACCTTTCAATTTATAGGGGGCTAGCCAGCAATCTCTCTCACTTAAGTGCTTTAAGGGTGAGAAGAATTGTACCAAACATATCAATTAGATCTAACTTGAATGGTTAAAAAAACAAGGGAGAAAGCTTCATTGCAGCTAAGTCCCTGCCAAACGAATATCAAAGAAGAGGACCATGTAGATGAGCAACTTGTGATCATTTTTCCATATGGATTAGCAGTTGGTCAATTATTTATCAAACAATTAGCAATTATTGATGAATAATAATGAGCTGCTTAGGGTTGCTTATGTTGATGAGGTCTATAGAGGAAAGGGTAACATACAATATTTCTCTTTTCTTGTTAAGTATGACAAGGATTTGGAAAGGGAGGTGGAAATATACAGGTTTAGGCTACCTGGGGTGCTGAAACTAATGAAAGGAAACCGAAAAATCAAAATCAGGCTTTGGTGTTCACAACAGGGAAGCAGTGTAGACAATTGATATGATCCAAGATAGTTATTTTGAAGAGATTCTAAAAATGCACAATATATTGCAAGAATTCACAGGATATTATGGTATCCAAAAGCCAACAATTTTAGGAGTCCGTGAACATGTATTCACAGGTTCTGTATCCTCCCTTGCTTGGTTCATGTCTACTCAGGAGAGGTATCAATGGTTGGTGATCTGTCAGAGAGCTACCAGGAAAGCTCTGCTAAGTGGGTTAAGCTCGAAATGGACGATGTGGACCGACGATGCGACAATGGGACAGGAGCCTTAAGCAAAAGCAACGGGTTGATAATAAATAAAGCTCTGATAAGCATAGTGGGCCAGGAGGGCCAGGTGGCATAATGAGGAGCTTTCACAGTGTACTGTGTCCTGCCAACCACTCGAGGTGTAAAATTTTTTATTTTTTATTTTTAAATTGTCTTAAAATTAATTGAAAATTTAAATCCTCCTACAAACATATATGTCAAATCCCATGCGTACTTCGCCAATGAAAAAACCCCTTTTTTAAAATTAAAATATATATTTTAATTTTTTTAGAAAATTCAGTTTAATAAACTATTTTATGAAACATTGCAAAACATTATCCCAAACAACATAAAAAATTAAACACTAATACAAAGTCAAAGAGTTTTAACTTCCCATTGAAAAATGTAACCCGGACTAATAATTATTATCCCCCACCTAACTTTATATTATTGAACAATTAACTAATCCCATACCAGGGTATACCTTATTCAAAAAATCCTTTACATTTTTTACAAAATTTTCCCCACATATATATCATAATAAATTTTAACATTATAAATATCTTATCATCTACCATTTTGAAAGTGAGAAGTTTGTTTCTTGTTATTCAATAACACGAACAAAGAGAATATTACAGTGGTTGTTTGTTACATATAAGAAATATTAACTAGCCTTTTACAAATATTGCTTTTTAAAAAAAACAGGCATGATAGATCCTATATGACTCACATGAGCTATGAGCTCAAAAAGCGATAAAAAACAGAGCATATATAACATGATAAAAAAACAGAGCACATATAACATATTCAAATCAATCCTTAAGGGTAGGCCTAAATCCACTAACAGAACCAAAATAGTGCAAACTACGGTAACAAAAAAACCGCTTCTAGAACATGTTGTCCAAAAGTCATTGAAGATTAGAACAAATGAATCCAAGCATAATTAATTTGCCCTCAATATTCATACTAGTAAGCCTACAGTGATCCCTTTGAGATCACATGATTGTCCTTGATCTCTTCATAGTGCAATTGACCCTCTGACAATCCAATTACTTATTTGGATAATAAATCTACTTCATAATTGAATTGTTTGATTATTTGAAGATGTGCCTGTAATTTAAGAAGTTAAACTTGGCCTAAAGCTCCCTGATCCTTTGCATCCATTTAACCAGAAAAAATACACCCTTATTCCCACCACTCAAATTCTTCACAATGAAAATGTTTATTTGTACATAAAAAGCACATATATTATTAATATATTTTTATATGAATTTTGTGTTGTGAGTTTGTTTGAAAATTTAAAAAGATTCCTTTCATTTTGAGGTTTTAAACCCATTTTTTTTTCTTAAGTTAAATTATTATTATTATTATTATTATTATGAATAATTTAAATGTTAGATGTTTTATATTTAAAGATTATATTAGTTAGGGATGACATGAGTGGGTGGGGTTATACTAAATCCTAGGGGAATCCAAAGACCAAGTTTGCTAGGGGATTAGGAACAAAAACAAATAAAGTAGTTGAATCTCTTGCTTTGTTCAAGGGCTAAAACTTTTGATGATAGAATGAATCAGAGACATCATAATTCTAGGAGACTTGATGAACACAATTAGAGATCACGTGCAAAATAAGGCCCTGTCTAATCTTCGTCTCTCCAAATTATTTAAAAGAACTTCTCAATTGCTGGGCAACTTGTCTTACATGCAATTTTTGCATGTTCTAAGGGAGAACAATAAGGATGCCTATGCTATGGCCAATTTGGCATCGAAACTAGACAAAGGGACTCTCCAAACTTTCAACGGAAATGAGAACATTGTTCATTTGCTGAAAATTCAAGTTGATGAAAAAGATGTGGGATAGAGTTCCTCCGCTCGCCCAAATGCATCTCAACCTAATTACCAAGTCCCTCAGGATGACAATTGATTAATAGTTCATGTTTTTTACTTGTTGTTTGATGTTGCATCAGTATGTCAGAATTTTCAGTTATAGAAGGTTCATTAATAGGATTATTAAGTTGTTAGTAGACTCTCATAAAAGGATTTAGGCTTGGTTTACAAGGAGATGCACTCTACTATAGGCAAATTTTGAATTTTGAAATGTATTGGAAATCTTTCTTCATTTTTAATATAAAAATAATCTATCCACTCTTTCATATATATATATATATGTAGAAGGTTCATTAATAGGATTATTAAGTTGTTAGTAGACTCTCATAAAAAGATTTAGGCTTGGTTTACAAGGAGATGCACTCTACTACAGGCAAATTTTGAATTTTGTAATGTGTTGGAAAACTTTCTTCATTTTTAATATAAAAATAATCTATCCCACTCTCATATATATATGAATGTTAAATATTCAATGTTTGATATTTTATACGGTTATGTTTGACTTTTAATTTCAAATCCACTTTACTTAAACTAAAACTTTATATTATTATGTCCCTGACATTTATTTTTTGATCGGGCGTATTAATCCAGAGAGATTCATTCCAAATTTTTGCTTCCTACTAAACTTTTCACATAGTCTGAAAGAATTTTGATTATTTTGATTTATTTAAATAACATTTTTCACAATTTCCATTGGCTCTGTGCGCCATGATGTAGGCATGGGGCAGTGTGCCCCAAGCCCCGACGACGTGCTTCCGTCATAGTTGGTTCAGTCTGGGGGTACTAGTTTGCAAGGCCATTAATGTTGGTTCACGGTAGCCAGTATGGAGCAAGTATGGAGGGCCATGCAATGTGTAAATGCTTTGTGAGGACGGACGGTCGAGCGAGGGTTCTAGATTATGAGCTCTACCAGCTCTCAATTTCTTGACTAATTCAACAATTTAAGATTTACAACAGTGATACTGGGAATGTTTTAATGGTATCGGATGGATGGCGACTGGAGGGAGGGTTTATTGAGCTTTCTAGGGACTCTAATGGTTTTACTTGGAAAATTTTCGATGGGTGGTTTGTTCTGTTCCTTTGGGGTGGTAGCTGGTGCCAGGACAGTGGTCGAGAGCTTCGTCTCGGTTTGCTGGTGTGATTGTGTTGTGGCACGTTATTGGTGTTTTCGACTTTCGTGGTGGTTTTTGCTTGTAACCTTGGCGGTGCACATTTTGACTTGTATCTGCGGTGGCGTGGATTATAAGTCTTGTGTTTGTACAAGGAACCGGTTGTCAGGTATGTTCTTCCTATAAAATAAGAAAATTATGTTGTTTGTCATACAAATTATGTTGTTTGTCATGTATGAGAGGAAACCTGCTGAATACAATTGCTGAGGAGCGAATTATCACCAATGAGGAGCTTGAGGCCGACCTTCAATCTATTTTTGATAATGTCTGCAAACTGGAACTAATATATGGTAAGAATTGAACAATTACACACAGGGAGCTTTGATTTCTCATTGAATCCCTATATTCTGGTTTTAGCATTGTAAATAACTGAAAGCTGAGTCAGATTTTGTACTATACTATAAACTCAGTCATATGGAACTACGATCTATATTAGTAGAATCCAGAGTATTTTTAAAAATCAGTCGAGTGCATGATCGTGCAAAGGTCATATAACAGGTGTATAGCGATTTAAGTTATGATCACCTCTCTTGGCGGAGATGGCATATCTCAGGCATAGATATGGTGATAAAAAACTATGATCAATGTATAAGCAGAGATATCATTCACGCTAGAACCAACTATTTGGATGTAGGGTATAACAAATATCGGTGATGATCTGTTTAAAACGAAAATGCCAATAGTAATCACATATAAACAAATAATGATCACTCCTTTAGTTGCTTATGCCTCAGTGTTTACTCAGTCGATCAAAAGATCAGACCTCGAACATAGAACCACTATAAATGTAGAGATCGCCTTGAGAAATCGGTAGATGACTGTCGTCCGGAGAAATCAACAGTTGTATAGGCTCGTTAAAGTTTTGGAGACTAACATATAGTGCTTGTGTCCAAAACAAAGCCATTTCCCCTTACATGAAAGTGATCCCAATCGTAGGTATGTAACTGTTCTACCTTATGCACAAATGTTTTTTTCAAATTTTAACTTCTTAAAGGTGCATTTTAACGTCCGTCCAGACCAAGGGATGCTACCAGACTGTAATAGCAGTAAGATCTATGATTTAATATCTCTGTGACTATTCAACAGTAACCTTGGGAAGTGAAGTGTTGAAATGAAAGGAATCTAGAAGCAGTGCAAAGGTATAGAGGAAGCTAAATAGGATGAAGCTAGTTTATAAGAATAGATTAAATTAAAGAAGAGTCTTAGCTGAAGAATTTAGAGATTTGTTGGAGAACGCAACTGGATTTTACTATTTGCTATTTGCGGGAAAGAAAAGCCCAGGTGATTGAGGGAAGATTTTGGTGGACAAATGGAATTGTTTCATTGTCTTAATGAATGAATCTCATCAAATTCCTTTTATGGTCAAGTGTTTTTTAAATATAAACACTTATGAATCTCATCTATCAAGTAATTTTTATGGTGGTTTATTTTTTTTTATAAACGCTACGAAATATAAAGGCCTTACGGTCAACCCTGCGCAGATTTGGACGCATAAAGTTTACTATTTCGAATTTTATTCATAAGCAAAGATTCAACTTAATTACGGAGTTATAAACAGAAATTTAAGAGCAGAGATGTTACACTTATATTTTAACAAAAATAGTCCAAGAAATTGGCTACGTGCGAGCAATTTAACCGTAGGCATCCACTGCATTTTTAATATGTGCAAGCAATTTAATCGTAGGCATCCATTGCATTTTTAATATTGCACCTATGCATGCATTTGCATTGTTTTGGGTCTATTTAGGAAGCCATTTCTTTTTTTATGTAATGGTTCAATGGTAACTTGCGCAGAATTTGAATGGGTCGTTAGTGGCTACCCATCCTATTGTTATGAGTGGATGAGAGGGAACACCACAAGTGCATGAGCATTTGAACGTTGGGGAACATGGGAAAGTGCCAAAATGCATATTTCGATCACAATGTAGAACGAGTTGAAGAATCAGCGAATAAAGTAGTTGAATTTTGCGACCAAAAATGGTGGTGGCAGCTTCAATTTGTTGACAACGAGAATAAAGTAGTTGAATTCTGCGACCAAAAATGGCGGTGGCAGCTTCAATTTGTTGACAACGATAGACAAAAACAGAGATATAATTTATAAAGGTGGGTAGATTCTACAGAGATCTGAGAATTAAAGAATTAAAATCTTATGTTTGGATGTTAAAAGCTAGAGTATGTTCTCAAATATTGTGCTAGTTTCATTGTAGGAAACAAGAACCTTGATAGTCAGTATCCTGATTGAGCTGGATGCATCCTTTTCCCTGTCAAAACTAACCATAGTATCGACTACCTTTAAATGCCCTAGTTGAGGTGGATGCATTATTTTCATTGTCAAAGCTAACCATTGAGTGCAAGCACGTTTCTAAAGCTAAGTTTCTTGCTAAAGCGAAAAAAATTTCATGTTGCTCAGAGGAATTTGCCCAAATGCTAGTCTCCTCTTCAACCTCAGATATCCCACAGAACTTTGCATCATGCAAATAACCAGGTCATTAGGGTCATTTGGTCGATAGTGAGCTTGTTATTCTGCCATGCTAGTGGGGAGGCATTGAAGTCAAAGGAAGGGTTGATCTAGGATTCATAAATGCTTGTTTTAGAACCAATTGAATTAGTATGAATCAACTCTTAGCGATGCAATTAACGAACCTTAAATGGCTCCTTTCATTCTCATTAGGGGGTAATGAACCAGTCATACTGGATTAGGGACCTACGACAACCGTGTGGATGTGGAATTAATGCCCAAATGCCATTTAAAAAATTAAAAATGGTATCCAGTATTATGTTTTAATATATTAAACGAGCTATCAAAATGCATTATCACATCAACATAATCTATTAACAGACCTAAGAAAACAATATACAACGCATATATTGATCTAACGTTTGCATTAGCTCCTGAATTTGCTAATGCAAATAAGAAGCTGTACAAAACACCTGGGTCGCGCTTCCAGCATAGTACTGCCTATGGGGAGTCGAATGAAATTGTCTTTGGGAAGGAGCCTTTATTCTGACTACGTCGTTTCACATTCTTTAGCCTGCATGTATCCCGAACAACTTAGATCTCCTTACTCTCCTCTATTTTCACATTCTTCAGCCTGCAGGTATACCCAATGGCTTTGATCTGGCTATGGCATAGAATGTAGCCTGAATTATTCTTTAGCTCAAATATAAAAACACATTAAATGTATATTCACACCATCTCAAAAGAAAAATGAAAACAAAAACATGAAATGAATATCAAGTAGGACATAGGCATGCACAGATGATTTCACTCATGCTCCTGGGGGATTAACGATGGTAGCTTCAGGCAAGCAAATGTAGAGCATGCACAAAAGCATTGCGAGTTGTAATGCATGCAAACACATTACAATATTCAACATGGAGAGCTCAAAATTTGTATATGAGACGTCTTCTTGGTCGTATTCAATAGGTGAGCTTCATTATTATTCACGTTGGTTGTTTTCAAGCGGATTAATATTCATATTGGTCATATAATATTGAATGCGTCATTGTTATTCATGTTGGTTGTTTCAATGCGGACTGAGGTCATATGATGGTTCTGTATTAAATTGGTTCTGTGTAGTTTATAAGACATGAATTCAAACACACTTTATAGATAACACAAAATATACATTAATAAATTAATTTTATGTATGACACATGTAAACTGGAATAATAATTCAAAAAAGTTATGTTTTCTACTTGGTGATGCTCATGCACATTTATGGCCTTTGGAGGTTGGAAGGCCAAGACCAAATTCTTATGTATTCATTTTTAATTTGTATGTATTTCTTTTTTATATTAAATGAGTATGTATTTCTTTTTAATTCATGTATGTATTTCTTTTTATATATATTTATATATATATTTATATATTAAAATTAATTACAACATTATAATTAATATTTTAATTCAAAAATATTTAATAATAAGTTTATAGTTCATAAAAATTAATTGAAAAATTTATTAAGTGAAATAAAGTATCTCTCATTCTTATTAACTGAAATAAAATTACCATAATTAGTATTGAGTGAACTAATTAGGAAATGCAAAAAAGCTAAAATTGTACTAAATGGACTAATTAGAAAATGCAAAAATTTGTAATTGAGTTTACTAAGAAAACTGGACTTGAGAGCATAAAACAACATCCCTTCTTTGGCAAGGGCAAGTGGCAATGTCAGGGACATTGCCACTTCGTAGCTCTTGTTATTATGAGCAATTTACAACATTTTTCATGAGGTGTTTTATATTTTCATTTTTTATAATTTAAAAACTCTGTCAATGTTAAATATTCTATGTTTTTGTCAGTGTTACATATTCTATGTTTTGATATTTTATTCGATTATGTTTAAAATTTTATTTTTATTTTTATTTTTTAAGTAAGAAGCAACATTATATTAGTTTAATAAAAAGAGGAAATTTATAGTTGATTGCAGGTTTTTTTAGGAGTAAGAAAACATAATTTCTTCTAGTGTTGAAATATCAAAACTGATTCCAGAAGGTTCAAAATTTTAACATTATCAACCCCAAAGACTTGAAATAAAACATAACAGAACCAACTCATAACTTAACCAAGATTGTACCAAACTTACCATAACACTAACTAAAACAACCAAAAGACTAACTTACCCACAACTAACTCCAACTAGGTCGTGGAGGTAGGAATGCGTCACCCGAAGGATCATATCAATAAGAATTCGAGAAGCCATCATTACAAGAGCACTAAGCAGGATAACATCTAGGTGTGACGAGCTGCTAGCATGTTGACAGAAAGCCTAGCTGTCAAAATAGGAGATCGAAGAAGAAATTATGGCATCCATTTGCTCCATTTTATAGTGCATATTCTGAATGTCTCGCCCGGTCTCAAATAGAAAATTTAAATGAATCTCAAATGGACTGACATTATGAGAAGGATTGCCAATATTCTCAGTAGAGAATTGCTTTTGCGAAGGCTCGTTTAGGTTAGTCGTCGACTGGTTGTGAATCAGCTTATCATCATAACATTGACCACTTGTAAGAGACACTTTGGGAGAAGTTGGACCATATTCAAATCCTAACGAATTCCCTTTTTCATCAAACCATTCCACACGACAACCCCACTGCTTTATGCCAGAAGTATTCTATAACGAATTCGACATATTATGTATAGCCTCCAAAGAAGCCGTCTCAGCATGAATTGGAGACTAGACTGTAAGAGTAAGTTCCTCGAAAACACCAGGTACACGGAGTCTGCAACCCCTATCATGCTTGGAATTCCCACGATGCCTAAGGCAGGGCATGTAAAGCCGAAGTGCGAGCACTAGAATAAGATAACGAGGCTAGAGATGAGAAGGATGAACCAAATCCATCTTCTTAAAAACCCATAGAACCTCGCCATGATTGCCAAAGGACTGGCCACATGCGAGAATTGAAATATCCTTGTAGTCTTGTAGAGCTACGAAATTCACCATCCGAATTGGATAGCCCTCGCCATTAAGCCCAATCCCATATGAGTACATTTTTGATCTGATGCGTAAGGAGAACAACCAGAGTTTGCTCGTGAGAACGTAGGAGTACTTAATGATGGGATCGTAAGCCGCGACGAAAACATGAACGCTAGGTGGAATGTGTCGCCACCTAGCCATGCCGCCCAACATCCATTCCATTTTTCGTGTGGACACTTATCATCCCATCCAGGGATTTTATCTAATTTTGTTAAATATGCACTAGGTATTGACTTATTTAGTATAAACATATTAATATATTACTTACTAGGCTTCCTCAATGCAAACAATTATTACAAACTCTGGCTGAATACTGGAACTGGAACCAATACTCGTAGTGAGTTAATTTCTCTTTGGCTTCTCCTTCGTTTTGCTCTATCAAAGGAGGTATCCAGTCTCCATGTGTTGGGTGATTCAATAGTTATTATAATGTGGGCATCATAATTTTCATCCATCAATGTGTTGATGCTTTCCTATTGGCTGAAGGAGACTCGTGCTCTTATTTCTAGGTTTGAAAGTATTACTTTCACACATGTTTATTGGGAACTAGATCAACAGGCTGATGAGGGAGCAGTATAAGGAACAACCAAAATGCCCCCAGTCACCGGAATCCAACAGATCAACAATTGCCCAAATTGCAATTTTCGTTGCTCAAATCTCGATTTCGACAATTTGGGTAGTTTTAAAATCATGCATTTAGTCTAAGACCACTCATCGTGATTGCTGAAATTGCAGCATTGTCGAAATTGTAATTTTCAGACCAGATTTAGACCGGAATTGGTTAAAAAGCCACCAGAAAAATGAGGTGCTTTAGTTTGTTTTTATCCTACGCGGTTGATGAGCTATCAAAATCAGCTTTATCTACACTGGAGGACTTATTTTTTTGGGAGGAATGGTGTGACGATCGACGACTTTCCCATGGGTCTAATGATTTATTTTTGAACCAGTCTTCTTTCCTATTCTACTTTATATATTTGTATTTATTATACTTTTTGCGGCTGTATATATCTTTTTTGCAGGTGATTAGCCTCATCGCTTCCAATGACTTATTGGAATTAAGTCTGTTGATGTGCTCCGATATGTTCTGAATCTTTTGTTGTCTCAGATGTAGACGGTTTATGTGTTTGGGAAGTAATGCTGGTTATTCTGTTTGGAACTGTTGTGTCTCTGCCTATTGTTAGGCTGGTTGTCATCTTTTTTTTTTTTTACTAAAACGGTTATAGAGCTTTTTCAATTAACATCTGGCTAAACAACCGCCAGTGGCTTTACATTCAAAATTTCTGGTCTGTCCTAAGCATAATTTCAAATTCTTTACAACCATATTTTCCAAAATTCCATAATTTTGATCTTGGTTCGGTCTACCAGGAGTTGAGAGGGACAATATTCTAAAAAGGAGGACGATCTGGAAGCCATCTCGACCCGATCTGCTCCCTTTCCATTCCATTGAACGCAGACTGAGAGAAGCTCAGCGTTTCCTGCAGCAAATTTCAGCGATACTTGGTGGAGATATATGGAATAATCTGTCTGATATAGTTACAAACTTTTGACTTCATCTAATTTAGAAAGGAGAACCATTGATTCCCTGAGATATCCATTGCTGGAAAGGTGAATGACCATGCTGGGGATGAATCCTCCTGGAGGACGCCAATTGATGCCCAGATCCAGTACTTGGAGAACCCTGGTCATGAAACGATCTCTGATGCAGATTAGTCTCCTGCACATTGTGCTTCTCTCCTGCGCAGGAAACAAAGTGCTTATTGAAACCAAGTTTCACTTTGGCATTCCAGGTCCAATCTGTTCCACCACTGAAACTAAGGAATGGGCACGTTGATGATGTTTCCATTAAGCCTGAGAACTCCTTTGCTCAACTGGACTCCCAAATTCGCTTCATGATCAGCTAGCTGGTTTAGATGCCGGAGGACATGGAAGAACTTCAGTTCTTCGAAGGCTTTCATCTGTAATGTGACTTTCCTGTAGAATTGGGTCAGCTCCATATTATTTGGGGCCTTCTTCAGGATGAGAGCTTGGATGATAATGCAGGAGTCACTTATTATAGTGAGCTTCTTAATGGAAAGCATTCTTGCCTGATTAAGACCCTGCCAGATAGCAAGGATTTCAGCAGCATTGTTAGTTTTATTACCCAGTCCCCAGGAGAAGTTGAAAATGTTCCTCCCGGTATTGTTAATCAGAACTCCTCCACTTCCCGCAGGCCCTGGATTGCCCTTTGAGGCCCCATCCACCTGCAATATGTGCTCATTCAACGAGGATCTCGGCTGGTTGTCATCTTTAGTACAAGTGGTATTTCCATTTTGTTTCCCATATTTTGATGAGTCATAGTATTTTCTCTTTATCTATTAAAGATATGTACTGTTTCGCCAATGGTTTGGCTGACTGTTCCAATGGTTTGGCTGACTGTCTAGCTATACTGACTGTTTATTTCTGGCTAGTGTGAGCCTCTAATATGTACTCTCTTTATACTATTTATTTAATTAATGGTATGCTAATTTCCATTAGTGAAAAAAAAATATTGCTTACTAGGTATTGACTTATTTAGTATAAACATATTAATGTATTGCTAATTTTTTTATAAAATTAGTTCATATTTATATTAATTTTAGTTTTATTAAATATTAAAAAAATTAAAATTTTGATTTATACATGATTTTAAAATATAAAAATTCAATGATGAATATTAAGAGATTTAATCGGTTTTAATACTTCTAAATATTCAATTTAAGATGGATTTAAACTCGTAAATTATATTCAGACGAATCAAACAAAAAAATATATAAAATATAATAGTAACTCATAACTCATAAATTGTTTATATTTTTTCCCTGGAATAAATTGTTTATATTATTATGTACATATCAAAATATTATATTTTTTTATATTTTTTCCTTGGAATAAATTGTTTATATTATTATGTACATATCAAAATATTATATTTTTATTATTCTAAAATACTCTTTAAATTATTTCTATCTTACTGTATTTAAAAATAAAATAATTTATAAAAATAAATATCAATGGTGATTTGTAATTGTTTACCCTGTCTATGCCATTACATTTAAGTAAAAATAATTTATAAAAGTAATACATTTTAATAATTAAACAATTTATTATTATAAATATTAACATCAATTTAGGCGAAAAGATATATAAAATAAAAATATTTAAAATATCGAATCGAATGAAAAATGATATTATACCAAGTTAGTGAGAAAGACGTTCAATCCTTTTTCACCTTTCAACAACAGTCTAGTTTTAACCCACGGTTAAAAGTTTCAAACTCTCTGCAACAACAGTCTAGTTTTAACCCACGGTTAAAAGTTTCAAACTCTCTGCACGTTAAAAATAGAAAGACAGAAGAAAAGACCGAAGTCTCCTCTCAGAATCACTGTATAATTATATTAGCTCATCGGGCAGCTATTGTACAGCACATTGGGCACATTGTTTTCAGCCCAAATTCTACTCATTCATTTACATTCATTTATGTAATCGAATTTCCCCGGAAACCCATCTCGCAGGCCTCGATATCTCCGGGTTTCTGCGATCCAGGAGTCTTCTCCGTCATCAAAAACTTCATCTATGTTCCAAATTGTCAATTTGAAATCCATCCTGTGGTGGGTTTTCGGATCGGCCGCGGGATTCGATTTCCCCACCTTTTGAAACCCCCGGTGAATTGAACCGTCGGCCTGCGAGATGGACGATCTACCCAATTTGCTGCAGAGGGACTATGGTCTTAAACCCCAAGGCAAAGCGGCGCCAATGTCCACGCAGAGGAGCACCCAGGCGAGGATTTCAGGTATTCCGAGTGTTTATGACGATGTATTCGGGGGTCCGCCAAAATTTACAGCGCCATCATTCGCTTCGCAGAATCAAGAAGGGTATGATGATATATTCAGGACCTTTTCGACCCCGATCAAGAATTCCTCTGTCCCGGTGTTTGATGCGCCTGTGTACGATGATGATATATTCGAGGGTTTGAAGGGTATTAGGAATGCCGCGGTTCCATATGACGATGTATTTAGCGGGGCATCTGCTAGCGGGGACCTGAGCTCTGCGCCGTTTAAAGATCTTTTGGAGCCGAAGAATTCGAATTCACAGCGATCTGGTGGTAAACCGGGGAGTTCAGGTTTTGAGGATTTGATTCCGGGTTTTGGCAACAGCGAGCCTGCGAACAGGACACGGTATGGTGTTTTGCCGAATTCTGTTCTTTATCATTTTGATTCGTCGGACGTTTTTCGGATTTAGGTTTTGCTGTTTTGAGATTAGCCGGCTGTTGTTTGCTAATTGAGTTTCAGTGTTTGGGTTTGGGAATTGAGCCTAGACGAGAACCAAGTGCTTCTCCCTACTTGGTGTCTGTCTGTGTTTGCAATATGAGGGACACTGCAGAGATTTGAACTTGTGCCCCCTTGCTGACAATTGCTGCCCAATTGCTATCTCATTAAATCCCACTTTGTCCTATATGTGTGGTTGCAACTCATTTGGCAATTGCAACTCAGAGACATTCTGGCCAACACTTTCTTGTCTGTGTGCAATGACCACATACAATACATTTTGCCGACCATCAAAATCATATTGCTAGATTTTAATAATTTCTGCCCAATTCTGTTTCGTAACTGTCTCTCGATTGTCATTTAAAATTGTTATCTTCCAGCTGCTAGGGCAAGCGTGCTTGGCTATGAGATATTGCTATACACTCTGCGGACATTTCCTGTAATTCAAATATCATTGTAAACCTATTTAGAAAAATCAGAAATTGAAATTGAGATTTTATTAATCTCCATGAATGATAAAAAATGTCAAGGAACTCTAGAGTACAGCATATACAGTAGCTATAAAGTAAGTGCATAACACATCTCTGAGCAAAGAGAACGGTAAAAATAAGTTAACTCTAAATCTAAATAAGTAACAGTAAAGCATGGTTAGCAAAAATGGGGTAGACCAAAGCAATAAGAAGCTTCCCGCAAAGTTAAACGAGAGCTAATCGCTCTCATCTAATTGGCCTGTAATAGAGATGTCAACTCCATGGGCCTGTGGAGTAATACCCTCAGGTGAGTGGTCTAGGCAAATGGAGCCCTGTCAGGTAACCCTTGGTGGACTCAAAACTCTCCCGCTGCTGCTTTTGAAAGATGTCAAAGACAAAGCAGAGATACGCCGAGCATTTAGACTCTAGAGCTGAGAAATCAGAGAAACTGACAACTGCTTGATGAGAACATCTTTTAGGTGGACATGAATTTCTATGTCTGTGCAATATGATTTACGATTTCAAAGCCTAGACGTTTTCCCATTTGCTAACGAATATCTAAATTGTCAAGGCTACACACCACAATCTTCATTGCAACTGCTTCCTACTAGCATCACAAAAAAATAACATGTGCATGCACTGTGCGTGTTTCAAATGAGGCATCAACATTGATGAGCAGTTGCTAGTGGGTAATTGCTCCGAGAATAGCGATGTGCATCTATGGCCCAGTACGATAGAGATGTTACGTTTGTCACATGGGTAATGCTTACATCATCATGTCATCTTAAAAAAAAATATTACTTATAACAAATAATAATAGTAATACTATATTCTAGCCAAATATAGATACAAAAGAAAATAAAAATATCTATAGAGAGATTTGATATGTATACCTAATATAAAAACTGCTATATAAAGAGATAAAAAGAAAAAATACCTAATTTACACATAAACAGAGAAACTATAGATATGATATTTACATAGAAGTATTGTTGCAGTTCAAATGTAAATATCTCAATGACAATCAAAATCGTAGTTTTGCATATCCATATATGCATAAGTTGTGAGTTCTGAGTTCTATGGAGTTGAGTGAGACTACAACCGGCCTAGATACATCTTAAATGATAACAAATTTTACACCTGAAGAGATTTGATCCCTCTTTGTGCACGATAGATTTGGAGTCAAGATGGATCTATGCCAGTACATAGAACAAACCTATAGAAGAGAAGAAGTATTATCTGGTATCAAGTTTATACTGTTTTTAGATGTCTGGGAATGTGTTTTATGACATCTTGCAAATTGCAAGTGGAAACACAACATTCCACTTTTTTGTCTATGCATTGCCACTCCAATTGCAACCTAGGTCACATGGTTTGGGTTCGAATTCAAGGTCGGCAACCATTTGATTCGGTTTGAATTCAAATATTTCGATGAGGTTTGGATGAGGTTTGCCATTAGATTTGTCTATATTCATTTTTTTATATAAATATTAATTTTAAAATGAAATATAACATAGAATAATAAAAAAATCAACATCAATAAACACATATGAGTATTCGTAAGAATCACGATCAATAAACAATGAACTCTTTTGGGTATCGTCTTGACTGTTGATCACTATACAGACCTACTGTGCTCTTGTTTGATTGTTAGTCTTTTACGGTAACAAGAGAGAAACAATATCCTTATGGGAACCGATATGAACGCTTGGGGACGTGGTGTTTTGTTTATCCCGTCGCAGTAGACATAGATAGTCTTCATTTATGTGCGTGCCTTTCCCTAGTATAATTATGTTAACGTTAGCCTTTTTCATCTAGCGATTTGTTATGGCTACATTCATCCCACTCCCTTGTGTTGGGTTTGTCGACTCCTTGTAATAGGATCCTATTGTTTATCTTCTCTTTATATTTTATATTTATGGCATCCTATCAATTATCTTTTGTAAATCATTGTGTTTCCCTAGAGTCCTATTTTAATATATTTGATACTCCTGGGAGTCATATTTGTCAACTCTTTAAAATAAGTGATTAATAAAAGGCTTTATAAAGACACATTCACATTCTTTGACACCCTCCGAACCTACCGCACACTAGACACTTTGATTAATTGAAGGAACATGCACACAAGCGACACATTCTTGAAGATAGGGAAAAAATCACAAAATACCTTTTGATAGGGGACAAAAAATCAAGTCTATCATTCTTGGTGATGCATGGTGGGACAAGGACCAATACCTTTTGTGGTTTATAGAACCAATCCTGACCATGATCAGTACATTTGACATAGATATGCCTTGCTTGGGGGAAGTCTATGAAAACTTAGATAGTATGCTAGAGAGAATAAGGTAAATTATCAAGGCAAGTGGAAGTGACCCTTTTGAAGTATTTTACAATGAAATAAAGGACATAGTTACCAAAAGGTGGAATAAAATGACCACATCATTACACCTTTTGGCCTATGCATTGCACCCCAAATATCATGATTCATGAATGGTTTTGATTATAAACTTCGAATATTTAAAAATTAAAAAAATATTATGATATTTTTTGTACTTGGCGTATCCTGGGCCTATCTGGATCCTGGCTTTTTCAAAAATCTGGTGGATTTGTGTCCGTATCCTGGTACCCTAGGTTCAATCATGCAACAAGAAGTCAAGGTAATGAGCAGCACAAGGGGTCCAATATTTTTTCTGAGTTTATCCATTATCATCTTTCCAACTCCCACACAATTTCAGGCACTGTTAGTTATTATTTGGACAACATTTTCTTCTCCAACTTCAAGAATGGCTTCCTCTAAAATCCTGAAAATATATTCAGAAATCTTTTTATGCCTGCTGCATCAACTACCTTAAAAAATAATATCCCTCTAGGGCAGTAAATTGACACATTAATTAGCAGCCTATGACACATATATGACCAACCATCTGATAAAATTGTGCACCCTGTTTGTTTCCAAGACTCTTTGATCTTATTCAATCTTCTTGTCACCCTTTCTTTTGACCTCTTGAGAAGAGTGGTCCTTAGTGTCTTGGAATTGGGAGGTACATATCCTTTTCCAAAATCTGCAATTTTCTTACATGCATGGATAAAGGAAGGGATTCAGGCCAGAATAAATGGGAGAGCAGATTCAAAAAACATGTCAGCCACAGCCAATTTCTCGCTTCTGTATGGGCTTCCAAAGAGAGTTTCATGTTGCTGTCTCTCTTGATTTTGTTGTCTTAGATGAACTTTCAGTGCCAACCATGCTAAGAGAAAATATGGGAAAGGGGCTGTAAGTCATTGTAATCTCTATTGCAATGCACCATTCTTTGTTTTCTTTCATTGCCATGGCCTTTTTTATTATGTCATAATCCTTTTCAAGTATCTCCCTGAGCTCTGCAGACACCACAGGGCAGCCAACAATGCCACCTTCTTTACCATTATCAATAGAAAGCAGGTGGTCCCATCACTCTTGCTAAAGTCCCAACAAACTCGTTGTTACATAATTTGCATTCAGATGCCCATCAAGTTTCTCAACATGTTTCTATGCTTCTGCTGTTGATTTTGGAGGTACCATAACAAAAGTTTTTGTATTGTTTGTTTTTGTAAATCATGTTTTAGAATATGTTTGTCATTTTGCAAGATTGGTTTGTTTTCCTATTATGGTTCATAAAATTGGAACAGGCTACATACTAGTCTAGACTCTAGACCCTAGAGGCTACAGCTACAGCCTACACTTATTAAATCAGCATAGATCCATCTTAAACCCGGATCTATTAAGCACCGAGAGAAATCCAATTTCTTGAGGTGTAAATTTTTTCTTGCTGTGTAAAAAATTTAAGATAAAAAAATTTACACCTCAAGAAATTGGATCCCTCTCGGTGCTTAATAGATCTAGGATTAAGACGGATCTATGTTGGCTTTAATTTTTTATTTTATTTTATGAGCCGGCATGGATCTTTTTAATTGCTTTTAATTTTTGATAAGCTATGAGCCGACATGAAGCTTTTTAATTACTTTTTATTTTTGGGAATGTTACGTTTATATAAAATCTGTAACAAAAACTGAATACAAAATTTCTAGAAACAACCAATACTCCGGTATGCTGGTTTAAACATTAAACTTACAAGTTAGTAGTTACTAGTGAGCTTGAAGGATGAAGCACAGGTTGTCCAGGGACCATAAGGACCAGAACAGTGAAGCTCCTTGGCCAACTAAAAAAGCAGTGATCACTGAGTTGGATGTTGATCTGTCACTCTGATTTCTACTCTGTCCTTTGAGTTTGAAGTTTGCATTTCATAAGTTCAAACTTCACAGTAAGTCAAACTGTTAACACTGGTTACTGAAGAGAAATGCTGCCTGCACATGCTTACAGCCACAGTACTGAGGTGAGAGCAGTTAGAATTTTAGAAAATTATACTGTTATACAGTATACTCGCCCAAGCAGCAAGCCCTGGCCTTCAGTCTCACTGCTGAATGAACATTGAAAATGGGCTGTGGGCCTGTGGCAGTCTGTCCAGAGAGTTGGTGGCTTGTCAAAACTTCAGAAATTGACTGGCTGGCCTCGGCTTGTGATCCTTGTCCAAGGACCATGACTTAGGACTCGACTCGAACACTGCAGAGTCAAATTTTGGAGGGTTTAATAAGTACTCAATGGATCCGAACACTGAGCTGAAGATCGAAGTTTCAAACTGTTGAAGAGTTGGAGCCTGGAGGGTTTACACGTTTTACTCAATAGATATATTAATAGTCAGATGGGAGGCTCAGCTTGTAAAGATGAAAACCATAGCCAGGAATCGGGATATGATTGTGTAAGGTAAGGTTTAAGGTTTTTTTTTGGTTAATTTACAAATTATTAAATAAACCCAAAGGGAACCCTTAGTCAAACCACCCTCCCAAAAATCATCATTAAATTGCTGATAAGGTTCGAATTCGCCTCATATTCGGATTTGATTCAGCTTGAAGTTTGGCTCTGGGGTTTGCTGAACTTGATTGAATTTTTTTTCCCTTTTGAAGTTTGCCAAATTTTGAACCTCAATGTTCAAATTTGGCGAACCCTGTGACTTAGGTTGCAACTACTTTATGCTTTTGACTAGATCAAATCCAAACATTACTTGCACTTCAAGTAATTGGATTGAGGTTTTGACATTGATTCTATCACTGCCTCCTGCCAATCCATAGATCAAACCCATATCTGTTGTTATGTAACACGCTTCATCTGACATTAAAATTCTGCCCCTTCAATTATTCCCAGAGACTTGAGTTTTGGTTAATATCAGAATTACATTACTTGCACTTCAAGTAATTGGAATGAGGTTTTGACATTGATTCTATCACTGCCTCCTGCCAATCCATAGATCAAACCCATATCTGTTGTTATGTAACACGCTTCATCTGACATTAAAATTCTGCCCCTTCAATTATTCCCAGAGACTTGAGCTTTGGTTAATATCAGAATTACACCCATTCAAAATGTGTGTAACCTGTTTTGTGATATCTTGCAAATGTAATTAGAATATGCAGCTTCTGAATATATAATATTTAACATGGGAAAATCTGATAAAAATGAGAAGCCAGGTTAACAATAATGATCCTGATCCCATGGGGCATAGAATAGACGGTGATTGGTTGTACTGTTAAGGCACTCCTTGCGTAAGGTCACCGGTTCGAAACTCCGTGGGTACGAGCCTATAAAAAAATGATCCTGCAAACTTAATTTTCAGAACTCTCACCACAAGTGCATATCAAATGAAATGTATACTGTATCTGAAGCACGGCTTTTTTTTTTTTTTTAAAGCAAAAAAAAGACAGCATTCTATTAAGGTAGGATAAAAAGTACAATAGTCATCTTAGCAGCAAAATGGAGGCTGCAACTTCCACCCCAGATGCCAAAACAGAAAATATCCTTACTATCCCCGATCCCGAACCAGAGAACATCCATAATTGTCCAATCCCTATAGTTACAAACTTCATAGTTACAAATATCAACCCAAAGAGCACCAGAAAGATAGCCCATAACTACTTTAACAAACCAAAAATAATGACAGTACATCAGAGACCAGCATCCAGAAAACATGCCGCGGAAGATACACCCAAACCTACTAACAGCATAGAAGACGATAGGGCAGTCATCGAGCAAGATCAGAAGGATCGAAACAAACAGAAAGAAATACCGAAAATACTGAAGCAGATAACAGCCAATAGGATCCAAAGCCGACGTCGAAAACACAGTCACCCAGCCGAAAAGCACAGCAAACAGAAGGGAGGATAAAGCAAAAAAAAAAAAGCATTCTATTAAGGTAGGATAAAAAGTACAATAGTCATCTTAGCAGCAAAAAAAAGACAGCATTCTATTAAGGTAGGATACAAAGTACAATAGTCATCTTAGCAGCAAAATGGAGGCTGCAACTTCCACCTCAGATGCCAAAACAGAAAATATCCTTACTATCCCCGATCCCGAACCAGAGAACATCCATAATTGTCCAATCCCTATAGTTACAAACTTCATAGTTACAAATATCAACCCAAAGAGCACCACAAAGATAGCCCATAACTACTTTAACAAACCAAAAATAGTGACAGTACATCAGAGACCAGCATCCAGAAAACATGCCGTGGAAGATACACCCAAACCTACTAACAGCATAGAAGACGATAGGGCAGTCATCGAGCAAGATCAGAAGGATCGAAACAAACAGAAAGAAATACCGAAAATACTGAAGCAGATAACAGCCGATAGGATCCGAAGCCGACGTCGAAAACATAGTCACCCAGCCGAAAAGCACAGCAAACAGAAGGGAGCCAGCGAATGGAGGAATTAAGCCGACGAACCGGCTTCATCGTCAATAATCACCACCAGCTGCTTGTCTGCATCCTCCCTATTTCCACACAGGTTGATCTCCCGCTTGTTTTCGACTTTCTTAGACTTGGTCAGGAATGAAATCCCCAAATCCCCAGCTAAAGCATCCAACTTCTTATGAATCCAATAAGAATCTTCAGCGTGATCCTTACACAGTTCTTCCAATTGAGTCATCCTAGCAGAACCAGACAGGATATCCACCTGGGTTTCCATCAGCTGGGCAATCAGAGTTTTCGTAACCCAAAGCATCGTTACAGCCTGATTGTAGAGGGCCATCCGATTCCGCGTATTACCAGGATCATGGATCCAATCAGCCATAGCAGCCATATCCGTCGGAGGTTCCTGCGCAGCAACCCGACGCCACAGAGACTCTTCAAGATTATCCACCACCCTCTGCACTTCCTGGGGAAAGAAACAGCGGAAAAAAAGAGCAGTGGCAGCAACATTCAATTGTTCACGGCTAGGACCATACATAGCACCATTCCCCCTATCCTCATTATCAGACTCCACAGGAGCCCTTCTGCCTCTCCTAGTGGGACGCCCTCTCGGAGGCATTATTGTAATCTCCTGGCAATCACTCGTCACCCCAAGAATACAAACAAGGCAATTCCACCAGACCCCAGCGAAATACGAATACACACCACAATGCCTAAAAACAACCTGTAAATCGGAATTTAAAGGCAAGCAACCACCCTTCGCTATAAAATCAGCCATACCCAACCATAGCGTGTAATAACTCATACTGTCCTGCATCATGATTATCATAACAGGAGCCAACTTCAGACTGTCCATCAACCAACTTGAGGGGCCATGCGCCTTAATCGTTACATGCTCCAAATCACTGCTCATCATAATAATAACCAGAGGTAAATCTACGGAACTCCTATCCATAGCACAAGTAATAAGGATCTCGAGCATCCACCTGTCCTTACCACCATGCGAGCGGTACCATCTGTTAATCCCCATCGGGACTAGTGATTCTCTTGCTGCCTCCAGAGGACGCCACACCACCCCTGTCACTTTCGGCAATCAATATACACTGCTGACAACAGCTGACCGACTGTATTTCCTGAGCATTCCCCTCCCACCCGTTAATGGAATTTCGGGCACCATGATTAGCCATAGCATTGGGCAGACAGTTGGCACTTCGCCGAACATGCTGAAAGATGACAGTGTTAAAGAGGAGATGAGGTGGCCTAGACACGTCAATCTCCAAGGTAGCCGCCATGACTTCGACAGCTTGGCCGCTCGGGTACCATTATTAAGTTGTATAGCCATCTGAATCAGCATGTTAGAGTCCCCTTCAACAATTAAGCAGCTTAGTCCACGACGAGAGGCCATGCATAACCCTTGAAGCATAGCTTCACATTCGGCAACATTATTCGTTTCACAACCCAAATGACCAAATTAACAGTGCAAAACCCTGCCATTCTCATCCCGCAGAGCACCTCCATACCCAGCCAACCCCGGGTTTCCCTTAGATGCTCCATCGAAATTAAGTTTACTCCATCCCGGCAAAGTCGGAGACTAGATAACCGGGCTGTCCGAGATTTTGCCTCCAGACTGGATACGCCCTATGTACCGGGGAAGCACAACAATATCCCAGGTAAGAAGAATTTTGAGCTCATTTTCTGGAATGTTTAAATCTTGTTCCGTCCACTGTGTTAATTTTAGAGTTTCAGTGATGCCACGTTGAGTTGTCCCCCACACCATCAACCGGGGAGTAGGCTTGCCCGTGAAAATCCTTTTGTTACTCTCCTTCCAGACATCCCACATTAGAAAGCCTGGGAAGAGCTGCCAAACCCGATTGAGAAGTCTCCCTTGAAAGGGTTCAAGCTGCCATTGTTTAATTGTTTAGTCTGGAGCATTCCTGATTCTGTTAGACATACGAAATCTAGTAGCTCCTTCATCCCACAGAGCCGATGCAAAGCTACATCCATCCAACAGATGCGCAGTAGTTTCATCATGATTACCACAGAGGACATAGAGGGACGGTCCTTCAAAACCCTGCTTCACGATATTGTCCCAAGTTAATAATTTGCCCTTCAGGACCAGCCAAAGGAACAGAGTGATTTTAGGCCAGAGCTTAGATCCCCACAGATGTTTCCAAGTATTGTCCTCATGCAGGTTCGGAGTGCTAGTTAACAGGCTGTAGGCTTCTTTGATAGTAAACAGTCCTTTAGGACTATGACCCCAGCGGAGAATATCCTTACCTCTCTGCGATTTAATCCTCCGGGTCTTCAAATTTCAAAATATCATAAATTTGCCGGCCAATCTCATCCCCATATGTAAAGCACGGATTTTCTTTGGAAATGCAAATTATTTTCCTCTTTGTCTCCCCAGTTGTATATTCACAGAAGCTAAACTTTTGTATGTTCATCTCAATGAGATTTGTACTTTAATTTTTTTCTCTGGTGAGCAAAATATTGAGGGAAGTTATTAAGCTTAATCAAAAACAAATTAACTATCGTCTTCTCTTTTGGCCTTAATGCTATCATCCATACTTTACCCTTTTTCCTTTTTTAATGGTTTTGTGCTTAGCTATGATATGCCTGTACAATGCATTCCTACTGACATTGATCACGTTTTATTGGTTCTGGATATTAAAATAAATGATCTTTTATTTCTTTCTTTCCTTTTTTTTGCTTCACTTTGGTATCTGTGGTGTAGATTTGCTACATGCTTAGAATAGATATACAGATACAGTGTATACAGACACTTGTTCACACATAGACACATAGAGGCATTTTTCATTTCTGTCTTAAATTTTTTAATTTTCATATTTGACCTTCATGCCACATGTTAATTTTGACCAATAATTTGTGTTCACATGTACACACAAGATACATCATGTATTCCCCTGAATTAGAAGCATAAATATCTAAAAGCGCTATGTTATTCCCACAAAACAGATTTCAAAACCTACAGCTACATATGGAGACACATCCATGGATAAACCTGGGTTGTCCAAGGTCTTGGCATGATGCTTCATAGCAAAATGTTGTGCAGCTGAAAAGATTATTTAGTGATGGTGGTTTACTGCTTTCCAATTAAAGCATTTGGGTGGACATTCAATTTGCATGCTTCATAGCAAAATGTTGTGCAGCTGAAAAGATTATTTAGTGATGGTGGTTTACTGCTTTCCAATTAAAGCATTTGGGTGGACATTCAATTTGCATTCAATATTGTGAGGTAACCATACTGAAGTGTTCTGCTGACTCAATATGGGCATCAGTTATTCTCCTTCATGCTTGATGTGGCAAGTTACATTATACTTATAAAGATATGGGTGTTGTCGCTCTTTAGATGCTATCCAAAGCCTTAAACAATCCATGAGACAAGAAAATTTGTGCAGGTTATCAAGTTGGCCTCTCTCTCTCTCTCTCTCTGTCTCTCTGTATATATATACACACACACATACACACACACACATCTACGAGAATGGGAAGCAACTTGAGTCTTGAGATGGCATTGCAATCAAATAACTCAGTAAGCCTATGAGAATGGCAAGCTACTTGAGTCTCGATATGGCATTACAATCAAATAACTGAGTAATTAATGAAAGCCTATCAACGAAGGCACCAATGATGACACATCCATTTGCTTAAGATTTCAAATGCATGTTTACAACAATGGATGTGTCTTGATATGGCATTGCAATCAAATAACTGAGTAATTAATGAAAGCCTATCAACGAAGGCACCAATGATGACACATCCATTTGCTTAAGATTTCAAATGCATGTTTACAACAATTGGTCATTTTAAACATTGTCCAGAAGGGTAAATGAATATATGCACACAAGGCAGTGTCACCAAGGATAATTGAAAGGCATGGATAAACAATATAAAGAAGTGTGATGAGATATCCCTCCATGCAAAAGAATTAACCAAGCTGTAACTTTAGCTTAAAATCACAAGTTGCCCTCCAAATAGCATTAATTCTCTTGTCTGATGACTCATTTAATTTCCTTATCTGCAACCGGTGATCTCTGTCTGAACCACCCATATATAGCACAGGTGTTGTATCTATAGATGGGTTTGCCATGCATGGGTATCATATCTAAAGATGGGCTTGTCGTTCAGCCAAAGCCTTTCCTTCCAGTTTGTTGCTGGGCAGTTTTAATCTGCCCCCTGGTTCAATGACTACAATAATGCCTGTAAAAATATTTTTATATTTTGAAGTATGCTGTTCTGAGCAAGATCTCTCCACAAAAACCATCCAGCTTGCTCACTGTCCCAGAGATCAGACCAATAGAATATGCCTTTTTCTTGCAAGGGATTTCCCATTCCAGGTCTCTAACTATCTGAAAATAACATAATATAAATCTTAAGAAAAAGTTGTGTTGATGCATTTATAAGAGGTTTATTAATTCTATGTGGGAATGTATCTTAATTGCTATAATGCAGATGGCATCTTTTAGGAAGGTTACTGTATTTTTTAGTTGTGTGTCAGATTTTGTTGTATTGGGAAATTAGACAGAAATAAATATATTCTTCAATGAATGATTTGGGTATCATTTTTGGCATCATTTTTGGGAGGTTTCTTTTGTTTCACTATAAATTATGACTATTTGAATTATATTTATTTCCCAGACAATTTTTACCTTATTGCATTGACATTTTTTTTATTTAATAAAAATCTTAGCTCAATTAGTGCTCGAATCAATAATGAGTGACCATAATAGTCAGAGAACTAGTCAGAGAACTAACGCATGTTGTCAATTTCAACCTTAATATGTCACAGGTCAGCTGGAGAGAGTAGGTCAAAGCATCGGGTGGCTACTGCTTCTCCCCGGAAGACTGCAGAAGATCCTTTTGTTGTGTTAGAACCGGACTTGTCATCGAATTCATCTTCCACTTTATTGCCTGATTCCCTGGAACAGTTGAACATGCCATCTCAGCCAACAACTACAAGCACAAAGGAAAGAAAAGCTTCTAGCAATGGAACAATGGGGATTGATAAAATCAATGCATTTGATGGATTTTCAATAACAAGGGGTGCAGCTCGTTCTCCAACTAATAAGTCCAGCACAGCTAAGAGCCCATTGAAGACCAGTCATGGTGGTAGTCCTCATACAAGCATGAATACAGAGTCAGTTGAAGGGAAATCTGTGAAAAGAACCTCCGTGATTAACAACCCTATGAAAGATCACAGCAAGGCTCATGCAGGTGTCCCCAGAGCAGATATTAGAAAATCTAGTGGTAAAACTGATTTATCTTCAAAATTTTCTTCCCCAGGAAGATATCGGCAGCCCTTGCATGAAAACTCTACGTATGTTAGTAACATGAAAAGATCGTCCCCTTCAGTCAAACCTGAGAAGGGTGCAAATCATGTCAATGAGAAATTAGTTACTGTGGATGAAGTTAAGCTTCTTACAAAACCTACACAACACCCGCCACCTTCAAGGCCACCTCCTCCTTTAGTCATCAAGCAGGGGCCATCTTCAAAGAAAACTTCAAAGATGTCAGACTATCAGCCTCACTCTGGTAAAACCATGGAAAGTTCATCAATTCAAGAACTTGAACGCTTTGTATCTGGTGGGCGTCGAGTTCACGTTGGAGACCCACTGTCACATTGCACAGATGGAAAAGTAGATGGTAGCTTTGCAGCATCAGCCTCAACTGCTGCTATGAAGGAAGCTATGGACAGAGCTGAAGCAAAAATTAAACAAGCCAAAGAAGCAAGAGGCAACTGGGAAAGAGAAGTGAAGGAAGGTAAGTCTCAAGAAAGAGAAAAACAAGGTAGAAGAGATACAAGAGTTGCTGAAGAGATCCAGGGGAAAGAAGAAAAAGAGAGGGTGGTGAAAGCAACTCGAGAACGAGAAGATAAAGAGAAGGATGCTAAAGCAGCTCGAGAGGAGGAAAAAGAAAAGGTGGGAAAAGCTGCTTCGGAGGCTCGTGAACAAGAAGAACATGAAAGAGAGGGTCAAGAAAGAGAGAGAAAACAAAGGGAGAAGGAACGTGAAAAAGAAAGAGAACGGGAAAGAGAAAGAGAGAGAGAGAAAGATAGACTAGCCATAGAAAGAGCTACCCAAGAGGCACGCCAGAGAGCAGAGAGGGCTGCAGTAGAGAGGGCAACTGCAGAAGCACGGGAAAGAGCAGCGGCAGAAGCACGAGAAAGAGCAGCTGCAGAGGCAAAAGAGAGAGCAGAACGAGCTGCTGTTGAGCGAGCAGCTGCAGAGGCAAGGGAGAGAGCAGCTGCAGAGGCGAGGGAACGAGCAGCTGCAGAAAGAGCTGCTGTTGAGCGGGCAGCTGCAGAAGTCAGGGAACGAGCAGCTGCAGAGGCAAGGGAAAGAGCTGCTGCAGAGGCGAAAGAAAGAGCAGCAGCGGAAAGAACTGCTGCAGAAAGAGCAGCAGCAGCAGTTCGTGAAAGGCCAGCATCAGATAGAGTTGGTAGTGAAAGAGCTTCTGCAGATGCAAGGCTTAGAGCAGAACGTGCTGCTGTAGAGAGAGCCAATGCCGAGGCTCGAGAACGAGCAGCAGAAAGAGCTGCTGTTGAGAGGGCAGCTGCAGAAGCAAGGGAACGAGCAGAGAGAGCTGTTGCAGAGAGGGCTGCAGCAGCTGCAAAAGAGAGGCAACGGAGAAATGACAATGACCTTGAATCTTTT
Organism: Larix kaempferi; assembly: GCA_027924585.1. Taxonomy (NCBI): domain Eukaryota; kingdom Viridiplantae; phylum Streptophyta; class Pinopsida; order Pinales; family Pinaceae; genus Larix; species Larix kaempferi. The sequence goes on along the minus strand of BSBM01000597.1, from coordinate 1,416,534 downwards.
TTTGGTATGGGTGCTCGTACACACAGTGCACCGAGGCAAAGAACGGGTACCTCGGTAAGTAATCAATTTAGTCTCTCCATGATTGTGCATCTTGTTTATTGGTATCTGTGTTTTGGTGTGTTTTTTCTAAAGCTGAGTAAGGCAAGCTGTTTTCTTTGCAGGATGCCACTGCTGACATGCAATCTCAAAATAGGGGATTTTCTGGTGAAGGCTTTCAGAGAGCTACTGCAGGAACACCACAAAGTTATAGGCGATCAAATTTATCAACAAACACGGCTGATGATTGGACTTCACTTTTTAGTAAGAAATGGGTTCTATTGGTACTGATAATTTTAATTAGAGAGGCTATGCCCCTTTCTGGACTGTAATATATGTTATCTGTTCAGAAAAATGTGCTACTTGTATTATTTTTCATGGCAAGTCTATGCACACTTCTTGTTTCCCCATCCATGTATCTGTTTACAGGGCAGGGACTTTTCTTTATTTAAATTTGTTGGCTTGTGAAGCTGCACCCTCTGGTGAAGATTTTCAAGAGATTCCTGGCGAAACTGCCGACAGGAGAAGAGCTAGGTTGGAACGGCATCAACGTACCCTTGAACGTGCGGTATGCTATCTGATTGATTTGTGGGAAGCTATAATGAGTTGCCACTTACAGCTCTAGTGATATGCATTGATGACATTGTAATTTAGGGTCATGTAGATATCCTAAGATGGATTCCCTCTAATTTAAATGATATTTGAATTAGGGTAGATGGATTCTCTCTATCTGATTTTAAACTAGCTAAGTGGAACACTGGAATTTTAAGTTGTGTTCAATCTGACTTACAGTATATGATAAAATTTGTCAGGCGAACGCATTAGCACAAAAGAATGACCGTGATTTGCAAGCACAAAGAGAGCAAGCAGAGAAAAATGTAAGCTTAAATATTTTTCTGTTTGTTGATAATGCATCATATATTACATTAAAAATCAATATGCATGTCCATCAAGAGTGTCATACCCAGAGGCCAGAGTGGTCAGACTAACCCCTCCTTTCTACATAAGCAAGGAGAGCCAGCATATTCATCTTGGCTCCAACTTGAAGGGTATCTATAATATCTTACCAAAATGGTCATTTTGGCTGAAATATGGACAACTAAATCTGATCTGAATGTAGAAAGTAGAAACTTCTGTCAAGTTGAACTGCATACTTGCTTCCTGCTTCCTATTCAGATTATGATTTATATTGATTAATCTACCCTGAAATAAATCTACGGTCTTCTGTGCACTGCTTAGTTGTGACTGTACTGCCTAACACTGTCTCCAGAATATGGGTGTTCTCTAGGGACATTGGCATTGGCAACAAAGTCCTTTACACTGCACTAGAGGACTGTTGCTAGCTCCTTGGTAAAGTGCTCATGGGAGTTGTGCTCTTGACCACTCTAAGAAACTCTATTTCGTAAATGTTTAAGTTGCTTTCTTAACGTGATAATGGAAAAGGATGTAGATAGAAAGCATGTTTTAATTTTGTAAGTTGGATTTAAACTATAAACTTTTGCAATTTGTAACACTTTTTACAGTATCACATCTTCTTTCTGTTGGTCAAAATTTAAATGGTTGCAAAAACCAGCGTCGCTGTAACACCTCATGCCAGTATGAAGAATTCTGGCAGCCATATTTAATTTGGCCCTTAAACTAGAAGTTGCTTTCAAGAATCATCGTAATTAGTAAGAAATAATGTTATTACTATAGAAGGTCAAGCTGGAGACACTGATACTTGTTTTTGCAGAGACTAGCAGAAACCGTGGATGCTGATATAAAGCGGTGGGCAACAGGGAAAGAGGGCAATTTGCGGGCCCTGCTTTCTACACTGCAATATGTAAGGATTTCTCACAAATATTGAAGATGTATTTCTCATTTTATTATTTTGGTTGATACACTTGTAATTGCAGTTGCATCACTTGTATACCCACAGGAGAAGAAATTTCTAGGGTCTAAATATATTAGTTTGGACTTTGGATGTCTTCGAGGATGCATAACTAGTCATAACTTTGCACACACACTTCAACTTATACTCTAAGAAGAAATAATCTTATCGACATATGCATGATTTTTTCGAACGACTGCTTAGGCTACTTTTATGTCAAAGATAGATGGCAAGCAGGTCAAAGGGACTCCATAGTAGTAGATACCAAAGATCAACTAGAACAACATTGTGGAACCGACACCAATGAGATAGGAAAGTGCATTCATCCTACAATGGTTAGGTTTAAAACTTCTCAGAAACTTCTCGGAAACCTCCAAGGGTCCATGAGCAGCTTGGGACCCATAGGAAATCTAAAAAAACCCTAGTTTATGGAAAATGAAAATAAATTTACCTCGAAATTGTTTCTAAACCTACCTACAAATCAACCTCTCATTCTTATTTTATTATGAGATAACGTGATTCAAAAAAACTATATATATATTATGTTTCCCCTGACGTACCCATTTTAGGGGGGTCATGTTTCCAAGTGTTCCCATTTCTGAAAGTTGTCCACGTTTCCACGTTTCGTGCAACTTAGGTTTAATACAGACAACCACAGTCTGAACCTAGCTGTGGGAACACCAGTAATTTCCAGCTATAGGAAACACCAAATAACCAATCTAATTCCAAAATACTGCTGTATAAACTGAGGTTGCAAAGTGTCATTGTTCCTAAGTCACCCTTATGTCCCCATCTTCCCTTTTCTACTGCTTATTTGTAATTGCTGGTTGGCCGACAGATCTTGCCATTTGGCATTGTATCAGCAAATTGAAAAATTGCATATGGAATGAAGTTATTCTGTATCAGGGATGCAAAAATTGGAAAGCAAAGCAGGACAAACCAGTCTGAACATATTTTTGCATGTGATATGCCATATTCATAACGGAGTCTTGTTTTTGACCCCAGTAATCAGGCAGGGAAATCTATGATCATTGATAATTGATAAATACTATATACAAATAACATTAACAATTATGAAGAAAGATTTTGCGAGCTACCAAATACTGTAATTAACATTCCTGAAGTTATGTTTAGATAAATTGAAGTCATTGCCGGGGATCATGTAATGACAAAGGAGTTCAATGAAGTTCATTAGTCTCCAACAACCATCTAAGCAATAGGTAGCTGGGTTTAAACTTTAGCACTACTAAAGTTTGAACCTATACTCTAAGAAGAAATAATCTTATTGATGTATGCATGATTTTCTTGAAGGACTGCCTAGGTTACTTTTATGGCAAAGATAGATGCAAACAGCTCAAAGGGACTCGTCACTCCGTAGTAGTAGATACCAAAGATCAACTAGAACAACATTGTTGCACGTACACCAATGAGATAGGAAAGTGCATTCATCCTACAATGGTTAGGTTTACTACATACAACCAGAGTCTGAACCTAGTTGTGGGAGCACCAGTACTTTTCAGCTTTGGGAACACCAAATAAGTAATAACCAATTAATTGCAAAATACTGCTATATCAACCAAGGTCTCAAAGTATCCTCGTTCCTTGGTCACCCTTTATGCTATCTTCTCTTTTCTACTGCTATATTTATAATTTCTGGTCAGTCTTCTGACTACCAACAGATCTTGCCAGTTGGCATTTTATCAGCAAAGTTGAAAAATTGCATATGGAATCAAAAGCAGGACAAACCAGTCTGAACATATTTTTGTATGTGATATGCCATATTCATCATGGAGTCTTGTTTTTGACCCCAGTAATCAGGCAGGGAAATCTATGATAAATAGTATATACAAATACCATTAACAATTAGCGAAGAAAGATGTTGCGAGATAGCAAATATTGTAATTAACATTCCTGAAGTTATGTTTAAATAAATTGAAGTCATTGCTGAGGATCATGTAATGGCAAAGGAATTCACTGAAGTTTTCATTTGTCTCTAACAACCATTTAAGCAATAGGTAGCTGGGTTTAATAAACTTTAAACTCACTACTAAATTTTAAACCTATACTCTAAGAAGAAATAATCTTATTGACGTATGCATGATTTTCTTGAAGAATTGTCTAGGCTACTTTTATGTCAAAAAATAGATATCAAACAGGTCAAAGGGACTCCATTGTAGTAGATATCAAAGATCAACTAGAACAACATTGTGGCGTGTACAGGCTACACCAGATAGGAAAGTTTCATCCTAGAATGGTTAGGGTTAGTTTATACAACCAGAGTCTGAACCTTGCTGTGGGAACACCAGTAATTTCAAGCTATGGGGAACAGTGAATAACCAACCTAATTCCCAAATACTGCTATATCAACCCAGGTCCCAAAACTTCTTTGTTCTTTAATCACCCGTATGTTCCTATCTTCCCTTTTCTTCTGTTATATTTGTAATTGCTGATTGGTCTTCTGACTGCAACAAATTCTTGCAAGTTGGCATTGTATCAGCAAAATTAAAAAAATTGCATATGGGATAAAGTATTTTGTATCAGGGATGCGAAAATTGCAAAGCAAGGCAGGACAAACCAGTCTGAACATATCTTTGCATTTGATATGTCATATTCATCAGAGAGTCTTGTTTTTGACCACAGCAATCAGGCGGGGAAATCTATGATAATAGTATATACAATAACATTAACAATAAGCGAAGAAAGATGGTACGAGCTAGCATATATTCTAATTAACATTCTTGAAGTTATGTTTAGAATCTAGATAAATTGAAGTCATTGCTGGGAATCATGTAATGGAAAAGGAGTTCACGGATGCTTTCATTAGTCCTCTACCAACCATCTAAGCAATAGGTAGCTGGGTTTAAACTTAAGTATGACTACTTATAGCTGCTTTCTGATTTCTCTGATGAGCTGTTTCCTTACAAATACTGAACCTGTTTTAAGTGAGAACTAGTTGAAGACATAGTGTCTCACCGTAAGGATCCATAATTTTTTTCAATATAGAAGGCTTGTTGAATCTTCATATTTCTTGCAATATCAAGTTATCAACTATAAATACTTAAGGATAGTTTTGCAAAATGGTTTAGATTTTTAAGGATTTTACACATCTTACAGTAAAATTTAGTGCATATTTCATGTAAACTAAAAAGATTCTATAGAAATTTGGGCGAATATTCATTTTCAATCAGCCAATCCTTTTGTGTAAAAATGGAAGAATTACAAGTGGCAAATATTAGCCCCAGAAAATTTCCCTACACAAATTGGAGTACATGCTGATTATCCTCTGTATGTTCCTTGGAAAAAGTGCATTGTACAGCCTGAGTGGGCCTAACGGTTAAGAACATGTGGTTCCTCCTATGAGGTCACAGGTTCAAATCCGGACGGGGGTAGGGTATGTACACCTCTGTGGACTTTAGCAGTCAAATTGCTGCGCAGAGGGGGTCCCTTGCCCCACAAACAAGGGCGTCTCATACACCAGATTGGTGTTTGGCTTGGCTGCGACCTTAAAAATTAGATTATTATTATTATTATTAATTAACTTTCAAGTTTGTTTACTACCAAATTAATTAGAAACTTGTAGCTACTTTCCTGATGAACTATATCCTTGCAAATCTTAAATCTATTTTAAGTGAGGATAAGTTGAAGTCTTATTTTCACACAAGTTGGAATACATGCCAAATGTATTCTGTATATCTTTTTATGGAGAAAGTGCATAGTCAGATTGTAGCTATTTGGCATTCAATTTGTCATAACCTTCCCGATCAAACTATGCTCTAGTGTTGCTTTTTTCCACGTGTATTATTTCAAATTAATCACATGGAAAGATAATTGAGAATGGCACTTTGAAGTACACAAAATCTCATTATAACGAATTCTATTTTTAAATGTTGTTACCAGATCTGCTAGTACTGCCCTCAGGATCCGTGAATCAGTGTTTCCACTTTTCTGTATCGAAGTAAGTGGAATGGGTGGATATAGTACTGAGCATCTGGTTTTGTTTCAGATCTGGATCCTGCCAGGAAATGGATTTCATTTCGTATCCTGCAGAAATGGTGATATCTAAAAGGAAAGAAGAAAAATCTTCCTAAATTATTTAAATAAAGAAGAAACCCCAACTTAAAAGATAAATCCCTAGAAGGCGTGGAATGACATCTTCACAGCCTATAGTGATTGCTCTAAGAGTCTAATGTAATGCATTGCCAAATCACTTTCAAAGAACCTCAAATCTCCCTTATGAAAAGAGGTATGAGTACAAATAGGTTGAGTAGTTTTGGTATTCTGTTTTGGCTTATTTTGCTGCAAATTCAAGAGCACTGCTGATATTTTTTAGCAGCTCCTGATCTTACTGAGAATTGAAGATCTCAGCTTGTGTTCTGCAAATGAAAAATAGCAGGAGCCCATTAAAATATTTATAATTTTATAACCATAAATTTGTTGCAAGTTGGAAACCTTTGAATATGATGGCCTTTGATTATATGGTTATAACTATTTGTGGAAGCTTCTAATCTCAATAAAGAGTAGGAACTCTATTTATGGTCAGCTCCCCATAGAGAGTAAAGAGTTAGAATTTCAATTACATCATTAATAGCCCAATGATAGTTACCAATTTGGGTGAATGGCATCTTCTAGTATGGAAGGTTGCCAAAATTTTGGATTGGCCGAATTATTCATCTCAGTTTGTGTATTTGGCACAGTCAAGGAATCATTGATGGACCGAAACTGTACCCAAATTATAACAAAATTAGGAATTTACCAAACATTTGGAAATTTCAAGTCTTGACTGTCTAAATCCTTGGGTGCTCCCCCTAATATTTGACTTGAAATTTTGTTAAAAATGAAAACAAAAAGAAAACCCTAAACCCTAAAATGCTAAACTAAGTTGGTCAACTCTATCAAATTCTTTATTATGAAATACAATTAGATGTATCATTTATGTTTTCATATATTGAAATTTTTATTCTTCTATAATTTTAGAGATGGGGTCCCCTATACCAAGGGACTCTGACGTCCACCATGATGCTACCTAAAATTTGGGGTCCATCTCCATGTGTCCCCTGGATGTATTTTCCTGCTATTTTATCCCCACGTTTCAGAAACTTGGTGGAGAACATTGGAGTTTTCTGTCTCAGTTTTATGTTTTTTTTTTCCCTTGGAACATGTCGTGGGAAAACCCTCGGGCCTCAGGTACTTCCCCTCATTTTGAGGATGGTACCCAAGGTAAACCACCAGCCCTGATTACGGGGCCTAACCCGGTGGGGACATCAAGTGAGGCCCTTAAATATCTATGCATAGCCACCCGGGTATTTGACCCGGAGACCTTCTGCTCACAGCTCTCAACCACTTGAGCTAACCCAACGGGCTTGTCTCAGTTTTATGTTATATATATATATATTACCTAGTTGTGTTGTATAAAAAATTTGAAAAGTAATGCCATATCCATATCCAGATCCGTTTACACTGTACAGACAACTTGGTTATTAACATAATATTACCATGCATAACAAAATTACATTCTGTGGATGCCTTTCAGCATTCATGTACTTCATTTGTCAGCAATGAATTACTCAACTTATATTATTTGCTATATTCTCAGATCCTTTGGCCAGAAAGCGGTTGGCAACCTGTGTCGTTAACAGATGTTATCACTGCAGCTTCTGTTAAGAAAGTTTACAGGAAGGCTACGTTGTGTGTACATCCAGATAAAGTGCAGCAGAAAGGTGCAACTATCCAACAGAAATATATCGCTGAGAAGGTGTTTGACTTGTTGAAGGTATTGAAGGATTGGCTTCATTCAAGATTATGAAAATTTCATCAATATTACATATTCATTAAGTAATGTGGTGGCAGGCTTTTTTTCTCTTTTAAGTTTGTCATTTTGATTTTATTGCTATTTGGACTTATTATTGACTGCTATTTTTTCATCCTCTGTTTGGGACACAGGAGGCATGGAACAAATTTAATTCAGAAGAGCTTTTCTAGATTGCAAAGCAGCATCTTTTATATATTTCAAATTTAACTGGAAGTGCATTCCCAATTGCCAGAGGTGGTGGAGGTGTATTTCCATGGTTTGCAGCAGCCGAGTATAGTGACAGGTATCCTGAATGGACTCTGAGGCAATGTGGTGGCACCCAAAAGGTATATAATCAGTTCATGAGCTATGATTGAGTTCAGAAATCGGTAATGCATACAATTTGTATGTATTTGTATTTGTCTGCTGTTGCAGTATCAGCTGGCTTATATTGTTTTTGGCTTCTCCGGAAAGAAGATTATTCTATCGTACAATAAGAAGATTCTTTTAGCAGTTAGTAGGCATGCCAATTTAAGTCAGTTCCATAACTTGGGATGTTGTGGGGGCTTCTCGATTTTATGCAAATTTGGTCCTTCAACTGCTGGTGAAAATGTTGTTCCATTTTCACTACTCCAATTTATTCATACATTATGGCTTTGCTCAAAGTACATACCTCTGTTGAACTTTGTAAGAATATCATGGTTGGCAGTATTTCAATTATGGTATTATCAAATATCAGGGGCATATGATGGCCAAGCCAACCTGGATACGGTGTCCTGGTATTTATCTATCCAGAAATGTTCATAATACAGCAAGCATTGTCAATATGTACTGTACAAGTCTGTTTGGATATTCATTCAAGCTCTTCTATGAGGGATATAAACATCTTCTTGACGTGGTGTCATTACAATTTTGAGCCACTGAACACTGTAAGTTGTTACCATGTATCTGTCACCTTAGCATTGCACATTAACTAAATATCTTCCTTATAGGTTATTGTCTTTACTATGATACAGGAGCTAGCAGATCCCATGCTTCTGTATTAAGTCTTTCTAAAGATAGAAATAAATGCCCACAAGATTGTGGTCTAGTGACAAGCAGCGAGGTGATCAGGCTTGTCTCTATGCAGAGACCCGGGTTCAAAATCGCCCAAGTGGGTATGAATGAGGCCAGGTGCAAATCCTGGGTGACTTTGGCAGCATAGATATGTCCCTCATAGTGCAGCACTTAGCCAAAGGGATTCTATAAGACATATTTCTCAAAAAAAAATAGCATTAAATAAATCAAGTCTAGTGGCAAGCAGTGAGGTGATTGGCTTGTATCTATGCAGAGACCCGGGTTCAAAATCTCCCGAGTGGGTGTGGATGAGGCCAGGTGCAAGTCCTGGGTGATTTTGACAGCATAGATACCTCCCTGATAGAGCAGCAACTAGAAGCTTAAGACATATTTCTAGAAACATAGAGAGCATTAAAATAATCTAAGTTTGGTACACAGCAAAATAACTTTGATATATTTCCTGTTATCTTTAAGCTTATCATCAACTAGAACCTGTGATTGATAATTTTAGGTAGAGTACATTGTTGCAGGGTATTCTAAGTAGCTTGGTGTATTTACATTGCAGTAATTTTGGTCCACTTAGTATTATAGCTCTCTCTCTCTGAATGAAGATAACATTTGTTTATAGCTTGTCGTCACTCCTCAGTGCAGTTGTAACTCTTGAACAGCAGAGGAGGATCCAGGATGCTAGATTGTGATGGCAACTGGTCTTATTTCAACTGTGCTGCTTTCAGCAGCATGAAGCCAGAATGGAACTCGCGATTTGCAGTTGGTATTTGAGCAACATGCCATTTCTGAACATGGTCCTTTCAACTTAATATAAATTACTTTGGAAATCTTCCTTATATTTTTGAGACGATCCAGCAGATACTATGTTTCAGAATTTCAAATTAATGGAAGTAGTTTCTACATTTAATATTATCACACATGGCATTAGGTGTTGCTGGTTTGTTGCTGTTTGTTTAGTATTATGTTTTGAAATTATTTTCAGTTCCCAATGACATGCAGACTTACCTAAAATTTTAGCTGTCTACTAGCTTGTGAGCCTTTATTTTGTGCTGAAATGTCCCAACGATGTGGATTTGGCTTTTAAGTAAAATTTCTACATGAATTTCTGTAGTATTAAGCCATCATTTTAAGTTGCATCTCTTTGATAGCAAGGTGATATTAAAGATAGGATATTCGTGTTCCATCCTTTTGCATAAGTGGTATTTGTATTCTACATTATGCTTCTATTTTTCATCTCTCTGTAAAACCTGTATTTGGGTTGGGGCAGGCGACGGATAATGTTTTACCCTTTCAGCCTCCCTGGATATATCGAGGTTTGACTTAATACAGGGTTCAGGCTGTGTTTTGAACTGCCTGGGGTGGTCTTATTTCTGTATATAAATTGCCGATATTCTGAGGCAGTTATTTTCTTCTTTATTATGGCAGTGGGTTCTTTTGGCCTGTATAAAAAAAAAAAACATAACACTGGCACAAATTTTTTGTTTGGTTTTATATAAAAAACAACATTGTCACAATATTTTTTGTTACATAGAAGCTTTAAATTTGAGAAAATTAGGCTCTCAAAATATCTATGAATCTTTGAGCATTTGGTGACTTATTGGGCATGGGAGTATTGCTATCCAAGTCTCTGCACTATGATTTTTTATTTGTGGATGCCTTCAAGGATGTTAGTTGTAGTGACAAAATACCCACCTGTATTATGGGGCATTTTAAGTGGTCAACGTTGTTGTGACTCGTGAGACGCAACTGGCACTATATTATTATGTTTGGGTGTGTTGGCCATTATCTCCATAGTTTAGAACTAATGTCTAGTATGATCATCACATCGAGAGGAGCGAGGTTCTCTTCATCCCAGTATGGGGGAGATGTTGTAACTTTACGTAATGTTGCATTACCAAAAACGCAAAGCAATTAAAAAATTCATGTCGGCTTATAAAATAAAAATCATGAAAAGTAATTAAAAAATCCACACCGGCCTTTAAAATAAAAAATTAAAACTTAAGCCTGGATCTATCAAGCATGAGAGTGATCACATTTCTTGAGTTTAAGATTTAAAAAAAATTGCACCTCAAGAAATTGGATCCATCAGTGCTGATAGATCCGTGTTTAAGGATCTATGCTGGTTTGAAGTCATCAATTTGTCATCAAAAATTGATATTCTGTCTTGTACTTTGTGGGTTTTGATGTAAAAGGCATGGAATACCTACCTATTTTTGGTCATAGGGTGCCCCCTTTACATTCCCAAGGCATGCATTGTGCGGCTCATTTCTTTTGGAACTGGTGCTTCCCACTATTTTATGTAATTTTTATTGGTTGGTCAAACTTTGTGCTTTTCCCTCGAATAGTGTTGTTTTATTGTTGAGTATTTCATGATATATATGTTATGTGGGTTTATTATGCTATGTCAGCTTGTGCTCCATTTTCGATCATTTTGGCAGGGGTTTCTTGGTTTGACACCTTCATGGAGTACCCTTCACTGCCAGAGTCAATATTTTTCGAGGGACCTCCAAATTGCGTACTGCTTGCAGTTTTGGAACGAAGACAGTGGTGACTACAATAGGTTAAAATTTCTTCAGAGTTGGCACTATTAGTGCAAGTTATTGTTTCTACCCAGTGCTAAAATCTTGCTAAAACTATTAGGATTCACTAATTCAGGCATATTTGAGGATTCTAAGATAAACTTGAAGTGAGCCCTGATTCATCTGAAAGTGACCTCTCAGGATATTATAGGTCTGAATTTCATCCCAGTTGCAAAATTCAAGGAGATGCAGCTAATGCAAGTTCACTCTCCCAAGAGAAACTAAAAACAATTGGGCATATCTCCACTTTGACAGATCTAATTAAGGGAGGCTTTTTGCATTCAGGACGGGACATGTTTAGATTGTAACAGGTAGGAATTACAGAGCTGGGGTGGAAATCTCGGATATAGCAGGTACAATGTCGGGTTGCATAACAATCCCCATAGAAGGGTCTAAAAGGTAAGACTAGTTGAGAATGTCATAATTTGTGATGGTTATATATGTGAAAAGTTGGGGCAAATTTGGATAGTTGTAAATATATTGGATTTGCAAGTTGGGGTTTTGAGAAAGCCCCATTTTCTTAAGATGTCATTTACAGGAAATTTGATGATCCTATAGAAGAATATATATCCCGAGCTAAGTCTAGGTTTCCAAGTTGGAAGCACTATTAAATCTAATGGATGAAGGTTGGGGATGGAGGAAATCTTTTGATTGACAATAAATGTTAAAAAAAAACTAAGTATTTGTATATCAAGAAACATACTGTGGCCTTGTGTGTACAACATCCATTATAGTGCAAAGGGTAGCTACTACTAAGTTCAAAAATAGATGTATAGGTTAAGCGTATAAGACACATTAAATTTCAAACAACGACAAGTCTTCACTACAAACTTGCAGGATTATTGTTTGATAAATTGTCCCAACAGATGGATAAACTTGCAGAACATGAAAACAAAAGTATGGTTAAAGGCCTAACTGAGCGCTGACAACTGATTCCATCTGACCAGCAGAGTCAGTCTCTGCTTGAGAGTCAACCGGATTTCCTGTTGAGCAGGGAGTATTGACCAACTTTTACCCACTGGGGAAGTTAGCGATGCTGATCACTCATGCTAGAATGCTGAAAGGGAGGGAGGTTGGCAATGCATCTCTCTTCCAAGGGCTTGAATCATTGAAAGGGAGGCTTCCAACTCTAGATCCTTCATCTAGAGGATAGAACGAGATTACTTTAATTGCTGTTTTCTTTCTTGCATTTCAAAAACATGCTTTTCGACTCCACATTGAACTTACCATGGATTACTTTAATTGTTGTTTTCTTTCTTGCATTTCAAAAACATGCTTTTTGACTCCACATTGAACTTACCATGGACTTGATTGGTCACCTTTGTTTGAGATTTGAATTGGCTTCACCTATTTTTAGCACCTATAGCCATTGCCATCACCATCTTGGTCACATTTCCTTGCACCTCTACTATCTCCTTGATACACTACTTCAAATGCTAACACTTTACAAGCCTCCCTCACTGGTGTAACAACAGTGATAATGATGTATGGTGAATGTAGGGACCTATTGCTGCAACTTTCTCTCGCTATAAATCTTGCAAGCAAATACAGAGAGTACCGATGAAATTCAACAAGGAAGGAGAAGAATAATGAGAGAGCCATTGCTTCCTAACCCTTCTATGTTGATTTTTGTACCTAGGAAAGTGTTCCCCTAGGTGACTTTTGCCTTAGTCACTTAAAAGGGGGAAATAAAGTGACCCTTGCATTAAATGAATTGAGATGAGCATTTAATTTGACTTTAGAGATTAAAGTCACTTTTTGATAAATTTAAGTGAGGTGAGTGAAATTAATTTTCATGAGAATTAAATGAGCATTTATTCTCATCCACTCATCTAAACCAATCCCAACCCTTGGATTAGATGGCCATTCACTCACCCTAGGGATTGAATCAAAAAGGCAAGGGAAGGCATTTCACTTCATCTTTTTGGAGAAGAGAAGAGAGATCAAAGAGTGGGCAAAATTTTTGAGGCAACCATTCTGGGCATTTTTGCACAGTAGAGAAATCGAGGCAGTGAAGAATTTTCAGTGGGCACATAAATCGAGGCCGTACATCAAAGATTCTTAGCATAGATTTTGATGAGGGATTTTGGGCACGAATCTCAAGATAGAGGGCACACAAATTGAGGAAGGTATTGGTAGGTTGTACTGTCCTTTCTTGCACAGATTACGAGGTTTTGTTTTTGCACAAAAATTGAGGCATCATGCACAGAAATTGAGGACTTGTTTTACACAGAAATCGAGGCAGCTGGGCACTGATTTTGAGGCAGCTTCTGGGTGTATTTTTCAGTGGAGATAAGTCCTCTGTTGACTGGAAAATTGCTGTACTGAATTTATTTTGAAGAAATAAAGTCATTCTCACTATCTCTGACAGGTTTTCCTCTTGTGGGTTTTTCTTGGGCTATTGGCCAAAAATTTCCGAGTCTGAAATATTTTATGGTGTGCATTTAAATTTCATTTTCTGTCTGTAAATGTGAGTTTCAACAGTGTTTTTAAATGTCTGAGTTAAAATGCATTTTCCAACCATTAACAAAAACTGGGCTGGGCATAAAACTATCAAGTGTGACATTAAAACCGGGTTGGTTGAAATTCTAAGAAAACTTTCATGGTATTAGAGCTTGGGGGCAGAAAATAGAAGTGATTTTTAGACCGTCAGTAATTTTCTTTTGTCAGTGGGCAGTCAATAATTTTCTTTTGTAAGTGGGCAACACCTTGTTGAGTTGGCAGTAAGATGGCTACAAGACTTAGGTTGGATGATAGGCTAGATGGGTCAGGGAATTTTGTTCCATGGAAGGCTAGGCTAATGCTTATCTTGGAGGAAAATGAACTATGGGATGAAGTGGTAAACAATACTACAACTAAACTTATTCAGATTCCCGCTACTACAGATGCACAGGCATTAATAGCTTTTAACAAGAAGGACTGTAATGCTAGGAGAATTGTTCTAGATGCAGTTAAATACCACATTATTCCACATATTTTAGATTAAGATCGTGCATATAAAATGTGGGATGCTTTGACCAGTTTATACCAGAGCACTAATGAGAACTGGAAGATTGTCTTAAGAGAGAAGATGAAGGGTATAAAGATGAATGGTGCAGAGGGAGTGACATCTTACCTTACTAGGATATCTCAGGTTAGAGATGAGTTTGCAGCAGTTGGGGAGTTAGTTTTAGCCATTGAGCTAGTGCAGACGGCAGTGAATGGTGTGACCAAGCCATGGGCAGTTTTTGTGCAAGCTATAGTTGGTAGGGAGAATTTACCTTCCTGGGATAGGCTGTGGGATGATTTTGTACAAGAGGAGACCAGGTGAAGTCTTGTGCAGGGCAACTCTTCACAGGTTAGGGAGGATGAGGAAAATGTGGCATTGATTGCAAAAGGGAAGAAGAAGAAGAATGGCCCCAAGCAAGGTGGGGCCTAGCAACAACAGGGTGGACAGAAGAAAGACTTAAGCAAAGCCAAGTGCTTTGCTTGTCAGGGATTTGGGCACTATGCTTCATAGTGTCCAAAGAAGAAGAAGAAGCAACATACAACAACCTCAACATAGATTGATGACTTTGGAGAGGGATTTCAGAGAGAGTTTTCTCTTTGTGTTGGACATGTTGAGAGAGAGAGAGCCTCTATTATCACCAACACTGATTTAGATATTGAGATGGAGTATTCTTTGTTGACTGGCCATCAGATGGGTGCATTTACCACTAGCACTTGATATATTGATAGCAGAGCTTCGAGTCACATGACAGGTGCTCGAGAGATGTTCTCTGAGCTTTCACAGACATGTGTAGATGTGGAGGTTGTACTGGGAGATGACACGATTATCAGAGCAGTTGGTCGTGGGACCATTACTTTTCAGAGGGAGTCCATGAGTCCTATGATTTTGAGGGATGTGTTATTTGTTCCTGGGTTGAAAAAGAACTTGGTATCAGTTTCCACTATTGAGGATAGGGGTCTTGGGGTTTGTTTCATGGATGCGGGACATGTGTGTATCTTCTCCAAGACTGCAGGACCATCTACCTCTTTGGACATTGGGGTTAGATGCGGGAAACAATACAAGCTCTTATTTCAGCCCTAACATGCTTTGGCACACAGTAGTAGTAGTGAGCTTTGCGAGTTATGGCATCGGAGGATGGCCCATTTGCATCACCCAACTTTGAGATTGTTGAGGAGTATGGTTACAGGTCTACCAAAAATCAACATAGAGCACAGTGATGTATGTAGAGGGTGTGCTTTGGGAAAGTACACCAAGACTGCTTTTTCGAGCAGTGACAGCAGGTCAGCAAGGGTGCTTGATTTGATTTACTCATATTTATGTGGTCCTATGTCATCTGTTTCTTTGACAGGTTTTGAGTATTATGTGATTTTCATCGATGACTATTCCAGGAAAACTTGTATCTACTTCTTGACGAGCAAGAAGTCAGTTATGTCTTGCGGAACTTCCAAGAGTTCAAAGCTCTTGTGGAGAATCAGACAGGGAGGAGGATTCGGGTTCTGAGATTAGACAATGGGGGCGAGTATACCTCCAATGATTTCAATGAGTTTTGCAGACATGAGGACATACAGAGACAGTTGACAGTTCCATATACTCCTGAGCAGAATGGAGTGGCTGAAAGGAAGAACAATGCTATTTTGGGAGTAGTGAGAGCTATGCTTCATGATCAGAGTCTTCCTTTCTTTCTTTGGTCCGAAGCTTGCAGTACAATTGTTTACCTTCAGAACATGAGTCCCCACCGTGCCTTGGGGAGGAAGACTCATGAGGAGATGTTCACAGACAAGAAGCCTGAGGTTGGTCATTTTCGCATATTTGGCTATTTGACTTACTCTCATGTCCTTTATGAGAAGAGGACAAATTTGGAACCCACTGCAGAGAAGGGCATCTTTGTGTGCTATGATGTGACTTCGAAGGCTTTCCGCATTTATCTTCCTGCACTCAGGAAAGTTGTTGTGAGGCGGGAAGTGAGGTTTGAGGAGAGAGCCTTCAGGAAGTCTAGAGAGTTGGAGTATGAGGAGTCACGGGCTTCCACACCTCAGGTGACATAGGGATCTTCAGTTTAGAGTACTAGATCACAGGTTTCCAGAGTTACTGGTCCACAGGTTACAGGCACAGGTTCTACAGGTACAGTGGTTTAGTCAATAGGTATTTCGGGGATAGGTTTTAGATCTCAGGTTACAGGTTCACTAGTTGCAGGTTCTGGATCTTTTAGTTCACTTGCTACTAGCTCATAGGTTGTCGGGCCTTCCACTTCTGGCAGTTCTTCAGATGAGGATAAACTAGTTTGGGAGCCACCTTTAGGGAAGGGGAAGCCTAAATGGCTGCGCGATACCTTGAAGGAAGCAGAGTCATTTGGTAGCCCCCAAGAGCCTATTCGGACAGTTATGATGCTTGACAGATTGGGTATGGCATTTGTTGCTAGTCTTCGTGAGTCGGAGCCTTCTACTTTTGAGGAGGCCTCTCAGCATTAGGTTTGGAGACATGCCATGATGGAAGAGTACCATTCCATCACGAAGAATGATGTTTGAGTTCACCTGCTACTGGCTCACAGGTTGTTGGGCCTTCCACTTTTGGCAGTTCTTTAGATGAGGATAAACTAGTTTGGGAGCCACCTTCAGGGAAGATGAAGCCTAAATGGCTTCGCGATACCTTAAAGGAAGCATAGTCATTTGGTAGGCCCCAGGAGCCTATTTGGACAGTTGTGATGCCTGACAGATTGGGTATGGCATTAGTTGCAAGTCTTCGTGAGTCGAAGCCCTCTGCTTTTGAGGAGACCTCTCAACATCAGGTTTGGAGAGATGCCATGATGGAAGAGTACCATTCCATCATGAAGAATGATGTATGGGAGATTGTATCGAGACCAGAGGGGAAGTCAGTGGTGACTTCCAAGTGGATTTACAAGGTGAAGCATGCTGCCGATGGCAGTGTGGAGAAGTTCAAGGCTCGCTTTGTGGCATGAGGTTTTTCACAGATAGAGGGAGTAGATTATGATGAGACCTTTGCATCAGTTGCTCGATATTCTTCTATTAGAGCAGTGATTTCCATGGCATCAGAGATGGGTTGGAAGATCCACCAGATGGATGTGAAGACCACATTTCTCAATGGTCTTCTGCAGGAGGAGGTTTATTTGGAGCAGCCGCAGGGATTTGAGATTCATGGGAGGGATTCTCATGTCTGCAGGCTGAAGAAGGCCTTGTATGGTCTGAAGCAAGCTCCTCGAGCTTGGTATTCCAGGATTGATGCATATCTGATGTCGATGGGATTTCAGAAGAGTGAGGCTGATCCCAATCTTTACTTCATTGTGGTTCATGGGGATCCACTCATTCTTCTGTTGTACATTGATGATTTGTTTATCATAGGGGAGGAGCGTCTCATTGCAGCTTGCAAGAGAGATCTTGCTTCAGAGTATGAGATGACATATATTGGGCTGATGCACTATTATTTGGGGATGGAGGGCAGGAGCCTAGTCATATTTTCTTGGCACAAGCAAAGTATGCTGCAGATATTCTGAGGAGATTTCGGATGGAGGACTGCAGGGCTATGTCCACACCAATGATTACCAATTGGAAGCAACTTCATGCTTTTGAGGGAGAGTTGGTAGATCCTACATTATATCGTTTGCTCATTGCTTCATTGATGTATCTGGTCAACACCAGGCCATACTTATGTTTTGGGGTGAACACTTTCAGTCAGTTCATGGTAGAGCCTAGGAGAGTGCACTGGACAACCGCGAAACATGTGTTGAGATACCTTGCAGGGACAATGGATTTTGGTTTGGACTACAGGAGTTTGGGTGGAGTTAGTTTGGTTGGCTTCACGGATTCAGATTGGGCAGTCGGTGTGATGGATTAGAGGAGCACTTCCAGTTGTTGCTTCAGCTTGGGCTCGAGAGTAGTGTCGTGGTTCAGTTGGAAGCAAAAGTCCATTGCTTTGAGTTCTGCCAAGGCTGAGTACATGGAAACCAGTTAGGCTACTTGCGAGGCACTGTGGCTTCACAAGTTATTGGTAAATTTATTTGATTAGGAGCTGAGGCCCACAGTGATTTACTGTGACAATCAGAGTTGCATCCAGCTATCTGAGAATCCATTTTTTCATGACAGGTCAAAGCACATAGAGATCATGTACCACTTCATCCGAGACTATGTTCAGAGAGGAGTTGTGGAGTTACAATACATTTCCACTGATGTGCATGTTGCAGACATTTTGACAAAATCCTTAGGGTGGGGCAAGCTTGTCTTCTTCAGGGACAAATTGGGAATGGTGCAGAACGCCTTCCTCGGCAAGAGGGAGTGTTGATTTTTGTACCTAGGAAAGAGTTCCCCTAGGCGACTTTTGCCTTAGTCACTTAAAAGGGGGAAATAAAGTGACCCTTGCATTAAATGACTTGAGATGAGCATTTAATTTGACTTTAGAGATTAAAGTCACTTTTTGATAAATTTAAGTGAGGTGAGTGAAATTAATTTTCATGAGAATTAAATGAGCATTTATTCTCATCCACTCATCTAAACCAATCTCAGCCCTTGGATTAGATGACCATTCATTCACCCTAGGGATTCAATAAAAAACGCAAGGGAATGCATTTCACTTCATCTTTTTGGAGAAGAGAAGAGAGAGCAAAGAGTGGGCATGATTTTTGAGGTAGTCATTCTGAGCATTTTTACACAACACAAAAATCGAGGCAGTGAAGTATTTTTAGTGGGCACAAAAACTGAGGTTGACAACAGAGATTCTTGGCACAAATTTCGAGGAGTGATTCTGGGCATGAATCTCGAGATAGAGGGCACAAAAATCGAGGAAGGTACAGGAAGGCCGTACTATCCTTTCTTGCATAGATTTCGAGGTTCTGTTTTTGCACAAAAACTGAGGCAGTCGCCACAGAAATCGAGGACCTGTTTTGCACAAAAATCGAGGACATGTTTTGTACAGAAATGGAGGCAGTTGGGAATTGATTTAGAGGCAGCTTTTGGGTGTATTTTTCGGTGGAGATAAGTATTCTGTTGTCTGGAAAATTGCTGTACTGAATTTATTTTGAAGAAATAAAATCATTCTCACTCTCTCTGACAGGTTTTCCCCTTGTGGGTTTTTCCTAGACTATTGGCCAAAAATTTATGAGTCTGAAATATTTTATGGTGTGCATTTAAATTTCATTTTCTGTCTATAAATATGAGTTTCAATAGTGTTTTTAAATGTTTAAAATTAAAATGCATTTTCTATGCATTAACAAAAACCGGGTTGGGCATTAAACTATCAAGTGTGACATTAAAATCGGGTTTGGTTGAAATTCTAAGAAAACTTTCATTCTATTCTTGTTGCTATTAATTATCATTGCTCTTGTGGAGATGGACAAGAAACCCTACAATCTTCTCTAGATTTCCCATGCTTGAGATGAGGAGGGTTTTGTATTGGGGATAGAAGCTTTAGGCATGATGATATGCTGGTTTTGAAGGTGCTGACATGGAAAGAAGCCTTTGACTTGCCCCTTTATGAAGCTTCTTATGATGTGGCTTGAAAGCTTCTTAGGCCACTTCTTTCTTAGCCTAACAATTAGAGCAATTAATTGGCCTTGGGTCTGAAGGCTTCAACATTTGTTATTACTGCTAAATTTTGGGTTAGGTTAGGGTTCGATGTAGAGAAATCAAAATCTCTTATATACTTTAATGCAAAATTAAATGTAACAAACTAGTACTGAAACAGAATAGTACAATTGTAGTTAAACAAGATAAATCAAAACATAACTTTCATCTCTTCCAACTTTAACACTCCCAAGTAGGTCCTTGCGTTAAAGTGAAATCTTCAGTAACATGTAATAAGCAATAGTAGAATAACTAACAATAACATGTCTAATTCATAATAGAAAAACAAGTTAGATTACTTACATGGAGTGTGGGACCCTTCCTGTTTTTATACTCAGAAAATTAACTTTCAGGATAGATTGTGCCTCTCAGAGGCAAGTTAGCCAATAGGACCAATCTGACCCTTATAGGGTTTGTACAAACCCGAGAGAGAGATGATAGGATGAGGTACAGTCAAGTAGTCAATGACATAGAGACAACAAAGGTAGTCATAAACAATCAAAACACAATGGCAGCCACAAGTAAGACTCAACATAATAGATCTTCCCACAAACAAAGCTCAACATAAGGATCCAACCACAATCAAGTGCTTCAACAGGTATATGCTTCCACATGTGACCAACAACAATCCTTAAACAAATGGATCTGACCCAGCTAGATCGCAACACAATAGATCTAACCCTAACCAAGTGTCAAGCAAGCAATGGCCCATATACACTCTGTCCACATGATAGTAAACAATCCACAAGGGTAGTTGATCTACCCAACTAGTCCATTGTGTCAGCAAAAGGTCAACAAAGGCAACGACCCTTCTCAGTCAGACTTGGGTGAGGTAGATGGGAAACCCCGAGGGCAACGATCAGACCACAAATAGAAGTAGCACTCATAAAAAAAATAGGACAGTTCACGACAGCCCTAACAGGATTGAGGAATGGAATTTAAACATTCAAGCAAGATGGTGGTATGCTCAACCTAGCAGCAGTAGAACCCTAGAAAGGTTTCGACCCCCTTTAAATCAGTCAAATGAAGAACACCAATCATGCTAGATTTGGTCTCCCCAAAACTTTAGGCAACCCCAGATCTAATCATACAATTAATTAGCAGCCCTAGATCCAATAATACAAAGATTTGGCAGCTCCAGATCTGATTATACAATCAATTGGCAGCCTTAAAATTGCACTTCACGATAGCGACCACCTCTAATAGTCCCCAAAACTGCTTATGAATTATATATGTAGGACAACCAAGTGAAGAAGGATAAAAACCAAAAGAGCGCCCATGCAAGGAGTAAGATGAAACCCTAGACGTCACATCAGATTTACTGCAGAAAAACCCTTGATGCCATATCAGATTAGAACTGAGATATGATGAGTGTTCATGTCAAAATGAGAAACATTAGACTTCAATATTTAGGTTCTTAAAGATTTTAGAATTGTCATTAATTAATTCTTTAATTTAGTTAGGGTTCCATTAAATTGGGAGGGTACCAACACATAAGGGTTAAGACACCAAAAATAAAATTAATGGTCACAACTTATAAAAATAAAAAATATAAATAAGGTTTCTTTAGGTGGGTACTAGGGTCAAGGTTAAGGGTACAAGAACCAACAAATGCTACAAGTCAAAACATAAAACAAGGACGAGTACATGACCCACAACCCTTAGGACCAAAGGGTGTACCACAAAGGTGGGCAATCGACCATAATACCCATAAGACCAAAACATCAAGGTGGTACACATCAAGACAAATCAAGGTGGGTAGACAACCCTTCTAACCACAAGTAAAGGTGGTGAACAAGACAAGGTACAAAACCTTCAAAGCATAAGACCAAGAACAACAAGGTGGAAAGACCAAGGGTGAAAAACCAATCATCTCTCTCTCAAATGTACAAGTGTTCCATACACCACCTGAAATTTCATCCTCACTATATAAGGAAGCACATTGGATGATGTGACCATGTGGTCCTCCAGACCGCTCCATAGGTCAAATGCTAGTGACTCCATCAAGGGGTGGCCAATCCCTTGAGAAGACCATCTAGCTCAACTATCTCGAAGACCGAGGAGAAGAGGACATCACACATCATCATCTTGGTTAACTGACCAAGATCCGAGCCATTCTTAAAGAATGGATCTCAGCCCTAGGATGAGCTTTAGTCCTAGACTGAATCATGTTGATCAACCCCCTGGTCCTTGACTAGGTCCTCCATTCTCCTAGAGAATAGTCCTCAGCCCTAGGATGAGCTTTCAGTCCCAAACTGAATGTTGATCAACCACCTGCAGGACTTACTTGGTCCTTATGACCAAGAATCTACCTGGTTCTAGACCAGGAGGTCTTTGTCTCAACCTATAGGATCTACTTGGTCCTTGTGACCAAGAACCTACCTGGTCCTTGTGACCAAGAACCTACCTGGTCCTAGACCAGGAGGTCTTTGTCTCAACATGCGGGATTTACTTGGTCCTTGTGACCACATGCTAGGGACTTTGCCATGGAATCAACCTACTTGGTCCTCGACCAAGAACCCCAGGAGACTGTTGGGGGCCCTAGGGTACCTTCTAGGGACTTACTTTGTCTGGTTTATTGACCAGGAACCCTAGTTAACTGACTAGGGTACCATCCTCTCCGAGAATGGGTCTCACAGCTGCACTAACTTTAACACTCCCTCTTAGCAAGAGAGACATTTTCAGCAACACTAAGCTTGTCAAAGACAAAGGCTTAGTCAACACATCAATAAACTGTTTTGTTGACAACTGCACCATGTCCTTGACATGGTGATACTTCCTCTCGATGTGTCTCGACCTGTCATAGAGCACATGATTTTCTGAGAGCTTTAAACAACTCTAAATGTCAACAAGAACCTTGATCTTATAGATCCACTTGGAAGTTAGAACTAACTTCCCTTGTTGTTTGAGAATCACTTTTCACATGTCATTATCCATTGTGAATTGGCTGTCCTCTATCATAGCATCTTTCCAAACTTGATGTTAGGTTGTCTCCACATAAGTGGATGATCCTGTATCAGTGACATGGCTCTCATTGGAGCATCCTTGAAACCTCTCAATAGGCTCCTCAATGATATAAACTAAAGACTTCTTGGCCTTCTCCCTCTGAACGAGATGTCTCATAGTCTTCCTTATCTAAGTCACTGGAAGATTTCCTGGTCTCCTCCCTCTACTCATCTGAGAAAGATGACTCATGGAATAGTGCTTCTTTCACTTCCACATCTATAACACTGGGAGGTCACATCTCTTACTTTTTTTCTGCAATCCCACTCTGTTGGGGATTGAAGAGCACAATTGGCCCCCTCTTGATCTTTGATCTTACAAGTCATCACAAACACATACTTGTCAGATTCTCTTTTGCTAACACTATACTGACACTTGGGAGATTGAATATCTAGGATAACTGATCCTGCAATCTGTGGAGCCTCTTACTACTTCTATACCTAAGTACTCAGATTCCTCTGGAACTGTACATTTAACTCTAAGCATAAGCAAGATTTCCATACTTTATTACTTGTCATTAGAGCAAGTCACATCAATATTCAGTTTGATAGTCAACAATAATCAAATTAGCATCCATCCATATACTGAACAAGTATCTAGATGCCATCAAGAGCATATCAATCACATATATGCAACATGTCATATGTTTCACCATGACAATTTAAAAATATCAAAACAAGTTGGGATAAAAAAATACCCCCTCTTTATTTTTTCCCTTGCATCATGATCTTGTCATCATATTGGACATGTACTTCTCAAGTATGCAATGTCATTATCATCCTCATGCAATACCAATACATTCATTAGCATAATCTAGGTTAGATCACAATCCTAGATATAAGAAATCAGGTAAGGATAATTTCATGCATGGATGGACACTAAACTTCTTTGCACTTGCATATTCAGATCACAATGAATCATAAGACTCCTAGAAAGTACCATGATCATGTAAGCCCATGATTACTAAATATCAAGTCATATATAAAGAGTTAGACTGGCTCCTTACTCACCTCAGAAATACATACCTGAGATAAACCTTCTAGGAATGCTAGTCATACTTGACATTCTTCTTTTAAAGAAGCGAGTTCACAACCTGCTAATCCCATCATCTCTTTTCTGCTGTCATATGGATTAGCAGCATCCCTGCCACATCTTTTATTTTCAGCAAAATAATACTTGTATGTGTCCATTTAACTCCGATTCTTTGATTTCTCAAATGTTCAAACACTTCTTGCCAAGAAAATTTTGAGGTCAAGTTGGTTAGTACTCAAAACCCTACCTTAGGATCTATGTAGACTCTGATAGCCTGCAAAACATAGTTAGCTACAAGCCCTAAGCTTTGATACCATGTTAAATTTTGGGTTAGGTTAGGGTTTGATGTAGAGAAATCAAAATCTTTTATACTTTAATGCAAAATTGAATGTAACAAACTAGTACTGAAGCAGAATAGTACAACTATAGTTAAACAAGATAAA
Source organism: Larix kaempferi (assembly GCA_027924585.1). NCBI lineage: Eukaryota > Viridiplantae > Streptophyta > Pinopsida > Pinales > Pinaceae > Larix > Larix kaempferi. The sequence continues at coordinate 1,392,159 of BSBM01000597.1, read as the reverse complement.
TCAAAACATAATTTTCATCTTTTTCAACTTTAACACTCCCAAGTAGGTCCCCGTGTTAAAGTGAAATATTCAGTAACGTGTAATCAACAGTAGTAGAATAACTAACAATAACCTGTCTAATTTATAATAGAAGAACAAGTTAGAGTACTTACCCGGAGTGTGGGACCCTTCCTATTTTTATACTCAGAAAATTAACTTTCAGGATAGGCTGTGCCTCTCAGAGGCAAGTAAACCAATAAGACCAATTTGACCCTTATAGGGTTCGTACAAACCCGAGAGAGATATGATAGGATGAGGTATAGTCAAATAGTCAATGACATAGAGACAACATAGGTGGTCATAAACAACCAAAACACAGTGGCACTTAGCATAATAGATCTGTCCACAAACAAATCTCAACACAAGGATCCAACCACAATCAAGTGCTTCAACATGTATATGCTTCCACAGGTGACCAACAACAGTCCTTAAACAAATGGATCTAGACCAACTAGATCTCAACACAATAGATCTGAGCAAAACATACTTAGTTCAGTAGATCTAAACCCAACCAAGTGTCAAGCAAGCAGTGGCCCATATACACTCCGTCCACATGATAGTAAACAGTCCACAAGGGTAGCAGATCTACCCAACTAGTCCACTATGTCAACAAAAGGTCAACAAAGGTAGCGACCCTTCTCAATCAAACTTGGGTGAGGTACATGGGAAACCCCGAGGTTAGTGACCAAAACATAAATAAAAGTAACACTCATAAAAAAAATAGGACAGTCCACGAAAACCCTAACATGATTGAGGACTGTCAATTAAACCTTCAACCGAGATGGTAATATGCTCAACTTAGCAACAGTAGAACCCTACACAGGTTTCCACCCCCTCTAAATCAATCAAATGAAGGACAACACCAATCATGCTAGATTCGATCTCCTCAAAACTTGAGATAGCCCTAGATCTAATCATACAATTCAATAGCAACCCTAGATCTAATCATACAAATATTTGGCCGCCCCAGATCTGATTATACAATCAATTGGCAGCCTTAAGACCGCACTTCACAATAGCGGCCACCTCTAATAGTCCCCAAAACTACTTATAAATTATATATGTAGGACAATCAATTGAAAATGACAAAACCTAAAAGAGCGCCCATACAAGGAGTAAGATGAAACCCTAGACGTCACATCCGATTGAATGAAGTAAAACCCTTGACGTCATATCATATCAGGACTGAGATATGATGAGTGTTCATGTCAAAATGAGAAACATTAGACTTCAATATATAGGTTATTAAAGACTTCTAGAAGTCACTAATTAATTCTTTAATTTAGTTAGGGTTCAATTAAATTGGGAGGGTACCAACACATAAGGGTTAATACACCAAAAATAAAATTAAGGGTCACAACTTATAAAAATATAAAATATAAATAAGGTTTCTTTAGGTCGGTACTAGGGTCAAGGTTAAGGGTACACATTGTTGGATTTTGTACAACTTCGGAAGATATTATTCATTATATTTTATTGTACTTGTTTATACCTCCTAAGGGGAGAAGAATGTTGATGTATTTGTAACTTCAAAAGATATTCACTTGTATATTGTATTTGTACTTTATTGTATCCCCAACATAGATGTATTATTCCTCCGATTGGAAGTGCCGTCATGTGTACTTGCAAGTGTCGCAAGTTATATTGTAAGTGTCGTAACTTATACTTGATGGGTTATTAGACCACCTTGATGGGGTTGGCCCTGTATGAGTCATGTGGGTCAAAGGGTTATTATACCACCCTAGAGGGGTCGGCCCAGTCAACATTATGTTAAGTGGTTAAGTTGAGGCCAACCTAGTTGAGTAAAGGTCAAGTGAAAGTTAGTGTATAAATAGAGAGTGTGTGTCTCTCATTTTGGACATTGTCTCATTCACTCACTTCGCATTAGTGAGAGAAGAGGAGGGTGCGCACAAGTGGACGAGGAGCATGCTGCTGAAGATATCTATCTCTTGGGTTTGATCATGGTGATCCTTGTATTGATGCTTATTTTATCTCTGAGGAAGTTGCATGGTTTTTTCACCTTCTTGGTTTTCTCCGGTGAAATGTTTTGTCTCTTGTCTCTTGTCTCTTATGCTTGATATGCTGTACATGTTATTCTTTCAGTTAAGATCCTAAATCTATTGAATTAAATGATGAAAATATAACATGGTATCAGAGCTAGCCTGAAGGAAGGCATGATATGGCATTTAAGAGACTTGTTGCACTTATGACAAATTGCAAGTTAGGGCTTGATATAGCAAAAACCAGTCATTGGCACTTTCGCTATAAATCCATTTTGGTTCAGGTTCAGGTTCTGAAACTTCTACAAGTCGTAGATAATATCCCCATGTACCTTGTGTCCAAAGCACAACATCTAATTCGTTGTACTTTGTGTTTTATGATCAGTACAATCTAGGGTTTCTGCCTCTTTCAGATCTTAGTCATAAACATGTGACCTAGGAAAAAAGGTCACAACTTGGGCTAGGAAGCTCGTAAAAAGTGACAGGTAGGGAACGGACTGTACTTTCTTAGGTAAGTTTTTCAGAGGCCGAAGTTGAACTAGTGACATGTGGCACGTCGTACATGTTTGCTCTCCTGTTTTATCCCATAAACAGGTCACGTTGCGACACTTGGAATAACTCTCTTTCTCAGAGAATCCAATTGAGGTCAGACCTGTGGGGATGGAAAGAAGACAGGTCAAGATACCACATGTCGAAGTTTCAGACCCTGCGGATTCATAATTTCAGAGATGCACTAGAACCAATAAGGTGCATATTTCTATCAAATCAGAATTGGATTCTGAGCACCTTCATTCTTGGCTTATCACTGTTTCGGGAATTTAGGGCTTCAGAGAAAGTTGGAATTTTTGAAATCGGAGACCATGGCTGAATGCTCCTTATCAAAATCAAAATTTAGAGACCAATATTAATTTTTTTGGTTGGGCAGAAGGCCAAGCTTGGTCAAACCCTAGTTCGGGGGTTTGATCGAAAAAATGGAAAATTAGGGCTTTTGCAAAAGTTGGAATTTTTGAAATCTGTGACCACAGCTGGAAGCTCCTCAGAAAAATCAAAGTTTAGAACACAAGATCGAACCTTTTGGATGGGCAAAAGACCGGGCTTTATCAAACCCTAGTTCGGGATCTTGTCCAGAAGATCTGGAAGCTTCAAAGGAAATTTTGAGGGGTCAAATTTTGCAGTTTTCAAAATTGAAGTATACCAACTTTATCAACTCAGCAAGGCGCATCTTTTCATCTAATCAGAAGTTTGAAATTCAAAGTTTGAATTTTTATGGTTTCTCTGACAAACCCTAATCCAGCTCCAGATCTAGTTTCAACAAATCAAAGTGGATTGGGTTAATCCTAGAAGAGAATGAATTGGACACTTACATAAGTGAAGAAGTTCCAGTTCTAGAGGGAGATAAGGCTAAGGCCTTACATAAGAATGCTACAAGTAATCTCGATAGGTATGACTTGAGGAGATATAGGTATGTTTTGAAATATGTTCATGATTAAGTTTATGATATGTTTGTCTTCATATTATTGAGGTTAGTACAATATTGATTTTAGACTTGTCTTATCACCCTAGTAAAAGTATGAATGCATGTGAATGATAGAAGACATTCATTGATTAGGGTTATATGATTGTACTAAAGCACTGTGGTGTTGTATGAGGTTGATGTTGTCCGCTAACATGAAAGGTACATCAAGAAAGACAAATCAAGTGCTAGATCAAGAACATATGACCATGGTGACATGAAGACAAAGACTCATCCATAGCCATTATAGAAGCTCTACTTACGAGGTATGTATAATTTTGGTTCTACAATGGTTAACTTATGAGTTATGCAGGTTACTAAGCACAAGTCATTGAAGAGAACAAGAAGACATTGTTTGGGTACGTTAGACATAACTAGCTAACATGATATTCGAGGTATGTTTTTCCCATATCAAGTTAGAATCCTACCTTGCGTTAGGATATTATACTTTTGTATGAATGATAATGAAAGTTAGAAGTTTAAGTAATCAAGGATTTATGCATATTATGTTTCTTACTTTGATTGATGATATGACTAACCAAAAGAGTCCTATGGTCAAATAAGATTATGCATGAATAAAAGAAGTCTTCCCTGAAAACTTGAATATTAACGCTTTATAACCTATGTATGAAATGATCATGACCATACATAAGATTATTTAGAATCATAATGTTTTGATAGTATTAAGATTATACTAATGAATGTATGATTATGTATGAGATCTTGAGGATGACACAATGATGACACTAGTGCACACTTAAGCATGCATAGTGGTCCAGGATGGATATAAGTTCAAGGATAGGTAATCTAGGAAGCAAAGATCAAGAGGAAACACACTCCAAAAGTTTCTGCAAGGAAGCAAAGATCAAGAGGGAGCACTCCAGGAAGCAAAGATCAAGAGGGAGTCCAACCAACAAGCAAACAAAGATAAGTATTTGAATTGTCATTTATTATATGTATGATTACTTAAATGATGTTGTTCATTCATGTACATACTTATATTCTTAGATTTAGGATGTATATTATGCATATTAGAAAAGTTGCATTAATGAACAAGATACTACTAATATGCAAGTAATGGGTAAGTGGCCTATGGTACTGTACAACATTCCATTGCTACTTATCTAGAATGAAACCTATTTGATAACATGTTGGGAGTTGTACACACTCTTAACAAATGTTCTGGTAGAGATGGAAGGCATCTAGAAAGTTACCGTGTGAATACGAGATATGGATAAATGTTGTATTGAAGCATTGGCTAAGATAATTGCATGACTGTATGACATATGTCTTTATGCGTAAGAATTTGTTATGAAAAACTATGAGATGTTTTTAATCATGCAATTGAATTTGACTTATAGGAAAGATAATGTACAATCACCTACAAAAGAAGGACTACAACATTTGTTCCAGCAAACGAAATTCAAAGAAAACTATCTATTGAATATATTGAAGAATCTGAAGTTCCCAAGATTCAGGATGAAGTAATGAAAGAATGCCATGATCGAGGAATACTAGTCGATCATGGAGAATGATGCTTGGGATGTGGTCCAAAGACCTGAAGGGAAGTCTATTGTGACTTCCAAGTGGATCTATAAGATCAAGCATGCTGCAGATGGTAGCATAGAGAAACACAAAGCGAGGTTTGTGGCTCGTGACTTCTCCCAGAACGAGGGATAGATTATGAAGAGACTTTTGCACCTGTAGCCAGATAAAATTCCATAAGATCAGTACTTGCCCTGGTTGCAGTGATGAAGTGGAAGATACACCAGATGGGTGTCAAGACAACTTTCTTGAATGGTGTGTTCGAAGAGGAAGTGTATGTGGAGAAGCCACTTGATTTTGAGACACATGATAAGGAGTCATATGTGTGCAGGTTGAAAGAAGCCTCGTATGGCTTGAAGCAAGCTCCTAGGACTTGGTATGGTAGGATAGACAACTTTCTATCCAGTTTGGAATTTACCAAGAGTAAAGCGGATTCCAACCTTTACTACAAGGTTGAGGAAGGAAATTCAGTGATACTACTATTATATGTGGATGACCTGTTTGTTACAGGTGAGGATAGATTGATTGTCGATACGAAGATGAAGCTTGCTTCCGAGTTCGAGATGAAGAACTTGGGGATGATGCATTGCTTTCTAGGCATGGAGGTGTGGCAGAGTGCAGATGGAATCTTCCTTGGACAAGGGAAGTATGTAGTAGAGATCCTGAAGTGGTTCGAGATGATGGAATGCAAGGCCATGGCCACATCTATGGAATCAAACTTGAAGCTTCTGTGTGATGTTTCATTTGATCCGGTTAATGTCACGGTGTATTATCAGATGATTGGGCCCTTGATGTACCTGATGAACACGAGACCATATATTTGCTTTGCGATGAACACATTGAGCCAGTTCCTGATGGATCCCAGAGGTGTTCACCTGGTTGCTGTAAAGCATATTCTGAGGTCCCTGAAGGGTACAATTGATTATGGGCTCAAGTATGATGCGAATCAAAAGTTTAACTTGGAGGGTTATGTTGATTCAGATTGGGTAGGCAGTGCTGCAGATAGGAAGAGCACTTCTGGGTGTTTCTTCAGTATGGGATCAGGTGTGATCTCTTGGTTTGGCAGGAAGCAGTGTTGCGTAGCACTGAGTACAGTCGAAGCAGAGTATGTCGTAGCTTGTTCGTCTAGTTGTTAGGCAGTATGTCTTAGGAAGCTACTGTATGAGTTATTTGATCTCCCGTTGGATGCTACCTGTATCTTTTGTGACAACCAGAGTTGTGTGAAGTTGTTTGAGAACCCGGTGTTCCATGACAGGTCGAAGCACATTGAGATCAAATATCACTATATCAGGGATATGGTGCAGAGAGGAGTAGTGAATCTCCTGTATGTTGCGACGGATGAGCATGTTGCAGATGTGTTGACGAAACCACTAGCTAGAGTGAAGTTTGAGTACTTCAGAGAGAGGTTTGGTGTTCTTCAGATTGAATATACTTCGAGCAAGAGGTGATGGGACACATTTGCAGGATCCATTCCAAGCATGGTGAGAGGAGGATCCTTCCCATGATTGTGGATGTAAGCGTTGTGTGATGAGTATCAAGACGATGCTCCAGTTACTGCTTTAGATATGCATCAGTTGGATGCTTTGTATGATCAGTTGGATCATGTATATTGATATGCATCAGTTGGATTCTTTGTATGATCAGTTGGATCATGTATGATGACATGCATCAGGACGATGATCAGGATGATCATGTGTGATGAGTATCAGGACGATGCTCTGGATGACATGCATCAGGACGATGATCAGGATGATCATGTGTGATGAGTATCAGGACGATGCTCTGGATGACATGCATCAGGACGATGATCATGTACATTGGGATGATGTATGGTGAGTATCAGGTTGATACTATGTGGCTGTGGACAGGTTGTGCAGATAATCATATAATAACGCCCTGAGAGGTTTGCAGATACTCTTTCGAGGTTTTTCCTATGGCATATAATAGTGCCCTGGGATATTTGACAAATGCTCTTTCAAGGTTTTGCTTGGGAGGACATATAATAGTGCCCTGGGAGGTTTGCAGATACTCTTTAGAGGTTTTGCCTATGGCATATAATAGTGCCCTGGGATATATGGCAAATTCTCTTTCGAGGTTTCGTCTTATGGCATATAATAGCGCCGTGGGAGATCCAATAGGTTGAGCAGTACCCTTGTAATCAGTCCTGGGATGCTCTTTCAAGGTTTTTCCATGACCACATATAATACATCCTGGAGATCCGGACAGGTTGTGCTAGTCACGTAAAAGGCCTCGAATGCTCTTTAGAGTTCTTGCTAGTCAAGACACTCTTTTAAGGTTTTGTGGTGGGGGTCACATGTAATACGTCATGGAGATCCGGACAGGTTGTGATAGTCACGTAAAAGGCCTCGGATGCTCTTTAGAGTTCTTGCTAGTCAAGACACTCTTTTAAGGTTTTGTGACAGTCAACATGTAATAGCGCCCTGGGAGATCTTGCCAGTCATGTTTAGGCACATAAAGGATCCTGGGATACTCTTTCGAGGTTTTGTTGACGCATGTAATAAGTCCTGAGGATTCCACAGTATGTCCAGTGATGATGAAGACCTACAGGTGGTGGGCCTACATCTATTATGAAAAAGGGATGGCTTTGTAGAACTTCCTATGACGAGAATAATTCAGAGATAGCCCAGTGATCGAGATGTCGAGTACAACAGCAGTGATGATGATGATGTTTCGTGATCCAATGATGATGATCCAGCTCCAGAATTAAAGACTTGTGCCTATATGTATTGATGACTTGTGTCAAGAGAATACCTTCCTAGTTAAGAGGGAGTGTTGATGTATTTGTAACTTCGGAAGATATTCACTTGTATATTGTATTTGTACTTTATTGTATCCCCAACGGAGATGTATTATTCCTCTGATTTCAAGTGTCGTCATGTGTACTTGCAAGTGTCACAAGTTATATTGTAAGTGTCGTAACTTATACTTGATGGGTTATTAGACCACCTTGATGGGGTCGGCCTTGTATGAGTCATGTGGGTCAAAGGGTTATTAGACCACCCTAGAGGGGTCGGCCCAATCAGCATTATGTTAAGTGGTTAAGTTGAGGCCGACCTAGTTGAGTAAAGGTCAAGTGAAAGTTAGTGTATAAATAGAGAGCGTGTCTCTCTCATTTTGGACATTGTCTCATTCACTCCCTTTGCATTAGTGAGAGAAGAGGAGGGTGTGCACAAGTGGAGGAGTAGCATGCTACTGATGATATCTATCTCTTGGGTTTGATCATGGTGATCCTTGTATTGATGCTTATTCTATCTCTGAGGAAGTTGCGGGGGTTTTCACCTTCTTGGTTTTCCCCGGTGAAATGTTTTGTGTCTCTTGTCTCTTATGCTTGATATGCTGTACATGTTATTCTTTCAGTTAAGATCCTAGATCTATTGAATTAAATGATGAAAATATAACAAAGAACTTTATGTAATCAATTATGTAAACACATGAAAGAATCAATGCAAGCCTTGGGGTGCAAAAGAAACAAATAAAAATATTAAATTTAAATTATTTATTGCCCCCAAGTGAAGTCGGCCCCATTAGGGAATTTTCCACTTTGCACTTATATAAATAAGAGGCTCATGCACCTCATTAGCTCATTCACTCACTTAGGAAGTGCGCATCACTTGGAGGAGGCATATTTCGCATCACTTGAAGGAGGAAGCTTATTTGGGGCATCTACTTGTGAAAGATACTTTCACATTCTTTCTCTTGCTTTATTTGTTCTCTGATCTCATAATTATCATCTCTCTGCGAAGGTTGCTGGGTTTTCTCCCATTTGGGTTTCCCAGGGTAAACTATGTGTTGTTGTTTTGTGCTTTGTCTTACTTCTAGTGATCTTGGTAATGCATTTATGTTTTATGCTATGAATGTATGAAATTTAACATGGTATCAGAGCCATTCTAGAAGAAGACATTGCCGAAGCATTGTCAGAACCGTGCCAGAATTAGGGTTTCATCTTGTGAAGTCTTCACCCATTATTTTGGAGAAAAAGAGCCATAGGAATTTCGTTTTTGGCAAGACAAATCCATTGGTGAAGACAAAATTCAATTCCGAGAACTTTCAATATTTGACCTAACTCTGTGGCTGTAGCAGAATTAGGGTTTCATTTTTTAACTCATCTCTCTCCACAGATTTGGACCAGCCCACCCTCTATTCAACTCTCCTTGGCAAGGTGAATTTATCCGTGAGTTCAGTTTTTCAAATTATTAACTTTCATTTTTGACCTAGCTCCTGCTAGGGTTTCTGAACCAGATCTGCAATCAAGATGATTGGGATGAAAGTTGAAGATCGTTTGGAAGGAGCCTCCAAATTTTTCTCATGGAAATCTAGGGTTATTCTAATCCTAGAAGAAAATGATCTCTTGATATATGTAAATGAAAAGGTCCTTGAACCAGAAGCCGAAGAGGATAAATCTCGATGGAGGAAGAATGATGCTAAAGCAAGAAGGATTCTCTTGGATTCAATGAGAGACCATTTGGTTCCTCAAATCTCAGGAAAGAAGATTGCTAGGAAAATGTTCAAGACCATTATGAAGCTGTTTGAACACACTAGCCTAAATGTATCCATGACTTTGAGAAACCAACTCTCAAATATGAAGATAGCAAAGTCAGAATCCATTGCCTCATACTTTATGAGGATCACAGAACTTAGCGACAAGCTCAGCACCGTTGGAGATCCTATTGGAGATAAGGATCTTGTCCTCGACACTTTAAATGGTCTTCCACCATCATGGGAGTCCTTTATCCAAAGCATAAGTGGTAGATCCAAACTACCAAAGTTTGACAAGATTTGGGCAAATTTATCTCAGGAGGAGACAAGGATTGCAGCACGTTAAAGACTCCATGGCCTTGGCACTCAACCTGAGGAGAACCAAGATTTTGTTTCTCATGCCACGAAGGGTAAGGGAAAAGGTAGGAAGTTCCATAAACACAAGCACCGAGATAGGAGACCAAGTACTCACCTAGATCAAAAGGAGAAGAAGGACATATATCAAGTTCAATGCTATAGGTGCAGAAAATATCGGCACTACGCAAATAGCTATCGAAGTTCAAGTAAAAGGAAGACTGAAGCCTCAACTAATGATGTAGAAGAGGATCATCATCGCAAGAAGCAAAGGGATGATGATCGTTCGGAGTTCCTCTTCTAGAAGATCCATAATGCAAGAACATAGATCTCTTATGGTTCCCGCAAGAAGGCAGTGGGGGCCCACACACCAAAACAATAAGAGATAAGTATTTTGTTTTTCTTGCTTACATAGATCTGTTTTTGTCTTATATGTTTTCTATATATACAGATATAATGTGTTGAGCAGTTGATATAGTTTACCCTGTTATATTTTGCATATGAGCTACACAAACATTTCATGGAGTTAGTCTAGATGATATCTCCCTCCTACATGCTTAGGGTAGTGCACACTCTTGATGGCATGATCTAGTGGAGATAAAAGACATCTAGATACTTCCCAGAAGTGTTTACTTGACATGTTCATGATTGTTGTGATAAAGTATTAGCTAAGATGCCTGTGTAAACTATTTGTTTTTCATTTGATTATAAAATGTCACTGATCATTAATCAGGATTTGACTTGTAGGGAAAAGACCATGTGATTTGGCCTACAAGAGAAGACTTCTTTCGATGGACATATGAATCTCATTGATGCTCAGCAAGAAGCTTCCTGGAACATGCCTCAACCTAGAAGGATGACATTGGAGGAAGCTTTCACAGAAGTGAAACCAGAAGTAAGCCACCTTCAGATATTTGGCTGTCCAGTCCTTATACTTGTGCCCAAGTTGGAACCTCTAGGCAAGAAGGAAACCTTTGTGGGATACAATGAGTCTTCAAAGACTTACAGAATCTACATCCCAGGGTCCACATAGATTGAATTTAGTAGGGATGTGACCTTTGAAAAAGAATTAGCTGTCAGGAAAGGCAGGGGATCAGACATGGAGATCGATGATGAAATGATAGAACCAAAGGAGATGAGATCATCTCCCCCTCTAGTTCAAGAGGGAGTTAGCAGAAAAGGATGAACCTATCGATTCCATTGATCCAGTTGATATCCCTAGAAATGTTGCAGTAGGTCAGAAAATACCTAGATGGGCACAACAGACTTAGCATTGAGCATATGGGAAATACAAGGCCAGATTTGTTGCCAGAAGATTCTCTCAGAAAGAGGGAGTCGATTATGATGATACATTTGCTCCTTTGGCTTGAGATACTTCCATCAGATCGATCATTGCTATTGCTTCATCTATGAGATGGAAGGTGCATTAGAATGATGCAGACCCCAACTTTTGGTTCAAGGTTGCAGATGATGAGCTACTGATTTTGGTATTGTATGTTGATGACTTGTTTCTCATAGGAAATGAGCAACTCATTGTATGGTGTAAGAAGAATCTCACCTCTGAGTTTGAAATAAAAGATCTTGGATTGATGCACTACTTCTTGGGATTAGAAGTATTGTAGAGGCAGAAAGAGATTTTCCTAGGACAAGGAAAATACACCATTGATTTATGGAAGAGATTTGGGATGTTGGACTGCAAGTCCATGGCTACTCTGATGGATGCAAATTGGAAGAAGTTGAGAGATTCTACTTCAGATTCTGATTTGATTGATCCCACCATTTATCACGAGTTGATTGGGTCATTGATGTATTTTACCAACACCAGACCGGATATATGTTTTGCTGTCAATGCCCTCAGTTAGTTCATGTACGAACCGAGGCAAATTCACTGGATTGCTGTAAAACATGTGCTCAGATACTAACGTGGCACTGTGGGATATGGATTGAAGTATGCTTCAGATGGTGACCTGATATTGCAGGGGTTTACAGACTCAGATTGGGCCGGATGTGTTGCAGATCGGAAGAGTACTTCCGGATGTTGCTTCAGTTTGTGTTCTATGGTTATTTCCTGGTGCAGCAGGAAGCAGAACTCGGTAGCACTCAGTACTATAGAGGCCGAGTACATGGATGCTAGCACAGCAACTAGAGAAGCAGTTTCACTTCATAAACTCCTGGCAGGATTGTTTGGCCATATTTCAATGCTGACCATGATTCATTGTGATAACCAGAGCTGTGTGCAGATGTCATTGAATCCTGTATTTCACGACAGGTCGAAGCATATCGATATTCGATGTCACTTCATTTGTGATATGGTGCAGAAAGGTGCGGTCGAGTTACAGTACGTGCCGACAAACGACTAGACTACAGATGTTCTCACCAAGGCTCTTCCTAGGATGTAGTTCAAATACTTTCGCGGAAGACTTGGAGTCAAAGAGAACGTATCCCTCCTTGAGAGGGAAAGATGACATTGAGATGCTTGCTCTGCTTTGCCCTGGTGCCTTTTGCAGTCTGGTTACTCATCCAAATATGGGAGAAATACCATAGGCAGATGAGTAGGACAGTCAACAGTTGGTCAGGCTCACCCTGTGTGGAGAACCTGTAACAATTAATTAATAAGAATATGCGAAACAACATAAATGACAGAACTCAAAATCACTTTTATTGATTGCAGGCCACTTCGAGGGGGAAACCTCCTTTGAGAAAGCTCAATACAAATAACTTCACGGTGTCTTCATAGGCCTCAACACACACTTATATACTAAGTTTAGGCGCCAATACTATGGGTCAAAACCATGGGCCAATACAAACTATGGATCAACAATACTACGGGCGACTTACAAAGCATATGCACCAAACAACAATAACACAAACTGTGGATCAACAAATACTACGGGACGACTTACAAAGTATATGCATCCAATAACAATATACTAATAAAGTAAAGACATGGGTTCCTAACATCCCCGCCCCCTTAAAAAATCTTTGTCCTCAAAACTTGAGATGTGGAAATTGATGCAAAATTTGAAGGAGTGGTTCCCTTGTAGCATCCTCAGGTTACATGTCGGGCCACTGACGCCTTTTGAATTTCAGGGAGGATTGCATGGAAGGTTGTAGACGAAGAAGAACCATATCAACTATGTGAAAAGTGCGCTTAGAACGGTGCTGATCGGCTTGTTGTTTCAGTCGAATTCTTTCCATGTGAAGATTGTCCTGCAAAATGAGAAGAATCTGATCACGGTTTCGAAGAATCAAGTCAATTGCCTAAACTGGGGAGTTGCTGAAGGTGTATGGAAGAAGAACTGGCAGTGCTTGTCCAAAGACTGCTTCATATGGTGTCCTTTTAGATGTGGTACTGTACCACTGGAGTGCTTCTATGAAATCCATATAAATAGTTGTCCAAATCTGTGTAGGGATGGGAAAGGGTTCGAGCAGTTCCGAAAGGAGTGTCGTTTCACCCGTGTTGACCTGGGAAGTATCACAGTCAACCACCATCCGTTGAATTATCATTTTCAGTCCCTGCCAAAAGAAGTTACAATGTTCCCGGTCAGACGTTTGGAGGAACCCAGAGTGCCCTGCCGATGAAGAAGCATGGAGTTCGTAGAAGAGATAGCCCCGTTGAACAGATTGCAACCAATTTGGAACAAGCAGAGAAATAGCCGTAAGAGAAACTGGGTCATCAAATGTGCGAGAAGGAGAATCTTCCACGATAATGTCCTTACCCTTCTGGTAAGTGATCGCATAGTCATAACTCATGAGGTGGATAACCCATTTCAGGTGTGCTGGGGAGGAGACCCGTTGTTCCAGGAAATTTTCCAAACTCGGGAGATCAGTCTTGAGGCAGAAATAATTCCCCAATAGGGATGGCTGCCACTTCGGTACTGCATGCAAAATAGCCATCATGTCCTGCTGAGATGTAGATGTGGCTAAATGCTCACCAGAAAGGTCTCTTGAAGGCGGCAAGCCCCCTGGTGCAGCAAAGACACCTGCATATCTATCTAAGGAAGTTGTGGAGGCCGTTGGTGGGTGCATCTGAATGGAATGGAGCTGAGGGATGACACCATGTGAATTCCTCTTAAGGATCTTTTCCAGGCGATGTGGACTGATGATGCGGAGAGACACTGGTTGTAATCCTGTAAATTTGTGTTGTGTCCCATTGACAGAAAACTGCATCCAAAGTTCAGCAAAATCCCATAAGATGGGGCCAAGTGTGCGTAACCATTGAACGCCCAAAACCACATCACATCCGCCTAAGGACAAGGCAAACATGTCAGATCATAGGTTATAATCTTCCAGAGAGATACACACATTGTGACACTTTCCCTTGCAAGGTAAGGTGCCCCCATTGGCAACCATGACTTCAAAGTTGGAGCAAGGATGGATAAAACAATAAACCTGTTTGGTGATCCGAGGGTCAATGAAGTTATGTGTGCTGCCAGAATCAATGAGTATTGTAAGAGGAAACTTCTTGAAGTAACCTCTGACCTGCATTGTTTGGGGGGTGGTGATGCCAGATAAAGCATTGAGAGATATCTCTGGTTGGTCGTCCTGAGAGGGGGGGTCAATAGGCGGCTCTTGAATGTCGACTTGATCATCTTCTTCACCAATTTTAGAGGCAGGCGGAGAATCCATATCCAAGAGATAGAGATTTTGCTGAACACATTTATGTCCCCGAGTGAATTTCTCATCACAGTTATAACAGATCCCTTTTTCTCTGCGTGCCTGCATCTCTGTTTCGGACAAATGAGTGATAGGAGTTGGTCGAGGAGCTGGTGGAACGAGAGGTCATTGAGAACCCATATTTTGGAAGGGAACAAAATTGGGTTTGGAGCACTGTTGGGCTGCAATCTTGTCTTCTGCCAACTTAGCCAACCCCAGAGCTTCCATCATTGTGTTGGGACAGAACATTTTAACCTCTGAGTGGATTTAATCCTTAAGACCACTGATAAAACAACTCCTGTAGAATTCCTCAGACAATCCTTCTGTGTGGTTGGCTAGTTTCTCAAATTTTGTCTGATACTCTCTCATAATGCTAATTTGGCGAAGTTTAGTGAGGGCTCCGGTGAAGTCATCAAAAGCACTAGGACCAAATCGTTGCAAAAGGAGCTGACAAAAATCTGTCCATTTTGGCTCTTCATGAGCCTTGATGTACCAACAGTACCATTGAAGAGATTCATGTTCCAAATGAAAGGATGCAAGTGGAACTTTGGTGACATCAAAAATATTATGCAGATTGAAATACTGTTCTGCACGATAGATCCATCCAGTCAGATCGGTACCATTGAAGCGAGGAAAATCAAGCTTCGAACCACGAAAATTTCTGGAAGAAGAGAACCCATTATCTGATAAAGACGCGGACTGTCATTTGTTGTTCATGGCTGAATGCTCAAGATGGAGACTAAGAAAATTTTCATCCAAATCCTGGAGTTTGGTTTGGATGGCTGCAAGTGCTTCCTCCATGGTGTGTGCTCTTGCGCGGGTGACAACCATAGCCAGGGTTTTTTTTTTTTTGGGAATGGGTAGAAAAACACAAACAAAAGCTTATTTAGTAAAGGGAAATTTGGATTTGGGAAAAACTCGGATGGGTAATTGGGGTTTGACTAGGTTTTGGACATTGTCGAAAAGACAGGGAAGCAGAAAATGAGGATTTTAGAAGCGGGGTGAAAGAATGAGAAAATTTGGCAGAGAGGGACAAAGAAGCAGAATTAGGAAAATAACTCTGTGGTAAAATTTGAAGGCGATCGGGTGAAAATCGAAGAAGTTATGGCAAACCCTAAAAATAGACAAATGTGAGATTTTGGGTGTTGGGAAGTGGAATTTGGAATAGGGTCCTCAGGAATGAATTATGCAGAATGGGATTGCAGGGGTGTCAGAGAAGTTTCAAGGGAAACAAAGTTAAAACAAGGGAGCGGCTACGACATGGAAGGGATCTGAAAAAAATAGATCTGCAACGTTGCAGAAGAGATAAAAAATAGAGGGATCTGAAACAGTGCTGAATGGATCCAAAACAACTGGATTTGGAACGGATTTCATAATGGATTTGAACGGCTGGATCTGAAATAGTGCAGCAGTGATCGGCAATAGTTCAACTGAAAATAGATATGGACCCTAGGTATGTGCGGCTTCCTAACAGTTCAGGGGTTTCACTCGGCCACCAATGCTGTTTGACGGCTTGCGTATTGTGGAAGTAGCCCTCACTCCATGGCTTAGGTAAAACTGATAACCGCTTTGCCACAAAAGACAACTCTTGGTTTACCTCACGGGTGGGAACTAGTCAATCAGGTAGGGGTCGTTGCCCTTTTCGCTGGCAGGTCCTCTCAATGGGCCAGCTACTTTGGGGTTCCTGTGGTACTCCTCACAATGAGTTTTAGGGCTTATGCCCAAGTACTTCGCATAGTTAAGAAAATATGGATTATTCCTAGATCAGAACTTGCAACAAATGCGAATTATTTTTTTTTGGCAGAAATTCCACCCAACGTGCCCAAGAAAGTGATCTGATACCATATGTGGAGAACCTGCAACAATTAATTAATAAGAATATGCGAAATAGCAGAAATGACATAACTCAGAATCACTTTTATTGATCGCAGGCCACTTCGAGGGGGAAACTTCCTTTGAGCAAGCTCAATACAAATAAATTCACGGTGCCTTCATAGGCCTCAACACACACTTATATACTGAGTCTAGGCGCCAATACTATAGGTCAAAACCATGGGCCAATACAAACTATGGATCAACAATATTACGGGCGACTTGCAAAGCATATGCGCCAAACAACAATAACACAAATTGTGGATCAACAAATACTACGGGATGACTTACAAAACATATGCATCCAACAACAATATACTAATAAAGTAAAGACATGGGATCCTAACACCCTGGTGCCTTCTGCAGTCTGGTTACTCAGCCAGATATGGGAGAAATCCCATAAGCAGATGAGTAGGACAGTCAGCAGTTGGTCGGGCTCACCCTGGTACCTTCTGTAGTCCGGTCACTCAGCCATAGATGGGAGAAATCCCATAGGCAGATGAGTAGGATAGTCAGCAGTTGGTCGGGATCACCCTAGTACCTTCTGCAGTCCGGTTACTTATCCAAATATTGGAGAAATACCATAGGTAGATGAGTAGGACAGTCAGTAGTTGGTTGGTCTCACCCTGGTACCTTCTGCAGTCCGGTTACTCATCCAGATATGGGAGACATCCCATAGGAAGATGAGTAAGAAAGTCAGCAGTTGGTCGGGTTCACACTGGTGCCTCTGCAGTCCGGTTACTCAGCCAGATATGGGAGAAATCCCATAGGCAGATGAGAGGACAGTCAACAGTTGGCCGTGTGGTTGCATAGGTGCCTCTAGAGTCCAGGTACTCAGCCATGTTAAGTTTAGCCTAATTTCACTAGCAAGATCACTGAAAGAAACAGAATCATAAGATAGACAAAGATTTACCCTGGGAAACCCTCATGGGGTAGAAAACCCAACAAAGTTTTCCTCAATATAGATAATCAACCCAATACAAGATGTAGTCCTCAACAAGAGCTCCTTCTCCTCCTATGCAGACCTCTCTCTCTCCTATGCGCCAATCACAAGTGAGTGAATGATTGAGATAAGTGAGGAACATACCTCCTCTACTTATACTCATATTCCGACTGAATTTTTACCCTAATGGGGCCGACCTCTCCCAGGAGAGTCTAATAACCCCCAAATAGTAAACTCAGGGCTGATTTCACATGGGAGATCTAATAACCCTAGTTACCACACTCTCTCGGAGGAATAAACATCTCTGGATATACAATAGGGTCACCACAGAGGAATGTACCATCTCTAGAATAATAAAATAAAAATATAATATTCTTTGAAGTTACAACATTTCAACGCTCCCCCTTAACGAGAAGGATATTATAACAACATCTATAGGAGCAATGAGTCATCAACTACATGGTACATGATACATCTATAAATCATTGGAAGCTTTCTTCATACATCATCATCAGTAACTCAACAGTTACTGGAACATAATCAATACTGGAACATCATCATCTTCAGTACTGAGTCTTCATCTTCTGCAACACTCGATCAACTATAGAATCATCATCATCTCAATCTACAACATCTGGATCATCTCGATCTGTAACATCTGGATCATCTCGATCTACAACATAATCTGCAATACGCATGATCTAGTTACATGATGATCAATCCTTATCAATTTTAGACAAGTCTGATGTCTATGGACGATGCAATCCAGATCTACTTCCAGGATGATCAATCCTTATCAATTTTAGACAAGTCTCATGTCTATGGACGATGCAATGCAGATCTACTTCCTGTGAAAATCCTCACAGCAGATCTAAGAGATGATGTATCTCACAAGAGAATAATTATGATTAAGCAAGAAAATAGAAGAAGAGTGATACATGCAGTATAATGAGCAACATAATAATATGGTATAGTAGAACTCAGATAGAAGCAATAATACTTCGGTCATACTATGTTATTAATCACAAATGGACATATAAATAATACAATGCATGAGGAATTCGAATGCCTAAGGTGGCAATTCGAATCAGCCTTCATGGAGTGATCAAAGGATCACTGGAGTGTCATCGGAGCACAACTAGGTGTCCTCATGATCATCGGAGCGCAACTGGAAGTCTTCATCATCATCAGTGGAGTCATCAATGCTCAAGTAACTGTCAACCATCAGTCAAACTAACTCTGGTAGGTGTAACTCAGTGTAACTAAGTGTAACTCAGTGTAACTAAGTGTAACTGAGTGTAACTGAGTGTAACTGAGTGTAACTCAATGTAACTAAGTGTAACTCAATGTAATTAAGAGTAACTGAATGTAACTGAGTGTAACTCAATGTAACTGAGTGTAACTGACTGTAACTGAATGTAACTGAGTGTAACTCAATGTAACTGAGTGTAACTGACTGTAACTGACTGTAACTGAGTGTAACTGAATTGGTAGGTGAAGAAGGGCGAGTTGCTCCCTAAAATCAAGGAAGAAGGGCGCACTAAGCAACTGGAGGGCTAAAAATGAATAGTGAGAAGCTCCTGGGGGCTGGCTAACTGAGGGCTAGGTGCTGGACTGATGACTGGGATGCATGCAAAATGCATGCAACCCTATAATGCATGCAAACCCTAAAAGGTGCATGCATGACTGAAAATGTAAATGATCAAAATACTGGTGGGACTAGGATGGAGTATAGGAATATCCTAACACCCCCCCTTCATCCATCCTGGGCCCTGGTAACTAAGACCAAAGGTCACCCAATACAATGAATAATAACAATCAATAAACCAAGGAAGTGGGAAAATTTCATGGGAAACATACCCCCTCCTCAAAAAATAGACTGTAAGGCACACATAAAAAAATAAAAGCTCCAAACTCAAGCAGGTGTGATGCTTGGTCATATGTCTGGAGGTATCTTCTTCTTGGGAAGAAGTGGATCATGCTCAAAAAGCATGTGCTTGTACTTGCTCTTCAGATCGAATGTGATGAGAACAAATCCAATAGTATGAGAATGATCCTTGAACCTGTGATTCGAATCAGCTGAGGTAGGATCAAATCTGTGAAAGTGCATATAGTCTTTTGTCTTCTCCTTTGAACCACCATGGGTGAGATTGTGCCAAAAATAACTATTACATGTTTGCTTGAAATCAAAATCAGATTTAAGACTTTCAAAACAGTTTCTTGAGATCTCTTTTGAACCAGCAGGGGTGAGATCAAAACTATCATATGATGCATGAGAAATTATCTCAAGCGGGTGGCAATGGCCATATTCTTCAATAACCTTCTGAAAGCATGTGCTAATGATCATATAGTAGTAAATAAGAGATTTTTGCTGAAGAGGAGCGAATGCATTACCTCCAATAGCTGATGTTACCTCCGAAATAATCATGTGATCATGATGCAAACCAACAAACTCTGGTGCAAGAGAGGATTTAGGACCTTCTGCAATATCTAGAGTGTGAACTGGCACAGAAAGAGAAGAAAGTTTGAGCATGAGCGGAGAATCTGCAAGTTCTTTGTCAACAACTTCAATATGAGATGATACTGGTTCATGATCTGAGAGATCATCAAGGGGAGCGAATGCAACATGATCTGAGAGACCATCAGGAGGAGCGAATGCATCATGATCTGAGAGACCTTCAAGTGGAGTGAATGCATCAACTTGCTTGCTTTTGAAGGGATTTGGACCAAATCCATCATTCTTTTTGCTGAATCTTTCATCCAGATGAGCCCATAACTCTTTTGGAGTTTCAATATCAATGATGGTCGGGTCCAATATGTAATCAGTCATAGCAAGCATCATTCTTCCAATGTGCATGTCACCTTTATTCAACCATTTAATCTTCTTTGTAGAGGATTCGAACTCTCTTTCAAAATAACAATCAAAGAGATCATGGCTCTTTAAATATGCTATTATTTTTGGTTTCCATTCATCATAGTTGAATAGAGAAAGAGGAGGGATTTCTTCTAAATTCATTGAAGATGTAGAGGACCTGCAAAAACAATATAGAATCACTGCAACTGCTACTGCTGCAAAAATGCAGATTTTGCTACAACTGCTGCACTCGAAATCTTGGTAATAACCTGCAAAAAAAACTCTCAAGAATGGAGATAAACAATACTCTCAACATGCTCTGATACCATGTGAAAATACTCACAGCAGATCTAAGAGATGATGTATCTCACAAGAGAATAATTATGATTAAGCAAGAAAATAGAAGAAGAGTGATACATGCAGTATAATGAGCAACAGAATAATATGGTACAGTAGAACTCAGATAGAAGCAATAATACTTCGGTCATACTATGTTATTAATCACAAATGGACATATAAATAATACAATGCATGAGGAATTCGAATGCCTAAGGTGGCAATTCGAATTAGCCTTCATGGAGTGATCAAAGGATCACTGGAGTGTCATCGGAGCACAACTAGGTGTCCTCATGATCATCGGAGCGCAACTGGAAGTCTTCATCATCATCAGTGGAGTCATCAATGCTCAAGTAACTGTCAACCATCAGTCAAACTAACTCTGGTAGGTGTAACTCAATGTAACTAAGTGTAACTCAGTGTAACTAAGTGTAACTGAGTGTAACTGAGTGTAACTCAATGTAACTAAGTGTAACTCAATGTAACTAAGAGTAACTGAATGTAACTGAGTGTAACTCAATGTAACTGAGTGTAACTGAGTGTAACTGACTGTAACTGAATGTAACTGAGTGTAACTCAATGTAACTAAGTGTAACTGAGTGTAACTGACTGTAACTGAGTGTAACTGAACTGGTAGGTGAAGAAGGGCGAGTTGCTCCCTAAAATCAAGGAAGAAGGGCGCACTAAGCAACTGGAGGGCTAAAACTGAATAGTGAGAAGCTCCTGGGGGCTGGCTAACTGAGGGCTAGGTGCTGGACTGATGACTGGGATGCATGCAAAATGCATGCAACCCTAGAATGCATGCAAACCCTAAAAGGTGCATGCATGACTGAAAATGTAAATGATCAAAATACTGGTGGGACTAGGATGGAGTATAGGAATATCCTAACACTTCCAAGATGATCAATCCTTATCAATTTTAGACAAGTCTCATGTCTATGGACGATGCAATCCAGATCTACTTCCAGGATGATCAATCCTTATCAATTTTAGACAAGTATCATGTCTATGGACGATGCAATCCAGTCACGTACATTTTGAACCAAAGGTTCAGGGACGATGCAGTCCTATCACGTACATTTTGAACCAAAGGTTCAGGGATGATGCAGTCCTATCACATCCACAAGGGACCACTTTCTCGGACACATGTCTACGGATCTCTTTTAGGACATGTGTCCAAGGATGATACAATCCACTTGTCAACTTAGACCAAGTCTAAGGACCACTTCATCGACCTCATCATCGATGTCACCAATACAGGTATCCATATCATCGACCTCACTGTCGGTATCATCAATACATGTATCCACATCATCGACCTCACTGTCGATGCAGGAAATCTCATCATCAACGACCACATCACTCCCCCATTCGAGGAGGGTCCTTCTGAACTACACCAAGCTTGTCTCAGAAATACTCAAACTTTACTCGAGACAGAGGTTTGGTCAATATATCAGCAACTTGTTCGTCAGTGCTTACATACTCGAGCTTGATAGCTCCTTTCTGCACCATATCCTGTATATAGAAATATCGGATCTCTATGTGCTTTGACTTATCATGGAACATTGGATTCTCTGTCACCTTGATACAACTCTGGTTGTCACACATGATCACAGTGGGGTCCATCTCTAAGTCAAATAGTCCTGATAATAGTTTCCGAAGCCATACTGCTTCACAACTAGCAGAGCAAGCAGCTATATATTCCGCTTCAGCTGTGCTGAGAGCCACACTAGACTGCTTCCTGCTAAACCATGAGATCATGGTAGATCCTAGACAATAGCATCCTCCCGATGTGCTCTTCCTGTCCGATACACTTCCTTCCCAATCAACATCTGTATAGCCATGCAGTCTGAAGTCATGATCTCCAAGACAACATAGACCAAAATCTATCATACCTTTGAGGTACCTCATCACATGCTTTGCAGCTATTAGGTGA
This sequence comes from Larix kaempferi, assembly GCA_027924585.1. Classification (NCBI taxonomy): domain Eukaryota; kingdom Viridiplantae; phylum Streptophyta; class Pinopsida; order Pinales; family Pinaceae; genus Larix; species Larix kaempferi. The sequence continues at coordinate 1,369,614 of BSBM01000597.1, read as the reverse complement.
ACTCGTCTAGGTTCCACTAGATACTGACTCAAGGTATTCATGGAAAAGCATATGTATGGTCTGGTATTTGTTAAATACATCAATGACCCAATAACTTGTCTCTATAGAGTCGTATCCACTAACTTTGATGAGTTATTAGCTAACAGCTTCAAGTTGGAATCCATGGGAGTGGCCATGGCTTTACATTCCAACATATCAAATCTCTTCAGGATTTCTACAACACAATTTCCCTGGTTGAGAAATATTCCTTTTGGGCCTTGCCATACTTCCAGACCTAGGAAGTAGTGCATCAATCCGAGATCTTTCATCTCAAATTCTGAAGAGAGCTTCTTCTTGCACTCGATAATATGTCTCTTATTTCCAGTTAGAAATAGATCATCCACATACAACAATAATATGACAGGTTCATCATCCATAACTTTAAGTTAAAGGTTAGGATCAGCTTTACTTTTGGTAAAGCCCAAGCTTGTCAAGAAACTGTCAATTCTTCCGTACCAAGCTCTGGGAGCTTGCTTCATCCCATACAAAGCCTTCTTCAGTTTGCATACATGGGTTCTTCTATATTCAACCTCAAATCCTTGTGGTTGTTCTATGTACACTTCCTCCTCAATCACACCATTCAGGAAGGCTGTCTTTACATCCATCTGGTGTAATTCCCACTTCATCATAGATGCAAGTGCCATGATGGTTCTAATGGAAGTGTACCTTGCAACTAGTGCAAATGTTTCTTCATAGTCAATTCCCTCTTTTTGAGAGAATCCTCCTGCCACAAACCTTGCCTTATATTTTTCAATGCTGCCATCCGCAGCATGCTTTATCTTGTATAGCCATTTGGAGGATACCACACTCTTGTCCTTTGGCTTGGGAACTATATCCCAAACATCATTCTTCATTATTGATAGGTATTCCTCTGTCATTTCCTCCACCCACTCTTTCTTATGGGATGCTTCTTCATAACTAGTGGGTTCTTGATCTACAAGATCACACATCAGGGCCACATAGTTGGAAAATGTCTTTGGTTTCTTGCTCACCCTAGTGGAGTATTCAGGAGATCCATACTTTTTTGCTCCTAGTATAATGTCTCTTGCCCATGCTGGTTTTCTCTTCCTTGATATTTCCATGACAGGGAGTTCTTGTGGTTCCATCATGTCATGGTCTTCAGGTGTTGTCTCTTCATGGGTGGGTGCAGCTTTTGTAATTATGGAAGGTGCATCTTCCTCATATACTTCTTCATACTGGCACTTCCTAGATCTCTTGAGAGATGCCTCTTCATCAAATGTCACATTCCTACTTATTTCCATATGATGGAATCCTGTGATGTAAATTCTAAATGCTTTGGATGCTTCACAATATCCAACAAATATTCCTTTCTTCCCAGAAGGATCTAGCTTGGTTCTCTTTTCTTTTGGAATGTGAATGTATACTAGGCATCCAAATATCTTGAGGTGACTTACCTCAGGCTCCTTCCTCTTCACCAATAACAATTGCATCCTCAATTGATTTTCCTTTGGGCCACATGAGTACTTGACCATCTATGAATGCAACCCTATAGACTTTCTTATCTAATGTTGAGATAGAAAGTAAGTTCTTCTTCAAACCTGGTACATATAATATTTCCTTCATCTTCAATGGGGTTCCAGAATCAAGCTTGTAGCTTGCTTCACCAATTCCCTTGATGGGATATTGATAGTCATATCCTAGAGATACCTTCTATGGAGAGGACTTCTCTTCAAGTCTTGAGAGAGTCTTCTTTTGTCCTGTCATGTGCTTTGAAGCACCACTATCAATGAGCCATGTATCTTCTCTAGGTGTCACAGACCCAGAGAGTGCAAAGAATAGAACATATTCTTCCGGATCTTCTTTTTCTACTTTAGTTCTTTTATTTTGAGGCCTTTCCTCTTCTTCTTCTTCACTACCATCTTCTTCTACATGTGCATGATCTCTTTTGTGAATATTCTTCCTCTTCTTCTGTGAAGTACAATTTATAGCAAGGTGTCCTAGTTTGAGACAATTGTAACAATGAACTGTGGATAAGTCTCTTTCTGAGTTTACTCCCCCTCTCTTTTTAAATATATGAGGAGGTTGAGACTCCTTGTGACCATTCTTCTTGGAGTTGAAATGACTCCTTCTTCTTCTTCTGGTGTGAGTAGCCAAAGCTTGGTCATCCTCCTTGAGAAGGGATTCTCTATTGGCTACCCTAGCTTCTTCTTGAATGCAATCCTCCCATACCAAATCAAACTTCATACTTTCTTTCCTGGCACACATGGTTTAGACAAATGACTCCCAAGGTCTAGTGAGACCATTTAGAGCAGTCATGACTAGTTCATCTTCATCAAGGGTATCTCCAATGGCATCTAGTTGTTCCTTGAACTGGGAAACCCTTGAGAAATAGTCTTGAATGGATTCTCCTTTATTCATCTTGGTTCTATTCAATTGAGCTCTTAGATTCATCTTCCTATTGATGTTCTTTCCCTCATACATTCTGGAAAGGGCATCATACATTTCCTTTGGGGTCTTCTTGGATGCCACTTGGGGAATCAAGTGGTCTTTGATAGAATCAACAATGATTCTCGTTTCCCTAATCAGGTCCTTCCTATATTTCACTTTGGCTTCATTTTCTTCAGGTTCTGCTGTTAAAATTTGAGCATTAATTCACAATACTCTTGGATCTTTACTGAGAGAATAACATATATAGTATATCAATGCATAACAATCACAATAAGCATGACAAGCATCACAAGAATCAAAAGCATGAGAGACAAGAGACACAGAGTTTCCGTGGGGAAAACCCTAAGGTGAAAAACCCCACAACTTCCTCAGAGACAGGGAGAGCAATGGCTCAACCAAAGTACAACCAAAATACACTTGAGATAGTCTCCTAGAGCAGATGATCCTCCTCCTCACTAGTGCGCCACTTTCTGAGTGAGAGAAGTGTGTCTTTCTGAATGATCCAAATAGAGATCTCCCGATCTCTATTTATACTTATCCTGTTTGCCCAGTGACCTTATGGGGATGAATTGTCTATCTAGATACATCCACAATATAATATATATTTTAGGGCCAACCCCACACATGGTGGTCTAATAACCCATCGGCAAGTACACACACTTGTGACACTTGTCAATCCACATGATGACACTTCCTTATAGAGGAATAACACATCTCTTATAAGGGTACAATAAATATATATGAAATACATAGATGAAATACATTCCAAAGTTACAAGTGAAATACCCTTCTCATTACAAGTGAAACACCTTAGATCTTTCTTGTCTTTGTGAAAATGATGAGAAGATTTCTTCTTGTGATGGGATGGCTCCCTCTTGAACTTGCCCTTCTTAGTGTGAGCTGAGAGAGCTTGATCTTCATTTCCCATCTTCTCTTCTCTTTCCACAAGCCTTGCTTCTTCTTGAGAACATTCCTCCCATAATCTGCTGAAGGAGATTAACTTCTTTCTGGCACAGATCCCCTGGATAAAAGAGTCCCATGACCTAGGTAGGCCATTCAAAGTAGTCATAAAAATTTCACCATTATCCACGATTTCATCTACAGCTTAAAGTTTTTCCTTGATCTGAGAGACCTTGGAGAAATAGGATTGAATGGTTTCTCCATTTGACATCTTGACCCCTTTCAATTGATTCCGCAGGGTCATCTTCCGATTTATGTTCTTTCCCTCAAATAGCTTGGTCAAAGAGTCAAACATAGCCTTGGGTGTCTTTAGAGAAGACACATGGGGTATGAGATGGTCTTTGATAGAATCAGAAATGATTCTCTTTGCCTTGACCAAGTTCTTCTTATGCAATACCTTAGCCTCTTCATCCTCTGGGATAGGGATGTCTTCTTTTATATATGAGTCCAACTCATTCTCTTCCAGGATTAACCCAATCCTATACTTCCAAGCTCAGGAGTTATCAGCCCCTTCAAGCTTATCCTCAAGCTTGGTGTGGTGAGACATCTTAAAGAGTACTTCAAATGAAATAGAAAAGATTTAGGTCTTACCACTTGAAATGTTGAAAACTAGATCTGGTCCCACATTAGGGTTTGTCGAAAAAACCCTAAAAATTCAAAATGTGAATTTCAACTTTCTGAAAGGATAGAAAGATGCGCCTTGATGAGCTGATCATCCTGGTGTATTCATAATTGGAGATCAGCAAAGCTTTACCATTCAGATTTGCCTTTTTGTCCTCCTGGGTTCACTAGGGAGAGCCTTGAATTAGGGTTTGAGTTTCCCGAAGATCTACCCAGCCAAAAATCTCGATCCAAAGCTCCAAACTTCGATTTTTGCAAGGTGCTTCCAGCTATGGCTTCAGATTTCAGAAATTCCTATTTTTGTGGAAACCCTAATTTTTAGGGCCAAATCTGAAAATGCTCAGAATTGAATTATGAGTGGACAGATATATTCTCCTTGATGAGTAGAGTCAATCTACTATACTGCTTTTCCAAAAACTGTGGAAAGAAACCCAATAAACAAGAAACTCAAGTTTCCGTCACTGCAAAATGTCTTCTTCTCAGGTTAGCTCTGATACCATGTTAAAATTTGAGCATTAATTCACAATACTCTTGGATCTTTACTGAGAGAATAACATATACAGTATATCAATGCATAACAATCAAAATAAGCATGACAAGCATCACAAGAATCAAAAGCATGAGAGACAAGAGACACAAAGTTTCCGTGGGGAAAACCCTAAGGTGAAAAACCCCACAACTTCCTGAGAGATAGAGAGAGCAATGGATCAACCAAAGTACAACCAAAATACACTTGAGATAGTCTCCTAGAGCAGATGATCCTCCTCCTCACTAGTGCACCACTTTCTGAGTGAGAGAAGTGTGTCTTTCCGAATGATCCAAATAGAGATCTCCCAATCTCTATTTATACTTAACCTGTTTGCCCAGTGACCTTATGGGGCCGACTTGTCTATCTAGATACATCCACAATATAATATATATTTTAGGGCCGACCCCACACATGGTGGTCTAATAACCCATCGACAAGTACACACACTTGTGACACTTGTCAATCCACATGATGACACTTCCTTATAGAGGAATAACACATCTCTTATAAGGGTACAATAACTATATATGATATACATAGATGAAATACATTCCGAAGTTACATATACATCAACATTTGCAACCTCATCTTTAATATATTGGACAAGATCATTCTCTTCAAGAATGAGACCAATTCTGTATTTCCATGCCCGAAAATTTTCTATACCCTTTAGCTTGTCTTCAAGCTTAGTGCTTGGAGCCATCTTATCCAGGGGTAAAAGAGATTGAAGTTTCAAAAGATAGAATAGTACTTACCAGGAGATGATCTTGATTGAATTGAGAATTCTGGTGTGATAAGCTTCTGGAAACTTCAACTTTACACCTTCCGGATCTGCAACATAATTTTTGGTTTTTTGGTCTTCTCTTTTCTGGATTTCTGGTGCACAGGTTCGCAGCTTTTCTGGTTCACTGGTGCACAGTTTCTTTGGTTTTCTACACTTTTGGTCAAACTAGGGTTTGCCTTTTCTGGAGTTCTACCCACTCAAAAATTTTGATCTAGGGCTCAAAACTTCGATTTTGAAGAGGGCTATCCAGCCATGCAATCAGATTCCAAAAATTCCAACTTTTGCAGAAACCTTAATTTTCACCGGAGGAGGAGAGAGAGGTATTTTCACCTTGTGAAAGATGTCCTATTCAGGCTAGCTCTGATACCATGTTAAGTTTATCCTAATTTGACTAGCAATATCACTGAAAGAAACACAATCACAAGATAGACAAAGATTTACCCTGGGAAACCCTCATGGGGTAGAAAACCCAGCAAATCTTTCCTCAATATTGATAATCAACCCAATACAAGATGTAGTCCTCAACAAGAGCTCCTTCTCCTCCTATGCAAACCTCTCTCTCTCCTATGCACCAATCACAAGTGAGTGAATGAACGAGATAAGTGAGGAACATACCTCCTCTACTTATACTCATCTCCTGACTGAATTTTTACCCTAATGGGGCCGACCTCTCCCAAGAGAGTCTAATAACCCCCAAATCGTAAAATCAGGCCCGACCTCACATGGGAGATATAATAACCTTAGTTACCACACTCTCTTGGAGGAATAAACATCTCCGGATATGCAAGAGAGTCACCACGAAGGAATGTACCATCTCTAGAATAATAAAATACAAATATAATATTCTTTGAAGTTACAATATTTCAACATGCCAGATATGGGAGAAATCCCATAGGCAGAAGAGTCGGGCAGTTAGTAGATGGCCATGCCCTTTTGCTCGTCTGATCTCAATCAGGTATGGGAGGACCCCATTGGAAGATGAGACAGACATGTAGAAAATTGTATAACAGAGATGGCGCAGTTGATTATCTCAGATATCCAGGATTGAGTGATTCACCTGGATCCAGGATCGAGTGATTCTCCTGGACTCACCGAAGTACTGGTGAGGATGTCTCAGATATTCAGGATTGAGAGATTCTCCTAAAATCCAGGATCGAGTGATTCTCCTGTACTCATCGAAGGACTGGTGATGATGATGCACAGAGACTGTGTGGACAACCTTCAGTATGCATAGAGATGATGGAGATAGAATGGATGTACAAGATGAAACCCAAATGATCGTGATGCAGATGAAGACCGAAGAATACCTTCCTCGTTGAGAGGGAGTGTTGGATTTTGTACAACTTCGGAAGATATTATTCATTATATTTTATTGTACTTTCATTGTACTTGTTTATACCTCCTAAGGGGAAAAGAACTTTATGTAATCAATTATGTAAACACATGAAAGAATCAATGTAAGCCTTGGGGTGAAAAAGAAACAAATAAAAAGATTAAATTTAAATTATTTATTGCCCCCGGGTGAAGTCGGCCCCATTATGGAATTTTCCAGTTTGCACTTGTATAAATAAGAGGCTCGTACACCTCATTAGCTCATTCACTCACTTAGGAAGTGCGCATCACTTGGAGGAGGCAAATTTCGCATCACTTGAAGGAGGAAGATTATTTGGGGCATCTACTTGTGAAAGATACTTTCACATTCTTTTTCTTTCTTTATTTGTACTCTGATATCAGAATTATCATCTGTCTGCGAAAGTTGCTGGGTTTTTTCCCATTTGGGTTTCCCAGGGTAAACTTTGTGTTGTTGTTTTGTGCTTTGTCTTACTTCTAGTGATCTTGGTAATGCATTTATGTTTTATGCTATGAATGCATTAAATTTAACACACATACCAACAAATGGTACAATTCAAAACATAAAACAAGGACGGGTACATGACCCACAACCCTTAGGACCAAAGGGTGTACCAAAAAGGTGGAAAATCGACCCTAATACCCATAAGACCAAAACATCAAGGTGGTACACATCAATACAACTCAAGGTGAGTATACAACCATTCTAACCACAAGTCAAGGTACAAAACCTTCAAACCACAGGACCAAGAAAAACAAGGTGGAAAGACCAAGGGTGAACAACCAAGGTGGGGTTACAACCAATCATCTATCTTTCAAATGTACAAGTGTTCCATACACTACCTGAAAGTTCATCATCACTGTATAAGGAAGGTCCACAATGGATGATGTGGTCATGTGGCCCTCTAGACTGCTTCATAGGTCAAATGCTAGTGACTCCATCAAGGGGTGGCCAATCCTTTGAGAAGACCATCTAGCTCAACCATCTCGAAGACCTAGGAGAAGAGGACATCACACATCATCATCTTGTTTAATTGACCAAGATCCTCCATTCTTAAAGAATGGATCTCAGCCCTAGGCTGAGCTTCAGTCCTAGATTGAATCATGTTAATCAACCCACTGGTCCTTGACCAGGTCCTCCATTCTCCTGGAGAATGGTCCTCAGCCCTAGGTTGATATTTCAGTCCCAAACCGAATGTTGATCAACCACCTATAGGACTTACTTGGTCCTTGTGACCAAGAATCTACCTAGTCCTAGACCAGGAGGTATCTGTCTCAACCCGCAGGATCTGCTTGGTCCTTGTGACCAAGAACTTGTTTGGTCCCAGACCAAAAATACCCTAGAGACAAATAGGGGACTTATCCACATGCTAGGGAATTTTCCATGGCATCAACCTGCTTGGTCCCCGACCAAGAACCCTAGGAGACTGCTGGGGGCCCTAGGGTACCTTCTAGGGACTTAATCTGCCTGGTTTATTAACCAGGAACCCTAGTTAAATGACTAGGGTACCATCCTTTCTTAGAATGGGTCTCGCAACTGCACTAACTTCAACAATTACATATGTGGAGGAATTGAAGAAGCCTTTGAATTTCCCTTTTATGAAGCTTCTTATGACGTGACTTGAAGGCTTCTTAGGCCACTTCTTTCTTGGCCTACCAACTAGAGCAACTAATTGGACTTGGTTTTGAAGGATTCAACACTTTTTATTACATATGTGGAGGAATTTACAGCTTATTTATATTGGTAACATGCCACTTCTTGAAATCGTTGAACCAACGGAGTTATTCTTGAGACATTGCGAGCCACACTCGTGGAGGGGCCACTTAACTGCATTAAGCCTCATATGAATGTTGTGATGGAGTCACCAACGACGATTATTGAAATTGTACTTCCAGTGTTTATAGGCTTAATACTTAAGTATGTTACTAACACTCTCGCTTCATTAATTGTAACTTACTTAAGGCCCCATGGGAAAGCTAACCCTTGTTTTCCTTTGCTATCATAACTAATCCAATCAAACCTACCGCCCTTGAATTTCATATATTTTCATGACAAATTTGAAAAGGTGTCATGGGATAGAGGGTCAAGCACATAAATTGAGATAATGAAGTATTGAAGCACTAAATTGAATTGAAGGGAGATGAAAAGGAATGTTGTAAGAAGGTCGAGAAAGCCCTAAATATCAATGAAGCCAAATAAAAAATGCAAACAAGAGTCAAAATTGGAAGAAAATAATGATAGATGGTTCCACAATTTAGTGTGAATGCCCCAACAAAATACTTGAAGTAGATGTCCATCTCGAGAAGGTAAATGATATATATATAATGGTATTCCATTGGAGGGAAGTACTACTAAAGATCAATGATAAGGTTGTGGACAATGAAGGAAAGCCATCAAAGCTGGAATTGTATTGACATCCTCATTACCAAGAGAGTCTAGGATAATGACATGAAAGTGCCAATCATTATTTTTGATATGAAGAGAATAGATGACAAAAAAAACAAAAGACAAAAAAAGATACATAAGAAGGGATAGATGCATGACATGAGACATCACTATGAATCATAGAAAGAAAAGAACAAATGCAAAAGTATACTAGAGCGATGGGATGAAGTGAGAAAATCAAAGTCAAAATGAAATTGATTATTCCCAGAAAAATGGCCAATGTAAAGACAAAGGGTCAAATATCAATTCGAATCATGCAATTAATACATGACCTTAATGAGCCCCAATGCATCCACAACTTGAGATCACCTATTCGTTAAGTTATCAAAATGTAGGAAGACTAGTACCTTGACTTGGAGTCTATACAATATGCATCTATTGACGATAAAATGGCTTGTTTATCATAAATTTGAAAGACAAACATCACATCAATGAAAGCACTCTATGAATGGACCAACTTCAAAGATCAACTAAAACAAATTGCTCCTCATGTATATTAAACTTGTATGGAAGTTTCAAAATACCTTTCGTAGCCACCTCCTCCATGAGTTTCTCCACCTCATGCTAGATTCGAATTTTTCATTCTAAGTGGATCAACAAACTAATAGTTAGTTGATTAGCAGTTGGGTGAGACTAGTAGCATTCAAATCAACATACTAGAAGTCTAAAGGAATTGAAGAAGCCTTTGAATTTCCCTTTTATGAAGCTTCTTATGATGTGACTTGAAAGCTTCTTAGGCCACTTCTTTCTTGGCCTACCAAGAAACTAATTGGCCTTGGTTCTGAAGGATTCAACACTTTTTATTACATATGTGGAGGAATTGACAACTTATTTATATTGGTAACATGCCACTTCTTGAAATCGTTGAACCAACAGAGTTATTCTTGAGACATTGCGAGCCACACTTGTGGAGGGGTCACTTAACTGCATTAAGCCTCGTATGAATGTTGTGATGGAGTCACCAATGACGATTATTGAAGTTGTACTTCCAGTGTTTATAGGCTTAATACTTAAGTATGTTACTAACACTCTCGCTTCATTAATTGTAACTTACTTAAGGCCCCATGGGAAAGCTAACCCTTGTTTTCCTTTGCTATCATAACTAATCCAATCAAACCTACCGCCCTTGAATGTCATATCTTTTCATGAAAAATTTGAAAAGGTGTCATGGGATAGAGGGTCAAGCACATAAATTGAGATAATGAAGTATTGAAGCACTAAATTGAATTGAAGGGAGACAAAAAGGAATGTTGTAAGAAGGTCGAAAAAGCCCTAAATATCAATGAAGCCAAATAAAAAATGCAAACAAGAGTCAAAATTGGAAGAAAATAATGATAGATGGTTCCACAATTTAGTGTGAAGGCCCCAACAAAATACTCGAAGTAGATGTCCATCTAGAGAATGTAAATGATATATATAATGGTATTCCTTTGGAGGGAAGTACTACTAAAGATCAATGATAAGGTTGTGGACAATGAAGGAAAACCATCAAAGCTGGAATTGTATTGACATTCTCATTACCAAGAGAGTCTAGGACAATGACATGAAAGTGCCAATCATTATTTTTGATATGAAGATAATAGATGACAAAAATAGAAAAATACAAGGAAAGATACATAAGAAGGGATAGATGCATGGACATGAGACATCACTACGAATCATAGAAAGAAAAGAACAAATGCAGAAGTATACTAGAGCGATGGGATGAAGTGAGAAAATCAATCAAAGTCAAATTGAAATTGATTATTCCCAGAAAAATGGCCAATGTAAAGACAAAGGGTCAAATATCAATTCGAATCATGCAATTAATACATGACTTGAACGAGCCCCAATGCATCCACAACTTGAGATCACCTATTCGTTAAGTTATCAAAATGCAGGAAGACTAGTACCTTGACTTGGAGTCTATACAATATGCATCTATTGAAGATAAAATGGCTTGTTTATCATAAATTTGAAAGACAAACATCACATCAATGAAAGCACTCTATGAATGGACCAACTTCAAAGATCAACTAAAACAAATTGCTCCTCATCTCTATTAAACTTGTATGGAAGTTTCAAAATACCTTTCGTAGCCACCTCCTCCATGAGTTTCTCCACCTCATGCTAGATTCGACTTTTTAATTCTAAGTGGATCAACAAACTAATAGTTAGTTGATTAGAATTTGGGTGAGACTAGTAGCATGCAAATCAACATACTAGAAGTCTAAAGGATTCATCAAATTTTAATTGATTAATTTATTTATTGTATACATTTTGTTCATCTCCCCCTTTTTTAGGATGAATAAGAGTGAGGGTGGGGGAGATGTTGGAGGAGCCTAGTCAACTATTTAGTCAAGTCGATTGACTACTTAGTTAGATATATCGACGAAGATGAAGGAACCAAGCTATATGCTCATAGGTTTCAATAGTAGAGTTTGTAGGCAGAAGGAAACCACAAAAACCATAATGATTTCCCCCAAGTTGACAACACCATTCCCCAACAAGAAATATTAGTGGACGGGAGTGAAAAGGGATGGATGCCACAATCCACCCCCTAATAATTTTTCAATGCAGTTGTAGCAACTTCTAGAAGTCTATCCTTGTAGGGATGCCTACAAATAATGACCCAACAAACAATCTCATCATTAATGTCTAACTACACCATGTATTTTTTTAATTCTTTTGCAGTGTCTTTGTTACTGTTCCCAACATTATTAAAATGTATGTTAACATTTTGTTGTTGCTGAAGTCACAAGTGTAACAATAGTTACATGTATGATTAAATGTAGTGTCAACACTGGATGTTTGTGATTGTCCAAATGCTTTGATTTCAATTGCTAGGTTTTTAGATACATTATGATTTACCTTTGCCTCTCTCATAGAGATTTTAACATTTAATAACGTGGTATCATTTTAAATTCTTGCACTTCATCAAGCTAGATAACATTTATGCTTGCTTGATCATTATTTGATTTTTGAAAAACACTGTGATATGAACATATAGTACGAGAAAAATATTTGTGAATAAACTCTTTAGTTTTGGTTATATCTATGTTCTCTAAGAAGTCTTCATAAACTTGGATATCACCTTGACTACCAATTTGTCATGAAATCCCTAATGTATTGGCATCCTCTTTTATTTGTTCAAAAGTTCCATGTATCCTTATCTTCCATTTGTTCGTTAATTCCATGTTATATATTATCCTTCTCCTCAACTTGTCATCAATTCCAAGTTCCCCCTTTCCAAGATAGAGTCCAATTGATGATCATTAGCATGTCCATCAACATTAAGATGCAAACACATTTGTCCAACATCATCATTGTATCTCCAATTCTCAAATGTTTCTTGTTCTTCTCATCCCCCCTCCATGTTTTTCTTGTTTTTTTCATTATGGATATCATCATTTTATTTGCCATGATACCTTTTTTATGATATATTTATCTCCATAGGAAAATAACAAAGCCAAATTAAAAATTTCAAATTCCCAAGGAAAATTCCAATATTTTATATTAAGTAGAAACTTTAAGCGTAAACACAAATCTTATAGCCTATTGGAACCTTAAGCCCCCAACCCCACAAAAAAATGAAGAAATAAAATTTTCTATTCTTTAGGTTTTGTAAATTATTGCTAATTTTCTAAATAAACTAGAAAGCTTACAATCATGATTCAAAGTGTTGTTAATTTTCTAAATAAACAAGAAAGCTTGCATACATGATTAGAAACTGACACAATGGACTCATGTAATGTATATTCTTTTATCACAATTGGTTCATTGATATAATGGTGTTGATCTCATTTTATGTCAATGGTTAAGAATTTGCAGTATTCGTTCAACCCAAGTACCTCATTTATTAATATATAATTAAAATTTAGTCTATATTTTTATTAGTTACTTAAGAATGTGAATTTAGTACATTATTGAAGCCTTATACTCTAGCCAACCCTTCTTAAGGCTTACAATACAATTAAGAACATCTAGTAAAACATTCTTCAGATGTTTCTCTGCTACGAATATTAAATGATATGTTAAATTAAATAGTAAATTGTTAATGATTTAATTGAAGGGACGTAACCCTTAAGTACACTCAAAACCTTATAAAATGCGAGCTCTCTTGTAATGCATTGATCATCTATTTATTAATCATTATTTTATTCATATATTTCTTCTCTTGATGGAAGTCGGATTCGCTTCTTAAGCAACAACCAGACACGGTTGTACCATTCGGTATCAGAGCTGCATTCGGCTCAACTCCTGCACTCCACACTCCATCTTAGCTCCTGCACTCCACTCATCCTCTACTCCCATCACCCCGTCCATCCTTCACCAGCATCCTCCACTGACCACCGCTGCTACGCCCTCCTTCCACTCGGTCTCCCATCCCTGCCCTGCACACCGTTCCACCTCTCATCGCATTCCCCACGCCTGTCCTGCCTCCTTGACCCACATCCCTCCTCCTTGCACTACATCTGTGCCTCCTCCCCTCCACGCGTACCCTATCTCTCCGCCCTCTCAACCTTACCCCCACCTCCTACCCCAGCTTCCATCGGCCACCACCTGGGCCCCTGCTTCCGTCGCCCTCCATCCACCTCTACATGCACTCCTCCACACCCCTTTCCACCTGATCACCTCTCCTCTCCTGCAATCAATCCACCCCACCTTGCCACCACGCACATCCCCTACGCTTCTACGCTAACTCCACAAACACTCTTAGCCCTCATACACTCCACCGCACTCCTCCCCACTCCAAGCCGCCCCCACGTTTGCACCTGCACACCCTCCCCTCGACCTTCCACTGCCTCTCCATCTCAACGCTGCTACATCCAACACAACGCCGCCACCCTATCTCCCTCCAAATTGCTAAGTCAACCTCCTTGCGCTTCATAAACCCTAAAAACTTAATAAAATTTAATATTATATTATAATAATATTAATATTTAAAAAAAATAAAAAAATATAAAATTATAATAATATTATTATTTTCTTAATATTATTATTATAATCATATTTTTAATTTTTCCACTCACCTTCAGATAAGCCACAATCATGTCTAGGTAGTCACCTCCACACATTAAACATGACAATGGAATTAAAAGCCCAAATTGAAAAATCAGAGAAAGATTTCAATGATCGGATCACCCAGAACCACGGAATTTTGAAAGAAGATATACAAATTAGCAATGCAAAGCTAAAAAAATAACTCAAGGAGGAAGTTGTGTTAGTGTTAGAGAGAAGGCTAGACGACAAATTGGAAAACATGAGGGAGAAAAATGATACATTACATGACAAGTTGAATACTATCTTAGAAATACTAGATGCGAATAAAGAACGAAGCAGCCCACATATGTCGACAGGATTTTTCCGCAATTTGGAGTCATCAGCACACGACAAAGTAAAAGACAACCCACCTTTTATAATATGCCCACCAAAGAGCAAAAATTGAGTTGTTGAAGTTCAATGGAAGTGACGACCAATGTGTCGCATGGTTAAATAAGGCTGAAGAATACTTCCATTTATACAATATTACGACGGATGAAGAAAAAGTGAAATATGCGTCAATGCACCTGGAAGGGAACGCATACAATTGGTACATATGGTGGAAAGGAGACAAGCTGTCTTATACTTGGAAGGTGTTCAAAAACGATTTCCTAAAAAGGTTCCAAGGAATCGATGAGGATGAATTCTTTTCGAAGCTTACCAGGTTGCAACAAAAAGGAAGTGTCGAGGAATTCACACATAAGTGGGAATCGCTTGCCACAAGAGTATTTGGGCTATCACATAAGAAACGTATGGAAACTTATCTAGGAGGCCTTAAACCATATATACAGAGGGAAATAAAGATGCATGACATACCAAACATCGAGGTGGCAAGACATAAAGCAAAAGCAATAGAACTCAAACTAGAAAGAATACCCACGACAAGAGAGGCGCAATGCAGATATTGTGGATACAATTGGTCACCGAGTCATCAATGCAACACCTCTCAATCATATAGTTATGAAGTTGAGAAAGATTCTAAAGCATCCATTGGATGCCTAGAAAATAATAATAATAATAAGAAGAATACATGTCGTCGATGCAGAGAAGATTGGATTCTTGGCCATAAATTCCAAACCAATCACATAGCACACTGCAAAATTCTTAATGGAAAAGAAGTATAGGTACTTGCGGAAGAAGACACATCTGATTCTGATGCAGATACAAGCTCATCTGAAGTATCAATAGCGACCATTACCTGTATTCAAAAAACTTGTAAGGAAGAAGATCTAGCGGCACCAAAGAATGTTAACGCCCAACAAAAAGGGAAACCATTAATCATAGGGAGCTATATTCCACCTCAACTAGGAAGTTGCAACAACAGTGAGAATAAACAACTCGTATCCATAGCAACAAAATATATAGGGCCAAAGAGGTTACGACTTACAAGGTCTATTAAAGATAGGGTTATCACAATTTTGGTCGATTCTGGAAGTACCCATAATTTGATCGACATCAACAGGGTAAAGGACCTTAATCTTTTTGTGTTTCCCGCAAAAGGGCTTAAAGCCTTCACCATCGCGGATCAACACATAGAAGAAGTGGGAAAATGTCATAAGGTGTCATTACACTAACAAAAATTACACCTACAACTCAATTGTATTGCGTTACCACTCAAGGAAGTAGACATGGTATTATACATCGAATGGTTAACATCACTAGGGACTGTCGTGCCCACTATATGTCAGTTAATTAAACTTAACATGCAGAGTGCTAAACATAAATTATCAACCCAAGGAAGTCTTTTATTCCAAAGCTATCGTGCAAAATATATGCAAGTACAATTTCTACCTGCCATTGTTGATCTATTGATATGTAATCAAAACTATTTGTAAACTAAGTCACAACTTCTTGAAAGTAAATCAAACCTCAAACCTATTCATAAATCAAACTGTAAATAGAACACACTTTAACAAAATAAATTATCATGAAATAAGATCTAATTACATAAACCTGAAAGCAATGCTAAGTTGGCCAACGATCTATCAAAATGAATTAACAGAAGAACACTATGATAAATCAAATGAATAAAACATGAACTGAATAATAAAACAACTATGATAAATCTTATGAATGAAAGCATGAGTTAACAATTAACAGATCTACAAAATAAAACACTTACAATTAACACTACCAGCATCTGCTCAGGGAAGAGGGCCCTTCCTCCACTGAGCAGATCTGGATCTCCACAATTAAAGTCTACAACTCCAGAATTAAGAAACTGCCAGCATATATTATCATAATGGAAGAATTACAATAGATCTGGATCAAATCCTACATCATAACATTGTGTTCTCTCCTATCTTACATCTCCTATCATCCATCTCCTATCCTGCCTAATCTATCATGCTTCCCCTATCAATCTATCCTCTCTTCTCAATGAGATTGATTACATATTTATACATAAAATTATCTCATGGAAATGAAGAACTGAACCCCCAACTTGTGATCTGCAACAGCTGAAACACGACCGTAACTGCTGGCAACTTTGGAACCGGCCGCAACACCAAATCTGGAAAATACCCTCTCGAAGAACCACCTGCATATCGCAAACCGTAGCTTTGTTTGGCAATTTACTCGCGAGTCAGGTAAATGAGGATGTTACGCAAAAAACCCATGTCTCGTATTTTTGAGATTCATTTCCATCTTCCTGCAAATCAAGACGCTAATCAAGGTGTTCTTATGTGGCATGCGTTTTTGGTTAAGGCTGTAACAGCTGGCTATGAGCGTCCTGTACGTGACAACTCACTCCACAAACCATCATTAGTAAAATTATGCATAATAGTATTTTAATTCATCAAAGATAAAATAAAATAATCACTATTAACCACTTAAAACATCAATGGAAGTAGCAGGATGTTCAACGCGCAGCTACAACAAATGAATGAAAAATGGAATGATAAATGAGAAATAATGGTAAGAAAATGGATGAAAGGGATGTTGGTAAGTGATGGAAAAATGGACAATTCCAGGGCCCAACATCTCCCCCAAACTGAACTTGTTGCATGTCCTCATGCAACCCAATACCTGTGTAGCATCCAACTTGAAAAAAAAAAACTCATTCACTTGTTCCTTCATTTTACCATTTGCACAGCTGCAGCTAGAAGAAATAGAGAGTTTAACACAAATTGGCAGAGTCACTTAGCAGAGGATTTAGCAGAAAATTTGGCGGATTCGCAGCTCTTTAGTAGAAATTTGGCAAAGTTACAGCTTATTTTAGCAGAGAATTTGGAGAAGGTTTTAGCAGCGAATTTGGCGGAACAACGCTAAATTTAGCGACAAATTTGGCGGAGTCAGCTTATTTTAGCAGCGAATTTGGCGGAACAGCGCTAAATTTAGCAGCGTATTTTGCGGACTCGCAGCGGCTAGAAAAGATGTCGCAGCCGCCGAAAAAGATGTCGTAGCTGCCGGAAAACGGGAGCCGCCGAAAAATAGTCGTCGGAAAATATGTCGCAGCCGCCGGAAAAGATGTCGCAGCTGCCGGAAAATGGTCGCCGGAAAATATGTCGCAGCTGTCGGAAAACGGGCAGCTGCCAGAAAACGGTCGCCGGAAAATATGTCGCATCCGCCGGAAAATATGTCGCAGCCGCCGGAAAATATGTCACAACTGCCGAAAAACGGTCGCCGGAAAATATGTCGCAGCCGCCGGAAAATATGTCGCAGCTGTCGGAAAACGGGCATCTACCAGAAAACGACCGCCGGAAAATATGTCGCAGCTACCGGAAAACTGGCAACTACCGGAAAACGGCCACCGGAAAATGAGAAACGACAATATTCTACGATGTTTTAGCCTTTTTGAACGGGAAACTTCTGAATCCATTTTCTCCCAAACGACGAACTGGGTTGGGCTGAAATTTTGCAGGAAAGTAGCTACCACTCTAGTGCATCTCCATGCCAAAAATTAGACAAACCCACATCACGGATTGTGAGAAAAATGCGAATTGGCTGTAGGTGATTATGGCCATTTTCTCGAAAACTGCGCACTGGATTGAGCTGAAACTTGCCACGGTTGTTCATCATGCTGTTATGCATTCCCTGTCCAAATTTCATGAGAATCTAACTTACCAATTGAAAGATATGCCCAAATTAAATTCTGCACTTTTGAACATGAATAAATATGTATTGCAACTGAACTTCCAGAGCCAATATTTCAAAAACTACAAACTGGGTTGGGCTGAAAATTTTCAAGTAGGTAGATACCATTATAGTGGATCTCCTCACCAAAACTTAGATGAACCCACATCACGGATTTCGAGAAAAATGCGAATTGGCTGTAGGTGATGATAGTCATTTTCTCGAAAACTGTGCACTGGATTGAGCTGAAACTTGCCACGGTTGTTCATCATGTTGTTATGCATTCCCTATCCAAATTTCATGAGGATCCAATTCGTGGTTTGCGAGATATCCTCAATTCAAATTCAGCATTTTATGTGCATGAGAAATATAAATGTGAATAGAAAACCAACAAGCATAGTGGCTCCTCCCCCAAATTGGATAATTTGTCATGTCCTCATGCAAAAGAAGAGTTGTCATCTTAGTTGGAAACAACCATCTCCCCCAAACGGAGGACACATCATGTACTCATGCTTAAAAAACTCTTCACGGCAAAAAACAAGTTTTGATTTGCACATCAATCCTCCATACTGTTATAAAAATTATTACTGATAAAAATGACCATTTTTCAAGTGTTGTTTATGGTAGGACCGTTTCAAAGTAGTTCAAGAGATCCTCTCAATCGTTTCCATGCTCATAAAAATAGTAATGACAACATATAGCACCAAAATAACCAATTGCAGCAAGCATAAAGCCCATATCCAACTAAGAATGAGAATCTCAAAGCACCAAGCCATTTCAAAATAGTTGGTAGCCACCATATTCAACAAATCCATGTATCAATTAACAAAACCTATGAATGTATGTATCTCACTTCATACATTCATGTAGCTTCCAATAATCTAATTTTGAAAACAGAGCATGGATCTGGAAATGACTATGTATTGCTGCTCGAAAAACTCAGATTACTGAAATATGTATTCTGCTATTACCTTCATTTTTTCCTTGGATATACCTTCACCTTCTGAGATGCAGCAATGAAATGAGCTAGAAATAGATGGCTGGTCATGAAACCGTGGGCTGAGCATGGCTTAAAACTGACAATTGATGCTTTTGATATGTGGATAGAAACCCTGTAATCATGAAATCTCATGTCCCCCAAAAAACTTAGTTTGCCGCCATGGAAATATAAGCATGTTTTCCAAAATCTGTCTTTCATTATTATGGGAATATTTTCATAGTGATAGCAACATATCTCTTCCATAATGAACTACAACATCAAATATGCAAGGACCATGATAACAATTGTAAGCCAATGTGGGCATTACTGAATAATGAAACTCATACCTCTGAATGTATTCTCTGTTATATGGTAGCATAAACTTCTACCACTGTAAGTTCTCGAGAATCAACAGCAATGCCTTGTGTTCCTATAGCTGGTTCTTGTGTGACAACAGTAGATCATTTTTCATGGTAAGAAAATGGATGAAAGGGATGTCGGTAAGTGATGGAAAAATGGACAATTCCAGGGCCCAACAGGGACGTACTCTACCAATCTACAAAAATAGTACACTAGTTTTAAATGGAATGGAAGTAAGTATCGATTGTATGGTCTAAGGAAATCACCACCCAAATAGAAAGAGTCGCAGCATAAGAAGGACCCAGGCCATCACCAAGATAGAGAGACCAGTCCAGATCACTTAGCTCAAATCAAGCATCAACACAAATCAAGGACAAAATATGATGCCAACAAATACAGCTTTGAGTACAAAGCTCCCTTTAAAGGGGGTGGCAATGCTACGAATATTAAATGATATGTTAAATTAAATAGTAAATTGTTAATGATTTAATTGAAGGGACGTAACCCTTCCTTAAGCATGCTCAAAACCTTATAAAAGGAGACCTATCTTGTAATACATTCATGATCTATTTATTAATCATTATTTTATTCATATATTTCTTCTCTTGATGGAAGTTAGATTCGCTTCTTAAGCAACAACCGGACACGCTTGTACCATTCTCTTTGAAAAAACTTTTTGAAAGTCTCCAACAAGATGCCTTATAACCCTTGTAAAGGTGTAGCTTCCAAGTTGAATTCCCAAGTTCCCAAAACATTATTCAAATGTTTCTCTTTGACAAACACTTTTTGAAAGTCTCCAACAAGATTCCTCATAACCCTTGTAAAGGTGTAGCTTCCAAGTTGAATTCCCAAGTTCCTAGATTCTATCTCCCTGAACTCCCAAATGATGAATATCCTAAATTAACTTACTAACAATCCACATGCACGACTGATAACCCCATTATTGAGGTATAACTCTTGAGATTGATTTGTAAATTTTCTTGTATATTCCACTGGAAAAGTTCATCAGAACGGATCTTATAACTTAATTCATTATGTAGATTAATTCCATAGAACGGTAAATAAGCTGGAATTGGAAGGAAAATAATTATAAAAAAAGAAGACATCCACACAAATAACACAAGATATACCTTGGGAAAATCCACTAGGGGAAAAACCAGTCATAAGTGAGGACTATGCCTTGCTCTTTTATTCTTCAACATGCAATGCAAATACAAAGAAAGTGGTACTCACTGCGGAGTTACCTTTGATATTATTGCCTGTATGACTAATACAAGATATCCTACTTCCTTTATTATGCTCAAATATCAACTCCCTTATTGTTGCTTAGCTATGGAAAAATACAATAACATCATTATAATCGAACCCCTTCTCCTAGTAGCTCGGTGTTTAACATAACTCAATAGTCGTTTAGGGTTAGGTTTAGGGTTTTTACATGCCTCAACTCTTGATTAGGGTTAGGGTTTTGGACCCTATAGAATGTTCTTGAAAGTCCACATGTGACTAACTCCAAATATGTGGGTAATGAGATCTGATGTTGAATCCATTTGGTACCATGGTGGTCAATTGGATATGTTAACTTGCAGGAATTGTAACTTCCGTAGAGATTCCAATTGAGGCGATTCTTGCACCGTTGGAAAGGTACCGATGTGTAGAATAGGGAATATTAGTCCCAAGTATAGATTGGGAAAAAAACGCCTTTTAATCCCTCAAAATGGCTCCATAAGGTTTTGGATGGTTTTTGACCCCAAATCTAAAAAGTAAGACCCGCCCCTTAAATGGGCCCTACAAGCCAATTCATCCGATCTTTCCACCATAAAGCACCAAAATAGATAAATTATATATTGATCCAACTCAAATCATACCTCCCCATTTTGGGAGGATTTTGGTCCCCAAAAGCTTCTACTAAATGAGATGAGAAAATTTTTCCTCTACCTTCTCCCTGGAGTACCAATTAGCCTTGCCTTGAAGTTCTCATTTCAAACCAATTTGCCAAAGGTCATGCTTCCTCTGTCTGGTAGCTCTGGAATTCTTCTACAAAATTGTGTCTTCTGCCATCTCTACTTGAGCATTAGGTTTTAATTCCTCCATGGTAGGTAGGACCTCCTCCTCCTCCTGATCTAACATGGAAGGATAATAGTGTTTCAAATTTTCACATCACTACTAAGTAAATGCACATGTACGGGGGTAGATTAAGTCTATAGGTGTTGTCTCCCATATTCTCCAATACCTTAAAAGGGACATACCATAGATCCTTGATATTCTTACGAGGACCCTATACTCTTTCCTGGTTCAATTGTAACCAAACTCTATCCCCCACTTTGAATGATTTCTCAAACCTATGTTGGTTATGTCTCACCTTGTACTTTTCGCGTGAATTATTCAATGTATCCTATACTTGAAGATGGATTTTCCCAATCTTATCAATGGATTTTTCAAATCTTAATGCTTCACTTGTGGTTTCTTTCCTCACTCTCCTTTGTTTTCCATATACAACATCTAGAGGTGAAGCTGGCATATATCCAAAACAAGTTTCAAAAGGGGACCTACCAATGGAAGTGTGGACTGCTCTATTATAAGAGTATTGAATATATACCATATTTTCATCCCAAGTTTTCAGATGCTTTTGATTGTAACCCCACAAAAGATGCACCAAAGTCTCATCGACTAATTTTGTCTACCCATTTGTGTATGGATGGTGTAAGGTTCAGAGGAATAACTCAATGGATTGATTTTATTGAACGAGAATGAATTGTTTATACAAGAGGAAGTGGCCCTTGGTTTCAAATTCCAAAGGTGCATTTTTCATTCTCCTATGACTCTCCAGATTCCATATGACAACTAAACATCTACAATATTTACATTTCACCATAATCCCATAGGATTAGGTTTCCAACATCCCCCCCTTAATCCAAAAGGGTGTTCGTGAGTCAATGCATCTTTCTAAACTTTTCAAGATTTTCTCTTCTAAGTGCTTTGGTGAAGATGTCTGTAATTTGCTCATTCGTGGAACAATGTTCTAAATGAGCTGTCTTGGTCTTTACATGATATCAAATCAGATGGTATTCATGTAGATGTGCTTGGTTCAATCATGGAATTTAGGATTCTTGTCCAACTTAATAGGAAAAGTATTGTCGATCAATAGGGAAGTGGAATTCTCTTGTTTCTCCTGCAAATATTCAAGTTTTTTTTTAAGCCACACAATCTCCTTTGTTTCTTATGAAAAAACCACATATTATGCCCCTGTTGTGGCCCTATGCTGGAACTGACTATTTGTGTGATATATAGCAGATAGTTGCTGATTCAAAATTCATGAGGTACCTTGGAGTAGACACTCATGTCTCTTTTTCACCATCAAAGTTTGAATCAGGATACCCAATAATTTTGAAGTCATCCACCATAGAATATTTTAGTCCAAAGCCTTGAGTCCCCTTCAACTATCTTATAACTCTTTTGGAAGCATACCAATATCCTTCACAAGGATTTTGCATAAGCCTGCAAAAGATCCTAACAACAAATGAAATATATAGTCTAATGGTGGTAAAGTAGATAAGGCTTCCCACAATCTGTCTGTACTTGGTTGCATCCTCAAATTCATTTACTTCTTTCTACGTGAGCTTCAAATTTTGTTCAACTGGAGTAGAGAGACACTTGCACTCTGTCATACCAAATCTATTCAACAACTCTCCAGCGTACTTATTTTGGGAGATGAATATGAATTTGGGATTTTGAGTCACTTCAATTCCCAAGTAGTATCAAAGATGTCCCAAATATATCATCTCAAAGTCCTTCTTCAATTATTTCTTTATGGATGCAATATAGCCTTGATTATTCCTTGTCATCAAAAGATCATCTACATACCCCACAAAATATACAACAAAGCTTCCAACTTTCTTTACAAACAATGTTACATCATCAAGCTTAAAGTGTTTGAAATTTAATTTTAGAAGATGCTTGGTTAAATTTTGGTACCATATTCAAGCCATAAAATGACTTGATGGGTTTGCATACCTTTTGTTCTTGTCCCTTCACAACAAAGCTTTTTGGATGAGACATGAAGATATTCTCTTTCAAGTATTCATTCAAGAAAGCAGTATTCACATCCACTTGATGTAACTTTCCACCCATTCTGTGTAGCCAAAGACAATAGAGTGCAGATGGTATCCCATTTTGTTGTGGGGGAGAAAGTATCCTCATAATCAATTCCTTATTTTCGTGCAAAAACTTTTTCCACAAGCCTCACCTTGTGCTTGTCAAGTGAGCCATATTATCTATACTTGTTCTTGTAAACCCAATTGCAACCAATTGGTTTGGTTCCAAATGGAGGGTTGACCAACTTCTTCATCCCATTCTTTATGATATCATCATACTCATTTTGCATAGATCCTTTCCACTTATTGTAAATAACAACTTTTTCAAAGGAACTTGGTTCAAATTTAGTAGATAAATTAAATTAATAATCATATCAGATATCCATATCTTCTACATCACCTGAATTTGAATTATCTGCATCTCCATCGTCTTGTTTGGTCGAACTTCTTGTTCCCATCTTAAATATCATCTAAATACACCACAACATATACAACAAATCTTCCAACTTTCTTTACACATAATGTTGCATCATCAAGATTAAAGAGTTTGAAATTTAATTTCCAAAGATGCTCGGTTAACTTTTTGTACCATATTCAAGCCATACAATGACTTGGTGGGTTTGCATACATTTTGTTCTCGTCCCTTCACAACAAAGCCTTCTGAATGAGACATGAAGATATTCTCTTTCAAGTATCCATTCAAGAAAGAAGTATTCACATCCATTTGATGTAACTTTCCACCCATTATGTGCAGCTAAATACAATAGAGTGCAGATGGTAGCCCATTATTTTGTGGGGAAGAAATTATCCTCATAATTAATTCCTTCTTTTTGTTCAAAACCTTTTGCCACAAGCCTCACCTTGTACTTGTCAAGGGAGCCATATTATCTATACTTGTTACTGTAAATCCAGTTGCAACCAATTGGTTTGGTTCCAAATGGAGGGTTGACCAACTTCTTCATCTCATTCTTAATGATAACATCATACTCATTTTGCTCAGCTTCTTTCCACTCATCGCAAGTAGCAACTTTTTCAAAGGAACTCAGTTCAATATTAGCAGATAAATTAAATTCACAATCATATGATATATCCATATCTTCTACATCACCTGAATTTGAATTATCTTCATCTCCATCATCTTGTTTGGTTGAAATTCTTGCTCCCATCTTTTTGACTTCATCAGGATGGACAATTTCAAGTGTATTTATGACCCATTTTGGAACTTTCTATGAAAATCCAGGTTGCTCAGCTAGTGGTGCTTCATTCTCTTCAAGATTCAGTCTTTCAATCCTCTCAATCAAATCATCCAATTGAGCCTCTTGTTTTGGTGACGTGGCGGGAAATTCTTCATGAGGGGGAGATGGTGCTGCAGAAGGAGATTCCATCGATTGATCCAAGATAGGGATCCCCCCTCAAGATGTGGAATCTCATTATTAAATTCATGAAAGGTATTTCACAGGTAAGTTTTTCCAGTTGATCAAGCTGCTTCTCAATAGACTTGTCATTTTTATTCATCTCAAGAAAATGACATCTTTGTAAAGAATAAACTTTTTGTTTACCTCATTGTAAAGACGATATGCCTTGTTGGTGTTTAAGTACCTCAAGAAAATGCACTTTCGACTCCATGCACTGAGCTTGTTTCTTTGTTCCTTTGGGATCAAGGCATAGTAGGTGGAACCAAAGACCCTACGATGCCTCACCAAAGGAATGTGGACATACCACATTTCCTATGGAGTTTTGTTCGCAAGAGAATGAGTGGGACTTCTATTTCTCAAATAAACTACACACAAAACTGCATCATCCCAAAACATCAATTTTACATTCTTGAAAAATAACATGGAGAGTACCATATCCAAGAGTGTCCTGTTCATTCTTTCCCCCACAATATTCTACTGAGGATTATACAAAACTATGGTTTCATGGATAATCCTATGTTGTCTAAGATATGCTTCAAATTCATTTGATGTATACTCTCCTCCATTATCAATACGGAGGTAGCCAATTTGAAATTGTGTTTCATTTCTAATCCATACATGAAAATTTTTAAATGTTTCAAAGGCTTGAGATTTATCTTTTAATAAATACACCCAACACATATTGGTGTAATCATCAATAAAAGTCATGATATATTTGTAATATCCCTCATTCTGACCCTTAGTCTATTTTGGATGTAATGTAAATATTGTATGCATGTGATGTATGATTCCTAGCATGGAGCTCAAAGCCAAGGCCCTGCTAGTGAATGCTCAACCTTGCAGAGGAAAGTAATTGGTATTATGCTACCAATGTGCTAGTAAGCCATGGAAAATGTGAATGATGGAAATGATATCATGTAAATAAAAATAACCAAGGGTTGGTTATGGCTGCAACTAAATGAGGGGGAACTATATCCACTAGGGAATGGCGAGGGGGTGTGGGATGGAACCATAGGCTGCCATATGTCACCTAGAGAACCCCTTTGACTATCCTATATTCCATTGATTGCTGCTGCAAGGTAAGTACTACAGGAAGAATGTTCATGAGATCGATGGAGTATGGGGCAGCCTTAATTTTCAGATGGCAGGGTATGGGAGTCGATTCCTTGCCCCATAATCCACTCCACTTTATGGGGAGACATGTTACTCCACCCCGAGAACATTATGGACCACCAACGAATGGAGTGGGAAAATGAAGGGACGCGGGCATCAGGGGAACTGATACGTGACCCTTCAGAACGAGCATAGAGGAAGAAAATCAGGAATCACAATCTTGATTAAGGCTGTGAATTATAGAGCCAAAGACGCACAGAGAATTGCGTGGGAAAGGAAAATCGTGGATAATATCCACAGAGTCAAACCCTGGTGCTTTTGGAGAGAGTTAGATGCCCAAGAATCCACAAAGAAACCCAGATCTGTTAGCCGAAAATCATAGATGTGGGACAGAGCTTCGACCGCAACATTGAAGAGATTTGAATGTGGAATTGCAGTGGGAAGGATCCAAGAGGGTTCGGGATGCATGGTAGAGTCAGAGAGGGATCATTCACCTTGATTTAGTAGTCAGGACCAGCCAAAATTTCCCAGGTCAGTGCTAAGGGAAGGGGCGCCCTAGGGACTGTGCAGTAGTGAAGGGGACCTTACTTAGGCTGAGAGTGGAGGTTATGGGGGTGTCTGAACTATCTGAGATCATTGGGATATTCCCATATCTCTGTGGATGAGATTATTGATTTATAAAACCTTACCTTCTTTCCCCACTTACTTGAAAAGATGGATATGTGCTGTGAGTGAGCCTAAGTGATACTCCTTAGCAGATACATATTCCCAGCTCGGGGGTGGTATCTGAGTGCTGAAATAATATAGGATAGGTAGAGACCTATGGTTGGGTTGGAACGTTCGAGTACATATCCAGTTTTCTTGGAGACTTCCATGAGAACATAAGTGTTCCTTGTGCCTTGAATAATGCCTATTCTGCATCCATGCTCGTGTATTTTTTTTTATGTCTGAGTGCGAAGTGGATCTAGCTGATTAATAGGGCTGAATTCCCAGGCCTTATGTTTCATTCTGTTTTGCATGTTATTGATTGATGAATATGACTGTATGCCTATGAATTGTGTTTAAGTCTATTGTGTATGTTGTTTATCTTACTTCTGCAATGATTTAACTAATTAATGACTGTTATGGATATGTTGGATAAATGTTAAATGTGTGGGTGGATAATGTTTCAGTCCCCCTATGTTTATTGATTTATGAATCTGCCTACATGAGTCATTTATCATTCTCTTGTTATTGGCTTAAACTCACCCAGAGGTTTTCAATTAGACCTAGGTTCTTTGCGGTTCTCCCTTTGACCAACAAAACCCCTTCGCACCGGCCCTTTCGGCAACAACCTGCGAGCAGTTTGAGGTCTCACCCGAGGTGTATCTTTATGGAGTACTGCGGAATCAGGTTTCCACAGTAAATGATGAGTTGTTTATCAGAGAAAGCTGCGTAGCGCAGGACAGAAGGATGGCGCTGCGGGCAGAGTGATGCGGTACGCAGCAGGATCTATGCTGCGAGCAGTACCGTGCGGTGCAGGAAACACTGTGGGCCGCACCAAGGGTTTCTTACTGTTGCGAATCTTCTACTGGAATTGCGAATCACCCACGATTATCCTCTTCCTGGAAAATATTGGAAACGTTAAGGAACTGAGATGAATATCACTCATCCATTCATTTAGGCACTTACTGGTTATCTTTCTCGCGTTCATTCTAGAACTTGGGTTATTACAATGTGAACCGAAATGATAACATGATTAATTGTGTTGTGTTCCTTCACTGTGCTTAAGAAAGTATTTAAACTTAAATGACTAATTCACGACCTTAACATAGAATTGAAATGTTTGCCATTCATCTTCTTCCATGGAACCTAGCATATCATTCCCAAACTTCTCCTATTGGTAAATGCATATCAAAGTTCTCATATTACAGCATGCAAGGAAACATTCAAGCATTCATTCTACAGAAAATACAGAAAGTCATTCATTCATAAACATCATCACATAACACAGGATTTAACGTGGTTCAATTCCCCGGATGGAAAGCTACATCCACAAGAACGGTTGGTAATATATTTCTTTCAAAAGGGATGGGGAAACCGCTCTTAGTTTGCGCACTCAGCTGTAGACACTTCTTTCTCTCGGCTAGGTCTCTGCGCACACAGTTGCAGAGCGTTTACAATATTCTTAGCTCAGAGAGATTTTTCAATACAAAAGGGTTATCTCCTTAAGTTCTCAACAACTACAAAAGAATAACAATCCAAAAAGAGAACAACACCGAGAAACCCCATCCCATACAAGATGTCTTCTTAAATAGATCATGCCTGAAGGTCATGTCTGTACAATGTCGAAGACCTAAAACCCAAAACCCTAAGGGTTTCCAAAACTGCGCCAGTTTTCCAAACCAGCTTGCTGGCTCCTGGTAGCGTCTGCTTGATCATGGCGGATCTCCACGTCCTTATTCTGTCGCTATCGGCCTTCCTGTCGCACGCGTGCCTACAGGCTGCTTCTGCCGAACCGTTTCTCTCTAATGGTTTTACCTTCTAAGCATGCCAAACGTCGCTTTCCTTAACAACCCACGTGTGGCCGCCTTCCTGTTTTGCCTACGTCCGCCGCTCGGCAATCCTGAAATATATTTCCAAAAAATGGCTGCTGCCGATCGAGTCGGTAGCTACACTTGACACTTGTCCAGCACACCGCTTTGCTGGCTCCACGTGGCCTCCTAACTTTGCAGCACTGCTTATGCACAGTACTGGTCTTCGCATCACGGCCAAAACTTCGACGCTGCACGCAACTCCGCAGTCTCGTCAAAAGTTGGATGCTGCGCGCAACTTTGCAGCATCCTCAATACTTAGACAAAATTGTGTGTCTGAGCTGCGCTCAACTCAGCTTTCCCTGCTTGCCTCAAAAAGGTGCTTCCAAAAATTTAACTCAACCTGGGCCCAACATGCCCCTAACACTTACATGTGGCTCGTCCTTGAGCCACTGATTGTTTCAGCTGTCTCACTCTGCGCCGCGACCGGTGGGATGAACTTGGCCGTGAACTCATCATATGCACCGCACAACTGCACCACTGCTTCTCTTGTATCCCCCTCAACCTGTTTAATTGTCTCAGGCAGTGTTGGAGTTATTTCTTGTCCAATTTGATCTTGTACCTGCTCCTGGTTATCGCGCAGTTCTACTAACTTATCTTCAATCAGCTGCAATACTGCCATGGCATTCTCCAAGAGCTGCTGCGACTGATTATCCATCTCAGTCTCTTTTTGTCGTAGTTCCTGTACTTCTTTATTTAAGATGAATATCTCCTTGTATCTCGACATCCTTTCTCTAGGTGGCAGAGCTTTCAACTCTGCGTTCAACTTGTCGAGCGCGGTCTGTTTTTCTTGTACCACGGTCTTGACCTGCAGCAACCCTTGATCCTCCTCAAGGGTCGCGATTGCCTGCGAAACCTTATCCAGGAGAGATTGGCACTTAGCCATCTCACTTGTGATGCTTTTCGAGGCGGCGCTCACTGCTTGCTCTCTGACTTGCTGTTCAGTTAATGGCACCTGCTTATTCAGCTTATCCTTCAATGTAGCAATATCAGCCTCATAATAAATCTCTTTGTCCTGCATCTCCGTTTGCAAGGATATCACCTTATCTCCGATCCTCAGAACTGTGTCTGTAGGATCATCCTGGATTTCTATGCCTTTGATATCCTTCGCCGCATTGGATATGGTGGTCTCCAAATTCTGTCGGCGGTCCTGTTCGTTGCGTAGTTGTACTTCTGCCTTCTGCTGAATTTGTCTGTTTGCTACGGTGAGTTCTGCCTGTAACTTCATTGATTCAACCGTTCGTTCATGCATCTCCTCCACGATCTGCGTGTGGATGAAGTGCAATCCTGGTAACGGGATTTTGGCTAAGTCGAGCTCTACCCTCTCAACTCCCTTTGTGTCCAAGGCCACTTGCTCTACTATTGGAAACACAACAGCCAATGGGTCCAAATGGACAATCCTAGTCTTCGACAACAACGTTATTGCTAGCCGCTGGCTTCCTTGCTGCGAGGTTCCTACCGACCTCCTTTTAGTCCCGGCTTCCTTCGGCACAATAAGGCTTTTCTGGACATCGTCCATTTTCTTCATTAGGCATTGCATTGCGAGCCTCGTCTGGTGCAGGTCATCGTGGATGACCTTGTCCTTCTTTTCTTTAGCTACCATAAGCTCCTTCATCTACTCTGAGACTGTTTCAGCTATCATCTCGTAGTCATCATCATTGAGGACTGCCTCCGATTGAATATTTGTAGCCTTCACCTTTTTCCTCGACTTTGGCTTCTCTCAAGTCTCAGCTTCCTTTCTCTTTCCTGTTTCTTCAATGATTGGGCATGAGAGTGGGATCAACTCATCTTCTGCGGAATCTGTCTCCATGTCCATGACCTCTACACAGAATTTTGTTGGCCAATATTTCATGAGGTCCTCAATATCCTGCTCATACATGATGTACTTTCCTGGGAACCACTCCGGTTTCCTCATTTGTGCTTTCGGCAATATGAATATACATTTCATATCGCCTCAAAGTCGATGATGCAGATATACTTCGCCGTGACCTGCTTTGTAATGCGGAGTGTCTTCGTGATTGCGTCATGTAGCTGAATATAGTACTGGTAAAAGACTTCTACTGTTGCATGCTTGCGCTTTGCATTTGTGTTTTCCCAGAGGTTGACGAACTTAAACCCTCTAGGATCCTTGGTATCCATAACGACGCCCGCATAATCTCGCGGCTCATTCCATCCTCACAAAGCAATGAGGATGATGAGCCAGGTGAAATGGAACTGGCCGCCATTCACCTGGGTGTCGTTCAGTTATTCAAGGAACTCATTCAACAGAAACTGACACCAATTGAAGCTGTGGCCTTCGGCCGCTGCGGCACCAAGGAGTATTGTGCCCGCAGGCACCTCCGAAGGCCTAGCTGTTTTGAGCATCTTTCCTACGAGCAACTGTGTTACGAATCTTGTTTCTCAGTCCTCTATGTCTTCTGTCGGGAATCCTCTTTTGGCCTTCACCACCGAGTGGGTCTTCTTCATCTTCTCAACAACCTCTTTTTCTTTGCTCTTCCCCTGGAAGAATTGCTTCGGATCCTTATTGCGCTTGGTTAGCCTAGTGATGCAGTGGATCAAATCAATATTAATATCAACGTTCCTGTCCAGCCACAGATAACCTTGGTGGATTCGCGCCATGACTGTGCAAACCATGATATTCAGTTCTTGAGAATGGTCAAAATGTGGCAATCTCAGTAGGTTCAGTAGCCCCGACTGAACGGAAGGTGCTAACCAACTGTCATCTACCAAGTTCAGAGTTCCCTTGGCGTCCTTTTTCCAGCACATATATTGGTCTAGTTGAAAATCGGGGTATTTGGGAACATCTGGCTCATATTTCTTCATTCCCAAGAGGTCATAATCCTCCCATTTACAATATGCTATATTTCCCAAATGATTCTTAGCAATGTTTACATGCTTTGACATAGGCGACAGCGGGATGTCGTATGTCGCATTCTTGGACAATTTAAACACAGTGGCATTTAGTGCTCGCGGGGAGATATATTCAGGTGTCATCTTCAACGGTTCTATCTGGAAGACTGGTGCTTTCTATGCCGAGGATCCCAATGTTGAATTTTCTGAATTTACTTCAATATGATCTAGGATATTAACTGAGAGAACAACATGTACAGCATATCTACAGCATATCAATCATGGAGACAATAATGCAAGCACACAAGAGACACAAAGATTTACTTGGGGAAAACCATAAAGGTGAAAAACCCCAATAACTTCCTCAGAGATAGATAGAGCAATGATACAACCAACCAAGAGAGATAGCCATAACCTAGCAGCAGATCCTCCTCCTCCATAAGTGCGCCACTCCTCGAGTGCACGTGTGAGAAGTGAGTGAGCAAATAGAGTGCCTCCCACACTCTATTTATACTTGACTTGACTTGCCTTTTTACCTAACTCATGTAGGCTCGAACTTTACCACATAACATAATGCTGAGTGGGCCGACCCCCAATAGGGTGGTCTAATAACCCTTTGACCCACATGACTTATACAGGGCCGACCCCAAATAAGGTGGTCTAATAACCCATCAAGTATAAGTTACGACACTTACAATATAAATGACGACACTTCCTTATAGAGGAATAATACCATCTCTATAGGAATACAATATACATATATGTGAAATACATTCTGAAGTTACATATACATCAACACCCAACTTTATGATGTTGGATCGATGTGTAGTTACAACTTTTCCCTTATCTTTTGGTTTTTCCTGCATCGTGGGATTAATTCTTGGTGATCTGCGGGATCCTTCACCTTGTTCTACGATGACCTTCTTAACTAGAGTTTTCATTAACTGCTGGATCCCTCCTTACTGAAAGATCCCCAGTGCTTCTTCAAGGGTCAGTTCTTCTTCTCTAAAGGAAGGTTCGGACATTCACAAATGAGGTAGCGGCTAGGGAAGACATAATACAGATGGCTACTAGCTTAGAGAGGTTAATCGCAAGAAAATTCTAAGTGCTTGGTAACGCCCATGAGTCTCCCAATGGTGTTATTTATAGGCGCAGAAGACCCTCTCCCATGCCCTTCAACGGCTAGATAAGCATTTAATGTGGTGTCCATTGACGAATTTGAGCGGATCCTTCGGTCTTTTCTGTCGTCAGCGTGCTCAGAACGACTATCTTTGCTTTAAATGGTGAAGAGGTTGCTGCAACGATCCTCTAACGGTTATTTTATTGAAAAGCCCTGCAACGGCTATTTTTCTCTGGGTGCTGCGCCGAACTGCACGGCAAGCCATCTGCAACCCTGCGCGGCTACTTCATGGTGTCGAAAATTTCCAACTGTGTGGCTACTTCATGGTGTCGAAAATTTCCAACTGTGTGGCTACTTCATGGTGTCGAAAATTTCCAACTGCGCAGCTACTTCGCAGTGCCAACAATTTCCAACTGCGCGGCTTCCACTATATATATTTTTCTTCTCTTTTTTTTTTCTCCGCGCAGCTTCAACAGTGTTGTGCAGTGCATAGATCATTCTTCTTATCATACCTTTTTCCTTTTATCATACATGTACATAATCCTTTACATTTCTAGTGTCCACTTTCAACTGTCCTTGACACTTAGAACTTCCTTCCTTGGTTCGTTATTCAGGGTTCTGCGAAGCAGTGCTATCATGGTATAGCTTTAGCCTGCTTCCATTTATCAAAGTTGGCAAGGTATCATCAGCTAAATTGGCTAACTGGACTGCACTAGTGTTAGTAACATGTATCACAGTATATGGGCCAAGCCAATGCATCTTAAATTTACCAGGAAATTTCATGAATTTGCTATCATACAGGAGGACTAGATCACCTACCTGAAAACACTTGTTCTTTATATGGCGATCA
This sequence comes from Larix kaempferi, assembly GCA_027924585.1. Classification (NCBI taxonomy): domain Eukaryota; kingdom Viridiplantae; phylum Streptophyta; class Pinopsida; order Pinales; family Pinaceae; genus Larix; species Larix kaempferi. The sequence goes on along the minus strand of BSBM01000597.1, from coordinate 1,336,029 downwards.
TGCCATGCTTTCTTGCGGCCCTTCTGAGCTTGCTGGTGGAATTCTGCAATGAAGCGATCTTCCTCCAAGCCCAGTAAGTGTAGTAATCTTTCTTCCAGAGCTTCACAGTCCGCCATCCCTGTAAATGCAGCGATTCTCAAACTAGGGACAATATATTCCATAGGAATTATAGCCTCCTGCCAATAAACCAACCGAAAGGGTGTCTGTCCTGTCAATTTCTTGCATGTGGTTCTGTATGCCCATAGCACAGATGAGACGTGCAGGCCCTAATCATCTCTATTTACATTTCACACCTTAGTGAGTGCGTTCTCCAATATTTGATTGAAATCCTCTACAGTACCATTCGCCTGTGGATGGTATGGAGTACTGCGCTGATGACGAATGTGGAATTCCTCTGTAAGCGCCTCAATCGTCTTGTTCAAAAAGTGAGTACCTTGGTCACTCATCAAAATCTTTGGACAACTAAATCTGGTAAGTATTTCTTCAAAAATAAACTGCGCAGCAGTACTGGTGCTGCAGTCCTTAACTGGTTTTGCTTATGCCCATCTGGTGAGGTAATCCGTAGCAGTAATAATATAACTTGCACCCATTCTTTTTCTTGGTGGGTTTATAGGACCCACAAAGTCTATTGCCCATTTTTCAAATGGTTGCAGTGTCAACTGTGTATTTAATGGCATCTCATCTCAGCGTGATGGTTTTCCTGTCCTCTGACAGACATCACAGTTCCTGCAATGTTCTTTGGCATCTTTATGGATCGTAGGCCACCATAGCCCTGCACGTAATATCTTCTGCGCAGTATCCCTTCCTGCATAGTGACCTCCCACGATTCCTGAGTGTGCGTTGGATAGAATAAATGGCTTCTCATGATCGAGTATGCACCTGCGCAGGACTTCATCTGGCCCAAGTTTGTATAACTGTCCTACAATTATAGTGAAGTCCGTGGCATGCACCACTAACTGTTTTTTCTGCTGGACCGAGAATTCCTGGGGTGCCAGCCCTGTGGTTAGGAAGTCAATGATATCCCTGTAATAATCATCGGCAACCTGTATACTAAATAACTGTGCATCAGGAAGACTGTCTTCAATATTTGTCGGCTTCTCTCCTGACTCGATCCTTGACAGATGATCAAGTCCCAAGTTCAGTCTACCTGGCTTGACAATAATTTCAAAGTCATATTCCTGGAACAACAATAGCCATCGGCATATGCGTCCCCCTAACACTGGCTTGTTGACCAAATATTTCAACGCAGAATGGTCAGTAAACATAAGGAAGTGCAATCCCAGCAAGTAGTGTCTAAATTTCTGTAGGGCATATACCATCGCAAGGCCTTCCCTCTCAGTAGTAGTATAGTTCTTCTCTGCTGTTGAAAGCTTTCTGCTAGAAAATGCAATAGGGTGGTCAATACCTCCCATTCCTGGCTGTGCTAACACGATCCCAGGGCAATACAAGATGTGTCGACATGGACATGGAATGGCTTTGTCCAGTATGGAAATACTAGAATCGGTGTAGTGACCATCTTTTCTTTTAATGTGTCAAAATCCTGTTCGCATTCTGTGTTCCAAATGAACGGTGCATCTTTCTTTAGCAGCTTTTCCATTGCTGCGGTTATCTGTGCATAAACCTTTATAAATTTCCTGTAATATCCAGTATGGGCTAATGTAGATTGCAACATCTTGACTGGATTTGGTGTTGGTAAGTTTGCAATAACTGCAATCTTCGTAGGGTCTACCATCAATCCTTGCTTACAGACAATGTGGCCAAGTAAAATTCCATAAGGCACACAAAAAATACACTTTTTAAAATTCAAGGATATTTGATGCTGTCGACACTTCTCGAGCATCATGTGGAGATTCGTGCAATGATTTTTCAATAGACCAAATACAGTCCAATCATCAAAATACGCTTCTAAAAACTTGTGCATAAAATCTTTAAATGTTGCGACGACGACTCTAAAGAATATGGTAGGTGCGTTCTTCAACCCAAAAGGCATGATGGTGTACTGGAATGACCCCCATTCTGTAGCAAATGTCGTCTTATGCCTATCCGCAAGATCAATCTTGATCTGATGATAACCAGAGAAACCATCAGTGAAAGAATATGCCTCATTTCCTCCAACGTTATCAAGCACTTCGTCTGTGAATGGAGTAGGAAATGGGTCGTGCATGGACGCATCGTTCAGCTTTCTGAGATCCACACAAATCTTGATCTCGCCTTTTGCTTTCTTGTCTTGAACAACCATGGGGCTAATCCATTCGGATTCTTCAACTGGTTCAATGATTCCTGCTTCTAGCATCTTATCTAGCTCTGCGCGGACTTTTTCCTTATAGCGCGGATTCAATCTGTATGGTCTCTGCTTGACAGGATTAGCACCTGGTTTTAAAGGTATTTTCATGACCCCTAGGTCTCCCAAAATTCCTTTCATCTCTGTAAATTTTGTTGGAAATAGTTCCTGATACTCATGTAAGGTATCTGCGATCTTTGCAATAGTCTGATCGTCCCAATAATCTCCTATTGATGCGAACTTCGGCTCTTTGTCTGTGCCAATGTTCACTTTTTGCATTTTTACTGGTCCAGTCATATCTGGGATTTCCAACGGAGGTCCTTCTAACTCGCACACGCCTTCTGATTCTGGTATATCTATGTTGCGCAGGTCGTCCTCATCGTCTTCATTTGTATCATTGGTATCTTCAGCTAAGTTGTAACACTTGATCAAGTGCTCTTCATGTTCCTTCCATTATGATTGTAGGTTTGCAGGAACGCACTCTGTCCCAAAGAACTCCTGCAATGTTATGTTTTGATGATGATAGTCGTCCTGGAATATGCGCTTCTTGATTAGCTATAATGCTTCGTGGATTAATGGATTCTCATCTTCAAAACTGAATTCCTTCCGGAAGTTCGCAGCGAGCAACTCGCAATCAGTGAGTTCACTACGCAACTCCAGGTCGAGGTACCATTTCTCTGGGGTACCCGCATCCAATGTATGTACAAATAAATGTACCCATTCTGTAAGTGGTCTTTCCACCCATGCTTTTGAATAGATTTCAATGTGCTGACTAGGGTGTGTCTGTCCATTATATTTTTGAAAGGGTAAAGTAACCTTTTCGGCGAATCGGATCTGCATCTTAGTTTTGCATTGATCCCAAGTGGTCAATGTTTTCTTATGTGCATTCCACCATCTGGTAGGTGTATCGTGCAATGCTATATCTAAAGCTGGCAGTCTATGCTCATCTGGTATAGCTGCAATATATTCCCTTATGAAACTGTAAACATTAGCAGAGCCATCATATGTGGGAATAGGACTCACCTCTTTTCCAATCCAGCGCAGTGATTTCGTGACCTGCGCACATCTTCTTGCTGATACTTCATGCATGCGGCTTTGCCAATTCTCCAGTCTTGTATCCGAGTCAGAGATACAAGAAGTGTCACATCTCCAGCTGAGTGTACCGTTCGCAGTAGGATTAATGTAGTATTCCTTGTTCGCAGTGAGCTGGTATAGTCGGTCTAAATCTTGAGCTTGGGATTCCTCCTGAATCGGCTCACTGTATCTATCACCGTCTTTAGGATCCAATGGTGCGATGACCCTAAGATGCTTCCCTTCAAAGATCATCTTCTTTGTCTTCAAGTTTATGATAGCCAAGTTATCCATAGCCCAATCAATTCCCAATATTGCTGGAAAAGGTTGACTATCATCCACAATTTCAATAACCTCGAAGTCTGCATGACTCTTTACTCCGTCAATGTCAACTATTACATTAGCTAAGCGGCCAAAAGGTATGACCTTATCTTGATTAGCCATTTGTAACTGGATAGGTGACCATAGCAACTTTGGTCGACCCATCTGCTGCCATGTCTGCTTAGTCAAGACATTCACTTCTGATCCTAGATCAAGGATGACTTCATCCATTTCAAAATATCCTATCTGCGTAGTAAGCCTCATCTCTCGGCCCGTTATTTTGTGCTTCCTTATATGATGTACAATGCTCTTTGGAGTCTCTGTTGCGATCTGAGGTTCATACTGGCTGATAAGATTCTGGAGCTCTATTATGGCTTTTTCGCTTTTTAGTAACTTCATGCAGCTTCGCAAGAACTGCGCAACAGAAGTATGGACATCTGTTGCAGTACTTGTTTTGTCATGTGGAGCCGGCATGTCTTCAACATGCGGTGTTTCACTGCGCAGCGGGATCCTTGATGACTTATCCACTGGTTCTATAAAGGTATTCCGAGCGTCAATGAAGACCTCCTTGTTCTTCTGTAGGTTAAGAGGGGGTTCTTTTTCTGGAGCTTTCCTTATCCATACTGTTTCAAGGGGATCCTTCTTCGTATGTGCTTCCCCTGATGTTGAAGCTTCTGCTCCTCTATCGCGGCCTGTCTCAGTGCCACTGCGCGTGACCACGTTAATGCTTGGATCCACTGGTCTATTCTCTACTGCGATCCACTGGACGTTTGGATTCAGAGCCTCTGTTCGTCTTCTCTTCTGCATTTCCACCTCTAATACTGGGCAATCTTCAATGACATGCTCAAATGATTTACAATAATTGCACGTAGTGCATGGGTTAACACAATCTCTAGATACGTGTCCGGGTTGGCCACAGTTATAACAAATGACTTGGCCGCGGCCTCTTCCTTGTGCCGGACCAACATTTCTTCCTCTGCCGCGGTATCCACCACCACGACCTCTGTATCCTCCTTGGTCATATTGTGCATTTTCTTGCTTTGGCTAGTTATCTTCTTGTACACGGTACAAGCCAGTGCCTCGCATTGAGTCCATATCCCTTTTTCTTTCATTCATTAATTCATATGCGCGACAGTTGGATTCATCATGTCCAACTGATTTACAGAAATTGCAGTATAAATTCTTAGGAGTTTTCACATATTTATGGATTAGGTAACAGTCTTCAGGTCTATGTCCTGTGGTTCTGCAAATTTAACACGATGGGGCCTGATTCTGATTTAATGGGTTAGGCGCACCACTGTTAATATAGTCGCGGAATAGAGGGCAATTCTTGCGGTCATGAACTTCTCCTTTACAACTTGTACACCATACCTCCTGTCTACGTTCATATCTTTGTTCTTTACCATTTTTCGTACTTTGCAGTTCAAGTGTGAGGGCAGTCAGCTGGTTCTGGATCTGAGACATCCCAGAACTAGTATCACCAATCGACGAAGCTTCCAGCTTCATTGCAATTTCCAAGGCCTCTGCCTGGGATAGAACCTTCTGCTGCATCAATGGTAATATGATATGAGGTAACAACGCAACAATGAACCATTCTTTATGTTGTTCTGGTGGTATAAAAAAACTTACTTGGTCTAGTAAGGTCTTAAATTTTGATCAAATTTCCAGACCGTTTCAGTTGGTCTCTGCTTTATTTCCTTCAACTCAGTTATACACTGAGACTCAGACTTAGGTTTCTTGAACTCTACCACCAGGGTTCTCGGTTGTACGGTAGAGTATTTCATAAACCAATGTAGTGCTTTATCCCTGAAAGTGGTGATGAGCTGTGCTTGCTTCACGGCATTGTCCTAGATTTGTCTTACACTCCATACGACTTCACAAAGGAACCAATGCTGATCAGGGTCTTCTAGGCCAGTGCCTCTGAATATTGGCAGTTTCATATCAGTGTTCGCCATTGTGCTATTAGGTGGTGGAGCACAGGGATTAGTGTGCGGCTGCTGTAAAGGGATCTGCGCAGTAAATACAAATGGGACTATCGAGAGAGATGGACTAGGCTGAGTCTTCTACGGGGTGGGCTGCGTAGCGGGTGGGTTCTGCGATAAGGGTGGCCCGGTTTGTGCAGCCAACAGATTCTCAGGGGAAATGGTTGTGCAACTTCGCTATCAAGATCGCAGGGGATCTCAGTATCTATATGAAGTTTGGGGCCTTTCGGATTCTTATTAATTTTATATCTCTTACCACTTCTAAGAGTATGTGTCTCTTCGTCAGGATCAATATATGTACTATTTATCATGACAAACTTCAAGCATATTACTGCATTCTTATAACACCTTTCTCAGCTAACAACATCTTAATGTATAGACTGAGATTGTTCAGAAATTTACCTTGGAATCCTCTGAAAAAATGTGCTTCTGCTTGGATGTAGGATTTGACTGTGTCTACAACAAATTCTGTTACAAAGCCTTCTAGCATATGATCGACCCAATAATCAACTGCATGTGACAACTCCTCCTAGGAAACCTTTTTTCTTCTCTACGAGCCGCGAGATCCATGCATGCAGCTCGTTTGGAAACGATGCCCAAAATATCTCATGAATGTCGTCCAACAGATATCTATCCAACCACTATGTGTCGCTTAGATGCGGATGTCTATTTTCTTGTCTGTTAAAATCGCTTATGGTCTTATCCCGCGAAGCTTGGATTTCTGTCTTTTCAGGATGCCAATAGTCAGATCCTTTAGGGAACTGATATTCTTCTTCACACATCGTGATTGCAACTTAAGGGAACCATTTCAACTCATCATGGATTCTAGCATGGCAACGGAACCATTTCCACTCATCATGGATTCTAGCATGGCAACGGAACCATTTCAACTCATCATGGATTCTAGCATGGCAACGGAACCATTTGTTGGCTTAAACTGACCCAGAGGTTTTCAATTAGACCCAGGTTCTTTGTAGTTCTCCCTTTTACCAACAAAAATCCTTCGCACCGACCCTTTCAGCAACAACTTGCGAGTAGGTTGAGGTCTCACCTGAGGTGTATCTTTATGGGGTACTGCGGAATCAGGTTTCCACAGTAAATGATGAGTTGTTTATCAGAGAAATCTGCGCAGCACAGGACAGAAGGATGGCGCTGCGGGCATAGTGATGCGGTATGTAGCAGGATCTATGCTGTGAGTAGTATCGCGTGGTGCAGGCAACACTGCGGGCCACACCAAGGGTTTCTTACTGCTGCGAATCTTCTACTGGAACTGCGAATCGCCCACAATTATCCTCTTCTTGGAAAATCTTGGAAACGTTAAGGCACTAAGATGAATATCACTCATCCATTCATTTAGGAACTTACTGGTTATCTTTCTGGCGTTCATTCTAGAACTTGGGTTATTACAATGTGAACCGAAATGATAACATGATTAACTGTGTTGCGTTCCTTCACTGTGCTTAAGAAAGTATTTAAAATTAAATGACTGATTCACGACCTTAACATAGAATTGAAATGTTTGCCATTCATCTGCTTCCGTGGAACCTAGCATATCATTCCCAAACTTCTCCTATTGGTAAATGCATATCAAAGTTCTCATATTACAGCATGCAAGGAAACATTCAAGCATTCATTCTACACAAAATACAGAAAGTCATTCATTCATAAACATCATCACATAACACAGGATTTAACGTGGTTCACTTCCTCGGATGGAAAGCTACGTCCACAAGAACGGGTGGTAATATATTTCTTTCAAAAGGGATGGGGAAACCGCTCTTAGTCTGCGCACTCAACTGCAGACTCTTCTTTCTCTCAGCTAGGTCTCTGTGCACACAGCTGCAGAGCCTTTACAATATTCTTATCTCAGAGAGATTTTTCAATACAAAAGGGTTATCTCCTTAAGTTCTCAGCAACTACAAAAGAATAACAATCCAAAAAGAGAACAAAACCGAGAACCCCCATCCCATACAAAATGTCTTCTTAAATAGATCATACTCGAAGGTCATCTCTGTACAATGCCGAAGACCTAAAACCCAAAACCCTAAGGGTTTCCAAAACTGCGCCGGTTTTCCAAACCGGCTTGCTGGCTCCTGGTAGTGTCTGCTTGATCATGGCAGATCTCCATGTCCTTATTCTATCGCTATCGGCCTTCCTGTCGCACGCGTGCCTACAGGCTGCTTCTGCCGAACCGTTTCTCTCTAACGGTTTTACCTTCTAAGTGTGCCAAACGTCGCTTTCCTTAACAACCCACGCGTGGGCGCCTTCTCGTTTTACCTATGTCCACCGCTCGACAATCTTGAAATATATTTCCAAAAATGGCTGCTACCGGTTGAGCCGGTAGTTACACTTGACACTTGTCCAGCACACCGCTTTGTTGGCTCCACGTGGCCTCCTAACTCCGTAGCACTACTTCTGCGCAGTACTGGTCTTCGCATCACGGCCAAAAATTCGACGCTGTGCGCAACTCCGCAATCTCGTCAAAAGTTGGATGCTGCGCGCAACTTCGCAACATCCTCAATACTTAGCCAAAATTGTGTGTCTGAGCTGCGCTCAACTCAGCTTTCCCTGCTTGCCTCAAAAAACGTGCTTCCAAAACTTTAACTCAACCTGGGCCCAACACTTGTACATCTGCATATTTGTATTGTACTTATATGACCTTATGTATTGATGAGTAGGCTAAGTCTGGAAAATGTACAGGATGCTCCATCCATGGCTTAAGAAAAGAATAGATACCCCTATGGTTTTCATGAATCCCGTGGACTAGGTGAAGGAAATAAGACATAATAGAATGGAGTAGAGATTCTTCACATAGTGGTAAAGGGGAACAGATGGGGATTTAAGTCATCTTTTGGATTTGAATAAGGGTAGGAACAAATTCCTCAAGTGTGCATGAAGACCCTACAAATGCATAGATTTCTCCAAGAGCTATCCAACGGTACCGGATTTGTCCAATTTGTCCTAAGGATGAAGGAGATATAAGCCTCAGAAATTGTGGGTGCAGGGGTATGTGGTCCCGACCTTCCACATCCACAATGTAGATTGCAGATTGCGGAGGTTGGGTACCGACCATTGGAGTTGCGTGGTTGGACTTCCGAATTTCGGCAATCGTAAAGAGGATTTCAGATTGTGGAAGTTGGAAGGGAAAATTTCACGGAGATGGCGCATGAGATTTACGACTTTCTGCATCCGCAAAGCGAGTTACGAATTGCAGATGTCAGAAGGTCGATTTCCATGAGGTTGGCACATTGGATTTATGACTTTCTACATCTGCAAGCGGATTGTGGATTATGGAAGTTCGATGAGTAAATTTCGACGTTGTGAAGTTGAATTCTGGCTTCCGACTTCTGCATTGCGTATTGTAGAAATCGAGAGCATGATTTCTGCAAAAGGGTAAGTTTGGAAATCCAACTTCCGAATTCCGATTGTGGATTGTGGATCGGAGGCCATTGCGGATGCGTATAAAAATTGAAAGAATTGTTGAAAAAAATGTATCAGGGTCTCCCATCACCTCTGAAGGAGACCAAGGTGACTGGGGACATGACAAAGTGGTATCAGAGCCCAAGTTATAGAACTGGGGCTGCTTGGGCCAAAGTTGAAGCTTGCGGGCGTGTTAGAGCCGAGGAAGAGCATAGATTGAGACCAAAGTCCGTGTAGTATCTCATTGGGCGAGACCCGACAACCAATAGGGACTGCCTGATCAACACTGAGAGGCTGATTTGGTTCCAGCTACACATCCAGCCCTTTACCGGGCATCAACGTTGAAAAAATGGCAGCGTTGATAAGCATAGAGAAGTCCAAGAAGGGCCAAGTCGGACTTGACCCCAATTTCTGAAGACAATTGGAACAATATGGAAACTCTGATAAAAGGGAAATCTCTCACCTCGAACTATTTCTGTTACAACACGAGAATAGTATGATTGTCAAGTAGCAGATAGGAATGTTATCCATGGGTATGTATATGGAATTGCTTCTTGGTGAGAAAATCATAGCTAATGGTTCCTTGTGTGCTTGCTAGAGGATAGGAACTGGACCAACTATGATATGGAAGAGGAAATCCCATGCTTGATAAGGGATTGGAAAGGGAGAAGCCCTTAACCCCTCCCATGCTCTTGTATTGTGAGCTTTATATATAGAAAATTATGGCATAGGAATACCAAAAATGCAATAGATTAGATAGATGAAATGTGTATGCATAGTAAGCATGGTAAGAGATAAGACACAGTGCATGTAAACCTACTTGTGATTGCATGTGGTATTGCATATTGGAAAAAAGTTGTTAATGAAGTAAATTGCATTACAATATGAATGCACACCTAACAAAGATATGTAGAAAATACTTTTGAGATGCCTTGCTTTAACTTGCTTGGGAAATGATGAAAGTGTTGTTTTTGGTGGTTATTCATTCTACCAAGATAACAGAAGCATCGCTGAAGATGAGGATGATGATGATATTGCATGTGACCAGTAGCCTTGTGAAGAAAGGTTGGAGCACAAATCTATGGTCAAGAAGCTGGTGGAAGGGTTGTGCAGCCTTGGTAAGATGCCAACTGATCAGGTAACAACAATATGTTGATGACAACCATGCAAGTAATGTTTATTATGTTGATTGTACAAGTGTTGAGAAAGGATGGGTAAGAATACTTAACCATGTTTTAATCATCATAAAAGGTTATGCATGTAAGGTTGAATGCATGAATGTGAATGCCATATCACCATGGTATGGTGAGGTATGGGTAACAGGGGCAAGGAGCCTCATACCATGTGTCTGTTTAAAAATTTATAATGCATTCATATAAAAATATATAATGCCATGTGTATGTTGGTTATCAATTTAATAACCAAAGCAAGTGAGGACTTGTGGTCCTGTTATGGTAATGCATGATATATGAGATAGATCTAGTTAGGCCATAATGTGTTTGGAACAGTGAATGCATGACATGATAGTATAGTATTCATGAATCAATGCAAGGTGACATTTAGTGGACGTACATTAAAAATATTTTGTAAATTTTGTGGTTATGCATTGAGTGAATGCGCATGAAAAGTTTGTGTAAGTGTTGTGAATGTGCATGCATGTGTGTGGGTGCACATGCTGTGATGCATTGTGTGAATGCATGGTTGTGATGTAGGTTTCATGGAAACTAAGCAATATATGAAATGATCAATTAATGGTAATTCTGAGATCATTTCATGAGATTCTATGAATGTAGGAGGAAGATTGCATGAAGATAGTCATACTTGATGGGATACCATGTTGGTGTGTTCCAACCTTCCTTCCATTTGAATTCTTTCCACCTTCCACCTTCCGAAGTCACGAATGTCCAGTTTTAGGCCGAAAACAATGCCGATTATGCCGATGATGAAAACCTGTACAAATTATACAAATTTTGGACGAAAAAAATAGATTTGACAACCGGAAGATAGATATCCTTGAGGAGAAGCCAAAAAACATATATATCTACAGAAAAAAATCAAGAAACCGTTGAAAAATTTCTGCAAAAAACTACACAACAAAGTTAGGGTTATAACAAGAAAATTGCAGAAACATGGCCAGATCTGAAGAGAAGCCTAATGGATACTAGATAGAAAACAAATCTAAAAAATAAATAATGCCCAGATGATAATAGTTATTGATTGAAAGCTATAGAAGGTGCTAGATCATAGCAACCAACTCTGATACCATGTCAGAACTATAGATCTAACTAAACTAGCTTACCTATCTTAGATAACAATAACATATCAACTTAAATAAGAACAAAAAGAGAACAAGGAAAAAAATACACCAGATATACGTGGTTCACCCAATTGGGCTACGTCCACGGGAAGGGTTGCATCTTCCATTGATATGAAAAAGATCTCAAAGATTACATGGAATCCTCACATATGCATCACATCAAGCTCCATCGTACAATGTGTGTACAAATGACATACACAACATGTGATGTGTGATGAATTATAATCAACACATACCCAAAAGGGTCTCCTTCACCTCTCTTATATACTAAGAGGTTTGGATTACAATACATCGCATAACACATGTGGGATAACATAATTTACTCCTCTTTATATAGAGAATGGTTACAAAGGATATAATTACAATGTTGCATGTGGGATAACTCTATTTTATAACATTAGAGTTATTTTATGCCTTTAATTGATATTTTACCAATATATCACATAAGTCATCATTACATATTTTAACACTCCCCCTTAATGATGACCGAGAGAAAGAATACAAATGGAAGGAAGGTGGAAACACACCAACATCCCCCTTGATGACAACTTCCAGAATGCTCCATAAGATGCAAATAAAAACACTTCGCCTCATGGATTTGATGAAGAACAACCGCTTCTCACTGAATCATGAAATTGCACATGAACCAGGTTGTACGATGAAATACCAGCAAGAATATGACCGGATCTAAAGAGAAGGCTTTATGGCTACTAGATCCAACAATAAAATAATGAGAACATGTGATGCAATCCAACAACAAGGTGCCCAGATCTAAAGAGAAGCTGTCATGGCTACTAGATCTGCAAGATGCCTAGATCACCACAAGAATCATCACAACCATAACTGATAGCTGAAGAAATCTGATATAATATCCACACCAGTGTACATATACCTTTTGACGGTTGATACAACAGAACATGTGGCTAAGAACACCACAATAGTGTACAGATACCTTCTGATGGCTGATACAACAAAACATGTGGCTAAGAACACCACAACAGTGTACAAAATACCCATATGGCAAATACACATGCGGATAGAAGACATTCTTCCAATCAAAGTGCAATATAAATATCTGTAGAAGACCTCAAACATTGAAGAAACAAGACCCCAATGGTCTATACATCGAAAATGATATCATACAGATGAACATCATGAATTTAACAGTAGAATACGGTGCTTCATTATTTCTGGAATAAGGTGATAACAAAGATCAAAGATTAATATGCTCATGAAGGAAGTACCGAAACCAGATTCTCACAACTTTTCACATAAACAAAGAACTTATCTGCACATAAGAACTTCCAAGATTAAAGCATACAAAGATCATAAAACAAAATTGCTCATACATAAATGAACATGCTTATACACCAAAGGTTAGCAAACATCATATAAAAATATGGCAACATAATATGATCAAATAAAATATTAACTTGCTCATTAAGAAAAATGAAGTTACTTTTACACATTAAGTGTCAGCCATAACATATAAATAGTGAACAATAAAATAGTTTATACAAGATTTACAAATATGAGATTGCTCTTATAAAATTGCTGTTATAAACATGACATGATTAAATATGATAAAAAAATAACAAATTAGTTATTAAGTATCTTGTTAAAAATATTAAGCATTAGATGGTTTATAGCTATCATCATGACAAAATACTAGAGATCCATGGCCTTAAAAAATGCCAATACTTCCATATAGGAGTGTGAGACAAATATATAACAAGAACAAGAAATAATCTCTTAATAAACATGATTAGAAGCAAAACCTAAATGCAAAAAAAAAGAATAACAGAAAACTGAAACACTTTTACCGTTATGACTTAAAAAATAGTAAAAAACATAAACTATACTTACAACCCTTTTTAAAAGTTCCAAGAAAAGTTACTCGTGGGTCTGCCACAATAAACTCGTTGGTAAATCTGATACTCATGGGTTTTGCACGACAAAGGTCGCGGTTACTCGCGGGTGTACAATAGAGTCAGCCATGGGTGCGCGAGTCTATAAAGGAGAAAGTGGCAGTTCTTATCGGATATTCGCGGGTTTCTGTACAATAATGTCGCGGTTATGCCGAAGCACTCACGGGTCTCTGCACAGGAGGGTAGCGAGTATACTGAAGTAAGTGTGAGTTTACATTTAGAACAGACGCGTGTATTCCATAGCACATGCAGGTCTGCACACTGGAAGTCGCGGGTCTGTAGTATACTCACGGGTTTGCAGTAGGTCAAGTCATGGTTACCCGTGCTGTCTGCAAAGAGAAGTCGCGAATGTCCAGTTTTAGGCCGAAAACAATGCCGATTATGCCAAAGACGGAAACTTGCAAAAAAATACCAAAATTGGATGAAAACTACCGATCTGACAACCAAAAAATAGATCTCCTTGAGGAGAAGCCAAAAAACATATAGATCTAAAAAAAAACAATCCAGAAACCCTTGAAAAATTTCTGCAAAAATATACACAACAAGGTTAGGGTTAGAAGTAAAACAAACTGCAAAAACATGCCCATATCTAAAAAGAAGCCTAATGGCTACCAGATAGAAAGAAAATCTACAAAATAACCAATATATCATTACATAGTATGACCATTACCATACTAGAGATCCATGCCCCTAAAAATATCAAAACATCTTCCACACAAAGAAGGTTAGAGACATAAGAACAAGAAAACCTCTATAAATATGATGAATCAGAACAAAAAACTAATGCAAAGAGATCAAGAAGTTTATGACAAGAATTTCAAGATAAGAGATGAAACTTTTCCCAGATCTGGAAAAACATAGTAAAAAACATAAAATTTACGTACAACCCTTAGAAAAGGTTCCAAATAAAGTCACTCACGGGTCTGCCATAGTAAACTCGCGTGTACTCGCAGGTTATGCACATAGAATTCGTGGTTAGATTTGATACTCATAGGTCTCTGTACAGTAAAGTTGTGGTTATTCTAAAGCATTCGTGGGTCTCTACACAGGAGGGTAGCGAGTATACTGAATTAAACGCGAGTCCTTAGTAGAGCAGGCACGAGTATGTCGTAGCACACGCAGGTCTGTACATTGGAAGTCGCGGATTTGTAGGATACTCGTGGGTTGGCAGTAGGACAAGTCGCGGTTACCCATGTTGTCTGTGAAGCAAAAGTCGCGAATGTCCAGTTTTAGGCCGAAAACAGTGCCGATTATGCCGAAGATGGAAACCTGCAAAAAATCTACCAAACTTGGACGAAAACTACCGATCTGACAACCAGAAGATAGATCTCCTTGAGGAGAATCCAAAAAGCATATATATATATATCTACAGAAAAACATGAAGAAACCCTTGAAACATTTCTGCAAAAAACTATACAACAAAGTTAGGTTATAACAAAAAAACTACAGAAGCATGCCCAGATCTGAAGAGAATCCTAATGGCCACCAGATATAAAGAAAATCTACAAAATAAACAACACCCAGATGATAATATTTATTGATTAAAAGCTATAGAAGGTGCTAGATCATAGAAAACAACTCTGATACCATGTCAAAACTATAGATCTAACTAAACTAGCTTACCTATATTAGATAACAATAACATATCAACTTAAATAAGAACATAAAGAGAACAAGGAAAAGAATACACCAGATATACGTGGTTCGCCCAATTAGGCTACATCCACGAGAAGGGATGCATCTTCCATTAATATGAAAAATATCTCAAAGATTAGATGTCATCCTCACATATGCATCACATCAAGCTCCATCATACAATGTGTGTACAAATGACATACACAACATGTGATGTGTGATGAATTACAATCAACACATACCCAAAAGGGTCTCCTTCACCTCTCTTTTATACTAAGAGGTTTGGATTACAATACATCCCATAACATATGTGGGATAAAAGAATTTCCTCATCTTTATATATATAATGGTTACAAATGATATAATTACAATGATGCATGTGGGATAACTCTATTTTATAACATTAGAGTTATTTTATGCCTTTAATTGATATTTTACCAATATATCACATAAGTCATCATTACATATTCTAACACTCCCCCTTAATGATGACTGGGAGAAAGAATACAAATGGAAGGAAGGTGGAAACACACCAACATCCCCCTTGATGACAACTTCCAGAATGCTCCATAAGATGCGAATAAAAACACTTCGCCTCATGGATTTGGTGAAGAACAACCGCTTCTCACTGAATCATGAAATTGTACACGAACCCGGATTGTTGGCCTCTTTCCCTATCTCTTAATACTTAGATCAAACCCGGATTCAACGCAGTTGTGGTCCAACAAAACCCTTCTTCACCGCCCCTTTTGACAACATCTTGCGAACAGACTGAGGTCTCACCCGAGGCGAAGTTATGGGGGGGATACAAAAGCACGTTTCTACAACCAGGTGATGCGCAGTTAATACTAGTGAGCTGAGCGAAGTCACACCTACTTCACATTTACTTCATAGACTACAACACACTCTAGGGCTGCGCTTATGGGAAGCTACACAATGCAATCATAACACCGTGACTCAAGGACTGTGATTTCAAGAAGTTGCACACATTACAGACTTCGGTGACTTAGTGTGTATCCATACAAATTATGCATTCAGCCTACTCATACTTACTTTTATTTTTAGCTATACATGTTCACAACTTAACATATTATTCTCATCCATCATACATGTGAAAATACATATAAAAATGGAAACATACATAACTATAAGCATGAACATAAGCATAGAAATAAGCAATCACACTCATACATCCATTCAACATGCTTATTTATGTGGTTCACCCCCAATATGGGAGCTATGTCCACGAGAAATGTTGTTTATATTAACGGGAAGGGTCAACAGTTCCAGTCTACGCACACACCTGTAGACTCCTCTCTATAATAGGTCTCTGTGCACACAGTTGCAGAGCCTTTTCCTCTCTTCTTGCTCTTTACAATGCTTAGTATTTTCCAAAATACTTAAGATAAAAAATATGACCATGAGAGACCAACCCTTCCCTTACAAAATCGCCATTTTTATTGATCGTTCCTGAAGGTCATGTCATTACAATAGTTATGGGCACAAACCCCCATAGTACTCTTAAAACCAAAAAGAGGCACGGTTAACCTGATAACCATTCTTCATCATAAATTCTCATCTACCCTGCTTATCCTTCGACTCCTTTCCATCGCTTCCTTGAATCTGACGCCCTTTTGATAGCCGCTTCCTCTGACAGGAACCTCTTCTGACTGCGTGGCGCAGACAATACCCTTTTGCATCCTTAGCACTTCTCGCCTTCAATTCCATAAATGTAGCTGTCAGGTAGTCTCTTATTTCTTAACTGCTCCAACTACCCTGAATGTACTTAGTACTTTCAATTTTACTAAGGAGACAGGTCCTTTTCCTTTGCCAACGTGTCATTCCATACCCTTCGCCCGGGAATTGTGGAGACGCTTCCCCCAAAAATAGGCTAGTACCAGCCTTCGCTGAATCCGTACTTCCTTGAAGGTGTTGTACTTTAACTTCGCTTCATCATAAATTCTCTAATCCTCAAAACTGCGCCAACTTGTCCTCAAGCTACTCTTCATCAAAACTGCGCTACTCTTGAGCCTCTTTAGCACAACTGCGCAAACTTTGCAAAAATTGCGCACACCTTGGGCCTTGCCCAACATGCCCCTAACAATTACTTGTGGATCATCCTCGACCCACTTCTGTTGGGTGACTTCGATTGCGTGCCTTTTGGGCACTCAAATTCGCAGTGAAGTCGTGTAGAGTTGCGCTGAGCTTCACCACTCTGTCCTTTTCTTCATGCTCAAACTCTTTGATGGTCTCCAACATCGCCTGCGAGATTTCGTCTTGAACTTGTTCTTTAACTGTGCCCTCCATTTCTTGAAGTTCTAGGAACTTCTCATCTATTTGTTCCAACAGCGTGAGCGCTTCTTCCTGCCTTGGATGCAACTTTGCTGAAGTGACAACCTATTTCTACCTTAATGCTTTCAATTCCTTCTGTAGCTTCCTTGTCTCCGTGAAATTCTGCATATTTTACCTTGCTGTAAAATTCTTCATTGCTATGTTCATGGAGTCAAGCTTTTGCTGTCTCTACTGCAGGTCCTCCTATATTTTTTGCAGTTCTATATCTTCTTGCAATGTAGCCAACACTCTAGTGGCTTCCTCAAGCAAGTCTTGACATCCCGCCACTTCCGTGGAGATGTTTTCTAATGTGACCCTTATCTCTTCACTGCGAGCTGTGTTGTCGTCCCGAGGAGTGATAGGCAACTGAGATTGTAAATCAACAATCTTTTCCTTGTATGCAACTTCCATATCCACCATCTCGGACTTAAGATTATACACTACGATGCCAATCTTAAGTATAGTGGCCTCAACCTCAGGTTCTTCTTCGCACTCGGGTATTTTTGCGCAGACTGCTAAGACTATCTCTTTAAGTCTGCGGTGCTTCTCCTGGACATGTGACAATTCTCTGCTGCTTTACGCAGATTCAAGCTTCAGCTCATCATAGCTCTTTTCTATCTGGATATTCTTGTTTTAAGCAATGATATCTTTGTCGCGGATTTCCTCCACAACCTGCAAGTGCAGATTGTGTAAGTCTTCAATGGGAAAGGCATCCTGACACTAAGGTCGAGGTGTGCCAACTTCTTTTCTCCTTCCGCTAGCTCGTCGTTTGGAAAGATGAAATTTATTGGATAAATATTTACCAAACGAGGTCGCATGGTCAAGGCAGGTGACTAACTCCTCTTCTTTCTGGACTCGCCTGACCTATCATCAGATTCTGACTCTCGTACCAATTCCTGCTGGACTTGTTTAATCTTTGCAACCATAGTTTTTAGCTCTGCGAGGTTCTGAATGAGGTTTTCTTGTACCTCCTTTATTTTAGTTTCCTTTAAAGAGAGCGCTTCTTCCAAATGCTTAATGACTCTCGTGGCGATGCTCTCATAATCATCGACATGTAGCTGTGCCTCAAGTGGCAGCTTGATGGATTTCTGCTTCTTTCTCTACCCCTTCTCTGATGTTGGGATTTTAGGTTCTTTTCTTTTCTCTCCTGACATTCCTGTACCAATGCCTTGCTGAGTTTATTTTTTCTTCAGACTGGATGTGCCTTCACCATCTTTTGGATTCTTATCTCCACTTTCCTTGATGTTGTGTTGATTTCCTCCAGTGCATCCTCCTTCCATTCTACCGGCCAATATTCCATCATTAAATCAATCTTAGAGACATCTAATTGATAGAACCCTAGGTACCACAGTGGTTTTTCCTCATCCTCTCTTGGCTGAATATATATGATATGCATGTCAGATTTAAATAGGAGCTTCTGAATATACACAGCTGTCACTTCCTTGAAAATGCACGGAGTGCGCAGAATGACATCTCGCATCTATTTGTAATAGGTGAGCTATTGCTCATTGTTTAACCGCTACCTTTCTAACCTCACTTCTTCCCACATGTTGGCATACCGCGATCCTTGGAAATCTCCTAGCCAGACTGGAAGTCCATGCTGTTAAAATGGCTCTTTCTAGCCCACGAATGCAATTAATACTAATAGCCAACCAACTATAGTGGAATGCAGATCCACTTTCTTGAGTCTCTCGGACATCATCCAAGAACTCGGTCAACAAGTATTTTGACCAGTTATACGGGGTTCCATCCTTCACCTTCGAAGCTAGGAGAACTGCTGCGGCCGGAACCTCTGTTGGTCTGCATTTTCTAAGCACTTTCCCTGCTAATAACTGAATAGTGAAGCGCATGGCCTTGTCTGAGATTCCCGCTGTGGTGTATCCACGACTTCCTTTCTGTAACCCAAATTTGTCCTTCATCCTGGCCGCAAGCTCTTTATCTTGACTCTTCCCCACGAATTTTGTTGCAGGATCCGCACCTTGCTTACTGAGTAGCGTGATACCATGTACGAGGTCAATGTTCAGGTCGATCCTACGATCTAACCACAAGTAACCTGAGTGCATGCACGATAGAAAAGTGCTCACCACTGCTATAAGCTCAGGGATTCTATTGAAGTGCGAAATATGCAGAAGAATTAGTAGCCTAGATGGTACTAACGGTGTGAGCCATTTCTGCACATGTAGTTTCATTTTCCGTTTGCTCGTCAACCCGACGACACATATACTGGTCACGCTGAAACTGTTTATACTTTGCTTCTTTGGGATCATTCCCTTCTAATAGGTCATAGTACGCAAAATTTCAGTCTTGAATTTTTCCTAACAGGTTCTCGTGGATGCGTACATAACTTGAAATCTGTGGAAACAATATCTCATAGTGTAAATTCCTCATAAGCTGGATGGGTGGTGCATCATCTCTCCTTGGAGAAATGTATTCATGTGTGAGATGAATGGGCCGGTCACAGGGTGGTTCTGGTGGTGGTGGCCTTGGCACACTCGATGTCTTCGGATTCTCTTGCTCTCGGGCCGACTACTTGTCTTTCCTCTTCATCTCTACTGTGTATCTTGGTGAGGTTAGGGATGGTGCACCTTTTTCTGGAACAGGCTTCTTGGAGGGCGTTCTCATCAATCCCTCAAATATAGACTGGTTAAGCTCTCTCAAAATATCTTCAAGCGTGAATTGCTTAGACATTCACATGCAAAGTCCTCAACGTACTCTTATTGGTAAAAACTTGGAATTTACACACAGTAAAATTTTCAAAATCGTGGTAAATTCGATAATTGCTTGGGTAATTCTATTTATAGGAACTGCTTGACCTAATACGCGCCCATTAACGACTAATTAGGCATTAAATTCCACATCTGTTGACCAAATCTCGGTGAGATCTTGGTCCTTTCCTTCATTGATTATGCCCGAACGAACAAAATTTCTTTCAATGCGAAAATTTGTCGGTGCTGACGAACTGTATAACGACTATTTTATCGACCGAATATTGTAACGACTATGTTTTCTTCGAATTGCACTAGCGGTTATGTGATCTGCGTAGTTCACTGTACATTTTCCTTTTTCCGTACATTTGAATTTGCAATGCAAAACCCTTTCTGGTTGCTGATGTATGTGAATTGCGAGGTTTACTATGCATTTTCCTTTCCTTCTTCTCAACTTCACAGCGCGAGCATTCTAATACTCCGCAATTCAGCTTCCTTTGCGTGCATTACAACATAGATTCCATATCCGTAAACACTTCGCATTTTACCAAAATTGCATGCATACTCATAATCTTGCATTCCTAGTGTCCAATTTCAATTGCAATTGACACTTAGAATTTACTTCGCTGATTAACCGATGCTTGGTGGAAGAGGACTATCCTTGTAAGGATTTAGTCTACTTCCATTAACAAGTCCTTTCAGGTTTTCCTTGAGTAGCGTGGCTAACTGAACTGCGCCACCACTAGTAACATGTTTGACAACATACGGTCCTAACCAGTGCACTTTAAATTTTCCTGAAAATTTCAGAAACTTACTATCATATAGGAGGACAAGGTCTCCTACCTAAAATAATTTGTACTTGATATGCCTATCATTCCATGCTTTTTCTCTATCTTTCTGTACTAGTTGGTGAAAATATGCAATGAAGCGATCTTCCTCCAGTCCAATTAAGTGTAGAATCCTTTATTCCATTGTCTCATCATCTACCATGTCTGTGAATGCTACAATTCTCAAACTTGGTACTATGTATTCCATTGACATCACAACTTCCTGTCCATAAGCTAACCTGAAGGGTGTATGACCTGTCAACTTCTTGGAAGTTGTCTTATATGCCCATAACACAACTGGTATTCTCAGATCCCAATCATCCCTCTTTATGTTGCATACCTTAGTCAACGCATTTTCCAATACTTTGTTAAAAGCTTCAACAGTTCCATTGGCTTGTGGATGATATGGTGTGATTTTCTGACGGTAAATATGAAATTCCTCAGTCAGGGATTCAATAGTTCTATTCAAGAAGTGCGTTCCCTGATCACTCATTAAGATCTTAGGACATCCAAACCTTGTGAGGATGTTGTTGAAAATGAACTGCGCAGTAGTAAATGTGCTACAGTCCTTCACTGTTTTTGCATCTGCCCATCTAGTTAGATAGTCTATAGCTGTAATGATGTATATCGAACCAGTTTGCTTTCCTGGTGGGTTGATAGGTCCCAAAAAAATCAATAGCCCACTTATCAAATTCTTGCAAAGTCATTTGTGGCACCAAGGGAATCTCATCTCGACGATATGGCTTCCCTATCCTTTGGAAAACATCGCAACTGTGACAATGTTCCTTTGAATCTTTATGCAATGTAGGCCACCAGAGTCCTGCTCTTAAGATTTTTTGCATAGTGGATCTTCCTGCGTAGTGGCCTCCAGATACCCCTGAATGTGCTTCAACAAGTATCATTGGTTTTTCATGCTCTAGTACACATCTGCACAACACTTCATCTGGTCCTAACTTGTATAATTTTTCAACAATTATGGTAAAGTCAGTAGCTCTTACTGCTAATTGCTTCTTCTGCTGCGTAATAAACTCTGTAGGTGCCAACCATGTAGTCAGGAATTCTACAATATGCTTATAATAGTCATTTTCTATTTGGATAGCAAACAACTACACATCAGGTAGACTATCCTCCAGGTTGGTAGGCTCTTCGCCTGACTCAATCCTAGAAAGATAGTTAGGTCCTAAATTTAATCTTCTTGGCTTGACAATGATTTCAAAATCATACCCCTGAAAGAGTAACAACCATCTACAGATTCTTCCCTTTAAGACTGGTTTATTGACCAAGTATTTCAAAGTTGAGTGGTCAGTAAACATACAGAAGTGCGCACCTAGCAGATAGTGCCTGAACTTCTGCAGTGTGTACACCATAGCTAAGCCTTCTCTTTCTGTCGTGGTGTAGTTCTTTTCTGCTGAGGACAACTTTTTGCTTGAGAATGCTATGGGATGGTCAATGTCTCCCTCACCTAGCTGAGCTAGCACAATACCCAGTGCTAAGGATAAAGCATCTACATGTACGTGGAATGGTTTACTCCAATCTGGAAAAATTAAAATAGGCGCAGTAACCATCCTTTCTTTCAATGTGTCCAATCCTTTCTGACAATCCTCAGTCCATGTGAACTTTGCTTCCTTATTCAATTATTTATCCATAGGCGCAGTGATCTGCGCATATCCTTTAATGAACTTCCTGTAGTACCTTGTGTGTCCTAATGTAGTGCGTAACTGTTTTACTGAATTAGGTGATGGTAAATTCACAATAACTGCGATTTTAGCTGGATAAACCATCAGTCCCTATTTACATACAATGTGGCCTAATAGTGTACCGTAAGGAACAAAACAAACACTCTTTTTCAAGTTCAGGGAGATATGATGTTGTCGACACTTTGCTAACATCATTCTTAAGTTCATATAGTGATTCTTTAGTAAACCAAATACTGTCCAATCATCGAAATATACTTCTAAATATTTATGGATAAAATCCTTGAATGTAGCAATAACTAATCTTGAAAAGATAACAGATGCGTTCTTCAGACCAAAGGGCATAACTATGTACTGAAATGAGCCCCATTCAGTGGAAAATGTGGTCTTGTGCCTGTCTGTTGTATCAATTATGATATGATGATATCCAGAAAATCAATCAGTGAAAGAGTATGCTTCATTGCCTCCAACATTGTCTAGTACTTCATCTGTAAATGGGGTAGGAAATGGGTCATGGAGCGATGCATCATTTAGCTTTCTGAGATCTACACAGATCCCGATCTCGCCTTTAGTTTTCTTATCATGGATAACCATAGGACTTATCCATTCCGATTCTTCAATTAGCTTGATAATTCCTGCATCGAGCATCTTATCAAGCTCTGCTTTTACTCTTTCTTTGTATCTTGGATTCAACCTGTAGGGTCTTTGATTTATAGGATTCAAATATGGCTTGAGAGGTATTTTCATAACTCCCAAGTCGCCCAAAATGCCTTTCATTTCAGAAAATTTTGTAGGAAATAAGTCTTCATATTCGCGGAGTGAATCTGCTATTTGTGTTACCGTTTCCTCATCCCAATAATGCCCTATAGAAGCAAACTTCGGTTCTTCACTAGTTCCAATGTTCACTTTTCGAGTCTTTAGAGGATTGTTTAGATCCAGAATTTCCAATGGAGGTCCTTCTACTTCGCACTCTCCTTCTGAATTAGGTATGTTAACATTGGGTCATCATCCTTGCTTTCCTCTTCATCTTCGTGTAAAGAGAAGCTATAACATTCTAGGGCATGTTCTATATGTCTTTCTCATTCTGGTTGTTGATACACAGGTTCCAGTGTGTCATTGAATACCTTATTTTTTATGATTTGCAAAGCGATCTGCAAAGCCTAATTTATACTTGGACAGTCGTCTTCGAAACTGAAAGTCGCTTGGAAGTCTCTTGTCATACTCGACCACTCTATCGTTCATCTGCGAAGTTCTATCTTTGTGTACCAGTTCTTTGGAATATGCTCTAATGTGACACTACAAATAGATGACCCCATTCTATTTGTGGCCTATGTATCCATGCTTCAGCACAACGCTCTATGTGGTCTCTAGGATCAGTTTGACCATTATATTTCACTTGCACAAGTTCATTTTCTTCTAGAAATATGATCTCCATCATATGCTTACATTCTTCCCATGTGGTCAGGTTCTGCTTATGCACAGCCCACCATCTAGTAGGTGTAGCGCGTAGTGCTATGTCCAATGTTTCTAACTTGTGTTCATTTGAGACTGATATAAGATATTCTTGAAAAAATGCATGAATATTACTCAAGCCATCGTAAGTAGGGATTGAACTTACCTCTGTTCCAATACAACACAGTGATCTTGTGAGCTGTGCGCATCTCCTTCCAGATATTTTATGCATTTTGCTCTGCCAGTTCTCTAGTCCTGCATCTGATTAGGATATGCAAGAGCTATCACATCGCCAATTCAATGTGCCATCATCGGTAGGATTGATGTAGTCTGCCTGATTTACCGTCATCTTGTAGATGTGATCCAAATCTTGAGTTCCACATTCTTCTCTTATTGGTTTAGTGTATCTAGGTCCTTGCGAAGGATCCAAGGGTGAGATGACCTTGATATATGATCCTTCAAATATCATTTGCTTCTTTTTAAAGTTGATAATTGCGAGGTTATCACTTTCCCAATATATCCATAATAGTGCAGGATATGGATGGCTATTATCTATGATCACAATTAATTCGAAGTCTACTCTACTTCGCATGCCATCAATGTCAACAAAAAGATTTGCTAACCTCCCAAAGGGTAGAACCTTTTGCTGATTGGCTAGCCTCAACTGTATCGGTGACCATGTTAACTTTGGTTTCCCCATTTGTTCCCATTTCTACTTTGTTAGGACATTTACTTATGAGCCTAAGTCAAGGATAATCTCGTCCATTTCAAAATCCCCAATCTGAGAACTTAGTCTCATTTCTCTTCCGGTCCTTTTATGATTCTTAATATGGTGAACCACTCTATGTGCTTCAGTCACTACATTACACTACTCGTAATGACTCAGTAGGCTATGTAGTTCTACCAAAGCATTTTTGTGATTTAAAAAATTCATGCATCTCTGTAAAAATCTGCGCAACAGGACTCATCATGTTTGTTGTAGTATATGATCAATCATACGAAGCTGGCATATCCATCACAGGCGTTGTCTCACTTCGCAACTTGATTATTAGAGTTAAAGGTTCTGATTCTTTGAAGGTTTCTCTTGCTTCCATGAAGACCTCTTTTTATTTGCTTAGATCGAAAGCATGTGTTTTTCCATTCGCTTTTCTTATGCAAGCCCCTTCAGTAGGCTTTTGTCTAGCTTGGTGATCCTTAGAAGTCGAAGCTTCAGTTGTTTGATCTTCACCTGTCCTGGCTCCACTTCGCGTTACAACATGAATGTTGCAATATGTATTCCATTTTTTAGTTGCAATCATCTGTACATTCTGATTATGTGCTTATGGTCTTATTTCTTGCATTTTTTCTTTTAATACAGGGCATGCCTTAATGACATGATCAAAAGAATTACAGTAAAAGCATTTGTACAATCTATGGATAGATGTTTAGGTTGAGCACAGTTGTAACATACTATCTGACCTCTGCCTATTCCCTGGCCAATGTTTCTTCCTCTTCCTCTGAATCCACCACATCCTCTGTATGTGCCTTGATCATACTGCACATTTTCATTGTTATGCGATGTTTCTTCTTGTACTTGGTAGACATCATGATTTCTCTCCATCATGAGATCGTATGCTCTACTGTTGGAGTCATCATGACCAACTGACTTACAAAATGTGCAATACAGATTCTTAGGTGTTTGCTGTATTTCTGGATTAGATAACAGTCCTCTGGATGATGTCCTCTACATCAGAAGATCTCACACCATGGTCCTTGCTGTTGATTTACCGGGTTTAGAGCTCTGCTAGTGATGTAATCTCTAAATACCAGACAATGTTCTTTAGAGTGTCCTTCTCCCTTACACTTTGTACACCAAACCTCTTCTCAAGTTTCTTTTCCTTTCTTCATATCTTGCAGTTGTAATGTCATATTTGCTAGCTGGGTCTGTATTTGAATCATTCCCGTGCTAGTCTCTCCTATAGGCGAAGCTTCTAGTTTCATCGCAATTTCTAGGGGCCTCTGACTGCGATGCTACTTTCGGTTGCATTAGTGGTAATCTGATATGGGGTAGTAGTGCATATATAAACTTTTCTTGGTGCTGTTGTGGTTCTATGTCAAAGTTCACTTGATCTAACAACGCTTTAAACTTTTGATCAAATTCCCATACTGTCTCACTTGGTTTTTGCTTAATTTCTTTTAGCTCTATGATACATTGTCATTCTGACTTAGGTTTTTTAAACTCTCTGATGAGCGTAGTTCTAATCTCTTCTAGTGTCCTATTCTTTCCAATAGAGTACTTCATAAACCATGTTAAGGCTCTGTCCCTGAATGTGGTAACTAGCTGTGCTTGTCTAATAGCATCATCATGTACTTGTTTAAAATTCCACACGGCTTCACAGAGAAACCAATGTTGCTCATGGTCTTCTAGATTAGTTCCTTTGAATATAGGAATCTTGATGTCATCATTCTTCCTTCTTATAGGATGCGTAGTGTTTTGAGATGATGAGGGTATACCACTACTCGATTGATTCTGGGTCTTCGGTCCAACAGTATTACTACTGCTAGTATTCTGCGAACTGGTAAGGTTTATTACCTCAACTGTGAATGTCTGTGGAGTGATAGGCTGATAAACAATATGTCTGGGTACAATTTCAGTATCTGACTCAACTTGATGTGAGTTTCTATCACTTCCTGTCTTAGTTTCTAGGAAAGGGTGAGGTTTTGCTCCTCGATACCTCTTTTTAGCGCCAGGTTTATATCTTTAGCCACTTCTCAAAGTATAAATTTCTTCTTCAGTGTCACTATCTTTGTTATTGAACATCATAGACTCAAATTCCTAGGAGTTTTATTGCATTCTTAAAACACCTTTTTCTGCTAACAACATATTAATATATAAGATGAGATTTTAAGGTACTTAACTTTGAATCCTTTGAAGAAATCACCTTCTGCTACACTGTAAGACTTCAACGTGTCCACAACAAATTCTATCACATAGCCTTCTAGAACACTATCCAGCCAGAAGTCTACTGCTCTTGAGATTGGGCTATCCACTGCTTTGAGTCCCTGAATCAGTTCTGGACTCCACACTATCGGTTCTCCACCTTTAAAGCAATTTTTCTGTTCCGCGAGCCTCGATAGCCACTCATGTAGCTCTTTGTTGAAGGATGCGAAGAAGATTTCATGTATGTCAGAGAAAAGATATCTCTGTAACCACTCCACGTCAGATAAACGCGGGTGTTTGTTCTCCTTCCTTGAAAAATCCTTTTCTGTCTTAGTCACCTAGTTCTGTGTCTTTGTTCTCTTGGGATTCCAATATTCAGAGCACAAGCATGACAACAGAACCATTTGTTGGCCTCTTTATTTATCTCTTAATACTTAGATCAGACCCGGATTCAACACAGTCGTGGTCCAACAAAACCCTTCTTCATTGGCCCTTTCGACAACATCCCGCGAATAGACTGAGGTCTCACCCGAGGCGAAGTTATGGGGGGGTTGTAGAAGCACGTTTCTACAACTAGGTGATGCACAATTAATACTAGTGAGCTGAGCGAAGTCACACCTACTTCGTATTTACTTCATAGACTACAACGCACTTTGAGGTTGCGCTTATGAGAAGCTACACAATGCAATCATAATATCGCGACTCAAGGACTGCGCTTTCAAGAAGTCACACAAATTATAGACTTCGTTGACTTAGTGTTTATCCATACAGCTTATGCATTCATCCTACTCAGACTTACTTGCATTTTTAGTTATACATGTTCACAACTTAACATATTATTCTCATCTATCATACATGTGAAAATACATATAAAAGTGGAAACATACATAACTATAAGCATGAACATAAGCATAGACATAAGAAATCACACTCATACATCCATTCAACATGCTTATTTATGTGGTTCACCCCCAGGATGGTAGCTATGTCCACGGGAACTGTTGTTTATATTAACGGGAAGGGTCAACAGTTCCAGTCCACACACACAGCTGCAGACTCCTCTCTACAATAGGTCTATGCGCACACAGCTACATATCCTTTTCCTCTATTCTTTCTCTTTACAATGCTTAGTATTTTCCAAAATAATTAAGACCAAAAATATGACCATGAGAGACCAACCCTTCCCTTACAAAATCACCCTTTTTATAGATCATGCACGAAGGTCATGTCATTACAATAGTTATGGGAACAAGCCCCCATAGTACCCTTAAACCCAAAAAGCGGCGCGGTTAACCCACTAACCATTCTTCATCATAACTTCTCAGCTACCCTGCTTGTCCTTCATGTCCTTTTCGTCTCTTCCTTGACTTTGACGCCCTTCTGAGAACCGATTCCTCTGATAGGAACCTCTTCTGACCGCGAACTGATAGTACCCTTTTGCATCCTTAGCACTTCTCGCCTTCAACGCCATAACTGTAGCTGTTAGGATGTCGCTTCTTTCTTAATTGCTCCAGCTACCCTGGATTCCCTTAGTGCTTTCACTTTTACTAAGGAGATAGGTCCTTTTCCTCTGCCAATGCATCATTCCATACCCTTCGCCCGGGAATTGCAGAGACGCTTCCCCCAAAAATAGGCCAGTACTAGCCTTCGCTGAATTCGTACTACCTTGAAGCTATTTTGATTTAACTTCGCTTCATCATAACTTCACTAATCCTCAAAACTGCACTAACTTGTCCTCAAGCTACGCTTCATCAAAACTGTGCCACTCTTGAGCCTCTTTAGCACAAGCGCACAATTTGGAAAAACTACGCACACCTTGGGCCTCGACCAACAAGGTTGTACGATGAATTACCAACAACAAAATGCCCGGATCTAAAGAGAACCCTTTATGGATATTAGATCCAACAGTAAAATGCCGAGAACATGTGACACAATCCAACAACAAGTTGCCCAGATCTAAAGAGAAGCCGTCATGGATACTAGATCCGCAAGATGCCTAGATCACCACAAGAATCATCACAACCATAACTGATAGCTGAGGAACTCTGATATAAAATCCACAACAGTGTACAGATACCTTTCGACGATTGATACAACAGAACATGTGGCTAAGAACACCACAACAGTGTACAAAATACCTAGATGGACAATACACATGCTAATAACAGACATTCTTCCAATCAAGGTGCAATATAAATATCTGTAGAAGACCTCAAACATCAAAGAAACAAGACCCCAATGGTCTATTCATCGAAAATGATATCATACATATGAACATAATGACTTTAATAGTAGAAGATGGATGTCCATCATACAACATTACTGAAATATGACAGAACATGATAAAATTCAACATTACATTCCTTCTTAAGAGGAACAATACTGAAAAAACAGAGATCCGTAACCATCATATGCTTAAACAAGGAAGAAATAATAGAAGCAAGCTATCCCACAACATGGATAACGAACTTGCACAAATGAACTTCCAAGAATAAAGCATATAAAAACATGATTGTTGGCTCGGTTTTGCAACCAAGCTTAGTGCTATGGGCACCTACTAACTAGTAGTAGCAGTTTCAATAAAAATAAAAACAATAAACTAAATAAACAATACTTTTCATGGATCTAAACAAGAATCTAAGCAAATAATGTAAACATTTCAAAATCAAGAACAAGAAACATAATAAATAATTTTTTGTATTGAAAAGTGGGGGGCAAGCAAGTGCTTGCGATATTACCTTCAATGGTGAAGGTTGATGTTGAGCAACTCCCAAGATGAGTAGCTCCAAACTCCAATAGGTCTCTTTCTCCAAGGTTGCTTCAATGGCTAAAAGTGCTCAGGGGAGATTTCAGCAGCATAAGGATGAGATAATGGAAGGATGTGAAATGAGGAGCCCCTACCACCTTTTTATAGGTTTTGGTGGTGAGGAAAACCATTTGTGGTTTTGTGGAAACCAATGGTATTGACCAACATGGTTTAGGTACTTTTCCCTCCTTTTTCCTTTTTTGAATAAAAATAATATTTTAATTCCCTTTTTAATATTTTTGGGAATTTGGACCCTTTTTGAGGGTTTTTTATGATTTTCTTGGAAAAATAATCTTTTTTAATGGAAAAAGGGGTGTACTAAGGTCTTTTGGTGACCTTTTGTTGGTTTCAGAGGCTCAGATGGTGGAAAAGTGGACAAATGGGTCATGTGAGTAAGGGAATGAGCTAGTGAGCACTTTTTAGGTGTTAACAGATTGCCCCCTGATGTGTGAGGGCAGGAGCTCATCGTATGGCCGATAGACATCATAGTTCTTTTGTCCTTTTTTCTGGGTTGTAGGGGAGAGAAGAGACCGGTTGGAGAGTGGAGCCACGGCCCTTGGAAGCTGCAAAAACAAAAAATATTACATGGCCTCAATATGAATGAGGTATAATCTCTGATAAAGGACGAGGCGGGCATTCCCATGCTCGTATCAAGACATATACAAAACAATTAGTCCCAAGAAGGGGGATCTAATACGGAAAGAAATATAGTGGTACATCATAATGGTCCAGAGGGGACATTATTGTGGGATATACTCATGATCATGGCTGATCTCAATAACTGATACACTGGAATAACTGTTGAACTGCTGAAACTGAAGGTGTCCAACAACCGTATGGACTCAATGACTGTGAGCCATCTCTGGGGAGTATTCGTATCTGTATACTCGAGGGAGTTCAAAAACTGGGGTACATCTGAATACTGTCGCCATACGCAACCCGGATATCTATAGGAAAAGTGTAACTGGTGTTATCCATAGGAGGACTCTCAAATGTGGAGAAGTCAGGAGGTATCCGGGGTCTTCGACTAATAACTGAACGGACTAATACCCTGTGCGAGTCTCAACGATGCGATCAAGGTGTTGATGTCGAGCATGTGAGAAACAACCATTTGGAGAGGTAGTAAGGATTCCTCTCGAAATGATTCGTAGGCACTCATCATAAATGGTAATGAGTCCAAGACACAGGGGCCTCTAGGTCTACCCTCTGGAATCAATGTGGTTGTCGTCGACAGAGGGGGACCAGCAACTAACAAGGCAATGATGTTTCCTTGAAAGGAGCACGAGGTGTAGAACTGAAGTGATGTAGTACTGTTGGTAGGACTGACATACTTGTGGGGATGGGAAATAACTGGGTCAAAAATGGGTAGACTCAAACTTCCTTTGTTCAGAGTATGATGACATGGTTGGCCTGACAGCGTAGGGAACTAACTTGTAGGTGTGGGGATCATCTTTTAGGGACTGAAGGGTATGTACTGACTCTGGGGGGGTGCAGCTGATGGTAGCTGTCGAGGGAGTTTCAGGGTGACATACTGCAGAATACTCTGAACAAAGGCGACCAGAATGGGGAAGCTGCTATGTGAGTAGATATGATCTGTCGTGGCGCCAAGAGGCACTCTTCTTCCTTCTTCGTAGTTTTAATGAGCTCCAAGAAGGGATAAAAGTGTGCTCTGAAATGGTACGGTCCTGTGGATTTTGCGAGCCCAGGACGGCTCATGCTCTTGGTTTCTTTCATGTTTAGAGAGTCTGAAAGCGTTAAGTGGACTCTATTGGTGTTTCTTTTTTGTAAGTTTAGTCTCCAAGGCCCGAAAAAGCATAAAATGATGCGGATGGAGAACTCTTCTAGCCGATGTGACTAGAGTATACCTTTTTCGTAATTAGTCTACGAGGTCCGGAAAAGGGGTAAACTTATACCAGGTAGACGCCCTTTCAGATACGTTTAGCGAGCATGAAAGGAAGCAAGATTGCTCGGCGATCTTTTCATTGTTTTAGGAGTCAGAAAAGAGCTTAACAGAAACTCCCTAAGTGCCTTTTTCGTAAAAGGGGTTGCTCGGCCTGAAAAATGGATAAAATTATACCGAACAAAAATGGATTGATGAGGGCGAGAAAAGGTCTCAAGCATTGTCATCTGTGCGGAAAACTGGATTCGGTGACATAAGGATTGTCGAAAACGGAGAACGGCCGATGTGGCACGCAAATCGAGGTGACGAGGGGGCGTGGAAAAAATGCCCGGAAAAGCTAAAGGTGAGAGCGAGAAATGATCTCTAGCATCATCAAGAGCACGGAAAACTGAATCCGGCGATATAAGACACATCGAAAACGGAGAACGGCCGATGTGGCACGCAAACCGAGGCGACGAGGGGGCGTGGAAAAAATGCCCGGAAAATCTAAAGGTGAGAGCGAGAAATGATCTCTAGCATCATCAAGAGCGCGGAAAACTGAATCCGACGATATAATACACATCGAAAACGGAGAACGGCCGATGTGGCACGCAAACCGAGGCGACGAGGGGGCGTGGAAAAAATGCCCAAAAAATCTAAAGGTGAGAGCGAGAAATGATCTCAAGCATCATCACGATCGCGGAAAACTGAATCCGGCGATATAAGACACATCGAAAACGGAGAACGGCTGATGTGGCACGCAAACCGAGGCCACGAGAGGGGCTAAAAAATGGTCAAAAAATGGACCCCGTGAAAAACGGGAAACGGAAGGAACCTCTATGAAGTTCTCGCTGTGCTGATCCCAACGGTACCAACGGTTTTAGAAATGGACTTCGTATGACACCGCAATGGTTGTTTGAAATTTGTGGAATTTCTATAAATAGGACGTGGGGCCCAATATGACTTGTCATTGTTACGTGCGAGTTTGATAGAGCTGTCAGAGCTTTTTCTTGATTTCCGGGAGATTTCACCGTTGGTTTTCGATTTAGCGAGTTGCAGGTAATTCTATTCGCCTTAACCTTGTCAATTATGTCTTTTTTGTTTGGCGGTGGGCCCCCGAAGGCCGCGAAACTCCACGTTGACTCTCCAACGTGGAACCGCGCGGGTTTCGGGGCTGAACCCGCGATGAACCGCGCGGGTTTCAGGCTCACAGTCGCGATGTTCATCGCGACTGTGAGGTCGGAACCCGCGATGTTCATCGCGTGTTCATGGGTGACAGTCGCGATGTTCATCGCGACTGTCTGGACAAAACTCGCGATGGTCATCGCGGGTTTTTGCATGGATCCCGCGATGGTCATCGCGGCTTTTTGTGGAAAAGCCGCGATGGGCATCGCGGCTTTTTGTGTAAAAGCCGCGATGGGATTTTTCTAAAATTTTTATGCTGGGGCTAAAAATTTCCTGTGTTTTCTTGGCAGGATGTTGCGGAGAGCTCAGTCCGTGTGGCGGGAGAGAGAGATTGATGCCGAGATCATGTTGAGGATCGAGAATGATGGAGGGGTGAGACAGACCCTAGCCATGAGCGGACTCTTGAAGTTCGCTCAGATACCTCCGATCCGTTCAGTGAGGAGACTCCTGAACAAGCTCGTGCAGTGGTGGGTGCCCGTAGAGGGTGCCTTCATTATTGGTGGTGAGAGGTTGGAGATTACTCTCACTGATGTGTATTTTTTGACTGGGTTGCCTCGCTTGGGTGAGGTGGGTGATATTTCCCCGAGGTTGCCTCCGGGTGTGGACATGGAGGACCTCTTACAGACCTTCTGTGTGGATGACGCTGTTTTGGTAAACAACTCTATTAGTCTGAAGTTCCTACGTGAGTGGGATATGCGGGCTGTTGGTGCCTGTGTTCTGAGGGTTTTGGGTGCTGCTGCCCCACATCGTATGTCTGGGGGGCAGACGATGATGGTGGACTCCGTTCTACGGGGTACTTACTACGCTTGGGCGCAGATGTTCTTGGCCGGTGTCCGGAGAGATCTGGACAAGGCCGTGAGAGAGGGAGGCGAGTTTTGTTACGCCTCTTTTTTATGCTGTTTTTTCTTCGAGCGGGTGCCGACCTTGCGGCCACATGTACCCGTTCGTGCTGGTCTTCCGAGCGAGCCTCGTATGATGAGGTGGGGGCAGATGATGCCCCGTGCTGGCGGTGGTATCCGTGGCTACTTCACAGAGGACTTTTATCAGCAATGGGAGCAGATGCCTCTGGTGATCGAGGACTATCCCTACGCCGGCATGGATTACAGAGGTGACGCGGAGATGCCTCGTGCCCCAGGACAGGCCTGGGGCTTGGACGGTATGTTTTGTGTTTTATTTGATGTTGTATCATATGTTGTTTGGTTTATGATGATTTTGTTATATAGTGTCTAATGGTTTACTTGCTTTGTGCAGATGTGGGTCCAGTGCCACCACCTGACTATGTGGCTCGGCAGGGGCGGGCGATGGTGGTCGCTCGTCCCCCAGTACCTGTACGTCCTCCGCGTGGTGGAGGATATGCAGCTCGTGGGCGAGGGGTTGGCCCTGATGGTGACGCTATAGATGGTGTCCGACGTACCTTTGCCCGGATCCTAGCTAGGTTCCCTGAGGATGGTTGGAGGGATCTGGATCGGGATGTTTTGCAGGGATGTCTTGGTGCGCCACCTGAGTGGCAGTCGCTTCTGTTGAGGACAACGGTGCTTGCGGCGAGGCACGGGGGTGGTGGAGGAGATGCTCCGGCAGGGCCGGCTCAGGGGAGGATACGTTTGAGGGATGATCCAGCAGGGCCAGCAGAGCGGCGAGTCCGGGGTCGTCCTGACCCGGCTGGGCCGGCGGAGGTGGAGTCGGAGGAGGAGCCGGAGGAGGAGCCTGAGGATCCTGAGGATCCAGATGAGTAGACGACATTGTACTTGCCCCCAAATGCTCATGAGCATATGTGGAAGCATTTTTTGTATGACAGTTGTATTTTTTGTATATTGAGTGCTGAGGGGCACTTATGACATGTTGACTATTCGATTTGTATATATATGTGGATATATATTTTGGATATATTGTCGTGTATGCACGTGGATGCACATTTGTCTTTTGTATATGCCCATGGAGGCACATGTTATGCACGTGGATGCAGTGTGTTTGTAGATTTATATATATGCCCGTGGAGGCACATGTTATGCACATGGATGCATTATTTTGGTTTGTTTGTTTTATGCCCGTGGAGGCACATGTTATGCACGTGGATGCAACATTGGTTTTTTGTATATGCCCGTGGAGGCACATGTTTTGCACATGGATGCATTTTTGTTTATGGATATGACGTGATGTGATTGGTGTGCCAGTCGAGGACACTGTTGGCCATATGGTCTGCTACACTATTCAGGTGTCTTGGGACATGTGTGAATGTAATGGATTCAAACTGTCTAACCATTTGTTTAGTGCGCAGGAATTTTCTGAAAAGACACGGATTGCGTACCTGGTAATCATTGTTGAGCTGGGAAACTAGGAGCTGTGAGTCCAAGAAAACGTTGAGGTGACGTATGCTCATCTGGAGAGCAGCGGCCAGGAGACCGGTCACGGCATCGTATTCAGCTTGATTATTGGTGGCGGCACCTAAACATACTCCATCAATGTGAATTAACTCATGTGAAGGGGAGTATATTACCCAAGCTGCGGAGGCGAGATTGGGAGACCAACGGCTTGCACCATCAGCGAAATCGACATGGAAGAGTGGAAGAGACTCCATCTGTGGTCATGCAGAGAAAACAAATATTTAGGTTTTTTGAAATTTTTTTTTTTTTTTTTTTTTTTTTTGTGAACGAAAAACGTATGCCTATACTAAAAATGGACGATGGTGTCCATGAGATTTTCTATGGGTAAAATCGTTTAAGGTACAACCCGTTGCGTGGGTTGCGCAGGGTGTTGCCTTCTGAATCGGTCAGAATGTATGCCCCCTGCCCGAGGCAGGTGTGTATGATGTAGGGGCCTTGCCACATAGACACGAACTTTCCCTTTCCGGTTTTATCATGAGCTTGATCGTAAGCGAGGACAAGGTCTCCCTCCGAAAAGGTTCTTGGGTGGACGCGTTTGTCGTAACTTAGTTTCGATCGTTGTTTAGCAGCTTCCATGTTTTGAATGGCGGTGCGCCGATCTTCATCGGCCTGCTCTAGGAGCAGTAAACGTTGCTCGATCGGGGAAGTATCCGGTAGGAGCTCAACGGCGATGGTTAGAGCAGGGATCTGGCACTCGATAGGGAGGACAGATTCGACACCGTGAACTAAATGGAAAGGGGTAAAATCGGTGGCGGTTTTGGTTGAGGTGCGGTAGGCCCATAGTGTCGGGAAAAGCATGTGATGCCAATTGGATTTGTGCTTGTCTACAGTGCGTTGGAGAATGGTCTTCAAGATTTTATTGATCGCTTCGACTTGGCCGTTTCCTTGGGGGTAGTAAGCGGAAGAGAAATGGTGTTCAAATTTCAACATGGTTGATAATTCCTTCCAGACGGCGTCTTCGAAGTGAGAGCCGTGGTCAGAGACTAGCTGTTGTGGTACTCCGAAACGAGCGATAACATGGTTGAAGAAAAACCGTGCCGCAGTGTCGGCTTTGCAATTATAGGTTGGCATGGCTTCTGCCCACTTGGTGAAATAATCTACGGCCACAATGATGTGTTTGTGACCGCCGGCTGACGGGGGGTTGCAGTCGAGGAAGTCTATGGCCCATTTGCAGAATGGTCCAACAGTGATGACTGGATGAAGGGGGGCAGGGGGGGTTCTTGCTTTGGGGGCAAATAACTGGCAGTTCTGGCAATGCTTGACTGCTGTGATGCAATCAGTAAACAATGATGGCCAAAAATAACCGGCCCGAATGATTTTCTGGGCGGTAGCCATGCCGGAGAAATGGCATCCACAAGCACCGCTATGACAATCATTGAGGACTTGTTCTGCCTCACTATGGGATAGGCAGCGGCGTAAGATAGTATCAACGCCGCGTCGGTAAAGTACATCCCCAATAAGTAGGTATCGGGGGGCGTGGTGTCGTATGCGACGGCGTCCATCACGATCGATGTGTGGTCGGAATTTTTGCGTACGAAGGTAAGTCAAAATGTCTCCGTACCAAGGGTCGTCAGACGAAATGACGAAGATCTGCTCGTCAATCAGGTCCGTTTGGATGACGGGTGATGTTGAAGAGGATGGGAGATCTGTAATGAGGTGAGCAAGCGCGAGGGCTTTGGTGCTTTTGGGAGTCTTGAAAGTAAGGTCATATTCCTGGAGGATAATGACCCATTTAGCGACACGACCCTGAAGGAGTCGCCGGGTGAGGAGGTAGACCATGGGGTTGGAGTCGGCGACAACCGTGGTATGACTAAGCAAAATATAGTGTCGCAGTTTTTGCACGGAAAAGACTACAGCTAGTGCTAATCTTTCCTCGTATGGGTAACGTAGAGGTGGGCCAGATAAGGTCTGGCTGACGTAATAAATCACATGCTCTTTGTGGGAAGCATCTTCTTGGACCAAAACTCCGGACACGGCATGTTCAGATGCCGAAACGTAAAGGGTGAAGTCTTGGGAGAAATCCGGTGGGGATATCAAGGGGGCTTGTGTGAGAGCTTTCTTGAGGGCTTCGAATGCCGTGTCTGCCTGCTCATCCCAAACAAAGGGTATGTGGGTACGAAGTAAGCGTAAGAATCCATGGACTTTGGTGGCATAATCCGGGACAAAGCGCCTAAGAAAATTGGACCGCCCTTGCAAGCTCTGAAGCTGTCGAAGCGTGCGAGGAGGGGGAAGTTCTAAGATGGCTTTGACTTTCAGGGGATCGACTGTGATTCCATCTTGGGAAACAATGAAACCCAACAACCGGCCCGCCGGGACGCAAAAGACACACTTGTGTGGGTTCAAGCGGATTTTATATTTGCGACAACGCAGGAAAACTTGCCGGAGGTCGTTAAGGTGGTCTGATCGTTTTCGGGAACGAGCTGTGAGGTCGTCAAGATAAACTCGCAGGATATGGACCAAGTCGTGAAAGCAATAGGTCATGGCTCGCTGGAAAGTGGCACCAGCATTTTTAAGGCCAAATGGCATGACCCGATAGGCAAAGGTGCCCCATGGGGTGGTAAAGGCAGTCTTGTACTGATCCTCCTTGCGGATGTGAATCTGGTTATATCCGGAAAACCCGTCCATGAAGGATAGGACCTCATGGCCCGCACACTCATCAATGAGTTGGTCAATGAATGGCGTGGGGAAATTGTCTTTTGGACATGCGTGGTTTAGATCGCGGAAGTCAGTGCATACTCTAAGGGTACCTTGCTTTTTGTTGACTGGAACGGGGTTCGACACCCAGGTGGTGTACGGAATAGGGTAGATAAAACCTGCTTTTCAAAGTTTCTCGACTTCAGCCTTAACAGCGGGGAGCTTGGCAGGGTGAATAGGTCGCTGTTTCTGACGAACAGGGGGTAATTCCGGCCATGTATCGATGTGATGTTCAATAATGGCGGGGTCGAGACCAGGCATCTCGGTATAGGACCAGGCAAAGACGTCTCGGAACTCTTGAAAGAGTTTTTTGTATGCCTGAGTTTCTGCTTGAGTGCAAGATGCACCCAGCGAGATGAGCTCAGGTTTCCCTGGTGTTGTGGAAATGTCTATCTGTATAGTGGGGGAAATGTTTGACATGTTCCCTTCTTCAAAGGCATCCGGTGCTGGGATAGGGTCCTTTAACCAATCGACCTTAGCGGGTATGAAGTCTTTCGACTCGACTGATAGCTGGTTGGATGCGGTGGAGGTAGATGTTTCCGGGAGGAAGTACGAGCGATGATGCATATCATCCCAAGGGTAGTCGGGTGCAGTGAGTGTCTCCAAAATCTGCTCGTCAGTATTGAAGTAGTCAGACCATAAATCAAGGGGTTCTGGTTTGAAGGTTGTTGAAATCATATATATCGTATTGACTTCTTCTGACGAGAATGATGGTGGGGGGTGGATCTCCTCGATGAGGGGGGGAGATATCTCTAAGTCGGCATTGTTTAACTCGTACAACGCTGCTCTATAGTCAGGTAGATCAGGGCAATGGTGAGAGTAGTGGCCGTAAACACTGCATATAGCACAAGGATGGTTAGTG
Source organism: Larix kaempferi (assembly GCA_027924585.1). Lineage (NCBI taxonomy): Eukaryota > Viridiplantae > Streptophyta > Pinopsida > Pinales > Pinaceae > Larix > Larix kaempferi. The sequence goes on along the minus strand of BSBM01000597.1, from coordinate 1,297,338 downwards.
CGCAGTGATTTGTCGCGAGGCTGTAGAGGTGGCTCTAATCTGACTACTGGGATGCCGATGTCATCGTCCAACATATTCATATGCTCTTGGAGTGCCGGTAAATGTGGGCATTGATGAGTTGGATGGCCAATTTCATCGCATAATGAACATTTGGGGGGAGCTCGAAACACCGGTGGGGGTTTGGCTGCCTTAGGAGGTGGTATAGCAGTGTATGGTTGTGGACCTCTGCCCCCAGTGGGCTTAGCAAGGAGAGGGGGATCCTTTGACGTCGAAGCAATCGTGAGACCAGGAGGAGGTTTCATTGACGACGAAGGAATATTGAGGTTAGGAGGAGGTGTCGTTGACGACGAAGGGATCGCGACACCAGGAGGAGGCTGATTTGTGGTAACAATAGGTTGTACCGGTTGGAGGATGACGTCTGGTGTCGGTAGTCGAACGGGAGGCGGAATATACCACACGGGTAATCCCAATGTTAGCCCGGGTAGGCTAAGGGTAGCCATAACCGGGGCGCTTACTACGCCCGAGGGAGGAAATAGGAAGGGGATGGTGTGGATGGGTGTGACGCCAATGTGACTGGGGATCAATGGTGGTTGACCGCCGGATGTTTGCGTATTCTGCGAAACAGTACAGAGGTTTGCGACTTGGGTCTCCGGTGACGGTGGTGGGATGGCCTGGAATGTAGAGGTCATTGGTGTATCCGAATAAAGTCCGGGTGCCACAGAAGACACAAATGAGGTAACTGCACTAGAAGCGGGTTGTTCAATCATGGGAAGAACATTCTCCGGTGCTGCAGGGGCGTTGGGATCATAGTAGGTGAGTTGGTCAATTTTGACCACGCGTCCCTCGTGGGGGAACATCATGGTGCGGAAAACGGAGGAGGCGACTGCTTTCATGGCGTACATGTAACTGCGGCCAAGTAAAAGGTTATAGTCGAGCTGGGCGTTAATGACTTCTATGTCGATGAGCACAGTTTTCCCACCTAATTGGACGGGTACCTTGGGTAATAAACCTTGAGGTTGAGCTGACCTGCCGTCGTAGGCCCGCAATGCAGTGGTGGATTGCTGGAGAGCAGGGGATCCCAACTTTTGCCAAACAAAAGTGGACATGACGCATGTGGAGGCACCCTCGTCAATGATACATTGATGGATGACAAGATTCCGAATGGAAACGGAAACTTGGACTGCTATGGTAGAAGGCAGCCGTGGTTCAGATTGGTCTAAATCAAAGGTCATCAATTTCGAATCATTTGGGTCAATCGCCCCAATGGCGGAAAGTAAAGTCTTGCGCTGAGTAGGACAGGTTTTTAAGACTTCTAACGCAGACATGGCTGCGGGAGATTGAGCTAGGTCATCTACGATGTTGTAATTGGACGCAGCCCGTGCATTGGGGTTGTTGTTGATTCGGCGAAGGGGGAAGCGAGGTGCTTTAGAAGCGCCATCGAGCGGAAGCTGAGGTATACGCAATGTCTGATCAGTGGGATTAGCATTAGTATCCTTTTCGGCGGGGGGGCTTCAGGAGTCGGTCCGTATTGATTCCGACGGGTTTGGATATTGACGTCAGCGGTGGACATCATCAATAAGTGGTGGGTGCCTGAATCAAACATGGGTTGGTCAGGAGCTGTGTAAGTAATTTGTTGTGGTTGTTCGTTGCCCTGTTGGGGGGCTAACGGCTGAGTGTTCACCACTCCTTGTGTTGGAAAGGGGTTTTGGAGGACCAGAGGTTGTTGTGGAGGTGGTGGGGGGTTGGGTGGTGGCTGAGGAGCCGCCTACCCTTGACGATGGGCGTCATTTGTCCATAGTTGTCGAGCTCGCTCGAGATGTGGGCAAGCGTGGGTATAGTGGCCATAGACACCGCAAATGGAACAAGGATGGTTTGTTCGCAAATTAGCATTTTTGGGTTGCTTAAGTGGCCGATCAGGATTCTGATGAGCGGGCGCCGCGTTATTGTTTTGCGGAGGCTGGGTAGGTTGTGGAGTTTGGTTACGGTTTTGATTGTTTCCACGGTTGCGTCCTCTTCCACGGTTGGGTTGTCCACCCTGGTTGCGTTGGTTATGTTGGTATGGGGGTTGCTGTTGTTGTGCGTAGACATGCCCTTGAGCATTGGGGGGATTCTGAGGAGCCGCAGGTGCGGGAGCAGGTTGCGGTGGATAGTATGCAAGTGGAGCTGGAGGTGGTCCAGTTGCCTGTTGGGGTTGTTGGTACCCCTGAGCTGGTGGAGGTGTGAGGTTAGCCGGTGCAACCGGTTGTGGGTAATGCATGGGCTGTTGTGGAAACTGCATGGGGTTTTGTACCGTAGGTTGAGCATAGTATGTAGGAGGTACATATGCTGATGGCGCTTGGCCATAACAATGTTGTGGACAAGAGGGTCCATGAACATGATGGGTCTGGTTTGTTGGAGCATAAGAAGTTGTTGCTTCGGAACTGGATGTAGCCCTAGAAAGGTCTGGGGCGGGCATGGTGCTCACCATACTGAAAGGTTTTGCTTGCGGTGTAATTTGGCCAATAATGCCATCAGCGGCATGTGATGCCCCCGGTGTGTCACCGCGTGCAGAGTCACCTCGTGGGGCGTCAGGTATGATGGTGTATAGGTAACCTGATTGGGCATAGATAAGATCAAACTGTTGGGCCTTAAGGATGGCCTCCTCCTCAGACTGGGGTCTTTCAGATGCTACATCCTTCGCAATGAGGGGAAGGAGGGATTTAAGGAACCAGTCTAAAAAGATCCGATCGTCTAATTTGATCTTGCATAGGCTTCAGCGCCGACGCCAATCATGAATATGGTCAGTGATGTGCGTGGCCGTGTTCTGTCTGCAAGACAGTAGGATCTCGACGCCCGCATCGTAGCGGACAGGTAGCTGGAAGAATTGTAGAAAGGTCGAGGCAAGGGAGGTAAATGTGGAATGCGTCCCATGGGGTTGCTCGATATACCATTTGGCTGCGGAGCCAGTGAAGGTGCGTTGTAAAAGCCGTAGGCGGATTGAGTCATCCACTATGGAGTTTGAGGAACACCATAAGTGGAAGGACATGATGTGATTTTGGGGGTCTTCTCCAGCCTTACCCTCGAACTTAGGGATGTCAGAGGGAAGTTTAGTGGGCATATGGGGCCAAGCAGGATCATGTCTGATGGGGTCATTTGTGAGCCTAGCTAAATCTGGCAGGTTGAGACTTGCCATGTATGGTAGACTAGCGGATGTGGTGACCGGAACCGGGACTTGCCTAGTCATTGTGGTATGGTGTAGGGGTCCAGTATCTCCTATAGGTATGCTAGGTATGGAGGGTATGTGCCCTCCAAAAGGTGTGGCCTGATATGGGTTAGCACTCCCAAGTGCAACTTGGGTTACACTTGGGTTAGGAATCGCACTAGGGATTCCTGGTATAGCACTACCGAGTGCAACATGGGTTACACTTGGGTTAGGAATCGCACTAGGGATTCCTGGGATAGCACTCCCAAGTGCAACAGGAGTTACACTTGGGTTAGGAATCGCACTAGGGATTCCTGGGATAGGGTTTGTGGAAACCGAAGGGGGTATGACCCCCATGTTGGGCATGCCCATGACAGGTGGTGGTCCTATGCTAGGCATTCCTGAATGTGGAGTGTTACCCATATTGGGCATACCCAAGGGGGTGGCTGTTGCCGTTGATGGTACTACCGCAGAAGGGTCTGCGGATGTCTGACCTATGGTTAATGTATATAGTGGATCAACTGGTGTTCCAGACATAATTGTGGTTGGTGGTAACTCTGTGGGGTTTTCGGATTCTACCTCCAAATCAAAGGTGAAGTGGGGTATGTCAGAATCGGATGACCGTCTAAATGACCGACGATGTGTCGAATCAAGGGATAATGCTCTGCGTCCGTGACGTGGAGAGCCAAGTGGACTAAACTCTGGGAGTTCGCCCCGTAGACGACGAGAACGTCTAGAATTCTCAATGGTGAGAATATGTTTTTTATTTAAAAATTTGTTTTAAGTATCAGGTGGTGATATATGTGTAAAAGACTCAAAACCCTAATGCAACCAAGGGTGCAAGAAGGGGAGTGAAAAAATAAGGCTCACAGGCCAAAAAATCAATCCTCAAAAAATGCACTTATCCTAGCAGCTGTGCTACAATAAGTGGAGGAATGCAACAACCGGTCAGAATACCAACATGCAAGCGGCTCCTAGAAAAAATAGGTGTAACTAGACTCAAAAGGTGGTAAAGATCATGCAAACACCTAATCTAAAAGTATTGTGACTCAAACAGACGATATCCTCTGCAAGGTGATGAAATCCAAGTCAGACAATATGAAAGTAGAGACAACGGCTAGATATCCCCCTACCGGGAGGGACACCGGGTAATCAATCCTAAAAGACAGGCTACTAGGATACTCCGTTCATGACGCGTCGAGAAAAGGTAAATCTGCCGTTTGGTCCTTTGATCGCAATATCCCAATACAGGGATATCCCGAGAACTGCGAATGGTAGCCCTTCGGTTACTGAATGGGTTTCGGTATCCCACTCAGGCTTTCGGAACCATCCTCGCGACTTCAACCCTCCTAGGGGAGAGGCCTTCCCACAAACCGGTTGTGACCGCGCCAAAAAGTACTAAGAGATTTTAGCTCCCTAATTGGACAACTTCTATGTCTCAGATGTATGAACTGAGGGGTGTTATTGGAACACCTATCCCCCCAATACTACCTAGCTACAAGAATTCTTTTCGTGTTCCCCAAGTGGGGTTAAGAGTGTGTTCAAATTAGGGTACGTTTTAAGTCTTAGTTCAATTAAGTGATCGTGTGAGTGCACGTGAGGTGTTGTAAACTGAACTTGGAAAAATTAAATGCTTTTAAGGGAAATTTTCAAAAAATAAAGGATTTTTCGAAAAATAACAAGCAAATATTTAAGACTTTTTTCACTAAAAGGAATTAATATGCTTTTTCAAAAAATAACTCAAAAAATAAAGGATTTCTTGGATTTATGAAAGCAAATAATAAACTCCTTTTTAAAAGAAATAAATGGATTTCTTCGTTTCAATAAAAATTGCTAAGGGCAAGATTCTAAAGAAGTAAACAGGAAAAAATTTGAATCTAGATAAAGAATGCAAAATGAGTCTTTCTTTCACTTTCTTGAAAATTTTTAAAAAGATTTCTAGGTATGCACTTTTAAATAGTAAATTTTTTTTTCAAATCTGTAAACTATGCAGAATTTAGTACTGTAAAAAATGTGCTATGGGCAGAAAGTACAGTAAAAAATATTTTTCAAAATCGGGATGGCCGAATGAAAAAATTCAGCCGCGCGGGTTTTGGACGAACAGCCGCGATGGGCCGCGCGGGTTTTGGCAGCACAGTCGCGATGGACCGCGCGGGTTTTGGCCGCACAGTCGCGATGGACCGCGCGGGTTTTGGCCGCACAGTCGCGATGGGCCGCGCAGGTTTTGGCCGCACAGCCGCGATGAGCAGCGCGGAAAAATGCAGAAAAGTCGCGATGGACCGCGCGACTGTCTATAAAAAATCCGCGATGGACCGCGCGGAAAAAGGCAGAAAAGTCGCGATGGACCGCGCGACTGTCTGTAAAAAATCCGCGAGGCGGAAGCCGTGCACGGAAACCGAGAAACGAACCCGAAAATTGAAAATTTCGGGCTGTTTATGGGGTCAAATCTCAGAACAGCAATGGATCTGCTGTCTAAGATGGCAGATCTATGGATCTAAAGGTTAAAAACTCATAAAAACTAAGATTTAAAGGCAAAACTAGAGATCTAAAGTTCAAACCAAAGCGGAGTCGCCAAAAACTGTTGGCTCGGTTTTGCAACCAAGCTTAGTGCTATGGGCACCTACTAACTAGTAGTAGCAGTTTCAATAAAAATAAAAACAATAAACTAAATAAACAATACTTTTCATGGATCTAAACAAGAATCTAAGCAAATAATGTAAACATTTCAAAATCAAGAACAAGAAACATAATAAATAATTTTTTGTATTGAAAAGTGGGGGGCAAGCAAGTGCTTGCGATATTACCTTCAATGGTGAAGGTTGATGTTGAGCAACTCCCAAGATGAGTAGCTCCAAACTCCAATAGGTCTCTTTCTCCAAGGTTGCTTCAATGGCTAAAAGTGCTCAGGGGAGATTTCAGCAGCATAAGGATGAGATAATGGAAGGATGTGAAATGAGGAGCCCCTACCACCTTTTTATAGGTTTTGGTGGTGAGGAAAACCATTTGTGGTTTTGTGGAAACCAATGGTATTGACCAACATGGTTTAGGTACTTTTCCCTCCTTTTTCCTTTTTTGAATAAAAATAATATTTTAATTCCATTTTTAATATTTTTGGGAATTTGGACCCTTTTTGAGGGTTTTTTATGATTTTCTTGGAAAAATAATCCTTTTTAATGGAAAAAGGGGTGTACTAAGGTCTTTTGGTGACCTTTTGTTGGTTTCAGAGGCTCAGATGGTGGAAAAGTGGACAAATGGGTCATGTGAGTAAGGGAATGAGCTAGTGAGTACTTTTTAGGTGTTAACAATGATAATCCCAAAAGTCATAAGATATGATAAAATGACATTGCTCAAGAACATATAAATAAATGATGTCACTTCTATGCAAGACCATATAAATTTGAGCAAAATATTATAAAAAAGGATATGACATGATATTAAAGATAGAGGAGCATAAACATGAGTGAGCATAATAGATACCAATATAGAATAACGATCCAAGATTTCACTTAAATATATGAAAAAATTTAGTCATCAAGCAACTGATCTTAAGCATAGGTGCATTTCTTATTAGAATTATGTTAATATGCAAGAGATGAATGCTCTGAAAATGTCAATGCTTCCATATATGAATGTTAGAGACAAGAAACACGTGTGAATGCTTCCATATAGGAACGTTAGAGACAAGTAGGAAGAAGATAACCTCTGCAATCATACAAATAGAAATCCCATTGCAACAAGAACAAGGTGCTCATGACAAATATTTCAAGATTATAAGATTGCTCAAAGCCATATAAATATTGAGTAAAAGATGATAGAAATAAACATGACATGATATATATATGAAAATAAATCAAAATGTTTAATATGATCAACATATAGAAAATTATGATCAACTCATGATATCATTTATAAAAAATTATGAAATGACAAGTCACTAATGGTCTTAATCATGGGTTCATTTCTTGTTAACACTATGTAAATATGCAAGAGATGAAATTCCCTGGAAATGTCAATGCTTCCATATATGAATGTTAGAGACAAACAACACATGAACTAGATACAATCTCTGCAATACATGAAAAAGAAACTATATACCAATTAAAGAACTTATGATAAGCCAAAAAATATGATATCACATAGATTAAAAGAAATTGACTTTACTCAGGAAATTAATTAGCAAGAGCATATAATGATCATAAAGATATTGCTTAAAAACACTGAAATTGCTTTTATACAAAGGTCAGCAATAACATATACATAAAGAAAATAATGGTCACACAATAACACATATAGAAGCTTCATTATCATGATTAGAAGAGTGAGACAATTTTAGAATATCAATTATAGATATGAAAATATAGTCGTGAAACAACTAAATCCTAAGCATAGGTTCATTTATTGATGTCACCATTACCATACTAGAGATCCATGCCCCTGAAAATGTCAAAACATCTTCCACACAAAGAAGGTTAGATACATACGAACAAGACAACATCTATAAATATGATGAATAGGAACACAAAACTAATGCAAAGAGATCAAGAAGCTTATGAAAATAATTTCAAGATAAGAGATTAAACTTTTCCAAGATCTGAAAAACACACTAAAAAATAGAAACTTTACCTACATCCCTTAGAAAAGGTGCCAAATAAAGTCACTCGCGGGTCTCCCATAGTAAACTCGCGTGTACTCGCCGGTTATGCACAGAGAAGTCGCGGTTATTTCTGATACTCGTGGGTCTCTATACAGTGAAGTTGCAGTTATGCTGAAGCACTCGCGGGTCTCTGCACATGAGGGTAGTGAGTATACTGAAGTAAATGCAGGTCCTCAGTAGAGCAAGTGCAAGTATGTCGTAGCACACATGGGTCTGTACATTGGAAGTCCTGGGTCTGTAGTATACTTGCGGGTTCGCAGTAGGGAAATTCACAGTTACCCGCGCTGTCTGCGAAGCAAAAGTCGCGAATTAGGCCGAAAAATGTGCCGATTATGCCGAAGACAGAAACCTGTAGAAAATCTACCAAACTTGGACGAAAACTGCCGATATTAAAACCGAAAGATAGATCCCCTTGAGGAGAATCCAAAAAGAATATATATGTACAGAAAAACATCAAGAAACCCTTGAATAATTTTTGCAAAAAACTACACAACAAAGTTAGGGTTATAACAAAAAAATTGCAGAAAAATGCCCAGATCTAAAGAGAAGCCTAATGGATACCAGATAGAAATTAAATCTACAAAATAAACAACGCCCAAATGATAATAGTTATTGATTGAAATCTATAGAAGGTGCTAGATCATAACAACCAACTCTGATACCATGTCAGAACTATAGATCTAACTAAACTAGCTTACCTATCTTAGCTAACAATAACATATCAAATTAAATAAGAACATAAAAAGAACAAGAAAAATAATACACTATATATACGTGGTTCACCCAATTGGGATACGCCCACGGGAAGGGTTGCATCTTCCATTAATATGAAAAAGATCTCAAAGATTACAAGGCATCCTCACATATGCATCACATCAAGCTCCATCATACAATGTGTGTACAAATGACATACATAACATGTGATGTGTGATGAATTACAATAAACACATACCCAAAAGGGTGTCCTTCACCTCTCTTATATACTAAGAGGTTTGAATTATAATACATACCATAACATATGTGTGATAAAAGAATTTCCTCCTCTTCATATAGAGAATGGTTACAATGGATATAATTATAATGATGCATGTGGGATAACTGTATTTTATAACATTAGAGTTATTTTATGCCTTTAATTGATATTTTACCAAAATGTCACATAAGTCATCATTATATATTCTAACATGCTAGAGTCCTCTGTTGGAAAGACAGATTTTCATAAAATAATGTCATTGTGGAATCATGAGAATTTAAAGTTATATTTGATTGCATAGATGATGTGACTGTATCTTGCAATTATATGGCGATATTGATTTACATGAAGTAAATTTTTTGTGTGATAAAGACATGTTAACAATTTAAATGTTTGGTTGAATTAAGTTTTCAGATTTCAGGAAGGAATGTCTTGGGTATGGCAGCATGGGTAAGACCACATTGAAGGCTGGAATCTGCCATGTGCAAGAGCCAAACCTTATGAGAAGGGTCTCAAGGTCGTAATATTAAATTTATGAACAACACATATTGTCCATTTCATATTTGAAACCCTCTGATTTAAGTTTATGAGAATAATTTCATGGCTCCAAATCAAATTCTGTAGGAGACATAATTGTAAATTCATGTTTGAATTTATTTATTAATGCCATTGAATGATTATGGAAAATATATGTGAATTTGAATGTTAAGTGCTGCTGACTGTTTGGCTATTTGAGAAGTGTGTCAGGAGGACACATTTTAGGAAGACCATGTGTGATGGCCTGCAGAATTCAGAATCCATGGGAACGATCCCATATATTGGAAATGGGTTTCGGGTGAAATGCCATTCGATATTTTGACAATATCTCAGCTGGACTGCATGTTGCTAGGCAATGTGGGTGAGATGGTAAAAATTATGCCAAGAGGGAATATGTGGGTTATGGAACGTGAAGAGATTGGGATGGAAAATCGAGGGACTGTCAACTCAGAGAAGGGATCCCCCATTCCTCGTGAAGGAAGAGAAAATACATTTGGAAAACAAATGAGTATTCTGTAACCCTAGATAAGAATATATATGTCTAGTTATTAGAGTTAATATGTAGATCATGTTTTATTATTTCATTATTATTCCAGATTGCTTGAAGTGTGACTAGGGCCTACATGGATCACATTGGAAAGGGATGCATACCTTTTGGGTGCTGGGTTATGTTAGGGTTGTCAATATTGACTACACCCTAAGGGAATGGATGCATTCCCGGTGTTTCAATATTTGAGAGGGAATGTTTGTGAAGAACCTGCAATAATTAATTAATGCAAATACACGAGATATCAGAAATAATAGAACTCATAATCACTTTTATATTGATCACGAGCCACTTCGAGGGGGAAACCTCCTTTGAGCAAGCTCAATACAATTAACTTCACGGTGCCTTCATAGGCCTCTACACACACTTATATACTAAGTCTAGGCGCCAATACCATGGGTCAATACCATGTGTCAATACAAACCATGGGCCAATACAAAATATGGATCAACAATTACTACAAGTCAAAACCATGGGCCAATACAAACTATGGATCAACAAAACTATGGGCGACTTACAAAGCATATGCGCCAACAACAATAACACAAACTATGGATCAACAAATACTACGAGATGACTTACAAAGCATATGCGTCCAACAAAAATATACTAACAAAGTAAAGACATGGGTTCCTAACATCCCCTCTCCCTTAGAAAAAGCTTTGTCCTCAAAGCTTTAGATGTGGAAATTGATGTAGAATCTGAAGGAGTGGGTCCCCTGTAGCATCCTCAGGTTGCATTTCGGGCCACTGGTGCCTTTTGAGTTTCAGGGAGGATTGCATGGAAGGCTGTAGACGAAGAAGAACCATATCAGCGACGTGAAAAGTGTGTGCAAAACGGTGTTGATCGGCTTGTTGTTTCAGTCGAATTCTTGCCATGTGGAGATTGTCCTACAGAATGAGAAGAAGCTGATTGCGGTTTTGAAGAATTGAGTCAATTGCCCGAATTGGGGAGCTGCTGAAGGTGTATGGAAGAAGAAATGGCGGTGCCTGTCCAGAGACTACTTCATATGGTGTCCTTTTAGATGTGGTACTATACCACTGGAGCGCTTCCAGGAAATCCATAGAAATAGATGTCCAAATCTGTGTAGGGATGGGAAAGGGTTCGAGCAGTCCCGAAAGGAGGGTTGTTTCACCCTTATTGACCTGGAAAGTATCACAGTCAACCACCATCCGTTGAATTGTCATTTTCAATCCCTGCCAAAAGAAGTGGCATTGTTCCTGATCATACGTTTTGAGGAACCCAGAGTGCCCTGTTGATGAAGAAGCATGGAGTTCATAGAAGAGATAGCCCCGTTGAACAAATTGCAACCAATTTGGAACAAGCAGAGAAATAGCTGTAAGAGAAACTGGGTCATCAAATGTGCGAGAAGGAGCATCTGCCACCATATTGTCCTTACCCTTCTGGTAAGTGGTCGCATAGTCATAACCCATGAGTTGGAGAACCCATTTCAGGTGTGCTGGGGAGGAGACCCGTTTTTCCAAGAAAGTTTCCAGACTTTAGAGACCAGTCTTGATGCAGAAATAATTCCCCAATAGGGATGGCTGCCACTTCTGTACTGCATGCAAAATAGCCATCATGTCCTGCTGAGATGTAGATGCGGAAAAATGCTTACCGGAAAGGTCTCGTGAAGGCGACAAGCCCACTGGTGCAACAAAGACACCTTCATATCTATCCAAGGAAGTAGTGGAGACCATTGGTGGGTGCATATGAAGGGAATGGAGATGAGCAATGACACCATGTGAAATCTTCTTAAGGATCTTTTCCATGCAATGTGAACTGATGATGCAGAGAGACCCTGGTTGTAAGCCCATAATTTTGTGTTGTGTCCCATTGGCTGAAAACTGCATCCAAAGTTCAGCAAAATCCCATGAGATGGGGCCAAGTGTGCATAACCATTGAACACCCAAAATCACATCACATCCGCCTAAGGACAAGGAAAACATGTCAGAGCGTACGTTATAATCTTCCATATAGATACACACATTGTGACACTTCCCCTTGCAAGGTAAGGTGCCCCCATTGGAAACCATGACTTCAAAGTTAGAGCAAGGATGGAAAAAACAATTAGTCTGTTTGGCAATCCGAGGGTCAATGAAGTTATGAGTGCTACCAGAATCAATGAGTATGGTAAGAGGGATCTTCTTGAAGTATCCCCTGACCCACATTGTTTGTGGGGTGGTGACACCGGTTACAACATGGAGAGAGATCTCAGGTGGGTCGTCCTGAGATGGGGTGTCAACAGGAGGGTGTTGAATGTCGGCTGATCATCTACTGTATCTGTAGCTTCTTCACCAAGTTATGAGGTAGGCAGAGAATCCACATCCCAGAGATAGAGCTTTTGGTGAACACATCTATGTCCCCGAGTGAATTTCTCATCACAATTATAACAAAGCCCTTTTTCTCGGCGTGCCTGCATCTCTGTTTCAGACAAATGCTTGATAGGAGTTGGTTGAGGAGCAAGCGTGATGGGAGGTCGTTGGGAACCCATATTTCTGAAGGGAACAAAGGTGGGTTTGGAGTGTTGTTGAGCTGCGATCTTGTCCTCTGCCAACTTAGCCAACCCTAGGACTTCCATCATTGTGTTGGGACAGAACATTTTGACCTCTGAGCGGATTTCATCCTTGAGACCACTGATAAAACAAATCCTGTAGAATTCATCAGACAATCCTTCTGTGTGATTGGCCAGTTTCTCAAATTCTGTCTGATACTCTCTCACTGTGCCCATTTGGTGAAGTTTAGTGAGTGCTCCTGTGAAGTCATCAAAAGCACTAGGACCAAATCGTCGCAAAAGGAGCTGGCAAAAGTTTGGCCATTTTGGCTCTTCATGAGCCTTGATGTATCAACGGTACCATTGAAGAGCTTCGTATTCCAAATGAAAGGATGCAAGTGGAACTTTCTGGACATCAAAAGTATTATGTAGACTGAAATATTGTTCTGCTCAGTATATCCATCCAGTCGGATTAGTACCATTGAAGCGAGAAAAATCAAGCTTCGGCCCACGGAAATTACTGGAAGAAGAGAACCCAATGGCTGCAAAAGATTCTGGCTGTCGGTTATTGTTCATGGCTGAATGCTGAAGATGGAGGCTGAGAAATTTGTCATCCAGATCTTGGAGTTTGGTTTGGATGGCTGCAAGTGCTTCCTCCATGGTGTGTGCTCCTGCATGGGTGACAACCATAACGAGGGTTTTTTGTTTGTTTGTTTGTTTGTTTTGGAATGGGTAGAAAAACACAAACATAAGCTGATTTAGTAAAGGGAAATTTGGATTGGGGAAAAAATTTGATGGGTAATTGGGGTTTGACTAGATTTTGGACACTGTCGAAAGGACAGGAAAGCAGAAAAGGGGGATTTCAGAAGCAGGGTGAAAGAATGAGAAAATTTGACAGAGAGGGACAAAGAAGCAGAATTAGAAAATGAACTCTGTGGGAAAATTTGAAGGTGATTGGGTGAAATTTGAGGAAGTTATGGAAAACCCTAAAAATAGACAAATATGGGATTTCGGGCTTTGGGAAGTGGAATTGGGGATAGGGTCCTCAGGAATGAAATATGCAGAATAGGATTACAGGGGTTCCCCGAAAGTTTCAAGGGAAACGAAGTGATTTTTTTTTTTTTTTTTTTTCCAGAATGGAGCGGCTACGGCTCGGAAGGGATCTGAAACAGATAGATCTACAACGGCCTGGAAGTGAATGGAAACAGAGGGATCTGAAACATCGTCTAATGGATTGAAAACGGCTGGATCTAGAACGACTTTCAGAATGGATCTGAACAGTTGGATCTGAAACGGCGCAGCAGTGATGGACAACAGTTCAGCTGAAAATAGATATGGACCCCAGGTATGTGCGGCTTCCTAACAGTTCAAGGGTTTCAATCGGCCACCAATGCTGTCTGACGGCTTGCGTATTGGGGCAGTACCCCTCACTCCACGACTCAGGTAAAACTGATAACTGCTTTGCCACAAACGATAATCTTGGTTTACCTCATGGGTGGGAACTAGTCAATCAGGTAGGGGTCCTTGCCCTTTTCGCTGGCAGGTCCTCTCAATGGGCCAGCTACTTCGGGGTTTCTGTGGTACTCCTCACAATGAGTTTTAGGGCTTATGCCCAAGTACTTCCCACAGTTAAACGGATAGGGATTATTCCCAAATCCGAACTTGCAACAGATGCAAAAAAACAAATTTGGCAGAAATTTCACCTAGCGAGCCCAAGAAAGTGCTCTGATACCAAATGTGAAGAACCTGCAATAATTAATTAATGCAAATACATGAGATATCAGAAATAATAGAACTTAGAATCACTTTTATATTGATCACGGGCCACTTCGAGGGGCAACCTCCTTTGAGCAAGCTCAATATTAACTTCACGGTGCCTTCATAGGCCTCAACACACAGTTATATACTACGTCTAGGTGCCAATACCATGTGTCAATACAAACCATGGGTCAATACAAAATATGGATCAACAATTACTACGGGTCAAAACCATGGGCCAATACAAACTATGGATAAACAAAACTATGGGCGACTTACAAAGAATATGTGTCCAACAACAATATACCAACAAAGTAAAGACATGGGTTCCTAACAATGTTATGAAATATGTATACAATTTAAGAGAAACAATACTAATGAGCTTTCTTATCCATCTTGGTTTGTCAACTTAAACATATGCAATTTGGTGCTGCACACTAAAGAAGCAAAGTGAAATGTTGTTTTGAGGGGTTGTTGTGAAGGGTTGTTGTGTGTATGAAAGGATGTTGTGAATGGTTTTGGTGTGTATGAAGGGTTGTTGTGTGTGTGAAGGGATGTGGTGATGTGGCTTTGTAGTAGAGCCTTGAAGTGGAAATGTTCATGGCGCAGTTTCTTTTCGTTGGCCTGTTTCCCCAAATGAATGTGCTGGCTTGACAATGGAGAGGGAAAACCAGGTATGGTACTGGTTTGGCACCATAAATGCTTGGTAAAACCAGTCGGTGAATTGGTTGGGCATTAAATACTTGATGTTGTGGAGCAGCATGTGTGCTGGCCAAGCATCCACCCCACAGGTGATCTAAGGCTTGTAAAATAGAGAAGGAACTTGTGGAGTAGCGAGGCAATGTCCATTACAGATAAGTATTTAATTACCATCTATTCCTTATTCCGAGTAATGAAAGATTTCATGTACAAGTTTTATAACAACCAAAATGATACACTATTGTTTCTTTGTTGGAAACCTAGGTCATTGTAGGGAGAAAGAACTATGAAGGCATCCCAAGGATGCATTTGGACATGTTACTGTCCTAGAGAGCTCAGTATGAGCAACAATGGAGAATGGTTCTAGTGGACTTGTGTGGGTCCTAGCAGCCAAAGGTTCTGTAGGAAAAAATGGGGAAGGGTTCCCTGGTTGAAAAAATCATTAGGCATACCTTAGACACTACGTGTCATAACCAAAACAAGAAAGGGGAAAGTCAAGCAATCACATTTAGGTGAAATAGGCTAAGGATCATAGAAGGCTTAGGAGCTGCGAACCGGAAGGATTGAATGCCGAGAGAGGAGGATATTAAGCATGCAAATATGTCATAAAATTCACATGAAAAACACTAATCTTGCATGAGAATAATCATGAACAAAAACATATGAAGTGATTGGGAGGTGAGGCTCAAAGAGGAGCCCCACCTCTGAAACTAATTGTTAGAAAAACAGGATCGCAGAGCAATAACAATAAACATAAATGCAAATATAATCACACATACACATTACAAGAGAAACACAGATATATCTTGGTTCGCCCAAGATGGGCTATGTCCACACTGAAGTTTTCATTCCTTATTATTATACCGTCCAACAAAGTGAAGGGCTACAACCTGCAACACAACCGCTTCACTTCATCTTCACTGTCTCACAGTCTCTCTTCAAGATATCAGAGATCTTTACAATGCATAATACCTAATACAACAACCCTAGCCATGTTACAATGTCTTTCTTTTATAAGGGAAATACAATGGAAAAATACCACGGGTTACCCAAAACCATAGGCCCGAACCTCTGTAACTCGGGGGCGTTTCCCCCGAACCCCCTTTCTCGTGGGCGCTGGCCCCCATGCCCCTTGGAACACCCTGGGGATCATGCTGGGATCATAATCAAACTTGGGGTTCAAATACGACTGAATCATCATATATGAGACTGGAAGATCTAGCTCCACAACCGACAATCTCCCACTTGGAGACTGATCACAACAACTCCACCGCTGCTGTACTTGCTGGACCTTGGACTTGGCAAATTCTCATCTTCACCTTCATGCTAGAAGGCCAACTAAAACCGAGCAGGAAATCAGTTTCTCTCTGGTCACTACCTTTGTAAACATGTCTGTAGGATTTTGGCTAGTATGTATCTTTTCTAACTTCAATAGTTCATCTTCCATAATAGAGCGTATGAAATGGTACTTGAGCTATATATGTTTAGTCCTAGAATGGAATGCTGAGTTCTTTGCAAGATGAATGGCACTCTGGATTTCACTATACAACCTGTTATCCTTCTGCTTCTTACCCGATTCCTCCATAAAAATCTGCAACCAAATAATCTCTTTGCTAGCCTTTGTAACAACAACATACTCTGCTTCCGTTGTTGGAAGTGCAACAACCTTTTGCAGTCTCGAAATCCAACTTACTGATGTTCCACCTACAGTAAACACATACCCTGTGGTGCTCCTCCTGCTATCCTTATCACTTGTCATATCTGCATCAACATATCCCTGTAGAACAGTGTCTGAATCTCCAAAACATAATGCCTGAGTGGTAGTCCCTCTCAAATACCTGAGAATCCACTTTACTGCCTTCCAATGTTCTTTGCCTGGATTGTTCATATATATGCTCACAACTCCCACTGCTCAGGAAATATCTGGTCTTGTGCACACCATGACATACATCAAGCTGCCAACTGCTGATAGATAGGGAATCTTGGACATGTAATCTATCTCTTCCTCTATCTTGGGATACATTTCTTTAGACTGAAATGGCTGGCCAAAGGTGTACTAGTTGGTTTTTCATTCTGCATTCTAAACCTCTCCAACACCTTTTGTATGTACTCACTTTGAGACAATGTCAATTTGCGATTTTTCTTGTCTCTCGTTATTCTCATACCAAGGATTTGCTTTGCAGCACCCAAATCCTTCATCGCAAATGAATTAGCTAGATTCTTTTTCAGTACATTTATATCCTACATGTTAGACCCTGCAACAAGCATGTCATCCACATACAATAACAAGATAATATATCTTTCATTGTCTAGCTTCTTGAAATAAACACAGTGGTCAGAATGACATCTACTATAACCCTGTTCTGTCATAAACCTGTCAAATTTTAAATACCACTGTCTTGGAGCTTGCTTCAAGCCATACAAGCTCTTCTTCAACCTACATACCAGATCCTCCTTCCCTTTGACCTCATACCCTTATGGCTGCTGCATATATATCTCTTCCTTCAAATCCCCATGGATAAAGGCTGTTTTTACATCTAACTGTTCAAGATGCAAATATTATACTGCCACTAGATTTAAGATAGTCCTAATTGAAGTCATCTTAACAACATGAGAAAATATTTCATCAAAATATATACCTTTCTTCCGTGAAAACCCCTTTACAACAAGTCTGGACTTATACCGCTTCTTACCTCCTCCTTCTTCCTTCAACCTGTAAATCCATTTTTTATGCAATCTCTTTTACCAGCAGGCAATTGAACCAAATCCCAAGTCTGGTTTCCTACCAATGAGTCCATATCCTCATTCATGTCTTGATCCCACTTCTTTCTAGTTTTCACCTGCATTGCTTCTTCATAACACTCTCGTTCACCAACATTAGTCATCAATAAATAATACATTGAAGGAGAGTATCGTTCAGGGAGTCTACTTAACCTAGTAGATCTTCTTGCAGTTGCAGGAGTTTCAGGTACTTGCTGCTGTTCTTGATTTTCTAGCACCTTTGAAACTTCATTTTCTTCAATTTCATTAAGTACTGTGTACTTTGTGGTTTCCTTTTCCTGTTTCTTTCCCTGCAACTGATATTTATACATGACCTTTTCATTGAATATCACATCTCTGCTCCTAATGATTTTGTTATTTTCATAATCCCATAAGCGATAACCAAAATCATCAACCCCATATCCAATAAAGGTACATTTCTTGGATTTAGCTTCAAGCTTTGTTCTATTATATTTATCAATATGGAAAAATGATTCACAACCAAACGTTCTCAGAAATGAGTAGTTTACCTTTTTACCTATCCATGCCTCCTCTGGAATACCACCATCCAAAGCACTTGAAGGTTCTCTGTTTATTAAATAAATAACAGTATTTACAGCATCCGCCCAAAACTGTAAGGGCAAACCTGCATGCAGTCTCATACACCTTGCACGCTCCATGATCATTATGTTCATCCTTTTAGACACACCATTTTCTTGTGGTGTTCCTGGGATGGTCTTCTCTCTACGAATCCCATGGTATGAACAGTAACTATCAAAATCCTTGTCGCAGTACTCACCTCCATTATCAGATTTGAGACACTTCAACCTTTTTCCTGTCTCATTCTCAACCAAAGCTTTCCACTTCTTAAAAGTAGCAAACACATTAGATTTATGTCTAATGCAATAAACCCAAGTTTTTCTAGTTGCATCATCAATAAATGTAACATAATAATGAAAGCCACCAAGAGATTGTACCTGAGCCAGACCCCATACATCTGTATGCACAAGCTCTAACTTTTCATTCTTTCTCTGTTTCCCAACCTTGAGAAATATGACTCTCTTATGTTTTCCATAAATACAGTTCTCACAGAATTCCAAACTCACCTGCTTCAAATCTGGCAGCAACTTCCTTGAGTGGAGAATCTGCATCCCCTTCTCACTCATGTGGCCAAGCCTATGAGGCCACGATGCTGTATCTGTTCCTATGGAAGCTAAAGAGATAGAATTGTCAGTATTATGTGGACATAAATACAACGTAACTACCCTGTCTCATTTTGCTATCACCATTGATCCTTTAGTGATCTTCCACCACATTTCTCCAAACGTAGATAGACAACCGCCATCTCCCAGCTGCCCTGTTGAGATCAGATTTATTTTCATAGCAGGGATATGCCTTACATCTTTAAACAACCAATCATTTCCATTCTTAAATTTTATCCATACCTTACCCATTCCAACAATTTTACATGGCTCATCATCACCCAATAAAACATGTCCAAAATCGCCTGGAACATAATCATGAAAATATTTCCTATGGGGTGTAGCATGAAATGAAGCCCCTGAATCTACTACCCAATAATCACTTGTATTATCTAATGCAAGAATCAAAGCATATTGTAACACATCACCTGCTACATTTGCTTCCTAGGTAGTTTCCTGCTGTCCATCTCCTTTCTTCTTTAGAGATCTGCAGTCTTTCTTCAGATGTCCTTTCTTTCCATAGTTCCAACACTCTATTTTTCTCAGTCTGGACTTGGATTTGCCCGTTTTAGACTTGCCATGATTACCTTGGCTCTTTCCTCTCTCCTTTTGTCTTCCCCTGCTCTCCATGGTCAACGCATTACTTGATGTCTCACCTGTGTTTTTTCTTCGCATTTCCTCGCTAAGAATAACACCAATAACATCATCAAATTTCAAGATGTTTGAACCAGAGACAGAGTTACTTACAGCCATGACCAAGCTATTCCAGCTTTCTGGCAATGAACACAAGATTAGAAGAGCCCTAACCTCATCATCGAAGTTCACACTTACAGAACTTAGTTGATTTGTAACCGTATTAAAATCATTTAAATGATCAGTAACAGATCCACCTTCAGACATATTCATATTAAATAAACGCTTCATTAGAAATACCTTGTTAGAGGCCGAGGGTTTTTCATACAGCTTACCCAATGCGCTCATCAAATCCTCCGTTGTCGTTTCTTTTGATATATTGAAAGCTACCGACGAAGCTAGGGACAACCGTATTGTTCCCAGTGCCTTTTTGTCAAGGACCTCCCATTCTTTGTCCTTCATGGCCGCTTGCTGCTTTGCTCTTCCTTCCAACGGTAGGAATAGATCCTTCCTGTACAGATAGTCCTCCATTTGCATCTTCCATCACTAGAAGTTTTGGCCATTAAAATTCTCGGTCTTAAACTTTCCTTCTTCCGCCATTGATCCCACTTGAACTAGAAACCCTAGTTTCCTACGGGTTTATCTGCCAAATAGACCTTTGACTCTGATACGAATTGTTAGAAAAACAGGATTGCAGAGCAATAACAATAAACAAAAATGAAAATATAATCACACATACACTTTACAAGAGAGACACAGATATATCGTGGTTCACCCAAGATGGGCTACGTCCACACTGAAGTTTCCAGTCCTTATTATTATACCGTCCAACAAAGTGAAGGGATACAACCTGCAACACAACTGTTGCACTTCCTCTTCACTGTTTCACAGTCTCTCTTCATGATCTCAGAATATTTACAATGCATAATACCTAATACATCAACCCTAGCTGTGTTACAATGTCTTTCTTTTATAAGGTAAATGCAATGGGAAAATACCATGGGTTACCCAAAACCATGGGCCCGAAAACTATTGGCAAAAACAACCCCAAAATTTTTTCTCGGGGGCTTCGCCCCCGAATCCCCTTTATCGAGGGCATTGGCTCTCGCGCCCCCCGAACCCCCTGGGGATCACACCTAGATCATAATCAGACTTGGGGTTCAAACACAACTGAATCATCATCTATGAGACTAGAAGATCTGGCTCCACAACCAACACTAAGTACCAATAAGTCACTCAGATCTAATTAATCTCACAATGAACAATAGAAAATATGAGAGAAACCAAATAATTAACTTGTAATTATGAGAAAGCTTTCTAGGCCTTTATATAGCATTATTACAATGTGTCTTGAGGCCATACCATGGGCCAAAAATATGTGCTACCAAATACCATGGATATGAGAGTGTGGCCTCTCCATTTGATGCTTTTATGATAAATGGGAGAGGGTGGCCACTCCATTTAATGCTTCTATGATAAATGGGAGAGGGTGGCCTCTCCATTTAATGCTTTTATGGATTATACATATGAATTTAGACCATATGCCACCTAAAATTTGGATCAGCTCAGGATGAGTAGCAATGGAGAATGGTTCTAGTGGACTTGTGTGGGTCCTAGCAGCCAAAGGTTCTGTAGAAAAAATGGGGAAGGGTTCCCTGGTTGAAAAAAGCCTTAGAAAGACCTTAGACACTAAGTTTCATAACCAAAATAAGAAAGGGGAAAGTCAAGTAATCGCATTGAGGTGAAAGAGGCTAAGGAGCATGGAACCACAATGGTGGTGTGCCTCCGGATTGGATCAAGACTATGAATCTTATTTTTCTCTTTCCTTTTTGACTGATGCATTTCAGAAAACATAAAATTGTTGAATGCATGATATGGCTGAGAATTGACTGTGTTTATTTGCTTGAAATAAATTGTGAATGTTGAAATAGTTAATTCCCCATGAAAGGATGAACATGAATGAGTTCATGTGTATGTTGGGAAAACATGGAAATTGTGGAAGTCTCATGAATAAAGCATGGAATCTCCATGATAATTGGGAAAATTATTAACTGATTTCAATATTTATGTTATGCTTGTCCTAACAGGAATTACCATGATGAATTTCATAGGTGAGAAATTGAAATCAATTGGTTACAACAGTTACAAGGCAAGTGGTGCTAGCAAGCAGAGTGTGGGAAACTATACACATTGACCATGGAAGCAAATCAAAGGATATTGGAGTTGGCTGAAAATATTCTTCAAACAATTTACAAGACCCAAGAAAATCTTGGAGATATGCTCAAGCTACAAAACCAACAGAATGAGATGAACCACAGGGCTTTGCAGGACTCTATTTGTCTGCAAAGGGAGGTAAAAAGCATTCTGGAAGCAACCAATAGTGGAAAGGGAAGTGGAACAATGAAGAGGCATTCATCCAATTTGTCCACTAAGAAACGTTCCAGTTGGGAAGAATCCAAGGAAATTGAGCAAGCGAAGGTAAACTAGCCACTGAAATGTTGGGAAAGTGGAGGAAATCATTGCCTCCGCATATTCCCAACAAAGGACAAAAAGAAAGATAGAAGCCATAAATATTTCAGACTTGTGGATCAGCGGGAGGATCAAAGCCAATAGGATTAGCTTGTGGAAGCCAAAGGAATGGGTCCTGAAATTTCAGAGTAAAGGGTAAAATGCAGGGTAGACCTGCAACATTTTTTGTAAATTTGGAACATGTGCAAATTGTATATGTATTCCTAGGTATTGGAACACCGAGGAAGGTGTTATTCTAACATGAGGGTGGTGTAATATCCCTAATTCTGACCCTTAGGCTATTTTGGCTGTAAGGTAAATATTGTATGCATGTGATGTATGATTCATAGCATGGAGCTCAAAGCCAAGGCCTTGATAGTGAATGCTCAACCTTGTAGAGGCAAGTAATTGATATTATGCTATCCATGTGCTAGTAAGCCATGGAAAATGTAAATGATATAAATGATACCATGTAAATAAAAATAACTAAGGGTTGGTTATCGTTGCAACTAAATGAGGGGGAACTATGTATCCACTAGGGAGTGGTGAGGGGGTGCAAGATGGAACCATAGGCTACCATATGTCACCTAGAGAACCCCTTTGAATGTCCTAGCTGCCATTGATTGCTGTTGCAAGGTAAGTACTGCAGAAAGACTGTTCATGAGATCGATGGAGTATGGGGCAGCTTGAATTTTTGGATGGAAGGGTATGGGCATTGGTTGCTTGCCCCATAAGCCACTCCACTTCGTGGGGAGATGTGTTCCTCCACCCCAAGACCATTATGAACTACTTGGGCATGGAGTGGGAAAAGAAAGGGATGCGGGCATCAAGGGAACCGATATGTGACCCAACAGACCGAGCAGAGAGGAAGAAAACCAGGAATCGCAATCCTGAGTAAGGCCGCGAATTACAGAGCCAAAGATGCACAAAGAATTGCGTGGGAAAGGAAAACCATGGATTCGATCCGCAAACCTGAACCTTGGTGTGTTTTGGAGAGATTTAGATGCCCTAGAACCCACATAGAAACCAATATATGTTAGCCAAAAATCGTAGACGTGGGACATATCTTCAGCCACAACGTTGAAGAGATTTGAATGTGGAATTGTAGTGGGAAGGAGCCAAGAGGGTTTGGGATGCATGGTAGAGTCAGAGAGGGATAATTCACCTTGATTTAGAAGTCAGGACCAACCACACTTTCCAAGGTTAGTGCTAAGGGAAGGGGCGCCCTAGGGACTATGCAGCAGTGAAGGGGACCTTACTTAGGATGAGAGTGGAGGTGATGGGGGTGTCTAAACTGTTTGAGATCATTGGGATATGCTCATAGCTCTGTGGATGAGATTATTGATTTAGAAAACCTTACGTGATTTTCCCACTTACTTGAGAAGATGGATATGTGATGTGAGTGAGCCTGAGTGATACTCCTTAGTGGATACATAGCCCCAGCTTGGGGGTGGTCTTTGAGTGCTGAAATAATATAGTCTAGGAAGAGACCTATGGTTGGGTTGGAACATTGCATTCCATAACCAATTTGCTTGGAGACTTCCATGAGAAGATAATTGTTCCTTGTGCTTTGAATGATTCCTATTATGCATCCATGGATGTGTATTTGTTTATGTTTGAGTGCACAGTGGATCCAACTGATTAATAGCGGCGAATGCCCATGTATTATGTTTCACATTGTTGTGCATGTTATTGGTTGATGAATAGGACTGTATTCCTATGCATTGTGTTTAAGTCTGTTGTGTATGTTGTTTATCTTACTTCTACACTGATTTAACTAATTAATGACTGTTATGGATATGTTGGATACATGTTAGATGTGTGGGTGGATAATATTTCAGCCCCCCTGTGTTTATTGATGTATGAATCTTCCTACATGAGTCATTTATCATGCTCTTGCACATCTGCATCTTTGTATTTATCGTTTTACTTATATGACCTTATGTCTTGATGAATAGGGATAAGTATGGAAAATGTATAGAATGCTCCAAGCAAGGCTTGGGAAAATCCTATAGACACCCCTGTGGTGTTCATGAATCTCTCTGGACCAGATGAACGAAATAAGATAGAGTAGAGCTTCTTCACATAGTGGTAAAGGGGAACATATGGGGTTTAAGTCATCTTTTGGAGTGGAATAAGGGAAGGAACAAATTCCTCAAGTGTGGATGAAGACCCTGCAGCTGCATAGTGCTCTCGAAGAGATTTCTAACGATACCATATTTGTCCAATCTGGCATAAGGATGAAGGATATATCAACCTCAAAAGTTGTGGGTGTAGGGGTATGTGGTTTCGACCTTCCGCATCCGCAATGTGGATTGCGGATTGCGGAGGTTGGGGACCGACCATTGGATTTGCGTGGTTAAACTTTCGACTTTCTGCATCCGCAAAGTGGATTGTAGATTGCGGAAGTCGGAAGGGAAAATTCCACGAAGATGACACATGGGATTTATGGCTTTCCGCATTCACAAAGTAGATTACAGATTATGGATGTCGGAAGGTCGATTTCCACGGGGCTAGCGCATTGGATTTCAGACTTTCCACATCCGCAAGCGGATTGCAGATTGTAGAAGGTGGTTTTTTCCAGGACTATGAATTGAGGTTTCCGATTTCCGACTTCCGCAACGTAGTTTGTAGATTGCAGAATATAGAGGGGTAAATTTTTCCGGACGTTGATTTGAGGATCCAAATTTTGAGCTCTGCATGTGGATTGCGGAAGTCGGATGAGTAAATTTCGACGCTGTGAAGTTGAATTCTGGCTTCCGACTTTTGTATTGCGGATTGTGGAAGTCAGGAGCACGATTTATGCAGAAAGGTAAGTTTGGCAATCCAACTTCCGAATTTTGATTGCGGATTGCGGATCGAAGGCCATTATGGTTGCATGTAAAAATTGAAAGAATTGTCTAAAAAAAATGTATCAGAGTCTCCCATCGCCTTTGAAGGACACCAAGGCGACCGTGGACGTGACAAAGTGGTATCAGATTCCAAGTTACCGCATTGGGGATGCTTGGGCCGAAGTTGAATCTTGCGGGCTGTTGATGCCTCGGATGTGTAGGTTACTGCAAGGTGCTGGAAAGGGTTCCAAGGCATACAACATGGGATGAAAACCCAGCCAAAGGCTTCAGTAAACCCTACGCAAGAGTTACCCTATCCTCGAGTTGTTTGGGATGGTTAACACCCACGGATACAAAGGCCTTCACTGGAACTTATGGTTTTGATCTAAAATGGATCTGTCCTACAGAGATGTAAGACAAAGGTATCTAAACTCTAAAGGTTGATCTAAGTCTTAGGTTAATCCTATCTAGAATGAAGTCTAAACTAAGTCAGATCTAATCTAACAGAGTGGAAGTTGTGGAAGTTTTGTGTGCAGGGTAATTTGGTTTGTAAATTAATAAGTTAATTTAACCGGCTTAACAGAAATGCAAAACCAGATGGTTAACTTATTACTTCAAAGCATTATCAGATAATGAAAATTATTGACAACAATTTAAAGATTCAGTGCTTCCAATGTTATCCTATTGTTCCTTTTGTTAATTGAAAAATTAATCTGAACTGTGATATGAACTGCATATAATTTGTAAGAAATAAATAAACATGTTGCATAAAGAAACTCATTCAACACATTCATACATTCAGATCATCAATAGTGATAAACCAAAATCTCAGATCTAGGAATGTTAATTGTTTACAAATTAATAAACAATTACTGATAATAGACTCAGAGCAATCATCAAACTGATCAAAGAAACTTGAAAAGTGAACAAGAAAGTCATATGGAGAAACTTTACTGTATTAACACAACTGTAAGAAATTACAGTGTCTGCAAAAACAGGGTGTGTCCAACAACTCCTTGTTGATTCGAGCTCTAAAGTCCATCAAACTTGGCAACGTCTCCTCAGTTCTGGAAGAGAAATCTTTCCAGCTCTGCTGAGCACTTCCCCCCCTTCTAGATCATTGAAGGTAGGTATTTATATAGAGAAAATTACAGAAAAGATAAGAACCATTCCCCAAATTCCTCAGCTAACGAGCTGAGTTGTTTTATTTGCCAGATTCGTCCATGAGACAAATCTGGGAAAATCCGTTTTGAAGAACCAATCGTATCTCCCAAATAGAGCACTTTCATAGGATTCTGCTCATTAACGAACTAATTGGGCACCTTCTGCACAAAACCCATGTCTCAAATTTTTCAGATCCATCTCCATCATTCCCAAAATCGCATCCAAAAATCGCTGCTTTCCACTTGGCACGTTTTTTATCATTTCAAATATGGGATGCAAATTCGTCAATTTGATTCCTCTAAATCGAAATCAACACCTGCACAATCCAGAAGATAAATTAAAATATCATTCTAAATCCAATCAAAGAAATCTATATTAATAATAACCCATTTGCAAATCAAAATAAAAAATAAACAAATCTTATGCAAATCCGAAATTGACTGTTCATGCAGATTTTTCGAGTGGTTAAGCTAATCATTTGGAGAAAATAATCTTCCCAAATCATTCCTCATCCTTCCAGCTTTCCAACGAGCTATCACAGGCTCGATTTGGACTCGTAAATCTCAAGATATGGCTCTTGGAAGTTAAGACTCAACAATCGTAGATTTCTTTTCGGGATGAATTGTAGCTGTTGATTTAACAATTAAATCCATAATTCATATTAATTATTTTCCAAATGAATAAAACAAAAACATTAATCCAAAAACCATTTTCCACCATAATCGGAAATTACATGTCGGGAGAGAAAATCGAATTAGAAAAACATTATAAACCTAAAAAATTAAAATCAAAGTTTTCGCATTCCGCATCTAGAAATGTAGGGTTCGGGTTGCGGGTTGCGGAAACATTATTTTTTAAAATAAGAAAATTAAACCTCCCGCATCCCGGTTGCGGGTTGCGGGAAGGTTGAAATTAAAAAATTTAAAGGTTCCCCCAAACGCATAAAAACGATGGAAAGCTTTGGAAAAAATGAATTTTTTATTTTATTTTTTGAATATTGAATGAAGTAGATTAAAACAAAACAATAATAGAGAAAAGATTAAAAATCTAGAAATATTTACAACATGAACTAAAATTCAATATGAGGAAACCCTAAACCTAGAAGTAAAAATAAATAAAAACCATTTACAAATCTATTCTTAGGAAAATGATTGCTGGAAAACAAGTTACTTATATAGGAAATGAATCACTCATATAATATAGGAGAGTTAATTAATTCCATAAATAGGTTTCTAACATAATCATTTTCCAAGAATAGGAAACCAAGAAAATAATATTATTTCCTTTTGCACAGTAATAAATGGAAATTCTTTTAAATTGCAAAAGGTAAAATATAAATTGTATTTTCAAGCTCAAATTAGTTTATTAGAAATAAAATACTTATTCATGATCAAACTAACTTCACATTCATAAATGTTGAATTTTAATCCCACTAATTTCCAAATAATCGTAAGACCAAATCTCATAGAAATTAGGGAAATTAGAACTCCAACAAACTAAAACATGTGTTCTTTTAATTTTCACAACATCAAGTTGTGTATAAGCTTAATATATGGATTTAATGAAATACACAAATTAAGTTAATGAAAGTTAAAGCATGACCGTGAATTTTAAAAGATTTTAATAAGTTCAAACTAAACATTAAAAATGTTAAACTAATATAAGCAAACAAACCCAAAGACAATATTTACATTATGATTCTAGGCATGCAAAAGTTAAATAAAACACTATCAAATTCAAATATCATACTAATGCAATGTCCAAAATCATGAGAGAAGAAACCATAAGATCAATCAAAATCCCAAAGTGAAGGTAATAACTAGCCATTATCTTGAAAACCAAATCTGGGTAGGGCATGTGAGGAGCAACATAGTAAATTAACCACCAAGATCACGGAACCAAATCAAATGAATCAAAAGCAAATAACTAAAATGTAAACGACCCAAATAAACACTCAAATCGTGCAGCGTAACCTCATCCGCCAGATCAAGACAAATCAACGGTTGGGATTGAATCTCGCGGATGCGGGGTCAAGTTATTTTTCACCGTTTATTCATGATTCTCGAAAGCCGCAACCCGAAACTTGCGGGTTGCGGGTTTTGGAAATGGAAGCAATCTCAAAAATAGAAAACTTTTCCCGCATCCTGCAACCCGACACTTTCGGGTTGCGGGTTTCGGGAACACACAACGCAGCTAAAGGTAAAAACGATTTCCGAAATCCCAAAGCCGCAATTGCGGGTTTCAGGTTTCGGGATGAAAATATCCCGAAATTATTAACAAAGGAATCCCGCAACTCGCACCTGTCGGATTGCGGGTTTCGGGTTGGTGGAAATAAGTGACAAATTACTCAAAATTTAAGGCTTCCTGCAGACCATAAACACTTAGAATTTTTTTAGAAAAACATGACAATCAAGCCAGGCAAAGGTATAGGTAAAAGATCAAAGAAATAGGTTTCAAGAATCTTGTGTTTCGGAAACACTTTCCCAAATACCTTTGCGTTTATTCAAAAATGGGGCTCCCGTGCTTCATCTAAGCATGGGATCTGTTGTGGCCACAACATGGGCCTGTTAGAGCCGCGGAAGAACATAGATTGAGACCAATGACTGTATAGTATCT
Organism: Larix kaempferi; assembly: GCA_027924585.1. NCBI lineage: Eukaryota > Viridiplantae > Streptophyta > Pinopsida > Pinales > Pinaceae > Larix > Larix kaempferi. Next base: position 1,268,784 of record BSBM01000597.1, on the reverse strand, counting down.
CGCTAGGCGAGAATCGACAACTAATAGGCAATACCTGATAATCACTAAGAGGTCGATTCAGTTCCATCTAGTCATACAGCCCTTTACCGAGAATGAACATTGAACAAATGGTAGCATTGATAAGCGTAGAGAAGTCCAAGAAGGGCCAAGTCAGACTTGACCCCAATTTATGAAGTCAATTAGAACAGTAGGGAAACTCTGATAAAATGGAAATTTCTCACCTAGAAATATTACTGTTACAACATATGAATGGTATGATTGTCAAGTAGCAAATAGGAATGTTATCCATGGGTATCTATATGGAATTGCTTCTTGGTAAGAAAATCATAGCTAATGGTTCCTTGTGTGCTTGCTAGAGGCTAGGAACTGGACCAACTATGATATGGAAGAGGCAATTCCATGTTTGATAAGGAATTGGAAAGGGAGAACCCATTAACCCCTACCATGCTCTTGTATTGTGATATTTATATATAGAAAATTTAGGGCATAGGAATGCAAAAAATGCAATAGATTAGATAGATGAAATGTGTATGCATAGTAGGCATAGTAAGATATAAGGCATAGTGCATGTGAACTTGCTTGTTCTTGCATGTGGTATTGCATATTGGAAAAAGTTATTAATGAATCACATTTCATTACAATATGAATGCACACTTAACAAAGATATGTAGAAAAGATTTTTGATATTCCTTGCTTACACTTGCTTGGGAAATGATGAAAGGGTTGTTTCTAGTGGTTCTTCATTTTACCAAGATAACATAAGCATCGCTGAAGATGAGGATGATGATGATATTGCATGTGACCAACAACCTTGTGAATAAAGGATGGGGCACAAATCTATGGTCAAGAAGTTGGTGGAAGGGCTGTGTAGCCTTGGTAAGAAGCCAACTGATCAGGTAACAACGGTATGTTGATGGAATCCATGTAGGTAATGTCTATTATATTGATTGTACAAGTGTTCGGAAAGGATGGGTAAGAATACTTAACCATGTTTTAATCATCATAAAAGGGTATGCATGTAAGGTTGAATGCATGAATGTGAATGCCATACCACCATGGTATGGTGAGGTATGGGTAATAGGGGCAAGGAGCCTCATACCATGTGAATGTTTAAAAATTTAGAATGCATTCATATAAAAATATATCATTCCATGTGTATGTTGGTTATGAGTTTAATAACCAAAGCAAGTGAGTACTTGTGGTCCTGTTAAGGTAATGCATGCTATATGAGATAGCCCTAGTTAGGCCATAATGTGTTTGGAACGGTGGAATGCCTGACATGATAGTATAGTATTCATGAATCAATGCAAGCTGAAATTTAGTGGATGTACATTAAAAATATTTTGTAAATCTTGTGGTTATGCAATGAGTGCATGCACATGAAAAGTTTGTGTAAGTGTTGTGAATGTGCATGCATGTGTGTGGGTGCACATGCCGTGATGCATTGTGTGAATGCATGGTTGTGATGTAGGTTTCATGGCAACTAATCAATAGATGAAATGCTTAATTAATGGTAATTCTGATATCATTTCATGAGCTTCTATGAATGCAGGAGAAATATTGCATGAAGGTAGTCATACTTGATGGGCTACTAGAGTGCTCTTTTGGAAAGATAGAGTTGCATAAAATAACTTGATTGTGTAATCATGAGTATTTAAAGTTATATTTGATTGAATAGATGATGCGACTGTATCTTGAAATTCTATGGTGATACCGATTCACATGAAGTAAATGTGTTTTGTGATATGGACATGTTAACAACTGGAAGTGTTTGGATGACTTAAGTTTTCAGATTTCAGGAAGGAATGTCTTGGGTATGGCAACGTGGGTAAGACCATATTGGAGGCTGGAATCTGCCATGTGCAAGAGCCAAACCTTATGAGAATGGTCTGATGGTTTAAGATTAAATTTATGAACAACACATATTGTCCATTTCAGATTTGAAACCCTATGATTTAAGTTTATGAGAATAATTTCATGGCTGCAAATCAAATTCTGTAGGAGACAAAATTGTAAATTCATGTTTGAATTTAATTATTAATGCCATTGAATGATTATGGAAAGCATATGTGAATTTGATTGTTAAGTGCTGCTGAATTTTTGACTGTTTGTGAATTGTGTCAATAGGACACATTGCAGGAAGACCATGTGTGATGGCTTGTAGAAGTCAGACTCCATGGGAAGGATCCCATATCTTGGAAATGGGTTTCGGGTGAAACGCCATTGGATATTTAGACAATATCTCAGCTAAACTGCATGTTGCTAGGAAATGCGGGTGAGATGGTAAAGATTATGCCGAGAGGGAATATGTGGATTATGGAACGTGAAAAGATTGGGATGTAAAACTGAGGGACTGTCAACTTAGAGAAGGGATCCCCCATTCCTCGTGAAGGAAGAGAAAATACATCTACAAAACATATGAGTATTCTGTAACCCTAGCTAAGAATATACATGTCTAGTTATTAGAGTTAATATATAGAGCATGTTTTATTATTTCATTATTATTCTAGATTTCTTGAAGTATGACTAGGGCCTACACGACTCACATCAAAAAGGGATGCATACCTTTTGGGTGCTGGGTTATGTTAGGGTTTCCAATATTGAATACACCCTAAGGGAATGGACAAATTCCTGGTGTTTCAATATTTGAGAGGGAATGTTATGAAATATGTTTACAATTTTAGAGAAATAATACTAATGAGCTTGCTTATCCATCTTATGTTGTCAACTTAAACATATGCAATTTGGTGCTGCACACTAAAGAAACAAAGTGAAAGGTTGTTGTGTGTATGAAAGGTTGTTGTGAGGGTTTTTTTGTGAAGGGTTGTTGTGTGTGTGAAGGGTTGTGATGATGTGGCTCCGTAGTAGAGCCTTGACCTGGAAATGGTCATGGTGTAGTTTCCTTCCATTGGCTTGTTGACCCAAATGGATGTGCTGGCTTGAAAATGGAGAGGGAAAACAAGGTATGGGACTGGTGTGGCACCATAAATTCTTTGTAAATCTAGTCGGTGAACTGGTTGGGAATTAACTGCTTGATGTTGTGGAGAAGCATGTGTGCTGGACAAGCATCCACCCCACAGGTGATCCAAGGCTTGTAAAGCAGAGAAGGAACCTGTGGAGTAGAGAGGAAATGTACAATACAAATAAGTATTTAATTATCATCTATTCCTTATTCTGAATAATGAAATATTTCATCTACAAGTCTTATAATAACCAAGCCGATACACTGTTGTTTATTTGTTGGAAACCTAGGTCATTACAGGAAGTAAGAAATATGAAGGCATGGTGAGGATGCATTTGGACATGTGACTATCCTAGAGATCTCAGTATGAGAAGCAATGGAGAATGGTGCTAGTGGAATTGTGTGGGTCCTAGTAGCCAAAGGTTCTGTAGGAAACAATGGGGAAGGGTTCCTTGGTTGAAAAAATCCTTAGACAAACCTTAGACATTAAGTGTCATAACCAAAACAAGAAAGGGGCAAGTCAAACAATCACATTGAGGTGAAAGAGGTTAAGGAGCATGGAACCACAGTGGTGGGGTGGCTTTGGATTGGAGAAAGAATACGACTCTTATTCTTCTCTTTCCTTTTTGACTGGTGCATTTTGGAAAACATAAAATTGTTGAATGCATGATATGGCTGAGAATTGATTGTTTTTATTTGCTTGAAATAAATTGTGAATGCATGATATGGCTAAGAATTGATTTTTTTTATTTTAATATTTATGTTATGCTTGGCCTAACATGAATTACCATGATGAATTTCACAGATGAGAAATTGAAATCAATTGGTATATGTTATTATGTCTGTTAAACAAGCAGATAGTGTTTTTAAAGATCGGTATCAGAAATGTAAAAAGATAAATGGATCAGAAGCATTAAAGAAGACTACGGGTCTATCCAAAAGGAAAGAAATATCATAAATACACTCCTTACAAAGTTTAGCTACATAATGTAATTTTGTTCTCATCGGATGAAATAAAATTACTTCTTTTTTTTATGAAAAAAAATGTAATTTTACACTCAGATTTAACTTGTAATTTTACACTGTAATTTTACAATCTAATTAACATAATGTTTTGCAACAAAAATTCAAATTTATGTAATTTCTAAAACGCTAATTCTGAAAAATGGCTTAGTGTTGGAAAATTGGTCCAAGTGGCCTTGGGAAATTTCACGCCGTACCTCATAGGAGAGTGATAAAAATTATCTAAAACTATAATGCTATAGATTGTGGAAGAGGCTATCTTACCAAGGTCACAGTTCTCAAAGAGGGTGTTTGATGAAAAAGTTAAAGGCCTGCCAAAATAGGGTTTCAGGTTGTTTTTGCAGCAGTGGTAGTAAAACTGCCCAAGTGGCCTCAGGAAAATGCTCGCCATAATTAATAGGTTAAGGTAAATTCCCTCCCCATAGTGTCAGGCTGTAGCGTGTTGATTTTTCTACCAGACCATGGTCTCAGATTGTCTTGAGAGTTTCTAAAAAGGAAGTTATGGGTCTGCCAAAACAGTTTTTTAGGCAAATTGCTCCAGTCTAAGAAAATGCAAAAATTGTCTTAAGTATACAATTACTGGTAAAAATGCCTGAGTGACCTCAGTAAAATGCCCGCCATTTCCTGTGGTTGATGTCTTAAAATATTTTGAGGTTATGGGTCTCTAGACTGTTGATTGGTGCATCCAAACATATCATTGGTTTGTCCAAAGAGTCTCTGTAGGTGAAGATATTGATCTGCCAAAAGTGCCTCCTTGCTTGATTTGCATTGCTCCAGAAAAATGCTCGTCGAGGAGAGAGAAAGAAGTTTCAAAGGATGAAATTGGTCTGGATGGAATCACCTTGTTAGCATATATCCATTGGGTGTCTCACACTTCTAATTTGATGAAAAACAAAATCTTAGGTTACCTTAGGGTTTGACAATTTTTTGTCTACGTGTTGAATTAGTAGTTTAAAAAACTAGTTTCAAATGCCCGCCATAATTCATAGGTTAAGGTAAATTCATGCCCCATATCGTCAGGATGTAGCATGTTGATTTGTCTACTTGACCATGGTCTCAGCTTGTCTTGAGATTGTTTGAAAATGAAGTTATGGGTCTTCCAAAACAATGTTTTGAGGTAGATTGCTTCAGTCTAGGAAAATGCAAAAATTGTCCAAGTATAAAATTACTGGTAAAAATTCCTGAGTGACCTCAGTAAAATGCTTTCCATTTCCTGTGGTTGATGTCTTAAATTATTTTGAGGATATGGGTCTCTAGACTGTTGATTGGTGCATCCAACCATATCATTGGTTTGTCCAAAAATTCTTTGTAGATGAAGATATTGATCTGCCAAATGTGCCTCTTAGTTTGATTTGCATTACTCCAGAAAAATGCCCGCCGAGGAGAGAGAAAGAGGTCTCAAAGGATGAAATTGGTCTGGATGGAATCACCTTGTTGGCCTCTATCCATTGGGTGTCTCACACTTCCAATTTGATGAAAATAAAAATCTCATGTTACCCTAGGGTTTGACAATTTTTTGTATAAGTGTTGAATTAGTAGTTTAAAAAGCTAGTTTCAAATGCCCTCCAGATGATGTGTATGTATCAACAAATTTAAAGGGTGATATGTATTTGTTCCTTGTTGAAGTGGTTATCCAGCCATGCTTTCATTTTTCCTTATGATGGTCACATGTGCAAGAAATTAACCTGCCAAAGTGAGAAAAAACTTGTTTTGCATATTAAGAACAAGTGAAATTAGGCTAGATGTTAAAATCACAAGGTTATTGGGCTATTTGGAAATGCCCGCCGTGAACTATCCTTGTGGGGATAAATTTATTAGTTGACATGAAATTGTTCCTTGTTGAAGTAGCTATACAGTGATGGTTTCAGTTTACTTCCTGATAGTCACATGTGCAGGAAATCAACCTTCCAAAGTAGGAAAAATATTGTTTTGCATATTAAGAACAAAATAAACAAAAGAGGTCCAAATTCTGAAAAATGGCTAAGTGTTGGAAAATTGGTCCAAGTGGCCTTGGGAAATTTCCCGCCGTACCTCATAAGAGAATGATAAAAATGATCTAAAACTATAATGCTATATCTTGTTGAAGAGGTTATCTTACCATGGTCTCAGTTCTCAAAGAGGGTCTTTGATGACAAAGTTAAAGGCCTACCAAAACAGGGTTTCAGGATTTTTTTGCACCAGTGGTAGTAAAATTGCCCACCATAATTCATAGGTTAAGGTAAATGCCCGCCCCATAGTTCAGGTTGTAGCTTGTTGATTTGTCTACTTGACCATGGTCTCCGATTGTCTTGAGAGTTTCTAAAAAGGAAGTTATGGGTCTGCAAAAACAGTGTTTCAGGAAGATTGCTCCAGTCTAGGAAAATGCAAAAATTGTCTAAGTATAAAATTACTGGTAAAAATTCCTAAGTGACCTCAGTAAAATGCTCGCCATTTCCTATGGTTGATGTCTTAAAATACTTTTTGGGTATGGGTCTCTAAACTGTTTATTTGTGCATCCAACTATATCATTGGTTTGTCCAAAGAGTCTCTGTAGGTGAATATATTGATATGCCAATAGTGACTCCAGGCTTGATTTGCACCGCTCCAGAAAAATGTCCTCCAAGGAGAGAGAAAGAAGTTTCAAAGGATGAAATTGGTCTGGATGAAATCACCTTGTTGGCCTCTATACACTGGGTGTCTCACACTTCCAATTTGATGAAAATAAAAATCTCCTCATGTTACCCTAGGGTTTGACAATTTTTTGCCTAAGTGTTGAATTAGCAGTTTAAAAAGCTAGTTTCAAATGCCCGCCAGATGATGTTTGTGTATCAAACAATTTAAAGGGTGACATATATATGTTCCTTATTGAAGTGGTTATCCATCCATCCTTTCAATTTTCCTTATGATGGTTGCATGTGAAAGAAATTAACCTGCCAAAGTGTGAAAAACCGTGTTTTGCATTTTAAGAGCAAGTGAAATTAGGCTAGGTGTTAAAATCACAAGGTTAAGGGGCTATTTGGAAATGCCCGCCAGGAGCTGTCCTTCTGGGGATAAATTCATCAATTGACATGAACTTGTTCCTTGTTGAAGTAGTTATCCAGTGATGGTTTTAGTTTACTTCCTGATAGTCACATGTGCAAGAAATTCTCTGGTAAAGGAGATATTTTCCTGCCAAAAAAACCATTCTGCTTGTTTTGCACCCTAAAAAAAACATGCTCGCCATAGGAAAAATTGATGAATTGTTGAAAAAAAGGGCTTAAGTAACCAACGGCTCATTACATTTGATAAACAAATCATTTCTAGAAATTAAAACATCATTTCCAAAATTTAGAGAGTCAACCAATCATTTTATTTAATCACTGTTAAATTCAGAATTCATATGAATTTTCTAGCCTGCACGACATACCTTCAACCCAATGAAATTTTCAAGAGAAATTTTTGCTTCGATGAATTTTCAAGAATTGTCTTTGTTGTGAGTCATCTTGATGGCCAAAGGTAAGGATGGATACAATGGCATGTTTTCGTTCTTTCATCACCATGCCAAATATCACCACCAAAAACAATAATTTTTGAAAAACTTTCCCAATATTATTTCTTCCATGATTTTTTTTTAAAATGATTATCGGTTTAATTTCTTCCCTAGATTATTTTTCAGTTCCCCGCCAAATGGGTGATCGAAACATTCCCAATATTATTTCTTCCATGATTTTTTTTTTAAATCGTTATCGGTTTAATTTATTCCCTGGATTATTTTTCGGTTCGCCACCAAATGGGTGATCGGGTATGAATGAGGATAATTTTCTCAGTTTTTACTAGTCAGATCATGCTCAGGAATGTATACTCCACCACTCCTATCACATAAATGCGCCACTGTTTTCTTAAACAATTAGAAATTAAAAACTATTTTACTTCCAGGTTTCACTCGTGGATTAGACTGGTTATTGAATGCGATTTACAGATTCAAGAATCTTACACCCACCTTCATAGCTTCGTAACTCATGTTGAACCTGCGTTAACTCTTCTATTTGCCGGAAAATGTCCCGATTTACCAGGAAATGGTGCCCATTAAAACTTTTATGTCCAAATACTTCTGAGATTAGTTGAATCACTCACCGTCTTCACAATAAATAATATTATTTCCTCAACCACGTGGAGAATTTTAACCAATAAATAAAAGGATCTTTCTACAAAGAAAGAATATTTTGGCATTTTTACTAATGAAATAGGATACGTGCTAGTGTTGGGTAGAATGTTATGGAGGTTCACTTGGAAGGCCCTAAAAAATGATGTGTTAAGGCATGTAATGGAGTTCATTGCATGCCAACAGAACAAAGTGGATCACACTCATCATGTTGGCCTCCTTCAACCCCTTCCAATTCTAGAACAAAAGTGGGAAAGTGTCTCCATGGATTTCATCATCGGGATGCCTAAAGCCCAAGGTAAGGATAGAATTTTTGTAGTGGTTGATAGATTGAAAAATTTTTCTCACTTTTTTTCTATTACATCAACCATTACAGCCAACAAAGTTGCTACACTTTTCTTTAAAGAAGTGTTCAAATTGCATGGTCTTTCCAAGACTATATAAGTGACCAAGATAGAAAATTCACCAGTGTTTTCTGGCATACTTTGTTCTAGCTGGTTGGATCTAGTTTGAACTTTAGCACAATATATCATCCTCACAATAATGGACAAACTTAGAGGGTGAACCAATGGCTCGAAGGTTACCTCATAAATTATGTCACAGGGCAGCAAAAAGCATGGGTCACATGGCTACACTTGTGAGAATTCTCCTATAACACTACCTTCCACCTCTCCATTGGGATGACACCATTAAAATCCTTGTATGGGTATGAAGCCCCCACATTTGAAGATATGATATTTAGGGATTGTAGAGCCCAAAAATCAAAGTATTGGCTCCAAGAAATCCAAGACATACTCTGGGCACTCAAGGAAAACTTGCAGGTTGCACATAACCAAGAGAAAGTGAATGCAGATAAGCACAGAACATAATGAAACTTCCAATAAGGGTATTTAGTATATCTAAGGTTGCAGCCATAGGAAATAGTCTCTGAATTCAAAGGGGGCTGAAAATTTGCAGCCAAGGTTCTATGGTCCATACAAAATCATAAGTAAAATCGGTGAAGTTTCCTATGAACTAGAATTGCCTTAGAAAGACAGATACATAATGTTTTCCATGTGTCCTTCCTAAATAAAGCACTAGGATAGCAAGTGACAGTGTCAAGAGAGTTTCCTCCTTGATGATGAAGGACATTTGGTCCTAGATCCAGAAGAAAAATTTGTAGGTCAGAGAGAGGAAGTTGAGGAGCAGAACTATCAAAGAATATCTAGTGCAGTTGAAGATGCAACTTGGGAAGGTGAACAGATTTTGCAGCATCCAAGATTGCACCTTCTTGAGGACAAGCAATCTTGGGAGGGGAGAAATTTAATCTTCCTTCCTTAGTGGTTACTTGGTCAAGTCTTGGACCCCTTTAGTCCCTAAGGGTCTAGGAGAAAATAAAAGTTAGAAATTAATAACTGTTCCCTGCGAGCAACCATTAAAGCCTATTGCACCTTCTATGAGCATCCAGATTCTCATTATTCATATATGTTGGATATCCAGTTAATACACTCCTTCTTCTTCTCTTCTTAGAAGCATTCTACTCTTAGCATTGTAAGAATTTCAAGATTAGAGACTCTCTGTGAAGAATGGGATCAAAATACCTCAAATTGATACTTAGTATCCTCCATTATTGTTTTATGATATAATTTAATTCATGTATGTTTCATATTGATCATCATAATAATAATGCGAGAGCCTTAGAGGATTTTTGTGCTCATATTTATCAAGAATAGCTCTTTAGGCCTTATTAATTTACTAGTTTTGCAGTATTATTAATTAAAATTCATATGGTTTCCAATTTCCCATTATGTCAGTCATATGGGGTTCTTAATAAATTTATGAATCCCATACAAGTCTCATACTAATGATTAGTATCCCTCTCTTCCTATTTGGGAGAGTCTGAAAGTTGGCTAGTTGAGTAGTCCTACATAGCGCTCTTCCTCCTTTTGCCTCCAAACACTGTCAAATCCTCCAAAAACCTATGTAACTCATGTCCAATAGTATATTATGGGTAAAATACTTGCTATACACCATTTGGTTTCTTTCAAGTGTAAGTGTAAGAGTCTAGTATGCATCTGTTAGTGTACCTAGGAAGCCTTGGAGTAGACTTCAACGATAGTTGTTGTTGAAACATAAATGGTCCTGGTAACTTGTGCATAGGAATATGAATATGGTATTGATTATATTATCCATGCTTCTTCACACTCACTAACATATTTTTCATATCCAAAAGAGTTCAAAACTCAAGCCTTGATGGGTTTATCTGTATCCAAGTTTGGTTTTTCTCCTACTAGTTTTGATGACTAGTTTTAGTGTTGGTTAATTCATGTTTTAAATTTTTATATAGTGATAATATCCTTGGAATTAATTTCTTAGGATATTACATACCTATACAATACCTAGCTAGCTTGGCCCCCACAATACCTACACACCCAACATAAGGAAGTATCCCCTTCACTGCTCCACAGTTCCTCATGACATACCTTCCGTTCTAGTGCTCTTTAGGGTGTGCATAGAAAGGAAACCAAAGCCCTATCATATTTGATGATGTTAGTCTCTTCAATAGGTTTATCAATCCAATTATAAATCCTCTTCTACTCGTCAAAACAAGGGACACATATAACCCAAATTATGGAAAATCTCCCACACATAGCAAGGCACAATTGTTGGGCATAGAAAATGAAAATTTGAGAGGGGGAAATTACCACAGGGAACAAAAAATGATTTATCCAACAGGTATATGGAATTCAGAGGGAAAAAATGGCCTCTATGGACCCCAAAATCAGAATTCCATTCCTCCCAAGCATTCTGCAACACCAAAAATGTATTTCCCAGCTACAAAATGAGGGAAACTCAGAAATTTCATGGAGGAAAACACCCAGCAAGACAAAACTGCATGAGGGAGCCAAACTGATGAATGGATGATGGATCGAGAAGCAAATTTGTGGGTATTTTCTTTCCCAGGAAGGAAAACATTGTTTCCAAAATGATGGCTTGCCCATACATGAAATTGGACAGCCATATGTTCCATTTCCCAAAACAATAACTATCTCAACCACCTCTTGGAAGAATTAAATGATTAGGTGTACAAGTCAATAAGGGTAGTTAATGGTTCATGGGTTCTCTCATTGACACTTGGATTGAAACTATTGGCTTCAAGGGTTTGAATATTTCCCTCCCTATTCCTTGTAAAAATCATACCCCATACTCTTGTTGCATTGTATAGCTAGTTGTGGGTATTTTTTATTAAAATACATTTACATCATATTTACAATTTCCATCGTGCCATGCTAGCACGCGAGCCACACGCATTTATTTTTAATTTTCGATACATAAACAATAAATAAATGGTGGAGCCTTGGCCTTGAGATCCTCACCACAATTTTATAACAATATTACATCATTTACATGTTTAATGTGACATGGTCAAAATCGGGGTGTTACTCTCTCTCTCTCTCTCGTCATTTGTTTCTCTCCCCTTCTACTAACCACCTCCCCATATCTCTCTCTCTAGATATTGGTCATCTTCTGCATATTTTCCTTCAATAGTTCACACTCTTTCATACCCCCCTATCACCTTCCCCTATCTCTTTTTCTACCCCCCCACTCTCTCTCCCTCTCTCTCCACCTCTCTCTCTAAGCCTTCTACCACTTCCACTATCTACCTCTCTCTCTAAGCCTTATATATCTCCCTTTACCTCGATATTTCTCTCTTTCTTCCTATCTTTGGGGATCCAAAATTTCATAACTTAGATATTGGTCAGATTATACATCTTTTTCCCTCGAGACTTCACTCTTTAACATCTAATATACTCTCTCTCTTTCTCTCTCACGTCATCTTTCTCTCTCACCCCTTCCACTAACAACCTCCCTGTTCCTCTCTATGTCTCCATATATATCTCTTCCCCCACCTCATTCACCCTCTCTTGGTCTCTAAACCCCTAACTTCCAATATCCCTCACTCTCTAAACACCCCACCACTAACCATCGACACTCCCCCTGTCATCTCTCTCTATCTCTATCTAAACCTCTAAATCCCAATATCTCTCTCTCAACCCCCAATATCCCTCTCTCTCTCTAAACCCGTAACCCGCAATCTCTCTCTCTCTCTCTCCCCCTAAACCACTAACCCAAAATATTTATCTGTCTCTCTCTCTCTCTCTCTCTCCCACCTACCACTAACCACCTTCCCATCCAATATCCCTCTCTCTCTCTTCCTCCTCTCTTTAGGGAATCCAAAACTTCATAGTAGATATTGGTTAGCTTCTGCATCTTTTCCTTCAAGACTTTGCAATCTTTAACGTTTTTTGCTCTCTCTCTCTCTCTCTCTTCCTTTGGGGCATCCAAAACCTCATAGTATATATTAGACACATTTTACATATGTTCGTTCAATACTTCACACTGTTTCACATTTGCTACTCTCTCTCTCTCTCTCTCTACCTTCGAGGCATCCAAAACTTCATAGTATATATTAGTCATCTTTTACATCGTTTCCTTCAAGAATTCAAACTCTTTCACATTTTCTACTCTCTCTCTCTCACGTCATTTTTCTATCTCCCCTTACACTAACTAGCTCCCCATCCCTCTCTCTCTAGATATTGGTTCTCTTCTGCATCTTTTCCTCCAATACTTAACACTCTTTCATGTTTTCTACTCTCTCTCTCTCTCTCTCTCTCTCCATCTTCCCCCATTTCCACATCTAAACTATAAACCTTCTCTCCTCCACTACCCCCTATCCAAATATACCTCTCTCCCTCTCTAACTATCTCTACCACTTCCACTCTTTCCATATCACTCTCCACCTTTCTCTCTCATCCTCTCTTCCCCTCCCTCTTTATCGTTCCCTTGATCCCTCTATCTCATTCTCCATCTTCCCTTATTACCTTTCCCCTACCTCTCTTTTTACTCCCCCACTATCTCTAGCTCTCTCTCTCCACCTCTCTCTCTAAGATTTCTATATTTCCCTTTACCTCTACCCTCCCCCACCTCTCTCTCTCACTCTCTCTCTCCCACTTAATCTCTTCCACTATATATCCCATCCTATTTGCTTATTTCTACCCCCCTCTCTCTCTCCACCCTCTTTCCCTCACTCTCTCCCTCTCATTGTCCACCTCTCTCTCTCCTCCTCTCTCTCTCCTTTCCTTCTTCCTGTATTTGGGGAATCCAAAATTTCATAACTGAGATATTGGTTAGCTTCTACATATTTTCCCTCAATACTTCACTCTTTCACATCTAAGCTACTCTCTATCTCAAGTCATTTGTCTCTCTCCCCTTCCACTAGAAACCTCCCCATCCATCTTCCACCCCCTCATTCACCCTCTCGTGGTCTCTAAACCCCTAAATTACAATCTCCCTCACTCTCTAAACCCCCCACCACTAACCATCAACACTCTCCCAATGATATCTCTCTATAAATACCTAACCCCCAATCTCTCTCTCTCTCTCTCTCTATAAACCCTAACCCCCAATCTCACTCTCTCTCTATCTAAACCACTAATGCACAATATTTATCTCTCTCTCTCTCTCTCCCACCTACCACTAACCACCTCCCCATCCAATCTTCATCTCTCTCTCTCTCTCTTTCTTCCTGTCTTCAAGGCATCCAAAAATTCATAGTAGATATTGATCAACTTCTTCATATTTTCCTTCAAGACTTCAATCTCTCTCTCTCTCTCTCTCTCTCTCTTGGGGCATCCAAAAATTCAAATATATATTAGTCATATTTTACATATTTTCCTTCAATACTTGACACTCTTTCACATTTGCTACTCTCTCTCTCTCTCTCTCTCTCCTATCTTCGTGGAATCCAAAAATTGATAGTATATATTATTCAAATTTTACATCTTCTCCTTCAAGACTTCACACTCTTTCACATTTGCTACTCTCTCTCTCTCTCTCATGCCATTTGTATCTCTCCCCTTCCACTAACCACCTCCCCATCCCTCTCTCTCTCTATATATTGGTCATCTTCTTGATATTTTTCTTCAAGACTTCATGCTCATTCATGTTTTCTACTCTCTCTCTCTCTCTCCATCTTCCCCCATTTCCACCTATAAACTCTAAACATTCTCTCTCCCATTGTTCCCCCTATCCAACTCTACCCCTATCCCTCTTTTCCTATCTCTACCACTTCCACTCTCTCCATATCACTCTTTGCCTCTCTCTCTCTCCTTCTCTCTTCCTCTCCCTCTCTGTCATGCCCTTGATCCCTCTATATCATTCTCCATATTCCCCTATCACATTACCCCTATCTCTCTTTATACCCCCCACTCTCTCCCTCCCCCTGTCTCACTCCCTTCCATTCTCCACCTCTATCTCTCTAAGACTTTTATATCTTCCACTCTCCACCTCTCTCTCTAATCCTTTTATCTCTCCATTTACCTCCATATCTCTCTCTTTTTTCCTGTCTTTGGGGCATCCAAAATTTCATAACTTAGATATTACCCACCTTCTACATATTTTCCCTCAAGAATTCACTCTTTTACATCTGAGCTACTCTCTCTCTCTCTCTCTTGTCATCTATCTCTCTCCCCTTCCACTAACCACCTTCCCATACCTATCTCTCTCCATATATTCCTCTTTAACCCCCTCATTCACCCTCTCCTGGTCACTAAACCTGTAACTTCCAATTTCCCTCACTCTTTAAACCCCCCATCACTAACCATCGACATTCCCCCCATTATCTCTCTCTAAACCCCTAACTCCCAATCTCTCTCTCTTTCAACCCCCAATCTCTCTCTCTCTCTCTCTCTCTCTCTCTCTAAACCACTAACCCATAATATTTATCTCTCTCTCTCTCTCTCCCACCTACCACTAACCATCTCACTATCCAATCTCCATATATCTGTAACATCCCGAAAATACCAATTTTTTATTTTATTTTTTATAATAGCAATAATTATCAGAATTATTTAATGCGGAACATATAAACTAAATCGAAATCATAACTAAGATAAATTAATGATGATGACACGTCATCATCCTCATATAATATAGTTGTAATTTCTACTTCAGGTATAAACGGATGTTAATCCTCTTTAACGGAAGATCTTTGTACGCTTACGCAAACAAGTACAGTTTACAAATTTGTTTAAGTTCTTGGTTAATATTACATGTTGATACAGTATGTACTGCTTTAATATTCTTGATGGATTGCTGACAGTTTGTTTTTTTTTTAATAAAGGGGTCTTATGAGGTACCCTGGAGCTTACTTAGCTGCAAAAGCTAAGGCATTTGAAAATGTTTCTATGTGCAGACCGCAGGTAAGAGATCTACAAGACAACATAGTATTTAGAGTATTTGTGTTTTTCAATTCATCGTCAATGTAAAATGCTAAGTACTTCCCTGCGACACTAGTGATTGGAGGTATGGATACTTGGTTCTAAATCTAGTTTGGAAGCTGGCTTTCAAAACTCTTCAGTGCTATGAAAACACGTCATCAGTTGATTGTTATAATGCTATTTAATAATATCGTAAGACTCTTATCCTTATCGTGAACATCTTTGAATTTATCATTAAGCTAAGCATCCACAGAACTTGGATTATTCTAATTCCTGAATTCATTATTTGATTATCAACATTATGATAATGTATATGAATAGCCTAGTGACTAGTGTTATGAACTCTGCATTATAATGTATAACGTCATCACTTAAAAAAAATGCCCTTGACATCATGTTTAACCATATACTTTTATGTTTAGTTCTATTCTATAGTTACTATGCATTCATATAATATAATGACATGTAGTTCAAATATTACGATGCCTAACTTTGAACTATATGAACTTATGTACATAAATTTCAATGATATGATTGTCAATTTGCAATGATATGTTTAAAATATGCAATAATATGATTATAATATGCAAACCATGGAATATGATGTCATTCTATTTATTTTTATACTTAAGCAATAACTTGAAATCGATTATGTGGTGTCTCCATCCTTACAATAAAATGAGACTATAGCAACAATGGAACTATACTATATGACCTATCTCTTGTCCTAAGTATTGACAGCGTATGTTAATGTATTCAAATAAAATCGTAAAGGATTTATGAGTTGATGGATAATAAATGTATTGTTGACATGTTGTCAGTGTCTCGATCGGTATTAAATGTTCTAACCCAACTCCCTAGTGGAATGCATGGCTATCAATCCACATAATCCATCCACATGAACATTGGTTGATGATGCAACTAGGAATCCTAGCTAGTATGGTTGCCATGACGCTTCTCCTCCGAGCCGTTCCTGGTAATGTCCTCTTGGCAGGCATTGCTAGCACTGTTGTGGTTGATGTAATTAATGGGATATCAATGAAACACTGCTCGGATTTCAATGTAGCATTGTTGGCACCTCCATGCTCGCTGATCTCATCAAATCTCGATCGTTCATTTTACAACCCTAAACCTCATTGTATGTAACGTTTTGCAAACTCTCCGGTCTTCATTGTTACGCTAGGGTATGGCCGACAGGTTGCCCAAAAGGTAGGGTTTAGTGAGAGTAATTCTTAGGGGTTTCGATCCTATAACCTGTGAGAGGTAGTGTTCTAAATAGTCATAGGCATTGAACCTTCTGCATTTGATCTACGATATCCAAATAGTGATAGGGTTTCCTTTTTCTAGTGAAGCAGAAGTGTTTCAGATAGGGTTCGAATCTCCTATGGTTGATAATGATCTGCTGCGATAACTTTAGGGTTGTTGTAGAATACCAAATTGCTTCATCGTTTTGATAGTGTAATGGATCGATTCTTCAACATGCCAAAATCAAAGGTAATAATCGAAAACTGTACAAATGTTATAATAATTGATTCGATTGTTGCAAATTCTTGTTTTGACCTTGCAATCCATGTTTGGCAGGTACCCGTTCAAAAAGAGGTTGATGGTTGAAGAAAAAGAAACTGGAAATACTACGGTTTTCCTGGTAAGCTCCGGTGGTTCACAAGAAACCTCGTAGGTGCCTAGGTTGGTGTTTTGCTGTAAACCGAGAGTTGGAAACATTTCAGTGATGGCCGACTGCGAATTTTTTAGTTTGACTTGCTTGATGTTGAAATGTGAGAGGTTTATCCTCCGTTCAATTAATGCTTGGATCAGTAGGTTTTTCTATAGCACTGTAATCGACTTCGAGTTGGTCTAAACACTTTTGGTTTTTTGAGGGAAAGGACCCAATGTGTTTTTGGGAGACTTAAAATGGATAAATAAAAGAGTCTTTGTCATGTTTTCACTATGCTATTGAGTAGTCTTTAATGGAGTCGTGTTCTTGTTTTACTTGCTTCTGAGTTAGGTTAAGCTGTAGGCAGTGATAATGTTTTAGATTAAGTTTTCGTGTTGCCGAGGCTTCAAGCCTGCGTTGTAAACTATTTATTTTGTGTAATGGCACTTCGCCATGATACAACGAGCAAACTTCCTTTTGATTTAAAAGTCATATGACTTGGAAATAAAACATGGTTTTGGTTATTGCAAACGCTGTGCTGATTTGTGTATTCGAAACTGTTATTTACTATAATACAATAGTTTGATACTTATGCATTTGTAACCTAAGTTTGAAGATTGGGAGTTTGTGATTCAAGCTTGTAACTAGTAGAGATGTGTTCTATTTTGGTAATGTTTCCTTCTATGTTGAAAATGTGTCTTTGACAGGGTTATTAGAACCCTAGCCACGACTTCATTCTGAAATTGAAGTTTGTGTTTCGACAATGTGAATTCTATAGAAACAGTTACTATAGTTGAAAAGTTTTTGAAATAAAAGTTGAGAGTCGATAAGTAGGGTTTTGAGATGAACTTAGAAACGAATCTCATTGTATAAGGGATCTATCTAGGTTTTGAGAAAGAAATGTTTAAGATTCGCCATGAAAGGCTTGAGCAGAACAATGAAGGACTATGTATTTAATTCTAGGTTTTGAAAATAAAATAGGGTTTGATACTATTTTGAGATATTCAAAATTGGAAACAAAAATATAAGCAATGTAAAATAAGATATGAATATTTGTATTATATTGATACAAAACTAATTATTGAAAATACAGTTGTATTGAAAACAATCTATGAAAAATATGAGAAAAGGGAAGAGTGTTTGCTCATAACAAAAATTGTATGGAAATAAATTTGCAACTACTATATTTCGTGAAATTTGAAATGCTGGAAAATCATTAAATGTATAGTATGGAAATGTATAATATTTCTATCTGAGATAAAAGTTGAAATGAAAACTATAAATCTGTGAAGAAGTAAAGTATGTATAATGCCAAGAAATCTATACAGTGACTAGTTTTTGCAGCTGTTAAATCTTGAAAATGCTATTACTTGAAAATCATAAAATGTTTAATTTGATCGTATTTGCTTGCTATTTTAAATGATTAGAGATAAGAGAAAAATATATGACTGTGCAGAAGTTAGACTATATTTATGTTTTATGAAATAACAAAAGAATTCTATAACACTGTCGATACTATACAGTAAATTTTTACTATGTTTAGATATAGGACAGAATTGTAATCATAGCACTTATTGTAATTATTTGTCTAATCAATGGCAGTCTGCCTATCTCTCATCTATCATTTAATTGCTTCTCTATACTAGAGTACGATGCAAATAACAACATGTAGAAAAATATAGAGATGATTATCTAATCAGATTTTTAACAAAGCTTTATCATTCAGACTTAAACAAATATCATAAATAATTACATTTACAAAACAGAGTTTGATGATTTCACTAAACAAAATTATTAAACTGTAAACAAAATAGGAAACAACAAAACCTGGTTAATCTGTAGGGAAACAAATAGCCCAAGGAGCCTATTCCACCCAACCAATTCCTGAAGACAGCCAAGTACTTGCCTTAGGACCCCCGAGCCTGTTCACTGAACCACCAGGAGGAAGAAACTTATAAGCTTAGGCTCTCCATTTGCAGTATCAATAGTTATCCAGTCTTAAAGAATTAGCAGTCAAAAGGGACCTGCACCAACACCTCCGGTTCTCCTTCTCAGAATAATTTGCAGACTTACAGTTGCACTCTCACATAGCCTCCCTATTCGAATCTCTCAGTGATCATCTGATGTACATGAGGAATATTTCTGCAGAAATATTGTGTAAGAGCTGCCTGCTCAATTCGAATTTGCCTTATGTAGGATACCTAGGCATTTCAGTTGTTAACTCGTCATTAAATGAGATGCCTGCTCACTCCCTCCACCTGGGGGATAATGCCACAATTGTAGGGGTAGTTGTCCCATAACCAACAACTAGTGGTGAAGTGTAATTGCTACCATCTATCCCATGCCTTCTAACAGCTTCCATTCCTCCTAGTGGGTCAGTGAACACTCATTTAACAGTTTCCTTGGGTGTTTGTCTCCTACTTTTATTTATTAAATAATAATAATTCAGTAATTACATTCATCCTTGACCAAACTTGGTCATAATTACAAAAAAGTCATTAAAATTTAACATAAAGTATTTTTCGAATAAAATAATCATTTCAGAATTTGGGTAGGTGACATACACCCCCTCTTAAATATCAACATCATCCTCGATGTTGGTCAATCACTCTCTGAGTGTTCCTGAAACAGAGTTGGGTATGATTCCTGCATACTACTCTCTAACTCCTAGGTTGCCTCTTCCGGGCTAACGTGCTTCCAATGCACCTTCACTTTCCCAATGGTGCGATTTTGGAGCAGAGTTTCCCTCCTTTAGAGTATACAGTCCGGTTCCACCTGAAAATCGCCGTCTTGTCCCACCTATACATCATTCCAGTTTACAACATGAGTAGCTTGTGTACATACTTCTTTAAAAATGATATATGAAAAACATTATGTATTTTTAAATTTGGTGGCAAAGCCAGTTGGTATGCCACTGGTCCAACCCTGGACAATATTTCGAAAGGACCACAATACCTGGGTGCCAACTTGGCACAGCTTCCCAATTTCAATGAACTTTTTTTCGGTCTTACCTTGAAGAACACATGTTCACCAACCTGGAACTCTTTATGAGTCCTTTTTAAATCTGCTTGACTCTTTTGTCTATCTTGGGCAGCTTTTAAATTTCCTTGTACCTGTTTCAAAATTAGTTCTAACTCCTGCAACAATTCAGGTCCTAAAAAAACTCTATTTACTGGGTCATTCCAAGAA
The DNA here is from genome assembly GCA_027924585.1 of Larix kaempferi. Classification (NCBI taxonomy): domain Eukaryota; kingdom Viridiplantae; phylum Streptophyta; class Pinopsida; order Pinales; family Pinaceae; genus Larix; species Larix kaempferi. The sequence continues at coordinate 1,248,577 of BSBM01000597.1, read as the reverse complement.
ACAAGTGTATCACATTTCCTACCATAAAGAATTTCAAATGGGCTAAGTCTGGATGATGCATGATAATGGTTATTATATGCAAATTCTTCTAAATGCAAGTAGTATTCCCACTTACCAGGCTGATCCTTAACATACATTCTCAGTAAGTCTTCTAAAACTTGATTCACCCTTTCTGTCTGTCCATCCGTTTGTGGATGAAATGTTGTGTTGAAATTTAAGGTTGTATTCAACCCTTTAAACAAAGATCTCCAAAAGTTTCCAATAAATTTAGAGTCACTATATGAAATTATAACTTTCGGTATACCATGTAGTCAAAAAATCTATTTCATGAAGATTTCTGCAATGTTTGGAGCCTTATGAGTAGTCTTCACAGGTATAAGTGTGCTACTTTGCTCAGTTTGTCTACTACCACCATGATAGAGTAATTTTGTTTCTGATTTTTGGGTAGTCCAGTAATAAAGTCTATGCTTATCACTTCCCATTTCCAACTCGGTATAGGTAATGGTTGCAACAATTTGGCGGAATGTTGGTGTTCAACTTTCACTTTTTGACAATCCAAACATTTGGCTATGTACTCTGCTACTTCATCTTTCATTTTGGGGCAATAGTATTCTTTCCTTAGCATAGTAATGGTCTTCTGATAACCTGGATGGCCAGAGTAATGGCTTTTGTGTATCTCATTTAAAATTAGAATTTTTACCTCTGGTATGTTGGGTACATACAATCTGTTTTTGTATAGCAATAATCCATTTTCCATCATTATGAAATCTACCATAGAATTTTCAAAACTGTTATTTGCTGTCTTTTCCTTTAATTTGTTAGGATATTCCTATACTCCATCCTAGTCCTACTAGCTTTCTAGTCATTTTCATTTTCAGTCATGCATGCAAAATTAGGGTTTGCATGCAATTCTAAGTCTTGTCAGGGTCAACCGAGATTCCTTCTTTAGAAATTATGTGTCCTAAATACTGAATTTTGTCCTTGTGGAAGTCACACTTACTAAACTTAGTGTATAGTTGATGATCTCTCAGAACTTGTAAAATAATCCGTAGATGTTCATCATGCTCTTCTTTGATTTTAGAATACACTAAAATGTCATCTATAAACACAACATCAAACTTATCTAAGTATTTGTGCAGAATATTGTTCATTAAACACATAAATACAGCTGGGGCATTAGTCAAGCCAAATGGCATGACTACGAACTCGTAATGTCCATATCGATTTCTGAAAGCTGTCTTGAAAATATCTTCATCCTTAACCCGCACTTGATGATATCCTAACCTTAGATCAATCTTTGAAAATATCATTGCTCCACGCAGCTGATCAAATAGAGCGTCTATGCGGGGAAACGAATATCGATTCTTGATTGTCATCTTATTAAGCTGGTGATAATCTATGCACAATCTTAGGGTTCCATCTCTTTTCTTAACAAATATAACAGGTGCTCCCCAAGGAGACACGCTGGGTCTTATATAATTCTTATCAATTAGTTCTTTCAACTGTGATTTCAATTTGTTTAATTCCAGTATATTCATCCTATATGGAGCTTTAGAGTTTGGTACTGCTACTGGTATTAACTCGATGGTAAAATCTAAATCTCTTTTAGGAGGTAATCCTGGAATCTCCTTAGGAAAAACATCCTTGAAATCTTTTAGGACAGGTATGTCTTCTAATTTCAGTTTGTCCTTTTTACAAATAAACTCATCATTTACTACATTTACTGCAAACAATTGACATCCTTTCCTAATTGCCCTTTTAACTTGCATGGCTGAAATCTGTCTAAGGGTTAACTTTCTTGGAATACCTTTTATTTCTACAGTTTTTCCCTCATCATTTAAACACGTAAATTTTTTTTCATAACAGTTCAGAATGACATGATGGGCTTCTAACCAATCCATTCTGATTATAATATCATAGGATCCTAAAGGAAAAATATTCAACTTGATTTGTTTCTTTAACTGATTCATGGATAAATCACAACTGTCAATAAATTTGACACTTTCCTCTTTGTTCCAGTTGCCAGTCTAACTAACCAAGATTTACTGAACTTTTCTGATTTTAAGTTAAGACTTTCCACAATATCTGGTGATATATAACTTAAGCTAGCACCTGGGTCAATTAAAACAGTAACAGGATGATTTTTTAGTATACCTTCAATCTCGACCATAGAGATTTGATGATTTGCTTGCCTGTTGTTGAGTGCTGCATTGATTCTGGGCATCTCCCTCGCCACGTCTCCAATAGTAGGTTCAGTCTGAATAGAGTGAATGTTGTTAGCTGTCCGCTTCCTCTTGGGACATTCTGATGCATAGTGAGGACCTTGACACTCGAAACATTTGATAGGTTCCTTTTGTTCATTGGTCTTGGTATTATTGGGAGCATTCCTGGGTGCTGTAGAATTCTGCTGTTGACTGTTTCTGAAATTATTTCCTTGAAAATTCTGATTCTGAAATTTTTTCTTTTGGAAACCGAAATTCCCACAGAACCTGAAATTTTTCTTTTTTCAGCTCAAAATTGCTAGGCTTATGAATTTTCCTGTTCAACATTCCTTCTCTTTTCCGATTAGTGTCATAAAAGAAAAATGCCTTTCTCATAGCCTCTTCCAAGGTTTTTGGACTGTCATACTCCATTTTGTCCTTAATATTGAAAGGTAGACAACTCAAGTATCTTTGAATCTTCGATTTTTCTTCCACGAGATATGGCACATATCTCAACAAGTTCAGAAATTCACTGTTCATTTCCTTCATGTTCATACTTCCTAGCTTTAAATCGTAGAATTCTTTGGATTTTTCTTCATAGTACTGTTCAGATAAAAATTTCTTCTTGAAGTATCGTTTAAAAGTACTCCAATTTACATCCTTATCCTTGATACCCTTTACTCTTTTGATGTCCTTCCACCAAATATTCGCTTTTCCGGTCAAGTTATATATAGCCATTTTTGCTTTCAAGGATTCTGAATAGTTATAAATCTGAAAATATTTCTTCATGCTGGACAACCATGCTTCAGCTGTCTCGCCCTTCTCAGTTTCTCCATTGAAAGTTGGAGGTCTAATCTTTTTGAACTCCCCAGAAATCTGTTCATACTCTTTATGGATTTTCTTTCTGGGTTTGTAATCTCCTTTACCACTATCACTTGAATAATTACATTTCTTTTTACGTACTTCAATAGCATCTCCTGATGATGTTGAACTGCTGTTCACATCATCGGTTTTCATTTTCTTACTTTTGCTACCATGAGGCAGATCCTCAACCTTGGAGATATCTTCATTATCTCTCTCCTGCTCATCAATTGGGCACTGTTCAAACAACACTTGGTTTAACTCTTCTTATGCCTTCAGAATTCTTTCATTGTCTTGTTTCACAGATCTAATTTCTGCCTTTAATTTCTGAAACGCACGTAACAATTCTGACGAATTGTCATTCAATTCACCATGGCCTTCTTCTGCATAGTGCTGTCCTGAGCTATGGATGTTTGGTTGAAATTTGTCTTCTACATGTTCAGCTGAGTTCTCCATACCTGTAACTTAAAATAATTTATGTATAACACAATAGTTTAAATTTTAATTAGTAAGATTTTCTACTGTAATTTTTTTTTCTATTGTGTGTTCTTGGAACATGAGCTCTGATACCACATCTAACATCCCGAAAATACCAAAATATTTTTTTTTATATAATAGCAATAGATATCATAATTATTTAATGCAGAACATATAAACTAAATCGAAATCATAACTAAGATAAATTAATGACGATGACACATCATCATCCTCAGATAATATAGTTGTAATTTCTACTGAAGGTATAAACAGATGTTAATCCTCTTTAACGAAAGATCTTTTTACGCTTACACAAACAAGTACAGTTTACAAATTTGTTTAAGTTCTTGGTTAATATTACATGTTGATATAGTATGTACTGCTTTAATATTCTTGATGGATTGCTCACAGTTTGTTTGTTTGTTAATAAAGGGGTCCTATGAGGTACCCTGGAGCTTACTTAGCTGCAAACGCTAAGGCATTTGAAAATGTTTCTATGTGCAGACCGCAGGTAAGATATCTACAAGACAACATAGTATTTAGAGTACTTGTGTTTTTCAATTCATCGTCAATGTAAAATGCTAAGTACTTCCCCGCGACACCAGTGACTAGAGGTATGGATACTTGGTTCTAAATCTAGTTTGGAAGCTGGCTTTCAAAACTCTTCAGTTCTATGAAAACACGTCGTTAGTTGATTCTTATAATGCTATTTAATAATATCGTAAGACTCCGGTCTTTATCGTGAACATATTTGAATTTATCATTAAGCTAAGCATCCACATAACTTGGATTATTCTAATTCTTGAATTCATTATTTGATTATCAACAATCTGATAATGTATATCAATAGCCTAGTGACTAGTGTTATGAACTCTGCATTATAATGTATAATGTCATCACTTAAAAAAAAATGCCCTTGGCATCATGTTTAACCATATACTTTTATGTTTAGTTCTATTCTATAGATACTATGCATTCATATAATATAACGACATGTAGTTCAAATATTACGATGCCTAACTTTGAACTATATGAACTTATGTACATAAATTTCAATGATATGATTGTCAATTTGCAATGATATGTTTAAAATATGCAATACTATGATTATAATATGCAAACCATGGAATATGATGTCATTCTATTTATTTTTATACTTGAGCAATAACTTGAAATCGATTATGTGGTGTCTCCATCCTTACAATAAAATGAGACTATAGAAACAATGGAACTATACTATATGACCTATCTCTTGTCCTAAGTATTGACAACGTATGTTAATGTATTAAAATAAACTCGTAAAGGAGTTATGAGTTAACGGATAATAAATGTACTGTTGGCAGGTTGTCAGTGTCCCGATCGGTATTAAATGTTCTAACCCAACTCCCTAGTGGAATGCATGGCTGTCAATCCACATAATCCATCCACGTGAACTTTGGATGATGATGCAGCTAGGAATTCTAGCTGGCATGGTTGCCATGACGCTTCTCCTCCAAGATTTTCATGGTAATGTACTCTTCACAGGCATTGTTGGCATTGTTGTGGTTGAAGTAATTAATGGGATATCAATGCAATGCTGCTCGGCTTTCAACGTAGCATTGTTGGCACCTCCATGCTTGTTGATCTCATCAAATCTCGATAATTGATTTTACAACCCTAAACCTTGTTGTATGTAACGTTTTGAAAACTCTCCGGTCTTCATTGTTATGCTAGGGTATGGCCGATAGGCTGCCCAAAAAGTAGGGTTTAGTGAGAGTAATTCTCAGGGGTTTCGATCCTGTAACCTGTGAGAGGTAGTTTTCTAAATAGTCATAGGCATTGAACCTTCTGCATTTGAGCTACGATATCCAAATAGTGATAGGGTTTCCTTTTTCCAGTGAAGCAAAAGTGTTTCGGACAGGGTTCAAATATCCTACGGTTGATAATGATCTACTGTGATAGCTTTAGGGTTGTTGTAGAATACCAACTTGCTTCGTCGTTTTGATAGTGTAATGGATCGATTCTTTGACATGCCAAAATCAAAGGTAATAATTGAAAAATGTACAAATGTTATAGTAATTGATTCGATTGTTGCAAATTCTTGTTTTGACCCTGCAATGCATGTTTGGAAAGTACCCATTCGAAAAGAGGTTGATGGTTGAAGAAAAATAAATTGGAAATACTACGGTTTTCCTGGTAAGCTCCGGTGGTTCACAAGAAACCTCGTAGGTGCCTAGGTTGGTGTTTTGCTGTAAGCCGAGAGTTGGAAACATTTCAGTGATGGCCGACTGCGAAGTTTTTAGTTTGATTTGGTTGATGTTGAAATGTGAGAGGTTTATCCTCCGTTCAATTAATGCTTGGCTCAGTAGGTTTTTCTGTAGCACTGTAATCAACTTCGAGTTGGTCTAAACACTTTTGGTTGTTTGAGGGCAAGGACCCAATGCATTTTTGGAAGACTTAAAATGGATAAATAAAAGACTCTCTTGTCATGTTTTCACTATGATAATTAGCAATCTTTAATGGAGTTGTGTTCTTGTTTTACTTGCTTCTGAGTTAGGTTAAGCTGTAGGGAGTGATAATGTTTTAGATTAAGTTTTCGTGTTGCCGAGGCTTCAAGCCTGCGTTGTAAACTGTTTATTTTGTGTAATGGCACTTCGCCATGATACAACGAGTAAACTTCATTTTGATTTAAAAGTCATATGACTTGGAAATAAAACATGGTTTTGGTTATTGCAAACGCTGTGTTGATTTGTGTATTCGACACTATGATTTACTATAATACAGTAGTTTGATACTTATGCGTTTGTAACCTAAGTTTGAAGATTGGGAGTTTCTGATTCAAGCTTGTAACTAGTAGAGATGTGTTCTATTTTGGCAATGTTTCGTTCTATGTTGAAAATGTGTCTTCGACAGGGTTATTAGAACCCTAGCCACGACTTCATTCTGAAATTGAAGTTTGTGTTTCGATAATGTGAATTCTACAGAAACAATTACTATAGTTGAAAAGTTTTTGAAATAAAAGTCGAGAGTCGATAAGTAGGGTTTTGAGATGAACTTAGAAACGAATCTCATTGTATAAGGGATCTATCTAGGGTTTGAGAAAGAAATGTTTAAGATTCGCCATGAAAGGCTTGAGCAGAACAATGAAGGACTATGTATTTAATTCTAGGTTTTGAAAATAAAATAGGGTTTGATACTATTTTGAGATATTCAAGATTGGAAACAAAAATATAAGTAATGTAAAATAAGATATGAATATTTGTATTAGATTGATACAAAACTAATTATTGAAAATACAGTTGTATTGAAAACAATCTATGACAAATATGAGAAAAGGGAAGAGTGATTGCTCATAACAAAAATTGTATGGAAATAAATTTGCAGCTACTATATTTCGTGAAATTTGAAATGCTAGAAAATCATTAAATGTATAGTATGGAAATGTATAATATTTCTATCCGAGATAAAAGTTGAAATGAAAACTACAAATCTGTGCAGAAGTAAAGTATGTATAATGCCAAGAAATCTATACAGTGACTAGTTTCTGCAGCTGTTAAATCTTGAAAATGCTATTACTTGAAAATCATAAAATGTTTAATTTGATCGTATTTGCTTGCTATTTTAAATGATTAGAGATAAGAGAAAAATATATGACTGTGCAAAAGTTAGACTATATTTATGTTTTATGAAATAACAAAAGAATTCTATAACACTGTTGATACTATACAGTAAACTTTTACTATGTTTAGATATAGGACAGAATTATAATCATAGAACTTACAATAATTATTTGTCTAATCAATGGCAATCTGCCTATCTTTCATCTATCATTTAATTTGCTTCTCTATACTAGAGTACAATGCAAATAAAAACATGTGGAAAAATATAAATATGATTATCTAATCAGATTTTTAACAAAGCTTTATCATTCAGACTTAAAAAAAGATTAGAAATAATTACATTTACAAAACAGAGTTTGATGATTTCACTAAACAGAATTATTAAACTGTAAACAAAATAGGAAACATAAAAAACTGGTTAATCTGTAGGGAAACAAACATCCCAAGGAGCCTATTTCACCCAACCAATTCATGAAGAAAGCGAAGTACTTGCCTTAGGACCCCCGAGCTTGTTCACTGAACCACCAAGAGGAAGAAACTTAGAAGCTTAGGCTCTCCATTTGTAGTAGAAATAGTTATCTAGTCTTAAAGAATTAACAATCAAAAGGGACCTGCACCAACACCTCTGGTTCTCCTTCTCATAATAATTTGCAGACTTACAGTTGCACTCTCACATAGCCTCCCTATTCGGATCTCTCAGTGATCACCTGATGCACATGAGAAATATTTCTACAGAAATATTGTGTAAGAGCTGCCTGCTCAATTGGAATTTGCCTTATGAAGGCTGCCTAGGCCTTTTAGTTGTTAACTGGTCATTAAATGAGCTTCCTGCTCACTCCCTCCACCTGGGGGATAATGCCACAATTGTAGGGGTATTTGTCCCATAACCAACAACTAGTGGTGAAGTGCAATTGCTGTCATCTGTCCCATGCCTCTAACAGCTTCCATTCCTCCTTGTGGGTCAGTGAACACTCATTTAACAGTTCCCTTGGGTGTTTGTCTCCCACTTTTATTTATTAAATAATAATAATTCAGTAATTACATTCATCCTTAACCAAACTTGGTCATAATTACAAAACTTTGTAATTAAAATTTAACATAAAGTATTTTTCCAATAAAATAATAATTTCAGAATTTGGGTAGGTGACAATATCTCTCTCTCTATCTCTCTTTCTTCCTATCTTTAGGGCATCCAAAACTCCATATTATATATTGGTATATTGGTCGACTTCTGCATCTTTTCCTTCAATACTTCACACTCTTTAACGTTTGTTGCTCTCTCTCTCTCTCTCTTTCTTTGGGGCATCCAAAACTTTGTAGTATATATTAGTCAACTTTTACATCTTTTCCTTCAAGACTTCACACTCTTTCACATTTTCTACTCTCTCTCTCTCTCTCACGTCATTTGTCTTCCTCTTCTTCCACTAACCACCTCCCCATGCCTCTCTCTCTAGATATTGGTAATCTTCTGCATCTTCTCCTTTATAAATTCACACTCTTTCAGATTTGCTTCTCTCTCTCTCTCTCTCTGCATCTTTCCCCATTTCCACGTCTAAAATCTAAACCTTCTCTCTCCCACTACCCCTCTATCCAAATCTAACTATCTCCCTCTCTAACTATCTATACCACTTCCACTCTCTCCATAACACTCTCCACCTATCTCTCTCCTCCTCTCTTCCCCTACCTATCTATCACACCCTTGATCCCTATTTCTCATTCTCCATCTTCCGCTATCGCCTTCCCCCTTTCTCTCTTTCTACCACCCACATCTCTCTCCCCTGCCCCACTCCTCTTCCTCTCTCTCTCTCTCTCTCTCCCTCCCTCCCTTCCACTCTCCACCTCTCTCTTTAAGCCTTCTATCTCTTCCACTCTCTACTTCTCTCTCTAACCCTTATGTCTCTCTCTCTTTCTTCTTGTCTTTGGGGCATCCAAAATTTCATAACTTAGATATTGGTCAACTTCTTCACATTTTCCCTCAAGACTTCACTCTTTCACATCTAAGCTTGTCTCTCTCTCTCTCTCATGTCATCTATATCTATCCCCTTCCACTAACGACCTCCCCATCCCTCTTCCAACCCCTCATTCACCCTCTCTTGGTCTCTAAATCCCTAAATTCCAATCCCCCTCATTCTCTAAACTCCCCACCACTAACCATCGACATCCCTCCCATGATCTCTCTCTAAACCTCTAAATCCCAATCTCTCTCTCTCTAAACCCCTAACCCACAATCTCTCTCTCTCTCTCTCTAAACCAATAACTCACAATCTCTCTCTCTCTCTCTAAACCACTACCCATGATCTAACTCTCTCTCTCTCTCTCTAAACCACTAACCCATGATCTAACTCGCTCTCTCTCTCTAAACCACTAACCCATGATCTCTCTTTCTCTCTCTCTCTCTCTCTGGGGAATCCAAAACTTCATAGTAGATATTGGTTAGCTTCTGCATCTTTTCCTTCAAGACTTCACACTCTTTAACATTTGGCACACACTCTCTCTCTCTCTTGCTTCCTTTAGGGCATCCAAAAATTCATAGTATATATTAGTCATCTTTTACATATTTTCCTTCAATACTTCACACTCTCACATTTTCTACTCTCTCTCTCACACATCATTTGTCTCTCTCCCCTTCCACTAACCATCTCCCCCTGTTGATGCCCCAGAAATCGCAACACCAACAGCAGGGATTCTCCTCGGTAAGCAAGCCCAATTAGATCTCTCACCGTTTGGTGTAGGGAATCTGTCCGGTTAATGGTCTGGCTACCATGGGTGTGGTTGTTTAAGTTCTTTACTGGTTACGGCCCGGTTCACTGCTTATGTACTTTATTTTAGGTATGAGATGCAAGTGCCCTAATTAGATGCATATAATTGACAGGAGAAAACCACACTAGCGATGCATAGGTTCTTACCTCCTGTCTTACCGCTCTTGCCTTATCAATTATCTATTCCTATTCTAAGTTAATCTAGCCTAGCTATCCTATCCATACAGGGATAAAATTTGAATTAAGAGTAATATAATGGAAATTTTCATACAAGTCTAACAGATAGATGTTCCAACACAATATTCACATTTACAGCAGAAAGAATACCAAAGATAGCTCTAATATGATAAAGCAATTTATTACTCATTTAGCACATAAACATTTGCACAGAAAGAAAAATCATTCATCACCATGAAGGAATTCAAGAAATTTAGAACGATCTACCAGTATGAGTTATGAATGCAAGAAGAAGTAGTTTCACATTAACATTCCACACATTCCAGGAAAAATGTCACGTCCCCTCCCATCCAACAAGCTAGATGGAGAGGATCGTGACGGTTGAACCGGGCATCCAGCCCCATACATTAAAATCAATCATTCAAATGAAGAATAAAAATGCATACACATTCACATAATACATAAGAGAGATATGAAGATGCATAATTATCAGAAATCACAGCGGAGTAATAAGAATTTCACATCCATCATACATTTAAGATGTTCATCAAATGATAATTGCCAATTTACACAAGAGAATACTTATCTCAATAAGGCAGTCCCACGCAACTGGCTATGCAACTGCAACGTTCCACCCAACCGTAGGCCAGTGTGCTCCTCAATCTTTCAGCACCACTGCCACCCCCGAGCTGGGCATGATCTCTACAAGGAACCAGGGAACAACAGACTCACACATAGCCAAACATACACCAAAATGAGCCAAGCCAATCTACAATTGGGTTTATCAGGCTGCTAGGAGATGGGAAAGGGAAGAATTGCTAAGCTAGTGAGCTCAACCACAGAGCTATGGGTACCCCTCCCAGATCTATTCAGCTTAGCACTCACAATGCCTACACACCCAACACCAGGAAGTATTCTCTTCACTGCCACACAGTCCCTCAAGCCATACCTTCCTTTCTAGTGCTCTCAGGGTGTGCATAGAAAAGTAGCCAGCCCTCTTGATCTTCTTGAGAGGATATTCCCTACACTAGGTTTATCAAGCTAATTCTGTCCACTACCATTCCAGTTTCTTGCTTACAGATTCAAGTCCAAAACATGATGCACTTAACAACAACCACAATTGCTAGGCATGAAGAAAGCGTTTTCCACAGTGGGATGCATGAGATGGGGTTTCAACTAACTTAGAAAAAAAAACGTGGGAACCCACAAAACAAAAATGGGAAGTTGGGAAATGACCCAGGAAGCCAAATTCGTTTTTAGAAAAACGTCCCTGGACATTCAAGGGCAAAAACGACCTCCCTACAGTCCCCAAAACGTGGCCCTTCACTCCCAGGCTACTGCATATGCAAAAACGAACTCCCAGGCATGGGAAAATGCAAGATTTTGCTGAAAAGCGTGAAGAGAATGACCCAGATAGCTCTCACTGCGTGAACCCCCGAAGACTTCCCATTCCCCATGGCTTTGGGCACCATTTCGTGGGTGGTTTCTTGCCCCACAAGCAAAAACACGATTTTCCAAGTTGATGGATTGCCCATGCACGAAAATGGCTTGCCCATACTCTTTCATTCCCAAGGCATTAACTACCTTAACCCATTTCTTGGAAAAATTAAATTATTGGGTACATGAGACAAAATGGGTAGTTGGTGGTTTATGGGTTTCCCCATTGACACATGGATTAATACTATTGGCTCAAAGGTTTGAATAATTTCCCTCCCTATTCCTTGTAGAGTCATGCCCCATCTCTTTTGTTGCATTGCATAGCCGGTTGTGGGTTTTTTTTTCATTAAAAATTCATAATTACATGATGTCTTATATACATTGTGCCCATCTCGCACAAGAACCATAGGTATCTATTTTTAATTGCCGATACATAAACGCTAAATCAATGGTGGGGCCTTGGCCTTGAGCTCCTCACCATGATTAAGTTACAATATTTACATCATTTACAAAGGGGTTCAAAATGGGGACGTGACAAAAAATCTCTTCGCATGCTTTTCCAAGGAAACAAATCCTTCTTAATTAGCAGAAAAATAGTTCTCTTACAAAAATGGTCCGGCTCTATTGTGCTAGAAAAAGTCCTTCCCCTTCTATTCTCTTCCCCTATTTATCTTACAAAATTTTTGTCTTCTAGTGACCCTTCATCTACCCTAACCCTAGGATTCCCCAAAAATTTTCCTCTAGTGCTTACATAGGAAAATACAAAATATATTTACAATTTAAAAAATTAGGTGGGCCCAGCCAAACTAGAAATATATTCTGCCTATGCATTAGCTTCTTCAACTATGGTCTTATATTTTATAGGCTCCAATACTTGTAAAGTTACTTCATGAATTGACAATTGTGACTCTATATGCACTACCGCTTCTAAGGCATCCTTGCAACTGTCTTCCAGAAAATCTGCATTTATAGAAGCCTATCCCACGAAGTGATGAATATCTTCTTCTGTGAGAGAATCTACTTTCTTGATATACACTAGGTCTCCCCGCAGCCCATCCTGCAGCTATGCTATGCACTGGTCCTTTGTTGGAAGCTCATTTATCTTCAGCACTAAAGGAATGTGACACTTCTCATGGACATGTTGGATTTTAGTGTAAAAATCATGGCATTTTTAGATGGTCTTAGCAATTTCATTATTCATCCTCCTAGAAGCTTTCCTGCAGAATTCCAGAAGGGCCATCTCCGAATTCAAGTCTTCTGGTGTCTTCCGGGGAAGATGATCAGAGCACTCTGAGTTGGTCTCCATCTAGGCGATCTGTTTCTCAACAATACTTGCAATTTCCAACAGCCCTTTCCTGAATTCCAACGACTTGGCAGATATCACTTTCATTCTTTCCATAATTAGCTTCATCTTATATATTTCATTTGTGAGAATTTCCTAAGAATGATATATATGCTCCTGAATATTACAGGCTTGATCACAAAACGAAGTTATATTTGGATTTCTCTTGTCTTCCAACTCCAGCTTCTCTGCCAAATATTCTTTCTCCTTAACCAACTCCCCCACATGGGCTTTTAAATCTTCGACCTGCTGGTTCACAGCCGACTCTCTTGACTCTAAATGAGTGATTCGAGCTTCAAAGTCGCTCCTTTCCCCTTCCATAATCATCAACTGTACAGTTAATGCCTCCTTTTCTGTGTCCAAATTCTGATATTGATTCATTATCCTTTCCTTCTCGAATAAAAGGGCATCATGTTTCCTTTTCAATTCTAAACCTTCTCCTCGCTCCTTCACCAAATTATCTTTTAATTTGAGCATCTTTTCTTTATTTCGCTTAATATCGTTCATCTATTTGCCAACATTATCTGCATTCGCTTGTGCAGTAACTACATTGATAGATTCCATGAGCTTGGGGTCTTTGTGTGTACCCTCCATGATGGTGCTCTCCTGAACAGTGACAACATCAAGTTGGGAGCCCATTTTCAGTCTCTTCTCTATTCTCTTTATGATAGTCTTTATTTTTTGATCAAACATGATAATGTCCAATTTGGCCATGGTATGATGCTTTGATGGGGTGAATGGTGTGAGTCCGAGCTTAGCCAATGGGAAGTGTCCTCCAATGAGTATTACATTGAACATATCAGGTGGGTCTATGTCCATATTTTTCACATTCGGGCTTATCCTTTCCACAGCTTCCTTGGACTTATATTCCTCTTCTTTCTGCTTTTGTTGTTCCACTAGTTCTATTTCTGCTTTCTCCTTTATTTCTTCTACCTCCTTTTGCAACCTCTCAGCTTCCTGTCTCTGAATCCTTTCGGCCTCTTCTTTCTGTATTCTTTCGGCCTCTTCCTTTTGGATTTTTTCTACCTCTTCCTTCTGGATTCTTTTGGTCTCTTCCATCAACTTCCTCTAAGCTTTTGCTACCTGCTGCCTTATAACTTCATACTTTTGTCTTTTTTCTGCCTTCTCTTTTTGCTTCCTTTCTGCTTCCTTGAGAGTGTTAGCCTTAGAGCTAGAACCAACTCCGGCATTGTGACCAAAACGCTTGTTCATCTCTGTCATGTTTCTTGCGTTCTGATACTCTTCTTCATCCTTCAATAAGTGATTTGTGTATTTAAAGTTAATTCTGCAAGAGGCACAATGCTCAACGACCTTATCTAGGCTATCGTTCCTTCTAAAAATATTTCACCCAAAATGAAAGGCCTCTAAATATTTGACAAAATTCTCGGACCCTTTTTCCTTGGGGAATTTGTATGCGCCGATAGTGAATGGAAGTGGTGGGTAGGAGGCCTTCTTCTTCTCATGAAAAAATTCCCAACCCCATTGACAAAAACTTTCCTTACGACCTCATTGTGCACAACAAAAACAATAGCATACCGAGGCAACAGAAAAGGGGGTTGGTTTCCCCCATACATCCTGATATATGTGCCTTCTACGGAGAAGTAATAATCTCCATATTCCTCGATAATTGACAAGGTGTTCTCGGACATACAATTTGGTTCTTCTTTGAAGACTAGCTAGTATAGTGGCATGATTAATCCTTCACAAATCAGTTTCTAGTGACTTGCGCATTTGTGAGACCATGTCATCTGATAGGCTACATGGAGGGGAGATTTGGTTGGCTTCCAAACACATCCCAAAACACGGAAAGAGTGTTTGATTAATATGCAATCCAAGAGATAAGAGGACATGAAGAAGTCATCTTTTTTTTGTGTTAGTCCTCTTAGAAATTATATTATCACATACTCTCAGAAATGTGTGACACCATACTCTCATAAATGATATCATCCCAGTTGAAAATTGTACCATGTGTGGGAATATGGTAAATCACTGGTGCCCAACTGAGTTTATATATATTTCCGTTTTCCAAGCCAAAAATATGGCTTAACATCAGAACAATGATCCTATACGGGGTCGTCAAGTTTTTGACTATCGTATTCTTCGCTGGACCTTGGTCTCAACTTCTTTTCAGAGATTGTCATCTTCTTAGCATAATGAAAATGATCCATATTGACCCCACTTATCCAGTCATCGTTCATAATGACAATAGGGGAGGGAAGCTTGTATGTTGCAGTTATGTGGGATGGTTGGAAAGATGCAAGCCCTTCTCCTTTGACATCTGAAATGATCCTGGTGCTAACATCGGACACCTGGGGAAGAATCCACCCGATAACCTCTGAGCATGGGAATAAATTTGGGTGTGTGGCCGTCTTATGGAGGTCGGACCTATTTAGGTTCTGGTAGACCATTAATTGTTCGATGTAAGCGTCAGGGACATTTCCATCTCTGATGGCTCTGTATAGTTTTCCACATTTGAACACTGGGGTGATCCCTGTCATGGCTTGAGTATCTAAAAACATCGTCTCTAGTGAAGTATCCAATAATACTCGATGTCAAAGTCTGGCTCTGCTAACTTGGACTTTCACTTGGCAGAACGTTTATGCATATCAAGTCTGTTGAGACACAGAATGAGCCAACAAAGAATCAAAATATTTACAAACAATTCATTATCCATGGTACAATCAATGAGCAGAATTGAAACAATGTTTAAATGCTATGAGTGTTTGTTTGGATTTTATCTTGCAATGAAGTTTTCAAGTACAAAGGTGTTTATTAAAACTGTTTGCATCAAAATTTAAACCTTAGGGTGAAAGACAAACTTATATTTCTTTGCTTAATGTACAAACAAACTTTTGAGAAGCAAGGGTGCAGCTTTACAGTATGCACAGACAGTCAAGCAAGTTAGACCAATGCTGCTAAGATTTGACATATCCTAGTGATATGTGAAAAATAGAAAGCAACTGAACCATAACTAGGACTAATTGGCGAAATTCTTCATTGAAAACGATTTTGGGTAAACTGATTTTTTGGGTTACTCCACCGGTGGTTTTCTTTCAGCTTTAAAACTTGTTTGAGTGAAAATATTTTATTCTTCATTCTAATTAGAAACATAATTTTGACAGGAGCAACGAGCTTAACACGATGATAGAGTGATAGGTAGGTGTCGTGTGGGTTTTGATGATAGAAAGGCTTCGATGGGAAATAAGTAGGAGACATTCAATACGACCCTCTGCAAGGGTAGAGGCACGGGAAATCCGAAGATAAACATGGAAACTCTAAACCCTCTATCTGTTGTGGGGAGAAATGTGCTCACTAAGTTGTGTGGTAGGAAAGGGGTAAAGCTCAAGGGTCGTATCAAAGTGTGAATAAAAGGGTCGAGTTAAGGAGACTATTATGCGGGCATTCTCTTTCTCGGTCTACACCCTTGAATGAATAACCGCTTGTCAAGGCCTTGCGTTTAAAGATTGATGTATTCTCAGGAACTACCTGGCTCACTCTTTGGAGGTTCTAAGCATAAAATCAGCGCAATTTACGACAGGTGTGACCAGCATGTAGGGTTCGATGAACTACTGAAATTGGGGAAAACTTAGCTAGGTAAGGCCAATGCAACCTACCTCGGGAAAACCGGCTTCTAATCTCGATCTAGACAACCTTAAAATCAAAAGAAACCCTAAAAACAAAGGTAGTACTCAAAAGTTCTAAAAATGGGGATAAAACCAAAATCAAAAACCAAACCGAGCTATCAACCAACACAGAAAAAAAAGGCGAGAAGATGCCTACCTATCAGTGGCGGAGTGGCTAGGTGAGTGAGCTTGGCGGCGATAGCCACTTCGAGTCCTGTGACTGGAAGTAGCTCAAGGGTATCCAACGGCGTTCCACTCACTTTTTCAAACAAAGTTGAACGATCCCCCTTTTCTATATATAAAAACCTCGCCATAAATGTGATCGAGATTGGTTGGTGGGGTCATTGAATGACTTTACCCGTTGGCGCCCACTTTCCATTTTTGTGCTTTCCGGGTTAACCTAGAAAACTCACTTCGACCATTTCGGCACACTCTCCCCATCCGCTGCGAAACAGTCGACGAGAACTCATCAAAATACTCTGACTTAGTCGGCACTAATTTTTTAAAATGCCGCGTCACATTGGAAATTGACTTACCCAAGCATTACGAAATGGTCACCGAGATTTTTGGTCGGTGTGGGGTGTCCGACACTTCCTGGCCAAACCCCAACTAAATGGCCGGCGAGACTGGCCTAACGACGGTGAAATGGTCGGCGAGACTGGCCTAACAACGACGAAATGGTCGGCGATATTTGCCCAAACCACATCGACCATTGGCGAGAAACTGTCGAAACATTTGCCAAAAAAGACCGAGGAAAACTCGTCAAAACTTGCAATATGATTGGCATGAACATTAATAGAAGGTAGCGACAGTTCGACGCTAACTCGCCAAAAATATCCGAAACTTCGGGGAAAAAACTACCATAAGGCAATGAGGCGTTGGAGAAAACTTGCCAAAAGGTCCTAAAACGTTGGCGCATTTTGACCAAAATGCTGCGATCTGGTCAACGTGAACTCATCAGAAAACTGTGACCGTTTCGGTGAAAAAAACCTGAGTTTCATCTAGTTGAAAACTCACTTGCTCTTCGAGATTTTTTAAGAAAATTCTAAGTGTTAAATGGGAACTCTTCTAAGAAGCAATAAACTCTTAAAAACAAAGGAGGGTCCCTACAATTTTAAGGAAATTTTTGGGGATCCGGTTGTAGCAGCAACAATTGGCGATTCGCTGGTGAACACAGATCTCTGAATAATCCCTCTTTAAGGTCAGAAAAGCTTACATGTTATTGACCCCATATATAACATAAAGTTTTAAAGACCAGATTTCATACAAGGGAGTAGTCCTTCTTCTATCACATTGGTCATTGGGGAATAAGGGTAACTTTGAACCAGACTTCTTAACCACTCTCTTGAGGCTAAAATGTGGATTTGATTTTAGTTCCATCTTTCGAGTTCTTGCTAAATAGGAATCCACAGGATCGTAGCAAAATCAAACAGATGTATTCGTTTGTTCCTCATTCCCATGTTGTCAGCATTTATTTATATGCTTTCTTTATTGACGAACTTTGTCGTCAGAGCATTCCATGATAGCTTTTCTTCAATCTTCAGCATTTGACTTGGTTCCTTCCATCCATAATGTCCTTTTGTGTGAGAAGGAGATTTAATTGTTGTCATGCTCACAGACGGATAAGGACCTTACTGAGATGACCACAGGGAAACTTTTTGATTGGAAATCTTCATTTTTTCACAACCATTTCTTTGATGGAGATAAAATTTTCTAGAAGTGTGACTCGATATAAGCTCTTTTGGATTTTGATTTGCAGCATGGGATCATTTTAAATTCCATACATCTGTGAGACCTGCTTCCTCTCCGTGGGTCCATCATAGTGAGCTACCTAAGATGGTTATTTAAGTGAGATGAATGGAGCCCCAAGATAGTAATTCAGAAATCATAAGTCTTAGTTAATTTACAGGATTACATGACTCAATTATGAACTTGAAGCGGGTTTTCCTTTCTTAAAACTCATAAGAAAAATTCCATGTCACATAGAGAATTCTTTCTTTTATAAGTAGATTCTGACTTTTCAGGAGATGCCCTTGATATTGTTCAGATTCCTATATTTCCATACACCAGGATGTTGAGCTGGGTTTGTTTGAAACAAAATAAAGGAAATCAAACAATAAGCAAACAAAAATGAATCTGATGAAAAGAAAACAAGACAAACTAGATTAAGCAATTCAGAAAACAATAGACTAGAAAAATAAATAAAGGAAAAGTTTATTTAAGTACACAAGTGCTCCTAAACCTATGGGAAGTATTGTTTTAGAGAAAGGATGTTGACAGGGAGATTCTCTTCCTCCCCTTGTAAATCTTGTTGTTTTTATGTCGACGAGACAAGCTTTTCAGCAATCTGGTAAGGTCCAAGCCATAATTGTTGAAAATTCATATGCTTCCCCTTTTTCCTCATGTGGGTGATCCCACTTCAGAACTAAGTCTCCTACCTCAAAAGTTATTTTACCAGACTTCCTTTTATCAAACCATCTTTTGACAATACCTTGGTGCTGATGGAATCTATCTTTGGCCTTTTTCCGTGCTTCTTCGAGTTTCAACAGGGTATTGATTCGTGACTATAGGATTTCACGACTGGAACCTCGAGAGGCCTGGGCTAGTTACGGGGATGGGAGTAGTATATTAGGTGGGAGTATAAATTCTTTCCCATAAACCAGTGCATAAGGAGAAACTCCTACGGAATTTTTGGGAGTGACCCTATCTTCCCATAAAGCGTTTGGAAGTGCTATATTCCAGTTTCTCTGACTCTCAATAACAGTTTTCTTTAGGATTTGGATGAGATTCTTGTTTGTAGATTCAACTAGTCCATTTCCTTGGGGATAATAGTTTGTCGAATAATTCAATTTAATTCCTCTTTCATAAGCAAATGCAGTTAATTTAACATATGATAAGTAAGTTGCAATATCAAAAACTAAAGAAATTGGAACCCCAAACCTGGTTATGATGTTTTCTTGTAGGAATCAGATGCCTGCGTCTTTGTTCACTTTACGCAGAGGAGCAGATTTTGTCCACTGTGTGAAATAATCAGTGGATGTGAGGATATACCGGTGTTGCAACGAGGAATTTGGATTAATTTCTCCGATAATGTCTATGCCCCACTACTCGAATGGTTCAGAGATAATAACTGGATGCAATGGTCCTGTTGCTTTTGGCAATCTGCTAGCACTCCTTTGACATACATCACATTTTCTAGCATGAGAATGAGCGTCTTTTAAAAGAGTATTCCAATAGTATCCAACTCTTAGTATTTTGTGAGAAGTAGTATCCCTAGAATAATGTCCCCTTGCAGGGCCATCGTCTAATTCTTTGACCACTTTACATCATCCTCTTTCTCAAGGCATCTAAGAAGTATCCCATCATAATTTTTCCTGAAGAGTACTCCATCAATTATCTGATAAGAAGTTGATTTTAATTGGAGTGCCCTTCTCTGCTTAGGACTCCAGTGTTCTGGTAGGTATCCTTGTTGCAAATAGTACACCAAATATGTATACCAATATTCTGGAGCAGTGAAGATAGGACATACCTTAGCTAGATTCAATTCAGCTTCGTTTTCCCACTCCTGATCTTTGTTGGCTGGATTTTAAGTGATCAACTTACACAGGCCTTGACCTTTAATGATACTGGCTGGTTTAAATTCTAGATCATACTCTTGAAGAGAATCTACCTAGTTTCCTCTCCTTTCACCCAATTCCTTATGCACAAATAAAGATCTGATAGCCGGGTGAGGTACTATGACTTTCGTTCTGTTTTTCAAAATGTATGGCATGGACTATTTTACCACCTTAAAAACTACATATGCTTGCTTATCCACGGTTGGGTAATTACGTTCATCCCCTTGTAACCCAGTGCTCATGAAAGAGATTGGATATTCGTCTCTGGATTCTCCTTTCTGAGTGAGCACCGATGCGAGAGAAGTATATGAAGCAAAGGTGTATATGATAAAATCCTTTTTGAAATATGGAATTCTTAAAGAAGGTGTGTGAGCTATGGGATCCTATATGTCTTTGAATGCAACCTTCTCGATGTTGGTCCATTTAAATTGCACACTTTGCTTTACCATTTGCTGCAAAGGTTTAACAATTTGCGCGAAATTAGGCACAAACCTTCGAACAAAATTAATTGTGCCCATAAATGATTGCATAGCCTTTTTATTATGGGGCATGAGAATCTGAGTTATAGATTCAACTCTCTCTAGATCTATCGATATTCCCTTTTTCGAGATGATGTGACCCAAAATTTTTCCTTCCAGAACAACAAAAACACTCTTTTTGGGTTCAGAGATATACCATATTTCCTGCAACGGTCAAAAATCTGTTTTAAATGGAAAACATGGTTTTCTCTTTTCTTAGAGAAAATTGTTACATCATCTAAATATATGGCCACACAGTTGCCGACTAATCCTCGGAATGCAATATCCATGGACCTCTAGAATGTGACTCCGACATTTATTTGGCGAAATGACATTCTCTGATATGCAAATGTTCCCCACTTCGTGTGAAATGTAGTTTTTAATCGATCTTGCTCAGCCACCAATACTTGATTGTATCCAAAGAGTCTGTCTAACAGGAAGAAAAATTTTGAGCCTAATAGCATTTGTAATATTTGTTCCATCAGTGACACAGGATAGTTGTCTTTGTCCGACGCTCTATTCAAGTTTCGAAAGTCAACGCATAATATTATTTCTCCAGATTTCTTCCATACGGGGACCAGATTAGCCACCCACTTAGACTGTCAAACTTTGAAGATAATCTTAGCATCCATCAATTTTTTTAATTCCTTTTGTATTAAGCGTTCGAGTGTTGGATGCATCCTTTGTAATTGTTGCTGAAATGGTTTCACACTTGGCTTCATGGGTATCACATGTTTTATAATACGTGTTTCATATGTCTTTAAATCCTCGTAAGTCCATGTGAAAACATCTTTGTATTGTTGGAAAAGTGTGATGAACTTACATCTTTCGCCCGGTGAACAACATTTACCCAAATTAATATATTTGGGCTCTACTTCTGTACCCAAGTTTACCAACTCATGATGCATCGAGGAGCTATTGGTCTTGACATTGGATGGTCTTCTGAATTTGTTCTGTAAATCAAATAGACCTTCAAGAGTTCTTACTCCTTTCGGCATAAAATTTCCTTTACCTTCGTCCTTATCCTACAAATCCAAATTGTGTTCATCTTCATCGATTATGGATTCTTTGAAGGCATCTTTGATTGTCAAGAAACTGATGATTTGTAACATTATCAGGTACAAATGGCGTGAAAATCAATTCGATAGAGTATTTTTTATTTGTTGGCACTAATCTAGAAGCAGAAGTAGCTAATAAATCAGCTGCAACATTTTGTAATCTGGGAATAGCATTTATGTTAAAAGCATTAAATTCCAGACTTCAGATTGATATCCTTTTAAGTGTGGAGACATACAATGAATTGTATTTCGTATGTGTCTAACAACTATTTTTGAATCACTGAAGACTTTTAAATTATTGATATTCAAATTAATAGCTCTTTTTATCCCTTGGACTAGAGCTTCATATTCAACCGTGTTGTTTGTACATTCAAACTCTAGCCTACAAGAGATAATTTGTTTGTTTCCTTTAGGATCAACCAGAACACAGTCGCCTCTAGATCCCTCTTGTGTTTTAGAACCATTGAAGTTCAAAATCCAACATTTATTTTCTGATTTAACTATGTCAGTATTATTTCCGAAGGCAGTAACTAGCTCTACTATGTTACAATCAATGTCATCATTCTGTGAGACTCGAAGGAGATCGGACTGTTTGTCCAAATCATGGCTAACATCTTCTGTTTGATAGTTTTCTGGTTCAATTTCTAAAAAATAATTCCCCAAAAATGAAGATGAAAAATTCACAGGCTCATTCTTTTCTTCCAACTAAGTTACATTCTGTTTCATATGAGGCTCTCTCAAAACTTTAATCTGATTTTGTTTGTTCTGATATGGTAACCACAAGTGAGACCAATCTGTTGCAAAATAACCATTTAGTTTTGTATACCAGTCCCTAATCAATATCAAACCATAAGCTTCAGGTATATCCACTACCATGATATCTATGAATTGACATACCCTCGGGTCTGTAGATAATTTGATAAGCACATCTTTTATCTCCCCTATGACTTTAACAACAGTCTTGTCCAATTGTATGATCTGGGAAGGAGATGGTATTGGCTGCCCATTGATTTTCTTATAGATGGATAATGGCATAACATTGGATGAATATCCAGAATCTACCAAGCAATTGTGTACATTATGATTAAAAATTTCAAAATTTAACAAGAAAGGCATAGTTTGAGATTTTGATTTACCACCAATACTTGCTTCGTTTATCTTAGTATCTGACTCAATGGTTTCTAATGTACTGATTTATCGAGGGTCAAATGCTTCTAACAATTTCTTTCTCTATTGGGGAAGATTACATAATTCAAATAAAGATATGTTTGCTTTAGTTTTCTTGATGTCTTCAACAATATCATACCCCATATTGTATTCTTCTGTGCTTTCCCCACCATTTCCTGGCTTGTTCACTATGAATTTTGCATGTTTATTTGTTATTGGGCTCATTTCTCTTACAACTTCAGTATTCACTTTGGGTTGAGGCTGGGTGATGCCAATATTCATTTTCATAGATTCTTTTGTGGTCTTCACCTTAGGCAACACCAGGCTTTGACCTTCCACTGGTCCTTTACTTCTAGTGGTGATATTTACCGATGATACTTGAACTTTTGCAACCGGTTCCTCTTCATTCAACCCCAAAGTGGGTGCCTAGTCCCATAATACCATTGTGGTCTCCTCAGTTGGCTCTTCTTTCTCTTTTGTTTGATATTCTTCCACCTCTTCCTGATTTGTCAGTTGTGCATCTAACAATTGACTCATTACTAAAGTCATCAAATTAATCCACTACAGGAGACTCTTTTTAGAATGTTGTTCTTGATGAAAAGTGCAGAAATGTTCCATGCCAACCTCATTCAAATTTAGGACAAAAAAATTAGTTATAGGAGGCAAAGGCTGTCCAGTTTATTCCCTTTTCTTGTAAAAGGGAATAAATGGTTTTCTAGATGTACTAGCCCCCTTATCTTTCTTCAAGTCCACTATTTTGTTAGATAATTTATGGACCATTTAAACCACATTTTCTAATTCGTTTGAGGGTTCTTCTTTAGGTCTAGATAATATCAAAGGCTTCTTGTTGGCCGTTGGTTTCACTTCTAATTCTAATGCGTGCTTTGAGATACTATCCAAGTCAGGTTCCACCTTCTTAACTTCCTCATAATTTTCTATTAAAGTGGCCTTAATCGCTCTTTTAAAAAACATGGCTATAGGTGGATACGGTGTTGTAGTATAATTTTCTTCCAAGGATTCCTCAGTTGGTTTTGTTGCAACACTAAAATTGTTTAATAGGGTAATGAATCTCTGATTGAACTCCTGCACCTTTTCTTTCTTATCCATCCTCATAGATAACAATTATTTCATGAGCGTGGCAATAGTCTTCTGATTGCCAAATTTGTTTAAAAAACATTTTTCAAAACCGTCCCAATCTGCTATAGAATTAGCTTGTAGACTAAAATACCAAGAAGATTCCCTTGGCTCAAACGTGTAAGGGAAAATCCTGCAAACCACGTCTTCATGTTCTATGTTTAAAGGATTCAGAGCCAAAGAGAAACTCTTCAGGTGGTCTTCTACAGAGATGCCTTTTCCAGGGTCAAATTTGGGTGGATGTTTGGGTAGATCATGCAGAGGGGAAGCCAAATTAAGTGGCCCTCTGGCTCTCCACGCAGGTGCGTTTCTAGCCATAATTCTCGATGGAGAATGTGGTGGGGCATGAGGAATTTCCTGAGCTGGAGGGGATTCAGGTCTCAACTGAACAAGGGGCTCTGTGATTTCTTGAAAAGATAAATCCAACAACTCTTCCAAGTTTTCTACAAGCACCGAATCTCTGGTGTATTGGATTTCTTTCTTAGGAACTTGCCTTCTAGGAAATGTGGGAATCACGTTCAATCCCCCAATTTTCTCACATAAGAGCGTGTATGTCTCCGGAAGTGATCTACTTCTTCAAAGGGGACATTGTATCGAGGTTCACTGCTTTCATCTCCAAGATTTAGATTTCCCGAGTTTGTTGGTTCCAGCACGAAGTCTTCTGGTAAAGCTGTTCCAAGTGGGTCTCCAGAGGAATATTTCCGTACAAATGGATCTCCTCTGCCATCCATCCACTGGCGTCCCTCCTTCTAGCACCAAAACTGTTGATGCCCCATAAATCGCAGCACCAACAGTAGTGATTCTCCCCGGTAAGCAAGCCCAATTAGATCTCTCACTTTTTGGTGTAGGGAATCCGTCCAGTTAATGGTCCGACTATCGTGGGTGTGGTTTTTTAAGTTCTTTACCGGTTACAGCTTGATTCACCATTTATGTATTTTTTTTTAGGTATGAGATGCAAGTGCCCTAATTAGATGCATATAATTGATAGGCAGAAACCACACTAGCGATGTGTAGGTTCTTACCTCCCGTCTTACCGCTCCTGCCTTATCAATTATCTATTCCTATTCTATGTTAATCTAACCTAGCTATCCTATCCCTATAGGGATAAATTTTTAATTAAAAGTAATATACTGGAAATGTTCATACAAGTCTAACAGATAGTTGTTCCAACACAATATTCACATTTACAACAGAAAGAATACCAAATATAGCTTTGATATGATAAAGCAATTTATTACTCATTTAACACATAAACATTTGCACAGAAAGCAAAATCATCCATCACCATGAAGTAATTCAAGAAAGTTAGAATGATCTCACAGTATGACTTATGAATGCAAGAAGAAGTAGTTCCACATTAACATTCCACACATTCCAGGCAAAATCTCTACGCATGCTTTTCCCAGGAAACAAATCCTTCTATTTAGCAGAAAAATAGTTCTCTTACAAAAATGGTCCATCTCTACTGTGCTAGAAAAAGTACTTCCCCTTCTATTCTCTTCACCTAATTATCTTACAAAAATTTTGTCTTCTAGTGACTCTTCATCTACCCTAACCCTATGATTCCCCAAAATTTGTCCTCTAGTACTTACATAGGAAAATACAAAATATATTTACAATTTAAAAAATTAGGTGGGCCTAGCCAAACTAGAAATATATTATGCCCATGCATTAGCTTCTTCAACTATGGTATTATATTTGATAGGCTCCAATACTTGTAAAGTTACTTCATGAAATGACAATTGTGACTCTATATGCGCCACCCCTTCTATTGCAGCCTTGCAACTATCTTCCAGGAAATATGCATTTATAGAATCCTATCCCACGAAGTGATGAATATCTTCTTCTGTGAGAGCATCTACTTTCATGATATACTCTAGGTCTCCCCACAGCCCATCCTGCAACTGTGCTATGAGATGGTCCTTTTTTGGAAGATCATTTATCTTTAGGACTAAAGGAATGTGACACTTCTCATGGACCTGTTTGATTTTATTGTAAAAATCATGGCATTTTTCTATGGTCTTAGGAATTTCATTATTCAGCCTCCTAGCGGATTTCCTACAGAATTCCAGAAGGGCCATATCTGACTTCAAGTCTTATGGTGTCTTCTGGGGCAGATGATTAGGGAACTCTGAGTTGTTCTCCCTTCAGGCCATATTTTTCTCAACCTTAGAATTTCCAACAGCCCTTTCCTGAATTCCAACGAATCAGTAGATATCACTTTCATTCTTGCCATCATTAGCTTCATCTTATATATTTCATCTGTGAGAATTTCCTGAGGATGATATATCTACTCCTGAATCTTGCAAACTTGATCACAAAATGTAGTTATATTTGGATTTCTCTTATCTGCCAACTCCAGTTGCTCTGCCAAATATTCTTTCTCCTTAACCAACTCCCCCACCTGGGCTTTTAAATATTTGACCTGCTGGTTCACGACCGACTCTCTTGACTCTAACCGAGTGATTCGAGCTTCAAAGTCGCTCCTTTCCCCTTCCATAATCATTATCTGTACAGTTAATGCCTCCTTTTCTGTGTCCAAATTATGATATTCATTCATTATCCCTTCCTTCTCATATAGAAGGGTGTCATGTTTCCTTTTGAATTCTATCCCTTCTCCTCGCTCCTTCACCAAATTATCTTTTAATTTGAGCATCTTCTCTTTATTTCGCTCAATATTGTTCATCAATTTGCCAACATTATCTACATTCGCTTGCGCAACAGCTACATTGATAGATGCCATGAACTTGGGGTCTTTGTTTGTACCCTCCATGATGGTGCTCTCTTGAACAATGACGACATCGGGTTGGGAGCCCATTTTCAGTCTCTCCTCTGTTCTCTTTGTGATAGTCGATCTTTTCTGATCAAAGATGATAATCTCCAATTTGGACACGGTATGATGCTTTGACGGGGTGAATGGCGTGAGTCCGAGCTCAGCCAATGGGAGGTGTCCTCCGGTGAGTATTACATTGGACATCTCAGGTGGTTCTATGTCCATATCTTGCACATTCGGGCTTCTCCTTTCCACAGCTTCCTTGGACTTGTCTTCCTATTCTTTCTTATTTTGTTGTTTCGCTACTTCTCTTTATGCTTTCTCCCTTATTTCTTCTGCCTCCTTTTGCAACCTCTCGGCTTCCTCTCTCTAAATCCCTTCGATCTCTTCTTTTTGGATTATGTCGGCCTCTTCCTTTTGGATTTTTTTTGCCTCTTCCTTCCGGATTCTTTCGGACTCTTCCAGTATCTTCCTCTCATCTTCTGCTACCTGCTGCCTTATGGATTCATCCTTGTTTTGCATTTCTTCCTTCTCTCTTTGCTTCCTTTTTGCTTCCTTGAGAGTGTTATCCTTGGAGCTAGAACCAGCTCCGCCTTTGCGACCAAAATGCTTGTTCAGTTCTGTCATGTTCCTTGCATTCCGATACACTTATTCATCCTTCAAGAAGTGATGTGTGTATTCAAATTTAATTCTGCAAGAGACACAATTCTCAACGACCTTATCTAGGCTATCGTTCCTTATAAAAATATTTCTCCCAAAATGAAAGGCCTCTAAATATTTGACAAAATTCTCAACCCCTTTTTCCTTGGGGAATTTGTATGTGCCGATAGTGAATGGGAGTGGTGGGTAGGAGGCCTTCTTCTTCTCATGAAGAAAATTCCCAACCCCATTGAAGAAAACTTGCCTTACGGCCTCTTTGTGCACAACAAAATCAATAGCATACTGAGGCAACATATAAGGGGGTTTGGTTACCCCATACATCCTGATATATGTTCCTTCTGTGGAGAAGTAATAATCTCCATATTCCTTGATAATTGACAAGGCATTCTCGGACATACAATTTGATTCTTCTTTGAATACTAGCCAGTATAGTGGCATGATTAATCCCTCACAAATCAATCTATAGTGACTTACGCATTTGTGAGCCCATGCCATCTGATAGGATACATCGAGGGGAGATTTGGTCGGCTTCCAAACACATCCCAAAATAGGGAAAGAGTGTTTGATTAATATGCAATCCAAGAGATAAGAAGACATGAAGAAGTCATTTCTTTTTTGTGTTAGTCCTCCTTGTGTTGCGGCAATGTGTGACACCATAATCTCAAAAATGATATCAACCCAGTTGAAAATTGTACCATGTGTGGCAATATGATAAATCACTGGTACCCAGCTGAGTTTATATATATTTCCATTTTCCAAGCGAAAAATCCGGCTTAACATCATAACAATGTTCCTATACGGGGTACTCAAGTTTTGACTATCGTATTCTCCGTTGGACCTTGGTCTCAACTGCTTTTTAGGGATCATCATCTTCTTAGCATAATAAAAATGATCCATATTGAACCCACTTATCCAGTTATCGTTCATCGTGACTTTAGGGGAGGGAAGCTTGAATGGTGCAGTTATGTGGGCTGGTTGGAAAGATGAAATCCCTTCTCCTTTGACATTTGAAATGATCCTGGTGCTAACATCCACCTGGGGCAGAATCCACCCGAAAACCTCTGAGCATGGGAATAACCTTGGGTGTGTGGCAGCCTTATGGAGGTCGGACATATTTATGTTCTGGTATACCATTAATTCTTCTATGGAAGCGTTAGGGACATTTCCATCTCTGATGGATCTGTATAGTTTGCCCCATTTGAACTCTGCGCTGATCCCTATCATGGCTTGGGTATATCCAAACATCGTCTCTAGTGAAGTATCCAATAATATATTGACGTCTGAGTCTGGCTTTGCTAACTTGGACTTTCGCTTGGTGGAACGTTTATTCATATCAAGTCTGTTGAGACACAGAATGAACCAACGAGGAATCAAAATATTTACAAACAATTAATTATCCATGGTACAGTCAATGGGAAGAATTGAAACAATGTTTAAATGCCATGAGTGTTTGTTTGGATTTTATCTCGCAATGAATTTTTCAAGTACAAAGGTGTTTACTAAAACTGTTTGCATCAAAATTTAAACCTTAGGGTGAAAGACAATCTTAATTTTCTTTGCTTAATGTACAAACAAACTTATGAGAAGCAAGGGTGCAGCTTTACAGTATGCACAGACCGTCAAGCAAATGAGACCAATGTTGCTAAGATTTGACATGTCCCAGTTATATGTGAAAAATAGAAAGCAACTGAACCATAAGTAGGACTAATTGGTGAAATTCTTCATTGAAACCGATTTTGGTTAAACTAATTTTTTGGTTTACTCCATCGGTGGTTTTCTTTCAGCTTTAAAACTTGTTTGATTGAAAATATTTTATTCTTCATTGTAATTAGAAACATAAGTTTGATAGGCACGACGAGCTTAACATGATGAAAGAGTGATAGGTCGGCGTCACGTGGGTTTTGGTGATAGAAAGGATTCGGAGGGAAATAGGTAGGAGACATTCAAGATGGCCCTCTGCAAGGGTAGAGGCGTCGGCAGTCCAAAGATAAACGCATAAAATCTAAACCCTCTATCCGGAATGGGGAAAAATGTGCTCACTAAGTTGCATGGCAGGAAAGGGGTAAAGCTTAAGGCTCGTATCAAAGTGAGAATAAAATGGTTGAGCTAAGGAGACTTTTATGCAGGCATTATCTTTCTCGGTCTATGCCCCTGAATGAAAAATCGCTTGTAAAGGCCTTGCGTTTAAATATTGATGTATCCTCGGGAACTACCCTACTCACTCTTTGAAGATTCTAAGCATAAACCCAGTTCGGTTTACGACAAGCGCGGTCGGCCTGTAGGGTTCGGTGAACTACTCAGACTGGAGAAAACTTAGCCAGGTAAGTCCAATTCAACCTACCCTGGGAAAAATGACTTCTAAGCCCGAGCTAGACAACCTTAAAAGTAAAAAAAACTGTAAAAACAAAGGAGGTACTAAAAAGGGCTAAAATGGGGACAAAACCAAAACCAAAAACCAAACCGAGCTACCAACCAACAGAGAAAAGAAAGGGCGGAAGCTTCCTACCTGTCAGTGGCGGAGTGGGCGGGTGAGTGAGCTTGGCGGCGATAACCACTTGGCGTCTTGTGACTGGAGGTAGCTCAAGGTGCTCCAATGGCGTTCCACTCACTTTTTCAAAAAAATTTGAACAATCCCCTTTTTCTATATATATAACCCTCACCATAAATGCGAACGTGATTGGTTGGTGGGGTCATTTAATGACTTTACCCGTTGGTGCCCACTTACCGTTTTGCACTTTCCGGGTTAACCGAGAAAACTCACTCCGACCGTTTCGGCGCACTCTCCCCAACCATTGCGAATGGTCGACAAGAACTCAACAAAATGCTCCGACTTGGTCAGCGCTAATTTGTTAAAATGCCGCGTCACATCGGCGACTGATTTACCCAAGCATTGCAAAATGGTCTCCTAGATTTTCGATCGGTGTGGAGTGGCAGACGCTTCTTGGACAAACCTCAGCAAAATGGTTGGCGCGACTAGCCTAACGGCAGTGAAATGGTCGACGAAATTGGCCTAACAGCGATGAAATGGTCGGTGATCTTTGCCCAAACCACAACGATCATCGGTGAGAAACTGTCGAAACATTTGCAAAAAAAGACCAGGGAAAACTCGTCAGAACTTGCAATATGATCGGCGTGAACATTAACAGAAGGAAGCAATAGGTCGACGCTAACTCACCAAAAATCTCCAAAACTTCGGGCTAAAAACCGCCATAAGGCAGCAAGGCTTCAGCAAAAACTCTCCAAAAAGTCCCAAAACGTTGGTGTAGTTTGACCAAAATGCTATGGTCTGGTCAACATGAACTCATCAAAACACTGCGACCGTTTCGGCAAAAAAAACCTGAGTTGCATCTAGTTGAAAAATCACTTGCTCTTCGATATTTTTTAAGAAAATTCCAAGTGTTAAAGGGGAACTCTTCTAAGAAGCAATAAACTCTAAAAAAAAAAGGAGGGGCCCTACAATTTTAAGGAAATTTTTGGGGATCATGTTGCAGCAGCAACAACGTTGTATCTAACTCTACTGCTCTCCCTCTCTTACTATCTTTACCACTTCCACTCTCTCCACCTATCTCTCTCCTCCTCTCTTCCCCTCCCACTCAATCTCTCCCTTTATCCCTCTATCTCATTCTCCATCTTCCCTTATTTACTCTCACCAATCTCTCTTTCTACCACCTCTCTCTCTCTCTCTAAGCCTTCTATCTCTTCCACTCTCTACCTCTCTCTCTAAGCCTTATATCCCTCCCTTTACCTCTACGCCCCCTCACCTCTCTCTCTCTCTCTCTCTCTCTCTCTCTCTCTCTCTCTACTGCTTCATCTCTTCCACTACATCTCCCACCATGTTTGATTCTCTCTACCTCCCTCTCTCTCCCCCCCTCACCTCTTCTACAATATCACCCACCCTCTCTCTCTCTCTCTCTCTCTCTCTCTCTCTCTCTGTCTTTGTGGCATCCAAAATTTCATAGCTTATATATTGGTCATATTCTGCATCTTTTCCCTCAAGACTTCACTTGTTCACACCTGAACTATTCTCTCTCTCTCTCTCTCTCTCTCTCTCTCTCTCTCTCTCTCACGTCATATGTCTATCCCATTCCACTAACCACCTCCACATTCCTCTCTCTCTCCCTATATCCCTCTTCCACACTCTCATTCACCCTCTCTTGGTCTCTAAACCCCTGAATTTCAATCACCCTCACTCTTTAAACCCCTGAAAACTAACCATCAACACTCCCCCCATGATATCTCTCTATCCATCTCTAAAACCCTAACTCCCAATCTCTCTCTCTCTCTCTCTCTCTCTCTCTCTCTCTCTCAACCCCCATTCTCTCTCTCTCTCTCAACCCCCAATCTCTCTCTCTCTCTCTCTCTCTCTCTCTCTCTCAACCCACAATCTCTCTCTCTCTCTCTCTCTCTCTAAACCCCTAACCCCCAATGTATATCTCTCTCTCCCTCTAAACCACTAACCCACAATATTTATCTCTCTCCCACCTACCACTAACCACCTCCCCATCCAATATCCATCTCTCTCTTTCTCTCTCTCTCTCTTCAGGGCATCCAAAACTTCATAGTAGATATTGGTGAGCTTTTGCATCTTTTCCTTCAAGACTTCACACTCTTTGACATTTACATCTCTCTCTCTCTCTCTCTCCCCCTTTTCCACCTCTAAACTCTAAACCTTCTCTCTCCAACTATCTCCCCTCTTTAAATCTACCTCTCTCTCTCTTTGGATCTCTCTACTAATACCACTCTCTCACACTCTCTCCCTCTCCCTCTCTACCTCTCTCTCACACCCTTGGTCCCTCTATATCTTCCTCTGTATTCCCCTATAGGGTTCATATTCTCTCTCTCTCTATCTACCCGCTCATCCTCTCTCCCTCTTTCTCTTCACCCCTCTATCTCTCGCTCACTCCCTATCTTTCTGACTCCATCTTATCCACCATCTCTCCCACCCTCTTTGCTTCTCTCTACCAGGATATCAATCTCTCAATCCCACTCTCCACCTCTCTCTCTCTAAGCCTTCTATATCCAACTTTCTTTGCTCATCTATACCTCTATCACTCTATCCCTACCACTCTCCACCTCTCTCTATAAGACTTCTATCTCCCACTATCCTCTCTCTTTACCTCTACCCCCCTTGCCTCTTTCTCTCCCTCTCTCTCTCCCCATTTGTCTCTACCACTATCTCCCCCACCTGTTTTTCTTCTCTCTACCTATAGCACTCTCTCCCTCCCACTCTCCACCCCTCTCTATAAGCCTTCTATCTCCCACTATCCTCCCTCTTTACCTCTACCCTCCCCCTCCCTATCTCCCATTTCATCTCTTCCAATATCTCTCCCACCCTCTTTGTTTCTCTCTACCTCCATAACTCTCCCCCTCTCACGAGACACATATTTCTCTATATATCCCTCTTGTTTATCCCTACCACCCTCTCTCTCTCCACCCCTCTCCAACTCTCTCTACCACCATCACTATATCTCATTATATCTACCATGATCTATCTCTCTCTCCCTTTGGATTCCTCCATTTCCACCTCTAAACTCTACACCTTCGCTCTGTAAAATTAGTCACAACAAATATAATGAACAAGTAAATCAATCACAATAGATGAAACTCAGAAAATATGGTGTAAATTGTGCATAAACTTGCATCAGTGCTCAATATCCCAGTAAGGGTGAAAATACAATAAAATAATATCACAATGAATGAGCAATTCGAATTGCCTAAGGAGGTCATTCGAATTAACTGAATGGAATAGCTTGACTCCAACTAGGAGTCCTCATCATCAATCAGTGGTGGTCATCAATGCACAAGAACCAGTCATCCAGGTGTCAATCTGAGTCTAACTAAGTGTAACTAGTGTAACTGAAGTGTGTAGCACTGATATAGGGAAGGAGGCTCAGTGGAGGGCGAATGGGAGGTTTAACTAAAGTCAGAACAAGTCATCTAGTCAATCTAGAGGTCCAACAAAGTGAAACAGTAAGTCAAGAGTGAAACTAGCCTTAAATCAAGGAGAATCGGAGCTAACTGAGTGGGTAGGTGAGGAAGTGCGCTCTTCTCTGGAAGTAGGTGAGATGTGGGCACATTCATGACTAGGAGGGCTAAAACTCTGAGGATAGAAGCTCCCAGGTGCTAGAAAGAAGTGGATAAGGTGTTGGAGGCATCAACCTGGTGACTGGGATGCATGCAAAATGCATGCAAACCCTAGAAGTTGCATGCAATGTAAAATTAGTCACAACAGATCTAATGAACAAGTAAATCAATCACAATAGATGAATATCAGAAAATATGGTGTAAACTGTGCATAAACTTGCATCAGTGCTCAATATCCCAGTAAGGGTGAAAATACAATACAATAATATCACAATGACTGAGCAATTCGAATTGCCTAAGGAGGTCATTCGAATTAACTGAATGGCATAGCTTGACTCCAACTAGGAGTCCTCATCTTCAATCAGTGGTGGTCATCAATGCAAAAGAACCAGTCATCCATGTGTCAATATGATTCTAACTGAGTGTAACTGAAGTGTGTAGCACTGATATAGGGAAGGAGGCTTAGTGGAGGGCACATGGGAGGCTTAACTGAAGTCAGAACAAGTCATCTAGTCAATTTGGAGGTCCAATGGAGTGAAACAGTTAATCAAGAGTGAAACTAGCCTCAAATCAAGGAGAATTGGAGCTAATTGAGTGGGTAGGTGAGGAAGTGCACCCTTCTCTGGTAGTAGGTGAGATGTGGATGCCTTCATGACTAGGAAGGCTAAAACTCTAAGGATAGAAGCTCCTGGGTGCTAGAAAGAAGTGGATAAGGTGCTGGAGGCATCAACCTAGTGACTGGGATGCATGCAAACCCTAATTGCATGCAAAACCCTAACAATGATGATGTGGATATCCGAACACCCCCCTCAAGCTAGACTATGATGTAAAAAATAATAATATAGGGCCCTGGTTAGTAAGACCAAAGGTCACCCCAATACAATAATCCAAAAAATGTTGAAAATAAACTAAGTGAGGAAAGAGCGAAAACCCAGTGGGAAGAAAGCCCCCCCCTCAAGCTAAAAACATAATAATGGATCAATCTGTCTCTACCATGATGGAACTCAACTCCAACAATGAAAGGAGGTAAGAGAACTTCTTCTCAGTGAAGCTCTTGGTGAAGATGTCTGTAATTTGCTCATCGGTAGGGCAATATGCAGAATGATAGTGCGATCATGCACAAGCTCTCGGATGTAGTGCATGTGAATCTCAATGTGTTTGGTCCTCTTCCACTAAACTGGATTTGTGGATATCTTGATAGCACTTTGATTGTCACAAAAGAGGATAGTCGAAGTAGTGCCACCAAAACCAAACTCGGAAAGAATACCCTGCAACCAAACTGCCTGAATGCAGGCATTGACTACCCCTCGATACTTTGCCTCTGCTGAAGAAAGTGCAATGGATTCCTTCTTTTTGCTTGACCAGCAAATAGGCCCATTTCCAATCATGAAAACATATATGGAAGTGGACTTCCGATCTATGCTATCACCTGCACAATTTAAATCAGTAAAACCAATGAAATCTAGCTCAGAATCTGCAGCATAATGTATGCCAAAATGTTTTGTACCTTGCACATACTGCAAGATCCGTTTGGCTGCCTGCCAATGAAGCACATGGGGCTGCTGCATATACCTTGATACAACACTCATGGCATAAGATATATCAGGCCTAGAGTGTGTCAAATATAGTAGTGAACCAATCAACTGTCGATACATAGTGCAATCTGCAAGCGTTGTAGAATTTCCCTCCTCAAGATTGATTCCTGAGAGGAATGGGAATGGGTATGCCTTAAATTCAGCCATATTAAACTTCAATAAAAGGTCGGAAGCATACTTTTGCTGAGATATAGTGATCCCATCAAAATTTTGAGCTATCTCTAAGCCAAAAAAGTGACTCAGCAAGCCCAAATCGCTCATGTCAAAAGCTAGATTTAAGGCAGTTTTTAGCTTGTTTATTGAAGTAAGCCGTGCTACCAGTAACGAGAAGATCATCAACATAAAGAAAAATAATCAACAAATTACCTTTAACTTGCTGTAGGTACACATTCGGATCAGATTTTCATCTTTTGAAATTCTAAGAAAGAAGGAAGGAGTCCATCTTTGCATACCAAGCTCTTGGGGCCTGTTTTAAACCATACAAAGATTTCTTCAATCTACAAACTAATGATGGATCTGATGTGTAACCTTCTGGTTGCTTCATATATACCTATTCAGCAAGATCTCCATGTAGAAAATCACTCTTCACATCCATGTGGTGCACTTCCCAGTGCTTGGATGCAGAAATAGCCAAAACTAGGCCGATGGAATCCATCTTTGCAACTGGTGCAAAAGTCTCAGTGTAGTCCACTCCTTGGACTTGGGAGAAACCTTTTTCCACCAACCTAGCTTTTCATTTTCTGATAGATCCATCAGCAACAACTTTTGTGCGGTAGACCCATTTACATTGGACTAATTTTCTTCCAGGTGGAAGAGAAACTAGCTCCCATGTATTGTTCTTTTGAAGAGAACTGTACTCTTCATCCATGGCACTTTTCCATCTCGGATCTCGGTGGGAATGGTAGTATGTTTTGGGATTTGAACCAATCATCAAATAAAAAATCTCAGATAATAATGGATCATAAATAGAAAGATCCATACCTGCTCTTTGAAAGTCCGCTCTTGTTTGTCTTGGATCAGCAGGATTTCCAATGTTCGAACCAGCAGATTGAAGAGTGTTTTGGGCCCACTTTAGTAACTAAGGAGGATCATAATGGTCGGATTCCAAAACTGATATGTCATGATAACCATGTGCTGCTAAAATATCAGCAATATCAGAACCAATACTTTCATTATCGCTGCTCAAATCTTCTTCAGGTAGAGGCGGTGAAACAACAATTTCTTCCTCGACTAGTTGCAAGTCTTGAAGTGGTTCTTCAAATTGCACACTGTGCTCTATGAATATATTTTTGGATCTGATATCCATGAGTTTATATGCCTTTGATTCTTCTCCATATCCTATCAGGATTCATTCAATACTTTGTGGATCCAAAGCTCGTCTCTTCCTGGAAGGAATTCTAGCCCATGCAGTGGAGCCAAAAACCCTCAAATTTGACACATCCGGTTTGTGACCAAAAAAAATGCTTCAAAAGGAGTCATACTTTTCACAGAGGAATGTGAAACTCAGTTCTGAATATATGCAGCAACATTAATTGCTTTATCCCAAATATTTGCAGCCAAACCTTTTGACTGAATCATGCAAGTAGCCATCTCTTTCAGTGACCGATTTTTCCTTTCCGCTACACCGTTCTGCTGGGGTGTGTAGGGAACTGTATGTTGGATCTGAATTCCTCTTTCGGCACAAATTTGCAGC
The DNA here is from genome assembly GCA_027924585.1 of Larix kaempferi. Lineage (NCBI taxonomy): Eukaryota > Viridiplantae > Streptophyta > Pinopsida > Pinales > Pinaceae > Larix > Larix kaempferi. The sequence goes on along the minus strand of BSBM01000597.1, from coordinate 1,211,802 downwards.
AACTCGGCCTTGATATATTCTCCACCATTATCATATATAAGAGCTTTGATCTTGCTCTTAGTGGCGGTCTCAACAGAAGCCTTAAAATCCTTAAATTTTCCAAGCACTTCTGACTTGTTTTTGAGAAAAAATACCCAAGTAAAGCGGGAAAGATCATCAATAAATGTAAAAACATACCTTGAACCATTTAATGACATATTGGGTAGTGGACCACTGATATCAGAATGTATGAGGCCCAAAATGGTGGAAGCTCTGCTAGCTTTTCCGCGGTCGAACCTGTGCTCGGGGTGCTTCCCAATAATGCAACCGGTGCAAATTCCCTTCGAGGAACGGAGTTGTGGAAGACTATATACCATGGATTTCTACTGTAGCAGCAGAAAATACTTGTAATTAAGGTGTCCAAACCTTTCATGCCAAATCCTAATAACCACGTTGCCATGAGTGAGGAGAGCAGTGGGATTTTCAAGCGACACAAAGTGAGAAAACTCATAGTATTTTGCAGTGTGGTTTGCCTTTTCAACTGCAATAAGTCTTCCACTTTTGATATCATAAATTTCATCTATATTAGGGATGAATGTAACTTGCTTCGGTTCACCAGTGTGTGTCATTTGATACACAAAAAGTAGATTTAAAGCCAAGGAAAGTACATAGAGAACATTCTGAAAGCTTCCATGTTCTACATGGATGGTACCTTTGCCCTTTGAAGAAATTTTTGAGTCATCTCCCAAATGGATGGGGATGGAGTTGTTTGGATTGAATGAAGAAAAATAATCAATATTTGCAACCATATGATTCGAGGCACTGGAATCTATCAAAAGAGTAGTGTGATTTGAAATAGTTGCCATTAGTGCTTGACCTCTTTCATGAGCATCATTCCTATCCTTCTTCCTTGCACTGTCAGGAAGACATATGTTGTTATTTTCCAAAAGGAGAGCCATTTGACCTATTGTTTTCTTTATGCATTAAATTTCAGGATGAAAGCCATGGTTGCACTTAGAACACTTAGATTTTTCTTTGCTCTCTTTACCCTTTTGCTTGGTTCTTGAACTGGATGGTGCATCCGTCTGCTTGTCTTTCTCTCTTTGCTTGTGAGGTTCGAATTTGGGCTTCTCTTTCTTTTTCTTTCCTTTGCCATTCGAATTCTTGGATCCTTGAACAAATAGGGCTGAATATTTGGATTTTATGGACCCCATTTGAATCAACTTGTCATGCTCTTTGGTAACGGATTCAATGAAGGCATTCAAGGTAGGCATCTTCCAATTCGGAGTAGTTATCCGACCGGAATTGAAAGTAGAGACAAATACTGAGTAATATTTACCAAGCTTGGTGAGAATGGAGAGGATCAATTGCTTATCCTCTTTGATAACTCCACTTTTCTTCAACTGCATGGCCAAGTGCTTGAATCTTGTGAAAAAATCATTGATGGTCTCAAAATTCTCAGGACTAAGAGCAATCAATTCATTCTCTAATTGAAAAGCCCTAAGCTCGTCCTGCTTTCCAAAAAGTGTGTCAAGTTGCTCCCAGATTGCTTTTGGAGTCTTCAATCCGCTGAGATGGAAGTAAATATCTTTGGAAATAGAGAGGCAAAGGAGACCATAAGCTTCATCAAGTTTATTGTAGTGTTTGGTTCTTTCCGACAATGTGCTTGGCTCCAATTCAAGGCCAACGGTGACTCTATAGAATCCTTTTGAATGCAATATGATCTCCATATCATCTTTCCAATCAAAATAATTGAAAGGAGTGAGGATAGGCTTTGAAGAAGAGTATTCCATTGCTAGGAGCGAGTGCACTTTGATGTAGAAATGCTTGCAAAAGCAAGGTAGCGAATGCAATTGATGGAGACAATAACCTGCAAATCACAATGAAGACAAGAACAGTAAGGTCGAACAATCCACCATTTTAGAGTTGCATCACACCTGGGATTGGAGATCAAACAAGTTGAATGGGTCGAATCTAGGAGTTATGTGGAAAACTCAAGATTCTGGAGTGGATTGGAAGTGTATTTTTCTTCTTTGCATGCACATGAGCGAATGCACATGAGATATTTCATGCCAAAACTTCCTTAATTTTGAGCAAATTCACTCAAATATTCTTGTAGAACACCTGTAGAAAAGAGATCTTGTCCCTGCAATGGCTCCGATACCATGTAAAATTAGTCACAGCAGATCTAATGAACAAGTAAATCAATCACAATAGATGAAACTCAGAAAATATGGTGTAAACTGTGCATAAACTTGCATCGGTGCTCAATATCCCAGTAAGGGTGAAAATACAATACAATAATATCACAATGACTGAGCAATTCGAATTGCCTAAGGAGGTCATTCGAATTAACTGAATGGCATAGCTTGACTCCAACTAGGAGTCCTCATCATCAATCAGTGGTGGTCATCAATGCACAAGAACCAGTCATCCAGGTGTCAATCTGATTCTAACTGAGTGTAACTAGTGTAACTGAAGTGTGTAGCACTGATATAGGGAAGGAGGCTCAGTGGAGGGCGCATGGGAGGCTTATCTGAAGTCAGAACAAGTCATCTAGTCAATATGGAGGTCCGACGGAGTGAAACAGTTAGTCAAGAGTGAAACTAGCCTCAAATCAAGGAGAATCAGAGCTAACTGAGTGTAAACTGAGTGGGTAGGTGAGGAAGTGTGCCCTTCTCTGGCAGTAGGTGAGATGTGGGCGCCTTCATGACTAGGAGGGCTAAAAATCTGAGGATAGAAGCTCCCAGGTGCTAGAAAGAAGTGGATAAGGTGCTGGAGGCATCAACCTGGTGACTAGGATGCATGCAAACCCTAGAAGTTGCATGCAAACCCTAATTGCATGCAAAACCTAGAAGTTGCATGCAAACCCTAATTGCATGCAAAACCCTAACAATGATGATGTGGATATCCGAACACTCTCTCTGACTATTTCCCCGTCTCTATGTCTACCCCTCCCTCGATGACTCCCTCTACCACCACTACTCTCTCACACTCTTTCACCCTCTCACTCTCCTCCTCTTTTCCTCAAACCCCCCTCTCTCTCTTTATATATATATATTTCAAGGTCTATTTCCCCCTTCTCTCCCTCTCTCTGTCTCTCTCCCTCTCTCTCCTTTCCCCTCTTCCTCTCCCTTCTCTTCCTCTCTCCCTCCCCCTCTACCACCATCACTAGGTCTCATTATCTATGCCTTGCTCTGTCTCTCTCCCCCTTTGTATTCCCCCATTTCCACCTCTAAAATATTCACCTTCTCTCTCTAACTATTCCCCCCTCTCTACATCTACCCATCTCCCTCGATGAATCCCTATACCACCACTATTATCTCACACTCTCTCACCCTCTCACTCTCCTCCTCTGTTCCTCACCTTCCCCCTCTCTCTTTCTCTTTATGTCCCCTCATTCTCTCTCCCTCTAACTCTCCGCCTCTCTCTCTCCATCTATCTTTCTCTCCTTACCCTCTCTCCTCCCCCTCGTATTCCTCTCTCTCCCCTTCTATCTATCTCTCTCTCTCTTTATCTATCTATATATCTTCCAAGGTCTATTTCCCCCTCCTCTCTCTCTCTCTCTTCCTCTATCTATCCCCCCTCTATTTATGTATCTCTAACTTTATCACTCTATCCTTCTCTCTCTCGCACTATCCCCCTCTTTACCTCTCTCTCTCTCTCTCCTCTCTCTCCATTATCTTTCTCCCTACCTCACTATCTCGTTCCCTCTCAGACTCTCTCTACCACCATCACTCTCTCATTCTCTCTCTTCTCTCACTCTTTAATTAAAAAATGATTTAAATATTTTTCGATAACTCTCTTTATCCAACTATCTCTCCCCTCCCTCTCTCTCACACCCTTGATTCCTCTATCTCTCCCTCGATACTCCCCTATATCCTTCCCCATTTCTCTCTACACCCCCCTCTCTCTATTTCCCTCTCTCCCCCCTCTCCTATTAATTTTCCCTACCTGTCTCTCCCTTGCTGACTCTTGGTACCACCATCACTATCTCATGCTCTCTCTACCTCTATCTCCTACTCTCTTTACCTCTATCTCCTTCTCTATCCCCCATACCTCCACACCTCTCTTTCCCTCCCTCTTTTCCACTCCATATTCTCCATCTCCTTGTGGGGAAAATTATATGACATAAATTGGAACATTTATTATCAATCCGGTGAGTTCGTAAACTTGTGAGGTATTGTGCAAATTATATGTAGTTATAATACATCAAAGTTCTTCTAAGAATATGCTAATCAAACTTCAAAAATCTAACCTCCTAATAGTATAATTAAAGATGAAATTTACTAAGAGGTGACACTATCCCACATGATTGGTAAGCAGAACAAAAGGCTCTCTATCAGTCCTTGCCTTTGGATTCCAATAACATAAAAACGTTAAAGAAAAATCTCACACAACAATCCTAATTACTTCCAGAATTAACATTATCCAACATGGTCATGTAGGCAAGGTGCTAGACCTTATGTGTACCTTTGGATTTCTGATGCTAACTCTTAGAAGTAATTCTATTGATAAACTCCATAAATTCTACCTCTGGCAATCAAAACCAAGGCCCATTAAAAGCACCTCACACTATTGAATTAAAAGGAAAAAACTCGAACTTAATTAATAGAATCCTTTCAAAATATGACACTTTCCAACATAGCCATTTCATTGAAAAGCTAGACTTCTGGTAGAACTTCGAACCATTGATGCTCATTCAGAAAGAACATACATTATGCTCAACACTTGACAAAAACTTGAGGTGCAACAATAACTACTAAAATAGATACAAACTCATAATCACATTCAATATTCATCAAGTGTAGATATTAAATTAACTTCCCAAGTACATCATAACATTCATACCAAGAGATCTAGACACTCTATAAGTTCAATAATTCCCTTTTAATCTTTCAATTCTCTGCACATTTTAATAAACTGCTACAGGAAATCATGAAGTGCTGAAAATAAAATTGCTAAATATTGAATTCAAATGACACCAATCCAAAAATATATTCATACAACCAAATTATAAAATACACACAGAAGGGGTAGTGTTTTTGAGATAAGGGTGCCCTTCCTCCACTCAGAAACATTGCACCAATTACAAATACATCAAAACCAACATTTTAATTCATTGATGAAAGAGATAAATACTTGTCTAAGTACAATTTCTCTCCACTCCCATACCTATGAGGTCTAATTTATACATAAAATTTGTTGATGGGTGGAATAAACCGAATCCCCAACTCAAGAAACCAAATTTCCCAAAGTTAGCAAAAATCCTAAAAATATGGGGTTTGCGTGATTTTGGTCAGATTCATATTTCCCCCCTAGCCATATCTCTTAAACCATTGAAAATTTGGGAAAACGGCCTAGTTTTACCCAATTTGGCACACTGTGAACAAAACCCATGTTTTATTTTTTCCAGATTTGTCTTAATCACCTCATAAATCGTGACACAAGTTGGCTTGTTGAAAATTGTTACAAATTTAAACCATTCATTAACCAAATGCTTGAAGGTTCAAATGTGTGATATGGGAATGATCTAATGAACATGTGATCATGTGATCATCTGAATACATCCATCTATCATGTCCATGTGTTTGTTTCTCAATTGGACACGTGGAAGTGTGAGAAACAATGATGGTGTTGCAACTGTGTTGCTACAGGAACATGATTGTGTTGTTGTAGGATCAGGACTTTGTTGCTGCATGAAAAATTGATCATGAAGAAGAGATTACATATGCGAGTTTAGAATGAAATAATGGACATATAACCATTAGGACACATCCATCTATCATGTCCATGCATTCATTTCTCCATTGGACACGTGGAAGTGTGAGAAACAATGAAGGTGTAAGGGATCACGTTGCTGCAGGAACATGACAAATGCTGCAAGAACTGACCATTACAGGAATGTGTCGCTGCAGGAATAGGTGGCCATGAGTTGGAGATGTCATATGACGAGTAATTCTGATCTAGGAAACATGTCACCATCTTGGCATGACTTCCTATTAGATCCATATTCTCCTTTTAATTCAAGAAGATTAGAAGCATCAAGGGTGTTATCGGAGCCTGTAACTTCATAGATCATGACAATCCAATAATCAATTATTCAAACTTAATGGAAAAACATGATTATGGGAATAATTTATTACCTTTAACCATGACATGACATTATTGATCAAAATATTAAGCTCACTAGGTTGATAAATGGGGTAATTATGGAGGGGAAAAAGTCAGAAGGTCTTTAGGCATTCCAAAAAGAGTCAAAACATGGATTCTACACTCCTTCCCCCACACTTCCCTATCCCATAATCCCATTATCTTATACCCCATCTACAAATATTTCATAGAATCAAGAGCGCACGCGTATTCCACAAGCACTCATGCGTTTGGAAAGCATGAGCGCTTTCCACAAGAGCATGCGCGTTCTAGAAGCTCGCATGGGCTCCTACGCATGCACACTTTTTTCAAATTTGAACAGGGGTAGGAAATTGTGTGTTTGCTGACTAGGTAGGTTTGGATTTAAGTACGAGTTTCCAAACCTGCTGCTTCGGTCTGCAAATTGATGAAATGTTCTATTTTCCTGGATATCACTCTATATCTTCATTTTTTACACTCTTTCCTGGTAAGCTACAAATATATGTTGTCAATGAAATTATAGACCCACCTAGAGTTGAATGTGTATATTACATATATATAATTTTGTTTGTTATTGTTAATATATTTTTCACTTGACATATACCAGAATCCTAAAAAAAATGCCTCCTTTGTTTCCGCTATAACGTTTTTTGTCCTTACGCATTTTTTTACCAAAATTATATCGCGCACTAGAACATAGAGAGACCTATGATCTAAAAAGATATATTTGTTTGATAGTGTTAATACCCCTTTAAGTTGCAGTAACAAAAGGCCTTCTCATTTCAATGATAAACTAAATTTGGTAATTAAAATATATATATAAAATTAAGAAAATAAATTTTGAAAAAATAGCCATGCACTAGATCTACTTGTTCTCTACATCTCTACAAATTGTTTTAGTGAAATTCCATCATTTAGGTACTGCAAGGCCGCACTAACAAACACATATACAGTAAATTTTGCATGAAACTTAACATACCAATGTTGGGAAAACACAAATTTCACCTAGTTAAAACACAATTTCAAAAAAGAAAATTATATATTTGGAAAGCTAATTCATTTTCCTAAATTTCATATTTTTACACCATATTCAAATTCATTGTGGAAGTATCTTGAATCATCCCTCGAAGTTAACATATTGTTGTTTTTTTAGGTTTGCATTGCCACTAACTTGTCATGAGAGACCAACATTAGCTTGCACCAACCCAAGAGTCCTACAAAATATGTGCAAATTCTAGACCCAGAGTCTTAAATGGAGGCTCCAGTAGTGATAGAACCAATTTTACAGTTGGAGACTCAACATGTGTAAATACCTGGTGTCATTCTACCAACAAGACAACACAAACAAAAAGCACATCAATGACTAGGTATAGGTCTATCAATTCCGACCTTTAATAGATTTATGGGAATGCATATGAGATATCTGAATAAATATAGGGTGGAGATATTGGAGCATAAAAAAATTAACTCCACATTAAACAACGAAAGGATGCATTGAAGACATTTATGAGCAATCTGACAAGCATCATGAAACCCACACGCTTACAGAGGCTAGGTTTATAGGGAAACATTTGAGCCTCTTATAGCATACTGGATAATCGCACCATATCTTAGCAACTGTAAAGGATTTTATTCATTGTGTTATAGAAGGAGAAACTGGTGGTGAAAGGCCTATACTAGAAAAGAGCCATAAAAGAAGGAAACAATGTATATACAAGAACGACATGATGGTGAACTTGGTCTTGGGTGAAGACATTACACTGAACGAAGTAATTATGACCAGTGAGACGACACTAGTGGGACAATTTGTCAGATGCATGGTGGGATAGGTTGGCTCAAGAGGTGGGTAGCCGAGGTACGGAGGGATAAACTAGGTTATATTCCTATATCCGACATTCTCTTGCAAGGTTGGTTAGCATTCAGGTTCAATTCAATGATGGATGCTTCTAAAATTCATGCAGGATCATGGTGATGGGGTTCAAACACCCTATATTTGAAATGATGGACCCCTATTTTTGATGCAAGGATCAAATGTAAATACTCGGTAACGATTTGGGTCAAGATGTTGAACCTTCCCTTTGAATTATAGTTTGCAAATTTCTTTATTGCGGTAGGTAATTTACTTGGTAAGTTCACGGAGGAAGACATGTCATATATGGGTATTGGGGTAATGTGTGTCGTCAATATGATTGTTAATATGGACCCAAGGGATGGTATTGGAGAGAATTAAATTACAACGGGGATATTTAACCCATATACAACAATTGGACTACCAGGGTGTCCTGTTCAAATGCATTTGTTGTCATGTTTATGGTCACTTGGTCGTGGATTTCCCCACTTATTTTAGATGTAATTTTTTTTTTATGGAAAAGGACGTTATGTGGAGGAAGGAGATGGATACTAAAGGGAATGGAATAATGTTAGGTCATCAAAATCCATAATTGAATAGGGGCCATGTACACATCGAGGTGGAACTAGAAGAAAAGCTATGTCCCTATTGGAGACTATGTCTCTCGACATGAACGATGTGAACAAGGATGCTATAAACACTAGGTTGAATCTAGTCAAAGAATATTTGAGAGAAGTCAATGGGACACTTTGACGGAAAATTCAAGTAATATTGATGAGAATTTGAATCCCTTACTCTTTGATTTGACTCCTTGTAGTGATTTTCTTCCGGGGTTAGGGAATTTTAGAAGTTGGACAGCTAGTTTCATGGAAGTGGGGTCAATGATATGTATTTAGAGAAGATACTACCATCTAGAACATGGATTTTTTTAGGGAATCCTTTGAGTTTAGGACCATTGAATATGGTCACAAACTCGTCAAACAGTAAAGATACGACTCTAGATATAGATTTGGAGGAGGATCACATAAAATTTCTTCGGTCTTGAAAGGGAGGACAAGAGGATTTATTTGTGGGATGAGAGGGGGCATTAGGGATGATTTTAGATATAACAAATCTTGAAAGTAGAGGAAAAAATTCTCTTTTTCAAAATTCACAAGAGAAAGCAGTTCTGGAGGTGGTAGCTAGAAAAAAGAAGCTGATAGATGGGATGCTTAGAGTAGAATATACCATGGAGGGGGTTTTGAAATGATTATTATGACTTTTAAATGTAGAGGGATGGACAACCCCTAAAGGAATCTATCTGTACAAAGATTACTCGAAACCCTAAATTTGGAGGTCGTATTTCTTTAGGAGATTATGAGTCATGGAGACAAGATAGTGAAAGAAATGGGAAATTTGATAGGAGGATGAGAATTTTGTTTTGCTGATTCCTAAGGAAATTCAAGAGGATTGGTTATGGGATGGCACAAACAGAGTGTGAAGTATACTAATTCCCGGGCCTTCGATTTTGGTCTAAGGATGACACATTTTTCACAAGAACTAGGAAGGGAGTTTATGTTCCTTAATGTTTATGGACCCTATTGTGACATAATAAATTATTAGGATAACTTGTTTACTAAATACTGCATGAAGAATTAGAACGTCATCATGGGAGGGGCCTTGAATTTCTCATTGGGCCTTTTAGAGGTTTGGGGACCATCACCGCAAGAATACTATCTATTTGACTATTTCTTGAGGAAATTGGAAGATGGAGGACTACTTGATGTCGAACTTGCAAAGCTAAAACCTGCATGGAAAAAAAAGAGGGTGGGTCCTGATAGAATAACAAAGAGACTAGATCATTTTTTGGTATTAGAAGGTATGATGGATATCCTTGTTATATTTAGACAATGGGTCAGTACGGGCAGTGATTTTGATCACCTTCCAGTTTGATTGGAAATGGCAGGAATGGGTCAAAAATAATCTATCCCATTTAAATTAAACTCATTATGGACGATTGATGGGGTTTTTGTCCAATCATTAAAATATATGTGGATTCCTTATGATGGATCCTTACTGTAATCAACCTCTATGAAGTTTGCTAAAAATTTGAAGAGGACAAATCAATTTTCTATTGGGTGGTTAGGTATTAGGAAAATGCGAGAAGATTGACTTAAATTTGATTGAGTCAAATTTGGATGACTTGGATGGAGCAGAAGGATTTGGATTCTTCTCTGAGGAAACAAAGACTAAAATAGCATTACTAGAGTAGAAGCAAAGGAATATTTTGGAAGATAGAGAAGTTGAATGGAGACTAAAGAGAAGATATATATGGCTGTCCAAAGGGGATGAAAATACATTTTTTTTTTATCATTTTGAGAACCATAGGAAGAACATAAATACTATCTGGAAAATTACTAATGCATCGGGTGTTGAAGTTGATAGATTCAAGGAAATTGCCAAAGATGGGATTAATTGCTTTCAAATTTATTCAAAGTGGAGGATTGGGTTACAATTGATAAGGTGGTAAGATTTGCACAATAATTTTGAATATCTTCCACTTAATATATTAATCAAGTTTTGATAATGGAGATCATTGAGGTATTGCACAATTTCAAAAAGAAAAAAAGTCCTAGTCTTGACGGGTTCCTAGTTAAGCTCATTTTGGGGATACTTGAGGTACTAGAGAAGGACTTGTTAAGAGTGATTGAAGAGACAAGAAAAAGTGGCAAATTCTTAGCATCATTTAATACAACGTTCATTTCTCTTATCACAAAAACTAACAATCCAGGAAAGTTCAACGATTTCAGACCAATATCATTGTGCAATTTCATATACAATATAGTTGCAAAGATCATTGCTAAAAGGATTAAGCATTCGATGAATACATCTATTTTTGATGAACAATTCCAGGCGGTTAGATTCACGAGGAAATAGGCGTAGCACAAGACTGATTACATACTATAAGATCCAAAAAAATGACGGTTGTAGTGTTGAAAATAGATATATCGAAGGCTTATGATTGAGTCAGTTGTTTGTACCTAAGGATGATGCTTACAAATATGGGATTTGGTGTACCATTCATAAATTGGGTTCTGGGATGTTTTTCATCGGTATCCTACTCGATGTTGATAAATATAACAACATCTGAATTCTTTAGGCCAAGTCGAGCTTTAAGGAAAGGTTTCCCTCTTGCTCCATTATTATTTCTTATAGTAGTAGGGTTCAATAGATCGATATTAGAGGAAAAAACAACTAGTGGTTTCAAAGGTGTGCATATTGGGGGAAATTTAATACTTACTCACCTACTATTTGTAGATGACATACATATATCTAGTGATGGGTTTAGGAGGGATATGGAGAATCTTTATGAAATCCTTAAACTCTATTGTGATGCTTTGGGCATGATGGTAATGTAGGGAAGTCCTTAATCTCCGGGGAAGGAATTGAGGAGGATATGTATTACTATAGAACATTGTTCCCATATAACATAAATGTGTTGGATGAGGGGCTGAAGTACCTTGGGTTTAGACTAAATCTACCTTCTTATGTAAAAAAGGATTGGGACTAGTTCATGGCCAAGTGTGAGAAGAAAATATCAAATTGGATCTTTAGATGGATATCAAAAGGAGGGAAAATGGTGTTGGTAAAGGCGGTATTGGAGGCTATTCCAGTTTTTTGGATGATCTCATGGATTCCAATAAATGTGCTCAAGAAGATAAGGAAACTAAGCTTTTGGTTCCTCTGGTTAGGGAGTTTAGAAAGGTAGGGTACTTCATGGATTAAGTGGAAAGCAATTGCAGTTCCAAAAATATAGGGGTCCTCGGGAATAAAAAATATATTTTATTTTGCAAGATCATTAGTGGCAAAAAAATCTGGATATTGATTAGAGGCTATGGGTTTTGCATCGAGGTCATTAATCAAAAGTACATAGCATCAATAGCCATTACTGAATGTATCCATATGCCTCAAAAATCCATACATAATGTCTCAGTGAAATGGAAAGCAATAGTTAACTCCTTCACACTACTTGATTTTGGACTAGCTTTGAATGTAGGAGATGGAATATCGTCCGCGTGGGGGAAGATCCATGGGTTGGGAGTTCTACTAGTCAATACTTTCTAGAACACATGATATAGTGTATCAAATATAGAGGATATTATACCCTCAACCACATTGTTGATCATAAGGCTACTTCATATAAGGGTCAAGGATGGATTAATGCTAAACAAATTGGATTTCAAGGGGATGATAGCGCGATGGAAAGCCTATATAGACAACTTAAATAATAGTCATGTTAAGGTCCAACATAATGAAGATGCTTTAGTCTGGTTAAATTCACCCTCAAGTGTTTATAACCCTAAAGATGGATACTATACATTATTACAGGCAAAGGGGATGTTGGAACAAGTCTAATGGTGGCAAGTTGTTTGGAGATTTCAATGTCCTTTGAAAACAAAGTTTTTCTTGTATTTTTTGCTATCCAAAAAAGTACTGACATGGGATATAATTCAATGAAAGAGTAGATCATGGCTTGGCAGATGTAAGTTTATGCAAGACAACCGAATAGAAAAATCTCCATTTGTCAGTAGAATGCTCCTACACAAAGCAGGTGTCGAAGGAATTAGAGCATTTGATTAAGATAAAGGGTATATGGCACATATCATCAATGGAGGAATGCTTAATACTTTGGTGTTCCAACCAGGCTTTAGAAGAATACAGAGCATTACCACTAATCCTCAGTTGGGGAATATGTATAGTAAGGAATGCTAGTATACTTGAGGACAAATGCATATCCACCTTTCAATTTGCATCTCAAGATTTAGGCTTACTTAAAAACTTTCCCCAGGACAAAAATATAGTCTTAAAGCGACAGGTGAATCCGGAAGTGATTTATTATAATGTACCTTGGGAATATTTTGATGGATCTGGACTTGCATATGTGGAGTTGGAGGTATATTATATATTACAAAGAAACATTGCCTCAAATTTAGATTTGGATTAGGTCCGGGTACAAATAAATTTGCAGAATTAAGTGCACTTAGATTACTACTATGGATGGATTTGGAAAGGAAATCAATAGTGTACAAATATTTGGATACTTGAATATTATCATTAAATGGATCAAATGTGAGAATATAAGTCATAATCTATTATTGGAGTCCTTACTGGAGGAGACTAATAGATTAAAAGATCAGATAGGCAAAGTTTCTATTACTCATATATTCAGATAAAGGAATTCAATTACAAATGCACTAGGAAAGGAAGGGACCACATTGTAGAATGGAATCAGGTACATTATCGAGGACAAGGAAGAGGGACCGTCAAGCTATTATCATGCACCTTTTAATGATTGATAGCTATGTACATGTGCAGTTAAGATCACGTACCCAAAGACAACAAGAGTTGATACATTCCTCTTTACAATTTGGTTATGTTAGGAGAGTAATATTGAATCACTTGATCTTTTGTTTTGATATAAGATACTTTGTTTTTTTTTTAAGTTATGGTTATTACAACGGTTGTGCATTGGTGAATTTTGAGCTACAATTGGACGTTAGTAGTGAAATAGAGATGTGCGAGAATTACCTTGAGTTTTAGGGTCTATCATTATGTGAAATTGACACAAAATATGAAAGCTTTGATGAATAATAAATTGTTTTTTTGTGTGTATAAGCTTGAAACCTTCTATTAATGGGGTAAACAAAGTATGATACAAAAAATTACAAACAAGCTGCTCTGGCTCGTGCCACCCTAAGAGACTCGGCATGGCCATCTAATTTTGAACTTATTACATGCATTCTGAGTCCGAGCCAAAATAAACAGCAGGAGATCCAAAATTACATTATAGACTTCTCAAACTTGAGACTAAAACTAGAAGAACTCAGGCAGACCACCACCCTCACAGAATAGGCGAGTCCGACTAAACTGGAATATACAACTTACATTCTGAGTCTGAGCCAAAAAGACAACAGGGATCCCAATATTACACTAAAGGCTTCTAAAACATGAGACCAAACCCAGCAGAACTCAAGCGGACCACAAAAAACCAGAAGTTACCACAGCTGAGCAACTGAAAACCGAATCCAGCTCTGTCCGAAAACACCATCCATCAACCGGTACCAACACCTTCGTGAGCCCCCGCTGAAGAGATTGAGCCGACAAACAAAATCTTTCTGAGCCGCAGGAGAAAACTGGGACCTTCCGAAATCCAGGCACGACTACAACTGCTTCCACAAAGCGATACAACACCTCTTGAAAACCTCAACTTCCCAAGACTTGAGAGGGGATCTCTAGGAAGCCGGAGTTCCCACGACTGGAGAGTTCGTTTCTTCTCTAATGTTTTCACGAGGAGTTTCCGACACCTCCTTCAAAGCTTTCTTCATCAATCAGAGCCCAGAGGAATTGGCCTGTTGGCCCCCTTTCATAATATTCAAAGCTTCGCGGATACTCTGAACTAGCTGGGTACGGGCTTGAATTTCCCGCACCAGCAAGATTCTTGCCATCCAGTAACGGCTCTCCGCCACCTTCCGTCCAAGTATAGCCTCAACTTCATTCACCAATCCTATTTCTTTATACGCTATATTAGAGCCAATGCTGGACGAGGCTTCCTCCAAGTACATGGCGCTCCAATTTAACGGCTGGGGATCCGACGGGTCCCAATTTTTGGAATGACGCTGGGATGATGACGTTCCAGCCTCCAGATCATCGCCATCCGGGCGCCCGAACCTCCCACCCCGACTCCCTCCTCTACGACTACACGCTCTCTTCCGCATAGCCATGGAATCGCTCACGAAACCCAAATAGGCCCAAACTTCTCTCAATACAAACAGGGAAGGCAACACAGGAAAACCACTACAATTGCCCCAAAGCCACCAGTACGAGCATGGAATTCTGCTCAGACTCGCCAATCAAACCATTCTTATACACATCCTCCCTGGAGGCTCATTTACTGCCCACCCAGAGAAATGATTCACATCCATCCCTCCTTCGACGACCATTGCAAGTCTTTTCAGACTCTCGTACCTCCTACTCAAAATGAAATCTCTGCTGAAAGTGCTTCCCCATAACCTCAATCTCAACATATCCTTCCTCCATTTATTCGAGAAGCTACTCAACCACCTGTCCGGGGTACGGAAAGAGAATGCACCTGTTGTGCACTCACCCCAACTCCTAAGAATCATGCTGCTGACAGCTTTCTCGGACAGTCGGCCTGCCCCAAAACGCCGACAATTCCTTCCTTGATAACTACTCATTCCCCGCAGAATTGAATTCCGGTTGACTCTGGCTAGAAGGATGAAACGTGTTGCGCTCAAAGCGTTCCACCGTGTTTCTACTATTCTCGGGATTGCTCCCACCTTGACGCGAACTGGACTAGCTGTGACGTAAGCCTTCGGGAGTGCCATCAACCATCATAACTCGTACGTTGATTGAGGTGTCATTCTGATCCTGTAAAGTCCGACGCT
Source organism: Larix kaempferi (assembly GCA_027924585.1). Lineage (NCBI taxonomy): Eukaryota > Viridiplantae > Streptophyta > Pinopsida > Pinales > Pinaceae > Larix > Larix kaempferi. The sequence goes on along the minus strand of BSBM01000597.1, from coordinate 1,196,397 downwards.
CCACATGGCTTGTACTACTCCCACGTCTCTCGTCCATGCTGCCCTCCATGTGTCTTCTATCTTCTGCCACCAGCCTGTTACACTTCTCCCTAAACTCTCCGTCCTCAATCTCCGGTAAAGTGCCCCTGTAAAAAGATCTACCGGCATTCACACCTTTGTTGGCTAAGGCATCCGCCACCTTATTGCCTTTCCTCCGAATGTGCAGAAACTGAAGAGTCGTGCTCCTTTGCACCAACGTTCGCAGTCTTCTGAGACGACTATCCCATCTCCAGTTCTGCACAATTTTATCAATTGTTAATCCACATTGCACCCTTCTCGCCATGGCTATTATGATTAGAGAATCTCCCTCTAGTTCCAGTGACATCCACCCCTTGTGGATAGCCACCTGCAACCACTAACCAGACCTTCTAACTCAGCCACATTGTTCGTGTTTTCCCCCAGGTCACCCTAGAAGACACCGAGAATGATTCCAGCGCAATCACGAACCACCCCCCCAAAGCCAGCATCTTCAGGGTTGCCTTTCGCTGCCCCATCAAAGTTGAGCTTGAACACCCCGACTGGAGGATGGATCCAAAACTCTGGACTTATGGGACGAGGAGCCAAATTACGCGGATCGCTGATGCAAATAGGTAAGCTAACTATTCCCCAAGCATTTAAAATTATTCTTTCCTGGATGTCGTTACTCATAACTTCCTGGTTCCACCGTCTCAGGGTGAGGGATTCCTGAAGATAATTTTCCAAAACACTCCACACCCCCATAGGAGTGTTTTGTTTACCTTCAAAAATTCTTCTATTACGCTCCTTCCAGGTTGTCCACACCACAAAACCCAGGAATAACTCCCATAACCTGTTCAAGATGTCATTTTTAAAAGCTTTGGCCGGCCAATTTGCTATCGATAAATCCGGTCGGTCTTTAACTCTGGCTGTCTTCCCAAACCGTTCACCTCCTTTATCCCACAAGAATGAAGCAAACCAACAATAATCCAGCAGGTGATTAATAGTTTCTAAATTCTGTTTGCACAATGGGCATATGGAAGGGCCTACGAAACCCCTTCTTGTCAAGTTATCCCATGTTAGAATCCTTCGGTGCAACAGGAGCCAGTAGAAAGTTTCCACTTTTGGCCACAATTGTCCTTTCCATATTTTCTTCCATCTATCCTCTTCATTCATCAAGTGGGTGCCCATCGAGATCTCCAGGGCTTCTTTTATGTTGAAATTCCCTGAAGAAGAATACCCCCACCTAATCTTGTCTGACACCTCCTGGATAGGGATTTTTCATTTTGTAAGCTCCGTGTAAAATTACTCAATGTTCATTTCCGGCGCTAGGGCTTGCCACCAATACTTACTCTTCCATACTCTGAAATGGACATCCTCATTCTACACTTCCCAGAATTCCCGCACCATCATAGGTTGGTTATCCTCAAAATGTAAACGAAGAGCCGAGTCCATTATCGTTCTTTCGAGACAGGGCATCTGCTGCCATGCATCTTCCTTAAAACGGGCTATGGCCCCATCTTTTATCTCCTAGAAGCTATGTTTCTAGATAATGTTTCTGTTTTCCAGCGCTGCCTTCCAAATGCTTGACCCCGGACCCTCCGTATTGAAACGGAAGCTGAATCTTCTCCCATTGAGGGGCATATTTCATGTGCCATAGTATTCCCCATGGTTCTGTCGAATGGTTTATCCATTTCCACCAAATTTTGCTTCCCATGATCTTGTTAGATCTTACCGGATCACGAAGGCCTAATCGTCCATTTAATTTTAGTCTACACAGGATTTCCCAGTCAATCAAGGCCAATTTCCTTTGACCCTCGGATCCTCCCCAAAGAAAATTTCTTTGAATGTTGCGAATTTGCTTGAGAACCATCTTAGGAGCTGCCAACACAGAGAACGGGTACACCGGCATGGCCTGGAGAACATACTTCGCCAGAGTAATACGACTCGGGATATCCAACGATTTGAAGGTCCATTACTCCAACTTAGCTTTCATTTTATCCAATAGGTCTTTCCACGAGATCTACCAAATGGTGGATTCTGCCAGTGGTGCTCCCAGGTACTTGGAAGGTAAGGACCCTTCCGAAAATTCCAGGATGCGGATAATGTTTCTTCTGGTTATTCTTGGGGTGTTAAAAAAGTAAACTTGTGACTTATCCTTATTGACTTCCAAGCCACTAGCTAAAAGAAACAACTCCATACCCTCTTTTATCCCATGAGCTTCCTTAACACTGGGAGGGCCCATTAACATAGTATCATCCACAAATTGCTGGTGAGTTTGAGGATCCAGACCCTCGCACAGGGACAATCCCCTGATTCTGTTTCTCTCCTTCAGATGATTCAGCCAATGCCCCAATCCTTCGGCCACAATGATGAACAAGAAGGGGGAGAAGAGATTCCCCTGCCTAATTCCTCTTGAGGCCTTGAAAGGCTTGGAGGGGGTACCATTTACTAGGATAGAAAGAAAGGGTGAAGAGACCAAGCTCATAACCCAATTAGTCCATTCCCTACTGAACCCAAATTTCCTTGGAATTTTTTCAAGAAATAACCAATTAACTCTATCATAAGCTTTAAAAAGATCAATCTTTAGTAACATACCAGGGATTTTCTCAGTTTTAAGGGAATGGATAATCTCATGTATCAGGATAATCCCATTAGTTATTTGGCGACCTTCCATGAAGCCTGCTTGCTCAGGAGAAATGACAAGCTGGAGTAGAGGACGTAACCTATTCGCTATTACTTTAGTTATTATCTTGTAGATCACATCACTAGTACATGTGGACATTTTTCCCATGGAAAATCGTTGCTATTGCAACACTTTTCCGTTGCTATAGCGAAAAACAGGACTCTTTGTTTTCGTGGCACTAATTTCGTCGTTGTAGAAACACTTTCCAACGTTCGTGGTTATAGCGATGGATGTTTATATTTAAAAAAAAGAGTAAATGAAGCAATATATGTCTCTCTAGCCACGAACGTTCGTGGCTATAGCACCGACAGTTCGTGGCTCAAGCGACGAATGGCCATATTTAAAAGAAATAAGTGAACTGATATCCGTCTCTCTAGCAACAAAATTTCGTGGCTATAACATCGAAAGTTCATGGCGATAACGACGGATGTTCATATTTAAAAGAAATAAGTGATCCGATCTCCGTCTCTCTAGCAACGAAAGTTCGTGGCTATAGCACCGAAAGTGCGTGGCTAGAGTGATGGATGTTCATATTTAAAAGAAATAAGTGAATCGATCTCCGTCTCTCTAGCAACGCAAGTTCGTGGCTATAGCACCGAAAGTGCGTGGCTATAGTGACGGATGTTCATATTTAAAAGAAATAAGTCAACCGATCTCTGTCTCTCTAGCAATGAAAGTTCGTGGCTATAGCACCGAAAGTGCGTGGCGATAGCGACGGATGTTCATATTTAAAAAAATAAGTAAAGCGATCTCCGTCTCTCTAGCAACGAACGTTCATGGCTATAGCACCTAAAGTGCGTGTCTATAGAGACGGATTCACATATTTAAAAAAAATATGTCCGTCGCTATAGAAACTACAAGCCCCGGCTACTTTCGACGAACTTGCTATACTAGCGACGAAAATTTCCGTCGCTAGTATAGCAAGTTCATCGAAACTTGCTAGCGCTTGTCGTCTCTATAGCAATGGACATGTCTATTTTTTTAAAAACTAGCAATTGTACCTCGGGGTGCAATAAAAGAACGTTGTATTGCTTCGGCATACCCATAATTTGTTGTTTAAAATTGTTCTTGCTTCAACAAAATAATATTATCAATTAAGATTCCATTGAAGAAATTCTATATGCAAAAGCCATGGAAAGCTCCTCATATTTTTCTCACACAAAAAAAATAGCTGATAGAGCCAAGACTTGAAATCCCAATCGCTGATAGAGCCTTGCATATTTACTACTGTCAAGGCCAAGAGGATAGAGAACCTAACGACCATAGCATTGCTAGAGTGAAGTCCAGAAGAGTGGTGAATTTAACCACTTTGTCACTATGAATTTTATCATTTTTGTGGCATGTTCATAAGTTAACTGCCCATTATAAGTTGGAAGGCTGACAAATGCTTCACTACAAGGTACCTATATATAAGAAGATATGTTGAAATGCCCATAACTTGTTTGTGATGTTTGTTTCCACAAATGGAACAAACAACCAACGTATGTGCCAAAGAATTGTATGTTGCCACAACTGGAACAAACAACCAAAGTATGTGCCAAAGAATTATATGGCAATGGCATGCTATTATATTCTTAAGTTAACCACCAATTAGTTGTTCAGTTGAAAGCCTGACAAGATGCTTTATTACAAGGAGATATGCTGATTTTTAAGCGTGGTGATCCTATCATAATTTTTGTGAGTACACCTCTTTTTCATTTCTTAAGTTAAGGCAACATCATACACAAATCTCAAGAATACAGAGTGTAGTTTAATAGCAAGTAGCTTGATGAGCTTATTTAAATATAGAGACATGGATTCAAAACGTTTTGTGAGTATCACTGTAAATATGTTTTTATAAATATAAGAAGTATTTTATAAAGAAAAATATCTAATTTGTTAATGATGTTTATAATAAATACATATCAACTTATAACTATCTTTCTGTCTTATCAAATCTATTTAAAATAAATTATTTTCTAAAATGAAATAACAAAACAATGTACATTAAACTGGTTAATTTTTTTTTATAATGAAATAACAATACAATGTACATTAAACTGGCTTGCTTGTATGGTTCACAAACATGTCACCCAACTGCATTTAATACAAAATGATGTAAAATTCAAAGTAGTCCTTGCTCATATATTAATATATCTAATGCTTGACCTCTACTAAAACAACAATATGCCCTTCCTCAAAAGAGAAGAACATCAAAAAGCCCAAAATTCAAGGTTATTGCTAACAACTACATATAACATCGTCAACCCACAGGTTTTGATAAATGTAGAAAGTACACATTGGAATTATTTTTGCCTTCTAACACTAAACAAATGTAGATCTGGTCACCCCTATCCTTTCGTCATGGAGGACTGCCTCTCTGATAGCAACACCAATACAGGATGGCTAGGCTGCATCAAATCAGAATTATCTGTCAAATTGTAAGCCTATGTACATATGGTAACTCTAAAAAAATCCACATGAAACAACTAGATTACATAAAAAAACCATTAAAAACTTAAATCATATTAACTATTAGAAGAAAGGAATCTCTTTGCAATTTTGTTTGACACTACTTATGGTTGTTTCCTTTCAAAAGAAAAAAATATGTCATCTATCTCAATAGAACTTTAGGTGCTTGAAAGTAATGCATGAGTTTATGAAATCCTCTAGGGAATAGAAAGAAATTTTACAGGTTGGAGTCTTGACAAAATGACACATTTATGAAAAATATTACTACGATAACTGTTGAAATCATTCTTTAGTGGATACTTGGCTTTGGGATAAAGAAATCAAGAAAACTAGTCAAGTGATAGTGAAGCGGAAAGGAGCATAGCATAATAGAATAGAGCATAGAGTGACAGTGTGGAGCATAGCATTATGGAGACTTAGTTATTTTTGGAAATCAGAAGGACAAATGGCAGGGAATTTATTTTTCCTGCATTTTTGAGGTAGATCAAGATGAGCAATTATTCGAGGGCTGGGGGACAAAACCCTCCCCCTCCTACTGTGATGCAGTAGCAAATCCAAAAGGTCCAATACAGAGGTTTTCATGATATTCCTACAAGGATAATCAGAGAAGAAGATCCCACCCCGACTCCAGAAAAGAGGGTAACTGGACAAGAGTTCAAACTTCAATTAAACGCATCATCACAGTTGATCCCTAGGCAGAAGCAAACCATATCATAAGTTTGCAATCTCAATCCACTCCCCCCAACATATGGAAATGTTGGCCGGTATGAAGAGGAAGACAATGCTTTCCATATGTAAGAGGAATTTAGTTGCTTCCCATATCATTCTCCAACACTCCTTCCACACTTTCAATGCCACTGCCAAGACCCGCATCAAAGAATTATGTCACACCAACAGGCTTCAAGAGGCAATGGACACCTTCAAGCATTTGCTTTCAGCTAATTCTAAATCCAAGCCCACTGTCATCACAAGCAATCTTTTGTTAAGTAGCCTAGTCCGGCGGAATCGACATGAATCATCATTATCTGTTTACAAACTGATGATTAAAGCAGACATTGTTCTAGATTTGATAACTTTGAACATTATCATCAATTGTCACTATCAAACAGGTCGAGTGGATTATGCATTCAAAGTGTTTGAAGAAATGGAAGCACATGAGTATATTCCAGATGTCATAACCTTCAGTACTCTCATCAAAGGGCTTTGCAGGGAGGGAAGGATAGAGCATGTTGCCAAACTTTTTAATGAAATGGTAAGTAAAAGACAGGCTCCTAATCTTTTTACATATAATACCCTACTAGACGAACTCTGCAAGATAGGGAAAACCCGTCAGGCATTTGAGTTATTAGCTATTATGCTGCAAAAAGGCCATGAGCCTGATGCAGTCACGTTTACAACCTTAATGGATGGTCTATGCAAAGAAGGTAAACTCCAAGAGGCCAAGAAACTATTGTATCATATGTTGAACAAAGGTTATGGCCCCAATGTCGTTACATATAATGCCCTGATTAATGGTTTTTGCAAAGAGGGCAAGTTGGACGAGGCTATGAATTTCTTCTATGACATGTCCAACAGAAGCATATATCCTGATATTGTCACATACAGTATGTTTATTGATGGTTTTGGTAAGAAAAGCAAGTTGGACCAGGCTAGGAATCTCTTCCACGAAATGACCAACGAAAAAATATGCCCTGATATTGTCACATACAGTATGCTTATTGATGGTTTTTGTAAGAAAGGCAAGTTGGAGGAGGCTATGGAGCTCTTCTATGAAATGTCCAACAAAAATATGTGCCCTAACATTTTCATATACAATGCACTTATTCATGGTTCAAGTAAGGGAGGCAAGTTAGATGAGGCTGGGAAGTTCTTCCACGAAATGGTTGACAATAACATACGCCCTGATGTTGTCACGTACAGTGCGCTCATTGAGGGTTTTTGTAAGGAAGGCAAGTTGGAGGATGTTAGTTTTTATACCTTGGTCGAGTTCCCCTAGTGACTTAGCCTAAGTCACTAAGAATGGGGTGGTGGGACCCTCACATTAATTGATTAATTAATGAGACATTAAAGTCACTTCTTGTCCTATGTCATAAAGTGAGTGAGTAATATTTAATTAAGTGAATTAATTAAGTGTCTTTTACTCACAATCAATCTCAGCCCTTGATGTGTTTTAATCTCCACCATTGGCTGAAGATTCCCTTTTAGGGATGAACAAAAAGGGAGGGAGGCTCGAATACCTAGATCATTGTTATGATGTTAAGGAAGTGAATGAGGAGAAGGGAGCTCGAGAGTCTGAAGAAGGAGAAGCTAGGGCGCAGGTACAGAACTCGTGATCTCTTGGGCACGAGTTTCTAGGCACAGTTCTTTGGCATTTGGCTCAGTTTTCAAGGTACTCTTTCTGGCTTTTATCATTAACAAAGTGAACCGTGAGAGCTGCTGTCATCTCTGCAATAAAATCGTGAAGGTACCTTCAGCAGTCTATTTCATTAGCGCACAGGTTGAGGTGGAGTCTGGGCGTGTATTTGCAGGCAGCTTCATTTATTTGAGGCTCAGTTATTGTAATATAAATCCCAGGTACAGAACCCGTGTTCTAATGTCTTGCTGTGAGGAGATTCAGTCCACACGTTTTTTGTTTATGAGAAGGGTCTGGTACAGTAGTAAGTACAGCAGTCAAACACAGTCAAGTTCTGGGGTTAGTCCATACAGAAATTCCAGTGACAGTCAGCAGGGTTCTGCGTGTGGTTACTGCACAGAATTTGAGGAGGATACAACACCTGCAATTGCACAGAAACCGAGAAGGATCTGCTCTCATTTCCAGGCAGCAATTGTGCACTGAAATCGAGGCAGACCAGGGTGCAATTGAAGTAGAGATAAGTTGTATTTGATTGTGTACTGTTGTTGATTTGCTTTGTTGATGGAATAATAAATCTCTCTCACTCACTCAACTGGTTTTCCCCGTGGGGGTTTTTCCAGGGCTCGATTTGGCCAAAAACTACTGTGTCAAATTTGTGTGTGAATGTTTGTAAATTAGCTTGCAGCCTGTAAATTGCTTTCAGTGTGTGTTTACTGTTCATTTAAATTTTGGCATTAAGTAGCCTACAGCCAATGCACAACAGGGCTGTAGGTGAAAACCACCTATAACTTGGCATTAAACCAGCAGGCGCTTGAAGGCAGAAAATCTACATGGTATCAGAGCGCAGGGGGCAGAAATTAAACAGATTTGCAGACACACTCAAAATTTGCAGATCTCAGAAAACTAAGTGTTCTTACCTTTGATGTGGGCAGCGTTCTTTTGGACTGATTTCCAGATGGCTACAGGGTTGAGGATAGAGGACAGATTGAGTGGGACGGAGAATTTTGTGCCTTGGAAGGCCAGAATTCTATTGCTGTTAGAGGAGAATGAGTTATGGGAAGAGGTGGTGAGGAACACCACCACATACCCCATTACTATTCCAGATGGCTCAGATATGACCGCTCTTTCAGTCTTCAACAAGAAAGACTGTAAGGCTAGGAGAATCATTCTAGATGCAGTGAAGGACCACATCATCCCTCACATTTCCGGAAAGACCAAGGCACACGAGATGTGGAGTGCCTTGATCAGCTTGTATGAGAGCTCCAACGAGAACAGGAAGATGGTTCTCAAGGAGAAGCTCAAGAGTATCAGGATGACCGGAGGAGAGAGAGTCACAGCTTATCTCACCAGGATCTCAGCAGTTCGTGATGAACTAGCAGCAGTTGGTGAGGTGGTATCCCCTACAGAGTTAGTCCGCACAGCAGTCAATGGGGCTTCAAGGCCCTGGAGTGCATTTGTGCAGGCCATTGTGGGCAGGGAGAACCTTCCATCCTGGGAGAGGTTGTGGGATGACTTTGTACAGGAGGAGACCAGGAGGGGTCTCGTACAGGGCAGTACATCAGGTGGTATAGCAGATGAGGAGAACGTGGCTCTCACAGCCAAAGGGAAGAAGAAGAAGGGTCCCAAGAAGCATGGGGCCAAGGGATAGCAGCAGCAGCAGCAGCATCATACACAGGGTGGGCAGAAGAAGGACTTGAGTAAAATCAAGTGCTACTGTTGTCAGGCGTTTGGGCACTATGCATCTCAGTGTCCAAACAAGAAGAGGAAGAAGGGACCAGGTCAGCAGACAGCAGCCTCAGCAGAGATAGATGAGTTTGGTGACAGGTTTCAGAGGGAGTTTTCCCTTTATGCTGGACAGAGTGAGAGAGAGAGAGAGTTTCTTTAGCCACCAGCATTGATATGGATACGTAGGTTGAGCACTCATTGTTGACTGGGCATCAGACAGGTCCTTCCACCACTGGTACGTGGTATATTGACAGCGGAGCTTCGAGGCACATGACAGGTACTCGAGAGTTCTTCTCCGAGTTGTCACGCACAGAGAGAGAGGTGGAGGTGGTACTTGGCGACAACACCATAGTTAGAGCAGTGGGTCAGGGGACAGTTGTATTTGAGAGGGAGTCCATGAGTCCCATGACTTTGAGGGATGTGTTGTACGTCCCTGGGCTGAAGAAGAACCTTGTTTCAGTTTCCACGATTGAGGACAGGGGTCTTGGGGTTTGCTTCTCAGATGGGAGAGTGCAGATATATCCCAAGACCACAGGTGTATCTACTCCCATGGATATTGGAGTTAGATGTGGACGACTGTACAAGCTCTTGTTTCAGCCGCAGCATGCTCTAGCACACAGCAGCAGCAGTGAGATGTGTGAGTTATGGCACGGGAGGATGGCCCATTTACATCACCCCGCTTTGGGAGTGTTGCGGAGCATGGTCACAGGTTTACCTGATTTTGACTCTGAGCAGAGTGATGTATGCAGAGGGTGTGCTTTGGGAAAGTACACCAAGACCGTGTTTCCTACCAGTGACACGAGAGCAGCAGGTGTGCTCGATCTGATTCATACCGACATATGTGGTCCTATGTCCTCAGTTTCCTTGAGTGGCCATGAGTACTACATCAGCTTTATTGATGACTACTCCAGGAAGACCTGGATCTACTTCTTGCGGGGCAAGAAGTCCTCACTTGTATTAGATGTCCTCTAAGGGTTCAAAGCCCTTGTGGAGAAGCAGACGGGGAGGAAGATCAGGACGTTGAGGTCAGACAACGGGGGTGAGTATACCTCCAAGGAGTTCAGTGCATTCTGCAGACAGGAGGGCATACAGCGTCAGTTGACAGTTCCCTACACTCCTGAGCAGAATGGAGTAGCAGAGAGAAAGAACAGGTCGATCATTGGAGCAGCGAGGGCCATGCTTCATGATCAGGGTTTACCGTTCTTTCTGTGGGATGAGGCCTGCAACACTGCAATGTACCTGCAGAACAGGAGTCCCCACCGTGCCGTGGGGAAGATGACTCCAGAGGAGATGTATTCAGGCAAGAAGCCTGAGGTGAGCCACTTTCGCATATTTGGCTCTCTGACTTACTCTCACGTCCCCTCAGAGAGGAGGACGAAGTTCGAGCCCACCGCAGAGAGAGGCATCTTTGTGGGTTACGACGAGACTTCGAAGGCATATCGGCTTTACATTCCTGGCCAGAGGCGAGTTGTAGTTAGGCGGGAAGTAAAGTTTGAGGAGGAGAGGGCCTTCAGAAAGTCCAGAGAGTTAGAGCAGGGGGAGACACCAGCTCCCACACCTCAGTTGGTACAGGCTTCTTCAATACAGGTTACAGGTCCACAGGTTTCTGGGGTGACTGGATCACTTGGTACAGGCACAGGTTCTACAGCGTCAGTGGTTCAGATCACAGGTACAGGGACTCCCACAGGTTCAGGATCACCGATTTCTGGCTCACAGATTGCAGGGTCTTCTGGGACTAGTTCTTCAGCTACAGGTCCTAGGGGTGGTAGACCTCATGCTTCTGACACATCCTCAGAGGAGGTTACACCAGGTCCAGAGGAGCCTTCAAGGAAGAAGAAGCCCAAGTGGCTTCAAGACACCTTGAAGGAAGCAGAGGCATTTGGTAGACCTCAGGAGCAGATCAGGACTATTTTTGAGCCAGATAGATATGGGTCAGCCCTTGTTGCGAGTCTTCGTGACTCAGCGCCTTCTACATATGAGGAGGCTTCTCAGCATCAGGTTTGGAGAGATGCCATGATGGAAGAGTACCATTCCATCATGAAGAATGATGCTTGGGAGATTGTACCGAGGCCTGAGGGGAAGTCAGTTGTGACTTCCAAGTGGCTCTACAAGGTCAAGCATGCAGTTGATGGCAGTGTAGAGAAGTTCAAGGCTCGGTTTGTGGCTCGGGGGTTCTCACAGGTTGAGGGAGTCGACTATGATGAGACTTTTGCTCCAGTGGCTCGGTATTCCTCCATCAGGGCAGTGATATCGATTGCAGTAGAGATGGGTTGGAGGATCCACCAGATGGATGTGAAGACTGCATTTCTCAATGGTCTTCTGCAGGAGGAGGTGTACTTGGAGCAGCCACAGGGATTTGAGACACATGAGAGAGATTCACATGTTTGCAGGCTTAGGAAAGCCTTGTACGGTCTGAAACAAGCTCCCAGAGCTTGGTACTCCAGGATAGATGCGTATCTGATGTCGATGGGATTCCAGAAGAGTGAGGCTGATCCCAACCTATACTACATTGTGGTTGGTGGAGATCCGCTCATTCTTCTGCTATACGTTGATGATTTATTTATCACTGGAGATGAGCGTCTTATTGCTCTGTGCAAGAGAGATCTTGCAGCTGAGTATGAGATGACAGATATTGGGCTGATGCATTACTATTTGGGGATGGAGGTATGGCAGGAGCCAGGACATATTTTCCTTGGACAGGGGAAGTATGCTGCAGAGATCCTGAAGACTTTTCGGATGGACGACTGCAGGCCCATGTCTACACCTATGATCACCAACTTGAAGCAACTTCATGCTTCAGGTGGTAAGTTGGTGGATCCCACATTATATCGTCAGCTCATCGGATCGTTGATGTATCTGGACAACACCAGGCCAGACTTGTGCTTTGCAGTCAACACTCTTAGCCAGTTCATGGTGCAGCCTAGGAGTGTACATTGGAGTGCTGCAAAGCACATCTTGAGATACCTTGCAGGGACGGTGGATTATGGTTTGGACTACAGGAGTTCAGGTGGAGTTAGTTTGATTGGGTTCACAGATTCAGACTGGGCAGGTTGTGTGAGGGACCGGAAGAGCACTTCCGGTTGCTGTTTCAGCTTGGGCTCGGCAGCAGTGTCGTGGTTCAGCAGGAAATAGAAGTCCGTCGCATTGAGTTCTGCTGAGGCTGAGTATATGGCAGCCAGTCAGGCGACTTGCGAAGCACTGTGGCTTCGTAAGTTATTGGTAGATTTATTTGATCAGCAGCTGAGGCCTACGGTGATTTACTGCGACAATCAGAGTTGCATTCAGCTCTCTGAGAATCCAGTTTTTCACGACAGGTCAAAGCATATTGAGATCAGATATCACTTCATCCGGGACTACGTTCAGAGAGGAGCAGTTGAGCTTCAGTACATATCCACTGATCAGCAGGTTGCAGATGTCCTAACGAAATCTTTGGGGAGGGGGAAGTTTGTCTTCTTCAGAGATAAGTTGGGAGTGGTGCGGAACTCCTTCCTCGGTAAGAGGGAGTGTTAGTTTTTATACCTTGGTCGAGTTCCCCTAGTGACTTAGCCTAAGTCACTAAGAATGGGGTGGTGGGACCCTCACATTAATTGATTAATTAATGAGACATTAAAGTCACTTTTTGTCCTATGTCATAAAGTGAGTGAGTAATATTTAATTAAGTGAATTAATTAAGTGTCTTTTACTCACAATCAATCTCAGCCCTTGATGTGTTTTAATCTCCACCATTGGCTGAAGATTCCCTTTTAGGGATGAACAAAAAGGGAGGGAGGCTCGAATACCTAGATCATTGTTATGATGTTAAGGAAGTGAATGAGGAGAAGGGAGCTCGAGAGTCTGAAGAAGGAGAAGCTAGGGCGCAGGTACAGAACTCGTGATCTCTTGGGCACGAGTTTCTAGGCACAGTTCTTTGGCATTTGGCTCAGTTTTCAAGGTACTCTTTCTGGCTTTTATCATTAACAAAGTGAACCGTGAGAGCTGCTGTCATCTCTGCAATAAAATCGTGAAGGTACCTTCAGCAGTCTATTTCATTAGCGCACAGGTTGAGGTGGAGTCTGGGCGTGTATTTGCAGGCAGCTTCATTTATTTGAGGCTCAGTTATTGTAATATAAATCCCAGGTATAGAACCCGTGTTCTATTGTCTTGCTGTGAGGAGATTCAGTCCACACGTTTTTTGTTTATGAGAAGGGTCTGGTACAATAGTAAGTACAGCAGTCAAACACAGTCAAGTTCTGGGGTTAGTCCATACAGAAATTCCAGTGACAGTCAGCAGGGTTCTGCGTGTGGTTACTGCACAGAATTCGAGGAGGATACAGCACCTGCAATTGCACAGAAACCGAGAAGGATCTGCTCTCATTTCCAGGCAGCAGTTGTGCACTGAAATCGAGGCAAACCAGGGTGCAATTGAAGTAGAGATAAGTTGTATTTGATTGTGTACTGCTGTTGATTTGCTTTGTTGATGGAATAATAAATCTCTCTCACTCACTCAACTGGTTTTCCCCGTGGGGGTTTTTCTAGAGCTCGATTTGGCCAAAAACTACTGTGTCAAATTTGTGTGTGAATGTTTGTAAATTAGCTTGCAGCCTGTAAATTGCTTTCAGTGTGTGTTTACTGTTCATTTAAATTTTGGCATTAAGTAGCCTACAGCCAATGCACAACAGGGCTGTAGGTGAAAACCACCTATAACTTGGCATTAAACCAGCAGGCGCTTGAAGGCAGAAAATCTACAGAGGAGGCTATGAAGCTCTTCCATAAAATTCCCACCAAAAACATATGCCCTGATGTCGTCACTTATAGTGCACTTATTGATGGTTTTTGTAAGGAAGGAAAGTTGGAGGAGGCTAGGAAGCTCTTCCATGAAATGTACAGCAAGGACATACACCCTAATGTTGTCACATACAGTGCACTGATTGATGGTTTTTGCAAGGCAAGCAAGTTGGAGGAGGCTATGAAGCTCTTCTGTGAGATGCCCAGCAAAAACATATGCCCTAATGTTGTCACGTACAGTGCGCTTATTGATGGTTTCTGTAAGGAAGGCAAGTTAGAGGAGGCTATGAAGCTCTTCCATGAAATTTCTGACAAAAACATACATGCTAATTTTGTCACATACAATGCACTTATGGATGGGCTATGTAAGGAAAGCAAGTTGGAGTAGGGTGTGAAGCTCTTCCATGAATGGTTGAGAAAAATCATATGACCCAATGTTGCCATATACAATATGCTTCCTTGATGGTATGTATAAGGCAAGGAAGTTCTTCTATGAAATGATCAACAAAAGGATATGCTCCAAAGTTGTCACATGCACTGCATTTATTGATGGTCTCTGTCAGAAAGGGCAATGGCAGGAGGCCACCAAAGTGCTTCATGAAATGCTGGTAAGGGATAAAATCCAAATGATATTGCATACGATGTTCTTATTGATGGTCTTTGTAGAGAAGGAAAGCTTGAAAAGGCTCTGCTGGTTTTAGATGTTTTGGTGCAAATAGGCCATCAGCATAATGAAATCACATACACTACAGTTAGACATGGGTTCAGCAAGGTGGGTGATTTAGAGAAGGCCAGGGATCTCCTTCAAGAGATGTTGAAGAAAGATTGCAGGCCTGACCTGGTTAGCTATAATACATTAATTGATGGACTCTGAGCATTACAGGATAGACGAATGTTAACACATTTTGCTCACCTTCTGTATGAAATTTTCCATCATGAATGAAGACACTATGGATATTGGAGGATGTGCAAATATTTAAATGAATCAATGTTGGTATGTAGTTGGGCTTATCCAACCCACAATTAATAATGCATATCAGCCATTTGTAACAGAAAATTAGAAAATCATCATCTTCCAAGTTGCAATTGAAGGATGCAACCGAAGAGAAGGAATTTTTTATTTGAATGTAACTGAAAATAGCTCATCATGCAACTATAGAAGGTGCAACAAGCATTTTCGGGCATCTTTTTCATTTTCTGGAGCAAGAAGTAGGGAAAAGGACTGATAATTGAGTTGAGTTGAGCGATCACAGCAAGGGAAAGGTAACCTTGTGGTGTCCTCCTCCCATTCCTTGTCAGCTATTGTAAATAGTTTAGTTTTTCTAAAAATGAAGGACAACCTGGTTCTGTTGACTGCCAATTTCATTTTGTTTTGATGTTAATGCCCTTTTCTGGAATTTGATTATTTTCAGATCTCACTTTATGAATTTGGATTTCAATGTTCATTGCATTGAGCGTCTGCAAATGCAAAAACCAGTGCTGTAATATTTAATTAAAAAAAGAAAACTGGAATGAATAAATTTTGTATGAAAAGGGAGCTGTGGTTGAACTGAATAGTGAGATAATATAAAACAGGAACAAATAGTCTGATGAAAAGGATTCAAACATATCCAAAATTTCAAAAAAAAATGCTAATTATCTGAGAGGATTTAGAAGTTCTGGCACAGTAGCTAAAAAGTCTGTTAGTATAATGCCTGATAAACTGGTCTAAAATTAATACTGTTTTGAAAAACATAAGAGAACCTGAAATTTGAAAGAAAACATGACCACTGATGGCCTCTTGCTTGATGTCTGCCTGAAGAGAGAGCTTCAGAGATGGATTTGCATTTGGCATATCTTCATAAACCTGTTGCACTGTTTCCTCTTCTTTGGCAACAATTCTCACAGACCTAGTGGAGAACTTTAGATGAGACACCCAAGACTGAGAGATTCTGGCCAAACCAAGAACCAGCTGATGTAACATGTTTATATCTGCTTCCAATATCTCAATATTTTGGTTCTGGCAAGCTACCAAGTCAGATAATTCCTCAGCCTTGGCCTTTCAAGCATCAATCTATGGCATGATTCTGCTACTGGGGTGAGAGAGTGCCACTTGGAGGTCCTCAATTTTCCTAGCATTTCACCTCTGTACCCTGTGCAGCTCAGAGATCTCACAAGGAATACAGTGGCTTGACTGCCGGTGCCTGTCCATAATACACAAATGCCTGAGAATTTCCAAAGGGAATGTTTCAAGAAGTCCAAGCTATCACTCAACTATGGTCCACTACTTTTTTGGTCAAAATATCCTGAAACTGATCATCAAGAAGGCAAAATCTGTAGGTCAAAGTAATGTCATGAAAAATCACAAAGGCAATCTTGGGAAACTTCTTATAGAACATGCAAAATCCCTAGTTTTGATATAATTTTTGGGTCTTTTGGAGTGACATGAATTTGACCCCCATGATATTCACCACAAAGGGAACCCAAATATCACCAAGCCTTGAAACAAATAAACCCTATCATAAATGTTGATTGTGAACTTATTATATAGTGATTTCATTCCAGCCACTGCAAGGAACAGTAAGCCACTTTCTTGTTTTAACATTTAAGGTACAATATTAAGTTGTTAAGAAAGTTTATTAACAAAGAAAACTTATTTTTACACCATCTAACACAAAGACTATATTTATATAGCTGGTTTATTTATTTTCTTCTAAAATATTATCATGCAATTTTATTCAATATCATCTCACAATTGAAGGAAATTTGGATTGTATAGAAGAGAATGTAAGGGTTTGAAAGCAAACTTGCTCACCCAATGTTGCAAAATTTGCAGAAAGAATAGAAGGAGAGATGATGATGTCAGTTTTGGAGAACTTGTCAACTCAGACAGATGCCTTCACTGTAGAAAGAACATTCCTGTAGAAAAATGCCAAAATCAATGCAAATAATCTTAGCTTTTGATAGCCAAATGGCCCCATGATCTACATAAATACATACTAGTACGAAGAACAAGGAAGCAATACTATATTGAGATCTATTTCAATTTTCAAGGAACTGAAATTTAACGATTTAATGTGAAAATTTTAAAATCTATAGAACACTTCTAAAAAGTAGAAATGGTGATTCCCAAGGCTCTCCATTAAAAGGTAAAGCCTATTCTCTAATTTATAATGGGCTAAGTTAGCTTGACAAACAGGAGATTTTTAAATAATTGCATTGTATGGTATGGTATTTCTCCTCTAACTTACAGTTATTGCCAATTAGATTGGTAATATGTATACTGTTTAGAATGATACCCTATTTTACTAGATCCACCTATGAAGGCCTCAGGATCCTTGTTTCCATGGATCCAAATTCGGACCTGCTCAAGATTCATTTCCAGTTTCAAACCACCACCAGCTTGTTGGAAACATAAACCCTGCGGATCCTCCAAATGAAAAAAATATATCTTAAAAAATACAAAAACAAAAACAAAAATAAAAATAAAAATAAAAAGGAAAGAGTGTGGAGCTCTGAAACCCTAACTTTTGCCTATAAAATAGCCTCTCCCCAATCCCATAACACACAAATCTGAGTTTTTCATAACAGTATGCATTTTTTACTTTGTGAGAGCAATTTGGAGTGAATCCATATCCATTTCCATATAATTTAGATGACACCATACCAGAATCAGTCTTTGTCCTTTCTTGCTGTTTTCTATTCTGATATATGATTTTAGTATTTTGTGTACTCAGTACAAATCTGGTTTGGACATAGGGTCAATCAACATTAAAAATTGCTGGGATAATTACTGTCCACTTTTGTTAAGTATTTTAAAAGTAGAAAAATCATCAATGGGACCATGGTCCAGCGGTTAAGATGGTGGCATGTCATGCCACCAATCAAGATTCAATTTCCCCCAAGACACGATTAAGCGGTTGGAGCCAGGTGCAAGTCTTGGGTGACTCTGACAGAGTAGTACCCCCTCTGTCATAGTAGTTTAGCTGAAAGGAAGTGCTTGGTATCATAAATATGTATCTTATTAATGAATTTTGTATCATAAATATGTATCTTGTTAATTGAAAATCATGAAAGTGAGTAAGTTCCAATTGCAGTCAGCTCATTGTGTTCAATGGCCATTGATACTAATTCTTCTTTCTTCAGACTTTTAGAGACAAATAATTTGATGAACTACCTATTTTAATTCTTCTTTCTTCTGCCTCACCAAGTTCTTCTCAATTCCAAGTCTGGTAACTTTGGACCGCATGGTACACTAAGTCATATTCAAATCTTAAACCTCACGACATTTCAAAGATCAACAGTCTTAGAGCCAAATTTTTAAGTGTAGAGCTGGGTTTCTCATAACCCACGTTGTTGACCTCTTCAATCCACTTATTACTAGTGGATTTCTGCCTTTCTGGTCTTCTTATATTATTTATTCTATCGTCATTTCTGGTGGCAATCATTACAAGACTATTAAAGCTAGCCATACTTCAGCTAAATTAATTGCCAATCATATGACATCTAAGAGTGAATCTCATATCTACGATGAAACAGGCTGAGAGTTAACAAAACAAAGAAACAGCAAGTGCCCACTGAATCTTGCTTCCAAGCAAGGTATGCACTTCCAGTAAATCTAACTGCAATAATCAAAGCATGCAATACAATTCACACTTTTTTTCTAAAAATACTCACCAGAAAGACAACATTTTGTAACTCTACAACTGTGTAAATTTCACTGGAAATACAAATATAATCCTTTAAATCTAGAATGTCTTGAAGGTTGCGTGCATTACCACTCTATCTAACAACAAAATATAATGTATGTGCACTGCATTAAATAGATGTCATGGAAACACTCACCTGCACAACCACATCTGAGGAGTCCACAACTTTATAAAGTTCACCCCAAATACGTTTGCTCTGTCCCTTTTCAAACATGGTGTGCCTCACTAAGTCTCTGAAACCATCATCTCCACTTCCTTCCATTTTAGTCTGGTCCCTTGGCTGGCTTTCAAAGTCATCTGCCCATTAAAAGCACTCAAGCGGATTAGCATTATAACTAGTCACATGTTTCCAACATGTATTAAAATTCCAAGAATAATTTTTTTCTTCTTTACCAGATAATCTTTGGGTACATGATAGCATAATTTCAGTAATTTCAGTTTCTTAAGAGTGTAGGTTTTCGCATCCAAGCATATTGTCAAAGTAATTATGGGTTGACTGCATGAAATACCAATTTCAGTTGCTTTTAAAAGCTTCCCAACGTCAAACTTGAGGAATCATGAGAAATCACCTCCATATAAAAATGCGGTTAGAACCTAAACTTGTGTGATGGTTATAACTAATAACTAACAAGGATATTCACATTACATGAAGAGAAATATTCTGAACCCTTTAAACAATACTCATGGATAGGATTTATCCATAACATCAAAATTTACATCACCCATCTGCTACCTCACATCCATTAAAAATCTCTCGTCATACATTACTGTCATCACATCCATACATTTATTAATATTGGAAATAACATCACATTCTAAAAAACATAGAGGCATAAGTGTTACTAGATGGATTCAATAATATAACTTCTAGTGATCATCTTCTGCCCATCTAGTAAAAAGTCCCAATTGGTTAAACAAGATCCCTAGCCAACTCAGTGAAGAACTTCTAAGACTAAGAACATTAAGGTATCCCCTAGCTGTCAGTAACAGGCTGTGCAGTTGAATGAACTACCCACTATATTGGATCTGTTTGACATTACTCCATATCCCCACTAAAACATAAAGGCCTAGAAACAATGAAATGCCAGACCAAACCACTTACATGTGTTGTATTTTATAGCAACCTAACCATGATCACAAAAAGAATGGAAAAGCACAGAAACAAAATGAGTGTGGAGCTTGTTTAACCACGATTATAAGAACAATCATCTCCCAACCATAGACAAAGCTATTTGTCTCCCCCAAGATCACACCTTCCAATAGAGAATGATGTACACCCAGATAGTAGTAGCGCAAACCCAAGAAAAATAAGAGAGAAACTTCTCCAATAGTGGAGAACCCTAAAAATCAGTCTCCTAGTTGCAGTAGCGAACCTCTCTTACTAGAGAAAACTTGTCTTGAGTGAATGTCCAAATGAGAGGTTCGACCTCTCTATTTACACACATCAAAAGTGACATTTTCCTTTTACTGGGCCGACCTGAATTGCCCTAACTAGGCCGACCTAACTGGGGTAGTTTTGCCCATTGTCTGGGGCAGACTGCCCACTGTTTTGGGGCAGTTTACCCACTGGGCCGACCTGTCTAACTGACAGGTCCGACTTGACTTGGGGGAAGATAAAATGACATTTAAAGATACTTTTCTTTGTGTGTTTTTCACCCCAAGGTTTACATTAGTTCTTTCAAGGGTATACATGATCAAATACATCAATATCTTCTCCCGTAGGAGGTACAACAATAATATAATAAGAATTGCTTCTGAAGTTGCACTATTTCCAACAACAAGTTCTAGAAAAAGAAAATTCAAATGGACGACTTACAAACTAAGTTCAAAAACTTAATACATCCACATGAAGTATATCTTACAAAGTTAACAATTTCTAGATATTCCAAGAAATGGATACATTCACGATTCAACTACACTAAGTTGTAGGAAATGCTTAGAATGGTGGTGTACCCATCCCAAAAACACAAGGAAATGCGTAAACGGGTACAAAACGCCTTGGAAACATCCTTGGCCATACTGTACTGCATTTCCAAATATGGAAACGCTGTATTGTATGGCCAAGAATGTTTCCAAGGCATTTCAGCCATTTTCAGTGATGTTTCAGGCATGTTTTTGGAAGTTAATGGGGCCACCCAAGTGCCCATGAGGGATGTGGGACTCATAAGAAAATATCACCCTATTCATCCTGATTTTGTAATTCACTTTATTGAAGTGAAAGTCTTATATTTTGTTGTTGAGTCTAATAAAGTGCATTTTTAATACATAAGTGATTTAGACTAATCTCAACTGTCAATCTCACTGAGAGATCAGGGTTTTGGTATGTAGATTTTCTGCCTTCTAGCGCCTGCTGGTTTAATGCCAATTTATAAGTGGTTTTCACTTACAGCCCTGTTGTGCATTGGCTGTAAGCTACTTAATGCCAAAATAAAGTGAAGAGTAAACACACACTGAAAGCAAATACAGGCTGCAAGCTAATTTACAAAACATTCACACACAAATTTGACACGGTAGTTTTTGGCCAAATCGAGCCCTGGAAAAAACCCCCACGGGGAAAACCAGTTGAGTGAGAGAGTCAGTTTCTTATTGCTTCATATATCTTCAGTACATTAAATCATGGCAGAAATAATTTTACTTATCTCTACGGTGAAATATCACCCAGCAGATTTCTCGAATACTGTGCAAAAATCAGCAGCCCAGCAGTGCTGAAAGTGCCTCGAGAAATGTGTAGAAAGTACAGGCTCTGAATTGTAAGGAACACTTGGAATAAACAGTGCTGAAGCAGTCTCAAAGCTGAGCCCAAAAATGATTCAGACAGGTTGCAGCACCACGAATCTGTGCTCAGATTTCTCCTCAAATTAACGCTGAAACCCAAAGAGAATGTGCCCAGATTGTACTCGAACTGTGTGCAGAATGCCTGGGATAATGTGCTCAGATTCTATTGAGAAATGTGCCCAGAATTTATGGAAACTTGTACCCAGAAACTCGTGCCCAGATGTCTGCTAACTCGTGCCCAGTTTATGTACTAACTCGTGCCCTAACCCTGCTGTACCTTCATCCCTGTTAAGTACTGTAGCCACCAGCTGTCTATTGGATAGTGCTGGTTATATATGCCTGAAGCAACCCTCGATGTCTGAGCCAATGCTGAAGTAAGAATCTAGAAACCCGTGCCTGAAACTTGCAGACAAACTTCAGTACCTGCGCCTCCTTCAAACTCGACCTCCTTCAAGCTCTCGACCTTTCTCCCTTCTCTTCATTCACTCAACAATAATGAATGTAATCTGCCTCCCTCTACCTTTTTATCCAACCCTAAAGGCATCTTTAAATCAAGGGCTGAGATTAAATCTAATCAATGGCCCAGATTAAATGAGAGTACACTTTATTAATTAAATCACTTAAGTAATAAATTTCTCATTCACTTTTAGACTTAGGATAAAAATGACATTAAAGTCTCATTAAATAATCACTTAAAGTGAGGGTCCCACCACCCCATACTTAGTTACTTAGGCAAGTCACTAGGGGAACTCGACCTTGGTATAAAAACTAACACTCCCTCTTACCGAGGAAGGAGTTCCGCACCACTCCCAACTTATCTCTGAAGAAGACAAACTTCCCCCTCCCCAAAGATTTCGTTAGGACATCTGCAACCTGCTGATCAGTGGATATGTACTGAAGCTCAATTGCTCCTCTCTGAACGTAGTCCCGGATGAAATGATATCTGATCTCAATATGCTTTGACCTGTCGTGAAAGACTGGATTCTCAGAGAGCTCAATGCAACTCTGATTGTCACAGTGAATCACCGTAGGCCTCAGCTGCTGATCAAATAAATCTACCAATAACTTACGAAGCCACAGTGCTTCGCAAGTCGCCTGACTGGCGGCCATATACTCAGCCTCAGCAGAACTCAATGCAACGGACTTCTGTTTCCTGCTGAACCACGACACTGCTGCCGAGCCCAAGCTGAAACAGCAACCGGAAGTGCTCTTCCGGTCCCTCACACTACCTGCCCAGTCTGAATCTGTGAACCCAATCAAACTAACTCCACCTGAACCCCTGTAGTCCAGACCATAATCCACCGTCCCTGCAAGGTATCTCAAGATGTGCTTTGCAGCACTCCAATGTACACTCCTAGGCTGCACCATGAACTGGCTAAGAGTGTTGACTGCAAAGCACAAGTCTGGCCTGGTGTTGACCAGATACATCAACGATCCGATGAGCTGACGATATAATGTGGGATCCACCAACTTACCACCTGAAGCATGAAGTTGCTTCAAGTTGGTGATCATAGGTGTAGACATGGGCCTGCAGTCGTCCATCCGAAAAGTCTTCAGGATCTCTGCAGCATACTTCCCCTGTCCAAGGAAAATATGACCTGGCTCCTGCCATACCTCCATCCCCAAATAGTAATGCATCAGCCCAATATCTGTCATCTCATACTCAGCTGCAAGATCTCTCTTGCACAGAGCAATAAGACGCTCATCTCCAGTGATAAACAAATCATCAACGTATAGCAGAAGAATGAGCGGATCTCCACCAACCACAATGTAGTATAGGTTGGGATCAGCCTCACTCTTCTGGAACCCCATCGAAATCAAATAAGCATCTATCCTGGAGTACCAAGCTCTGGGAGCTTGTTTCAGACCGTACAAGGCTTTCCTAAGCCTGCAAACATGTGAATCTCTCTCATGTGTCTCAAATCCCTGTGGCTGCTCCAAGTACACCTCCTCCTGCAGAAGACCATTGAGAAATGCGGTCTTCACATCCATCTGGTGGATCCTCCAACCCATCTCTGCTGCAATCAATATCACTGCCCTGATGGAGGAATACCGAGCCACTGGAGCAAAAGTCTCATCATAGTCGACTCCCTCAACCTGTGAGAACCCCCGAGCCACAAACCGAGCCTTGAACTTCTCTACACTGCCATCAGCTGCATGCTTGACCTTGTAGAGCCACTTGGAAGTCACAACTGACTTCCCCTCAGGCCTCGGTACAATCTCCCAAGCATCATTCTTCATGATGGAATGGTACTCTTCCATCATGGCATCTCTCCAAACCTGATGCTGAGAAGCCTCCTCATATGTAGAAGGCGCTGAGTCACGAAGACTCGCAACAAGGGCTGACCCATATCTATCTGGCTCAAAAATAGTCCTGATCTGCTCCTGAGGTCTACCAAATGCCTCCGCTTCCTTCAAGGTGTCCTGAAGCCACTTGGGCTTCTTCTTCCTTGAAGGCTCCTCTGGACCTGGTGTAACCTCCTCTGAGGATGTGTCAGAAGCATGAGGTCTACCACCCCTAGGACCTGTAGCTGAAGAACTAGTCCCAGAAGACCCTGCAATCTGTGAGCCAGAGACCGGTGATCCTGAACCTGTGCCAAACCCTGTACCTGTCCCTGTACCTGTCCCTGAAATCTGAACCACTGACCCTGTAGAACCTGTGCCAGTACCCTGTGATCCAGTCACCCCAGAAACCTGTGGACCTGTAACCTGTATCGAAGAAGCCTGTCCCAACTGAGGTGTGGGAGCTGGTGTCTCCTCCTGCTCTAACTCTCTGGACTTCCTGAAGGCCCTCTCCTCCTCAAACTTTACTTCCCGCCTAACTACAACTCGCCTCTGGCCAGGAATGTAAAGCCGATATGCCTTCGAAGTCTCGTCGTAGCCCACAAAGATGCCTCTCTCTGCGGTGGGCTCGAACTTCGTCCTCCTCTCTGAGGGGACGTGAGAGTAAGTCAAAGAGCCAAATATGCGAAAGTGGCTCACCTCAGGCTTCTTGCCTGAATACATCTCCTCTGGAGTCATGCTCCCCACGGCACGATGGGGACTCCTGTTCTGCAGGTACACTGCAGTGTTGCAGGCCTCAGCCCACAGAAAGAATGGTAATCCCTGATCATGAAGCATGGCCCTCGCTGCTCCAAGGATCGACCTGTTCTTCCTCTCTGCTACTCCATTCTGCTCAGGAGTGTAGGGAACTGTCAACTGACGCTGTATGCCCTCCTGTCTGCAGAATGAACTGAACTCCTTGATGGTGTACTCACCCCCGTTGTCTGACCTCAACGTCCTGATCTTCCTCCCCGTCTGCTTCTCCACAAGGGCTTTGAACCCTTGGAAGACATCTAATACAAGTGAGGACTTCTTGCCCCGCAAGAAGTAGATCCAGGTCTTCCTGGAGTAGTCATCAATAAAGCTGATATAGTACTCATGGCCACTCAAGGAAACTGAGGACATAGGACCACATATGTCGGTATGAATCAGATCGAGCACACCTGCTGCTCTCGTGTCACTGGTAGGAAACACGGTCTTGGTGTACTTTCCCAAAGCACACCCTCTGCATACATCACTCTGCTCTGAGTCAAAATCAGGCAAACCTGTGACCATGCTCCGCAATACTCCCAAAGCGGGGTGATGTAAATGGGCCATCCTCGTGTGCCATAACTCACACAGCTCACTGCTGCTGCTGCTGCTGCTGTGTGCTAGAGCATGCTGCGGCTGAAACAAGAGCTTGTACAGTCGTCCACATCTAACTCCAATATCCATGGGAGTAGATACACCTGTGGTCTTGGGATATATCTGCACTCTCCCATCTGAGAAGCAAACCCCAAGACCCCTGTCCTCAATCGTGGAAACTGAAACAAGGTTCTTCTTCAGCCCAGGGACGTACAACACATCCCTCAGTGTCATGGGACTCATGGACTCCCTCTCAAATATGACTGTCCCCTGACCCACTGCTCTAACTATGGTGTTGTCTCCAAGTACCACCTCCACCTCTCTCTCTGTGCGTGACAACTCGGAGAAGAACTCACGAGTACCTGTCATGTGCCTCGAAGCTCCGCTGTCAATATACCACGTACCAGTGGTGGAAGGACCTGTCTGATGCCCAGTCAACAATGAGTGCTCAACCTGCATATCCATATCAATGCTGGTGGCTAAAGAAACTCTCTCTCTCTCACTCTGTCCAGCATAAAGGGAAAACTCCCTCTGAAACCTGTCACCAAACTCATCTATCTCTGCTGAGGCTGTTGTCTGCTGACCTGGTCCCTTCTTCCTCTTCTTGTTTGGACACTGAGATGCATAGTGCCCAAACGCCTGACAACAGTAGCACTTGATTTTACTCAAGTCCTTCTTCTGCCCACCCTGTGTATGATGCGGCTGCTGCTGCTGCTGCTGTCCCTTGGCCCCATGCTTCTTGGGACCCTTCTTCTTCTTCCCTTTGGCTGTGAGAGCCACGTTCTCCTCATCTGCTATACCACCTGATGTACTGCCCTGTACGAGACCCCTCCTGGTCTCCTCCTGTACAAAGTCATCCCACAACCTCTCCCATGATGGAAGGTTCTCCCTGCCCACAATAGCCTGCACAAAAGCATGCCAGGGCCTGGAAGCCCCGTTGACCGCGGTGCGAACTAACTCTGTAGGGGATACCACCTCACCAACTGCTGCTAGTTCATCACGAACTGCTGAGATCCTGGTGAGATAAGCTGTGACTCCCTCTCCTCCGGTCATCTTGATACTCTTGAGCTTCTCCTTGAGAACCATCTTCCTGTTCTCGTTGGAGCTCTCATACAAGCTGATCAAGGCACTCCACATCTCGTGTGCCTTGGTCTTCCCCGAAATATGAGGGATGATGTGGTCCTTCACTGCATCTAGAATGATTCTCCTAGCCTTACAGTCTTTCTTGTTGAAGACTGAAAGAGCGGTCATATCTGAGCCATCTGGAATAGTAATGGGGTATGTGGTGGTGTTCCTCACCACCTCTTCCCACAACTCGTTCTCCTCTAACAGCAATAGAATTCTGGCCTTCCAAGGCACAAAATTCTCCATCCCACTCAATCTGTCCTCTATCCTCAACCCTGTAGCCATCTGGAAATCAGTCCAAAAGAACGCTGCCCAAATCAAAGGTAAGAACACTTGGTTTTCTGAGATCTGCAAATTTTATGGGTGTCTGCAAATTAGTTTTAGTTCTGCCCCCTGCGCTCTGATACCATGTAGATTTTCTGCCTTCTAGCGCCTGCTGGTTTAATGCCAATTTATAAGTGGTTTTCACTTACAGCCCTGTTGTGCATTGGCTGTAAGCTACTTAATGCCAAAATAAAGTGAAGAGTAAACACACACTGAAAGCAAATACAGGCTGCAAGCTAATTTACAAAACATTCACACACAAATTTGACACGGTAGTTTTTGGCCAAATCGAGCCCTGGAAAAAACCCCCACGGGGAAAACCAGTTGAGTGAGAGAGTCAGTTTCTTATTGCTTCATATATCTTCAGTACATTAAATCATGGCAGAAATAATTTTACTTACCTCTACGGTGAAATATCACCCAGCAGATTTCTCGAATACTGTGCAAAAATCAGCAGCCCAGCAGTGCTGAAAGTGCCTCGAGAAATGTGTAGAAAGTACAGGCTCTGAATTGTAAGGAACACTTGGAATAAACAGTGCTGAAGCAGTCTCAAAGCTGAGCCCAAAAATGATTCAGACAGGTTGCAGCACCACGAATCTGTGCTCAGATTTCTCCTCAAATTAACGCTGAAACCCAAAGAGAATGTGCCCAGATTGTACTCGAACTGTGTGCAGAATGCCTGGGATAATGTGCTCAGATTCTATTGAGAAATGTGCCCAGAATTTATGGAAACTTGTACCCAGAAACTCGTGCCCAGATGTCTGCTAACTCGTGCCCAGTTTATGTACTAACTCGTGCCCTAACCCTGCTGTACCTTCATCCCTGTTAAGTACTGTAGCCACCAGCTGTCTATTGGATAGTGCTGGTTATATATGCCTGAAGCAACCCTCGATGTCTGAGCCAATGCTGAAGTAAGAATCTAGAAACCCGTGCCTGAAACTTGCAGACAAACTTCAGTACCTGCGCCTCCTTCAAACTCGACCTCCTTCAAGCTCTCGACCTCTCTCCCTTCTCTTCATTCACTCAACAATAATGAATGTAATCTGCCTCCCTCTACCTTTTTATCCAACCCTAAAGGCATCTTTAAATCAAGGGCTGAGATTAAATCTAATCAATGGCCCAGATTAAATGAGAGTACACTTTATTAATTAAATCACTTAAGTAATAAATTTCTCATTCACTTTTAGACTTAGGATAAAAATGACATTAAAGTCTCATTAAATAATCACTTAAAGTGAGGGTCCCACCACCCCATACTTAGTGACTTAGGCAAGTCACTAGGGGAACTCGACCTTGGTATAAAAACTAACATGGTAGATTAGGGTTGCAGTGAAAGTATAAAGGCAAGTCAAAGTAGAGGGTAAAGACACATTCATTATTCATGAAGACAATTGTGTCTAAAGGAAAAGAAAGAGGCCAAGGAAGAGGGGAAAACAGGGAAACAATGAGAAGATTGATTTGTAGGGATTGCATATCAAGGAATACGGTCTCACCAATGATTCTATGTAGTCATACGAAATTCTATACAGTCGTACAAAAATACATACAACCGTACGGATCCATACAACCGTACAGGCAGGCCATACAGGGTCGTACAGCCATACAGAGGTGTGAAAGGTGTTGTGTCTCAGACCAGTTTTCTCTTTCAACAAGCTTAAAACCTCAATTTCGAGGTGTCCTTATAAGCTTTGATGATTAATGATAAGTTGATTTGAAGAACAAATTTCCTACGTACCTCAAAAATTATTATTGTTTCTGCTACTTAAATTTTCCAAGCATTTGTGTGAATGTTGCATGTTCAAAAAATTTATCTCTGTTATTAAATAAATTCAAGATTTGATTTATTGAGTAAAAAAGCATAGTACAACAATCACCTAGGGCTTGAAAATTACCACAATGTGGTTTTCTTGTCCTCCACCCTAGAGGGTATTGAAAGACTATTAGATGCCTTGGCTCATTTATGTGATCTTTGATAGTTAATGGTCAACCTATGTAAAACCAAGGTTATGATATTCAATAGGTCAAAAAATGTTCTAGACTATCACTTCTATTTTACAAGGGAGACATTAAGATCCCCCAATCCTACACATATTTGGAGGTTCAATTTCCAAGGCCCATATTTTGTATGCAGAAGGCTCTCCAACTCCAAATAAACAAGGGGTATGGCTCCCTTGCTCTTCTCAAGAGATATTGCTTCCAAAATATTTTTCAAGACATATGATCCAAGATGGATCCGCCAAATACCATTATCAAACCTATGGTCCATTATGGCTCGAAGGCTCGAGGACCATATTCGCTGAATTTAGATTGGGTCAAGATTAAGAGAATCCAAACCCCCTCGCCTCACCACATCATCAAAAGAAAGAAGACAATACCCTAGCTCATTATCCATGTGGAATTTGTGACCCACCCTTTCAAGACTAAATCCTTTTAGACTTGTATCTCTTGTTCACCACATTCAAAGCTTTGTATATTTGGATATTGATCAAGCTCAATACCCTTAGCTTCCTTATTGCTCCCCAAAAACCATATCCTTGGCCAATTTGTCCAAAAAAAACTTTATTGGTTTGTCTATGTTACATGGCTCCTGCCATTTGTGGGCATCTCAATGTATCATGTTCCCCCATTTTGCTACTCTCTTGACGGACCCAGTTTGTTTGAGTCAAATTAGGTCAATATGGAATGAGGTCATACCCTCTCGCTTCATCGCATCATTATAAGCAAGAGGACAATCTCCTAACCCATTATACATGTGGAAATTGTGGCCCGTGGCCCACTTTTTCAAGATTGAATCCATTTTCAAACTTGCATCTCTTGTTCACCGCATTTAAAGCTTTGAAAATTTGATTGCTAGGCAAGCTCGATACCCTTATCTTGCCTATTACTCCTCGAAGGCCATATCCTTAAGCCAATTTCTCATAGCAAAATCATTGTTGGTTTGTCGATGTTACATGTCTCCTACGGCCTGTGGGAATCCATTTTGATACTCTCTTGATGCCCCCGATCATCTCTTGTCGACCAAGTAAGAGCTTAAGAAGATTACAAGAGAGGAGATTTACAGGCAATATATACAAGTCACCTACACCATGTTATTAACAATCATATGCATTGATCAAGAACCTTTTTTTTGGGTTAATATATCAAAATATGCAATTTTAAGAATATGATAAACCACCCATTCCTTGGGAATCCCTTTCGATGTAGTTGTTTCTCTTGGTAATATGTGGAACTTGATTTTAGAAAAAGAAACAAGGTTAAGACCCTAAAATGGTGCAAGTGTAACCTTCCTCATACTTGTAAAATCAAATCCGTATCTAGGATGTTGGAGTTTTGGACATGTATACTTCTCTCACTAGTTTCATACTATGTGAACTATGCCTTATTAGATAAGATTTTGAGAAGTTTCCATTGGAGCAAAGGTGTTGATTCTAGGGGCTTACCTCTAGGTAATTGGTCAGACAGTATTATGCTGAAACATAAGGTGGTTTAGGCCTAACTGTAAGTTCATGAGACATTAGAATGGTTGATTATTACGCCTAACTGTCAAGCCTTAGGACCTTTTCTAGAAAGAAATAGAGCATATTGGAATATGATCTTCTGCCCATGAGGAGCACATTATCCTAGCTGAGTCATGTCAATCCACAATAACCATTTTGATGTTAAATTGTTAATGTCCTCTACCTAAGACTCCGAGTCAAAGACCTCTAGTGAAGGCTTCCATAGTCTTTGAATTAACTATACAACAGAAGATAGGACTAACATCACCTTCTCCCCACCAACAGATTGAGCATCTAGGGGGTTGTCTCCTTACCAATTGTTCTGTTAACTCTGTTGCATTAAAATCCCTATGCAACAATGTGCAGTGAAAAGCATTCTCCCTTGGTCTCCCCATTTTGCACCAAATCCATTTGCAACAGATTTGGTATCTTGGTTGTCTTACCTAAATTATCTTGGTTGTCTTGCCTGAATATCTCCATAAATTTCCACATACATTGCCAGAGTGATGAGAACTGTCTGTCTTTATACTTTAGATCCTTCTGCATACATACGTTATTTCCCTCATTTGTAAAAGGGGCCACTCCCAAGGGCTGCCAAAGTCCTTCAGCTTCCAGTCTGAATTGAACTTCCTCTGTTTCTTCACTTTCCTCCATGTTTTCTTCCACTCTCAAGAGCTGTCAAAACCGTTCTGAACTTTCTTCATTCTTTAATTCTTATCCCAAGGTGGAATTTGAGGTATATTGTAAATCCCTATTGGTTTTGAAGATGAATCTAGCATTCAAGCTCTAGGAACCTTGAGTTTATCAAGCTGATGATGTCACCACTTTAGTTTGATATACCTCTGGTGTTGTTTTTGCTCTCGGGAGCTCTTTCCATGAAAACCTTAAATTTTATCGAGCTTATGATGTCACCACTTTAGTTTGATACGTCTCTGGTGCTGTTTTTTCCATGTGAGCTTTATTCATTTTGTTAATTATTGAAGCTGGCTAATATCTCTTTTCAAACCAGATGTCTGTTTGAATTGGTTGCTAATGCAAGAAAGTTAAACTAGTAAAAACTGGACACTCAATTTTCTGCTTTATCGGTGGAAAAGTAATCTCTTTCCTGCTTTATTGGTTGCAAAGAAATTTCGTCCTCCTTCAGAGCATGTCAATATTAAGGTTGTTTTAACTGTATGGAACCATTTCCCAAGAGCAATGACCTATCTTCCAAGTTATTTTTCTATTGATTGTCTTGATATTATCCAATGCTTTGTCACTAAATTTAAAAACTTTTGAGTTGGGTAGTAAGTTGAGTCTTAATTTGCAGAAGGGAAAATAGTGTGCCCATAAAACAACAAACTTAGTTGGTCATTTACTTGTAAATGAGAGGATTATCCATTATTTGTGGAGTTTATGGACTTTTGAGTTGGGTAGTAACTTATGCAGTTAATTGATTGTTACTTGTTGATGACATATTCGTTGCAGTTGCAGTCTAGGTTGTTAGTTCGTTTCCATCAGCGAATTTAGTTTATAGCTTTTTGACCCACTCACAATCTTTGTCAACTCAAACTATGCGATTTGCAGGGCACATTTCCTTTACCATCTTGTCATACAAGCGTTGCTAACATCCTTGACCCTCGACACTGTGCAGATCTCTCACTAGTTGTTAAAATCGCCTTTGTGGATCTACAGACAGTTGCAACCCTAGATTTGCAGTTCATCACCAAAGTGTGGCTCGTCACAATAGGAATTCCCGTGGCTTCAGTAACCATTGTACGATTGAGTCCATGCCTATATGGGCCAGGGGTTGGATGCGTTGATCCACAAAGAGGGAAGGTCTGTTTTCTCTTTAAGGTGAAGTCAACCTCTACCAAGACACAATGAGAATGTGGCCAACGAAATGGGGTTTATGGTTGAGCCTGGATCTTCACCAACCGAAAATCAAAATTAAAACAATGCAGAATTGAAACGCCGCCATCACCATCGATGATTTAGGTCGTCCAAAAAATACACTTTTATTCTGTTTCTTTTTGTTTTTTCTTACTTCCTCGGAAAAAGAATAAATATGACATGAAAAAACAAATTACATTTGGTACTTGTGTTGAGGCACAGAACAATACTGTAGAACACAAACCCACAGAAACACAAAGATCAGCATTATCATCAAAACAGCAAAATCCCAAAACCCAGAACTATTACACCTTAGATACACGGGCACTGCCTTATCAATACTCTCAAAAGGCCATTTTGAAGTAGAAAAAGCTACCCATCACTCAAACTTGTAATAAAAAATCAAATGTCAACTAGCAGAATACCAAATAAAAAAGCGAGATGCATTTGTGTTAACAGAAATTGATAGGGAGGATGTTCTAAGAAAGCACCCGTTGTCCTGAAGTAATTTCATCATTAAAGCCTCCAGATGCACCTCCTCTAGAAGATGAATCAGCTTTTGAGGTATGTTGCTGAAAGATATGCGTGTGAAAGAGGCAAGAGAAGTTGAAGTTCCCATCGTAGTTTTGCCATTAAACCAGCCGATTGTTACTTTGGCGTACCTGCGATTAAGCCAGTCCATTGTTACCCATTGTTACCTTGGACTCCTTGAAGATGAGTTAAGATATTCTATTTTCCCTTTCTATACCATTTAAAACTCCCTTTCTAGAAGAAACTAAATACCTGCTTACTCCTTTTGTTAATAAAATTTAAAAGGGGAGAAAGGATATCCCTAAAATATATTAAATACCATTTAAACCTCCCCGTCTAGAAGAAACCAAATACCTGCTTAGTCCTTTTGTTATTAAAATTTAAAAGGGGATAAAGGATATCCCTAAAATATTAAAGCGGATATCGATATTAAATGGGATAAGGGACATCTCCATTTAAAAATGCTAGTGAATCAAGTAATATCTTGATTCACTTGCATTTTCCAAGGTTTAGGGTCAAAACTTACATTCTAAGGTGATATTAATGATGTAATGGATTCAAGGGATGTACATCATTCTTAAGGTCTATTTCTTGTTATAGGGCCAAAGTTGGGGTCTTAATTCATTAAAAAATTCTATAAAACTTATGGTTCTTACATGGTGCCTAATTCCTCCATAAGAGCCCTAAATAAAGAAAATTTAGAATACAAGTAAGATATCGTGTTCATGTTGAGGTTTAACACACCATGAATAGTTTTCAAGGTCTAATCCATGCTCTAGGGACAAAAGGGAGGGTATTAAGTGATAGTATTTGTTTACATAATTGAGACCTCTTTTGATATCATTTTGGGGCCAAGGTTGATGCTTCAAGAAAGATTTGGATTGGTGCTTCTTGTGGCATAGAAGGGTTTCAATTTCGACATCCAAAAAATCAAATCTTTTGAAGGAACAAAACTACACACCGAGGAGGCACTTTTTAGTGGGTGCTTTCATGATTTTTTGCCAAGCTTGTAGCTTCTAGCAATGAAGCATTTAAAAAGTGTTAAAATGATTTCAAGTGGAGGTAGAAATTACTTGAAATTCTGATGTTGGGAGCATTTAGGGCCATGCCACCTCTCCTGGTCCTCATTTCATGCTTTTGGATGGAGGGCGTCAACATATGCAGGGAGCTGAACACCCTTGCATCAACCTTCAGTCCTCGAAGTAGCCTCAGATCATACATGGACATAGATATTTATGCCTATTTTGAAGATTAATATGCCATGAAGGGTATCTACCTTCAAGTTTCCCTTTGGATTTGTTGAGGAAGGAGTCATCTGCTGAAGGGGGGTTATTATGGGATGCCGTTACAAGCAATCAGCCTCTGGATTTTACCTCAGAAGTGCACCCACCTTAATTCATCTTTTGTTGTGAAGAGCAAGAGGTATTTTGATCCAATAAAGAGAAATGGAAGATCACCTATGAAAGCATAAGCTTAGATGACAATTTGTGTTAATAGACATATGCACATTGTGATCACCACAATAGGATAATTTTTGTTATTTTTATTTTTGCCCCTATGAATCAACATTATAATATTATGTATTAGAGGTAGTTTGGAATTTGTTACAGATATACCTTGCTCCAAAATTTAATGTGTAAGCTCTGCTAATGTTTGTTTATGAAGCATTCATGTCCTTCAGCAACATGAAGATATTATTGTAAGATGCATAAGGCTATACATACTCACTCACGTCTTATTTCTAATTGACATGGATTGGACTTGAGAAATTTTTTCATGGAGATGCCTCCTGGCGAGGATTTTAATTGGTATTCTGGAGGCACTCTTTGAATCCATTTAAATTTAGATGCAGTCTTACTATTCAATAGCATATTCTTTCAGTGCGATATGTTGGATATAATTATTAAATATATTTCATGTTCTTAACAATGAAAATAGAGTTTAACAGATTATAGTGAGAATATTCTTCAATTGCTCTTAATTAAACTGCCCATGTGAGATGGTACTATATCCAGATACATAGGATAGTAGGTCAACCTCTAGACATACTAGAGCCTGCCTCATGCGGGGCCATGCAGGCCAACTTAACCATGAAACTTGTTGATAAAAGATTATTGAAATTGATTGAATTTATATAAACAAAACATGGATTTCAAGCACCTGTTAAACTATTCAAAAAGGTTAAGACCTCTTGTTTTCATTCCTTGATGTTTGAAAGTATCGTAAGATTTTACATGGCTTGAAGCAAACACAATTTATTATGTTAACACCTTTCTGGACACCACATAGAAAACCACCAACAGGTCACAAACTTACAACTATGGTCTGACTCGTTAGATTAGCCTTTACTCGGCTTGATTCCCTTGTCAATTTATACCAAGTGGCATTAATACCAATAACTATCCCAACTGAGGTAACTTCCCCCCACAACAGTAAATCCCGACAGCATAGTCAGTAGAACCTATTGTGAAATTTGCAGCTTGGGCAAAATACAAAACCTATTGATGTAAGTTTTAGTTGGGCTAAACTGAAAATTTTCAAAAACTATTAAGAGGAAATATATTGCACAAGGATGCACTATAAATGTTTGATGCTGTCAAAATTTCAAAGGACTAGTTTTATTAAAGCCCATTGGTTCAATTAGATCCAGATTAGGATGTGGCATTATGTAACATTTCAGCTTTGGGGGCTTCAGACGTCTAGCATATGAAATATCGTTTTTGGGATTATCTACATAGAGTAACATATGAAATGTAAATTTTTGGATTATCTATGTGTACATGAAATATCATTTTTGGAATTGTCTATGTAGAGTAAGTCATTAATGCATGAACCATTCCCATTCCCGTGAGAGCTAATCATAATACTAAAGAAAGGTCCTAACTGATCGATTCTGCATAGCGAGGGGGTCAAAGCAGCAATTTCCAACAAGGTGTTCATGGGAACCATTTAATGGAGACGCAAATGCAAATGAAAACGCAAACCCATAAAATCCCTACCTGCACAATGCAACGGGTTCGGTGAACAGGGGCCCAAATCATTTCCGATGCCTACATTGTCATTGCCATGACTTCACTCCTACAATCCCTTCCCAATCGAATGAAAATAATTGCCCTTTCTTTTGCAAACCTCAAATTACATTCTCTAAAGCACTTGAACATAAGAACCGGGGATCTTTCTATAGGTTGAGGCCCTATTTCTATTTGATGGCTCCCAATTCGATTCCCCATAACTCCAAAAACTGCTCAAAGGCCACTCTTACCAGCCAGATGTTGTGAATTCAAATCGGGTACAATGGCATCGTTTGAGAACTGCATACACTCAAATGCAATGGAGATCGGAACGCAACTCTGCTCATTGCAGATGCAAGAAGATCCTACATATCTGATAATGTCTACTGTCTATTTTATAAATCAAGTATTCAAATAAGAGAACAAAATTTACCCGTTTGGATGCCAAAGCCTATGGAGCGCTATGGCGGATAGCAGTGGCATGTCTTGAAGATTGCAATCTGACTGCCAGAAGGCGGTTGAGAAGTGTGCCCCTCATCCCTGTTGCACTGCTTTCCCTGATCTTCATAAAACAACAATACTCACACCACACTTCGTCCACGCTTATCAAAAATACATCTCACCTTCATGCAAATAGCTTATATTCCCAAATATGTGTGTATAGAACATTGCAATACAATAACATGTCGAAAGTTTCACACTAGTTAAGTGATGGTTGTGTTCATTTTAGTACATAACAATTTGTAATTAGGATTTGGTAAGAATCTAAAACATTTTAGAAAATTAAAACCCACATGTTCTTCCATGGGAAAAACATTTGCAAAATCAATGGCTCCTCGCCCATTTGAAGCTCATTACATAGATAAAAGGATCTCACAAATATGTATATGTAAAAGGACAAATATGTTTATATGGAAAGGTGTCTTATATGTTGTCCATGAGAATTTTGATATGCAATGATTTAAAGTATGATGGAAACCATTGTGTTTTTTTCTAGTGTGTTGGCTTCTATCTTGAAGTCCCATACTAGGGTGCAAAGTTCCACTAGATATTAAGTATTGGTGTCACGTTGAAGGTACGAGCCAACTACAACTACTCATTAATGAATGAGGGTTGGAGGGGAGTTATGTTTATTGAAATCGATTTTCTTTGATTCGCAACAATGTGCATTGTGATCTTCATTATATGAGATTGGTCAAATATGAACCATGGCACAAAGAGTGTACACAAACCATCTTTAGCTCGACAAGAACATGTCATAAGGTTGCCTCTAAAAATGATAGCAAGCTAACCTTCAATGCATATCTAAACTATTGAGTTAATTGTTGTAAGTGACAGACCCTGTAGGGTTAGGTAGAAAGCCTATCTTCATAGGTCTTGAGTTGGCATAGAATGTGATTTACTATTTGATCTCTTTACTCCTAGAATTTGGTCTTCTATGTTTGAAGTGGGGGTTGACTTTTCAGTGAGACACCAGAGTGTTAATGTAATGTTGTTAGTTATTACTACTACTTGACAAATCTTGATGGTGCCAAGCTTGCAGATGTTAGATGTAGTGGCTAACACTCTTTGCTTCAAGTCTATGCCAGAGGTGTTTGGTATGTGTTAATGAATTTAGTGTGATACTATAGTGAGGTCAAAAAGAGCTTGGAATAGATGAATTAGTTGTTGTATAGGATGAATATCAAAAGTAATTATTGTGAAAAATAATCTAACTCCGTTGTGATATCTCCATTACAGGCTAGTAGGATGGGCAATTGTAATTTATGCTCGGTTTTCTTGAAGTGTTGCAACCAATTCTCCTTGTTGTAGATGGATGATAGCATCAATTGTTTTAAAAGTGTGACTGAATAATCCTAGGAGATGTACTTTTTGTGGCTATAGCGACGAACATACTTTTCGTGGCTATAGTGACGAAAGTTCGTGGCTATAGAGACGAAAAGTCCATCCGTGGCTATAGCGATGATCGTCGGAGGAATTTTCATTTTTTTCCAAAAATTTAAACTGTTTTCCACGAAAACATCAATTTTAACTATTTTGTGGCAAACTTTCATGGGAATTTTGAGCCATATGTAGTAGTGCATTGCAGAGGGCTATCAGTCTGAATTTCCCAGGGTCTTCCGTTCTAGACTCCTTTGGAATAAGCGACAGGTGGGTAGCATTTAGGGCTTTAAGAATAGTCCCTGACTTTCTGGAATTCTCCACCAATGCTAACACTTCATCCTTAATCCAAGACCAGCATACATGAAAGAAATTAGTGGTGAAACCATCTGGTCCTGGCGCTTTATCCTCCGCCATATGTTTCACTGTTTCCTCTAGCTCTTCCATCTCAATAGGTTTCATCAGTAGCACATTGTGGTCTTCATTTATCACCCTAGGGATAACCTGCAAGATTTGGGCTTGATCCTCCCCGCAATCAACCTCCGTCTCCTCCAAAAGATCTCCAAAAAACTCGTTAAGAGTATCTTCTAGATCTTCCTGTGTTTCAACAAAGGTACCATTCCTTCTTTTGAGACACACAACCCTGTTCGAATGACGGTGTTGAATGGCCGCTCTGTGAAAGAATTTGGTATTTCATTCCCCTTCCTTTAACCATCGATTCCTAGATTTTTGCTTCCACAGGAGTTCCTCCTGTCTTTCTCATTCATTAAATTCCTGGAGTAGCGTTTGCTCTTCCTGCTTTAATTCCTCCGAGAAGCCTAGGGAAATACCTTTCATTATCGATTCTGTGACCAGAAACCGGTCTAGCCGACAAGCTATACTTCTGTCCCTTGCTCTTCTGTTATTCCAAGTAAAAGTACCATTCGTAGTTCTGATGTCCACCAGTCCCAAGGCTTCAATAGTGTTGTTGAAGTGTTCATTGATGGGACTCAGCTGACGTATACCGTCTTTTTTTCATCAAGATGACGGATTAGGTGAAAGTCACCTCCCAAGATCCACGGAGAAGGTCCCACCTGATCTTTGAGGGACTACAGAGAGTTCAAGAAAGCTTGTTTCAAATTAAGAGTTGAGGGGCCATACACATTAGAGAGGAAGCCACAAGTTCTTATTCCCAATACCTGAAACGCAACCGTGAGATAGAACGTTGAGGCATAGAACCCGGACAGAGCCAGTTTCCCAGGGTTCCACAGAATCCCAATGCCCCCAACTGTGCCTTTTGCTCCTGTCGCCATAACTTCACAGTTATGCCACACCTTCCTGCCTATTTCCTTTAATTCATCTATTGTACACTTTGTTTCTTGAAGAAACATTACCATACGTTTTTCTACTTCTATTTTCCTTTTCAGAAGCTAGATTTTAAGAGGACTTTTGCAACCTCTTATATTCCAGGTTGTGATCCGCATTATTAAACTAGTTTAGGGTTAGTCACAAGGGCTGCGACGATAGTTGGATACTGACCTGAGTTTACCAGTTGCGACCCAAGAAGTTGAATCCTCTGCGCATTACTGTGTCTTCCTCGTTTGTCCTTCCTGCCTTTCTTTTCCCCCCTTTCAGATTCTTTCATGGGATCCGACATGATTCTCAATCCTTTATGTTGCTTCGTTTTGAGTATAGCTTTCTCTAACAGGGAGATTTGACTTTGCAAAAGGGGATTTGGGGTCTTCGTCGAGACCACCGCCTCTAATGATTCCAGATCTAGCCCTTTGAACGTCATTTCCTCTCCTTCTTCCTCTCGGTGTTCTACTTCCTCCATTGCTTCCTCCGGTACTATTTCTGGTAACGGATCTACTTCGGTTCCCAGATTTTCTAGAGTTTGATCACCCTGAGGAGTTGCATTTTCCTTTTCAATCTACAGTACTGCAAATCTATTATGGGTTTGAGCTTTTTTGTTCACCTCAGGTCCACCTGCCCTCTTGGATGATCTTTTCTTGGTCGTGACTTTGGTGAACCCATCTTCTTGTTTCTTCTCTTGGTTACTCATCTTACTTGGGTTCTTATTTAAGGGGCAATCCCTAAAGAGATGGCTTGTTCGTGACATCTTCTGCATCTAAAAGGTAGTTGCTTGTAATCAATGGGTTGAAACCACTCCTCATCATCCCATGAAATATCAATAACTTCTGGAAGGTCTTGTGAAATGTCCATGTATAGACATATTCTGGCATATGAAGTATATCTCATCAGGAATACAGGCGTATCCATACTGACGCAATGGTGAGATTCTCCTTATCCGGGTTAAAACGTTCCTTCCAGGGTCTTAGATATAGGCCTGCTGAATGAAAGAAGTATGGGTTGTTGTCAAAAATCCTTCTTTGGTTAGCTTCCTTGAAGAATACCACCGTAAAGAACCCCTTAGCTCCAAGCTGAAGATCGAAGTGACCTTGAGGTTTCCATGTTGTATTTATCAACCATAACAAGGCTTTCTCAGATGGCCAGATTCCAATAAATTTTCCCACAAGAGCATGCTCTTTCATATGCTGGATGTCTTCTCTGATTCGGTTAGACTTTATCTGAAGTTTTGGTATCTTTCTTGCTTTTGGCATGCATTGCCCTGGTTTTCGTGGTTCAGAAGTTTGTTTATTCTCTTCAATTACTCTGCTATGACTAGCCTGGTCTTGACCTTCTAGGGTTTTAGGAGCTTCCAACATCCCTTTTCCTTTGCTATCAATCACTCTGAGGTCCGAGGGCCGAGGCTCCCCCTCCCCTTGCGTTTCCATGTTATTCCACCTGCCCGTGCAAGGGTTCCGGGCCCGATTTTAGCTTGTTAAAGCCACTGGTTCTGTCAGACTATTCTTGCATCACCGTAAAACCTTCCAACTTCATCCTTTGAGAACATTGAGT
Source organism: Larix kaempferi (assembly GCA_027924585.1). NCBI lineage: Eukaryota > Viridiplantae > Streptophyta > Pinopsida > Pinales > Pinaceae > Larix > Larix kaempferi. Next base: position 1,156,156 of record BSBM01000597.1, on the reverse strand, counting down.
GAAATAATAAATTGTTTTGGTTTTGGCTTGAATGTTAAATTTGTTTACAATGGGAGAAAATATAATCTACTTTATGGCACTTCAAAAAATATTTTGGTTTTGGCTCGATTGTTAAATTTATTTACAATGAGAGAAAAAAATACCAACCTTATGGTAGTTAAAACATGTAACTTGATTTTTATATAAAGTTATGAATTTTTTTTTAATTATCTTTTTATATGTATTTTTATTATTATTAAGAACTATTTTTTATATACGTAATTTTTTTATAACATTATTTTAATAGATTGTGTAAATTAATCAATATATTAAAAAATATATTAGTCTTTATTACAATAAATTTAATAATATAAATATAATTTTAAGAGCTACTTAATGTTTTAAGTAAGATTTTTTAATTTTATTTTAAATATAATTGTATTTAGAATGTTTTGGTTTTATATGCTCTTACATTGAATTATGATTTATAAAATTGTTATATTTTAATAATTTTGTCTTTATATTTACAATCATATACATTTATAAAAATTTATAAAAGGTTTTAAATTCAAATCTCTTCTTTAATATAAATTATATTACTTGACTACTTATTATTAAATTATATTCTTATTTTATATTAAATATAATGATATTAATCTAATTTATAAAATAATTATATACTTGAAACATTTACATATATCTATTCATTTAACGAGAAGTATAACAATTACTTTAAATAACCAAGGAATTATATAAAAATAATAACAATAAAATATAACCAATTATGTAAGTTATATAAAAAAATAATTTTATTACATATTAAAATTATGTATGAATAAAACATTTTTTTCTTAATTTTTTTAAAAAGATTTATATAAATATAAAATAATTTAATGAAAATAAACAATTAACTCATTAAAAATAAATTAGATACATTTAATTTAAATATTTTTTTTACATTTAAAATTATATATATATAAACAAATATTTCATTTCATTATAATTTAGTAAAAATAAATCTACTTAGTAATTTCAATATCTCAAAACTTCATTTTTTATTGATATTAAATCAAGATAAAATTATATAATCTAAAATTTTAATCAAAATAACAATTAACTCATTAAAAATAAATTTAATATATTTAATTTAATATAATTTTTTTTACATTTAAAAAATATGTATACCATATTCATATTTTTATGATAACAAATATTTCATTACGATTCATTAAAAATAGATCTACTTACTAATTCCAATACCTCAAAACTTCATTTTTTTCCCAATAAAAAACATTTAATTTAATATTCATATTAAATCAAGATAAAATTACATAATCCATACATATTCTTCATGATCATTAACCTTTTAAAAAAACTTATACCCAAAATCATAATCCATACTCAACCAAGTCTATCAAAAACCTTCTACCCAAAATCATCAACAAAGAAACTACAACTATTTCAATTATAAATATTCTAAAACCCAACTATAACCAAATACATATTGTATGTTTCAATAAACATCAAAACAATAAACTAGGAAAATCCAAATCAAAACAAAGAGAAGGAGCCTATTCATTACTAGATCATTTCTAAATTCCTCAAAAATAAAAAATAAAAATCAGAAACAAATCCTAATAAAAAAACCAGCATCAAGATACAAACCCTAATAAAAAAAACCAGCATCAAGAAACAAACCCTCTTTCGAAAGGCCATTCAAAGTAGGAATTTGGGAAAAAATCCAAAAACAACATTTTCGATATTATATACAAACTTTTTATCATTTTCTTTGTTTTTACTAATTGTTAATATAAAATATAAACAATATTTGAACAACAAAATGACCCATAACAAACAATTTTCCCATCAAATTTTTACCCTTTCCTGCCCTTAAGCCATCTACCACAAAATTGTATTCCTTATAGCTGTGTTGAAAAGAAAGATCATCAAACTAGGCCTCCCCTAATTTTCCTTTGCCGCCACCCAGCGAACAACACCAAAACCACCGCTCTCTTGCACACCCAATGGACAACAACTCTAGAATCTCCGGCCACCATACATTTCGTCATAACTAATTAGAAAACACTTATCCTTCATACATAAAAATATACATCGTCATAATTAGAAAAACACATAACCATGTGTCGTTAGCCATGATCCCGATATACATGCTTCATAAATAAATTAAAGTTCGAAACAAAATTTGGATCGGAACAGCGGAACAACTTAGGACTTGGAGAGTTCTATGATTCCTTGAAGGAAAGGCAGCTTGATGATAGTGTACTTCTTGAAGCCTGCTTTTTTGAACAGCTTTTTATATTCTTCCTCTGTTCTCTCTTTCCCACCCGTTGTATAAATCATCATCGTTATATCAAATAACAGTCCCACTCGCCTCCTCATACTTTCAGTTTTTTCAACAACGGCCTCCACAATTAGGACCTTCCCGTTTGTTGGCGTAGCATCGTAGCTTCTTCTCAGCAATTTCACACACTCTTCGTCCTCCCAGTCATGCATTATCCACTGAAATAACAATCATATTATTATTTTTTGAGCACTCAAGCAGGAGGAGATTCTCTCGGAAGAGCAAATAATAATAATAATGCATAAGATAAGTTAGCATCTGACGCAAATGCAAAACCAGAGACCAAAGATAAATACATTACCTTCATCATGACTGCATCTGCAAAAGGTATATGATCGAACATATTGCCCTCCAAAAACTTCACTCCAGACACTGATAACCCTTTAGAACTTCAGAGGAATCGTGTTGCACCTGCTATATCATTATTATTACTAGATGAACAAGTTTTACTATGATGGTGATGAACATTATAAAACATACCAGGGATGGGAGGCGCAGTAGCGATGACATGAGGGAGATCAAGATTAATGCCATGAATGTGTGGATGTTCCTTAACAATCGTGGACAAGGAAGAGCCCGTGCCTCCTCCAACGTCTACCAGCGATTTTATGTTCTTAAACCCATCACCGTACATCTTTGCAGCTGAAGCCATGACAGCCCTACTGTGAGTGGCCATGGCGTCGTTGAAAATCTGGTTGGTTTGAGGATTCTTGCCCGCATAATCCCAGGGACTCATACCATGAGCTTTGTTGAATGTGTAGCAGCTTTCCATGACAGATTCGTTCAGATGTTGATAAGCCTCCAGGTAGACCATCTCGGTGTTCAGGAGCACCAAAGGTGCATAGGATTGATCGTTTCCCTCTCGCACCAACAACTTCGAAAGACCCGTCAAGCCGTACTTGATTTTCTTGATCTCTGCATCGTTTGCCTGATCGGCTTGTTCAGTAAAAACAGCATAGGAAGCCCGAAGCAAGGAATTTGAGAATTCTCTGTAGGTATCCCAGATCTAGATGGGAATTGCTAGTAGACGAAGGGATCACCAGCAGCGATGTGAGAAGCAATCTGCTCAACTGAAAGGGGACCTCCGTTGCCTCGTGTGGCGATAATGTCAGGAATGTCGAGCAACACGCGGACTGCTTTCAAAGCCATGGGCTTAGCAGCAGAGAGCATCAGCTCAAGCAGCTGGAGCTCATGGTCTGCTGATTCAGATGATGAGTTAATCTGGCGACCATTTGCTGAAGCATGATCAACGGACACAGGGCGGGCCATGGCAGAAATGGAATGCATTTCTTTCAGTTCTCCATACCGAAGATCTCCTGCACGTCCATCTATTTATGAACCAGATTTCCAAAGAGTAACATGTGTGTAGTACAAATATCAATATTTTATCATGGTCAAAACTCAACTGACTGTAGAGCATTTAAAGCAGTATTAATTCCTGATACTGCTTTACAGTAAATTTTCGACAGCCAGGTGCATAATCTTTACCGCATCTTGGGGTATTATCAGGAATATACTGAACGTTTACTGCATCTTGGGATACTGCTTTCCAGTAAATTGTCGACAGCCAGGTGCATAGTCTTTACCGCATCTTGGGGCCACTTAAGTATTTAGGTACTATCAGGACAAATAGGGTCAAAATTGTTCAATACCAGTAAAAAAATCTTCGTCGAGTAAACGGTTTGAAAATTTACATGTAACTGTCAAATTTGATGGAACTTTGATGGAACTGTTGTCCTATCCATCAGTAAATTTTGGAAAGCCAGCCAAGTGCATAATATTTACCACACCTTGGGCAGAGATTTCACTTGATAATTTACTATCAGGAATTAACAGTGAGTCAGTAATAGCTTAAGAGTCAAATCCAATTGACCTGTAGGACCAGCATTGAACTGCTCAATTAGATAAGACCAGAACTGCTAAATTAGATATATTTCCCTTAATTAGGGAGGGCGTGGGATAACTGGCACTCAAATAGTCCTGTGTTTTTTGGCGATTTGTTCTTCCAGTTATAAAAACCAGCGGAATCGTAGTTCCATCCCATTTACTGTGAAACTATGTCATTGAACTGTGTTCCTAGGGATTTTGGCCCATTTTAAGACGACCGAAAGCCTCGAAATTCCAAACTGTGCCTAGCCTGAAAATTTTCCGTTGCCAACAAGGAGCGATTTGAGTGCTAATTATCACATGCCACATCTATCTAATTTGTGTAGTTTTTTTTATATGTCATCCTAAATGTTTTTTAAATCTAATTTGAATGGACATTTTATTTTTTTTAATATTTTATTTTAAAATAGAAATATATCAGCTCCAAGAAGTTACACATCTCCTACTGAGTTATAAAATGTGTCTCTGCCTGCACTAAAGATTTGATAAAAAACAAACTTCTGATTGACAAATTCTGTTTAAAACATATAATAGGTTTGGGAAAATCGTTCAGTCCTTCAAATTTAAAAGGTAAGTTGGATTTTGAATTCCAACAATCCTATTATCAAAGCCGAGTTAGCTCTAGAAGCCATGCGAGGGTCATACATCAACAATGGTGGAATCTTTAACGTCCATGTTCAATGTGCTCATGTCATTCTTTTATTTTATGTTTCAGTTTTCATCAGCCAGCTCAACAGTGTAGGAATCAACCAAAAGATTTTCTTGGTTTGGAGGAACAGCCTGACCAAGTTTAATAGCTTTAATACTATGTTACCAAGAAGCCAATAATTGTCTGAAGCCATGCCAGTCTGGTTTTCAAGTATGATACAATCCAGCGTATCGGATAACGTCATGACACCACCTGTGAATCAATTCCCAAAATCTCTTATAAACTTTCACACACACAGAATCTTCTTCAACGATTTGTTCCATTAATTGTACATTCTGCCAGATTGCATGAGTAATGTAATGTGTCATTTTTTATTGAGAAACACTTTGTTTCAGTTCCTTCTCTCTGGTTGGTAACAATCTCCAGAGTCCAAGGTAAGACACATTGATAATCTCGAATATGTCATCACCGAAACCAATATGCACTCAGCAGCAGTCTAATTAATACTGCTGCAGGGCTCTAACATAGACTTATCCATCAGTAAGCGTCAGTGTGTATGAATTTTACAATGAGAATTAGAAATTTCTGAGGTTTCTTTGCTGGTTTACTTCACATGTGACAGTTCACTATCATGTAGACCCATGGATGTATGCTCATGACCACAACCTCTCTTAATTTCATTCGAATGTGTTTATATTCGAATGTGTTCATACGAAATGGCGAACTTTTTAACCACTGAGCTGCAACATTAAATGCTCTGCAACTCAATATCTAGAATTTGTCAATATCTAAGATTTGTCAGTACAAAACTACTATGCCGATAAAAGACCAACCAATACGGTCAGCATTAATGGCAAGTTAATTTGAAATTTGAAATTGCAAACCCCTCAGCTGGCAGGTTAATTTGAAATTTGAAATTGCAAACCCCTCAGCTGCAGGTTAATTTGAAATTTGAAATTGCAAACCCCTCAGCTCGGATTAGGCGGCATTGTTTAGTTCTGCAACAACTTACCGTTTGTCCCAAAATACATCCGCAAATGGAAATCCAGATGTGGTCTGGCTTCTGTGTTCCGAAGATCTGGATGATACCTCGATGCATCCATTTGGTAAATCGGACTATCACTGGGGTGGCGTATTGATCCATATCAAAATTTCAATACAAATAAGTATGTTTAATGTAATTCTGTGATTGTTAATTGCATCCACAACACAAGGATTTCCATTACTGATGTCGCCGGTTGGTAAATTGTTAAGTGCATTCATCATCAAATGAGTCTCATTTGTTAATGCTGTTACTGGTTTGTAAATTGTAAATTAGCGAGTCGTCATTGCATGGGTGTTGATTTTCCATCCGGATATTCTCAATAGTTCATTTAGTTCGAGGATTTGGATTTTACAACCCACGATTGAAACCCAGAATCAATCCGGACTGTCAGGATATCCAAAGCCATCTAATAAAATGGACGAATATTGGCAAAGTTCGTTGCTTTATACTGGATATACCACGGCATAATGATATGTTCAAATTTGTTACGAATAGTAGGTGTTGGGTGTGGATTCTGTGTGAAAGGCTACTTGGTTAGTTTGCTCATAAATGGTTTGACTAGCAAATTGGTGCATAGGAGAGATTGTAATTTTTTTTAAAATGTGATCCTTGACAAATCGGCTCTGAAATTGAGAAAAGTTGTTTAGTCATTTTATCAATTATACTATATAGGTTTATAGAGTTAGATTTCTATACATTCCTTACATACAACATACTATACATTCCTTACATGCAACATACATAATTGATCAAGATTCAGTTTGTGTTTGAGTTGAGGCTTTGAAATATGTAAATCTATGCTTATTATTGAAATATGTTTATCTTTAACTAAAAGTTTTCTCTTAATTGGTTAAGATGGGTTAATTTTTCATGGATCATTGCTCAACTACAACCTATCATGTAGTTTTGAAATCCAAATCAGCTGATCTCTTATAAATTTCACCATATACTTATTATATGTTAAAAGATTGTCAAAATTGACTAAAAATCACAGTGCAAATTTTTGTAAAAGGGATAACAAAGTGTAACTTTGGATACTTACTATTATGGACATGTATTATTCATTAAAACTATGGACATATATTATTCATTAGAACTTTCTACATGTATTATTCATTAGAACTATGGACATATACTATTTATTAGAACTTTCTACATGTATTATTCATTAGAACTATGGACATGTATTATTCATTAAAACTTTCTATAAGATTGTGTTGTATTTGATATTCAAAATAAATATTTTATTGATCATTTTTTCTTTTTAAAAAAAAAATGGTGTATTTTAGATTATTAATTAAAAATGATTAAATTAATAATAACTCTTCAAAATAAAATATGACTAACTTTGTTATTTGTGTGAGCAAGTTGGAGTATGCTCATTGTATTCTCCTTTACTATGATAACTTCTTAGGGTTCTTGATTATTTTAGTATTTTAGATTAAGTTTATTGAGTTTCTTTTACCATGGTAAGCCATTAGCTTTCGGCTCTTTCTAATTGTTAATTGTGTATTTACTTTTAAAATTTAATAGTGTTTGGGAAAATCCTAAACCTCAATATAATATATATGTTAATAAGAATGTTTATAAATGTCTCATTTTTAATATAATGAAATAATTGATTAATTGTAATGTAAATATATTTTTATTATTAAACGAACCATTCCCTGTAAAAAATAATAATAATAAACATCTATATATTGCAACAACTTTCCTCTGTCACCCATTCTTGAATCAAAATTAAGATATTACAAAATGTATGCTAAAACAAATCTTCACAAGCATACAAATCAACATAAAGCCCCCTAAATTCACTATCCACTTCTCATTGTCTAATATAACATTTTACGTTTTACGAAGAAAATGGAGAACGATCCTCTTTGCTAAAGTCTTTAGTCTTCTCTACATACTCAAAATTCACATTCAAATACAAGTAAAAACCAATTACAATAAGTGTTTTGTTGTTGATCTTTGTTTATGGAATATAAACCCTTCCGTTTCTTTGTGTCGATCTGTGTTCGTGGAATCTAGCTAGTGCCTTTATTAATATTTGGTTGAGCCAAAATCAATATCTTGGAGATAGGATTTCAAGCTCAAACCATTGGCATCAACGAGGCTGGATTTTACCGAACCATTGGCATCAACGAGGCTGCCTTTTACCACACCTTTCTTCCTAGTCGACGACCATGATGTGACTAGACCAAAGATGTTGTAAGCGAAATAGTGTTGAGCATGCATCGATTTTGTTAGGTTTGATTGAGAGATCATGGAAATGTCGGCTGAGTTGTGGTCAAGTGGTAAATCAGTGGGAGTTTTCCATTACTCGCCTCGGTTCAATTTTAGAGTGAGCATGCTAGCATCTAAAACTTGGAGTCCTTAGAGTGACATGTCCAAGGAGTGATAAAATATAATTCCGTGACTCTGACCAAAAAAATAAGGGATGTTATTAAAAAAGACATGGAAATAATATTTATTTATTTAAAAAGTTTTTTGAGTACTTATCCACCTTTATATGTTTTATATTATTTGTTGCTTTATGCTTTACAAGGTCGCATAAATTGAAAAGCAGTTTTCCAAAGCTTAGTTTAAAGGGTGTTTAACAGAGTCATTTGATGTGGTTGGTGTGATTTGAGATGGTTGATGTGCTCTAGAGACTGGTGTTTACTATATTTACACTTTGTTGGAAGATGTGTTGTAAGATTTTCTGTTAATTATATATTTTTATGTGAAATTTGTAGAAATATATATTGGTGGGAAGATTGGATTTTCACTATGTGGATTGGAGTTGAACTTGATAGAAGGTTTAAATGTTTAACAATAAAAACCAGGGAAGATATTGAAAACTATGTGAATTGGAGTTGAAGTTGATAGAAAGTTTAAATGCTTAATGATAGAAAAATATGGAAGGTATTGAAAACTTTGTTCGACAAATAGAATGCAATATAAGATATTGCTTTTGAAAAAGAAATTATTATGATTAAGATTAATAAGATTGAATCTTTCGATGAATACATATCAAAAGTGAAAGAAGAATAAGATTGGATCTATGAATGATTACTTATCTAAGGTGAAAGAAATGTGAGACAATTTACATGATATTGAAGATAAGTATTATCTAGCACGACCTTTTATTGTTACGTGAGATTATTATCATGTTTTTATAACTAGTACAACCACTTAACTTGTGGCCGGTGAATGCCCATAGGTGATAACCAAAGCCATAAATTATTTGAAATTGTGTTGAGAGGGATCTAATTTGTAGCATAATATAAATTTATTTTTAATGTTAATTACTCTAACCATAAGTTACACCCACTTTTTATAAGGTAAAGCCTACTAAAGTAAAACCCACTTCTAATAAAATAAAATTTGTAGTAAAAAATTAAGTGGAGAGAATAATACAGATAGGTGTTATTCTAAGTATTGCGTATGTACTTCTATAATGCCCCTAGACTGTCTAGAGATCTTGAGGTCACTTTCCAAGTGACCCAGCGAAATAAATCCGTAATAAATTGACAATTATGAATAATTCAAAATAAAATTGGTTGATGATGTGAGACTCATGCGGTGATTGATTATGCTCTAACCTAGATCATGGGTTTAGACTATAATTATGAATAAATTAGGATTGTTGACTATTTACAATTGATGAGATGAACTATGATGATTATGAATAATTTATGATTGTTGACGATTTACAATTTATGAGGTGAACTATGATGATTATGAATGAGTTATGATTGTATGATGATTTACAATTTATGAGATGAACTTTGATGATGATGAGTAAATTATGATTGTTTGAACATTTGCAATGTATGAGATGAATTATGATAATTATGAGTAAATTATGATTGTTTAACGAATTGCGATTTATGAGATGAACTATGACAATTGATAACAAAGCTATTAATGTGTGCATTGAGCATGTGTGTAGTGATAAATGAAACGGTTCATCGACGGACTCACAAAGGAATAAAACAGGTCGTAGAGAACGAGAAACATACACATGAGAATGCGACGACGATGTTGACTCTCGATAATTTCCACACACGAGTTGGAAGTCATTCAACTTCACTCAGGTGAGCGTGAAGTCATACGGGGGAGACCACAATGGTTTGTTCACGTACGAGGTTGAGGGGCACGCAGTAAGAACAGACTTACTCCTCAACGCCATTAGTCTCATGTAGAGTGTATATGGATTATTTTTGGTCATGATTCCTAAAAATCACTACACGGTATCCCTGCACATCAGACAAAAGCTAAATTATTGTCGAAAGGACCCGACGACGCAGTACCTAGATAATAAAGGAAAAGCGATTGACGGAAGGACCCAACGATGTGGTGCCTAGACAAATAATAGCTAAATAGGTAAATGAGCACCTATGAAATTGACATGTAGTTTTGCATTACATTAGTTGTGCAAAGAAATGTTTATTTGTAACTAATTAATTGTAGGATAATATGACATCAATCTAGTTGTGCATGAAATAATTAGTTATAATTAATTATTTAGAAATAATTAAATTGGAGCAAAAGTAGACTAGAAATGATTAACTAGACAACTTCACTTTCACCCACAAATCTAGAGATTGAATTCCTAGCATTAGGGGACTTCTAGGGGTAAATTTTGGAATATATGTGCACTCTCATGAGAGAGTGACACATGGTTAGATGAATATCCATTTTAATTATTTTGCATAAATTAACATTTTTGCATGAAGCAACATGTGTACCTGGAAATTTCTCTATTTAAGAGAGAAGAGAAGATGGGGAAAGGGCCCTATTGTTGGATCTTCAGAGCCGTTCGAGCCTTGACTCGACCAAGGAAACTATGGAGTGTTGTTTCTGCAAACATACGACAGTAATTATGAAAGTCAAATTTTGCAGATTATAAATTAATTTATGATGAACAATGACCAATGAAACCACACCCATTTGGTATTTTCCAAATGAAAAATGAAACCACACCCATTTGGTATTTTCCAAATGAAAAATGAAACCACACGATAGAATTCAACTCATAAACATATTTAGTAATTTGCTAATTTTAAGAAGCATTAGAGGAAATTTGGGTAAAAAATGGGTCTCCTAAGGAAAATAATAAGAAAATAATAAAATAATAGTAGAGAGAGAGAGTAAAAAACTACTTTTTTGGATCGTATTTTCAACTTATCTCCTTGTAGGTTTACTCAAATTTCAAGCGGGAGGACTCGTTGGATGCATAATTAAATTAGGCATCCAATGAGTACCCATGTTGCATACTTTTAACAACATCCACACCATGAAAAATCGAAAATACATTAAAAAACGTGTTTCTAGTGAGAGAAAACACGTTTTTTAATGTATTTTCGATTTTTCATGGTGTGGATGTTGTTAAAAGTATGCAACATGGGTACTTGTTGGATGCATAATTTAATTATGCATCCAACGAGTCCTCCCGCTTGAAATTTGAGTAAACCTACAAGGAGATAAGTTGAAAATATGATCCAAAAAAGTAGTTTTTATTTTTTCCCTCCAATTTTTTTAGGTGCTCCCTTGTTGAATTTTAAAGCATTTTGATTGGCTAATACATGATGACATGGAATTTGTATTATTTTTGGAAGGCCCATTTTAAATTGAAATTTCCTCTAATGACGGGTTCCTCTAATGACGGGGTCTTGACAAGATATGCACACAATTAGTGAAAGGTTAAAAATTCTTTGGCAGTATCACTTGGTAATTTCACAAAAAAAACAAGGGAGCAATAATATTTAGAATTTGATCAATGGAGAAAAGAGGCTGAACAGGTTGAAACAAAAAACCCAAGACTTTAGTGAAAATGATACTGCTTTTTCTGAACTTTTGAAAGTGTCTCTTTTAGATTTTCCAATCAATGCACTGTCGGATCTTGAAATTTTTCCAAGGTAGATTTTGGTACCAACAAGACCTATTGGTGGAGGCCCCACGATGTAACATCCCCAAATTTCACAAAAATTTAAAATTTTTCTATGTAGCAATTAATGCTTATATTTGTTATGCGGAAAGTATCATTAGTGACAATCTAATTTATTTATCAACACGTTGACTATATTCTATGTCGACACATACTTCAAACAATCGTCAATATTTATATGTACGTTACATCAATTACATTCTTTATTTATATTTTTTCTTAACTATCTTTAATGCATACCAATGATTGAATACATGTACTAATGCTGTAACGACATGCCAAATGTTTATATGTTAACTTCATTGTCTGATTATTTATGGTTACTTGTTTTATATATATATATACATACATCGTCATTCAATTTATCTCATACTGTACTATTGTTTTACTCATAGATACTAACTGTTTGATTTTTCCTTTTGATGAAGGGGTCCTATGGGTACCTCGAGGCTTACTTAGCTATTTTATAGCTAACGCTCTTTACCATTTATGTACAGATCGTAGGTAAGAGATATACTTCCAAGTTTAAAGATTGAGATTAAAAATATAGTATGTTCATTCTTATCTTAATGTTCTTTACACTGGATTATAATGATAATTACCAGCATAAAAGAGTTTGCTTTGTTGAGAGACAATATATTTAATGAAACACAAGACCATACTAGCTTTGTATATAGCTTACATATTAACTTTAAGCTTATAAAAAATATTCTTTATATGTATTTCAATATGAGCTAGCAACTTCAACTTATGTTATCCATATGTTATTATCATTTTGACATTATATCATGAACATGGTATAATTCATATATATTCGACCCTAAATCTTATGTGAGAACTAAATACATATGGTGGGGTCAAAATCCCACAACCATGTTTATAATTTTATAATGTGCAAATGTATTTAGCATTGGATATATTACGTTCCAAAGCTTATAAACTAAACCATGAATGAATCAAATTTTGGGTTTAATGAGTTTTATGCGTGAAGAAATGTTGGTAATCAACTAGTTCTTGACTATGTAAACTTTATACACAGCATAGACCAAGATTTGATTCCTAGTGGAACTATGCGTTGGCAGCTTTGACAAGTTTAACATTTAAAGTGAATTAATATGTTTATGGTGGTTTATACAATGGCATTCCCCGTGGCATAGTCTTCATGTGAAGGCTTTGGGTTTTGGGATAAACCCTAACCATGCTAGTAAAGACTACGAAGTCTCATAACTCCATTCATTTTTTCTTTGGCAAGGCCGGTGGTGGAGGCCGATAGCCTCCCGGGACGCTAGGGTTTAGAGGGATGGTAAGAGCACAACAGGGTTTCGTAGGAGGTTCTTAGGCTAAGTTTGCGGTCACCTTATGAAGGTAACTATCCTTGTCACCTACCCAATTTTTGGGAATAATTATTTTCTACTATTATCATTTTTGCAAAATACTTTGTGTTAAATTATAATTACAAGTTTTGTAATTATGACCAATTAGTCAAAGATGAATGTAATGACTCATTATTATTATTTAATAAATAAAAATGGGAGACAAACACTCAAGAAAGCTATTACAAGAGTTTCCACTGGCCCACTAGGAGGAATGGAAGCTGCTGGAAGGATTGGGACAGATGGCAGCATTTTCACTCTACCATTAGCTGTTGGTATGGGACAACTCCCCCTAATTTTGTGGCATTTCCCCCTCCAGGTGGAGGGAGGTGAACAGGTAGCTCACTAATGACCAGTAATTACAAAAAAAGACCTAGGCAGCATATAAAAGGCAATTCGAATTGAGCAGGGAGCTCTTACAATGTTTTCTGCAGAAACATTCCTCATGTGCATCAGTTGATGGCTGAGAGATTCGAATAGGGAGGCTGTGGAGGGTGCAAGTATAAGTCTACAAATGTTATGAGAAGGACAGACTAGAGGTGCTGGTGCTGGTCCAATTGCTTACTAAGCTTGTAAGGCTGGATAAATTTCTTGCTGCTGCAAGTGGAGATCCTAAGCTTCAGAACTTTTTTCCTCCTGGTGGATCAGTGGACAGGCTCAGGGGTCCTAAGGCAGACATATTGACTACTTAGGAGCAGGTTGGGTGGAACAGGCTTCTTGAGTGATTTGTTCCTCCTTTCACATTCAGGTTCTATTCCTTTATTTTTTTGGTTTCCAATCATACGAATGCTCTCAGAAAATGACTTAGAAATGTTATTAATGACCAGTAGCAGTAAAATGTCAGATCTTGATTTATTTAAATTTGCTGAACTGATAAAATGAATCCTCTGCATTTTTCCCCATGCGTGAAGCTGCATCATACTCCAGTACAGAGAGGTAGCATTAAATCTGTTTAGTTAAAAAGTGAAACCTAGCATGCATCTATATACATAAACCCAAGAGACCACCCATGCACAGACTTATATTCCTATGCATCTTATTACCTAGCAGCTGCAAATTAAATCTTTGCATACATTGTTTTTACTGTTCAAATCTGTATGCTAAAACAACATACCAAAAACTAGTTATAGCAGTAGGTTCTTTTCTGACTTCTGAAGGTGGACATGGTGTTAACATCTAGGGTTTACTGACCATCAGTTATTTCTTCAAAGAAACCAATATCATGCATTCTGTTTAACCACATACTCATTCTTTTATTTGTTATTTGAGTCTGACTGATCTTTATAGAAATTATTGTCATCACTGTATTATTTTTGTGCAAAAAAAAGGAGTATTGTATTGTTCTTTCATTTTCTCCAGAGCTCCAAATTGGACAACACAGGGAGATAGAATTAAAGTAGACCAACTGTTATATTAATAGGAAAATTAAACTAACTGATGAATACACTGTAAATTCTTTGATTCTGTATTATCAACTGCATGTGATAGAATTCACTTCACATAATAGCATGCTTTTAAAAGCAAAGAAAATAATAGCATTATTGAATTGACAGAGTAAAATACAACGTCTCTACACCCAAACCAGGATTGATTTGTTCTCATCATACTAATATTTACAAACATTTAACAGCTGCAAAATCAAATATTTTCATTATCCTAGATATCCTAACTGTAGAATCAAGATCTATTATTCTTGCATTTTAAACATCATTACACACCAACATATTTCATTATCATCGACAGGCTAGGGTTTAACATTATCACAGTTGTATTCAAACCAAAAATAACACCTTTATATTATCGGATTATAGCCACTCTTTAAATAAACACTTAAACATGCTTTTCATTCTTGAAACAAAATTCGAAAATGAGAGTTTAAAAACACCATACGTAAACATTAAACCCTAAACAATGAACATTTCCATTTAAAATTACGATGGCAGCATCCTACAGATCGCCTCATTGTTTATTGAGGGTTCCATTCAAAACCCATTCTTTTTACACTACTCAGTTATTTCCGAAACAAACCATAGTCAACAGTGTTATTCCCTACAGCTCCACACTAGGTTCTTCCATCGATTTAGAAGTGCATAACGATAACATAAAACTTTTAATACTGTGAAATCCCTTGCAACAACGAGGTTTCAACCCTATCAAGCTCGCCGAGCCAAGGGTTGGCCGGCCATACATTTTAAGAAATATTCACATCATCTACACTAACAAACAAAACTTAAACAGTAATGTTTCCCAATGCTGCAGGCGAGGCAAAAGTCACTGCCGAGAAGAGATACTTCCAACACCCTGCTCATCAAGTCTGATTCCAGGAGAACCACAAGGTAGGGGTATCACCGAAGCTTACCAGTGGGTTCGCTATATTTCTTCTCCCCGTCAATTTTTCCTGGCACCCTGTTGTTCGCCGAGAGCTACCTACCAAATGACCATGCTCAGACTTAAAAATCAATCATGAAATAATGATGCATGCAACAAAGAAAACTTTAAACTTTTGCAACTTTACTATACTTGTGTCTTGACAGAAGATCGACGAAGCCAGCCATCCATCCACTGCGAAGGAGAAGCACCCAACTTGAAGGCCACACTATGTGATACCTTTTGAAACTTACAACCCGGTTGAAACCCCAGACTTTCAAGTCACTACGACGCCCCAACAGACGCACTCATCCAACCTCTGGATTGCCACACTACTCAACTCTCGACTCGGCCTCCATTGATAGCATTCACTTATAGTTTGGAGGTTGCTGCCAGTCTCAGAATCGAGCCCGAGGGAGGCTAAAAAAACATCAAAACCCTAAGTGCCTCTCGGCCGGTTGGCCTCACCCCCAAACCCTAGCACCGAAATGAATGCCAATAAAACGTTACAATATCCCATAAGTTACGTTAGGGTTCTCAATGATCCTGATGCACAACAATCAACGAGGGAGATCTAAGTTCCATGAGGCACGTTGGAGGGTGGTAGGTGCGATAATAACTCTCCCCTCCATCTCCCAAGCCACGAAGTTTCCAACTTTGTTGACACCAGGGCAGGAGGCCCGTTACAACTCAACATTGACAAACCTTCTCACATGCTGGACACTCTTTACAACATGCACGTAATATCCCATTAACATGGTGGCCAGGTGAATTGATTACAAACCCAATCATTTACGACACCTTTGAATTCGTACGCAGACTTTATACAACGCCATCATTCCACCTACCAACCACATGGATCAACGCTTAATTGCATCGACTTTATAAATTATACCAAGCATAACATTCACTGGTAGCCTATATTAAAGATCTTATATGTTCCATTTAATCGATTTAAGCACACTCATAGTATAAAAACATCCACCTAGGTCGCATTCGATCCTAAGGTATGGATTGATTCCACCCCAACTTATTATAAAATCATTATAAAGTTCATCTTATAGTTCATCAAGTTTTGCCCATTGCATAAATTCACAAGGTTGCACCCTTAGGGTATAGTTTCCACCCAAGGAACCATCGTATAAATTGTATGGTAGGGTATTAATGCATAATGTATCACCATTATAATTTCCCAGGTAATAGAGAACTAGAATCACCTTATTACTCTCTCCATGGTAGGCTTAGGACCATGTGTCCTTATCTTAAAAGTGTCACAGTCAAAATTTATAAAAGAATTGTTCTAACAGCCGCAAGTCATTCATAGAATGATAACAAGTGAAGTCATAGACTCCCAATGAAGGACATTCATAACAATCACACCCTGAGACTGACGTTTTCTACAGTTTTGAGGTAGTCAAGTTCATCTTACAAAATTGGAAGGAAACCATACCTGTAGCGTCGAAATCATAAGCAGTTTTTATTCATATCACGGTTATTAAACACTCTGAATTTTATCGCTATCTCTTACCTGAGAATCTGCGCATGAAGGACGAGTATAATGCTTTAGCTGAATAGCTAAGTAAGCCTCGGGGCACCTCGTGGGACCCCTTTCATCATCATCCAGAAAAATTAAACTGTCAGTACTTGTCGAGGAGAATTCTGTTTCAAAATATATCGAAAAATTATCCATTCAAGCATATAATTGGATTCATGACGTGTCGCAGGAACAGTACACCATCAGAAAAACAAAAAGACACAGCAGTTAAATTGTTCCTACCAAATGACGCATTTATTAATTACTGCTTTATTACACATTATTATTTCCGCATTTTACAAATATTAGCATTTAATGACGATTTAGATTTTTTTTGGAAAATATCGGGATGTTACATGTGGTATTAGAGCTCATGTTCGAACTCTAGGCCTAAAGATGGTCCAAGAAACACGCAAACAGAAAAATTTATGACTGTGAATTTTTTTTTCGCTAACTCAAGTTTAAATTATTTTGTCGTATACAGAAAATTTTTCTTTGATTTACAGATATGGAAGGATCAGCTGAACACCTAAGGGGCAGATTTCCGCCAAACAGCCCAAGTATGGAACAACAATTCCAAGGAAATTGGGGGTAACGATTCGTCATAATTATTGCATGCTTTTCAAGAATTGAAGGTAGAGATCCAGTCAGTAAAACAGGACAATGAAAGAATCCTGAGGACACCGGAGGAGTTGAAGCAAAGCACTGTTCGATCAATACCCAAAATATGAATAGAACCTTGAACATACTTCCGAAACTAAAGAGCTATCTCATGAAGGCAAGGATAAACAAACAGAAACAGTTGAGGGAAACAACAACTCAACGTCATCAAGAACTGCCAAACATCCACGTAAAAAGAAGCATAACTACTCTAGTGACAGCAGTGAAGGAGACTTCAAGCCAAAAATAAAAAGGAATAAACAGTACGAACAGATATCTGGTGAATTCAAGAAAATCAAACCCCCAACTTTCAATGGCGAAACAGAGGAAGCATGGCTGTCCGGCATGAAAAAGTATTTTCAGATCTACGACTATTCGGAATCCTTAAAGGCAAAGATGGCAATTTATAATATGACTGGGAAGGCAAATATTTGGTGGCAAGACCTTAAAAGGGTAAAAGGTATAAAAGACCGAGATGTGAGCTGGAGTACTTTTAAAAGACACTTTAAGAAGAAATTCTTATCTAAGCAGTATTATGAAGAAAAATCCAAAGAATTCTATGATCTGAAACTGGGAACGATGAACATGAAAGAACTGAACAACAAGTTTTTAAGTTTGCTAAGGTATGTGTTGTATATGGTGGAAGAAAAACCGAAGGTCCAAAGGTACCTAAGTTGTCTACCTTTCCACATCAAGGATAGGATAGAGTACGATAACCCTAAGACACTAGAAGAAGCCATGAGGAAAGCCACTTTTTGCTTTGACCAGAATAAGAAAAGAGAAGGGGTACCTAGCTGGAAAAACCCAAAACCCAGTAATTTTGAACATAAAAGGAAAATTTTTAGATATGGTGGCAATTCTAGTTTTCAGAAGAAAAATTTTCATAATAAAAAATTTCAGCAGAACATAAATAATCAGCAGCAGAAATTTACAGCACCCAGAAATGTCCCCAATGTTGCCAGGACCAATGAACAGAAGCCACCTATAAAATGCTTTGAGTGCCAAGGGCCCCATTATGCCTCAGACTGTCCCCTCAAGAAACAGGCGGCCAACCATATTCACTCTATATAGTCTGAAGCTACTGTAGGAGATGTGGCAAGAGAAGTGCCCAGAATTGGTGCAGCATTAGACAACCGGCAAGCAGAACACCAAGTCTCAATGGTGGATGTCAAAGGTATGCTACAAAACCACCCAGTTTCTATTTTAATTGACCCCGGTGCTAGTCTAAGTTATATATTACCAGTTGTTGTAGAAAGAATTGATTTGAAAACAGAGAAATTTGATAAATCCTGGTTAGTTAGATTAACGATAGGAACAAAAAGAAAGGTTTCTAATTTTGTGGAAAATTGTGTTTTATCTATGAATCAACTAACAATGCAGGTTAAGTTAATTATTTTGCCATTTGGGTCATATGACATCCTAATTGGTATGGAATGGTTAGAAACCCATCGTGTCATTCTGAATTGTTATGAAAAAAATTTCATTTGCCTGGATGATGAAGGAAAGACAACATAGGTAAAAGGCATCCCTAGAAAAACATCCGTTCGGCAGATTTCAACCATGCAAGTAAAAAGGGCAATCAGAAAAGGGTGTCAGATGTTTGCAGTAAATGCGGTGCATGATGAGATAAGTACTAAGGAGGACAAACTGAAAATAGAGGACATAGAGGAAAATAGAGGATTTCCAAGATATTTTTCCTGAAGAAATCCCAGAATTACCTCCCAAAAGGGACCTGGATTTTACTATTGAATTAATACCTGGTGCAGTACCAAGTTCTAAAGCTCCATACCGAATGAATATACTAGAGCTGAATGAGTTAAAATCTCAGTTGAAGGAGCTGATCGATAAAAAATACATAAGACCTAGCGTGTCTCCTTGGGGAGCACCGGTCATTTTTGTTAAGAAGAAGGATGGTACCCTAAGATTTTGCATAGATTATCATCAACTAAATAAAATGATGATCAAGAATAGGTACCCGCTGCCCCTCATTGATGATCTCTTTGACCAGCTACGCGGAGCAACAGTATTCTCGAAGATCGATTTACGATTAGGATATCATCAGGTCCGTGTGAAGGATGAAGACATTTTCAAAATAGCCTTTAGAACTCGTTATGGACACTATGAATTCGTTGTCATGCTATTTGGATTAACTAATGCACCTGCTGTATTTATGTGTTTAATGAACAAGATTCTGCACAAGTACTTAGATAAGTTTGCAGTTGTGTTCATCGATGACATTTTGGTATATTCTAAGAACAAGGAGGAGCATGATGAACATCTACGTATCATTCTGCAAGTTATGAGGGAGCACTAGATGTATGCTAAATTCAAAAAATGTGATTTTTACAAGGACAAGATTCAGTACTTAGGACACATAATCTCTGAGGAAGGGATTTCGGTTGACCCCGCCAAGATAAAGGTCATTAATGAATGGCCGGTTCCTAAAGATGTGACGGATGTGCGATTGTTTATGGGCATCACTGGTTATTATAGAAAATTCATTGAAGGGTTTTCCAGGATTACAAACCCCATAACGTCGCTGCAGAAAAAAGGGAAAGAAGTTTGTCTGGGATCAAAAGTGTGCGGACAGTTTTGTAAAGTTAAAAGAATTGTTGACTTCAGCGCATATTTTGAGGATTGCAGATCCTAATAAGGATTTTGTAGTATGTACAGACGCATGCAATGATGGACTTGGAGGAGTCCTAATGCAGGAGGGACATGCTGTAGCCTATGAGTCAAGAAAATTGAAAATACATGAGAAGAACTATTCCACCTACGATCTAGAATTGTTAGCAGTGATTCATGCCTTGAAAATGTGGCGTCACCACCTTATTGGCAGAAAATTTACCTTAATGACGGATAATATGGGGCTGAAATATTTATTAAATCAAACAAATTTGAATGCCAGGCAAGCCAGATGGCTAACTTTTCTGAGTGAGTATGATTTTGAAATTCAGCACATTAAGGGGAAGGAGAATAAAGTTGCCGACGCGTTAATTCATAATGCAAGGATACATTTTATTTCATCCATCAGCACATATGCGACAGATTTAGAGAAACATATTTTTGAAGGAATTAAGGAGGATGAGGAATACAGAAAATTACAAGAAATGACAGTGGGAAACAATTCTGAAAATTCTACGACAGATTTCAGTTTGAAGGAAAATGGCCTACTGCTGTACAAAAACAGATTGTACGTACCACTATTCTGATTTTGGATGAGATGCACAAAAGCCACTATTCTTGCCATCCAGGTTACCATAAAACCATCACAATGCTAAGGAAGGAGTACTACTGGCCCAAAATGAAGGATGAAGTAGTGGAATATATAGCTAAGTGTTTTGACTGTCAAAAAGTAAAGGTGGAACATTAGCATCCTGCTGGATTGTTGCAGCCCTTGCCTATACCCAGTTGGAAATGGGAAGTCATAAGTATAGATTTCATCACTGGGTTACCAAAGAATAAAAAATAGCACGACTCCATCATGGTGGTAGTAGACAAACTTAGCAAGGAATCCCATTTTATCCCTGTCAAAACTACCCATAAAGCTCCTAATATTGCAGAAATTTTTATGAAGCAAGTTTTCCGACTGCATGGGATACCCAAGGTAATAGTTTCAGACCAAGATTCAAAGTTCACAGGTAACTTTTGGAGGTCCTTGTTCAAAGGGTTAAACACCACCTTAAATTTCAGCACTGTGTTTCATCCGCAAACAGACGAACAGACTGAGAGGGTGAACCATATATTGGAAGATATGCTTAGAATGTATGTTAAGGATCAGCCTGGTAAGTGGGAAGACTACTTTCATTTAGCAGAGTTTGCGTATAAAAATCACTACCATGCTTCAGCCAAACTTAGCCCATTTGAGATCCTTTATGGTAGAAAGTGTAACACACCGGTGTCATGGAGTGATCCGGTTAGCAGAGTCACCTTAGGGCCTGAATTGTTGCAGAAATTAGAACTAATCGTGAAGCAAGTACAAGGGAATCTTAAAGCTGCCCAAGATAGATAGAAAAGTCAAGCATACCTTTAAAGGAAACATAAAGAGTTCCAGGTTGGTGAACATGTTTTTCTTAAGGTAAGGCCGAAAAAGAGTTCCTTAAAATTGGGGAGCTGTGCCAAACTGGCACCCAGGTATTGTGGTCCTTTCGAAATCTTGTCCAGACTTGGACCCGTGGCATATCAATTAGCCTTACCTTCAAACCTAAAAGTCCATAATGTTTTTCACATTTCATTTTTAAAGAAATATGTGCATGACCCTACTCATGTTGTAAATTGGAACAATGTTCAAGTGGAACAAGGTGGCGATTTTCTGGTGGAACCGGACTGTATTCTCGCAAGGAAAGAAACTCTACTCCGGAACCGCACGGTTGGCCAAGTAAAAGTGCAATGGAAGCACTTTAGCCCAGCAGAGGCAACTTGGGAGTTGGAGAGTAGTATGTGGGCTGCATACCCAACTCTGTTCCAGTAACACTCAAGGAGTGAATAAAGCAACATCGAGGACGATGTTGAGGCTTAAGGGGGGTGTATGTCACCTACCCAATTTTTGGGAATAATTATTTTCTACTATTATCCTTTTTGCAAAATACTTTGTGTTAAATTATAATTACAAGTTTTGTAATTATGACCAATTAGGTCAAAGATGAATGTAATGACTCATTATTATTATTTAATAAATAAAAATGGGAGACAAACACTCAAGAAAGTTGTTACAAGAGTGTCTATTGGCCCACTAGGAGGAATGGAAGCTGCTGGAAGGATTGGGACAGATGGCAGCATTTGCACTCTACCATTAGTTGTTGGTATGGGACAACTCCCCCTAATTTTGTGGCATTTCCCCCTCCAAGTGGAGGGAGGTGAGCAGGTAGCTCACTAATGACCAGTAATTACCAAAAAAGACCTAGGCAGCCTATAAAAGGCAATTCGATTGAGCAGGGAGCTCTTACAATGTTTTCTGCAGAAACATTCCTCATGTGCATCAGGTGATGGCTGAGAGATTCGAATAGGGGGGCTGTGGACAGTGAAAGTATAAGTCTACAAATGTTATGAGAAGGACAGATCAGAGGTGCTGGTGCTGGTCCAATTGCTTACTAAGCTTGTAAGGCTGGATAAATTTCTTGTTGCTGCAAGTGGAGATCCTAAGCTTCAGAACTTTCTTCCTCCTAGTGGATTAGTGGACAGCCTCGGGGGTCCTAGGGCAGACATCTTGACTGCTTAGGAGCAGGTTGGGTGGAACAGGCTTCTTAAGTGATCTGTTCCTCCTTTCACATTTAGGTTCTATTCTTTTATTTTTTGGTTTCCAATCATATGAATGCTCTTAGAAAATGACTTAGAAATGTTATTAATGACCAATAGTAGTAAAATGTCAGATCCTGATTTATTTAAATTTGCTGAACTGATAAAATGACTCCTCTACATTTTTCCTTATGCGTGAATCTGCATTGTACTCCAGTACAGAGAGGTAGCATTAAATCTGTTCAGTTAACAAGTGAAACCTAGCATGCATCTATATACATAAACCCAAGAGACCACCCATGCACAGACTTATATTCCTATGCATCTTATTACTTAGCAGCTGCAAATTAAATCTCTGCATACATTGTTTTTACTGTTCAAATCTGTATGCTGAAACAACATACTAGAAACTAGTTATAGCAGTAGGTTCTTTTATGACTTCTGAAGGTGGACATGGTGTTAACATCTAGGGTTTACTTACCATCAGTTATTTCTTCAAAGAAACCAATATCATGCATTCTATTTAACCACATACTCATTATTTTATTTGTTATTTGAGCATGACTCATCTTTATAGAAATTATTGTCATCACTATATTATTTTTGTGCAAAAAAAAGGAGTACTGTATTGTTCTTTCATTTTCTCCAGAGCTCCAAATTGGACAACACAGGGAGATAGAATTAAAGTAGACCAAATGTTATATTAATATGCAAATTAAACTAACTGATGAATACACTGTAAATTCTTTGATTCTGTATTATCAACTGCATGTGACAGAATTCACTTCACATAATAGCATGTTTTTAAAAGCAAAGAAAAGAATAGCATTATTGAATTGACACAGTAAAATACAACATCTCTACACCCAAACTAGGGTTGATCTGTTCTCATCATACTAATATTTACAAACATTTAACAACTGCAAAATCAAATATTTTCATTACCATAGATATCCTAACTGTAGAATCAAGATCTATTATTCTTGCATTTTAAACATCATTACAGACCAGCAGTTTTCATTATCATCGATAGGCTAGGGTTTAACATTATCACAGTTGTATTCAAACCAAAACTAACACCTTTTTATTATTGGATTATAGCCACTCTTTAAATAAACACTTAAACATGCTTTTCGTTCTTGAAACAAAATTCTAAAATGAGAGTTCGAAAACACCATACATAAACATTAAACCCTAAACAATGAACATTTCCATTTAAAATTACGATGGCAGCATCCTACAAATCGCCTCATTGTTTACTGAGGGTTTCATTCAAAACCCATTCTTTTTACACTACTCAGTTATTGCCGAAACAAACCATAGTCAACAGTGTTATTCCCTACAGCTCCACACTAGGTTCTTCCATCGATTTAGAAGTGCAGAACGATAACATAAAACTTTTAATACTGTGAAATCCCTTGCAACAACCAGGGTTCAACCCTATCAAGCTCGCTGAGCCAAGGGTTGGCCGGCCATACATTTTAAGAAATATTCACATCATCTACACTAACAAACAAAGCTTAAACAATAACGTTTCCCAATGCTGCAGGTGAGGCAAAAGCCACTTCCGAGAAGACATACTTCCAACACCCTGCTCATCAAGTCCGATTCTAGGAGAACCACGAGGTAGGGGTACCACCAAAGCTTACCGGTGGGTTCACTATATTTCTTCTCCCCGTCAATTTTTCTCGGCACCCTGTTGTTCGCCGAGAGCTACCTGCCAAACGACCATGCTCAAAGTTAAAAATCAATCATGAAATAATGATGTATGCAACAAAGAAAACTTTAAACTTTTGCAACTTTACTGTACCTGTGTCGTGACAGAAGATCGACGAAGCCAGCCATCCATCCACTACGAAGGAGAAGCACCCAACTCGAAGGCCAAACTGTGTGATACCTTTTGAAACTTACAACCCGATTGAAACCCTAGACTTTCAAGTCACTACGATGCCCCAACAGACACACTCATCCAACCTGTGGATTGCCACACTACTCAACTCCTGACTCGGCCTCCATTGATAGAATTCACTTACAGTTTGGAGGTTGCTGCCGGTCTCAGGATCAAGCCCGAGGGAGGCTAAAAAAAATAAATCAAAACCCTAAGTGCCTCTCGGCCGGTTGGCCTCACCCCCAAAACCTACCACCGAAACAAATGCCAAGAAAATGTTACAATATCCCATAAGTTACATTAGGGTTCTCAACGATCCCAATGCACAACAATCAACGAGGGAGATCTAAGTTCCATGAGCCATGTTGGAGGGTGGTAGGTGCGATAATAACTCTCCCCTCCATCTCCCAAGCCACGAAGTTGCCAACTCTGTTGACACCGGGGCAGGAGGCCCGTTACAACTCAGGATTGACAAACCTTCTCACATGCTGGACACTCTTTACAACGTGCACATAATATACCATTAACACGGTGGCCAGGAGAATTGATTACAAACCCAATCATTTACGACACCTTTGAATTCGTACGCAGACTTTATACAATGCCATCATTCCACCTGCCAACCACATGGATCAACGTTTAATTGCATCGTCTTTATAAATTATACCAAGGCATAACATTCACCGGTAGCCTGTATTAAAGATCTTATATGTTCCATTTAATCAATTTAAGCACACTCATAGTATAAAAACATCCACCTAGGTTGCATTCAATCCTAAGGTATGGATTGATTCCGCCCTAACTTATTATAAAATCATTATAAAGTTCATCTTATAGTTCATCAAGTTTTTCCCATTGCATAAATTCACAAGGTTACACCCTTAGGGTATAGTTGCCACCCAAGGAACCATTGTATAAATTGCATGGTAGGGTATTAATGCATAATGCATCACCATTATAATTGCCCAGGTAATAGAGAACTAGAATCACCTTATTACTCTCTCCATGGTAGGCTTAGGACCATGTGTCCTTATCTTAAAATTGTCACAGTCAAAATTTATAAAAGAATTGTTCTAACAGCCGCAAGTCATTCATAGAATGATAACAAGTGAAGTCATAGACTCCCAATGAAGGACATTCATAACAATCACACCCTGAGACTGATGTTTTCTACAGTTTTGAGGTAGTCAAGTTCATCTTACAAAATTGGAAGGAAACCATACCTGTAGCGTCGAAATCATAAGCAGTTTTTATTCATATCACGGTTATTAAACACTCTGAATTTTATCGCTATCTCTTACCTGCGAATCTGTGCATGAAGGACGAGTACAATGATTTTGTTGAATAGCTAAGTAAGCCTCAGGGCACCTCGTGGGACCCCTTTCATCATCGTCCAGAAAAATTAAACTGTCAGTACTTGTCGAGGAGAATTCTGTTTCAAAATATATCGAAAAATTATCCATTCAAGCATATAACTGGATTCATGACGTTTCGCCGGCATAGTACACAATCAGAAAAACAAAAAGACACAACAATTAAATTGTTCCTACCAAATGACGCATTTATTAATTATTGCTTTATTACACATTATTATTTCCTCATTTTACAAATATTAGCATTTAATGACGATTTAGAATTTTTTTTGAAAATATTGGGATGTTACAATCCTCTTATAAAATTTTACAGTGTTAAAACCCTTTGCCATTTATTTATGCCTGCATAAAAAACTAACTAGTTGATTCGTTGTTGTTTTGGGAACAAGTGGCAGGTTTGCTTCTTGTCGGAGCTTACCCAGTAAGACGTGGAACTTATAGGTGATGGAAATGGTGCGCATGACTCTTGGTAAGCCTTGTTGGTTCCTTAAGGGAAACCTTTTGTTATGTGAACGGTGGTGAAAAAAAATGGCATTGATGCATGTCTGTGTATATTCGACGATATGGAGTTCCAGACTTGTTTAAAATTTTTAATGTTTGTTTAGGCATAAGGAGTAAGCCTTTTTGGAAACTCAACATGAACAATCTACAGGGTATCATACCCTTGAGCTTCGAATTTTGTAATTTATGCTTGGGAGATACATGGTAATACAATTCGAGTTCTTTAGTTTTGTTTTAAGCTCGTAAGTTAAAGCCTGAGTATTTGAGTTTTTGAACCCTTCGAATATTACGTATGCAAGTCTCTGAGTATTTGGGCTTAAGCCGACCTTGCAACTTCTTTGTACTTACAATTTAAAGTATAGTTCGGTTATGTAATAAAATGGAAATGTGTTGGAAAAAAAAGGGTCATGCCCGAGTTGTAAAAAAAATTGGACTATAAGCATTTTAAAAGAATGGAAATTAGTTTTTAGGTCAATACCCAGTTCTTCTGTTATCTATGCATTTTACTTGATTTCCTGCCTTATTAATTGTTGTATTAGTAGGAATGGGCAGAACTTCTCGAGTTTGTTTATTCAACATCTTTAAAAATACTCTGCTACTTCGTAGACTCGTAAATAGATATTTTTATTTTGTTTTTCAATGGATTTGAAAATGTGCATGGTCCTGAAATATGTGTTTGGTCCTTAAGTTAATTTGTATAGTAAAATTTTGGGCGAGTTACCTCCAAGAGGCTCGATCCCGTAACCAATGTTAAAATTGTTTTGAATCTATAATGTATAAGGTTATGATTCCTTCGATGGAACTCCATCGACCTTGATTGTGTTGTATTACAAAGAACTCTCATTATAAAATATATATATAATGGTTGGTGTATAATGATCGCTTCGTGGAAGTTGTGTAAGCTACTGGGTTAAACCCTAGCTAAAAATCTTGGATTGTATTTTATGTGAGACAAAACACTTATGGAAAATATATTGAATAATATATTGTGAATTCAGTTTTAGATTAATTGTTATCAGTTTTTATATCGACAATGGAAAGACTTTGTTTTGATAAATTTTATTCATATAGTATCGTTTGTTTAGAATGACTGATAAGGGAATGGATTTATATAATACCCTTGTATTTGTGTTTGATCTTACAGTCTATAATACCCAAAGGTTTTAGTTAGAGATAGTTTTTAAATGAGGTTTTGTTTAAATAAAAGATATCTTGTTACGAGTACTTGCATTAATCCTAATTAATATCTGTATTATAAATGGGATAATATATTATGCATGTGTCCTAGGTTTATTATGAGAGTAAGCTTGTGTGTAGATTTTTACTTCTGTAGGTGGTATAATTCATAAAATTTGACCTACCTTGCAATGTTTATAAGTTAGATTTTTCAGCAAGGTTTTGTAATAATTTACTGTAATTAAAACATAATGGTTGTACTGAAATAAAATAGATCCTATCTATAATATTCAATCAGCTTGACCTATTTATAACTTAAATTCTTTGTACTAGAGTACGACACTTCTGTGTGTGGAAAACTACAGAGAAGTATTTCTATTCTATCATTCATTCATTAAATCCAGAATTAAACTATCAATTGAGCATTCAAATCTAATAGTTTAATGGATTTGTCAGGATAAATAGCATTTCATAATTTAAAACATTTAAAACAATCAAATGATATCTAAGTTTTAATAGAAACTGATAACATATTCTCACTCATTCATTCAGTAAATAAATGGACAGAAAGTAAATAAGATAACACAATTAGAACCTGATAACTTGTAGAAGAGACAAACATCCAAAGGAGCCCGTTCCACCCAACCTTTTCCTCAAGACATCCAGATCACTTGTCTTAGGACCCCCGAGCCTATTCACTGAACCACTAGGACGAAGATGCTGTGTGGATAATGAAATAAATTCCTCTGCAACTCGGAAGTAGTACTTAACAATAATACTTCTTCCTTTAGCAATATTGAACTCAGCATAAAGCTGTACTGGTTCAGAATGCAGTATTAACTCCCTCAATCACTTCATAGCTTTCCCCTCATCGAATCTCTTGTGCTCTTTGTTAACACCCAAATTAACCCCCAAGGTTGTGGAGAAGGCAATTCGGGGTAACCACTAACCAATCTTTAGACTTAAGCTACTGACCCAGCTTAGTCTGAGAGGGCTCTCTCTACAAACATATGAAAGACTGGAATAATCAAAGGTGTCAACAATGAAAACACACACCAGCATTCATCATTCAAGATATTCAATTACAACATACAGAAGATCAGATTTCTGCTAGAAACAAAATGATTTAAACATTTGGAAAGAAGATCATAAGAAACTATTGGGCAATGGAGTCAAAAAATGAAACATGAAACAAATATAATCCCGCTGCATGAGCTATCCAAACAGAGGCAGGGTAGCAATCAACTTGTAGTCAAAGTGAATTTAATTGGTGAACATAAGAGAAAAGAACAGTCCATTGATGTAAGGCCTACGATGATGAATCCTACACCAATTTTAGCAGAGAATAATGATGAAATACTTGGAAAGAGTCAAACAGAGCATAATTTATATGAATTCTACTTAACTATCAAACTGCACCAAGTATGAAGGAATGTTACAAACTGAAAATAACAATGAAAGATAAACAATACACAGGAGAAGAAGAAAGAATAGACTACAGGACCAATTACACGAGAATCTCAGTCGAAATCCAGCTTCAGACACTGCAATTTTATTAAAGAAAATGCTTCAAGAAACAGAGCACGGTTTCCCCAAGGCCTCAGCCAAAACTGATTTTCCAACCTATTCTTCTTCTATTACAATGCATTTATAGATCTACTGAGCCCTAGGGTCAAGCTATCTCAATAGGAAGCTTTTACAACTGTATGGACACCTGCACAAGAATATTCAAGAATATTCAACAACCTGAGAGTCGGCCACAACAACCTTTTCCCCCAATTTTGGTCGCGGACTTCTCAAAAATGCCTCTCGGTGCCATGGCTGTATATCTCAAACGGTGATATATATGTAAAAAATGAAAGAATTTTTTGTATATTGGACCATTTTGAAGAAAAACCTCTTTCAGTTTCTTCAGATTTGCCTCCAGCTGGTCGGGATCTGCTCCGGAAGTTGATGACTCACGCAGAAAACGTGAATTCTGGAAAATTACCCTCTGAAAAACCATTCGGTTCTCCCAAACCATGACACTTGTGTAAATTCTAAGAGAGGTTATTGTATATTGGTCTGGTATGGAGAAAAACCTCTCTCATTTTCTCGAAATTCCACCCGGTTTGGCGGAGACAGCTTCTGCAAAACAATGACTAAAACAGTCATTTTAGGTAAAAACAAGCCCGCCCTTCATATAATATCACATTTGATTTTGAATTTGGCTTTCTTCTTGCATTTTGAATTTTGACACTTAGGTGCTGAGGTGGCGGGTGTATCGGTTAACATGTAAAACTCATAGGTGGCGGATTTTATCTTAGCACAAATCTGGTGCTAACAACTGGCTCCAACCGGGGATGCTATCCTCCCTGTGAGGTAGCAAAGAACACCGTAGACCAAGTGGCTGATCCATTGGGTGGCTCCCAACTTCAAATTGAAAACTATGCTCTTGCCTGCATCTCGACCTCTATAACCTGCTATCCCTCCTGATTCTGCCACTGAACTCATACTGCCACTGAAACAGTCCCTTCATTTCAAGCAAAACATGCCCTGCAGTAGCTGACATCTGATACTCTGCTTAAACTCTAGACCTAGAGTGCACATGGAAATCTTCATCATTAAAAACAAGGCTCTTTCTCCATGTAGGAGATCTCCTGATATTTTGCAAGGGTCTTCTTCGCTTGGAAGAACATCTCTTACTCTTCCCTTTGTTCACATCAGACAGCAAGTGATCTGCATTAATAACATTCCACTCTGTTTCTAACTTTGAAGGTTCCATAGTATGGACCCCTCCCTTTGCCATTCAAAATAGAAAAATATCTAGCCTAGATGGATGCAATACCAGGACTGTACCCAAGGCTTCATATAAAGCAAGGTGGCTAAAACAACTCAAACAAGGAATTTTTAATCAACAAATGCTTTTGCAACCGAAACAAACTAATTGCTTTGTGTTGTTCCATAAATATATTTATCCAATTGAATGTGAAGGCCAAAGAAGTGATGAACATCATTCATCCATTTCGCCACTAATCTTCATGCTTTAGATGAAATGATACTGCCAGACTTGATGAATCCAAAAGAGCTTGAGTGCCCATGGAAAGCTCTCCAATATTCTTTAGCTTCCACACCTATCAACATAACTCTTCTTTTATGGATGCACCTACTTTTATGCTCTTTCTATTATATACATCAGAATCCTGATCCAAGTCTGACTTGGTGTCTCCTTCTTCTTCACTACTCTATTTTCTGCTCGCCCTTCCAGGTGAAAGTACTCCCAAACTATCACTTTCAACGAGGCTTAGGACTAGCAACCTCTTCGACCATCCCATGCAGGTGCATGGTATTCTGATTGCCTTTGCTCCATTCCAAAGGACTTTGCAAATCAGAGTCTGGCTCAAACGCATTTGACATCACTAGCATTATTCTTATCCTCTCTCCTACACGAAGTCTTTCCAGCATCCTCTGCTCTCCACCCAACCAACTTCAGGTCAGTTGCTATACCCTTTCTCTTTGTTGGATCAACGCATTCTCCTTTAAATGATAGCTTTGAAAATGAATCGATGCTTCCCAAATTGCCTCTAATGTCTCAAACTAAACCAGAATCTTCTTTAAAAATGGGACAACTAGTGCCAGATTGATTTGAAAACTGGTGAGTCTCCACGAAATCAAACTTTAACAATGGGCGATTTGGCATAGAACTCCCTGAGCAAAACCTGAAGACATATATTAACTGGTGGCTTTGTGAGCATACGCGTATGAGGCATGGATTCGGACATTTGGCCGGGAGACCCTTTCAAATGAAGACGGGAAACCCTATTACTGTTCACAAATCTGCAGGCTTGAGCCCTTAGGCATCTCCAGGATTATGAAATGTAAAACGTATTGCTGCTTTGTCTTTAGGGACCACCCTGGGGTAACCGGTTAAACCAACCATCTCTTAAAATTATACATTACCTTCTGTAGACGCTGCAATCTTATTCCCAGCTGAGTCTTTCACCTACTTTGTTTCTTTGAAGGTGACGAGAGGCAATGGTGTGAGACATATTGGAGCAGAACGGAAAACCATTGAGAAGCAGCCTTGGGGTTAAGAGTCTTCAGAAATTAAATCGATTTTCATGTAATCTATTTGCCGGCAGACTCTTCTTTAAACGTTGAACACACCGCGCAGATTTTAGACATACCATTTCACTGCACAAGATTTGTGCCATTGCTAGCAGCCGTTGATCTGCACCCCATTTGATCTTAGCCGGTGAAAGGTGCATGATGTTCAACAAGACCGCGACGATTTGAAAAAAATGGATTTTTCCGTGCATGTTGGATCTGTGCTCTTATTTCACATGGTTGATTTCTTTCTCTGCCCAGTTCTGACGGCTGGACCCTGGAAACTAGCCCATTGCATAATCACCTTGATATTGCAATAGAATGGAGTTTCGACTTGTTTGCAACTCAAGTAGCCTGCATGACAGCGGTTGGAGGAAGACCTTCGCCAAATTTTTGCTCCCGATTCTGCTATCGTCCTTTGGTAAATGCTTCTACAGGAACCATATAGACACATCGAAATACACGGTCAGTGCTCTCTTTGATGCAACTGTAGTATTCAAGCAAACACAGCACAGGTAGTCTTGCCACTACCAGTAGGCACTGCAACTAAGACACGATCACCTGAGTTATAAAGCATGGTAAAAACCTGAGCTTGAAAAGGGTTGAAACGTCAAAAACTGCTGACAAAGTGCTTTGCATGAGGGATTTCTTAACGCAGACACAGGAAATGGCTGCGAGTCTAACAACACAGTCGGAGGTGAGTACTCTTTTGGCAAAATAAAAAGTCTAAATGAAACTAGCAGCATTGTTTGCGACCTCGACCGGCTATCAGACACAACACGAATGAAGCACTAGGGAGTTTCGTGGATTGGGACAGTGAAACTCAGATGATGGTCAACTTCAACGCACTACATTTTTAACAACAAATATTCCTGATGGACTATATATTCACCATTGTTGTGTTCAACTGCTATCTAGAAAGGTTCCACGCGTCCGTGCTTCCTTTCATGCCACCAACAGCTTGCGATTTTGGTCCACTAGTGCCAACAACTTAAGCCAACAATTCGGATACGATAGGAAACAATTCCTTCGATACCTGTGCGTCTACTTGGCAGTAACGATCTTCTGCAAAAAATATCGTGGCATCTACAGAAATATGGTGGTCTACAGCCGCGCACCCTCTTCAGGATGACTATGTCCTCGCCTTGGCAGCTGGCATGGTTAAATGAACACTCAGCACTCTAAAAGTGTGACGCTTCTTTATTTTTCACCCCTGGATATTATCCCACATCCAGAAAGAGAGAAGTATTTTCCTTCTTTATATACAACATTGCTTTAGTTATATTTCGAGCAAAAGAAAGGCCTGGACGCTTGGACTGAGGCGCTTGGACTAGTGGTGAGTATGGGCCTTCGTTGGACTTGGCCTTCGGTCAACTTCAAAGCTCTTGGTGTTGGACCCATTAGTTCATTTGCTTCGATTTTAGACTTCGTACCACCCACAAAAAATTGAAATCTTTCTTTATAAAAATGTTAAACTTTGGCTTATATCGATCTCATAAGAAATTAGAAACTTTGTTTTCATTTATCTCATTTTCTTTCACCCTTTAGCCCAAAATTAATTCTTTGCCGGTTATGAAAACTTTTCCTTCTTTTTGATCAAAGCTCTTTCACTACTTTCATAAGAACCTTAAAACCTGCATCATAAACATTTGAAACCTTTGTTTCATAGAAATTGGAATTTTCGAACCTTTGTTTATATAGAAGCCCAATCTTTGACTCCTTTGTTTTCATGAAAGATTGAGACTTTGGTATTCATAAAAATTAAAAACCCTTGTCTTCAATTCTCATAAAATTTTAAAATCTTAGCTCACAAATGAAAAGCTGACATAGGTTTCCAAAACTCTATCTTTTCTCTTTTTGCCACATTTTTCAGATCTTTCTCTTTGATATGCAACCATCCATTGAAAACTATCCTGAAAATTTTTGAGCTGAACTTCGAAGCTGAAAACTGACCCGGGGTTGATGCAAACTAAAAGATGCACCTTGCAAATCTGAACTGAAATCCTAAGCTGAAAGTTGAATTGTACATGCTGAAAAAGATGCTCAGCTGTGAGCTTATTCCAACTACCTACCTACTCTAATCTATCAAACTCTCTGCTCAATTAAATAATGCAGAAATGCCAATGAAGCCAACTCATTAGATGCTCGATCAATCTGAATCCTCTGCGGTGCTTGAAATCAGCCAATGACAGAAAACATGGCAGCCCAGGAAAACAATGACTCTCTTTATGTTCAAAGTGAAAATATGGTTGCAAATTCAAATTGAAAAAACCCTCCATATATTCACCAACAGGGTCATAAAAATCACTGATGCTTGGCTGCCTTCCACAACAATTTATAGCTTGGTCACCATACATTGACTTCTCATATGTGTCTTTTACTTGCATATATTGTTTTGGATTAGAAAACGTATCTCTAGACATGAAATAATTCCCAATATTGTCATCTAGAGGCAGCTGAAAAGACTCTTCAAGAGACAAATGAAGATCTTGGGACTCAATTTGATTTCTAGGGCTTCAAGCTCCTCATTGAGTTTTTTAGCAAACTCTTTTAAGAAACTAGCCCTATCTTCAAAAAAACATTTACATGACTTCAAATATCTAGGTAGAAATACCGAGAAAGATTCTTTGATTTCATCATCATCATACATATCAAAATATTCTTTAAAACCCTCAACAGAAGCAAGAGTTGCCACATACCTTGCCATTTGATTTGATGAAGAAACTAAATCAGCACTTCAAACATTAAAGCTTTCCAACAGTGGAGTCGCCATGGAACCTTCAACATCTTGATATGGAGTCATCGATCCTCCCAGTGGAGTCACCTTCATACTGGAATTTGATGAGTGGAGTCGCCAGGTGAATGATACAACCTTCTCAATGTCTGACTACTGTTCACCATCAGCATTCAGATCTGAAACCTTTGTCATTCTCCCAGGGATGATAAGACAATTGCTTCCCCGACAACGGTGCCAATTTGTTAACACCCAAATTAACCCCCAAGGTTGTGGAGAAGGCAATTCGGGGTAACCACTAACCAATATTTAGACTTAAGCTGCTGACCCAGCTTAGTCTGAGAGGGCTCTCTCTACAAACATATGAAAGATTGGAATAATCAAAGGTGTCAAAAATGAAAACACACACCAGCATTCATCATTCAAGATATTCAATTACAACATACAGAAGATCAGATTTCTGCTGGAAACAAAATGATTTAAACATTTGGAGAGAAGATCATAAGAAACTATTGGGAAATGGAGTCAAAACTTGAAACATGAAACAAATATAATCCTGCTGCACGAGCTATCCAAACAGAGGCAGGGTAGCAATCAACTTGTAGTCAAAGTGAATTTAATTGGTGAACAGAAGAGAAAAGAATAGTCCATTGATGTAAGGCCTATGATGATGATTGCTACACCAATTTTAGCAGAGAATAATGATGAAATACTCGGAAAGAGTCAAGCAGAGCATAATTTATATGAATTCTACTTAACTATCAAACTACACCAAGTATGTAGGAATGTTACAGACTGGAAATAACAATGAAAAATAAAAAATACAAAGGAGAAGAAGAAAGAACATACTACAGGACCAATTACACGAGAATCTCAGTATAAATCCAGCTTCAGACATTGCAATTTTATTAAAGAAAATGCTTCAAGAAATAGAGCAGCGTTTCCCCAAGGCCTCAGCCAAAAATGATTTTCCAACCTATTCTTCTTCTATTACAATGCATTTATAGATCTAGTGAGCCCTAGGGTCAATATATCTCAATAGGAAGCTGTTACGACTGTATGGACACTTGCACAAGAAGGTTCAACAACCTGGGAGTCGGTCACAACAACCTCTTTCCCTAATTTTGGTCGCGGACTGCTCAAAACTGCCTCTCGGTCCCATGAATGTATATCTAAAACGGTGATAGATGTGTAAAAATGGAAAGAGGTTTTTGTATATTGGACTATGCTGAAGAAAAACCTCTTTCCATTTCCTCAGATTCACCTCCAGCTGGTTGGGATATGCTCCAGAATTTTATGACTCACGCAAAAAACGTGAATTCTAGAAAATTACCCTCTACAAACCCCTTCGGTTCTCCCAAACCATGAAACCTGTGTAACTTCTAAGAGAGGTTATTGTATATTGTTCTGCTATAGAGAAAAACCTCTCTCGGTTTCTCAAAATTCCACCCGGTTCGGTGGAGATAGTTTCTGCAAAACAATGAATAAAACAGTCATTTTAGGTAAAAACAAGCCCGCCCTTCATATAATATCATATTTGACTTTGAATTTGGCTTTCTTCATGCAATTTGAATTTCAGGACTTAGGTGCTGAGGTGGAGGGTGTATCGGTTGACATGTAAACCTCCTAGGTGGTGGATTTTAGCTTAGCACAAATCTGGTGCTAACACTCTCTTCTTTCTTTCTTTCATAAATTATCACAAGGTAAAAACTGGGTAGCTTCCTTCTGAATTCGATCGGTGATAAATAGCATGCCTAGGCCTTTTGGTCAGTTTCTTAGTTATTGAGCCACCTGCTCAGTTCCACTTTCTTGGGGAACATGACCATAAAAATAGGAAAGTTTCCCCCTACAACAGCTAGAAGTGAATTGAGGATGCTGCCAAGTGTTGGTTTGCTCTCCACCTCATTCCATTCCTCCTAGTGGGTCAGTGAACACTCATTCAATAGCCTCCTTTGGATATTTGTCTCCTCTTTTATTTATTAATAATAAAATATTAGAGTAATTAATTACAGTCATCCTTGACCCCACTTGGTCAATAATCATAAAACTTTACAATAACATAAAACATAATGTTTTTCTCTTAACATAAAATGTTCAGAATTTGGGTATGTGACAAACACCCCCTCTTAAGTTCAACATTGTCCTTGATGTTGCTTTATTCATCATATTCTAATTCTTCCTGGAACATAATTGGATATGCCACCCGCATATTACTTTCCAATTCCCAGGTTGCTTCATCTAGACTAAGGTGCTTCCATTACACCTTTACCTGTCCAATGGTACGATTACGAAGCAAAATTTCCCTCTTATCGAGGATACAATCTGGTTCCACCAGAAAATATCCTTATAGTTCTACTTGTACATCATTCCAATTAATCACATGAGTAGCATCATGCACATATTTTTTCAAAAGAGAGATGTGAAATACATTATGTACTTTAAGATTTGGTGGCAAGGCCAACTGATATGCCACTGGTCCAACCCTGGACAGTATTTCAAAAGGTCCACAATACCTTGCTGCTAGTTTTGCACAACTCCCTAATTTTAAGGAACTATTTTTAGGTTTTACCTTGATGAAGACATGTTCACCAACCTGAAACTCTTTCTGATTCCTTTTGAGATCTACATGATTTTTCTGTCTATCTTGTGCAATTTTCAAATTGCCTTGAACATGTTTCACAGTTAGTTCCATTTCTTTTAATAACTCAGGTCCTAACATTAACTTGTCAACTGGATTACTCCATGAAATAGGTGTGTTACATTTTCTACCATATAAGATTTCAAATGCACGGATTTTTGCTAAAGCTTGGTAATGATTATTATAAGCAAACTTAGCAAGATGCAAATATTCTTCCCATTTACCTGGTTGATCTCTAACATACATTCTTAACATATATTCAAGAATCTGATTGACTCTTTCTGTCTACCCATCCGTTTGCAGATGAAATGATGTACTGAAATTTAAAGTAGTATCTAAACTTTTAAATAAAGACTTCGAGAAATTCCCTTTAAACTTAGAGTCTTTGCAAAAAATTATAACTTTTGGAATCCCATACAAACAAAAAATTTGTTTCATAAAAATTTCAGCAATGTTAGCAGCCTTGTAGGTTGTCTTAACATGTATGAAATGGGATGCTTTACTAAGCTTATCCACAACTCCCATTATGGAATCATTATGTTTATGATTTTTAGGTAAACCATTTATAAAATCAATACTAATTGTTTCCCACTTCCAATCCGGAATTAGCAATGGCTGCAATAATCCAGCTGGGTGTTGATGTTCAGCCTTTATTTGCCGACATTCCATACACCTAGCAATGTATTCAGTTACCTCATTTTTCATGTTTGGACAAAAGTAATCTTCCCTCGGCATAGTTATTGTCTTTTGGTAACCAGGATGTCCTGAATAAGGACTTTTATGTACTTCATTTAAAATCAACAGCTTAACTTTAGGTACATTTGGTACATACAGTCTATTTTTATACATCATTAAACCTTGTTTATTCAGACTGTAATCCGTTGTTAAATTTTCTGATATATTTTCAGCAACCTTCTGGTGTAATTTAATGGAATTTTCATCCACCTTTATTCCTTCTTCAAGCTGATTTTCCAAATTTGTTTTATAAGTGCTGATTGCTGTTACAAAATTTGGTCTAGCATTTCTACTTAAGGAATCAACAACTTTATTTTCTTTACCTTTATCGTGTTGAATCTCGAAATCATATTCTCTAAGGAAAGCTAGCCACCTAGCTCGCCTCGTGTTAAGATTTGGTTGATCCAACAAATATTTTAAACCTTTATTATCTGTCATTAGTGTAAACTTCTTTCCGATTAATTGATGGCTCCACATCTTTAACGCATGTATTACGGCAGCCAACTCTAAGTCGTAAGTTGCATAGTTCTTCTCATGAATTTTTAACTTTCTGGACTCATAGGCAATTACATGACCTTCTTGTGTTAAGAATCCTACAAGTCCCTCATTTCATGCATCAATGCAAGCAATGCAATCATTGTTTGGATCCACAATTTTTAGAATAGGTGCAGTTGTTAACAATTCTTTTAATTTCTTAAAACTTTCTTCACATTTTTTATCCCAAACAAATTTCTTACCCTTCTTTTGAAAAAAGGTTATAGGATTTGCTATTCGTGAGAATCATTCTGTAAACTTACGATAGTAACCTGTAAGTCCCATAAAAGATCATACACCAGTTACATCTTTAGGAGCAAGCCATTCATTAATTGCTTTTATCTTCTCCGGGTCTACTGCGATTCAATTCTTGGATATCACATGCCCTAGATACTGTATTTCATCTTTAAAGAAATCACATTTGCTTAATTTAGTGTAAAGTTGGTGTTGTATTAACACTTGTAAAATTATCTTTAAGTGTTCATCATATTCTTCATTAGTCTTAGAATAAATTAAGATGTCATATATAAACACCACTACAAATTTATCCAAGTAATTATGTAAAACATTATTCATTAGACACATGAAAATTGCTGGAGCGTTGGTTATCCCAAAAGGCATAACCACAAACTCGTAGTGCCCATAACGGGTTCTAAAAGCAGTCTTAAAGATGTCCTCATCTTTAATTCTGACTTGATGGTACCCTGACCTCAAGTCTAGCTTAGAAAATATTATTGCACCGCGTAGTTGATCAAATAGATCATCGATGTAGGGCAAAGGATATATGTTCTTTATGGTCATCTTATTTAACTGGTGGTAATCTATGCATAAATGCAAGGTTCCGTCCTTCGTTATAACAAAAATGATAGGTGCTCCCCACGGAGACACACTTGGCCTTATATAATTTTTTTCAATTAGTTCCTTTAGTTGTGATTTAAGTTCATTAAGTTCCAGAATGTTCATTTTGTAAGGAGCCTTTGAGTTTGGTACCGCTCCCGGTACTAGCTCAATGGTGAAATCTAATTCCCTTTTCGGAGGTAGTCCTGGAATTTCATCCGGGAATACACCAGAGAATTCCTTTAGAACGGGTATGTCTTCCAACTTTAACATATCTTCCTTTGTTGATTGTTCGACATTAATTATTACATTCACGACAAACAACTTAAACTATTTACGAACATACTTTTTAACTTGTAAAGCAGAAATTTGTCTAACTCAAGTTTTTCTAGGAATTCCTTTTATTGTTACTGTTTCACATTTATCATTCAAACAAGTAAAGGTCTTTTCAAAATAATTTAACACTACCCTGGGATTTTCCAGCCAATCCATTCCAATTAGAACATTGTAAGAACCTAATGGTAATACATTCAGTTTAACATGGGTCCTAAACTGATTCATCAATAATTCAGAATGTTTTACATAATTAGTTACCTTTCTTTTTGTTCCAGTAGCTAATTACACCAACCATGATTTTTCAAACTTTTCTACTTTCAAATTGCAACATTTTACTAAATCACGTGACACATAACTAAGACTTTCTCCTGGATCAATTAAAATAGAAATGGGTTTATCTTTCAACATACCTTCTACTTCAACCATTGAAGTTTGATGATCTGATTATCCTGTTTGTTTTCCAAGTCTGCATTGATCCTGGGCATTTCCCTCGTGTAATATCCCGAATTTTGGACTAACTATTTTATGATGTTATATTGGTCCATGGCCCCAGCACCTATGATTTATTCTTTTGTAGACTAACATATTGGGCATGGACCCTGACTGAATTTCATTATTTGATTATATAATAGGCAAGGAAGCCCCAATGTTCTGATTATGTTTTGATGTGGGTACAAGACCCTAATATATTGATTTGACCTTTTTCTTACATACTATGCAGTGATGTGAATGACATAATTGACTTATGTGGTGTGCTGAGCGTGGACTCAGAAACACACAAATTGCCTACGTACTGGGCGAAAGCCCCGAGGTACCTAGATGAATGTTTATGTACTGGGAGTAAGCCCTGATGTACACTGAGTGTTGGGCATAAGCCCTGGAGCACTCCAAGCTTGAAAGAAAATGAATACCGGATCCGAGGCCACTTAAATAGTCTAGATGTGCCTCACAACCACATTCTAGCTCTAGTGTTGAGCAGAGGCTCTGAAATTGCACTAGTGTAATGCCCATGTGAAAGTGTTGAGTTAAAAGGCTCTAAAGAGCACTAGGGGTTACTAATATTAGTGTTGAGTCGGAAAGACTCTGAATAACACTTTTATTTTCATCACATTTATTTAATTTGATTAAATGATTCATTCCTTATCTATCATCACACACTGTGGGAACTACCATGTTAAACGAGGGAATCTGACATGCAAGAGAGAGAGTAGAGGTGCCTACCCAAGCTTACCGAAAGACTGTCCGAAGAAGTGGACCTACCCTTAAAAATTGGTAAACAAAGTATCATGTGAAGATACAAGACTAAATATTATTACTAAGAATTTAAATAAATAATGATGTGATTAATTATTTATAAAAGACTTTTATAGTATATAATAATATTAATGAAGCATTAATATTTAGAGGACAGCCACTAGGGAAAATAGTATTAATAAAGCATTAATACTTACGTAGAAATATTATTATTGAAATTATTATTATTATTATTATTATTATTATTAAGAGTTTTACTAAATAATGTTATCATTATTTAGTTTGTATTTAATAAGTTAGGTTAAAATAACTTATGGTTAAGAGCAAGTAACAAGTCCTAGTTCAAGAGGACACAAATATTTCAAAGCAAATAATCTATTAATTATTATTTATTTTATTTAAAAGAAACTGATTTATTCCAACAGTCAGAATTCAAGACTCCCCTACTTAAAGAGGGAAGATCCCAAGTTTTGGGGATCATCTATATTTGTATTATCATTCTCTTATGGTAAACGAAGGAAAGAATTATGCGCCAAGAAACGGAAACAACCTTACTTAATTATTTATCAGAACTGAACAAGCGGTGGACCTAGGACTTCTATCTCTCATTGCATGTTGGAACCAAGCTCAGGGGGATCCAGATAGAACCAGGAAATGGTTCAGGGATGAAGGTTGGGAGGAACATGGTAGCCCCAAATTCATCTAGCTAAGGTGTCACTCTAACAGGTTAGCTAAGTCCAGAGGTCTCTACCCTAACTATTGATTAAGTGTGTAGGTTACTACAGGAAGAAAGCAGATTACTACAGGAAGGAAGCAGGATACAAATAACCAGGTATGGATTATAAGTCTACCATTTAAGTTTCTTTGTATAGAGGTTAAATAATTATCATGAGGTGCTGCCCCAACATTATGGGTCCTTCTTTTATTTCATCCTGAGTAGTTCAATATAGGAGTTACTGTAAGCTAGGGTTATGTTAATTATTCTAGGAAGTCTACCAAATTAATGCAAAACATCCTAGCAGATCAATAAACCTTGAAATCTGTTCTTGATATTTTTTTAGATAAACTCAGATCGCCCCATCGGAGTAGTATCTCTGTATTTATATATGTATATTCTCCCATTTCTGAAACAATGTTTGCTTCTTTAAGTTTCCTCTTCTTTTATTATTTATCTGTATAGCTAGAATCAGAATGCTGTACATGTTAATGTTTATATATAATTTTCTACTAAAACCCTATCTCAGGGTAAAACATTAATTCCCATAACTGACAGTGTTTATTTCGAAA
This sequence comes from Larix kaempferi, assembly GCA_027924585.1. Lineage (NCBI taxonomy): Eukaryota > Viridiplantae > Streptophyta > Pinopsida > Pinales > Pinaceae > Larix > Larix kaempferi. The sequence goes on along the minus strand of BSBM01000597.1, from coordinate 1,113,751 downwards.
CTACTAACCCTTACAGGAGAACGCGTTCAGACTTCGATTTTACCAAATAATTTATACCTCAAGAAGTGGAGGTTCCACTAAGCACAGTTTTTACTTTCTACCATTATAATCACACACATAGAGCTTACACATCATCATTTTGACCAATAGCAACCCAGCAAGATTTAAGAACGAAATATTTTACCAAACAATAAAATTATATGCTACAGGATGCTCTCGGAGCCCCTTCATTACCAACGCATCAGTCAACCACCATCACGAAAGCATCATAGTCAGCGAAGTATCTACACAGTACATGTGACCATTCTTTTAACAAAATTGTAAACGCAGGTCAGGAGGATGAATCCCATCCACATAACTTTGAAAGTCCAAACGCCTTAGTAAAAGGTCGAAATCACATAGTACTCAACCCATTAAACTTCCCAGCTAGGGTTTATGCCTTTATTAAAATGAAGGGATCTTTACATTGCTTTAGCAAACCAGATACGCATTTAAGGGTTTACATTTCACAATACCAGACATGCTACCCAGCAAACATTTCGATTAGAATTACTGCTAGCTTACATTTCAAATGCAGACCTGGGAGCGAATCCCTACATTATACTGGTTCAAAAACCATTCTAGATTTTGTAAACATTAATAAGAGTACGATTGTTCCCATTTTACAAATCCTATCATCAACTACCAGGATAGAGGAAACAATAGTCAAACTCACATTCAAGAACCTACATTAACATAAGAAAACGAAGAGATTAAACTACTGGGTTATATATCTTTCCATTATTGAATTAACGGCTCATCTTTTACAAACAGTTCATGCAAACATAAAACTTAGTCCTTACATTTAATAACGTCTTGCAAACTTAAGGGGTACTTTAGCGATCCAAATGGCCCAAGCCCTCTAGGGTTATCGTTTAGGATTTTAACCAAGGCATTACAACTTTGGGTCTAACCAAATGGCGACCTCCAAACTTCAAAACTAGTAATCCCAAAGGGCCCTGAAGTTCCCCCAAAACAATGTGCAGTACCCCTACCAAAACCATGAGAGAAAGGAGCATCAATGGCAGGGCCTGGACTTACCCAAAAGTCGAAGGCGATAGCTTCCTACAACAAATCAATGCAGATGCTTAACGCCACATTTAAACCTGTCACCACCATAAAACATGTTGGTCAAAACCTGAGAAACATAAATTTCCAACGATTTAAATACTGAAGGAAAATTGAGAAATTTCGATTAGAGAGAATACATTACCCTAGTATAGTTGTCTTGCTGCCATTTTCCATTGGTTCCTTGACCATGAGCATAGCTCAGGTCAGGCACGAAGACCCTTCCCCAGAAAACATGAATGAAGTATGGGACCAAGACAAACGAAAACATAGTTTAACCTCTTACAGATCCCCAAACTTTGAAACCCTCTATGCCAGTTGGTTGCACTACACGTAGCTCGTAGGGTGTAACTAGTTTCACCAACTTGCATTTAATGAAGATCGAATGACTACCCAAGCGCTATAATGTAAGTTGGGAAAATAATACCAACAAATTCGCAGCTGCACCATAGTTCTTTTACCATAAAGTTCTTTTATACTTAGGAGCTGACTTTGAATCCCTTATACCCCAAAGTTAGAGATGTGTTATTACATCTCGATAGGATCTCTTAAGGTAGGTTTTTTCCCTGTAGTAGCACCTGCAGTACAAGTATGAGTCCATACATTAGCGAATGCTAAGTAAGTCCAGGACTCCCAAAGACTAACCTTACCTCTCGACAGTTCTGCCGAGGGGTACCTCTTCTCTTACAAACACCAGTGTTCCATCACGGGCATCAATATCGGTCAACAAAGGCCTCATCACCTGAAGTTAACACTTCAACTTTTATAATCATGAATAGGTTTTCTCGAAACAATAAGAAAGGGACTTTTTTGAATTTCATTCTAGCCTTAGAATACTTACGACAAATTACCTTATTACTTCTACACATAGCTTCCGCAGGTTCAAACAAATACATAAAGATACTGTGATACATAAGAAACTGAAAACATTAAGTGTCGTAAGCAAGAACCATGAAGGATTACGAGTGCAGAAGTTATTTTACAAACCCTCAGCTGTAAGATAGTTTTTATTTAGTAGTAGTGAATTTTTTATTTTATTTTACTATTTAGGGACATTACAAGTGGTATCAGAGCCCAGTAACAAAAACTAAGTGACCTATTGGGCTCATTACAAACATCCGCTGCAGTTATACAGTAACCAGAAAAACTTACATTTAGAATTTTATTTGGTTTATACAAAAGTGATCTAACAGATTTCTCTCTTTTGTTTCTTATACTTATATAACATTTCAGGTACAAGCGCTATCCGGAAGAATGAATGCAAAACAGGGCAGCAACATTCATGGAAATTTGGACTCACCACCCCGAGAGCAAGAGGTGGTGGTCGAACTAAACTAAAAATGGAGACAATCTATGCAAAACCTAGAGGCAGAGTTCCGAAGCTTTCGAGATGAAAATATCCAGGAAAGAAGAGAACAACAGGCCATAAATGAGGCACTCCTTCAGACCTTAACAAAGGCTAACCCTCTCAGATATCCCTCACTCTCAGTCAACACCTCCAAAAAGGGAAACAGTCACACAAAAAGGACTGCCATCCCTAAGGAAGAAGAGTAAGGAGAACACATACCTAAAATAATGGAAAGAGATTGTAAGAGCTCTTCAAATGATAAGGGTACACCATCTCCTTGCAAGAAATGGAGAAGAAGTGATGACAGTCTGCAAGGGGAATTCAGAAAGATAAGAGCCCCAACCTATGATGGAGAGATCAACTCTGGGGAGAAGGCTGAAGAGTGGCTACTAGGGATGAAAAAATACTTCAAAGTTCATAATTACTCCAGCGAAATGCAAGCCCGACTCGCCATATACAACCTAAATGGTAAAGCTGCCAAATGGTGGCGGGAATTGAAACACACTAAGGGGCAAGAATTAAGAGACATAAACTGGGATACATTCAATAGAATATTTTAGGACAAGTATATGTCTGAAAGGTTCTTTGACAAGAAAATAAAAGAATTCCATGAGTTAAAAATGGGTTCCCTGACTATGGAAGCATTCATAAACTGGTTCTTAGACTTGCTGCACTATGTACCTTATATTAAGGATGAGAAGGTAAAGATTCAGCAGTTCTTGGGAGGGCTGCCACCAAAATTTAGAGAGAAGATAGAATTTGGTATGCCTAAAACCCTGATATAACCCTACATAAAGCAAGGATGTGTTATGAGCATGGATAGCCAAGGAATGACAACATCAACCAGAATAGAGACAGGTTCAAAACCTTCTCAGACAACTGCAGACCGAGTTTTAAACCCCCACCCTTCTGAAAACACAATGACAGTTTTCCACCTAACAGAGGCTTCAACCGACCTCAGGCATGGCCAAGTGCACCCCCACCACCTGTCAACATACCAACATTCAACAAAGGGACCAAAGCAGTCTCACCAATTGTTTCTTGTTGGAAGTGCCAAGGGCCACACTACTACAAAGACTGTCCCAGCAAAACAGATGGGGTCTTACACAACATCCAAATAGAGCCGACCGTAGGGGACATGGCAAGGACACCTAGGATTTATGCCGCACTTGATGGCCGGCAGGCAGATCACCAAGCCACCATGGTGGAAATTGAGGGTAAGATATCTAACACCGCCGTTTCAGTTCTAATAGATCCCAGTGCTTGCCGAAGTTATATCTCCCCTAAGATAGTGGATACCTGTAAGTTGAACCGAGAACATCACAAGAAACCGTGGCTAGAACAACTAGCCATTGGTACGAAACAAAGGGTGTCCGAGTCAGTTAAAACTTGTGAGATAGAATTAAATGTATTTCCAACTAGGTTAGAATTAAATATTCTATCCCTAGGATCGTACGATGTACTTATAGGCATGGATTGGCTAGAAGAATACCATGTCCTACTAGACTGCGCAAACAAGACCCTACTCTACAGGAATGACCAAGGGAATTAGGAGACGATTCAGGGTATCCCTAGGAAAGTGTCTGTAAGACAAATTTCTGCATTACAAGCAAATAAATGTATCAGGAAGGGTTGTAAGCTCTTTGTTGTCAACATCCGAAACTTAGAAACTAAAAATGAACAAAAGATTGAGTACTTTCCAGTTCTTGTAGTATTTAAGGATGTATTTACTGAGGAAATACCGGGATTACCACCCAGACGAGACTTAGACTTCTCCATCGAGCTAACACCCGGGTCGGTACCGGCTTCCAAAGCCCCATACCACATGAGCACACTAGAATTGGTGGAGCTCAAACTTCAGTTGCAAGAACTAATTGACAAAGGGTATATCTGACCTAGTGTGTCCCCTTGGGGCGCGTCGATACTCTTCATCAAAAAGAAAGACAGCACGATGCGGATGTGCATCGATTACCGCCAACTCAACAAGATGACCATTAAGAACCACTACCCACTCCCTAGAATTGACGACTTGTTTGACCAAGTCATAGGAGCGAAGATCTTCTCAAAGATCGACTTATGATCCAAATACCATCAGGTAAGGATCCGTGATGAGGATATCAACAAGGCTGTGTTTCAAACCCGTTACGGCCATTACGAGTTCGTAGTGATGCCCTTTGGATTGACGAACACACTGGCAAAATTTATGTGCATGATGAACAGTATCTTTAGTAAATACCTTGATAAATTCGTTCTAGTCTTTATTGACGACATTCTGATCTACTCCAAGAACGAGATAGAACATGAGGAAGACCTCCAAATTGTTTTACAGATACTAAGAGAACATGAGCTTTACGCCAAGTTTAGTAAGTGCGATTTCTATAGACCTCAGATTCAATACCTAGGACATATCATTTTCGAGAAGGGAATAGCCGTCAACCTTGAAAAGGTCAAAGCTATCAAAGAATGGCCCACACCCACTTGTGTATTCGACATAAGGTCATTCTTAGGATTAGCCGGCTACTACCGAAAGTTCATTGAGAAATTTTCACGAATCGCATGCCCCATGACCGCCTTACAGAAAAAGGAAAACAAGTTCATCTGGACGGATAAGTGTGAAGAGAGCTTTCAAAAGCTGAAGCAACTACTGATTAGTGCACCGATTCTACGTATTGCAGATCCCAATGGGGACTTCATCATTTGCACGGATGCAAGCAAGGAAGGACTTGGGGGAGTCCTTATGCAAGATAATTTTGCCATATGCTATGAATTGAGGAAACTAAAAGAACATGAACAAAACTACCCTACTCATGACCTCGAACTAGACGCCATCATCCATGCTCTAAATATGTGGCGACATTATCTCATGGGAAAGAAATTTCTATTGATGACTGATAACATGAGCTTGAAATACCTTTTCAACCAACCCGACCTAAATGCCAGGCAGGCCAGGTGGCTAGCCTTCCTTAGTGAGTACCATTTCGAACTAAAGCATATAAAAGGCAAGGAAAACAAGATTGTGGATGCCTTAAGCCATCGAGCACATATGCTTTACAAGGTCACGATAAGCCAAACCGACTCCGACTTACACCACAGAATTCGAATGGCATGTAAGAGTGACTATTACTATATGGAAATCCTTGCAAAGATCCAGGAAGACAGACTTTTCCAACAGCAGAAAGAATATAAGATAGACGAAACGGGACTACTGTGGTCAAAAGACCGACTTTACATCCTTGAAAGTGGAGACATTAGACCAAACATTCTCACCGAGTTCCACCAGAAACCTTATTCAGGACACCCCAGATATCAAAAGATGATATCGACAGTAAAGAAACATTACTTTTGGCCTAAGTTGAAGGCTGACATCGCCATGTTCATCACAAAATGTCATGAATGCCAATTGGTCAAAGCGGAACATCAACACCCCTCCTGATTACTTCAACCTTTACCCATTCCGGATTGGAAATGGGAGTTAATAAGTATGGACTTCATTACAGGCTTACCCAAGAGTAAGAAATTGAATGATTCCATCTTTGTAGTGGTGGACAAGCTGTCTAAAGCAGCCCACTTCATACTAGTAAAATCCACCTACAAAGCGGTTCACATCGCAGAAATATTCCTGAAGGAAATTTTTCGATTGCACGGGATACCCGAAGCAATCATTTCCGATCGAGACACGAAGTTCACTAACAAATTCTGGAGAGAATTGTCCTCTAGCTTGGAGACCCAGTTACAATTCAGTACCGCATACCACCCCCAAACCAATGGACAGACGGAACGAGTGAACCGAATTCTTGAGGATATGCTAAGAATGTATGTCATGGACAATCCCACTAAGTGGGAAGACTATTTACACCTTGCAGAATTTGTGTACAACAACGGTTATCAAACCTCAGCCAAAATGAGCCCTTTCAAGGTGCTCTACGGACGAAACTGTCGGACCCCCGTGACTTGGGACAGTCCGGTGGACAGACTTATGCTAGGACCATATTTACTAAAAGACTTGGAACAACTAGTTTCCAAGGTGCAACTAAACTTAAAAGAATCTCAAGACCGCCAAAAGAGTTATGCGGACAAGAAAAGAAAGGACAAAGACTACCAAGTCGGGGAACATGTGTTTCTAAAAATAAAAGCAAAACGAAGCTCGTTGAGCTTGGGACGTTGCGGTAAATTAGCCCCAAGTTTTTGTGGACCTTTTGAAATACTGGCCAAAAAAGGCCCAGTAGCTTATGAGTTAGCCCTACCAGACCATATAAAAGTTCATAATGTTTTTCATGCTTCATTAATAAAGAAATATGTATACGATTCTAAACATGTTATTGATTGGTCCTTATTACAGGTGGAGCCCGAAGGGGAGTTCACGCCAGAACCACTCCACATTCTGGACAAGAGAGAGGTTTGGCTTAGGAGGAGGACCATTACTTAGTTGAAAGTTAAATGGAGGCACTTTGGACTTGATGAGGCTTCTTGGGAGAATGAGGCCACCATGAAAGAGGCATACCCTGCCTTGTTTCACGACTTCATTCCTAGTCCCTAGAAACACTGGGATGGTGTTGTTCTAAGGGGGGAGGGATGTAATATCCCGAATTTTGGACTAACTATTTTATGATGTTATATTGGGCCACGGCCCCAGCACTTATGATGTATTCTTTTGTAGACTGACATATTAGGCATGGACCCTGACTGAATTTCATTATTTGATTATATACTGGGCAAGGAAGCCCCAATGTTCTGAATATGTTTGATGTGGGTACAAAACCCTAATATACTGAGTTGACCTTTTTCTTACATATTGTGTAGTGATGTGATGACATAATTGACTTATGTGGTGTGTTGAGTGTGGACTCAGAAACACACAAATTACCTACGTACTGGGCGAAATCCTTGAGGTACCTAGATGAATGTTTATGTACTGGGAGTAAGCCCTGATGTACACTGAGTGTTGGGTATAGGCCCTGGAGCACTCCAATCTTGAAATAAAATGAATACCAGATCCGAGGCCACTTAAATAGTCTAGATGTGCCTCACAACCACATTCTAGCTCTAGTGTTGAGCAGAGGCTCTGGAATTGCACTAGCGTAACACCCATGTGAAAGTGTTGAGTTAAAAGGCTCTGAAGTGCACTAGGGGTTATTAATATCAGTGTTGAGTTGGAAAGGCTCTGAATAGCACTTTTATTTTCATCACATTTATTTAATTTGATTAAATGATTCATTCCTTATCTATCATCACATACTGTGGGAACTACCATGTTAAATGAGGGAATTCGACATGCAAGAGAGAGAGTAGAGGTGCCTACCCTCTAAGCCTAAGTATCATGTGAAGATACAAGACTAAATATTATTACTAAGTATTTAAATAAATAATGATTTGATTAATTATTTATAAAAGACTTTTATAGCATATAGTTATGCATAGTGGATGCCACCTTAAATTAATAATATTAACGAAGCATTAATATTTAGAGGACAGCCACCAGGGAAAATAGTATTAATAAAGCATTAATACTTAGGTAGAAATATTATTATTGAAACTATTGTTATTATTATTATTATTATTATTATTATTATTATTATTAAGAGTTTTACTAAATAATGTTATCATTATTTAGTTTGTATTTAATAAGTTAGGTTAAAATCACTTATGGTTAAGAGCAACTAGCAAGTCCTAGTTCAAGAGGACAAAAATATTTCAAAGTAAATAATCTATTAATTATTATTTATTTTATTTAAAAGAAACTGATTTATTCCAACAGTCAGAATTCAAGAGTCCCCTACTTAAAGATGGTAGATCCCAAGTTTTGGGGATCATCTATCTTTGTATTATCATTCTCTTATGGTAAACCAAGGAAATAATTCTGCTCCAAGAAACAGAAGCAGCCTTACTTAATTATTTATCAGAACTGAACCAACGGTGGACCTAGGACTTCTATCTCTCATTGCATGTTGGAACCAAGCTCAGGGGGATCCAAATAGAAGCAGGAAATAGTTCAGGGATGAAGGTTGGGAGGAACATGGTAGCCCCAAAGTCATCCAGCTACGGTGTCACTCTAATAGGTTAGCTAAGTCCAAAGGTCTCTACCCTAACTACTGATTAAGTGTGCAGGTTACTACAGGAAGAAAGCAGATTACTACAGGAAGGAAGCAGGCTACAAATAAGCAGGTATGGATTATAAGTCTACCATTTAAGTTTCTTTGTATAGAGGTTAAATAATTATCATGAGGTGCTGCCCCAACACTATGGGTCCTTCTTTTATTTCATCCTGAGTAGTTAAATATAGGAGTTACTGTAAGCTAGGGTTATGTTAATTATTCTAGGAAGTCTACCAAATTAATGCAAAACATCCTAGTAGATCAATAAACCTTAAAATATGTTCTTGATATTTTTTTAGATAAACTCAAATCGCCCCATCGGAGTAGTATCTCTCTCTATATATATGTATAGTCTCCCATTTCTGAAACAATGTTTGCTTCTTTAAGTTTCCTCTTCTTTTATTATTTATCCGTATAGCTAGAATCAGAATGTTGTACATGTTAATGTTTATATATACTTTTCTAATAAAACCCTATCTCAGGGTAAACAATTAATTCCCATAACTGGCCATGTTTATTTCGAAACTACTAACCCTTACAGGAGAACTGGTTCAGACTTCAATTTTACCAAATAATTTATACCTCAAGTCGTGGAGGTTCCACTAAACACAGTTTTTACTTTCTACCATTACAATCACATACATAGAGCTTAAACATCATCGTTTTGACCAACAGCTACCCATCAAGATTTAAGAACGAAATATTTTACCAAACAGTAAAATTATATGCTACAGGATGCTCTCAGAGCTCCTTCATTACCAACGCATCAGTCAACCACCATCACGAAAGCATCATAGTCACCGAAGTATCTACATAGTACATGTGACCATTCTTTTAACAAAATTGTAAACGTAGGTCAGGAGGATGAATCCCATCCACATAACTTTGAAAGTCCAAACGCCTCAGTAAAAGGTCGAAATCACATATTACTCAGCCCATTAAACTTTCCAGCTAGGGTTTATGCCTTTATTAAAACGCAGGGATCTTTACAGTGGTTTAGCAACCGAGATACACATTTAAGGGTTTACATTTCACAATACCAGACACGCTACCCAGCAAACATTTCGATTAGAATTACTGCTAGCTTACATTTCAAACGCAGACCTGGGAGCGAATCCCTACATTATACTAGTTCAAAAACCTGTCTCGCTTTTGTAAAAATTAATAAGAGAACGATTCTTCCCATTTTACAAATCCTATCATCAACTACCAGGACAGAGGAAACAATAGTAAAACTCACATTCAAGAACCTACATTACCATAAGAAAATGCAGAGATTAAACTACTAGGTTATATATCTTTCCATTATTGAATCAATGGCTCATCCTTTACAAACAGTTCATGCAAACATAAAACTTAGTCCTTACATTTAATAACGTCTTGCAAACTTAAGGGGTACTTTAGCGAGCCAAATGGCCCAAGCCCTCCAGGGTTATCATTTAGGATTTTAACCAAGGCATTACAACTATGGGTCTAACCAAATGGCGACCTCCGAACTTCAAATCTAGTAATCCCAAAGGGCCATGAAGTTCCCCAAAAACAATGTACAGTACCCTTGCCAAAACCATGAGAGAAAGGAGCATCAATGGCAGGGCCTGGAATTACCCAAAAGTCGAAGGTGTTGTCTTCCTACAACAAATCAACGTAGATGCTTAACGCCACATTTAAACCTGTCACCACCATAAAACATGCTGGTCAAAACCTGAGAAACACAAATTGCCAATAATTTAAATATTAAAGGAAAAATGAGAAATTTCGATTAGAGAGAATACATTACCTGAGTATCGTTGTCTTGCTACCATTTTCCATTGATGCCCTGACCATGAGCATAGCTCAGGTCAGGCACGAAGATCCTTCCCCAGAAAACGCGAATGAAGTATGGGACCAAGACAAACGAAAACGCAGTTTAACCTCTTACAGATCCCCAAACATTGAAACCCTCTATGCCAGCTGGTTGCACTACAAGTAGCTCGTAGGGTGTAACTAGTTTCACCAACTCGCATTAATGAAGATCGAATGACTACCCAAGCGCTATGATGTAAGTTGGGAAAAGAATACCAACAAATTCGTAGCTGCACCATAGTTCTTTTATACTTAGGAGCTGACTTTGAATCCCTTATACCCCAAAGTTAGAGATGTTTTATTACATCTCGATAGGATCTCTTAAGGTAGGTGTTTTCCTCGTAGTAGAACTTGCAGTACAAGTATGAGTCAATACATTAGCGGATGCTAAGTAAGTCCAGGACTCCCAAAGACTAACCTTACCTCTCGACAGTTCTGTCGGGGGGTACCTCTTCTCTTACAAACACCAGTGTTCCATCACGGGCATCAACATCCGTCAACAAAGGCCTCATCACCTGAAGTTAACACTTGGACTTTTATAATCATGAATAGGTTTTCTCGAAACAATAAGAAAGGGACTTTCTTTAATTTCATTATAGCTTTAGAATACTTACGACAAAGTACCTTATTACTTCTACACACAGCTTCTGCAGGTTCAAACAAATAGATAAAGATACTGTGATACATAAGAAACTGAAAACATTAAGTGTCGTAAGCAAGAACCATGAAGGATTACCAATGCTGAAGTTAGTTTAAAAACCCTCAACTGTAAGATAGTTTATATTTAGTAGTAGTGTATTTTTTTTTTTTATTTTACTATTTAGGGACATTACACCTCGCTAGGTCACCAATACTAGCCTCCTCCTGTACTGTGTGTGTATTGTTGACGATCCTTATCTGAGTGGGCAATTTGATGCATAGTGAGGTCCCTGACAGTCCCAACATTTAACGGTTTCTTTTTGTTCATTGTGTTTAACAAAATTTTTGGTGGATCTCTGTTTGTTGCAGGTGTAAAATTTGACTATACATTAATTCTTGAATTATTCCCTTGAAATTTTCTGTTAGAAAAATTACGTGAATTACTATTTCGAAAGTTGCGATTAAAATAAAACTTCTTTTTCCTTTGTTCAAAATTATTAGGCCTTTTACTTTCCATCTTGGCATGCCTTCTCTTTTCTTGTTATGTTCATAACCGATATTTTATTTTCTCATGGCCTCTTCAAGAGTTCTAGGATCATCATACTCAATTTTGTCATTTATATGAGAGGGTAAATAACTTAGAAATCTCTGTACCTTAGGATTTTCTTTAGTAATGTAGGTCACATACCTTAACAAGTTTAAAAACTTCTTACGTAATTCCTTCATATCCATAGAACCTAACTTGAATTCATAAAATTCTTTAGCTCGTTCCTCATAATACTGTTCTGATAGAAATTTTCTTTTAAAATACTTCTTAAAATTACTCCAGTTTACGTTTTTCTCTTTTAAGCCTTTTACTCATTTCAAATCTTGCCACCAGATGTCAACTTTTCCAGTCAGATTATAAATTGCCATTATAGTTTTTAAATGACTTGAGTAGTTGTAAATTTGAAAGTACTTATTCATACCGGACAGGCATGCTTCATCTTCCTCACTCTTTTCTATTTCTCCATTAAAAGTTGGTGGTTTAATCTTCTTGAATTCCATAAATTTCTTTGTATGGTTTGTACTTATTATTTTTAGTGTAGCAATCACTTTCACTACTATCGATGGAATACTTGTGCTTTTTCCTACATGCTTTTCCATAAAATTCAGAAGAAGAGTTGCTGTCATAATTAGTAAGTTTTAACTTTTTATCCTTACGTTGGTAGGACATGGTTCCACATTCGGAATTATTTTTTGTTCTTTTATCCTTATCATTATTATGGAATTTATCCAACAGGATTTGATTAAGCTTCTCTTGAGCTTTTAGGATTCATTCATTCTCCTCCTTAACAATTTTTATTTTTATTTTTAAATCCTTAACTGTTCTTAGTAATTCAGATGAATTGTCGTTTAATTCAAGAAATAAATTCTTTGCATTAATATGTCCCTGCTCATTATTATTTTGTTCATTATTATGGGACCTTTCCTCAGATGACTCTTCTGGTCCTTCCATACCTGCAACTAAATTTATAAAGTGCTGAACATAAAATAAAAACAAATTAGTAATTGTAAATCTGTTTTTAAATTTTAATTGCGTGACTTGAGCCACTTCAGGCCTAGTATTTGAACTTGCGCTCTGATACCACATGTAACATCCCCAAATTTCACAAAAAAATAAATTTTTCTATGTAGCAATTAATGCTTATATTTGTTATGCGGAAAGTATCATCAGTGACAAAGTAATTTACTTATTAGCACGTTGACTATATTCTATGTCGACACATACTTCAAACAGTCGTCAATATTTATATGTATGTTACATCGATTACATTCTGTATTTATATTTTGTCTTAATTGTCTTTAATGAATACGAATGATTGAATGCGTGTATTAATGCTGTAACGACATGCCGAATGATTATATATTAACTTCGTTGTCCGATTATTTATGGTTACTTGTTATATATATATACATCATCATTCAATTTATCTCATACTGTACTATTGTTTTACTCATAGATACTAACTGTTTGATTTTTCCTTTTGATGAAGGGGTCCTATGGGTACCCCGAGGCTTACTTAGCTATTTTATAGCTAACACTCTTTACCATTTCTATACAGATCGCAGGTAAGAGATATACTTCCAAGTTTAAAGATTGAGATTAAAAATATAGTATGTTCATTCTTATCTTAATGTTCTTTACATTGGATTATAACGATAATTACCAGCATAAAAGAGTTTGTTTTGTTGAGAGACAATATATATAAAAAAATGCAAGACCATATAAGCTTTGTATATAGCTTACATGTTAACTTTAAGCTAATAAAAAATATTATTTATATGTATTTCAATATGAGCTAGCAACTTCAACTATGTTATCCATATGTTATTATCATTTTGACATTATATCATGAACATGGTATAATTCATATATATTCGACCCTAAATCTTATTTGAGAACTAAATACATATGGCAAGGTCAAATTCCCACGACCATGTTTATAATTTTATAATGTGAAAATGTATTTAGCGTTGGATATATTACGTTCCAAAGCTTATAAACTAAATTATGAATGAATAGAAGTTTGGGTTTAATGAGTTTTATGCGTTAAGAAAGGTTGGTAATCAACTGGTTCTTGACTATATAAACTTTATACACAGTGTAGACCAAGATTTGATTCCTAGTGGAACTATGCGTTGGTAGCTTTGACAGGTTTAACATTTAAAGTGAATTAATGCGATTATGGTGGTTTATACAGTGGCATGCCCTGTGGCATAGTATTCACGTGAAGGCTTTGGGTTTTTGGATAAAGCCTGACCACGCCAGTAAAGAATACGAAGTCCCATAACTCCATTCATTTGTTCTTTGGAAAGTTCGGTGGTGGAGGCCGACAGCCTCCCAAGACGCTAGGGTTTGGAGGTCTGGTAAGAGCACAACAGGGTTTCGTAGGAGGTTCTCAGGCTAAGCTTACGGTCACCTTATGAAGGTAACTATCCTGATATAAAATTTTACAATGTTAAAACCCTTTGCCATTTATTTATGCCTGCGTCAAAAAATAACCAGATGATTCGTTGTTGTTTTGGGAACAAGTGGCAGGTTTGCTTCTTGTCGGAGCTTGCCCAGTAAGACGTGGAACTTACAAGTGATGGAAATTATGCGCATGACTCTTGGTAAGCCTCGGTGGTTCCTTAAGGGAAACCTTTTGTTATGTGAATGGTGGTGAAAAAAATGGCGTTGATGCCTGTTTGTGTATATTTGACGAGATGTAGTTCAGGACTTGTTTATAATTTTTAATGTTTGTTTAGGCATAAGGAGTAAGCCTTTTGGAAAAATCAGCATGAACAATCTACAGGGTATCATACCCTTGAGCTTCGGATTTTGTAATTTATGCTTGGGAGATACATGGTAATACAATTAAAGTTCTTTAGTTCCATTTCAAGCTCGTATGTTAACAGCTAAGTATTTGAGTTTTTGAACCCTTCAAATATTACATATGCAAGTCTCTGAGGCTTTGCGCTTAAGATGACCTCGCAACTTCTTTGTACTTTCAATTTAAAGTATAGTTTGGTTATGTAATAAAATGGAAATGTGTTGGAAAAAAAAGGGTCATGCCCAAGTTGTAAAAAAAATTGGACTTTAAGCATTTTAAAAGAATGGAAATTATTTTTTGGGTCAATAACTAGTTCTTCTGTTATCTATGCATTTTACTTTATTTCCTGCGTTATTAATTGTTGTATTAGTATGAATGGGCACAAATTCTCGAGTTTGTTTATTCAGTATCTTTAAAAATACTCTGCTACTTCGCAAACTCGTAAAGAGATATTTTTATTTTGTTTTTCAATGGATTTGAAAATGTGTAGGGTCCCAAAATATGTGTTCGGTCCTTAAGTTAATTCGTATAGTAAAAGTTTATTCGAGTTACCTCCAGGAGGCTTGATCTTGTAACCAATGTTAAAATTGTTTTGAATCTGTAATATATAAGGCTATGATGCCTTTGATGGAACTCCATCGACCTTGATTTTGTTGTATTATGAAGAACCCTCGTTATAAAATATATCTATAATGTTTGGTGTATAATGATTGCTTCGTTGAAGTTGTGTAAGCTACCGGGTTAAACCCTAGCTAAAAATATTAGACTGTATTTTATGTGAGACAAAACACTTCTGGAAAATATATTGAATAATATATTGGGAATTAAGTTTTAGATTAATTGTTATTTTTTTTATATCGACAATGGAAAGTCTCTGTTTTTATAAATTTTATTCATATAGTATCGTTTGTTTAGAATGATTGATAAGGGAATGGATTTATATAAAACCCTTGTATTTGTATTTGATCTTACAGTCTATAATAACCAAAGGTTTTAGTTAGAGATAGTTTTTAAATGAGGTTTTGTTTAAATAAAAGATATCTTGTATAAGGCTATCTTGTTACAAGTACTTGCATTAATCCTAATTAAAATATGTATTATAAATGGGATAATATTATGTACGTGCCCTAGGTTTATTATGAGAGTAAGCGTGTTTGTAGAATTTTACTTCTGTAGGTGGTATAATTCATAAAATTTGACCTACCTTGCAATGTTTATAAGTTAGATTTTTCAGCAAGGTTTTTTAATAATCTATTGTAATTAAAATAGAATGGTTGTACTGAAATAAAACAGATCCTATCTATAATATTCAATCATCTTGACCTATTTATAACTTAACTTCTCTGTACTAGAGTACGACACTTCTGTATGGAAAAATACAAAGAATTATTTCTATTATATCATTCATTCATTAAATCCAGAATTAAACTATCCATTGAGCATTCAAATCTAATAATTTAATT
Organism: Larix kaempferi; assembly: GCA_027924585.1. Classification (NCBI taxonomy): domain Eukaryota; kingdom Viridiplantae; phylum Streptophyta; class Pinopsida; order Pinales; family Pinaceae; genus Larix; species Larix kaempferi. The sequence continues at coordinate 1,097,904 of BSBM01000597.1, read as the reverse complement.
GATTTTTCAGAATAGATAACATTTCAGAATTTAAAACATTTAAAACAGTCAAATGATATCTAAGTTTTAATAGAAACTCATAACATATTGTCACTCATTCATTCAGTAAATAAATGGACAGAAAGTAAATAAGATAACACAATTAGAACCTGATAACTTGTAGAAGATACAAACAACCAAAGGAGCCCGTTCCACCCAACATTTTCCTGAAGACAACCAAATCACTTGTCTTAGGACCCCCGATCTCGTTCACTAAACCACGAGGACAAAGATGCTATGTGGATAATGGAATAAATTCCTCTACAACTCAACAGTAGTACTTAACAATAATACTTCTTCCTTTAGCAATATTGAACTCAGCATAAAGTTGTACCAGTTCAAAATGCAGTCTTAACTCCCTCAATCACTTCCTAGCTTTCCCCTCATCGAATCTCTTGTGCTCTCTTCTTTCTTTCTTTCATAAATTATCACAAGGTAAAAACTAGGCAGCCTCCTGCTGAATTCGATGGGTGATAAATAGCATGCCTAGGTCTTTTGGTCAGTTTCTTAGTTATTGAGACACCTGCTTAGTTCCAATTTCTTGGGGAACATGACCATAAAAATAAGGAAGTTCCCCCCTACAACAGCTAGAAGTGAATTGAGGATGCTGCCAAGTGTCAGTTTGCTCTCCACCCCAGTCCATTCCTCCTAGTGGGTTAGTGAACACTCATTCAACAACCTCCTTTGGATATTTGTATCCACTTTTATTTATTAATAATAAAATATTAGAGTAATTAATTACAGTCATCCTTGACCCCACTTGGTCAATAATCATAGAAATTTACAATAACATAAAACACAATGTTTTTCTCTTAACATAAAATGTTCAGAATTTGGGTATGTGACAAACACCCATTCTTAAGTTCAACATCGTCCTTGATGTTGCTTTATTCATCATCCTCTAATTCTTCTTGGAACAGAATTGGATATGCCACCCGCATATTACTTTCCAATTCCCAGGTTGCTTCATCTGGACTAATTTTCTTCCATTGCACCTTTACCTATCCAATGGTACGATTATGAAGCAAAATTTCCCTCTTGTCGAGGATACAATCCGGTTCCACTCGAAAATCTCCTTATGGTTCCACCTATACATCATTCCAATTAATTACATGAGTAGCATCATGCACATATTTTTTCAAAAGAGAGATGTGAAATACATTATGTACTTTAATATTTGGAGGCAAGGCCAACTGATATGCCACTAGTCCAACCCTGGACAGTATTTCAAAAAGTCCATAATACCTTGCTGCTAGTTTTGCACAGCTCCCAAATTTTAAGGAACTCTTTTTAGGTTTTACCTTGATGAAGACATGTTCACCAACTTGAAACTCTTTCTGAGTTCTTTTGAGATCTGCATGACTTTTCTATCTATCTTGTGCAATTTTCAAATTTCCTTGAAATGTTTCACGGTTAGTTCCATTTCTTTTAATATCTCAGGTCCTAACATTAACCTGTCAATTGGATTACTCCATGAAATATGTGTGTTACATTTTCTACCATATAAGATTTCAAATGTATTGAGTTTTGCTGAAGCTTGGTAATGATTATTATAAACAAATTCAACAAGATGCAAATATTCTTCCCATTTCCCTGGATGATCTCTAACATACATTCTTAACATATCTTCAAGAATCTAATTGACTCTTTTTGTCTGTCCATCCGTTTGCGGATGAAATGATGTACTGAAATTTAAAGTAGTATCTAAACCTTTAAATAAAGACTTCCAGAAATTCTTTGTAAACTTAGAGTCTCTGTCAGAAATTATAACTTTTCAAATCCCATGCAAACGAAAAATTTGTTTCATAAAAATTTCAGCAATGTTAGCATCCTTGTAGGTTGTATTAACATGTATGAAATGGGTTGCTTTACTAAGCTTATCCACAACTACCATTATGGACTCATTTTGTTTCTGATTTTTAGGTAAACCAGTTATAAAATCAATAATAATTCTTTCCTACTTCCAATCCGGAATTGGCAATGGTTGCAATAATCCAACTGGGTTTTGATGTTCAACCTTTATTTGCTGAAATTCCATACACCTAGCAATGTATTCAGCTACCTCATTTTTCATGTTTGGCCAAAAGTAATCTTCCCTCAGCATAGTTACCGTCTTTTGGTAACTAGGATGTCCTGAATAAGGACTTTTATGTACTTCATTTAAAATCAACAGCTTAACTTTAGGAACATTTGGTACATACAGTCTATTTTTATACATCATTAAACCTTGTTCATTCAGACTGTAATCCGTTATTAAATTTTATGATATATTTTAAGCAATCTTCTGCTGTAATTTAATGTAATTTTCATCCACTTTTATTCCTTCTTCAAGCTGATTTTCCAAATCTGTTTTATAAGTGCTAATTGCTGTTACAAAATTTAGTCTAGCATTTCTGCTTAAGGCATCAACAATTTTTTTTTTTTTTACCTTTAATGTGTTGAATCTCGAAATCATATTCTCTAAGGAAAGCTAGCCACCTAGCTCACCTTGCGTTAAGATTTGGTTGATCCAACAAATATTTTAAACCTTTATTATCTGTCATTATTGTAAACTTCCTTCCGATTAATTTATGGCGCCACATCTTTAACGCATGTATTACGACAACCAACTCTAAGTCGTAAGTTGCATAGTTTTTCTCATGAATTTTTAACTTTCTGGACTCATAGGCAATTACATGACCTTCTTGTGTTAAGACTCCTCCAAGTCCATCATTGCAAACAATGAAATCCTTGTTTGGATTCAAAAATTTTAGAATAGGTGCAGTTGTTAACAATTCTTTTAATTTCTTAAAACTTTCTTCACATTGTTTATCCCAAACAAAATTCTTACCCTTCTTTTGAAAAGAGGTTATGGGATTTGCTATTCATGAGAATCATTCTATAAACTTACGATAGTAACTTGTAATTCCCATAAAAGATCGTACACTAGTTACATCTTTAGGGACATGCCATTCATTAATTGCTTTTATCTTGTCCAGGTCTACTACGATTCCATCCTTGGATATCACATGCCCTAGATATTGTATTTCATCTTTAAAGAAATCACATTTGCTTAATTTAGCCTAAAGTTGGTGTTCTCTTAACACTTGTAAAATTATCTTTAATTGTTCATCATGTTCTTCTTTAGTCTTAGAATAAACTAAGATGTCATCAATAAACACCACTACAAATTTATCCAAGTAATTATGTAAAACATTATTCATTCAACACATGAAAATTGTTGGAGCGTTGGTTAGCCCAAAAGGCATAACCAAAAACTCGTAGTGCCCATAACGGGTTCTAAAAGCAGTCTTAAAGATGTCCCCATCTTTAATTCTGACTTGATGGTATCCCGACCTCAAGTCTATCTTAGAAAATATCATTGCACCGCGTAGTTGATCAAATAGATCATCAATGCGGGGCAAAGGATATATGTTCTTTATGGTCATCTTATTTAACTGGCGGTAATCTATGCATAAATGCAAGGTTCTGTCCGTCGTTTTAACAAAAATGATAGGTGCTCCCCACATAGACACACTTGTCCTTATATAATTTTTATTAATTAGTTCCTTTAACTGTGATTTAAGTTCATTAAGTTCCAGAATGTTCATTTTGTAAGGAGCCTTTGGGTTTGGTACCACTCCCAGTACTAGCTCAATGGTGAAATCTAATTCCCTTTTCGGAGATAGTCCTGGAATATCTTTCGGGAATACATCAGAGAATTCCTTTAGAATGGGTATGTCTTCCAACTTTAACTTATCTTCCTTAGTTGATTGTTTGTCATTAATTACATTCACAGCAAACAACTTACACCCTTTATGAACATCCTTTTTAACTTGTAAAGAAGAAATTTGGCTAACTAAAGTTTTTCTAGGAATTCCTTTTACTATTACTGTTTCAAATTTATCATTCAAACAAGTAAAGGTCTTTTCAAAACAATTTAACACTACCCTATGCTTTTCCAACCAATCCATTCGAATCAGAACATCCTAAGAACCTAATGGTAATACATTCAGTTTAACATGGGTCTTAAAATGATTCATCAATAATTCACAATCTTTTACATAATCAATTACCTTTCTTTTAGTTCCAGTAGCTAATTGCACCAACCATGATTTTTCAAACTTTTCTACTTTCAGATTGCAACATTTTACTAAATCAAGTGACACATAACTAAGACTTGCTCCTGGATCAATTAAAATAGAATTGGGTTTATCTTTCAACATACCTTCTACTTCAACCATTGAAGTTTGATGATCAATGTGTCTGTTTTCCAAGGCTGCATTGATCCTGGGAATTTCCCTCGCTAGGTCACCAAGAGTAGCCTCCTCCTGTACTGTGTGTATGTTGTTGACGGTCCTTTTTCTTAGTTCGAAGATTGATGCATAGTGAGGTCCCTAACAATCCCAACATTTAACGAGTTCTCTTTGTTCACTGTTTTTAACAAAAATTTTAGGTGGATCTCTGTTTCTTGCAGCTATAAAATTTGATTGTACATTACTTGTTGACTGATTCCTTTGAAATTTTCTGTTAGAAAAATTACGTGAATTACTATTTCCAAAGTTGCGATTAAAAGAAAAATGCTTTTTTTCTTTGTTCAAAATTATTAGGCCTCTTTACTTTTCAGCTTGGCATGCCTTCCCTTTTCTTGTTCTGTTCATAACCGATATTTGACTTTCTCATGGCCTCTTCAAGAGTTCTAGGATCATCATACTCAATTTTGTCATTTATATGAGAGGGTAAACATCTTAGAAATCTCTGTACCTTAGGCTTTTTTTCAGTAATGTAGGGCACATACCTTAACAAATTTAAAAACTTGCTACTTAATTCCTTCATATCCATAGAACCTAACTTGAATTCATAAAATTCTTTAGCTCGTTACTCATAATATCGTTCTTAAAGAAATTTTCTTTTAAAATACTTCTTAAAATTACTCTAGTTTACGTTTTTCTCTTTTATGCCTTTTACTCGTTTCAAATCTTGCCACCAGATGTCTGCTTTTCCAGTCAGATTATAAATTTGCCATTCTAGTTTTTAAATGACTTGAGTAGTTGTAAATTTGAAAGTACTTATTCATATCGGACAACCATGCTTCGACTTCCTCACTCTTTTCTGTTTCTCCATTAAAAGTTGGTGGTTTAATCTTCTTGAATTCTCCAGAAATTTCTTCGTATGGTTTGTACTTCTTCTTTTTAGTGTAGCAATCACTTTCACTACTATCACTGGAATACTTGTGCTTTTTCCTGCATGCTTTTTCATAAAATTTAGAAGAAGAGTTGCTGTCATAATTAGTAAGTTTTAAATTTTTATCCTTAAGTTGGTAGGACATGGTTCCACATTCAGAATGATTTTTTGTTCTTTTATCCGTATCATTATTATGGAATTTATCCAACGTGATTTGATTCAGCTTCTCTTGAGCTTTTAGGATTTGTTCATTCTCCTCAACAGTTTTTATTTCTATTTTTAAATCCTTAACTGTTTTTAGTAATTCAGATGAATTGTCATTTAATTCAAGAAATAAATTCTCTGCATTAATATGTCCCTGCTAATTATTATTTTGTTCATTATTATGGGACCTTTCCTCAGCTAACTCTTTTGTCCTTCCATACCTGCAAGTAAATTTATAAAGTGTTGAACAAAATATAAAAATAAAAATCAGTAATTGTAATTATGTTTTTAAATTTTAATTGCGCGAGTCGAGCCACTTCAGGCCTAGTATTTGAACTTGCACTGTGATACCACATGTAACATCCCCAAATTTCATAAAAAAAATAAAATTTTTCTATGTAGCAACTAATGCTTATATTTGTTACGCGGAAAGTATCATTAGTGACAAACTAATTTATTTATCAACACGTTGACTATATTCTATGTCGACACATACTTCAAACAGTCGTCAATATTTATATGTACGTTACATTGATTACATTCTGTATTTATATTTTGTCTTAATTGTCTTTAATGCATAAGAATGATTGAATGCATGTATTAATGTTGTAACGACATGCCAGATGTTTATATCTTAACTTTGTTGTCCGATTATTTATGGTTACTTGTTATCTATATATACATCGTCATTCAATTTATCTCATACTATACTATTGTTTTACTCATAGATACTAACTATTTGATTTTTCCTTTTGACGAAGGGGTCCTATGCATACCCCGAGGCTTACTTAGCTATTTTATAGCTAACGCTCTTTACCATTTCTGTACAAATCGAAGGTAAGAGATATACTTCCAAGTTTAAAGATTGAGATTAAAAATATAGTATGTTCATTCTTATCTTAATGTTCTTTACACTGGATTATGACGATAATTACGAGCATAAAAGAGTTTGTTTTGTTGAGAGAAAATATATATAATGAAAATGCAAGACCATACTAGCTTTGTATATAGCTCACATATTAACTTTAAGCTTATAAAAAATATTATTTATATGTATTTCAGTATGAGCTAGCAACTTCAACTTATGTTATCCATATGTTATTATCATTTTGACATTATATCATGAACATGGTATAATTCATATATGTTCGTCCCTAAATCTTATGTGAGAACTAAATACATATGGCGGGGTCAAAATCCCACAACCATGTTTATAATTTTGTAATGTGAAAATGTATTTAGCGTTGGATATATTACATTCCAAAGCTTATAAACTAAACCATGAATGAATCGAAGTTTGGGTTTAATGAGTTTTATGCGTGAAGAAAGGTTGTTAATCAACCGGTTCTTGACTATATAAAATTTATACACAGCGTAGACCAAGATTTGATTCCTAGTGGAACTATGCATTGGAATCTTTGACAGGTTTAACATTTAAAGTGAATTAATGTGATTATGGTGGTTTATATAGTGGCATGCCTCGTGGCATAGTATTCACATGAAGGCTTTGGCTTTTGGGATAAACCCTAACCACACTAGTAAAGACTACGAAGTCTCATAACTCCATGCCAAGTCTCATAACTCCTACTACAATTTATGTACATAATACCTTGTCAAATGACGGAAGGATTGGCTTCTATGCCAACGATTTATATAGGTTTATATGGGTTTGATTTCTGTTGCAATGCTGATATCCACTAATGGGGTGAGATTTGTACTAACTCCAGAGCTTGTGGAGATATAATAAATGTAGAGAAAGTTCTCTGTAAATGTGTAAGTTACGTCGACGAATGTCGCAAAAGAAAATAATCTCAGTGAGATAAGCTGTAAGAGCAACAATGATGTTGCCAGGATGTAATTGTTTGGATAAATATTACATGATGCAACAACGGTTGGTGGACGTAGCCCAAGGAGTTGGGTGAACCACGTGAAATTGGTGTCTCTTTCTAATGTGTCCTTACTTGATCAAATTGTCCTAAGATGTTGTGATGGTGTTGTCGGTTACAAAATACTTGACTAGGTGATTGGTAAGATATGAGTTAAAGATAATCTTTGTTTTGATCATGAAAGGCATGTTGTGTTTTAAGTATATTCATGTTTACAATTAATGCGTTGAATGATTTCAACAAACTAATGGGTCTATATAGGTATGGGTTTATTAAAGCGATTTTCTATATAAGCACACCACTATTATGAAGTTCACTTATATGTAATCGTTCGAAGGAGATAAAGTAGTTGTGAAAACCTTACTTGTTTTAAATTGGAAGATTGCTATGAATGGAATATGGACTAAGAGTCAGTAGGAGTAAGCAAATTAAAGTGTTGTAGGAGAATCTTAAATATTAAGCAAGCAATGAAGCAACTCGCAAAGTCTTTTATTACGAGTATAGCCTAAAATCTAAGTAGTACTGTTGGTTTCGTTTTCAAAACTCTCTAATTACTGATTGAATTGGGTGGAGATTTTACATACCTGTAGAGGAAACTGACGCCCTACCTACCAATACTGGAGGCAACCACGACCCGTTGAACAGTATTCCCTTGACTCCAGTCCAAGCATGGTTTAGATGAACATCGTATCGGGATTCTCCCCCTTTGCCCGTCATGGTAACCCCCTTCTTATCCCCTGGAATTCCCACCGCCCAAGTGACAACCCCGATCCAAACAATCTACCTCTCATCTAAGGAAGACAAGTGTCAGCTTGTTTAAGCTTTCGGCGTTCCACTAGAGAGGAAACTTCGATTAATTATCTCCATAAGCTCCTCCATAACGTACGCCTAAACAGGAGTGACCCAAGTCGATACTTAAAGAAATCCCCTAATTTTATGGGGTGTTGTCCCAAGACGTAACTCCTTATGTAAGTGGTCGATGATCACAATGTTAGATAACTGGAGAAGTAAAAAAAAAAATGTTAAACATATGGGAGGACCTCCTCGAAATGTTTCTTTTCCAAGATAAGGATCAATGAATAGGAAATTCAATCCTAGCTAAGCTTCACTCTCTTACCCACCACATTCACCGGGGTTTCCTCGGTAAAAAAAAAGAACTTAGTTAAAAGGTTCTATAATTTAGGAAAGTTCATGGATATTTAAGAATATTTTATTCCATATTCTTTTCTTATTCTCATTCCAGCATATGTTTAATATTCACATATGTAAGACTTTCCTTATTATTTTGATTCCACCCTATTGTTATAAATCTAATCAATACGAATATGCGGTGTTCTTAATATGATAGTTGTTCCTTGATATATACATATATATTTATATATAATATATATCATACTAAGTCATGTTGGTGTCATGATATTTTTTTCTAGGAAAATATCCCTCTTTCGCCTTCTTAGTTATGTCAATCCTTTCTGGTCTACCTTTGGCTAGGTTATAACATTTAAACCCTAACACATATAAGTGTATACTAAAATTTAGGCTCAAGGATAAGTCATTTTCAATAATGCTCATTAATTTCCTCTTTTCCCCTTTTCCACCTTTTCCAAAGGTGGTTGTAACATAGCCTCCTTAGCTTTCTTTCTTTTCTTTCAATGTTCTTAGGTTAAGTTTGTGGCACCCTCTTAGTACTAATTATGGTTATCATAATAGTTAATACTTATATTAAGATATCACCTAAACTTCATGTTACTAGGTGAGCATCCTTAGTTTAGTCCCATAACAATTTTTTTAATTTTTTTTTATTTTAAAACTTAGAAAATAGCATGATGATATTCTCAAGGTCCACTGGTGGGGCCTTGGCCTTGAGCTCCTACCAGCCTCATACATAGTTCTACGATTCTCCTTTATAAATCTGATAGGAATAGAGAGGGGGATATTACAAGTTACCTCTAAGAGGCTTGATCCTGTAACCAATGTTAAAATTGTTTTGAATCTGTAATATATAAGGTTATGATGCCTTCGATGGCACTCCATTGACCTTGATTGTGTGGTATTACGAAGAACCCTCGTTATAAAATATATCTATAGTGTTTGGTGTATAATGATCGCTTCGTTGAAGTTGTGTAAGCTACCGGGTTAAACCCTAGCTAAAAAGATTGGATTGTATTTTATGTGAGACAAAACACTTCTGGAAAATATATTGAATAATATATTGTGAATTCAGTTTTAGATTAATTGTTATTTGTTTTTATATCGACAATGGAAAGACTTTGTTTTGATAAATTTTATTCATATAGTATCGTTTGTTTAGAATGATCGATAAGGGAATGGATTTATATAATACCCTTGTATTTGTATTTGATCTTACAGTCGATAATACCCAAAGGTTTTAGTTAGAGATAGCTTTTAAATGATGTTTTGTTTAAATAAAATATATCTTGTATAAGGAAATCTTGTTACGAGTACTTGCACTAATCCTAATTAATATCTGTATTATAAATGGGATAGTATTATGTATGTGTCCTAGGTTTATTATGAGAGTAAGCATGTTTGTAGATCTTTACTTCTGTAGGTGGTATAATTCATAAAATTTGACCTACCTTGTGATGTTTATAAGTTAGACTTTAAAGCAAGCTTTTTTAATAATTTACTGTAATGAAAACATAATGGTTGTATTGAAATAATTCAGATCCTATCTATAATATTCAATCGTCTTGACCTATTTATAACTTAACTTCTATGTACTAGAGTATGACACTTCAATGTGTGAAAAAATATAGAGAAGTAATTCTATTCTATCATTCATTCATTAAATCCAGAATTAAACTATTCATTCAGCATTCAAATATAATAGTTTAATGGATTTTTCAGAATATATAACATTTCAGAATTTAAAACATTTAAAACAGTCAAATGATATCTAAGTTTTAATAGAAACAGATAACATATTCTCACTCATTCATTCAGTAAATAAATGGACAGAAAGTAAATAAGATAACACAATTAGAACCTAATAACTTGTAGAAGATACAAACAACTAGGGGAGCCCGTTCCACCCAACCTTTTTCTGAAGACAGCCAAATCACTTGTCTTAGGACCCACGAGTCTGTTCACTGAACCACTAGGACGAAGATGTTGTGTGGATAATGGAATAAATTCCTCTGCAACTCAACAGTAGTACTTAACAATAGTACTTCTGCCTATAGCAATATTGAACTTAGCATAAAGCTGTACTAGTTCAGAATGTAGTCTTAACTCCCTCAATCACTTCCTAGCTTTCCCCTCATCAAGTCTCTTGTGCTCTCTTCTTTCTTTCTTTCAGAAATTATCACAAGGTAAAAACTGGGCAACCTCCTGCTGAATTCGATGGGTGATAAATAACATGCCTAGGTCTTTTGGTTAGTTTCTTAGTTATTGAGCCACCTGCTGTTACACCCAAAATATACCCATCATGAGATTTAGTTTATACACCCCTGAAGATGTCTTGACGAAGTAATTAATATGGAAGGATTTATACCCAGTTGTACCAGGTTTTGAGAGGTCATCGCAGGTTGCACTCATGCAACATGCGACGTCGCAGCTTGCTTTACTGTAGAGTGCGACAAAGTCAGTTAATGGGAAAAAATAGCTTCTTCGAGGTTCTTCTCGAAACTTGCACTCTTGGGGGCTTATCCCTGACCTCTAGGGGAGTTGGTACTCGATTCCTAATACCTTGGGAGGATCCCCTATCTCTCTCCTACCATATCTCAACCTATCCTATCCATACCCTATCCACTTAGTCCTATATAAGAGAAGCTCTACCCCTCTCCAAAGGGAGGAAGTCTATGGTGTCTACATGTTGGTGAAATCACTCTTGAGAGATCTATACTCATCCTTGAGAGAATCAAGCTTCCTTAGGAGGAAATGGAAAATGGCTTTGTTAGAGAAGGGCTGCAACGTTAAGCCTTGGTTGTAGTTCTATATCTCTGCTATGTACTTCCCTATTTTTACAGTAATACAAATGCTTTCCACCAATATTGTTCATGTGTGTAATGATATTGAGTAGTTTACTTGCTAAACTGTTCACTTAGATCTCTTATTGTATAGATGCCCTTTACTTGTTTCTCTTGTTTCTTGTCTTGACAAGTCTTGTAGGTTGGATCTGATGACCGTAAGACGCGAAGCAGCATTCAGGAGAAAGGATAGCGAAGTGAAAGGTAAGACATCTAGTACTCGATCCTTACATAGATCTAGGAAATGCATTCGTAGTCTGTTTTATTTGTTCTATACTCACATTGAGCTAGGGAGATCCTACTTGTGTCCGCTCGAGTGGATTGTCCGGTAAACAAATCTGGCAACCATACTGGGGAAATACATGTCTGATTTTGTAATTGTCTGAGAGTCATTTTCAGTTGATTGCTTGACACAAGCCTTCTATTTGTCATTTGCTTCGTAAGTTGATTTCACTATCAGATATTCATATTGAAGACTTTGATCTTCTTCCCCTGAGTTTATACAACTCATTTTCAAACCATTCCATGGTTCATTGCTGGGAGATCTGATTCATTTTTGGACTTAGATCTTGCCTGTCGCACCTGGTTAGTGGAAACAGAGCGACACTGTGTCATTTCTGGCCTCTATTCTTTACCTATTAGTCATTCGCCATATCCCTTTCATTGGTAAATTGCGACATCGTCGCACGTCCCACATTGGTGGACTGCAACGTCGCACTTCCCGCATTGGTGGACTGCAACGTCGCACTGTGTACAAGCACAAAGTGCGCCGATTTGTCAAAATTTGGCATGTAGGCATCCCCTCTCCATTTTCCAGTCTGAACTTTGGTTTGCTGTATGAACTCCCTCTGTGTTGCAAGATCCAGCCAGGGATCCCACCTATGATTTGTGTGTTGAGTGTTTGGTTTTGTTTGGATTGATTTTGGGTTCCGTCTTGGATAAGTTTGAAGACCGATAGTGGTGGATAATCTAGTCTCCTCTACCTTCATCCGCTCACCCTTGCATTCCCTTCCTTCCATTCCTGATTTGATCATTACATTATATCAACTTCCAGACCTCATTTTCATCATTGTTTGAGCTTTGCTTGCTTGGTTTGCTTGCTACTGCTTGATTTTGAGTTAAGTGTGTCTTTCATCTTCATTGAGTGCTTGTATTTTCTTGAGTTTTCTGAGTGTACTAGTGCTGCAAGTAGTGTTTTCTTTTCGTTTATTTAGATCTGAAAGCTCAATTGTTATCAAGTTTATTCTTTGATGCATCTATCGAAAAGTTAAAAAGTGCTTCTTTCCCATCATTTCTTGAGTGTTTTTGAAAGAAAAACGTTCTTGCATTGGAATGTTTTCATTTATCAATCTTTCGGAAAATTGAATGAATGTATGATCATTTGTGTTTTTCTTGAAATATGAATCGCTCATCTTCTTGAAAGACTTAAGCTACACTTCCAATTTTGCAAAAGTATTTCCATGCTAGGGAAAGATAAGTGGATTTTTTTATTTTTCATTGCTTTTAGGCCATTGAAAGTGAAATTGAAAAGCTTGCATACTCCATCTTAGAATTCTCTCTTTTCATTACCTAGTGTCGTTTTGCTTTGAAAAGAAAAAGAAAATGAAAAATGTTTTGATTTGGATAGTAATGTTGTGATTTTTGTGTTTCGTTGAAAAAGGAAAAGAATACTTTCATAGTCAAGTTTGTTTGAATTGAGATTGTGTTGCATTGTGTTGTTTTGGCAATCTCATCGGAAAGAAAAAGATTTCTCCTTCCCATAGCTAGAATTCATTGAAAGAAAATAATATTTCGTGCATGTAGCTAGGACTTGCATTATGCTTCCGATTATGTACTCACCTCATGCATTCACCTAACTGTCCAAGATAAAATTAACGATAGAACTAGGTAAAATTTTTAGCAACTTGTGTGTAAGTTAGAGACGTGTTCTAGCGTCGTTAAGCGTGGAAGCTGTCGTTATTTGCCAGCACTGTATCCCAGGGGTGTTGTAGTATTCCACGTACTTATCGGTATATCAAGCTCCTTCATGTACCCACCAAGTACCATAATCCGTACTTGGTGTATATTGAAGGGTGTATCACATACTCGGTAGTATATCGGAAGGTCTCTTTCCGAACAGTTGTGCATTAGACAGCACCACTACAGATTTGAGCTCCCACGTACCTTGCGTATATCGGGAGACACCGTTAGGATTCCTAAAAGCAACTCAATTAAGCATTTGGCCGTCTTGGCAAAGCAATACACCGAGAACAACACTCGGGGAGATTAGCACGCACGTTGTAACATCTCCGAATTTATCAAATACTAAAGTAGTGAATTTAAAATTTCTTAAAATACTTCCATGAGTGAAATAACGATTAATTAAATGGAAATATTCGTCATGCATCATCAAGTCTACTTATGAAAGATTGTATACCATAATACATATTGATAAGCAAATAAAATCTTATATATATTAATTTAGATGAGTAGCAAAATATAAACAACCCAGTTATCATAACTACTCAAAGAAGGAGACCCTCATTTTTCATACACATGAGACTACAAAAATCGACTACTTTACCATGATACCTTCATGCAAGATCACATAATGTAAGGAACCAAACAAGAACAATAGTATATTTACATGACAATTAACATAACCAACATTTTACCAAGAATCACTTGACAGAACCAACCATCATGATCACACAAGAGAGAGACAATATTTCACGTGGTTCACCCAGAAGGGGCTACGTCCACCAAAGAGAGTCATATCTTATTATTCATCTGATTTAAGGGGTACAATCTGTCATACAATGACTTCTTCCCACTTGCTCGGGTCTCTATTATAGAGAGAGCATATTCAAAAATTCCCAAGATCTAAATCGAACAATACAAGGTTTCTTCCCTGCTGTTTCCAAAAAGGAACACAACCTTGGTGCATATATCAATATTATATTCGATAACCCTTCTCATTTCTTTTATCAAGAATCCAAGCATTGTTACAAACTAACAACCTATATATTTACAAAATCTAGTTTACATATATTTGAGAGTGTTACAACTAGCATAGATGAACTACAAGGAGAATATATATACACTTTTAGCCTTTCGCAACATACCTTTATAACTTAGTATCTATCATCCATATTTTTAATATGACTCTATCCTTTCAAAATATAGCCCGTCATATTAATTATAAACATATACTTTTTGATATTGAAAAGGGTTCCATAGGTAACTAGAGTGAGTTGTAAGTGTTCACATATTCTATGCCGAAAGTAATTATATTATAATTCCCAGATTGCGACTAAGGGGAAGTTACTCTAATTTCTTCTTGTGTCGATTTGCCCATCTTAAGCAATCATACTAACCCTTCATATTCGACCACGGTTCTATTTCTTTTGTAACCCCTTCTTTAACGGAACAACCATGCATTTTCCTAAATTCCATAATTGATTATCGGCCAAGTTTCTTATGAAACATTTGCCACTAAAAAATATATCATGTATGACCATTTATAACGACTCTTTTATGATATTACTGAGATTTAGTGTTGCATATTCATGAACAGCAGTTTAACTGCCTGGACAAACCATGAACTACGGAAGATACCTCAATATTGGTTTAAAGTCTAACCTTCAATGTTTTGTCTCCGTGTTATCTTTATTATTTTACTCTTGTTTATTTTGCTCATGGTAGACATCTCAGAGTAGACAACACGATTCTGATCAAACACAGAGCCTTAAGTTTAGCCGACTTACTCGCAATTCCCCGATTATAACTCCCACATGTGTATTGATGATCATCTTTTGATTTATCTACCCAAAATTTCGCAGGAAAATAAGGAGCGCCAAAACTGAAATCAATTTGTGTCCACAAAACACAAGCTAAGATCCAGCAATACTCAACGTAGATCATAAAACAAAAATCAAGCATATTTTAACTGATATAAGAAAAATCTATATCAAAGACAGATCCAACAGGGATCGTTAGGATTGGTGGCCGCATACTGGCAGCATATATATATATATATAACCGGAATATTATCCTTCAATAGGTAAGCAACCCAACAAAATCATAAACATCACTTAAAAGGATATCATAACTCTCGATCTAGCATGAGGTAGACATATTAGCGAAGCATAAAGCGGAACCTTATTGTCAATCATGCCGATCTTTTATCTAAGATACGAAAGGTTGAGATAAAATATAAAACGTTATTCTAACTAAGAAACTGAGATTTATACAGGAAAAAAAAAAGCTTTCAGCCAATCGCGCCGATCTCTAAATTTAACCCTACAGGCTCTTTTCATCACTATACAAATACCCTGAACAACAAAGGTGATTCGTTTTCCTAAGATCAGCTTCCCACGGCATTTTATCCCTAGATTCACTTTACTTCTAGCATTAATTACTTCACACTCTTAACAGAGAAACAATCTGGATCTAGGGTGTGTACGCCTGCGTTTTCTTTATCAACTCCACTCAGGACCAGCTACTACCCAAAACCGATAATACTATTAGATCTAAAACTCTATAGCAACGTCCTACTCCCAGGAAATATGATCATGGTATAAGACTTCTGGATCGCATTCCCTATAGGAATACAACCTCGATCCAACAAATGAGTACACAATATTTTTGAGATGACTGTAGAGTTTGGGTTTAAAGATGCAATAACGCAGGATTGAGACTACAGAGCTTCAAGCAATGAGCAGAGGACAACTACTGCAGATATCATGATAAGGATCCCAATATTTCTGCTACGAGTATTGATCATTAAGGTGATATAAAACAAAAAGAACAACAATCCAGAGATCGCATAAATCGATCCAAACCCTAGGCTCGATAACTCAAACAATCCATACCAATTTTAAAGAAAGGAATAACCCAATCAAACGCAGATATATCTATCCATCAGTTGATCTTTAAAAGAAATGATAAAACTCTATGAAAGAATATGTAGAGTTTTGCACGTCTTACCAATCCGATGCAAGAGGCAGGGTTCGCATATCTTACAGTACAATGCACTGATCATTTGAGATCAAATTCAGAAGGAGATAGCAGTATTCCCAAAGTATTCCTTCCAAGCGGACGACTACTGTCAATCTCTTTCCCAGTCGCAGTCCACCTCCTTTTCCCCCTTCCAGTCCATTCTCCCCTAAGATTTATAACTCTGATTTTCTTAACTTTGGGGAGTCCGCCTCGAGACTGAATCTTCGGTGACAAATGTCACTCCAAATAAGGATTTGGAGTTCGATTCCGGTGTCTAATTAAAAGAGACAAAAAACATCATTAGTGGTAGCTCCGCTCCATCAAGGGAACAATCCCAAGGAGGGAGATGGCGTGTCCCCTATTTCGTTGTGGCATTGCCATCATAAGGTGAGTCGCATCCCCTTAATTACTTAGATATATATATACATATGTAAAACTATCATTTGTGTATACACCATTTCCTTTTAAATCCAGGGTGTTATAAGATGACTTATATAAAACTATATTTTTCCCTCAATTGATTTGAGGTTCTACTACTATGTCGTCCCCTCTTACACCCATTATATATAAAAATACATATAGGGGCAATCTTTATAATTTAAGATACCTCCTTCTATATCATATATTTATACTCCTTTTTTCCTTGCAGAACAAGGTCCATGTATAAGATACAAACTATTTATTTAAGGTAGTAAACATATACTTTTATATAAGGATAAGTGTGTATCATACAATTTATCTTTTACCCTTTCCTCGGTGTTAAGGTTATATAAAAGAAAGACCCTAGCTTCTAATTATTTAGAGATTTTTTTAAGAGTATTTTACCTACACTCTTTTCACAATTTAATATCTCGTGATATTAGTTAGTTTTTATGACCATAGTTTTAGCTTCATGCTAATAGATAGGTTTGTTGGAGTTAAACTTTTAGCATGCGATGCATAGCCGCTACCCTCATCCTAGGGTCATGGCTTTACCGCTAAGGTATCTACAAAAATGAATTACTTTACACTCTTTCTAGTGATCATAGTATTAGGATGACCTTCTATCCTTATTCATCATCCCCTTAGTGGATTTAGTTGCCATCGCTTAGTTGTGTTGCTGCCCTCAAACTCTCGAGTTTACAACTTACACCTAGGTATTTACCACATAGCTCACAAGATCTTCTGGTGGGGCCTTGGCCTTGAGCTCCTCACCAGAAGTAATTGCAATTTACATTTAAAACTACAATTAAATATGGTACAAAAAGAGGATGTTACATCCTCCTCCCCTAATGAGTAACACCGTCCTCGGTGTTTCAATGATTTATCTTCTATTTTTGAATTATCCTTTGCTTTCTTTGAAATTTTTGTTTGATCTTCTCCAAACTTTCATGGTCTTTGCCATTCGTTTTTGTTCGGAACCTGTATTTTGTGCAACAAAACCAGTCTCATAAGATTTGTTCAGTAACATATCATTATTCAAAACATAAGTAAATAAGCCACTTTTGTCATACAACTTTTACTATGCATGCCCATATTACCATCCACAATGAATCCAACGTTCCAATAATTTTAGACTGTTTAACTTAATCAAACACATCATTCACTTGGTCCCGGAATTCTTGCCTAACACCTCAGTGCTCACACAGCAATCCTTTCGGAATTTCTTGCCTAACACCTCAGTGCTCACACAGCAATTCTCTTGGAGATCCTTGTCTAACACCTCAGTGCTCACACAACAATTTTCTCCCATGCATACTAAGCAGCGTCCTGCCTCCCGCATATGCATTTTCTTTATAGCTTGCCTAGGTCTTTACCGCCAACTGATTCTTTCGAGAATCATGGAGGGTGTCAACTCCCTGATTTATAAGGGGTGTTTCAGTGCCCTTAATGCACTCTTCCT
This sequence comes from Larix kaempferi, assembly GCA_027924585.1. NCBI lineage: Eukaryota > Viridiplantae > Streptophyta > Pinopsida > Pinales > Pinaceae > Larix > Larix kaempferi. Next base: position 1,079,758 of record BSBM01000597.1, on the reverse strand, counting down.
CGATTCCCCTCAAGCCTTCTCGCTTGAGTCCAGGAATTTATCTCATTCAAATTCATCAATTATTTCGTCATATTACATTTTATAACCATATAATTTCTCTGACCAATTTGGTCTAGTGCTTTTTTCAACAATAATTAACAATAATAAAAGCTGCAATGTGGATCTTTCATCCTCACCCCTTTATTGTACCATGCATAATATATTACGCTTTTGGTCTTTCGATAAGTTCCTCCGAGTTTTGGCCATCTGCCACATTCAATTGTTAGTAACACTTTATATAGCAAAATCAAATATTTGTAGACAAGAAAATCATTCGTTCTTCATACTATAATATCCATACTTGATCATCTGAAGTAAACGTTTTTCTCCGTCCAAGCGTATCTAACTTACTTAATAGTATTACATAATTCCTTGAACACGAATAATATTCTTCCTATGATGACTCATGATGATTTCTTAACTTCGAATGTTATCCTTCACTATTACACACACACTTCCTATTTAGTTATACAACCAACATCACATAGAAATCACCAATTTTCTGAAACATACTTGCATACCTTATAATGACAGCCATATACCTTTGTAAGGGTGGCCGCATATCTTCTTATTATAAGATCCTCATATGTCGAGGTACTAGTTTACCTGTATCATCCCATTTTTCCTCTTGACTTTTGTAGTGATGTGTGGGAATATAGCATTCCGCTCGACCACAACATTAAATGTGTTAGTCGTAAAAGAAAAACTGTAATTAAATCATAAGAGTAATCATGCATAAAACATATGTCAATCATCACCTTGACTTATTTCATAAAAGCTTATACATCCATTACTGTTAAATATTACTTCTGATCTATCATGGAACTTCCATGATATTAACGGTTTTTCCTTAACACTTAATGCGGATTTTAAAACAGTCATTATAAAAACATCAGAGAATTTAAAGTGTCATGTATTACCATTCCGTGGCGGTTCTAGTTTTGCAATACTTTATTCATACAATATCGCATACTCACCATTAATTACATCTATGCATTCATTAGGTGAGCAACATGATTAACTATAGTTTTATTTCTTAACCAAAATAATCATTTTGACACCACATATAACATATGTATAAAGCCATTTTGAATGATAAATTTACGATGTTGACATAACTAGGAAGTTCTGGTAACATACATACATACAGCCGAACTAACCTTCCACAAGAAATGTTCGGCTTTATAAATGAAAGGAATTTGACAGTTCCTAACACAATCAAAACATTAGACCATCTTCTTTAGTCAGGTATTAGCATATATACTTACTTTATAAACGACTTAACAGATATAAGTTGCTTATTTTGTCTATCTGAATCTCATATTCGGAGGTCCTGACGAATTGATCAATAGAATTCGATTAGTCAGAAACAATTAAAATGTATCAACCCTATTCTCCCATATGACGCGTTTACTGAAACTGAAAGATATCCACTCCTAAGAGTAACAATAAAGGTAGAGAAGGTAATAAGTATCTAAGACGAATTATCCAATCAACAGATTTAGGAGAGCTCCTCCGTTAAGCACATTCACAACTAGGATGACTTTCTATATACGAAGACTCATTCCACAAAACCATAACCGTTATCATGCTAACGATTATTTTTACTCGTCGTCCAATGAATTCTAATTTGTAAAGTAGGAGGATATATTCATCAGCTAATATTTACCAATAATAGATTGTTCATCTCCATAATGAAACATATACTATCCTTACCTACAAACAATGTTGCGCCATTTTAATGCTTTCACCAAATGAACCATACTTACTTGCAATTCAATGACGACTTGTAAGCTACTTGTTGTCGATCCGTTGAAATGAAATTTTCTATTGCGTCTTGTGTCACCAGTTCGACTAGCTCATATATATATATATATATATATATATTTTTTTTTCCCGACTGAGCCCAAATAAGCCCGAGTGTTTGCAACCTGCGCTCTGGCGGAAGAAACTTGAAGTCGAGTTCTGAGATTCATTTTCCCTCCTCCAGTACAATCCATGCATCCAAAATGAAACGAAAACAATTGATTAGTAAATTTAACAACCTTCATACTCACTTATCGCATGTTGAGCTCATTAGGCCCTAGTGTTGTAACCTAATGCTCTGATACCATATGTAACATCTCCGAATTTATCAAATACTAAAGTAGTGAATTTAAAATTTCTTAAAATACTTCCATGAGTGAAATAACGATTAATTAAATGGAAATATTCGTCATGCATCATCAAGTCTACTTATGAAAGATTGTATACCATAATACATATTGATAAGCAAATAAAATCTTATATATATTAATTTAGATGAGTAGCAAAATATAAACAACCCAGTTATCATAACTACTCAAAGAAGGAGACCCTCATTTTTCATACACATGAGACTACAAAAATCGACTACTTTACCATGATACCTTCATGCAAGATCACATAATGTAAGGAACCAAACAAGAACAATAGTATATTTACATGACAATTAACATAACCAACATTTTACCAAGAATCACTTGACAGAACCAACCATCATGATCACACAAGAGAGAGACAATATTTCACGTGGTTCACCCAGAAGGGGCTACGTCCACCAAAGAGAGTCATATCTTATTATTCATCTGATTCAAGGTGTACAATCTGTCATACAATGACTTCTTCCCACTTGCTCGGGTCTCTATTATAGAGAGAGCATATTCAAAAATTCCCAAGATCTAAATCGAACAATACAAGGTTTCTTCCCTGCTGTTTCCAAAAAGGAACACAACCTTGGTGCATATATCAATATTATATTCGATAACCCTTCTCATTTCTTTTATCAAGAATCCAAGCATTGTTACAAACTAACAACCTATATATTTACAAAATCTAGTTTACATATATTTGAGAGTGTTACAACTAGCATAGATGAACTACAAGGAGAATATATATACACTTTTAGCCTTTCGCAACATACCTTTATAACTTAGTATCTATCATCCATATTTTTAATATGACTCTATCCTTTCAAAATATAGCCCGTCATATTAATTATAAACATATACTTTTTGATATTGAAAAGGGTTCCATAGGTAACTAGAGTGAGTTGTAAGTGTTCACATATTCTATGCCGAAAGTAATTATATTATAATTCCCAGATTGCGACTAAGGGGAAGTTACTCTAATTTCTTCTTGTGTCGATTTGCCCATCTTAAGCAATCATACTAACCCTTCATATTCGACCACGGTTCTATTTCTTTTGTAACCCCTTCTTTAACGGAACAACCATGCATTTTCCTAAATTCCATAATTGATTATCGGCCAAGTTTCTTATGAAACATTTGCCACTAAAAAATATATCATGTATGACCATTTATAACGACTCTTTTATGATATTACTGAGATTTAGTGTTGCATATTCATGAACAGCAGTTTAACTGCCTGGACAAACCATGAACTACGGAAGATACCTCAATATTGGTTTAAAGTCTAACCTTCAATGTTTTGTCTCCGTGTTATCTTTATTATTTTACTCTTGTTTATTTTGCTCACGGTAGACATCTCAGAGTAGACAACACGATTCTGATCAAACACAGAGCCTTAAGTTTAGCCGACTTACTCGCAATTCCCCGATTATAACTCCCACATGTGTATTGATGATCATCTTTTGATTTATCTACCCAAAATTTCGCAGGAAAATAAGGAGCGCCAAAACTGAAATCAATTTGTGTCCACAAAACACAAGCTAAGATCCAGCAATACTCAACGTAGATCATAAAACAAAAATCAAGCATATTTTAACTGATATAAGAAAAATCTATATCAAAGACAGATCCAACAGGGATCGTTAGGATTGGTGGCCGCATACTGGCAGCATATATATATATATAACCGGAATATTATCCTTCAATAGGTAAGCAACCCAACAAAATCATAAACATCACTTAAAAGGATATCATAACTCTCGATCTAGCATGAGGTAGACATATTAGCGAAGCATAAAGCGGAACCTTATTGTCAATCATGCCAATCTTTTATCTAAGATACGAAAGGTTGAGATAAAATATAAAACGTTATTCTAACTAAGAAACTGAGATTTATACAGGAAAAAAAAAAGCTTTCAGCCAATCGCGCCGATCTCTAAATTTAACCCTACAGGCTCTTTTCATCACTATACAAATACCCTGAACAACAAAGGTGATTCGTTTTCCTAAGATCAGCTTCCCACGACATTTTATCCCTAGATTCACTTTACTTCTAGCATTAATTACTTCACACTCTTAACAGAGAAACAATCTGGATCTAGGGTGTGTACGCCTGCGTTTTCTTTATCAACTCCACTCAGGACCAGCTACTACCCAAAACCGATAATACTATTAGATCTAAAACTCTATAGCAACGTCCTACTCCCAGGAAATATGATCATGGTATAAGACTTCTGGATCGCATTCCCTATAGGAATACAACCTCGATCCAACAAATGAGTACACAATATTTTTGAGATGACTGTAGAGTTTGGGTTTAAAGATGCAATAACGCAGGATTGAGACTACAGAGCTTCAAGCAATGAGCAGAGGACAACTACTGCAGATATCATGATAAGGATCCCAATATTTCTGCTACGAGTATTGATCATTAAGGTGATATAAAACAAAAAGAACAACAATCCAGAGATCGCATAAATCGATCCAAACCCTAGGCTCGATAACTCAAACAATCCATACCAATTTTAAAGAAAGGAATAACCCAATCAAACGCAGATATATCTATCCATCAGTTGATCTTTAAAAGAAATGATAAAACTCTATGAAAGAATATGTAGAGTTTTGCACGTCTTACCAATCCAATGCAAGAGGCAGGGTTCGCATATCTTACAGTACAATGCACTGATCATTTGAGATCAAATTCAGAAGGAGATAGCAGTATTCCCAAAGTATTCCTTCCAAGCGGACGACTACTGTCAATCTCTTTCCCAGTCGCAGTCCACCTCCTTTTCCCCCTTCCAGTCCATTCTCCCCTAAGATTTATAACTCTGATTTTCTTAACTTTGGGGAGTCCGCCTCGAGACTGAATCTTCGGTGACAAATGTCACTCCAAATAAGGATTTGGAGTTCGATTCCGGTGTCTAATTAAAAGAGACAAAAAACATCATTAGTGGTAGCTCCGCTCCATCAAGGGAACAATCCCAAGGAGGGAGATGGCGTGTCCCCTATTTCGTTGTGGCATTGCCATCATAAGGTGAGTCGCATCCCCTTAATTACTTAGATATATATATACATATGTAAAACTATCATTTGTGTATACACCATTTCCTTTTAAATCCAGGGTGTTATAAGATGACTTATATAAAACTATATTTTTCCCTCAATTGATTTGAGGTTCTACTACTATGTCGTCCCCTCTTACACCCATTATATATAAAAATACATATAGGGGCAATCTTTATAATTTAAGATACCTCCTTCTATATCATATATTTATACTCCTTTTTTCCTTGCAGAACAAGGTCCATGTATAAGATACAAACTATTTATTTAAGGTAGTAAACATATACTTTTATATAAGGATAAGTGTGTATCATACAATTTATCTTTTACCTTTTCCTCGGTGTTAAGGTTATATAAAAGAAAGACCCTAGCTTCTAATTATTTAGAGATTTTTTTAAGAGTATTTTACCTACACTCTTTTTCACAATTTAATATCTCGTGATATTAGTTAGTTTTTATGACCATAGTTTTAGCTTCATGCTAATAGATAGGTTTGTTGGAGTTAAACTTTTAGCATGCGATGCATAGCCGCTACCCTCATCCTAGGGTCATGGCTTTACCGCTAAGGTATCTACAAAAATGAATTACTTTACACTCTTTCTAGTGATCATAGTATTAGGATGACCTTCTATCCTTATTCATCATCCCCTTAGTGGATTTAGTTGCCATCGCTTAGTTGTGTTGCTGCCCTCAAACTCTCGAGTTTACAACTTACACCTAGGTATTTACCACATAGCTCACAAGATCTTCTGGTGGGGCCTTGGCCTTGAGCTCCTCACCAGAAGTAATTGCAATTTACATTTAAAACTACAGTTAAATATGGTACAAAAAGAGGATGCTACACACGTACTGTCCAGGTAATTAGGTATGCAGGCAAGGGTATGGTCCCAATCCTCCTTGTCGCATCATATTGTTGGACCCTACAGTATATCGTGGTTTGCAATGCCTTGATAATCCTATGAGGTTCCAGACTTTTGAATCCACTCTGTCACATAAGTATGCTTGTTGCCTTAGTTTGAGTAGGTTTTTCTGGACTACTTTTCTTTTAGCATACCTTTAGGAGAAATGCTGTTTCAACCACTCTGGCTAACTTTCCTGACACTCTGGAGGATTTCCCCTGGAGAATATCTCGTAGGATCTTAAACTTATCACCTGAATATCCCCTTAATTCGAAGGTTATTTCGAGGGTAAGAATGGATCAGCGTAACACGGTCGTAGTTACTGAAGTGGAAAACCCCACTCTGAATGTTGGAGGAGTTTTGTTTCCACAAACTCCTCTGGATTCACATGCCTTTCATGCCTCGCAGGATGAAGGAACACAAATCCCCACTTCACAAGACCTTTCTCTCGTCATCCCAAAAGAACCTGGATCATTGGAATGGATAAATCAACCCCAGGACGACCCTACAATAGCTGTTGGTCCTTCAGTAGCTTACTGGACATCTTCTACTAGTCACCCAGTGGCTCATTTTGCCATCGCATCACCACCCAACTGGACCACTCCAGAGTTCTCTAAAACCTCCTATAGGCCCGACCCCACCGAAGTCTTTGCTCCCATTCAAGAACGCTTGGATCATTTACGTATTAAAGGTAATGAACTTCGAAGACAAAGTCTCGAGCAAAGACCCGGGTATAGAGATACCTCAATTCATCTGATATATTCTGGATCACTAGAACAATCTTCCCACCATGAGACCATTAATAAGATTGGTCAACCCTCGCAAGAATCTAGTCCTGCACCTCAAGTGAACCAACCGGTGGAAGGACAACAGTCCAACACACCTGTTACTACCACAGTTACTTTACTAGCTCCTCCCCCACCTCAAAATTCAAGGGGAGGATATTCCATTCCCACGGATTATCCCATTGGTAATGTTATTACTACGGTAGCTAGTCAACAACCTACGTTGGTTCAACCTTTGAATAGTGGTCAACCTATTGTGGCTCGGGGGAAACCCCCGTTTCCCAACCAGAACATAGGCGGTGGAATCCCCAATGGACTTTCCATTGGACCTCCCCAACCCGCTAGACCATCCACCATGGGATTATCTCATGTTGGGGGGCCATCCAATGTAACCTTACCCTCGTGGATTCAAGCGTATATAGGTTCTGTTAACCCTACACCGGGCCAATCTAATCTTGGAAACGCACCATATGGGATACCTTATACCCATACACTTTATGGGGGAAACAACCTGTGTTGCACCACGGACCCCAACCAACTATCCCCCAACCACCACCACCCCCGATCGTTCCTCCCCCACCTCCTGCTAGAGGCAGCGGGCCCCCACCTAACATTGGTGGAGGCTCACCTCATTTTACCAACAATATCCCTCACCCTTCTGGCGGTGGCAGGAATGGTCCACCACCCCCTCTAGGCGGAGGCGGCGGGGGACCACCCTATTATGGTGGAGGAGGACATTTCCCTTCGGGTGGTGAAGGTGGTCCACCACCCCCTCCAGGTGGAGGCGATGGAGGACCTAATTACTATGGTGGCGCTGCTGGTGATGGAGACCCTCATCCTTTTGGCGGAGAAGGTGGTGGGGGCCCCCATCCTTCTGGCAACGGAGGTGGTCCACCACCCCCTCTAGGAGGAGGTAGTGGTGGGCCACCTTATTACGGTTATAGACCCCCACCTCCTCCCGGTGGTGGCGGTGGACCTACACCTCCTCCCGGTGGTGGAGGTGGACCCCCACCTTATTGGAATGGACCACCTTATGGTGGTGGACCCCCTTACGGTCCGGGTGACACACCCCCCTATGGCCAGTTTCCTCCTAGTACACCTTACGGTCATACCGGTCCTTACACGCCTTATCTGTAATATCAATATGCAAAACCTAATTCACATCTGCCCTTTTTGGCTACCTTGGACGTACCTGACCTATCTCGTTTAACCAATGATCCCATTTACCACGGAACTAATTGGCCGCCTATTCTGGTGAAACTTTCGTCTGATATCCCAAAATTTGACGGGAAGCGGGGTGAAAATCCTAAAAACCACGTGATGACTTACCATTTATGGTGTTCATCTAATTCCTTAATGGACGATTCAATTCGTCTTAGATTGTTTCAAAGGACCCTCACCAGTTCGGCTTCCAAGTGGTACATTGAGTTGCCACCCCACTCTTTTCCTAATTTTGGCTCTCTTGCCATGAACTTTTTGACTCATTTCCAGCTTCCTGTACGGTATGAAACTGGTACCGAGCTTTTAACCTCGCTCCGTCAAAATACTGCTACTCATATTTTCGATCATATCCATGAGTGGCGAAGGAGACGTCATCTTATTAAAGCTCCCATTCCAGATCAACTCCTAGTAGACTGGTTTACGAAGTCACTCATCCCTGTCATAGCAAGAGATGTCTCCATGCAAGGTGTTGTCACCGAAGAACAAGCCATTGCGAGTGCCCATGTACTAGACCTAGTCTACACTCAATTTGGCACTTTGTTTGATATTCTTCCTAATGCACCCCGTGACATTAACGATCCTGCAAAACCAATGAAGGGACCCCAAGCCGATGGTATCATCGGATCCCTTCACACCCATCCTCGTCATTAAACTGTTGGTTCTTCAAACCCCCAGGGTTCGTCCCCATTACCAACACAGGCTGGTCTCAACACCACCAAGTCATCCGCTCCTGCTGCTACTGAAGAAGTGAATTCTATCTCATCATCTTCACCTCAGAAAACAGTCAGTAAGAAGAAAAACAAGGGAAAACCTAAGAAATCTTCTCCCCAGCAGGAACAAAAGAGCACTCCTGATGACACCAAACAGAAACGAAAGCTAAAATATCCTTGTTTACTGTGTGGAGATTATCACTTCTCTAAGGAGTGTCCCCATAGAGACGAAGTCCAAAAGTTTCTTAGGGGCAAACCCACTCCCACAATCCTCAACGATCCGTTTCTCGCTCAAAACTAGCAGATGATTGCTCAACCCTTCCTAGCCCAGGGGGAATCGTCTAATACTGCGCATGTTCTCATGGTGTGAAATGAGATGATCAATTTGAACACTCGCTTGTGATCATATGACACGGTCCCTTCGAAGGAACCTGTTGGGAGCAATACTGAAAAAGCTTCCAACTCCTTACTTGATGTCACTGTACCATCAACTTCTCTCACCATTGAGAAGCCATCCTTCGATTCGATATTGCGACTACCCAAGGGAACGATTAGAAAAGATGTTTTTAATCCTAATGCTCGGGCAACACAGAATTACAATATCATAGAAGACTTGGCACAAGCCCCTTGCACCATGTCCACATTGGAAGTTTTGCAAAATTGTCCCAATCAACGCAAAAATATCCTCGCAGTGATCGGTGTGGTTGACCCTGATTCTGCGAATACCATCATGTTCCAACTTGACCATTTCAAGCTGAGGCTTTCCCACCAGCTCACATTTCAAGTAGCTGCAAACCTCGCTGGGAAAATTGTCCATCATACCCTTCTGGACGAAGGCACCTCTACGTCTGTCATGTCGATCGCCTGTTGGAGAGCCATCGACTCTCCCGAATTGAATCGCTCTCCCACCACATTGAAAGCATTTGACGGGCGTGGCTTTCAACCTCATGGGCTCTTACAAGCTCTCACAGTCAAGCTAGGTGGAAAGACCATAACCATCAATGTGGAAGTGGTCTCTGCCCCAATAGACTATAATCTCTTGCTTGGTCGCAATTGGCTTTACACCATGCAAGTGGTAGCTTCTTCAGTCTTCCGCATGGTGCAATTCCCCCACAAGGACGAATTGTTACCATCGACCAATTAGATTTTTTCACGCCGGACACTACTACTCATCCTGGTGACCATATTCCTTCCATTGGACAAGCGTCAAAATAGTATGAGAGTATAGGGGTTGGCCTTTTGAAAGATTCATCTCTCATGGGCGTTTTTCCCATTTCGGACCCCCCTAATCATGTTGCCTCGGTGAACATGATCTCCGCAGAGATTTCATCTTGTTCTACTGATACTTGGCTTGTACCAGACAAAGCCACAACACATTTGATTAGAGACGCAATGCCTCTTTCACCTGCTGAACGTATTTATGAGGCTATCCAATCAGCACCGGAGGACCACCTAACCATGGCCTCCCCATCTTGTTCTCTAGAACGAGCATCATTCCTACCCGACCTCTTACTTCGGACTTTTCATTTGGATGAGTCCATCATGGAAGTTATGAATGTTGATGATGGCCCGTGGGATGACCTTCACCACAGGTCCTCTTTTCTTCCACCTTTAGAGTACATAGAGAACAACATTCATGCCATCTTGACACCAAATATCTAACCATTCCCCCAGTCCCCCGTACCTACATGTCTTTCGGACACTGAGGGTAATTTGGTCAACATTGAGCCTACCACCTCGGTAGACATCTCGGTAAAACTTGGCGTAGTGGAACACATTTGCATAGGCTAGAAGTGTTCCCCTGAAGATATAGCTATGGGTACGGCCTTGTTCAAGCGATTTCGAGACATATTCGCTTGGTCCTATGAGGATATGCCTGGGATAGACCCCGCGATTGTTTCTCACGATATAAAGACCTATCCTGACATCAAAAGTTGCGACTGGTACACCCCCGGAAGACCGCAGCGATCAAGGCAAAAATTGAAAAGCTCTTAAAGGATGGCTTCATTTATCCTGTCCCATTGACAGATTGGGTCTCAAACGTCATCCCTGTGAACAAAAAACAGGGCACCATTCATGTCTGTGTCGATTATCGAGACCTTAACAAGGCTTGTCCAAAAGACAATTACCCGACCCCATTCATTGACCAGATTATCAACAATTGTGCCGGAAGCGTCATCTTTTCATTCATGGATGGCTTCTCTGGTTACAACCAGATTGAGATCAACCCAGCCGACCAACATAAGACGGATTTCATCTATCCTTGGGGGACGTTTGCATATCACAAACTCCCGTTTGGCCTTAAAAATGCTGGTGCCACGTTCCAGTGAGCCATGTCGTATGCCTTCCATGATACTAAGGACTTTGTGGAACCTTACCTGGATGATCTCCCTCCTCATTCAAAGCAGCGTGAGTTCCGGCCATTTTCCTCAGATGCAGACGGTACAACATTCGTCTGAATCCTCACAAGTGTATATTTTGCATTGAATCCGGATGCCTCTTAGGATTTATCGTCTCAAAGGATGGGATCTGCATTGATCCCTTAAAGGTGGAGGCCATTGTCAACCTCCCAGCTCCCACCACCATAACGGAACTTCAAAGTCTCCAAGGGAAGGTGACTTATTTAAGACGTTTTGTTTGCAATTTTGCAGAAAAAACTAAGGGGTACATGAGACGATCAAGCTCAAAAATCCTTCGACAACATCAAACATGCCATCATGCATGCCCTTGTAATCCAACCGCCGAATTATTTCTGAGATTACATCTTATATCTCGCTGCTTCTGCTACCACTATCGCCATGGTTTTGGTACAGGAGGATCAAAATGCCCAAGAACATGTAATATATTATGTAAGTAAGGGTCTCACTGAAACTGAAACTAGATATTCACATGTTGAAAAACTCACTTTCGCGGCGGTCATCACCGTCCAAAAGTTTCGACACTGCATCGTGCTCTGCACCACCACCATCATTTCAGACTCGAACACCATGTACCACGTACTGACACGTTAGGTGCTTGGGGGAAAGTATTCACGCTGGATCGTGATACTACAATAATTCGATCTTCTTTTCGAGAAAGCCAAGTCCAAAACGTCCTTGGTGTTTGTTGAGCTGATTTGTGACTTTCCCCATATTGATGTAGAAGTTGAGCACAATGACTCCTTTCCAGATGAGTCACTGTTTCTCATCAGTACAACCAATCCGTGGTATGGAGATATTTCTTTATATCTTCAAACCCAACTCTTCAACCCTCAACTCTCTCGAGATGACCATCGTCGAATTCGTCACCATGCAAAGTATTATCTGATCATCAGTGATACTTTGTACTGCCGTGGCATCGATTCCATTCTTCGACACTATCTAACTCACGATGAGGATGAACACGTTCTGAATGACTGTCATGCTGGGGCATGTGGCGGTCACGTCTCTGGGATGGCTACAACGCAGAAGATTTTGTGTACAGGATATTATTGGCCTACTATCTTCAAAGATTGTATTGAGGTTGTAAAAAGATGTCCTCCATACCAACACTTCCATATGAAAAAGCGCACCCATCCCGCCTCATTACATGCGGTTATTGTCATGGGCCCCTTTGCAAAATGGGCAATCAATTTTATGCATTGTAAGCCTACCTCGACCGGGGGGCATAGTTACATCATCGTAGCTGTGGATTACTTCACAAAGTGGGCCAAGGCAATGCCTACATACCAAAACGATGGAAAAACTGCCGCAGTCTTCATGTTCAATCACGTAATAGAACGGTTTGGAGTACCTCAGGCTATAGTTACCGATCACGGTTCTCACTTTCAGAACCATATGGTTGATGAACTAAGCGATAGATTGGGTTTTCGACATGAAAACTCAACACCTTACTATCCGCAGTCCAATGGACAGGTCGAGGCCATTAACAAGGTCTTGAAAACTATGGTCCAACGGATGGTAGGTACGCATAAGTCCAACTGGCATAATATGCTCTTTTCAGCATTATGGGCCTACAGAACCTCCGTCAAAACCACCACAAGTTTCACTCCTTTCCAATTGGTGTATGGATTGGAAGCTGTCCTGCCTATAGAGTGCAAAATTCCGTCTCTACAACTCACTGTCGAACTTCTTCCTAACACTACTGCCGAGGAAGAAGGCTTCCTGTACTTAGCAAAACTTGACGAGTCCCACCGAGATGCTGCTCTTACTAATGAAGCACACAAGAAATGCATAAAAGCCCATTACAACAAGTCATTTGAACCCTGTATCTTCAACGAGGGTGACCTGGTCCTCACATACGACCAGAAGCATGACAAACTAGGCGCAGGAAAGTTCGAGTCCATGTGGCATGGACCTTATATTGTCAAACGTGTTTTGGAAAAGGGAGCTTACGAGCTTGAAGATTATGATGGAATATCTTTGGGTGAACCCCGTAATGGGATTTACCTGAAAAGGTACTATGCCTGACCCTCTCATTCATAGATTTTCTTGTATATACTGTACATGGCATGCTTGTGTGTTTTTTGTGTCGTGTGATGCACTTGTTTCTGAGTGTCTTTAGATCTTGTTTTTGCTTCTCACACCATGTTCTGTCTACATGTGCAGATGGCAACGTGCTATGGATTCGCGGATGGCGCCAGCCGGCATACCCGTAACCTTGCTTTGGCAGCCTGGAACTGTATTCCCCAATAGGTGAGCTCATCAGCTCAGGAGGAAGTTGCCTTGGATTCAGAACCAATAATGCCGCAGAGTATCTGTCGGTAGTTGGAACCTTAACCAATGCAATTTCCTTGGGTATGAATCACATTGTCATCCACATGGATTCTCAACTGGTGGTTTCCCATCTTAACCAAGTTTATGCTATCCGTGATTCTACCCTACTCCATCTCTTTAGACGGGTTCATCTCTTGGAAAGGTCGTTCAGAACCATTCAATACCTACACATTCCACAAGATTTAAACACAGTTGTTGACTCGATGGCCAACTTCATTCTAGATTGGTACATCGCACACACATGATACTCATAACTTGAAAAAGCATTCACAACATGTAAATAATGCACTGTATAGAAGTAAACATATAAACAAGATCACATCATTAATTTTTGAAACACATAATGTATAAATCGCCGGACTGTCTGTCTATATATAGAATAAAAAAAAGGTAGTGCTGATACAAAAATATGAAGCCCGATAGCTTTCAGTAAGTCTCTACAAAATATGAAGCTTCGTAGCTTTCAGTAGTACAAAATCTGAGGCCTCTAAGCTCTCAGTACACACACAATGACAACATGTGGCCTATCGCCTAGCCTATACTACCCTAGGTGGTCTAATAGCCCTAGCCGGCTGAGTCTGGAAACAGTCCACTGCTCTCGCAACCTTGCGGAGCAGTGCATTGAAGTGCCTAGTCGCTCCAACTGTGTGCACCTGCATGGGCTGCGACACCTCATCTACCATCGGCTCAGGAACAACCAGTGTCAACCCACTTAGGTTGGTGTAGACTCTGTCCATCTCCACGATGGTAGCATGCACAGTTGGATCTACCATCGCTCCCTCTCCTCTATCTCTCCTAGCCCGAAGAGAGGTCGCCACTGGTCGTACAGGCCCCACATCTGCACACACATGTTGTTCATCTATCAGGACTATATCAAAAAAATCATAAATGCACAAAACTTAAAAAGTTCAAGGGCCATTTGTTCTTACCGAGGTCTCCCCATGCTGCCCCCTCAGGCAGTGGCAACTCTGGGTCATCCATGAAGTCAGTACCACTATATGGAAAGTCCTCCACCATCAGTAACTGGCCTGCCAGCCAAGCGAAGAATTCAGGAGGGAATATGATGATAGGACATCCACCATGTCAAGCCATCACGTCGGTCCACCTGGCCATGTGTGGATCTCTGAGGCCCCTATCCTCTAGTGGTACCTGAGGACGCAAAAGGGGAACCCATTCCAACAAGAACGAGATCACGATAGAACCATAACCGAACTGCTTAAGCTCTCCTCACTGACATTTTGTTAGCTGAGCTCGTACATTTGCGAGGACCCCCTCGCACCATTTGAAGATCTTTGGGGACAAACAGTCCTCCGCATAAAGCATCTGTGCTCTAGTGGCTAGGTGAGGAACTTGACTCCATGCCATCCTCGTAATGGTAAATAAAATGGCCCGCAATGGGTGCTCCTATACATCTTTCAGGATAATCTTCCCGCTAGATGCACGGGCATTGGGAACACAATGTTGTCGGATCAAATCTTCCACGGTTCGATCACTCCCACGTGATCCAGTGAGTGTCACATTGTCCCCCCTTCGGGACAAACCAGTCAGAAAATAGATGTCTTCCACATCTATGTGAAGCTCATGCTCACCAATCATGAAGTACTGCTAGGCCGCATCCCAACATTGGAGCATGTGGATCAGTAGTGGAAGCTGGGATCTCATCCCCTGAATGCGGAAGAACTTGAGAAGCCCATAGTTTCTCAAATCTTCCAGACAATTTGGATCTTTGGAAGCTTGTTCATCATCCAATTCATGTTCCATTTCCCGCCATTCTAGAACCATCCTAGATGCTTGGAACCTGTCAACAAGGAGTTTTTAACAATGTTAGGACTTGCTTCACCCATTGAAAATCCCTCTTTTGAGTTTTGTTTGAGTTTGGGGATGGACGTAGTCGTCGTCGCACCCCGTTTTTTCAAATAGGGCGACATCGTCACAGTCCATGTATATTCCATTTGCGACAACACGGTCTCATCATAGTTCCCAAAAAGGCCAACTGCGACGAGCCGAGGGCGAAATGGCCTTTCCCAAATCAACTGAAAACCCCAAAAAATGACTGAAAATAAAAATTGTAAACCACTATGATTTTGCTGGCTGAAGTTTAGGGTTACATGTTCCTAACGATAGGTGAAATGACTGATCGTAGCTCTCGGAATCGACAAATGAAAATCTGGCAGCAAATGGCACTATTCCTCCCAAATTTGGAAAATAGAACAATGGTGACTATGTTTGGTTTTTATTTCTATTTATAGAACAAATGGAATATTCCTTTTTCAAATATTTGATGTCGTTATGCTATTTGCTATAGTTTAGATTAGTTTTATCATATCTGAATGTTTGATTGACTATTTGACCTAGTTTCCAACTGTGCAGGGGTTGTGAAGTGCCTTTCAACGCCATTTTCATATTAGAATGGACATTTCAGGTATGAACACCCCTTGTGATTTTTTGTCATTTACCCATTTTTTCATAGATTGCAATTAATGAGCTTACTCTTTGTTCTTTCTCGTGCTCTTGAAACTATGAGAATACGTTACCGAGTTACGATTTATCACTTTTCCAGGCTCGTTAAACTCCTATGGAAGAGGAACCCCCCTAGAGTCTACCGTTAAGCTCTTTTCAGGCTCTCAAAATACGAAAAGATTGCCAAGCGAACTTGTCGTGTTCACACTTGTAAAAGAATTTGAATGGTCGTCTTCCTGGTGATAGTTTACCCCATTTTTGGACCAGGGGGCACTAGTTACGAAAAAGGTATACTACAACTGATCATGACTAGAAGAGTCCTCTCTTGCGTTGTTTTACCCTTTTTCGAGCGATGAGGCTAACTTTACAAAAAAGGACCATTGGAGTCTTCTTTAGATCTTTTTAGACTCTCTAAATATGAAATGACGACCGCGTTTACCTTCTATGGACTCGTTAAACTCTTACATCAAAGGGCCCACCATGGAACGAACCCCTCCTATCCCAGGTTCACAAAATATTTGGGATTGGACTCATCTATGAGATGAGCTATACCAAGCATCTGGTTACCCTCATCAAGCTCGTAAAAAACACATGAGGCACTCATCATTCATGATGGGGAAAAATGAAAGCTTTTATGTTATGTACCTTGTTAGTGGCAGTATGTAGTCATTCTTGAACATGGCACTCATCTGCATTTGCATACAGCACTTGGATCATCCGTTTGTCCTCGAGTTCCACTTATTTCCCGAGTCTTGTTACTCCTTTGAACCATTCAAAGAAAGCTTCCATCATCAGTCACCTTAAGAAATTTGTGTCGCACTTGTCATGTCAATACTACCAAGTCATGCCATGCCCATGTTCAAGAATATGTCTATCATTTATCATTTGTAGTCAGTACACCCGCCATCATGTCGGTCTCCTCTAAGTCAGTATTTCATGTTACTGTACCATCTGATCTATTCTATACATTTTTGTCGTGTTTCATGTCAATTGATGGGGATTCATCATGGCCCTGCTTCGATGGATTCATCCTTGTCGACTTCAACTCATCATATGAGGATTGAATCTGGAAACCAATCATGTACCTTGGCCCTGCATGCCTCAATGGCAGGTTACATCGCTTTCAACATGATTTTACATCATTGACTCTTGATTGAAATATTTCGTCTTCCATTTGACCTCAACTCATCTATTCACGCTTGATGATATGTACTGTGATACCTTGGGAATCATTGACATCAATGGTGATTTCCCTCGCACTTGTTAATGGTTTACATCAATGTCCGATAATCAAGTGGTTTCTACCATGTTCGACGTCAAGACATTTGTAATCACGTGGATAGATTCGTATCATTGCGGGTTCAGCTTGAAGACCCTGGGGAGTCATGTTTTACCCAGGTTGCGATGGATTTTGTATTGAGGTATATCACACGGATCCACATTTGTATTGGTCATGGCTGTGTTAACATCTCATAATGGATCTACGCTTGTGTCTAGTAGCCATGATTATGTTTAGTCGGTCATTACTACCATGGATCTGCGTTGTATTGGTCGGCAGCCATGTTGTACTTCATATGAGATTGTTAGTTCAGAGTCAGTTGTACTGCAGCAGTGTCCTTTGTTTGACAAGTCTATCGCCATTTCTTCTATCAAAGCACTTCACCTGTCTATCTTCAACAGCTTCATGCTTTGGGGGGCATTCTGTTACACCCAAAATCTACCCATCATGAGATTTAGTGTATACACCCCTGAAGATGTCTTGACTGAGTAATTAACCTGGAAGGATTTGTACCCAGTTGTACCAGGTTTTGAGAGGTCGTCGCAGGTTGCACTCATGCAACATGCGATGTCGCAACTTGCTTTACTACAGAGTGCGATGAAGTCAGTTAATGGAAAAAAATAGCTTCTTCTCGAAACTTGCTGACTTGGGGGCTTATCCCTGGCCTCTAGGGGAGTTGGTACTCGATTCCTAATACCTTTGGAGGATACCCTATCTCTCTCCTACCATATCTCAACCTATCCTATCCATACCCTATCCACTTAGTCCTATATAAGAGAAGCTCTACCCCTCTCCAAAGGGAGGAAGTCTATGGTGTCTACATGCCGGTGAAATCACTCTTGAGAGATCTCTACTCATCCTTGAGAGACTGAAGCTTTCTTAGGAAGAAATGGCAAATGGATTTGTTGGAGAAAGGCTGCAACATTAAGCCTTGGTTGTAGTTCTATATCTCTGCTATGTACTTCCCTATTTTTACAGTAATACAAATGCTTTCCACCAATATTGTTCATGTGTGTAATGATATTGAGTAGTTTACTTGCTTAGTTGTTCACTTAGATCTCTTATTGTATAGATGCCCTTTACTTGTTTCTCTTGTTTCTTGTCTTGATAGGTCTTGCAGGTTGGATCTGACGACCGTAAGACGCGGAGCAGCATTCAGGAGAAAGGATAGCAACGTGAAAGGTAAGACATCTAGTACTCGATACTTAAGTAGATCTAGGAAATGCATTCGTAGTCTGTTTTATTTGTTCTAGACTCACATTGAGCTAGGGAGATCCTGCTCGCGTATGCTCGAGTGGATTGTTCGGTAAACACCTGCTCAGTTCAACTTTCTTGGGGAACATGACAATAAAAATAGGGAAGTTTTCCCCTGCAACAACTCTAGGTGAATTGAGGATGCTTCCAAGTGTCAGTTTGCTCTCCATCCCAGTCCATTCCTCCTAGTGGGTCAGTGAACACTCATTCAACAGCCTCCTTTGGATATTTGTCTCCACTTTTATTTATTAATAATAAAATATTAGAGTAGTTAATTACAATCATCCTTGATCCCACTTGGTCAATAATCATAAAATTTTACAATAACATAAAACATAATATTTTTCTCTTAACATAAAATGTTCAGAATTTGGGTATGTGACAAACACCCCCTCTTAAGTTCAACATCGTTATTGATGTTGCTTTATTCATCATCCTCTAATTCTTCCTGGAAAAAAATTGGATATGCCACCCGCATATTATTTTCCAATTCCCAGGTTGCTTCATCTGGACTAAGGTGCTTCCATTGCACCTTTACCTATCCAATGGTACGATTATGAAGCACAATTTACCTGTTACCGAGGATACAATCCGGTTCCACTAGAAAATCTCCTTCTGGTTCCACTAGAAAATCTCCTTCTGGTTCCACCTGTATATCATTCCAATTAATCACATGGGTAGCATCATGCACATATTTTTTCAAAAGAGAGATGTGAAATACATTATGTACTTTAAGATTTGGTGGCAAGGCCAATTGATATGCCACTAGTCCAACTTTGGATAGTATTTCAAAATGGACACAATACCTTGCTGCTAGTTTTGCACAACTCCCTAATTTTAAGGAACTCTTTTTAGGTTTTACCTTGATGAAGACATGTTCAGCAACTTGAAACTCTTTCTGAGTTCTTTTGAGAGCTACATGACTTTTCTGTCTATCTTGTGCAATTTTCAAATTGCCTTGAACATGTTTCATGGTTAGTTCCATTTCTTTTAATAAATCAAGTCCTAACATTAACCTATCAACTGGATTACTCCATGAAATAGGTGTGTTACATTTTCTACCATATAATATTTCAAATGTAATGAGTTTTGCTGAAGCTTGGTAATGATTATTATAAGCAAAATCAGCAAGATGCAAATTTTCTTCCCATTTACCTGGCTGATCTCTAACATACATTCTTAACATATCTTCAAGAATCTGATTGTCTCTTTTTATCTGCCCATCCGTTTGCGAATGAAATGATGTACTGAAATTTAAATTAGTATCTAAACCTTTAAATAATGACTTCCATAAATTCCCTGTAAACTTATAGTCTCTGTCAGAAATTATAACTTTTGGAATCCCATACAAACGAAAAATTTGTTTAAAAAAAAATTCAGCAATGTTAGCAACCTTGTAGGTTGTCTTAACAGGTATGAAATGGGATGCTTTACTAAGCTTATCCACAACTACCATTATGGAATCATTATGTTTCTGTTTTTTAGGTAAACCCGTTATAAAATCAATACTAATTGTTTCCCCCTTCCAATCCGGAATTGGAAATGGCTGCAATAATCCAGCTGGGTGTTGATGTTCAGCCTTTATTTGCTAACATTCCATACACCTAGCAATGTATTCAGCTACCTCATTTTTCATGTTTGGCCAAAAGTAATCTTCCCTCAGCTTAGTTATCGTCTTTTGGTAACCAGGATGTCCTGAATAAGGACTTTTATGTACTTCATTTAAAATCAGCATCTTAAATTTAGGTACATTTACATACAGT
This sequence comes from Larix kaempferi, assembly GCA_027924585.1. NCBI lineage: Eukaryota > Viridiplantae > Streptophyta > Pinopsida > Pinales > Pinaceae > Larix > Larix kaempferi. The sequence continues at coordinate 1,059,363 of BSBM01000597.1, read as the reverse complement.
CTATTTTTATACATCATTAAACCTTGTTCATTAAGACTGTAATTCGTTATTAATTTGTCTGATATATTTTCAGCAACCTTCTGGTGTAATTTAATGGAATTTTCATCCACTTTTATTCCTTCTTCAAGCTGATTTTCCAAATCTGTTTTATAAGTGTTGATTGCTGTTACAAAATTTAGTCTAGCATTTATACTTAAGGCATAAACAACTTTATTTTCTTTACCTTTAATGTGTTGAATATCGAAATCATATTCTCTAAGGAAAGCTAGCCACCTAGCTCATCTCGCATTAATATTTGGTTGATCCAACAAATATTTTAAACCTTTATTATCTGTCATTAGTGTAAACTTCCTTCTGATTAATTGATGGCACCACATATTTAACGCATGTATTACGACAACCAACTCTAAGTTGTAAGTTGCATAGTTCTTCTCATGAATTGTTAACTTTTTGGACTCATAGGAAACTGCATGACCTTCTTGTGTTAAGACTCCTCCAAGTCCATCATTGCATGCATCAGTGCAAACAATGAAATCTTTGTTTGGATCCACAATTTTTAGAATAGGTGCAGTTGTTAACAGTTCTTTTAATTTCTTAAAACTTTCTTCACATTTTTTATCCCAAACAAATTTCTTACCCTTCTTTTGAAAAGAGGTTATAGGATTCGCTATTCGTGAGAATCATTCTATAAACTTACGATAGTAACCTATAATTCCCATAAAATATCATACACCAGTTACATCTTTAGGGGCAGGCCATTCATTAATTTCTTTTATCTTGTCCGGGTCTACTGTGATTCCATCCTTGGATATCACATGCCCTAGATACTGTATTTCAACTTTAAAAAAATCACATTTGCTTAATTTAGCGTAAAGTTGGCATTGTCTTAACACTTGTAAAATTATCTTTAAGTGTTCATCATGTTCTTCTTTAGTCTTAGAATAAATTAAGATGTCATCAATAAAAACCACTACAAATTTATCTAAGTAATTATGTAGAACATTATTCATTAGACAGATGAAAACTGTTGGAGCATTGGTTAGCCCAAAAGGCATAACCACAAACTCGTAGTGCCTGTAATAGGTTCTAAAAGCAGTCTTAAAGATGTCCTCATCTTTAATTTTGACTTGAAGGTACCCCGACCTCAAGTCTATCTTAGAAAATATTGTTGGACCGCATAGCCGATCAAATATATCATCAATGCGGGGCAAAGGATATCTGTTCTTGATGGTCATCTTATTTAATTGGCGGTAATCTATGCATAAACACAAGGTTCCGTCCTTCGTTTTAACAAAAATGACATGTGCTCCCCACGGACACACACTTGGCCTTATGTAAATTTTATCAATTAGTTCCTTTAGCTGTGATTTAAGTTCATTAAGTTCCAGAATGTTCATTTTGTAAGGAGCCTTTGCGTTTGGTACCGCTCCCCGTACTAGCTCAATGGTGAAATCTAATTCACTTTTCAGAGGTAGTCCTGGAATTTCTTCCGGGAATACATCAAAGAATTCATTTAGAATGGGTATGTCTTCCAACTTTAACTTATATTCCTTAGTTGATTGTTCATCATTAATTACATTCACAGCAAACAACTTACACCCTTTACGAACATCCTTTTTAACTTGTAAAGCATAAATTTGTCTAACTGGAGTTTTTCTAGGAATTCCTTTTACTATTATTGTTTCACATTTATCATTCAAACAAGTAAAGGTATTTTCAAAACAATTTAACACTACCCTATGCTTTTCCAGCCAATCCATTCCAATCAGAACATCATAAGAACCTAATGGTAATACATTCAGTTTAACATTGGTCCTGAACTGATTCATCAATAACTCACAATCTTTTACATAATCAGTTGCCTTTCTTTTAGTTCCAGTAGCTAATTGCACCAACCATGTTTTTTCAAAGTTTTCTACTTTCAGATTGCAACATTTTACTAAATCAGGTGACACATAACTAAGACTTGCTCCTAGATCAATTAAAATAGAAATGGGTTTATCATTCAACATACCTTCTACTTCAACCATTTAAGTTTGATGATCAGCCTGTCTGTTTTCCAAGGCTGCATTGATCCTGGGCATTTCCCTCACTAGGTCACCAACAGTAGCCTCCTCCTGTACTGTGTGTATGTTGTTGACGGTCATTTTTCTAAGTGGGCAGTTTGATGCATAGTGAGGTCCCTGACAGTCCCAACTTTTAACGGGTTCTTTCTGTTCATTGTTTTTAACAAAATTTTTAGGTGGATCTCTGTTTCTTGCAGCTGTAAAATTCGACTGTACATTACTTCTTGAATTATTCCCTTGAAATTTTATGTTAGAAAAATGACGTGAATTACTATTTCCAGAGTTGCAATTGAAAGAAAAATGATTTTTCCTTTGTTCAAAATTATTAGGCCTCTTTACTTTCCAGCTTGGCATGCCTTCGCTTTTCTTTTTCTGTTCATAATCGATATTTTCTTTTCTCATGGCCTCTTCAAGAGTTCTAGGATCATCATACTCAATTCTGTCATTTATATGAGAGGGTAAACAACTTAGAAATATATGTACCTTAGGATTTTCTTCAGTAATGTAGGGAACATACCTTAACAAATTTAAAAACTTGCTACTTAATTCCTTCATATCCATAGAACCTAACTTTAATTCATAAAATTCTTTATCTAGTTGCTCATAATACTGTTCTTGACATAAATTTTCTTTTAAAATACTTCTTAAAATTACTCCAGTTTACGTTTTTCTCTTTTAAGCCTTTTACTCGTTTCAAATCTTGCCACCAGATGTCAGCTTTTCCAGTTAGATTATAAATTGCCATTATAGTTTTAAAATGACTTGAGTAGTTGTAAATTTGAAAGTACTTATTCATACCCGACAGCCATGCTTCGGCTTCCTCACTCTTTTCTATTTCTCCATTAAAAGTTGGTGGTTTAATCATCTTGAATTCTCCAGAAATTTCTTCATATGGTTTGTACTTCTTCTTTTTAGTGTAGCCATCACTTTCACTACTATCGCTGGAATACTTGTCCTTTTTCCTGCGTGTTTTTTCATAAAATTCAGAAGAAGAGTTGCTGTCATAATTAGTAACTTTTAACTTTTTATCCTTACGTTGGTAGGACATGGTTCCAGATTCGGAATTATTTTCTATTCTTTTATCCTTATCCTTATTATATAATTTATCCAACGGGATTTGACTAAGCTCCTCTTGAGCTTTTAGGATTCATTCATTCTCCTCCTTAACAATTTTTATTTCTATTTTTAAATCCTTAAGTGTTCTTAGAAATTCAGATGAATTGTCGTTTAATTCAATAAATAATTTCTCTGCATTAATATGTCCCTTCTCATTATTATTTTGTTCATTATTATGGGACCTGTCCTCAACTAACTCTTCTGGTCCTTCCATACTTGCAACTAAATTTATAAAGTGCTGAACAGAAAATAAAAAAAACCAGTAATTGTAATTCTGTTTTTAAATTTTAATTGTGCGAGTTGAGCCACATCAGGCCTAGTATTTGAACTTGCGCTCTGATACCACATGTAACATCCCCAAATTTCACAAAAAATTAAGATTTTTCTATGTAGAAATTAATGCTTATATTTGTTATGCGGAAAGTATCATTAGTGACAAAATAATTTATTTGTTAGACATTGACTATATTCTATGTCGACACATACTTCAAATAGTTGCCAATATTTATATGTACGTTACATCGATTACATTCTGTATTTATATTTTGTCTTAATTGTCTTTAATGCATATGAATGATTGAATCCATGTATTAATGCTGTAACGACATGCCGGATGTTTATATCTTAACTTCGTTGTCCGATTATTTATGGTTACTTGTTATATATATATACATTGTCATTCAATTTATCTCATACTGTACTATTGTTTTACTCATAGATACTAACTGTTTGATTTTTCCTTTTGATGAAGGGGTCCTATGGGTACCCCGAGGCTTACAGATCGCAGGTAAGAGATATACTTCCAAGTTTAAAGATTGAGATTAAAAATACAGTATGTTCATTCTTATCTTAATGTTCTTTACACTGGATTATAATGATAATTACCAGGATAAAAGAGTTTTTTTTGTTGAGAGACAATACATATAATGAAAATGCAAGACCATACTAGATTTGTATATATATTACATATTAAATTTAAGCTTATCAAAAATATTGTGAGTATTTTGATCACAGTAAGATCTAGGAGCTATGGAGAACCTCACAAAATCAAATTATTTGCAAAACCAGTGAAAAAGCTTGAAAAAGGAGACAATTTTACACACAATGTGAACTTAATCTTTGCATTATCTGACTGTCTAACATGTGAAAATGTTAAGAACAGTTTTTTATTATATCCATGAGAAATTCGAGAGCATTAGATAGCTCAAGATGAGTGTACAAGTCAAAATTGCTAAATTGGCCTCAATCCCCCCTAGGTGGGTCCAACTCAGTCCTAATCATCCCAAACAGTCACGAATTCAGGTGTGAAGGTGGCTGAAGCATGCTGGGTCATAAATGAGGCCAAGGCAGGTGTGGGTGAGCAAATAGAGGTGTCTGGGAGGACCAAGGGAGCAATAATTGCTCCAAATCTAGCCAAAATTGGGCAAAATCCACCCTAGCGCTCCTAGTCAACAGTAATTCCCCAAATCAAGGAGAGAGAGTGCTCCATCATTTAATGAGGGTGCACTTGTGGACAAAATAAGAGGTTGGGTGAACTGGTTTTCTTGGAAGTGGGTGTGAACACTCTCAAATGTGGGTATTTGACCAACTAAAGTCACCTAGTCCAAACTATGGTGTAATGAAGCACATGAGCAATAAAATTTGACTATGGTTATGGACTATGGTACTAAGTATGGATTACTATTCTAACACCCCCCTTTAACCAGAACTTAGTACAACTCATGAAAATAAGTGGGAGGCCTTGGCAACAAAGCCTCAAGTCACCTCATTACAAACATAATTTTTATTTGTCCATATAAACCAAGGACAAGAAGTAAAACCACATGGGATAAAAACTTCCCTCTAAAATGGACATGGGGATGAACCTGCAATAAAATTGCAGCAATCACCATCCATCACTCACCCCAAGCAAAGCTCTCAAGGGAGTGAAGGTCTTCTTAGTAAAACACTTGGTGAAAATATCTGCAGTTTGCTCGGTGGATGGGCAATACTGCAAGGAAATCACCCTATCATGCACCAAGCCCCGAATGTAGTGCATATGGATTTCAATGTGCTTTGTTGTTTGCCTCTGTACTGGATCAGTAGATATCTTGATGGCACTTTGATTATCCACCCAAATGTTGGTTGGAGAATCAATAGCAACACCAAACTCCCAAAGAATGCCTTGCAACCAAACACACTGTGTGGCTGCGTTCACTGCTGCCTTGTATTCGGCCTCTGCTGATGAAAGTGAAATAGTATGTTGTTTCTTACTTGACCATAAAATGGGACCTTCAGCAAAAATGAAAACAAAACCTGAAGTGGACTTTCTATCAATGGGATCTCCAGCCCAATCAGAATCAGAAAATCCAGCTAGTTGTAGTGAAGAACTAGCTGCATAGTGTACCCCAAAGCTCTTTGTTCCTTGGTCATATTGAAGGATCCTTTTGGCTTCCTTCCAATGGATCTCATGTGGCTGTTGCATATATCTTTCTATAGCACTTATAGAATAAGACAAATCAGGTCTTGTATGTGTAAGGTACAACAAGCTTCCAACTAGCTGCCTGTACAGTGTGCAATCCACCAATGGAGAGTCTTCAAATTCACCTAGTTTTATGCCTGAAAGGAATGGGAACCTGGCTGCCTTACATTCAGCCATTTTAAAATTCAATAACAGGTCTGAAGCATACTTAGGTTGACTCAGCAATATACCTCTCTCAGATTGCTCAATTTCCAAACCCAAAACTTGCCTTAGCAATCCTAGGTCGCTCATGGCAAATTCACTGTGCAAAGAAGCTTTGATTGAGCCAATTTGTTTGTTGCAGCTCCCTGTAATTAAAATATCATCAACATACAGTACAATGACCTACAAATTATCATCACATTGCTGCAAATAAACATTTGGATCAGACTTGCATCGACAGAAACCAATTGAGATCAAAAAAGCATCCATTTTGGCATACCAAGCCCTAGGGGCTTGCTTGAGTCCATAGAGTGACTTCTTCAACCTGCAAACAAGTGTGGGATCCTATTGGAATCCTTCAGGTTTCTGCATATAGATCTCTTCCTGTAGCTTACCATGTAAGAATGCACTTTTAACATCCATATGGTGAACTTCCCAACCCTTACTAGCTGCCATGGCTAGAGCTAGTCTAATTGAGTCCATCTATGCAACCGGTGCAAAGGTCTCTGTATAATACACACCATGGATTTGTTAGTAGCCCTTAGCCACTAACCTAGCCTTATGCTTCAGATCAGAACCATCAACAACAGGTTTGGTTCGAAAAATCCACTTACATTGCACAAGTTTCCTCTTGGGAGGAAGAGGCACCAAATCCCATGTTTTGTTCTCTTGGAGAGATTGGAATTCTTCTTGCATTGTTGTTCTCCACCTTGGATCATGATGAGATTACTAAGATGATTTTGGATCAGATCCAATCATCATATAACAGTGATCATCAAGTTCACTTTCATTTGCAAAGGAAGCATTGATTGTTAGAGATCTAGTCTTCCTAGGCTCTTGGGGATTGCCTGCCAATTCACCTGCAGCTTGTATGATTTTTTCAGCCCACTTGGACCTTGATGGTGACTCATGTACAGAAATTTCATCTTCAGCCATGTCATCTTCAACAATATTAGAAAAATCAGAATTGGAATCATCACTAATTTCATTAAGGTGTGGAGGAGAAGAGCTTTCCCCCAGTGTAAGCTCAAAATCAGGAATTGGTTCTTCTTCAAATTGCACACTTCTCTCAATGAAAGTTTTGAGTGTGGATGTGTCAAAGAGCTTGTAGCCCTTTGTGTATTCACCATATCCAACCATGATAAATTCTCTTCTTTGTGGCTCCAAAGCCTTCCTCTTTTCTGATGGAATTCGAGCCCATGCTCTAGACCCAAAAATTCTGAAATTTGACACATTTGGTTTTTGGCCAAACCATGCCTCATAGGGGTTTTTTCCTTTGAATGATTTGTGAAAGGCTCTGTTCTGAATATGAGTAGCACAATTGATGGCTTCATCCCATAGCTTAGGGCTTAGATCCCTAGCTTCAATCATGCAAGTGGCCATCTCTTTGAGAGATCTATTTTTCCTCTCTGCCACACCATTTTGCTGAGGTGTGTAGGGGATTGAATGTTGCATTTGGATGCCACATTCCTCACAAAGATGCTGAATGTTATTGTTCACATACTCCTTTCCATTATCAGTCCTAAGGATCTTTATCTTATGACCACTACGATTCTCCACTAAGGCCTTCCAAATCTTCAATTTATCAAACACTTCTGATTTCAATTTAAGGAAGTAAACCCAATAGAATCGAGAGTAGTCATCTATGAATGTGAGTACATACCTAGATCCACCATATGATGGAGTGGGAAGAGGACCAATGAGGTATGAATGCACCAATCCAAGTGGTTGAGTGGCTCTCCTTGCCATTCCCTTCTCATAGATGCGCTCAGGATGCTTTCCAACTACACAACCAATGCATGCACCATTTGAAGATTTGATTTCTGGAAGCCCTTCCACCATATCGTCCTTGTGCAATGTCTGGGGGTATTTGTAGTTCATGTGGCCAAATATTTCATGCCACAACTTGGAGGTCTTGTTGGCATGAGAGACAAGAGCATGGTCACTAGAATTTGGAATGAAATTGGAGAATTTGTACATTCTCTCATCATGATCAGCATACCCCACTGCCACAACTTGATTTGAAGAAATTTCTGAGATTTCTACCAAATATGGAGTAAATGTTACTCTCTTGGCTTCTCCTGTATGGGTCATTTGATAAACTGATAGCAAATTTGTAGCCAATGAAGGTACATATATCACATCACTGAAATAGCCATGCTCCATGTCAATCCTACCAATCCCCTTGGTCTAGATTTCTGAATCATCTCCCATTCGAATTGTTGGGCCACCATTCGAATGCATAGAAGAGAAGAGCTCTTTGGATGAAACCATATGTCTGGAAGCTCCTGAATCAATGATAAAGGATGAGGGATTCAAAATACCTGCTACCAAAGCATGACATTTCTCCTTATTGTCAGGATTTGAGGTGCTCTCTTTCTTCCTTGCGCCCTCAGGGACTGGGATGTTGTTCTTCTCCAGTAGCTGCGCCATTGAGTCAATGGTTTTCTTCATGCATGAGCTCTCTGGATGCCATCCCTTATGACAATAGGTGCATTTGGTCTTTTCCTTTCTCTTCTTGTCCTTCTCCTTTGATAGATTCAAACCTCCATCTGCAGACTTGGTCCTGTCAAACTTCCTCTTCTCTGGATGCTTCGAATTCTTGGCTTTCTGCTTGCCTTTGTTGGCATTTGAAACACCCATTTCCAGTGCTTGGTCCTTCGATTTTATGGTGCCCATCTGAACTAGTTTATCCTGCTCTAGAGTGAGACACTCCATGAAGGTAGCTAGTGATGGCATTTTCCAATTTCGAAGGGTCATCTTGGCTGAGTGAAATGTGTTAAAAAATACAGAAAACTCTGGGCCTAGATTCGAAAGGATGGACAGAATCAGTTGTTCTTCCTTCTTAACAATTCCACATTGGTGCAGTTGAAGCACTAGTGACTTGAACTTAGTGAAGAACTCCTGTATGGTTTCAAAATGCACTGGGCTCAAGCTAATGAGCTCGTTTTCAAGTTGGTGGCCTCTCAGTTCATCAGTTTTCCCAAAGAGTGATTCTAGCTTCACCCATACTTCATTTGGGGTTGTCAAACTGTTTGTATGAAACAAGAGTTCCCTCGAAATGCTCAGGCATAGCAATCCATAAGCTTCATCAAGTCGATTGTAGTACTTTGCTTTCTCCACAGCAGAGTTTGGCTCCACTTCTCTGCCCATGGTTACTCTATAGAGACCCTTAGATATCAGTTTGATAACCATTTCAGCCTTCCAATCGAAGAAATTGAAGGGTGTGAGCAACATTTGGTTTGCTTCCATTGTTGTTGCGTTAATGGTGAGAAAACTATTGAAACACCTGCAAAAAACACTCAATTTTTATCTGGAAATCCTCTCTAGAATGCAGTTCAATGCTCAATATTGATCTGCAACTCACTAAATCCACAATGGCTCTGATACCATGTGAGTATTTTGATCACAGTAAGATCTAGGAGCTATGGAGAACCTCACAAAATCGAATTATTTGCAAAACCAATGAAAAAGATTGAAAAAGGAGACAATTTTACACACAATGTGAACTTAATCTTTGCATTATCTGACTGTCTAACATGTGAAAATGTTAAGAACAGGTTTTTATTACATCCCTGAGAAATTCAAGAGCATTAGATAGCTCAAGATGAGTGTACAAGTCAAAATTGCCAAATTGGCCTCAATCCCCCTAGGTGGGTCCAACTCAGTCCTAATCATCCCAAACAGTCACGAATTCAGGTGTGAAGGTGGCTAAAGCATGCTAGGTCATAAATGAGGCCAAGGCAGGCGTGGGTGAGAAAATAGAGGTGTTTGGGAGGACCAAGGGAGCAATAAATGCTCCAAATCTAGCCAAAATTGGGCAAAATCCACCTTAGTGCTCCTAGTCAACAGTAATTCCCCAAATCAAGGAGAGAGAGCGCTCCAACATTTAATGAGGGCGCACTTGTGGACAAAACATGAGGTTGGGTGAACTGGTTTGCTTGGAAGTGGGTGTGAACACTCTCAAATGTGGGTATTTGACCAACTAAAGTCACCTAGTCCAAACTATGGTGTAATGAAGCACATGAGCAATAAAATTTGATTATGGTTATGGACTATGGTACTAAGTATGGATTACTGTTCTAACAAATATTATTTATATGTAGTTCAATATGAGCTATCAACTTCAAGTTATGTTATCCATATGTTATTATCATTTTGACATTATATCATGAACATGGTATAATTCATATATATTCGACCCTAAATATTATGTGAGAACTAAATACATATGACGGGGTCAAAATCCCACGACCATGTTTATAATTTTATAATGTGAAAATGTATTTAGTGTTGGATATATTACGTTCCAAAGCTTATAAACTAAACCATGAATGAATTGAAGTTTGGGTTTAATGAGTTTTATGCGTGAAGAAAGGTTGGTAATAAACCAGTTCTTGACTATATAAAATTTATACACAAAGTAGACCAAGATTTGATTCCTAGCTGAATTATGCATTGGCAGCTTTGACAGGTTTAACATTTAAAGTGAATTAATTCGATTATGGTGGTTTATAAAGTGGCATGCCCCGTGGCATAGTATTCACGTGAAGGCTTTGGGTTTTGGGATAAACCCTAACCAAACTAGTAAAGACTACGAAGTATCATAACTCCATTCATTTGTTCTTTGGCAAGGCCGGTGGTGGAGGCCGACAGCCTCTCAGGACGCTAGGGTTTGGAGGACTGGTAAGAGCACAACATGGGTTTGTAGGAGGTTCTCAGGCTAAGCTTACGGTCACCTTATGAAGGTAACTATCCTGCTATAAAATTTTACAGTGTTAAAACCGTTTGCCATTTATTTATGCCTACGTCAAAAAATAACCAGAAGATTTGTTGTTGTTTTGGGAACAAGTGGCAGATTTGCTTCTTGTAGGAGCTTGCCCAGTAAGACGTGGAACTTACAGGTGATGGAAATGATGCGCATGAATCCTGGTAAGCCTCGGTGGTTCCTTAAGGGCAAGCTTTTGTTATGTGAACGGTGGTGAAAAAAAATGGCATTGATGCCTGTTTGTGTAAATTCGACGAGATGCAGTTCCAGACTTGGTTACAATTTTTAATGTTTGTTTAGGCATAAGGAATAACTGTAACATCCCGAAAATCACAAAAAAATTAAATTTTTTTAGAGTAGCATTAATTTCTATAATTACCATGTGGAAATATAATAAATGTTTGTTTGTTTAACTAGTCATCACAATGTTCTAGACATGTTACGTCGATTATGTGTATAAAATGTATTACAAAATGCGTATAACGTTTTTATAGCTAAAGTATACTTTTGTTGGGTGTTGTTACCTCAATTCAAGCATCCTAGATCAGTTATGCTTTCTTATGTAGCTATCGATGCTTTGTAGACTTGATGTTGGATTCAATATATGTGCTAACTATTTTTTTTTCTTGTTGATGATGAAGGGGTCCTATGGGCACCCCGAGGCTTACTTAGCTATTTAGCTAAAGCATTGAACTTCTATTGCAAATCACAGGTAAGAGCAATATTGTTACAAAAAGTATAGAGAGGTCCTACTTAACTTGTGTTAGCCTTCAATGTTATAAAAAGGAAAATAGAGAAACTCAAGTATTACAGGGTGAGATCTGTTCCGGTTGCTCCTTCAGTTACGATCTGTATTGAGTAGTTTATATGATCTCACTTCACTATCTTAGCATTTATGTTATTTATATTACACATGTATTTGTTCCATGTTGAAAGTGTTGAGCGTCGAAATTAATGTTAAGGTGTTTTTACATCCTACACCTAAGAATTACAACCTGAAATAAAAAATCTATAGTAATAGAATCATATCCTAAGTTCCAATGTTCTTATTGTAATTCTATCCCTATCCTTTGATCCTATGTACTATATGCATAACTTATATTGTAATGTTCTTATACTGACTTTGACAAAAGTCTATAGTTGTAACTATGTACTTTATGCACTTCTCTATATTAAATCATACGATGGATATTATAATACTAGAGCCTTGTAGTAATAATTATACAATAGTGTGGATATAATCTTTATAGCACTTATACCATATATAAAAATATGATCTATGTAATATTCTATTTGCAAGATTAGCAACATGCAATATTTAAATGTTTTTAGGAATAATGTAACCATGTTAAAATATGGTTGTAAGTTTCGCCATATTGGATGGCCGAAACCTTAACCTAGGATACGATGCACTAGCAAATTATTACGTAACACTTGAATGGAATAAGGATAATAGTTTTACTATTTGATATATCATGTCCATACTATAGTATGGCTACCATCTATGCAAGACTGAAACTCTGACATAGTTATGCACTCCATATTCTGCCTCTTGAGACGCGTGTTCAATTCATGGCAGAGTTATTCTCTCCGCAACACGATTTGTGACTTGACACCAAACTAATTTGCCATGAGTTAAACACGTATCTCAAGAGGCAGAATATGGAGTGCATAATATTAAAGGCTCGGATCCTAAAATTATTGGTCATCAGAAAAGGAAGTGAATGAAACGCATTAAAAGGAAAAAATCACGTCACCAAGATCACTGAAAGAGTAACATCGGATCAAATTTGTTAAGAATATGAGATTCTTCTGCATGAGATTGAGGAGCATTTCCTCAAATGAAAACTACCAGATTGTTGTGACAGTTCAATCAATCCTCATTGAATGGAAGATTAACTTCAGTTTGCAACATTCAAGAGTTTTTTTTAACGTTTTTATTTTTTTTATAAGTTCCAATAATAACATTAATTTTATTCATAATTATATTTCCTTATAAAATGATAATCAATGTTATTATTGATATGCAGGTTTGCCGAATGAAATTGTAAAATCATTGTTATCATTCAAATCTACAAGGCTTGAAAATTGGAGAGAACTCTCATAAAATCAAAGATGCTGCAGTCGATCTTGGAGGAAGTTTCACCTGTCTGGTGAAATACAAGCTACAGCCAATACCATATCATTCAAATTACCAAAAATGAACGCAAATTCATGGGTGGTAGATTCTGCTTGCGCGCAATATTGACTACTGAAGATCACTCAAATTTATCAGCTGGTCTACATGTTGATATTTCCAATTGCTAGGCTCCTCTTATTGTCATGTCATCGGATCTTGTAAAGAAAGGTAAAATCTTGTTTTCTTTATTTGGTTTTCACTTTCATTTTGTTTACGTATAGGTTCTAAGGAAGATGAAGCAATGCACCAGATCGATGTCGAGTTTTTCCCAATACATGATTTACCAAAATCTCAAGACCGCATTTTCGGATCTTAAGGTCTCATTCTTTGCTCAAAAAGGGAGTTGGTCCTCTCAAATATGCAGATTGATGAGAACAATATTGCTCTGAGATAGTATAAAGGGTCGTATTATTAAGTTTGTCGTGGAAATGTCACACATTAGTTTAAATGGTCCCTAGATCCATGACGATGCAACTGGCGTTGTTTAGTTTTTCCACTTCCTTAAACCTCAGAGATCAGGATTTCTTGCGTCCAAATATTTCGAACTCAATTGTGGAGAAAATAGAGTCTCGCAACTTATCAGTTCCAGCGAAAGAGGATAGACCATAACATCTTTAAAAGCAGAGGTAATTCAAGTGTAAAGGGGGGCGTTCACAGACCAGAGAATGATTTTTCTTTCTCTGCAATTCTTCTTTGGCTGGATAGATTTTTCTTTCAGAGTTCAAAGAAGCAAACTGAGGAGGCGCTGCCGATGTTGATAATTGTGGAGTTAGAAGTCAGCAAGAGAATGGGCTGGAGATACTCTCTTTAGCAGAGTTTTTGTAATTTCTGTACAAGACTCTTTTATTCAGTAAAGTTATCTTTTGATCTATCTCTTGTTATTTTTCAAGTTTATTTGAGAATTACTGATTTTATACTTCAGATTGTCATCTGCAGTGCATGATATCTTTTGCATATGTTTAAGTGTATGGATCTATTATATTGGTTTCCATGTATGATTGGTTTATGCTAGAAAGTGTTTTATTGAGTTTATTCGATTTAAATACTTTCTTTATCTATTTCTGCAAGTGATTCACAGCACAATAATCATTGTTAATTTTTCAATTAGCAAAGTGGTTATAGATTTATCTTGAATAGGCTTAAGTACTTGAATTATTGTCTTTTAATTTTCATTAATGGATTGTGATTTAAGTTAATAAGTGAAGCAACTAAAAGCATTTATGTGAAAGGTTGTAATTTACTTATTCATCACACCTCAAAGTTAATCTGCACAATATCAAGCTTTCTTTTTAGAATAGGACTAACTTAAATTAGTTTCCTCTTCTGAAATAGGTTAGGTTAGCTTAGTTTTACCATTTTCACACCCTTGTTTTCCTTGACTGGAAAACTGACCTAATTGGTCAAATCACCAACTCTTAGAGCACCGGTGGAGGCAGAATATCCGTGGAGGATCACCATACCAAACAGGTTGGGGATAGAACTGCCCTTGCGCAGGGTCTTTCGAAGCCTTTCAACTTGGGTTTTCTTCCTCTGTTGGGAGCCTTGGAACCATTCCAGCACCTTTTCATCTAACCTACACAACCGAGGCCTCAACAAATGACGCTAGAAGGAGGGCCAACCAACAAGTAAGCCCTTTTGAGCTATTTTTCTTTTTTTCTAAATGGTTCATATCATTGTTCTAGATCATGCTTTCAGTTTTCCTAGCCATACTGGAAGTATTTCTAGAGAGACAACTAATTTCTTGCAACGATTGAGCTTCAATGGAGAAGGTAAGATCTCTACATCTCAACAACTTTCTGAATTTAATTACTTTTGTGATTTTATAAATTTATCTAATGAGAATGAGAGATGCAGAATTTTTACCACTACTTTCGAAGGAAGAATTCAGAGTTGGTATGAATTTGTACCAGCTAAATCTATTCATTCATGGAAACAATTCACAGAGTTATTTCTTAGTGCTCATGAGTATTATAGTTACAGAAAACTTGGCTTTGAATTAGAAAATCTTCGTAGATGCCAAGATGAATCTCTTGATGTTTTCTTTTCCAGATTTATGGTATTATGTTGCATGTTTCATGAAAGGCACCAACTTTCTGAAAAAGACACAATTGATTGGTTTGTCCATCTTAATTCTCTCTCTGATATACTTGATTTGGAAAAAAATGATAAATCTGAAATTAATGACATGCATATTGATAATTATCTTATTTCATCAGTCAATGTTGATTTAGGATCTAATCCTGTTAATTCCACTCAAAATAATGAAATTGTTGTGCATGAACAAGAGTTAAGATTTTGTGATACACAGGTCCAGGGACAAAAGAATAAGGATTGCAATTCAACTCTTATATCAAGTAATGATCCCAAAACTCTTGTTATAGATGATACAGTGGAAGAAGAATTAAAGATTCTAGATCCTGCAATTGAATGTGCTAATGATGATTCTATTAGTGATATTACATTATCTTCTTCTCATAATCAATTGGGTCCCCTCGTTCTTTCACAAAATTCATTATTAGATCAGATTTTTACTTATTATGCTTCTCTTGAAACTATTAATGAAAGCAATTATATCAATATGGAAGCATTCAATTTTTTACATTCTGAAACCTATTTCCCTTTGTATCCAGATATTTTTTATGATCATATATTACAAACTAATACTATGTTATGGTCATATTTTGATAGGATACAAAGAAAGTCTTTTAAGAATGAGGGACATATTTCTATTCAATATGGTTTATCTCTAAATTGTTATGAAGAGGATAATAATAACCTTACTACCATTACTCGTGCAATAAATGCATCTTCATCTATTTCATCTCATGTCATTAAGGATTATGATTCAATCTGTAAAATGGAAAGGGATACAATATTTTCTCATGTTGTATTAGATATTGGTCCATTTTGCAACATGATGACTACATCTGGATTTGATGTCATGAATTCTAAGCTTCAAATTGAAGGACAAAATGAGGTGATCAATTTCAAGGTAATACCAAATTGTCATTTCTTTACTTTCCAATTTATTAACAATGATATTGTCTTAAACAATTCATTTTCCATCGAATCCCTTTCGCAATTTTTTAATCATAAGATTCATTTTAGTTATGATCCTCATGAGATATCAATTTTCTCTATGAATGCATTGCAGGCATCATATCACTTCCAACATGATTTTTATGATTTAGTTTTGGGTTGGTTGGAAGAATCTTTTATCAGAAAGTTTCCATGTCATCCTTCATTCTTTGTACATAAGAAAATTGATTTGATTTGTCCCGTGTTTCCATTTGAAGTATTGCTATTTCCAATACTAATACATAACTTGTTTCCTTTTGCAGGTTTCAAGTTACATAAATAGTTACATTGGAAATATGACTTCAGTTAGTTTGGTGATA
Organism: Larix kaempferi; assembly: GCA_027924585.1. Classification (NCBI taxonomy): domain Eukaryota; kingdom Viridiplantae; phylum Streptophyta; class Pinopsida; order Pinales; family Pinaceae; genus Larix; species Larix kaempferi. The sequence continues at coordinate 1,043,174 of BSBM01000597.1, read as the reverse complement.
TTCAGCAAGTAGGATTTAGGGTTAAGTTAGTTAATTTTGGTTTAAATTTTGTTAATAAAGCAGTTGTGATGATACATCAGTTTCAAAACTGAAATTGAGGCTTCATTGAAGGCATTCAAGGAAGTACTTTTATCTTTTTTTACTTTTCATTATTCATGCTCTTGTTTATCATTGGATTTACATTAAAACATTCATGTTCAAGTTATATCTTCATTTTCTAAACCATAATGACTTTATCATGAAATGTTTTGAGACAACATTTTCATAAAAGTGCATAAATTTTCATTCTTTCCTGATATGAAATGGAATTAAAGAGTCTTCTTAATTTCATAACTGCACATTTCAATTTAGTTTAATCTTTAGGCTTCTTTATTTGTTTTCAATTAAAAAAAAAAAAAAAAAAACCTGATTGAATCTAATGTCTCATGACTTATTAAAACAAGATTTTTTAGTCACTAATTTTTCTTTTAGTAACTGATATAGTTGTGAGATTTTGATTTACGTTTGGTTCTAGTTGTATATATATGTTTGATATTATCATTCCCACATTTTCTTTTCTTGCTGATTTGTTTTAAGTTTTCCATGATTCTCACTCTTAAAATAAAAAAAGTTTATCACTCTTTTGCAGTCTTGAAACCTTATCTATAAAGGAAATCTTTATAAATGTTCTTTGCTCCATGGAAATCAAATGTTTTGATTAGTTAATCCCTGATTGTGAAAAATCAATAATAGACTGTGCTGATAATTCTATTTGAATCTTTCCATCATTATCCTTAGAACTTTATCTTTAACTCAACACAAAAGTTTGAATTTAGTTACTTTTAAGGGAATCAGTTTCGAGAAAGAAGTTTTAATCTGTAAATATTAGTAAATATATAGATTTCTTACGCCATCCTTACTCTTAAAGAGTATAGTCGCTTCCCCACCCATTAAATAATCTCTTATGAGATTAACTTTAAACATAGCCCAATCCTTTTCTTTAACATTTTTGGGAGTGAGCTGAGAAATAGGAGGTCTTATCATAAGCCGACTTGCTCATGGTCATGCCTTCTTATGGAATGACTTTATCAAAATCTGGTCACCAAGCCAGGATATTGGCTTGTAGCCACATAAATGGTTGCAAGACAGGGAGTCTCATTACGAGCCAGCCCGCTCATTATCTATAAGTTGGTGTGAATGACACTATCACAACCTGATCACCAAGTCAGGACAGTGGTTTCCAGTTTCTTTCCAAGGATGCAAATCTTTAACAAGGATTGATAATCTTTGTATATTCAATTAAGTGGGTAGGATAAAAGCAACTTATTGGGTTAAAAGGCATCCCTGTTGCGGCTATAGACGTCGACTGGCTGTAGGGTTCTTCCTGTGGTATTGGAGTCATTTCTTAATACTATGTCTTATATGATTAACTTGATTTCCCGATGTTAATTCCCAGTAAAGTTCTTGATTCTTACATCTTGTGTATATTTTATTTTGAAAATGAATTTATCTTTAAAAAAGTTTTTTTTGGATAATGATGGGAATGACTTGGATGTTTTAGAAGCTTTGAAGTCTAACCAATACTATATCACTCAGTGATGCTACTATTCAGATTAGTTGAAATTTAGCATGAGAAGGCATTTCATCTTTGTCCCTAATTTTTATGGATTTCAATACTGTAAGGCAGAGATAACTGCTTCATCCCAGTGTGTCGCCATTTGTTGTGACCACAACAGATCCCACGCTTAGTTGAAGCACGGGAGCCCCATTTCTGAATAAACGCAAAGGTATTTGGGTGATTTGTCTTATAAATATCAGTTTTTGATTTCCATCTTAAAGATCCCTTACCCATGCTTTTGGTCTACCTGTTTACCATGCTTTTGAATAATTTTTCTAAGTGTTTTGGTCCAGAGAAAGCTCAAATTCTGAGTATTTTGTCTTTCACTTTCGTCAACCCGAAACCCGACATTTTGGAAACCTGAAGCCCACAAGCTGACAGGTGCGGGTTGCGGGATTGCTCTTTTTGTTTTTGGTTTTTGCAAACCCGAAACCCGCAACCTAATAATTGCGAGTTGTGGGTTTTGTGTTAATAAGTTTGGGAAATCTTCTTCCCGAAACCCGAAACCCGCATCTTGGGCTTGCGGCTTTCGGCAATTGGTTTCTTGATTTACTTTTGTTGTGTGTTCTCGAAACCCGCAATCTGCAAGTGCTGGGTTGCGTCTTTCGGGAAAAGCTTTTCGATTTGCGATTGTTTCCATTCCCGAAACCCGCAATCCGAAAGTTTCGGGTTGCGGCTTTCGAGAATTCTTTTTTGTTATTTTAGCTTTGGCAACCCTGAAACCCGCAACCCGCAAGTTTCGGGTTTCGGCTTTCGAGATTCCTAAATAAAGCCTGCGAATAAACCCCCATTTAGAATTTTGTAAATACATAGATTTTCCTTGTTTTTGATTTGTTGTGTACAATTTTATCCTTGATCGAGTGTCTTTGATTATTGCCGATTCTTGCGTTTATGCGATGATGGTTATAAGGTTTTGGTTTCATGGCTTTCATTATTCAATCCCTCAGTCTTTGCGCTACACATTTAAATTTCTTGAGATAAAATATTTGGTGGTTTGATTTATGGGTCTATTTTGTATTTTCTCATTTCTTGCTGGCTCTATGACATGTTTTCCCTAGCTTATAATTTTGACTGAATTATTGATTTTAAATAAGCCACTTCAAGAAATTCTTTATTTTGGTTCTTATGATCACACTATATTCATTTCTTTAATTGAGTGATTAATGTATACGAAGAAGATTATTTTATCATTTTAATTTAAAAAAAATCATCTTTTTATTTTCTTATGAATTTGGTGAAATTATAAAATAGTTGATGCTTTTATATTTTTATGTATCTTTCAAGTATCAATTTTATAAAACTTTATCATTTTTCCGAATTATCTCTTAGCTCAAATATGTTCTTGAGAAAAATATTATTCTTTAAATATAAGACTATGATATCTTTGGGAAGATATACATTCACATTAAAATTGAGAGAGAATGTTTGAAATCTTATTTATTTTTATAATTTCACCAAGTTCAATGAAATTTTTTTATGAACTCATTTACCTAGAATTGAAATATGTCTCTCATTTAATTAGTAATTAAAAGAAATTTCTAATATTTCATATTTAAACTTTTGATGCTAACATATTAAAATAATATTTTCTCTTTTGAAGAAGGGAAATTGTTATGACATGGGAGTATGTTTTGGAACTTGATTGAACTAAATTGCACGTTGGGATGGCTAAACAAGTGGATAAGTGTATTAAGAAAATTCTCTTATTTTTAAATGCAACACACGTTGTATATTTTATTGGTTGGACATTTACAACTTGATGTTTTAACATGATCTACGTCAATGGAATAGTATAACGTGTTTTGCGATTTGATGTGAGGTTTAGTTTTTGTAGGTTGACCTTACACCATGCACATTAATGGGTACACGAAATCGCTGCCATATCATATGGAGAAAAGAAAACGTCGAACTGTGGAGGATGAGTTCTTATTGTTAAACAGAAATATTTGCATCAAAGATCACTCTAATTCAACGTTGATATCTACCGGAAATTAAATGAACATTTTCAGATATTAAGGTTGGGCGCTAGTTTTATAAATCTTTGAATTATTTCACCAAAGTTCGATCATTAAAGTCATTCCACCAGCTATCTATCAAATTCACAAGTTATGCCTGGAATCACGTCAATCACCAAATCTGCAGAGAAGATAAAGATTCTCATCTTTAAACGCAATTTCCTCTTGCCATGTGAACTATAGTCATTAAGAATCCAACTAAATTAGTTTTTGTCGCCTTAATTTCAGAAAAGAAAGCCATGTTGAGCCAAAAGGAAAAGGCATGCACTCGTCAAAACTACCTTGATGCCAGAACGACATTGAATAAGAATCTTGCTGAAGATGACCCTATATCCCGCCATATCGTGGAGATGCCATTGGTTTTATATCACTGAAATTCCTGTTGTCTTCTATGATCTTATGCCACCATATCTCATCCCCATCACCGTGAGATCTCAAATCAAATTTAGTTGCTACAGAATGCATCTTTGTAATGACATTTCACCGAATTTCATTGAATATTTGCCTCGAGTACTTAACTAATCCACAGGAAATGGAAGTCTTTGATCATTGTAGTTTGAAGCAATAAAAGTGAAGAATCCGAGAAGTTGTTAAACACTTGCAAGATCACAAGATCGCTGCCAAGAAAAGCATAACAGTTAATTACTAGCTTGTGGAAAAAGACTTGACGTTTTTTATCATTATCAAAGTTTGACAATGAATTTTGGTACAACTCTTTCATTCAGATTTCTCGATAATATGAAGATTAAGAGGAAATCTATATGCCTTCTTTTTATTTAATCCTTTTTTTTCACTTTTTACTTGTAGGATGGCACCAATGAAGGAGTTGCGGAGGAATCGTTTTGGAGAAAAGTTAGATTCAACGATAACGATACAGAATAATTTTCCACAGAGCTATTGAAGAGGCAATGAAGCCGGTTATCAAATGAACTGGACGAAGATTGCGAGAGGAAATATGCCATTCTGTTCTATTATTTCAAACAGAAATGTAATATTTGGATGGTCTATAAAAGGAACAGGATACTACCAGTAATGGGGGGGGGCGTTCTCAAACCAAAGAATGATTCTTCTTTCTCTGCAATTCTTCTTTGGCTGGACAGATTTTTCTTTCAGAGTTCAAAGAAGTAGACTGAGGGAGAGCGTTTGACAGAGCTGGGAAAGATTTCTCTTTCAGACTTCTGTAATTTTCTTATGCTGCTGCCAAGGATAGAACTTGGAGATCAGATATACAGGAGAGATTGGAGATGCTTTGTGTTGATGCACAAACTGGTTATTGAATACAGTAAAGTCATTTTTCAAATTCACTTTTGTCAATTTATCAAATTTATTAGATGGATGTGGTTTTTCTTCCAAGTTATTCATTTGTTGCAATATATCAAACATATTAATTCACAGTTCTGGTTTATCATAACGCATGATTTATGTGTTTATAAAGATTTTAAAGAGTTTATTCTTGTAAAATATTTTGTCTAAATTCTGCAAACGATTATTTCAGTAAAGTTACAAAAGGTTTTAATTTTTAAATTAACATTTCAGTTTCAGATTAAGCCTTGAGCATTTGATAAACTCAGCTTGCTATTATTTAATTTTCATTAGTTAATAGCAATTTAGGCTGAACAAATTATTAAACAGTTAATACATTTCTGTATGATTGATACATGATCTTGTTCATTTATACATCAAAGCTGGTCTGCATCTATTCCAAAATACTTCTTCAGAATATAATTAACTAAACCTAGGTTCCTTTCGGTAGTTTAGCTTTAAAAGGATTATACTCTTAGGATTTCCATTTATTTCAAGACTGATCTAATTGATCAAACCACCGAATCATAGAGTGCTAGCGAAGGCCAAATATCCGTGGAGGATCACCATACCAAATAGGTTGGGGATAGAACTTCCCTTGCGCAGGGTCTTTCGAAGCCTTTCAACTTGGGTTTTCTTCCTTTGTTGGGAGCCTTGGAACCTTTCCAGCACCTTGCATTTACCCTGCACATCAGAGGCATCAACAGGAGGATAATCATCACCCATGCCATTGAAATTCTCACTTGGAGGAAAATCATCATCGGTGCCATTGAAATCTTCACTTGGAGGAAAACATCATTGGTTCCATTGAAATCCTCGCTCGGAGGAAAATCATCGTCGGTGCCATTGAAATCCTCATTCGGAGGAAAGTCATCATCAGTGCCATTGAAATCCTCATTTGGAGGAAAGTCATCATCTGTGCCATTGAAATCCTTTCTTGGAGGAAAGTCACCATCGTTTCCATTGAAATCCTCGCTTGGAGGTAACTCATCATCGGTGCCACAGGAATCCTCACTTAGAGGAAACTCATCATCAGTTCCATTGAAATCCTCGCTTGGAGGAAAATAATCTTCGCCATTATTGATGTATTCTTCCTCACCAAAATCATCATCTGTCCCATTACAATCCTCGCTTTGAGGAAAATCATCATTAGTCCCATAAAAATCCTCGCTGGCAGAAATATCATCATTGGTCCCATTAAAATCCTTGCTTGAAGGAAAATCATCATTCGTTCCATTAGAATCATTGCTATGAAGAAAATCATTAACATTATTTGTACATCTATGCTTGGCAAAAGAATCATTAGTCCCATCAAAATCCTCGCTGGGAGGAAAATTTTCATCATCTTGCTCACCGTCTTTAGGATCCCCACTTGCAGGAAGCTCTTCATCATCATCACATTCTTTCCCTTCATTACTAGTGTCTTCAAAATCTTCATAATAAGGAAGTTCTTTAATAACATGCTTGATTGCAATTCTTTCACTGCCAGTATCTTGGCTAGAGGAACAATACAACTCTTGATTGACATTGGAATTTAATTCAGATGAGTGCATGACTTCTCATTAAAAGATAGAATTATAGGAAAATCTTAAAAGAATAGACAATGAAATTTTACCACAGTCCTCACCCAAAAGTAGAATGGTGCAACTGCCAACAAACAACCTTATATATATGAAAATGAAAATATCCCTCCAAAATATTCCCTCCAAATGTTTCCCTCCAAAAATTCCCTCCAAAATTTTCGTTCAAAATTTTCCCTCCAATATTTTCCTACAAAATTAAAGAGCACAATCATAAGACTAGTAAAAATAAAAAGAATTTATGATATAAAAAAAAATTGAAATAATGTATTAACTAATTACATATTTCTATCCGAGACATATAAGACTAGTAAAATTTCTCGTAACATTTTTTATATATAATTTGTAATAAAGTAATGGCTATTTACATTTTACTTCACATTCATAGTATTAGTAATTATTTCATTTAAACCTAAGTTATATAAATTTAATAATAATTCAATAACTAATTTCATTTTCTTAATTCCCATATTCGTAAAACAAGTAATGTTAAACCTAAATTAGGATTTATAAACCATTTAGATTTCCTACTATTCATCATTTAATCTGGAGCAATTTAATAACACTTTCAAGGTTAGTGCTTTTTCTGTTTTTAATAAATTACTTGGTTTTTTTTGTTAATTTTGCAATAATTATTTTATGGCTTATTAATTTGGTAATGCTTGTTTTATGGTTCTATTGATTTATTCTTTTACAATTTTTTTTTTTCACATTCTTAAAAATGGTAAACTTAAACCTAATCTATCTTATTAATACACGATTGTTTAGTCTTTGGATCAATTCATGAAGGATTTCAAGAAGAACGAGAAGATTGCAGAAAGGAGCTTCTAGCACTTTCAAGAGAGGAGGCTCTACCACTTTCTAGGTTAGTTTTATATTTTTTTTAAAATGTATTTTTTTCTTAAATTCGTGTATTATTAATTGAGGCAAGGCTTGCTCCTTATCCAACGAATATTAGCTTTGGGTTTAAAATTAAAATTAATTTTGTTTTACCTAACTTGCGCACGCCCCCTTCCTAAATTTTTTACATAACCTTAAAAAAAGTAAAACAACCCCCTAACCTATCCACACCCACTTTCTCTCTCCTTATGCCACATCCCCTCGCTGCCCCCTTCCCCTCCATCTTCCTGCACCCCCCTCTCGCCACCCCCGTTCCTTCTCTCGCACCCCCACCTTACCCCCCCCATCCCTCATCCTCCTCCTCCTCCTCCTCCTCCTCACATGCCACTCCCATTTCTTCCTCGCACCCCCCACCCCTTCCCCCTCCTCCCTCCTCCCTGCGCCCCCTTTCCCCTCCACCCCCCCCTTTCATGCCCAACATCGAGGCAACCCGTGAGGGGCAGCCCTTTTCTACCCAAGTGGGTGGCCCACTCGCGCCCTCCCTTCCACCTCTCCCCGCCGACCACCTCCCCCTCCTCCTCCTCCCTCCGGGGCCCTTTGGCCACTCACTTGCTCGGCCAAAGGGCCATGGAGGGAGGGGGAGGAGGGTGTTGCGGGGAGGTGGAAGGGAGGGCTCCGGAAAGAAGGGGAAGGGTGGGGGCACAAGGAGGATGGAGGAGGGGGAATGGGAGGTGGGTGCAGGGTGGCGGGGGAAGGGTGGCGGGGTGACGCAGGGAAGAGGGAGGAGGGGGAAGGGGGGGTTGCTGGGAGGAGGGAGGAGGTGGAAGGGCAAGGGGAAGGGGGTTTAGTTTATTTATTTATTTTTAATATATTGTAGGGGCCTTTAGTTTATTTTTTTTTTTAAATTGTTAATATATTGTAGGGGGGGTTAGCTTTTTTTTTTTTAATTTTTTTATTATATTGTTAGGTGGGGGGGTTAGTTTTAATTTGTTTTTAAATTTTTTATTATATTGTTAAGAGGGGGTTAGGGGATATGGGGTTAGATTTAAATTTGTTTTTTCTAATTTTTATTATATAGTTAGGGGTAGGGGTAGGGGTAGGTTTAATTTTTTTTAAAATTAATTATTATATATTTTAGGGGGGTTAACGGGTAGGTTTAAATTTTTTAAAATGTTTTTCAAAACGTAAAAAACAACGATTATGAATGTAAAATTATTTTTAAATTTTTTAAAATGTTTTTCAAATACAGATTATAGTGAATATTGATGTTGATTTTTTTAGATTATGAATGTTTGTTGATTTATTTTAAAATTCTACATTTTGGATATAGGTACAATGGCATCAAGAAATATATCTGTAAACGTTTCTGGATCAAGAGCAGTGATCATTGCATCGAAAAAAATAGTTGAGGCATCTGAGAATGTTGAGCCTCAAGATGGAGTTCTTAGCTTTGAAGAATTAAAAATAAAGAATGATAGAGAATGGAAACATGCAACAGAAGAAGACAAAACAAAGTATCATTGGCATCTGAAGGAAAAATATCAAGGAAAACCAGAAATCATTCTCTTATATTGTTTTGCAATTCCATATATTTAATCAGATTACAATCTATTGGGATTGCTGAGAGATATATGTGTGGTGCAAGGTACACATATTGTTTATGCACAAGTGAGACAAGCCAGGACCATTGCAAATATCCGATATTCTTTGAAGATTTCAAAATATAATGTTCAAGAAAATTTCACAGATTTTTTTCAAGGGGTCGTGCGTGAAATTGATAGCGGGAGAGTAAGTTTGAATATTGATATTATTCTTAAATTGGTTTTGTTATAACTCGGATACCACAATGTAATAGATTTAACACGATAGTGTTTTTATTTTGCAGGATTTTTCCATTTTGATTTAAAAAATGTTGAATTAAATTTATTATACAGAGGCCGATCCAATGGATGTCATTAATGCCTCTATTCAAAAGGGACTAGAAGCAAGGAATAAGAAACACGTGTCAAATTTTCAAACTGAAGAAGTACACTCACAAATAGGAAAGAGCATCCAACAATCAAATCAAGTACCTAGAAGGGTTATATTTAAATCTTCATCTCACCCAACTAAACATGATGAAATTGTTGCAAATGAGCTTGCTACTCCTACTAGTAAGAGTAACAAACAATCTCGTAAAAGAAATATGGTTGGGAGTGCCTCAATTCCTGTTGAAGGCATTGTTGATTTAGAAGGAACCCCTTCAAATCAGAAAAAGAGGAGATCTGTTGTTATTGAAACCAATGTTATTCCTAAATCTGAGAGTGAAAATTCTGGTGGCAGTAGGGAAATCATTACTCCAGGTGTTGATCTAGAGGATGGCATTGTCAAGACAACACAAAATGCCATTCGAGATCGATTCCAGAGGGATAATTTGGTTAATAATGGACATACAATTGAGTTGAATGTGAATCATCTTTATAGACCCACGGAAGGGAAAGATCAATTTAGAATTAGAAAACCACATCACTTGCATTTTCACAACTTGAAAGCATTGATGAGGCACAATCCCTATGTACATGTAGTTGACTACCTAGTCCTTGTTGACCCAGAAGATGTTCCTACTAGAGATAAATTTGACCAAACAAGATGTTTTCATTACAAATATTATGTTCTTGGAGGGAATCATTCTGCAGAGGAAAGAAGAGAGTTGATGCAAGAATATCCCAATAACCCTATTTTTGAAATAGTTAAGTGCAACATTTATGCTATTTTAATAGATGTACAAGCAAAGTTGTTGGCATGGGATCATAACACAGATAGTGAATATAGTTTGACAATGACATTTGTTCAAAGGGTGAGATTTATACACAGTGAATTTGTGCAAATGTGTGGTGGGGAAAAATCTAGAGTTGATGCAAGTTTTCGGAGACAATGTTGTCTGGAAATAGGTCTCCCTATTAAAGATGATATTGTGAAACAAAGAAATTCCAAAGGAAGTGATGCATTCAAATCTATAGATGCCTATTTCTAGTTGGCATTCAGAGTTGGGAAAAAATGGGATTTGATTGATGACATATTTAGCTTGTGGGAGAATATTGGCATAAAAAACCAGAAAGTGAAAAAAGGTAGAGTTGTTCCATGGAGCAGTGGTAAGGCAGATCCTGACGTCAAGAATTTGCCAGAAGACATGACTATTACACCTTGGAGAACAATACAAGGTGAGAAGGATGAAACATTAATAGATACAATACTATCACGGGTAAATTCAGGTGAATTATCCATGGAGGAAATGTGCAGCGAATTTGACAAGTAAGTTGATTTTTTTTTTATGGTACGATGTTTTGTTCTTGAGTTTTAACATTTTTGTTATGTTCTAGGTATTCTGTTATATTATTATTTATGATTGTAAACATCATTTATTGTTTCATTTTCTAGTCACAAGGTCTACATGAAAATACAAGAGAAGATGGTTATAATGTTGAATGAGAAGAGTTGGGATGATGTCAAATGCAACTATCTAGACTCAAGCTCGATAGAAACTTTAAAATTTTTTTTTGTTGCATTCAAGAAGCTATGTTGATCTATGATACATCCTATTTTATTTATTTTCAAATTCCATTCATTTCTATTTTATTACTTATAGAGATCATTTTCATTTGAAGATGCCAAAGAGAGGTACAGATGGAGTACCGATATTCTTCAAAATTCATATCCAAAGAGCCAAAATAGAACAACAAAGGAGACAATGTCTTGCAAACGTTGAACTTGATGATACACTTGATCATTATATTTGGAATGGGCTTGACACTATGCAATATAAAGTCATTTTAGGTGACTGTGCAGACATGCAAATCTTGTTCATAAAAAGGAGTGTGCACTAGTGATTGCAGATATCCCTCATGGATACAATATCTGAAACACTACTTATGATTGTGAACCTTATACTTACCAATCATTCAATAAAGTGGTGTCGGGATTTGTAGATGTCACAACATCACCACTATGGATATTTGTTGTTTTCCATTCGGACACACAATTAGGGGGGTTGTTGACAACCTTCAAGGGTAAAGGAAAAAAAAGGAAGCAACTTTATTGGTAATATATTTGCACTATATTATCAAGTCACTTTGAATTTATAAATCAATTATATTTATTGATAAGTTAATTAATTTTTTTTATATTTTTGTTACAGGAAAAAGCCTAATGTTCGTATCTCTAGCAGCGATCCATTCCTGAGTGATATTGAAAACATACATTGTGCAACTTGGACAAAAGATGAGACTTATGAATCTATTTTAATCAATAAAAAGAGTGGAGGACAATATAGTCAATTGTTGAGTTACAATGTTGTGGTTAACAAATTGACATGTGAGAAAAGGGATTTGAAAGGAGTGACTGTAAACATCTATCAAAAGCCACAAGCATTGATTAATTATCTCATAGATACATTTTCAAGAGAAGGAGATTGGGTCTTAGATTTGTTCTCGGGTTTAGGTAAACTTTCTCATATTGGGTAAGGGCCCTCGCATGAAGTTGAGGGACCTTTTAGATGCAATGGATAAATGTGAAACACGTAAGAATTGTGTAAATCAATAACGCTCGCGCGTTATGTAAAACTAGGAATGGAGGGCTTCGAACCTGCCATGTCATTTAACATGTAGGATAAGATTACAAAACACGCGCGTGTTATGGATCACCATAACGTGCGCGTGTTTTTGTTAATATAAAAAAAACAGACGGAACGAACCATAGAATAACGACCGTGGCTCGGATTGACAAACCGTCAACTCCTTTGGATTCAAGCTGACATCGGGATAGTGCTAGGAGTGCCCCTCTCCATCGGTCCCATGGACAGCCACTTGGGCGAGCCTGCTTGCACATCATCGATATCTCGGTCCAAAATTTATGTGATTTTAAAGAGGGGATCATGAGCGTATTTGAACTAGGAAGAGGTAAAATGAGCTAGATTGAGGGCAATAAATGCTGTATTTGTATGATGTTGCAAGGATTTTGTAATGTGACAAGGTTTTTCTCTATGCTCCGAACATGGAAGCCATTAACTAATTAATGCCGACGTTAAATGTAGGGTAAGCATCCCTATAATGCCATAAAGGAAAGAGTTCATCATTTAAAGCATCAACGTACAGGATGTTCAGCCATCGTCCAAGTGGCTTGCGTATGCATCTAGAGTTTAATTTTAATCATTCATTTCATGTCCAATTGAATTTTAATGGGTCCAATTAAATTTTAATTGGTCGATCCAAGCCACAGTCGTCATTCTATGGCTCATTCTATACACCTACGTCCTTGAAGCTGTAAAGCAACAATTCTCTAGTATTCATCCTGAAGCTCTTTTTTTTATGTCTAAGATAAAGAAGCTCTCAGTTCGTGAGTTGGAACATATCGTTCTTAACAGGATTTATACAATCTCTGTTTTACAAGAAACTGACCTTAGAACTTCTCATAGCAATGACAATGAATCCTTCATTTTGCATTTGTTAGCAGAAGAAGATCAATTTTCGACAAAACAATGTAGTTATTACATGTGGAGGCAGCAGTTTCCCATGGAAAACGAGTGTAGGGTTGAGCAGAGGAAAGATGTTGGGAAATGGGCTATTACATTAGCTTTTCCGATGGGTGGAGCAGCTTACAAAAAGAAATATGGCGGTTGTAGGTATCTATGCTTTTCTTCCGACGGGAATTGTAACAGGATTTCCATTTATAATATAGGCAGATTTTTTACTGGTTTCGCCAAGAGAAAGTATCATTTTCAATAACAAGTGGAACCAGGGAATCCTTCATTGTGTTCCATTAGCCTTTTGTTCAGCATTTCGTGCTCTGATAAGTGGTAATTCACCTCTATCATCGAAACATTTATGTAAACCAACAGAAGCTCAAACAATACTCCCTGCTTTTAAACGCATTCTAGAGAAAGCAAGAGGACAAGTTGATCAAAGTGACTTCATTCATCTATATTCTCGTAATGTACACATAGTCCATCCTTATCTTGATAAACAAGAGTCTTATAACAACTTGAATTTTTTGGGTGTGGTTATCTCCCTATATTCAGTTGTCTGATTGGTTGACAAGCTTTCCTGAAAATCTGTATGTTGAACTTCTTTGTTTTATTGCTGAAAATTGGAAGGGATTTCCAAGTCACCTGCAAAACACTCCTTTGTTGAGTGGTTGAATCAGTATCCTAAAATTATAGAGCTTTCTATCTCAAAGTTTGTTGAGTGACTCCTAGATGTAGTATCAGACTCAACAGATAGTAAACATGTTATCACCACTGCACAGTGGCTTGGTCTCTCACGAATTAGAGTTATGCATTGTCCATTCATCAAACTCCTTCTTCATCCAATCAGCGACCACTACCAGTTAAGAAACTCCTTCATGCTTGTTCTGCGCCTACCTGTTTCTTCAAATTAACAACTCTACGAATTGGGTGACTTGCTTTGTTGATCAAATCATTTATAATTGCTATATTTCGACCATTGTTTCTTAACTACAGCTCATGCAACTGTTCGGTGGTTGGGCATTGAGGCCACTTGAGTCCAAGAGAAGGTTGGTGAAGAATAAGGCTTCCTGGAGGGGCTGCTGCATTTGCATTTACACTTAGATTGCAATATTGGTATGATATTTACCTAGATTGCAATAGCACCGCTTACCACTATAGAAACTATGTTATCTAAAGTTTGATCTTAGTTGTAGCGAATTGACTATTTGAATTAGTTGTTGTCTATGGCTATGATATTTAGTTAATACATGTCTATTGAAATGATTCATCAAGCCATTTTGAAGACTGTTCCTATTAATTTGTTTGCTTCATCATTTTGTTTGTGTAAAATATCTGGTAAACATAAAAATAGGGAAGGCGGTGGGAGAAAACGCAGAACACGGGAGGAGAAAACGCAGAACGCGGGAGGATAAAAGCATTTTGCTCATATTTTTGCATAGACATAACGCGGGAGGATAAAAGAATTTTGCTAATTTATTTTTGCACAGACATAATGCGCTAGCGTTGTGTAAACCCGTAATGTGCTAGCGTTATTCATATCCAAAACGTGCACGCGTTTCTAGAACACTTGGTTGCACAAAACATGTGCGCGTTTCTAGAACACTTGGTTGCACAAAACATGTGCATGTTTATGTATTAATAAACGCGCTAGCATTATTGAAATAATCAAAAAACATGATTCAATAGTTTATTTAATAGTTTCTATGGGTTAGGAGGTTAAATAGGGATTTAGTGTTAGGGGTTTAGGGATTAGAGATGGGAGGTAGTTAGGTAGGGGTAAGGGGCTAGGAGGGGGGGTTAGTTAGGGGTAAGGGGCTAGGAGGGGGGTTAGCAAGGGGGAGGGAGAGAGAGAGAGAGAGAGAGAGACTGAGAGAGGGGGTTAGTAATGGTTGGGGGGGAAGCAGGGAGAGAGAAAGCGAGAGAGGAGAGGGTGTTGGTTGTAGGGACTGCGAAAGAGAGATGGAAGGCGTGGTTAAAGGTACATGGAGGTGTAGGGAAGAGAGAGAGACTGAGAGAGACCGGGTTAGTAAGGGCTACAGAGAGGAGGGGAGAGAAATAGATAGGAGGGGGTTTTGGCTAGGGGGAGTAGCAGATGATAAAGACGACGATGATGAAGATGAAGACGATGATAAGGATGATGATGATGATGATGAATATCAGGATGATGATGATGATGATCAATACCAAATCATGATGAAGATGTTGATGAGGATGATGATGGTCATGATAAAGAAGAGAATGACGATGATGATGAAAACGATGACGGTGATGATGGTGATCATAAAGAAGAGGATGATGATGATGATGATGATGATGATGATTATCAATCATCAATCATGATGAAGATAGTGGTGAGGATGATGATGATGATGGAGATGACGACGACGACGATGACGACAACGATGATGATGATGATGAAGATGAATTTGGTGATGAGGATGACGAGGATGATGATGCTGATGATGATGATGAAGATGAAGACGAGGATGATGAGGATGATGATGATGCTGATGAAGATGATGATGATGATGATGATGATGATGATGATGACGATGATGTTGAAGACGGTGATGATGATGATGATGAAGATGGAGATGACAATGACGATGAGGATGATGATGATGGAGATGACGACGACGACGACGATGATGATGGTGGTGATGATAAAGAAGAGGATGATGACGATGACGATGATGATGATGATCAATCATCAATCATGATGAAGATGAAGATGGTGATGAGGATGATGATGAAGATAATGATGAATATGATGACGATGATGACGACGATGATGATGATGATCATAAAGAAGAGGATGATGATGATGATCAATCATCAATCATGATGAAGATGGTGGTGAGGATGATGATGATGATGAAGATGATGATGGAGATGACGACGATGATGAGGATGATGATGATGATGATGAAGATGATGATAGAGATGACGAAGACGACAATGATGATGATGATGAGGATGATGATGATGACGACGATGATGATGATGGTAATTGTAGAAAAGAGGATGGTGATGATGAAGATGATGATGAATATGACGATGAGGATGATGAAGATGATGGTGATGATGGTGATGAGGATGATGATGGTGATGATGGTGACGAGGATGATGATGGTGATGATAAAGAAGAGGATGGTGATGATGATGATGATGGTGATCAATCATCAATCATGATGAAGATGAAGATGGTGATGAGGATGATGATGATGATGATGATGATGATGAAGATGATGATGAATATGACAACGAGGATGATGATGATGATGATGATGATGATGATGATGGTGATGATGATGAAGAAGAGGATGATGATGTTGCTATTGCTGATGATGATAATGATGATGAAGAAGAGGATGATGATGTTGCTTTTGTTGATGATGATGACGATGATGATGATGATGAATCAATCATGATGAATATGGTGATGAGGATGATGATGGTGATGATAAAGAAGAGAATGGTGATGATGATGATCATGATGATGATGATGCTAATGATGATGATGATCAATCATCAATCATGATGAAGATGAAGTTGGTGATGAGGGTGATGAAGATGATGAGGATGATGATGATGATGATGATGATGATGATGACAAGGATGATGAGGATGCTGATGAAGATGATGAGGATGCTGTTGATGATGATGGATATGACGAGGACGATGATGACCATCATCATCATCGTCATCTTCATCATCATTATCATCATCATCATCATCATCATGTAGTGGTGGGGGAAGGGGGATTATGAGAGAGAGAGAGGAGGGAGAGAGAGAGAGAGAGAGGGAGAGAGAGAGAGGTGTAGAAGCAAGGAAGAGAGAGTGAGAGAGGGGGGGTTAGTTAGGGGTAAGGGGCTAGGATGGGGGTTAGCGAGGGGGAGAGAGAGAGAGAGAGAGAGACTGAGAGGATGTTAGTAATGGTTGGGGTGGGGGGAGGAGGGAGAGAGAGAGCAAGAGAGGAGAGGGTGTTGGTTGTAGGGACTGCGAAAGAGAGATGGAAGGTGTGGTTAGAGGTAGGTGGAGGTGTAGGAAAGAGAGAGAGACTGAGAGAGCCCAGGTTAGTAAGGGCTAGGAAGAGGAGGGGGTTTTGGGCTAGGGGGATTAACAGGGAGATAGAAAGAGTAAGATGGTTAGGGATGGGGGAGAGGTTAGGGAGAGAGAGAGGGGGTTTACAGAGAGAGAGAGAGAGAGAGAGAGAGAGAGGTGTAAAACCATAGAAGAGAGAGTAAGTCATCATCATCGCCGTCGTCAACTCCATCTTCATCATCATCATCATCATCATTCTCATCATCGTTGTCATCTCCATCTTCATCATCATCATCATCCTCATCGCCATCTTCATCATCATCGTTGTGGTCGTCATCACCATCATCTTCATCGTCATCATTGTCATCATTTACATCACATCATCATCATGATCATCATCTGCATCATCCTCCTCCTCATCATCATTTTCATCATCATCTGCATCATCATCATCATCATCTGCATCATCATCATGATATTCATCATCATCATCATCACCATCATCTTCATCACCAACATCATCTTCATTTTCATCACCATCATCATCTTCATCTTCATCTTCATCATCCTCATTATCGTTATCTTTATCTCACCCAATCTAACACTTCAAAACATAAATTTGTGAAGATTATAATGCGTTAGCGTTGTTTAATACATAACGCGCACGCGTTATTCACACACATAACGCTAGTGCGTTGCTTATAACATTGAGTGCCAAAACACTAAAATTTGAATTTAAATATAATGCGCACTCGTTATTTGAGTTTAAACATAATGTGCGTGCGTTCCTTAGTGCCTAATCACCCGCTCCTCCTGCGCCCGCGTGTCAGCCATTGTCCTATGTGGCTGGTTCGGACTTACCAAATCTGTGCTAAGGAATTTTTAGACGATAACTAATTTGACATTTTCAGTATTTTTCTGAGTATGTCTGTTTTCCACTGCTCTTTACAGCATGACAGACTTGACCATTAGTGACAAAATTTTAGGGATAGATAGAATTTTTTATGCAGATTCCAAATATATAATTTTTTTAAAAAAAATTGAGATTCTCTATTTATTTCCTAATTTTCTTGTGTCATCACTCCATTGGTCAAAAAACATACTGTTAGTGTTTATTCCATAACTTTTTCATTTCACAACCATTTTAAAAAAAAATTGTATGTTGCACTAGAGGACACCGACCTCTACATGCTGTAAAAAATCCAAGTCAAAATAACTACATTAAGACCTTCAAAGGTTGCACCCATATTTGATGTACCGTTCTCGAGGTTTGCCCACTTACATAATTAAAAAAAATAAAAAATTAAACATTTAATTTTGGAAAAATAGTGCTGCACTAGTGCTACGGGTTCTATACATGTATACCAGATTTTGTAGCCTGAAACCGTCATTTAGGTAGTGAAAGGCTGCACCCACAAAAACATATACCTTATCATTTGCCAAAAAAAAAAAGTGACTGTTAGAAAAAATGAAATTTGACATAGTTATGTAAATTTTCAATACTTAAAAGTTATATATTCGGAAACGTAACTCAATTTCCTACGTTCATCTTTTTTACTCGATGCAAGATATCTTGTGTAAGCATCTAGAAAAAACCAAGTAAGTTGAGGGATGCCTGATTTTTCAACTTTCTATTGCATCTAATGCGCCAAAAGTGACCATCATTAGCTTGCACATGCCCTATATCTTCCTTACTTTGAGTTATTTACAAACCAACTTTATAGTAATGGTTGTTTAAGTTCCTAGTTATCATTACTAATGTTATGTGATGTGAAATTATAGTAAGTTGAGTTAAAACTAAAGCACTAACTAAAGGGAACATTCTTAAGCTATATATATATCTCTTTTCCCCTTTTATTACATTCATGTTGTATGGATATAATCATGAATATTTTAAGCATTAGGAAATGCATGCAAATACAAATGAATTCATTCATGACATTGGTGAGATGTCGCGATTAATAATAAAATGAATCCAATGCACATAAGCATGCTTACACAAATAAATAGTAGTAATATTTTATGGTCAACGCAATATGCTAAGGCAAACACAAATTCAAGTTAATGATTGATATGCTTGTCTCGTATATGTGCTAGAGGAAGAGGTACTGACAACAAAAATACAGGTATGAGTTCAAACATAATTTATTGCATTTCTACTTAGGAGTTAAATACATATTCAGCTTATCCATGATATGCTATGACATTTAATGCACTGTGTGAAAGATGGTAAGCCTCACGGTAACAATGAATAGTCGTGTATGAAATATGGCTATTGTAAAGTTATGTTAATTATGAAGCAATAACCAAATAATGCCAAGTGCGATGGGAAGTGTACGCAAATGTATACAAACTAACACGTGTATTTTATTGCGTTAATATTGTGCATATTGATATATTTTAATGCATCGAGATTGTATATCGATATGTTTTATTGCGTCAATATTAGACATACTGGTATATTTTATTTTTCATTGCAAATCATTTTTTGGAGTATGTAGGTGTACATGACTATAGCAAACATTATCAAGAAGAGGTAAAGCTAATAAAGAGCGATGGTGAGGCTCCTTGGTGAAATGAATGGTGAGGCTCCTTGGTGAAATGACGTAACTTCTATGTCATGGCACAATGAGTTAATTTGAAAAAACAAAGTAACCAAATTATTACTAAATATTTTTTATCATGTGTGAAGATGACCAGTAAATGCATTGCATCCAAAAAAAAATAGATGATTTGTCTATGTTAAGTATATATGTCTCCAAAGAGAATGACAAGGAAGGGATCAATAGATTTAAATTTTTTAATAAGATGCTAGTTGTATCAAAAGGGCACGATTATGAAAAATTAATATTTTTGTAAGAGATTTGATACTTAGAAATTATGGTCGTGAATTGGACTAATGCATAAGTGATGATGCATATGGGCAAATAAATGATGGTTGGATAGAAATCATTGTAAAGTAAAATCACTTTGAAAAAGCATCAAGTATGTACATTATTGTAATTGACAATAATTGGAGCAACTGCAGGTAATAGAACCATGGCTACGAGAAGTGAAATGCAATGAAGCCTGGTTTATGTAAGAAACATGATTGCAAGGAAATGAGATTAAAAGTGATGAATAAATAATGAACTTCACGTAAATATTGTTAAGATAATAAAACTTTATCACCTACTAATGCAAGAGGAGGGGAAGGGAGGCGCCCCAGTCTAATAAAAAAATAAACTTATAAATGAAAAATCAAACAAAATAAAATAAAATTCAAAGGTAATGTAATCATATGTTAAAGGTTTTTATTGATATCTTATTGGTTGGTGCACATAATCTCATGCTTTATTGTTATGAATGTTTTTAACATTTAAATAAAATTCAATTTCAATTAAAATCTTATTTTACAATTAAAAGTTGGGGTTCTTTGTAATCTTAGTCTCATAGTACACAATTGTACTCATAATCAATGTCAAAACTAACACTGGTCATTGTAGAATTAGAAAAAAAATATTTCAGTATTCTTTATGTTGCTTCTTAAAACCTTCAATATTATGAACAAATATGACTTCGACTCTTAACATAATGAATGCAAGAAGAAACATAACTAAACCAATATTCTTTGAAGTTCCATTTCCTAAAATATCTAGGAAGGAAACTATGCAATATCTGGATCATTGCATTAGCTATAAATATAATGTCATTGCATTAACTATAAATATAATGTAATTAAAGAATAGTCATTTGATATGATGTTACCTACCCTAAACATTATTTTATAATTATTACTTTTGGAAACATGACTTATAAAAATATCATTAAAAACGATTCGCTAGCCAAACATAAACTTGCATGATCCCATTCATCTTAACATTAACTATTAATATTATTAGTCTGATTACCCACTAAACGATGTCAAGAACTTGTTATTTTGTTTTTACATAAGTTTCCCTTAAAAATGTTGCCTAAATTTGAATACAAATGTCACTGGATTCATGCATTGCCTTTTCGTTCAAGCACGTAAACTTGAACGTAAAATATATAAATCTTCTGAACGCTCTTTTGCGTCCCTATATCTAAATTTATTCCGTTATGAAATTTAAATTGGCAAATTCTGTAATGCTTTCCAGTTGACAACAAATTGGTAATCCTTTTATAATACGAAAATGGAAAACAAAATAAAACACAGCATATGTTTTGGAATTTACTTTCTAAACTGGCAAAGTATATCAATGCTTTTATTTATAATAAGAAAATAAAAAACAAAATAAAACAACATATCTTTCGGAACTACTCTAAAACAAAAATTAAAAGATCAAGATTTTATACTACAGTCTCCACTTTCAATTAACCACATATTACATTTCTACATAACCTTTGCCTAAATGCCACAATCATGTGCACCCAAATTGAAAACAAAAACATGAAAATGATTCAATACCCTACCATTCTATGAGTTGCTGATGTGCCTTGAAGACTGTTACCGCTGTTTTGTGCAGCAACCCTAATGCCTTAAGAATGTATCCCGGTTAACCAATGTACAATTAAACAAAGTATTGTTAAGTTAAAACATTAAGCAATCAATATACAACTATTACACTTATTTAATTTGTGGTTTGTGAATACCGATAGGTTACAAGTTGTCTATGCCTCAACTACTTGTTACTTTTTTTAATTAAATGGTTTGTTTGTCACTAATTATCCATGCATTAGCTCGGAGTTATCTATGCAAGAACTACTACTTATTTTTTATATTTCTTTTTTTTTATAATGACAGTACACTTGTCCCATCCTCCTTCAATCTAAAAAAACATAGATGGTAGTCCACCCCAAATTCTAATATATAAACACCTATTATTATTAATAATAATTAATTAAGCTCTCAGTAGACTCTCATAAGCCAAAATGGGTAGGTAGAGCTCAATGGTCTTAAGTTGGTTAGTTAGTTGAGTCAATGGTCCTAAGTTAGTTGAGTTAGTTGTTGACTAGGTCATTAGTCGACCCATGGTGTATATTGGTCCATAGTATTAGCTAGTGGTTTTGGTCTTATGTGAAACTATATATATGTGTGCTTAATAATGAAAAGGCAATCAATATGCCCTTTGTGTTTCCGCTCTATTCTGTGTCTCTGCAAACTTTATCATGGCATCAGAGTTAACGGCCTCATCCTTAGATCTTGTTTTTGGGTAAGTCTTTTTAGATACTGGAGAGTACACACACATGACTGGAAGTTGCAGCACAGGATGGAGACAGAACACTCGGGCCATGACATTTTTTTTTTTTTGAGTGAAGGGTATTTCAAAAAACCCACTAAAAAGAGGTTGTCGCACCTTGCCTGAAGAAAAAATGCGACGGTCCCTGAGCTGTCTTACAAACTGCGACACTGTCTCACCCTGCCTGAAGAGAAACTGCAAGCTGTCGCACCCTGCCTGAAGGAAAACTGTGACGGTGTCGCACCTTGCCTGAAGAAAAATTGTGACAGTGTCTCACCCTTCCTCAAGACAAACTGCGACACTGTCTCACCTTGCTAGAAGGAAAATTGTGATGATGTGCCTTTCCTTATAGATTTTTTGTCTGACGCACCCTAGCGGCACCCTCTGTCAGTTAAAAGATTGCAACGGTTAGTTTAACAGTTGTCACTATCCATGGCAAGCCTGAACATGAAGCCAATCTCAGGTCCAATGCTGAATGGAAAGAATTATGAATTCTGAAAGCTGCACCGATCAGTTTAAGAGTTGTCATAAGCCATGGCAAATACGAGCATTATTCAGATCCAGTCTTGAAGAGAAGGTATTGTTGACACTGAGCCAAAATTTTGGACAACGTTCTAGCCTTGATTGCAGAAGATTGAGTCTTGCAGAGATTGATCCAAGAAAACCCTGTGTAGAAAAGGGTGGAGAAGATCTGGAGTTTCTATCTAGTTTTCAAGAAGATCTGAAGTCTGAAGGACCACTGATATTGAAGAAAACCAAGAAGATCAAAGATGGTGCTAGAAGAGCTACGCGAAGAAATCGAAGAGGCAAGAAATATGTTAATTTCAATAGGTTCGTGGCAAACCTTTGATGGAGACAATTATGAATTATGGTCATTAAAAGTTAGGGATCTGTTAAGGTCACAATATCTATGACATTTTGTAGCTGAAGTGGATCCTAATGATCCAGAAGCATTTGAGAATTTGACAGAGTATCAAAAGGAAAGAAGGGAAGTTGTTTCCTTAAGTATCATACAAAATAGTATAGATTATTCCATCTTTCATAACATTGCAGAAGTTTATACTCCCAAAGAAGCTTGGGATATATTGAAAGCAGAGTTCAGTGACGAGGAACCTGATGTAGAAGAAGATGCAGCAGAGTTTAGTGAAGAGGAACCTGATGTAGAAGAAGATGAAGCAGATTTCAGTGAAGATGAACCATTTGAATTTGCAAGCCATGCGAAGCACCAGGAATCCCATAGTGAAGTGGAAGACAGGCAAGAAGACTGTGTTTATGATACAGCCAATGATCAAGTAAGCTTAGCAAAGCTTGTTGATCTAGCTCTATTTGCTGATGACAGTGAAAACAAACCTGTAAATGCAGAAGTCCCTAGTGACGTGAGTGGTAGTCTCTCGAAGAAAGAGACAGTTGATAGTAGGAGTGATAGTCTCTCAAATAAAGAGACAGTTGATAACAGCATAGAAATTGCATTAGCACAGAGTTCATCAAAGAACCATAAAACCAGAAGTTTGAGGGAGCTATATGAGCAGACTCCCATTATTGATGAGCAGTATGAGTATGCTTTGTTTCCTTCACAGCCCACAGTTTTTGAGGAAGCAGTGAAGGATGCACATTCGGTACAAGCTACAACATTTAATGAAATTGATGATGTAGTTGCCTTTGAAACAATAGATGAGGAAGATGCGGAACATGAAGATGAAGAACACGAAGATGGGAAAGACGAAGAAGCACTTGCTCTCCAAGAAGAGCTGAAATATATGAATCTTTTCTCTGACAAAATTTTTGAGTGTGCAGGTAACGTGGACAGCGACATACAATCTGTTGAAACAGAAGAAGAAGAAGAAGACTTGCACTATATTCCAGCACCAATGAAAAACAATAAAACTGTTTATTGTGCAGAAGCCAAAAAAGATGCTGAAGAACACCTACTTAGCATCAACTTCAAGAAGACAAAGAAGAAGCAGTCCAAGTACACATCAAGGAAGAAAGTAAAGCTTAAGTTTATTTGAATGAAATGTATGCCTAGCTGAGACATAGACCAACAGGCATAACACTTAGGCATTGATAGTGCTAACCACACCATCCCACTTGAGATTAAGGGGGTGTGTTAAGAGTTGTAATCTCAATGGTCCTAAGTTGGTTAGTTAGTTGAGTCAGTGGTCCTAAGTTAGTTGATGACTAGGTCATTAGTCAATCCATGGTATACAGTGGCCCATAGTATTAGCTTGTGATTTTAGTTTTATGTGAAACTATATATATGTGTGCTTAATAATGAGAAGGCAATCAAGATGCGCTTTGTGTTTCCGCTCTATTCTGTGTCTTTGCTGGACTGCTGAGGAGGACAAGATTATTGTCAATCACATTCAGGAAAATGGGCATGGAAGTTGGCGTGCTCTTTCCAAGCTTGCTCGTCTTTATATATATCTTATATACAGTACTGTAAAAATAACTCATACCTGAGTCAGCAATACATCTCTCCCTGATCTTTAAAGTTTGAATCTATATAAGCTTTAGTCTCTATAAATAGACGTGATGTAGTTTGAATCTATGTTTGCTTGTGTCTCCGTGCATAGACGTGTGATATATTAAAACAAATCAAATCAAATGGTGCTTGACCCGTAGAGGGGTCATCCCACTTCGTGTGGTTTTTTTATTACAGAAACAAAAACTGGGACGCCATGTAAAATATATGCATAGAAAGGTTAACTGTACTTTGTGTATATATGCAGGGCTTCTTGGTTGTGGGGAGAGCTCATACTCAGCAATCTGCTGCATGTTGTTGTTCCGGTCCCATCAGTTTCATAACCAGCCATACCTTGATGTAATGCAGTTTGAATCCTTTGGTCACCTGGGCCAAGGTTTAAGCCTTGCTTCGGGAAATCCGACCCATTCGTTCATCAACAGATTAACCTTCCACGCACAGGTTACCGAGACCCGGAGCGGAAGGACTAGTGAGACATGGCATGTTATCCATGCAATCTCACAGAAGACAATCGCCCTCTTCATATACACGGTTTGTTTAGAGTGGATGTTGATGAAGACGAATTTGCTCCAAATTACCAGGCCTTGAGAAAAACTGATAAAGAACACTTAGTAGCCAGCTTTTTGAAGCCAAATAACCCTTATTACTGAGCCTTTTGAAGCAGAGTTGGTGTTTGTCAACCATGGCTCGGAAGAGGACTATTTGACTCTCAGAGACATGGGAGTGGACACCAAAGGTGTCATAGTCATTATCAAATGTAGCAAAATGTACAGAGGAGATATAGCCTCATTGTTATGCAAGGTAATGCATCAGTCCTCATTTGCTTAGTCCAAATGCAACTAATCTTTGCTTAAAAATAATTGTTAGGAAGTAACTCTCATGTAGTGTTTTTTTGTATCGCCTTTGGTTATTTGCCTTGACATAAAAGATGTACAACTCTGTTAACATTGAAATATAAAAAAAATATCCCTAAAAGTTTAGGGACAATTCTCTTTTGTGTGAAAAAAAAGGTAAACAACACTGGTTTCCGATCTGTGAGCATTGCTTTATTTCAGATAAAGCACTGAAAAGGAGTATTTATACTAGCTGATACCTCAGCATAAGCTTCAGCATTAGCTCCAGCATTGGCAGTTTTGGGCTCGCTTCTTCTACGAGGTTGTGATTGAGAACCATGTTTCTGCCTCGGTCTGTGATCGTTTGGAGATGTCGACCATGAGAGAGGGATCCAATTGATGTAGTTGGAGTTGATTGTCTCTAATCTTCTTTTTACACTTAGAATTTTTTTTTTTTTAAAACCAGCATAGTTATAAATAAAGTGGTCATAAAAACCCATAGGTATAGTTAACCACTTAACTTTGTGGATATGGTTGGTTGTTAAATAAATATTAAACATTAAAATAATGAATATAAATATTAAAGTAACATAAACATTAAAGTAATTAATATAAACATAAAAACAAGTACTATTTAATAAATATACCCATTTTCTTAACCATCCCTTAACTGAAGCTTATTTAAATCTTAATCAAGATGCATTTGAGTATAATCAGCATAAATTCAAATCCTAGGCTCTATCAAGCCCCGAGAGGGATCAAATCTCTCGAGGTGCAAACATCTCCTTGCATAGCTCCTTGTGATCAAATCTCCAGAGGTGCAAACATCTCCTTGAATAACACCTTGAGTGCAATAGATGAACCACATAATCCTAAGCTCTAAAGTCTCTAGTTTAAGTCTCATATTTACTTCTTACTTTGTATTATTCTTTTTTGTTTATATCCAATGTAATATTTATTATTTTTTACTTGTATTATTTTGTTGCTCGACAAACACTCTAAAATCTCATATTTACTTTTTACTTTGTATTAAAAGTAAAAAGTAAAGTATCAACTATTCAAATTGCAATTTTGGTGATCTCGATAGTTTTAAATTAGGGCATTTAGTCTAGGGAGAGGTAATTACGATTGCTGAAATTGCAATATTGTGGAAAACACAATTTCTAGGAAGAAATTTGACTGGTTTTCATCATAAGTGTTTTAGTTGTCTTTTATCTTACGCCCTAAACACCTATCTCTATAAAAATATACCATATTCCTATTTATTACCATATTTATTACTTTTTACTTTGTATTATTATTTTTTGTTTACTTTGTATTATTTTGTTACTCGACAAACACTCTAAAATCTCATATTTACTTTTTACTTTGTATTAAAAGTAAAAAATAAAGTATCAACTATTCAAATTGCAATTTAGGCGATCTAGATAATTTTAAAATAGGGCATTTAGTCTAGAAAGAGGCAATTACAATTGCTGAAATTGTAATATTGTGGAAAACACAATTTCCAGAAAGAAATTTGACTGGTTTTCATCAAAATTTGACAGAAAAAATATCCTACGCCCTAAACACCTATCTCTATAAAAATATACCATATTCCTATTTATCACAACAAAATTTTTATTATGATTCATTAAAAATATAAAATATAGACTTCCTTCATATATAAAAGTACACTTCGTGAATTAAGAAAAAAAACAGATCCATGCGTGCGTACTTAGTCATTAGATACCCAGCTCAATATATAAATTAAAGTTATGAAAGTACTTCGTATAACTAAAAAAACACAGATCGATGCGTATTTAGCCATCCAGAAACCGAGATCAATATAGAAATTATTAAGGTCAATATATAAATTAAGTTTGAGTACAAGAATTAGAATGGGAACAGCTTAGGATTTCGAGAGTTCTATGAGTCCTTGCAGGAAAGGCAGCTTGATGATCGTGTGCTTCTTGAAGCCTGCTCTCTCGAACAACTGTTTATATTCTTCCTCTGTTCTCTCTTTCCCACCAGTTGTATAAATCATCATCGCTATATCAAATAACAACCCCAATCGCCTTGGCATGCTTTCAGCTTTTTCAACAACGGCCTCCACGATTAAGACCTTCCCGTTTGTTGGTGTGGCATCGTAGCTTCTTCTCAGTAATTTCACACACTCCTCGTCCTCCCAGTCATGCAAGATCCACTGAAATAATAATCATAATATTATTTTTTAGCATTAAAGCAGGAATCGTAATATTATTTTTTAGCATTAAAGCAGGAAAAACAGGAAATTCTATAGGAAGAGATGATGATTATTACACTTACAAGTGTTTATATCTTATAATTTGGGGTGGACTACCATTTATATTTTTCTTAGATTGAAGGAGGATTGTACTCTCCAGATTGATTTTATGAGTTCAAAATTTCTCAAAAAAACTAGATTAATTTTATGGGTGTAGTTCAAAAGTCCTTAAAAAAACTAGTAATAGCTGATGCATGGATAACTAACTAAGAGGTAACTGAGTGATAGACAAATAAACATTACTTTCATCATGACTGCATCATAGATAACTGATAACTCATGCAGATATAACAGTAGTGACACAGATAAGCCATTTAACTAAAAAAAGTAACACTATAACAAGTAACTAAAACATAAACAAATAAACATTACCTTCATCATAACTGCATCTGCAAAAGGTATATGATCGAACATACTGCCCTCCATATGCTTCACTCCTGCATCAACCACTCATTACCCTTTAGAATTTCATAGGAATCATGTTGCACCTGCTATAGTATTATACTATTAGCAAGAACAAGTTTACTATGACGGTGAAGAACATTATTAAACATACCAGGGATGGGAGGCGCAGTAGCGATGACATGAGGGAGATCAAGATTAATGCCATGAATGTGTGGATGTTCCTTAACAATCGTGGACAAGGAAGAGCCCGTGCCTCCTCCAACGTCTACCAGCGATTTTATGTTCTTAAACCCATCACCGTACATCTTTGCAGCTGAAGCCATGACAGCGTTACTGTGTGTGGCCATGGCGTCGTTGAAAACCTGGCTGGTTTGAGGATTCTTGCCCGCATATTCCCATGGACTCATACCATGAGCTTTATTGAATGTGTAGCAGCTTTCCATGACAGATTCGTTCAGAAGTTGATAAGCCTCCATGTAGACCTTATCGGTTGCCAGGAGCACCATAGGCGCACAGGATTGATCGTTTCCCTCTCGCACCAACAACTTCGAAAGACCCGTCAAGCCGTACTTGATTTTCTTGATCCCTGCATCGTTTGCCTGATCGGCTTCTTCAGCTTGTTCAGTAAAAACACCATAGGAAGCAAGGAATTTGAGAATTCTGTGGAGGTATCCCAGATCCACATGGGAATTACTAGTACTAGACGAGGGATTAGCGGCATGAGCGATGTGAGAAGCAATCTGCTCAACGGAAAGGGGACCTCCGTTGCCTTTAGTGGCGATAATGTCAGGAATGTTGAGCAACACGGCTGCTTTCAAAGCCATGGGCTTAGCGGTAGAGAGTATGAGCTCATACAGCTGGAGCTCATGGGCTGCCGATTCAGTTGATGACTTAATCTGTTGAATATTATCATGGCGACCATTCGCTGAAACATGATCAATGGACACAGGAGGGGCCATGTGAGCAGAGATAGAATGGATATTGATAAAAAGCTTCTAATTTCATAAGCTCATCCAGTTCTCTCTACATAAGATCTCCACGTCCTTCTATTTATAAACCAGATTTCCATACAGTAACAGCAAGCGTAGTAACAGTACATAGGGGACACAGTTACGACTCTGTCCTGAGAATCACCTATACATAAATTTAGTAATTATATTTTACAGAACTTAATAAACTTTATAAAAAGATTTATAAATTTACAAGTTATATAAATTTGACACAAATTTAGTATTTAAATTTTACAGAACTCTAATAATAAACTTTAGAAAAAGATTTATAAATTACACGTTAAATAAATTTGACTCTTGTTTGATTTCTAGGTTTAAAGGCAGAGGGCTATAATAAAGAGAGAGACTGGTATCGTAAAGATAAAGACGTGTCTGGTTCACGTATCAATATCATATCAGTGGACAAAACTCAACTCAATGCAGAGCATTTACTGCATTTCCCAATAGTAGATACAAGAACCTGCCACCAAGATGCAGAGATTTAAGTGGGTATTTACTATTTACTATATTCCAGATTTTATGATCGAGGGCTTCTTATGGGAGAAATATACAGGAAAACCAAAATGCTTCGGATTCGTTGGAATCAGGTAGAGGTAGAATTGCCTAAATTGTAATTTCAGTTGTTCAAATAGCGCGAGTTCGACTATTTGAATAGTTTCACAATCAAGCATTTAGTCTAGAATAAATAACTGTGATTGTTGAAATTGCAAAATAACTGTGATTGTTGAAATTGCAAATTTAAGTAAACTACTTCTAGGCACTATCTTAACAAAAAAATATGAAAAAAAAACGTTTTAGTTGCTCTTTATTCCAAGCCCTTCTTTTGTGCACATACTGTGTTAATAAGCTAGAATGATTCATTCCAGACTGACAGATTTGCAGAGGCAGAGCAGCAGGGGAAAACAGAGTATGGGGAGTCTTGGTGAAAACGGCAGGAGCTCTCGGCTCTTCTACATCATTCCAGAACCTCTGAATGAACACACAAAATACATTGAACATATGATGCCTCTACACCCGAGGCTCATTTACTTGTCCACCTAAATGTATTAACTCCTTGTACGGAGGTTGGTGGATATAGACAGATGGAGGGAGGAATTATCTCCAACACTCCCCCATAATTCTGACCGTAAACATCTACATACAAAATGCTAAGCATATAGTCAATGACTCTGTGGGCTAACAGTTCAAATTTATGCCTGCTGGTCTAAGTCTCAGCCAGGCTTACATACAGTCACAAAACAAGTCAAAAATTTGTTTTACCTTCACCGGCCTTTTTCTTCCGTTTGCTCCAGACCTTGTACTCCACGATCCTTCTCGTTTTCTTCTTCTTTCTCACCTTCTTCTTCCGTATTTCTTCAAGCTCTTTTGGTCTCATTCTTCCATCTATGTCATCGAACTTGCCAATGGCATTCTGCCATGTCTCCTCATCTTCAATGAAATTCAGAGTTGTTTTCATCATATGATGTTCCCACATGCTATCTTCAGGTTTCATATTTTCAACAACCTGTGAATCTGTGGCTTGCTGCCACATAAGCTCATAATAGTACCTTATCTCTTCAGGACTCCATTTCTCAAAGATCTCTTCAACTGGCTTTTCATCTTCACATCCTTCATCCTGTTCATCCATCTCCTCATTTTCAGCTGGCTCAACTGCTGTAGCAAAACTGTCACCCTTTCCTTCATCTTTTGCAGCTACATGGCTGCCTTCTTCACTCATCTTTGCAACTTTCATGCTGCTGTTCTCTTCATCCTTGTTTGCAGCGATACTGTTGTCTTTTTCAATTTTATTTTCAACATACACATTGTTGTTTTCAGCTGAAAGCTCTTTCTCAGCTGTTTTTCCATTCAATAATTCATCAATCAAGCTGATTTCATCCTTCAAAATTAGCAATTCTTCCTCTGAGAGAATCTCCTCATCATATTTTTCTTGAGCTTTCCGCTCTTCATGGCTGTCAATTGCACGTTGATTGCTGTTTATACTTGCAAACTCACAAACTTCCACCCTCTTGGGCTTGTTCTTCACGAGCTTCTCTTCATCACATTCAACCTCACTTGGCTGGCCTGTACCTTCTTGGGTTGCTTCCACGCTCTTTGCTGCTACTATGGTAGCTTCGTTTTCAACCTCAACAACATCCACATGCTTGACTGCAATGTGGGATTCACCCATTTCAGACTTCTTGTGCTCTGTTTGACTGACAGAGGCTTCAAGCTTCTTCTCAGCTTCAACTTGAACCACAACTACAGCTGTTTCTTTATGGCTGCTCCCCCTTTCGCTGCATTCTTCCTCTAGAATGCACCATGCTTCCTTAGAAGTCTTTACTGCTGTAATCATTTGCATCAATCTGTCATCCACAGCTAGTTGGATGAGATGCAATGCCAAAGCATCTTTGGCTTCATCATTTAATTCAACATGTGTATCTACATACCGTAGATATACCCTCATTCTACTTGTCCACATGGCAAAATTCGTGCCATTAAACTGTGGAGGAGATGGCAGATCCACTCTGCTCCACTGATTTTCTTTCTTCTTGGCTTGTCTAAGCCTGGACTTTCTGCCCATTTTTGCTCTTCTATGTTGCAGGTGTTCTGTGCTGGCAGAACATAACCCCAAAAACAGAGTATGCGACTGTGGCTAAACAGAGGAGGGGCTGTCCATTCTACTGTACTGAAGGCTGCAATAGAGGGTTTGATTCCTTATTCACAGAAGGAAAAGTCCTTAACACAATAAGGAGCCACAGCAAACATAAAAAGATAGATAGGCCACCAGGACCGTCTCACAACCACTGATATTCCCCTTAAACGCCATAACAGAACCACATTGGAATTAACTCGACACAGAGTCCACTGAGAACGCCTCACAGCTAGAGCCCACAACAGAAGCTCGACGGCAACCCTAATCAATCAAAACAAGGAAGGAACGAAGACCTTACCAGATTTCTCTGTGCATAAAGTCGAACATCGACCCACGGTACCCTCTACAACTTTCCTTCTCTGCACCACCGAGCTCACTGCACACATCCATCGAGCTCACTTTTTGGTCTTCATTCTGCCGGAGTGTCAACTCAACCAGCGGCGACCTCTTCTTTTCCTCCACAGCGACTATGGCTCTAACCTCTTCTCCGCAATCGGCATAGGCTCATCTTCTGAGTTCGCTCCAGTTCTACCACGCTTCTGATTCACGCGGATGAGGGTTCTTCACCCTTCAGCATGCCTTCTCTCTGATTCAGTTCTGAGCACAGGCTTTTTACATCGCCCAAAGTTCTTCACACTCCCTTCCACAGCAGGCTCTGACGGCTTCCTCCTTCGGCGTCCACGGGCTCTCCTCCTCTCCGCACTTCCTTCACGACTACAGGTCTCACGAACCTCTGATAGATTGGTCTCACTCTTCTACTGGACCACGGGCTCCCACAGGCTCTTCTGGCGGAGAAGAAATGGCCCGGATGGCCGGGCGAGACAGTGTTCAAGCTGATTGATCAGGTGCAGAAGGTAGGCGGTATCATTGGGAGAAAAGGGGAGTACGTGAAGAAAATGTGCGAGGAGACCAAGGCGCACATTAAGATTCTCGAGGGCGTTGCAGGGACGACGGATCGTGTGGCTCACAGGATCATAGAAACCATATGGCTCTGATACCATGACAGATTTGCAGAGGCAAAGCAGCAGGGGAAAACAGAGTATGGGGAGTCTTGGTGAAAATGGCAGGAGCTCTCGGCTCTTCTACATCATTCCAGAACCTCTGAATGAACACACAAAATACATTGAACATATGATGCCTCTACACCCGAGGCTCATTTACTTGTCCACCTAAATGTATTAACTCCTTGTACGGAGGTTGGTGGATATAGACAGATGGAGGGAGGAATTATCCCCAACACATTAAATCTTTGTACAGCGGTTGGTGGATACATTGAGTTGACGGGAGGAATTATCTCCAACACAGACTGTATAATGTTTATAGTAATATAAATATAAATAAAGAAGTTTTATACTTCTCTGCCATTTCTGACCGAGCATATGTTTGTATTAATAAGCTGGAGCTACTTCAGATTGTATAATGTTTATAGTAATGTGAATATAAATTTTTCTGTAATTTCTGACTGCCCACTGGATGCTGTGTTAATAAGCTACAGCGACTTCGGAGTGTATAATGTTTATAGTAATGTGAATATAAATAAAAAATCTTATACCTTCTTGTTTATAGTACTAAGGCTGCACCAAGTTTTGAAACAATATAAATAAAGAAGTTTTATACTTCTCTGCCATTTCTGACCGAGCATATGTTTGTATTAATAAGCTGGAGCTACTTCAGATTGTATAATGTTTATAGTAATGTGAATATAAATTTTTCTGTAATTTCTGACTGCCCACTGGATGCTGTGTTAATAAGCTACAGCGACTTCGGAGTGTATAATGTTTATAGTAATGTGAATATAAATAAAAAATCTTATACCTTCTTGTTTATAGTACTAAGGCTGCACCAAGTTTTGAAACAATATAGATAAAGAAGTTTTATACTTCTCTGCCATTTCTGACCGAGCATATGTTTGTATTAATAAGCTGGAGCTACTTCAGATTGTATAATGTTTATAGTAATGTGAATATAAATTTTTCTGTAATTTCTGACTGCCCACTGGATGCTGTGTTAATAAGCTACAGCGACTTCGGAGTGTATAATGTTTATAGTAATGTGAATATAAATAAAAAATCTTATACCTTCTTGTTTATAGTACTAAGGCTGCACCAAGTTTTGAAACAAAGTCGCGGCACTCTTAAAGCCCACTATTCCCCTCATGTGCCTAGGCTATCTGTATCTTGGGTTTTGGGGCAGAGGTTTAACTCTTATCAGGAATTAAATGCTGGGCAGTGGCCAGTGCGATAAGTTTTGTTCAGCGATATCATATTTATATTTGTACCACATACTTGTCCTTCTCCTTATCATAACTGCCGAACAACAGGTTTACAGTAATCGATGAAGAGTTCAATTACAGTAATCCATGAATAGACCAATTTATAATTTTTTTTTAAGTTGTGTAAAGTTTAATATTATATTAAATATTTTAAATTTAGAAAATTATTTCAATTTTTTATTATTAAATGTATATAATTTGATTAATTTTATAGAATTATTAAACATGAAGTTTAAAAATAAAAATAAAAAACAATTTTTTTAACATTGTTATTTGTTCTAGATATTTTAAAGCTGAGTTAGCTTTATGTTTGATTGTTCAACTCAACCACCACTTATTTAGTAATTTGGCTTACATATTATGTATTGGTCATACATTATATTATTTAACTAAATGATTTACACATATGTTTGATTGTTCAACCCAACCACCACTTAAATTTAGTAATTTGGTTTACATATTGTTAAACTACATCTTTGTTATTATGGTTGGGTGTTGTTGATAGAGTTGACAACCATCTTGAAGAAGAGACCATGGACTCCTATTGTCGCAACCTCTATTGAACTCCATCAAGGGTTGGCAACCATCTTGAAGAAGATACCATGGACTACTATTGTCGCAACCTCTATTGAATTCCATCAAGGGCGATCATAAATAAACAAACACTTTTATAGCAAGTGCATTCTACAACAAACATTCCTGTAGCAACTTTTGTAGCAATCTGTGATATGCATGAATGGCTATA
The DNA here is from genome assembly GCA_027924585.1 of Larix kaempferi. Lineage (NCBI taxonomy): Eukaryota > Viridiplantae > Streptophyta > Pinopsida > Pinales > Pinaceae > Larix > Larix kaempferi. The sequence continues at coordinate 1,008,432 of BSBM01000597.1, read as the reverse complement.
ACACCCATAAAATCTACAAAATACTAAGGTGCCAACAATTAAACTACTGAAAGCAAGTAAATGTGTAGGATAGCCTTTTGCACTAAGAATGCTCCTACACCATATTCACCTAATTGGAAATTTGAGCATCTTGCTCAAAATGTAGGTGAAAAAAATGTACAGATTGGACCTTCACCTCTGCCCATATTTGTTACCAATATCCATAGTATTTCTTTCAGCATCTTAATCCCACATTGTCCTTCATCAACCCCACTCATTAGTGTTTCTTCCCTTATCTGCAAATCAATTCCACAAGGATGTACAATGTCCTTTTCTTTTGCTTGATGTACTAACTGCACAAGTACTCCATTCTCCACGCTGACCACTATGCTTTTAGCTATATTTCTATTGGCCACAACTTCCACCTTCTTTGGTGCATTTTTTACCAACATACAGCCACTTAAAATATTACAAGAATGACAATTTCTCATCTACTCCTCCAAAAGTGTCGTTGTTGTAGCACTGAGGTTCTGCTCTTTATTCTCTTCATCCCTCTACTACACATGTTTTTGTTGCTTTGCTTTCTTCACATATGCCAAAATCATTACCTTTCCAACCTTTTCCACTTCATCATTAATACGATGTAAATTAAAACTTGTCCTATCTTTCTCAAATTGATAGGTGCTCTTTCGCCCATCATGCATAACCCTTCTATCAAACTACCATGGCCTCACCAACACAATCTGACATGCATCCATGGGAAAAACATCAAATAAAATGCTATCACCATAACCCCCAATATTAAAAGCAATTAAACAATGCTCGCTTACAATGACCCTATGCCCATTTTGTAACCATTGTAATGCCCCATATTTTGATAGATGGGAATTAAAATGTTAGCGTGACTAACCTAAGGATTTGATTCACTTCTTACATGTTGACATTAGCTAGAGTAATTAAGATTTCTATTTAGAGAACATTTAAATGTGCTGACTTTTATTATTTTGAGTTGTTAGTGATGATGGCCATTTGATTCCTTTGAATATGCATCATTGGATATGAGATGTGGTTCCTAAACATCAATTTAAATTATACAATGAATATAGAATAAGTGTAATATGGTGCAAAAGAACATACTTGGTTATTTACATATCAGTTGTGAAATATTTTGTCACTTGAAATGGTTAAATATATTTATACATGAGACACCCATGTGGTTATTGAAAAAAAAATAGATGGATCAACTATGAGATAGTTGTGTATCATATTTGTAATTATGATTTAAAACATTGATATTTATTATTTGTGAGTAGGCATAATTTTTATAGGATGCATGACTTACCCGTAGTGATTATTCTGACATGGCTCTTTGAACAACAATTGCTCAATGTGGTTGGGACTTGATGTTAGGGTGTTGACCCTAGTCCTTTTAGGAGGGGTGGGGGCATTTCCCACAATGTATCCTCCAAAACTTGGAGTCGTGGGAGGGAAGTGGTGGACACACTCCTCTAGATGTGTGATTACGATTGCCATTTACTTACTAGGGAAGTACTAGTGTTTATTTATTTATTGCCAAATTCTTACCATGTGACGAATTCATGTTGTTCATGTTTGTTAATGTGATGATTAGTTAATGTTGAATAATTGTGATTGGTGGTTAAAGATTACAAGTGATGATTGTTTATAAATCTTATTAGTAGGAAAATTTGAATGATGCATTGTGACTATTCTCGTGTGTGTTTGATTCATAAACACACACATGTGCACACATGTATGTATACACATTATGTATTAAAACAACAACTTTTATTAACTTTTAGTACCTATGTATGGTATGTATACCCTCGCCACCTATACACACCGAAGATGAGTACACTGGTATGGTCAAGTAATTGCCTAAATAGGCTAATAACTACTAAGTTTGGAATTAGTTAAAAGTATTTAAGCTATGCTTAGAATTAAGACTTGCTTGGTCTGTTGTAATTCTATATCGATGTGATGTAAATTCATTGTGGGAAGAATTAATATATTAATATTTAATGAATTGTTGATCATGGGTAGGTATATGTATATTGTGATTAGATATCTCCATCTAGGTATCATACATGCATATAAGAAGATAGACATATTGTTAGTATAATATAATAAGTATATTATCCATTCAAAGGGATAAAACTTGTCGAGATGTAATTGTTACAAGTTAAAATAGTTTTTTCATAGCGTCACTAGGATTCTATCATTACTATTTAAATTTCACTATTTTTTTAGATTGAGTTGGATTGGTGGATTTATTGTTTTGGTTATTACTTATTGCCAAATATTATATTTACTAGCATTTGCCCCTGGAGGTGCAAAAGTGAACGTTGTTAGTAAAACAGTGAATTTTGTAACAATGTTAGAGACTATTTTTCTTTCCCTTTAGTATACATACGCTTTTTCCTTTAGAAATTATATATTCAATTAAAAACAAAATTGTATAGATATAAAATTGACTCTAGACTTCATTAAAAGAGTCGACCATATTTGAGGAAGGTGACCAACCATATTGATGTTTTAACTACTCTTTACAAAACAAATACCTCCTCCGACCTCCTGGGATCTCCTTCGACCTTCTGCGATCTCCTTCGACCTGATCAACCTATTTTGACCTCTACGGCCTCATCCGACCTCTCCTGTGTCCTTTGATCTAATTCACATTAAACACAAATTCCTTTTGACTTGTCCGCAAATCTTATAAAGTCGATCAACTTTTGCACGGGGATATTGAATGATGCAATCAGTCAAATGGCTCAAATTTATTGTCCATGTTTAAATAACTTGACGCATTGACACATAAATTTTTAATGGTGATGTAGATGGTTTTCTAAAATATAGTTGTTGCCGAAATAATTTGTGTTATACACCATGAATCCATTGACGCATAATTGCAAATGGATTGAACGCAAATATACATTAAGGAATAAATGTTATTCAATTAATGAAAATGTACAACATAATCCAAGCACAAATAATTCATTAATGCATAAAGTATCAACTAAGTGTAGCACCAAATTGCAAATAGATATAGCAAGTAGATATGCAAATATCATTCATCAAATAACAGTAGTCCTATTCAATAATTTATCAGCATCAACATATAACTTTCACATATGTTTGTAATCCAGATTGATTGATTTTATAGAAAAAGTAGAGAGCGAGTAAATACTTAATTTGATTTGCTATAAAATCTTTAAAAAGTAAGCATACAACATAGCCCGACTAGTCGAGAGAAATTGTCAATTTAACCGACCGACATATCTTCACTACTTCACATAGCTTCTCGACTTAGATTGCAAGTTTTTGGCTGATGGGCCTAGTCGATAGGTTCTTTTCCAAAGAAAGAATGAGATGTGGAATAACTGAACAAAAGATGCATGACTATGCAAAATTGATAGATATAGTTGGTAGTGTTTATTTATTTTTGGAAGTGGCTACTGCTTCTTGTTGTGCACAGACTTGAACAATTGTTTCAGCTAAGATAGATAGATGGTGGTGCAATTTTTCCCAATGGCGCACTGAGTTTTGAATGTCAATCGTAAGTGTTGTCAGACTTGATAACTCAATCATATTTTCCTCTGTTGTCTTCCTCTGCAGATGAATTAAGCCTGGACCAAATAGGTCAATTTTCTCATTTGCTGCTATAAGTAGTGTTTGGAGATGTGTTTGAAGTTGTTCCACTTTGAAGAGGTTGTTTCAGGATTGGATCAACCATTGCTCTTCACTTTTTTCTAATTTTCCCAATTTGCTATTTTCGATCAGAATTTGATCTTCGATGGATTTGATGATGTTGTTGTCAGCTACTGTGCATTGCTATTGAAGTTTAGCAATTAAGTCACTTGTGTTCCGCATTTCTATGAATACATTGCCATAGTGTTTGTACCAGTTATGGAGAACATCAATGACAGTAACTGCTTGATTATTATACTGCTTGAGCTGATCATATTCTAAATTAAATGATTCATATTATGCCGACATGAGGGATGTTGTAATTGTGGCCTGTTGCTGTCGGTCCCTGATCAGTTCTTCTCATAATCTCAACATGACTGTTTGGAATAACTGAAGAGCTTTATCAAGTGTGCTAGTCATATTAGAGCTAGCTCGAAGAGAAACAACTTCTTGCGCTAAGTCTGGACACTTAGCCAAAAATACATTTTGCTCTTGTTGTAATTCGTGTATGCGGTCTTTGGTTTCTAGTTGTCGGTGTCGTTGCTCTCTACTAATCGTATCAGTCAGTAAGTCGAGCTCTATTTGTGTTGCTTCTTATGGATTGTATGTCGACAGGGGGCGGAATTGGTCAAGATGTACAGATAATTGACCCAACTGAGAGATATCAAAGACCTACTGCTGTTGTTGTTGCAGCTCTCTATTTTTGCGTTGCTTGTCTTGACGATGCTTTTTATTGGACTTGTGTTGAGATCGTGGAGGCTTTAGTTGTTGTTTTGAATTTTTGTGTGTCTCGACTGCTTCACATGAGACTTGTGTTTTCAATTGTGCTTTGTCAATGTTTTGTTCTACTTGTATTGAGCTACTTGGTATGCCTTCTGTATTTGTCGGGAGTGCTTCTGTGGCCACTGGATGATTGTCTTCTTGTCCTTGTTCCGTGGGTGGTTCAGTGATTTGTGCTATTGGTTTGGCTTCTAATTTTATGGTTGCTTCACTGATTTCTACTGCCGGTTTGCGTGTTGCTTCAAATATTTCTTGAGCTAGTGCTTCTTGTTCTTGAATTACTTTTAATGGAGTAGTGCTTCCGTCAGCAGGGTTAGGGAACGACACATTGACTTGGGTAGAAGGGTTGTAAAGGGAGCTGGTAGACAGTTGGGCTCTGAGGACATGTGACAATAGTTCTGGTATCAATGGTTTGATTGAATTTAGAACTTCAAGGTCTGGGGTCTGTTGTGGTGGATTGACGAGAGGTCGAGGAGGTGAACGGGCTTGTACCGATGGGTTCATTGGAAAAGGGATAAACTATCTAGTTTCCTCGTAAGAAATGAGACTGGTTGGGTCCATATTACGCTTAAGATGTCTATGATGCATATCAATTGCTTCTGGTGCTGAATCATTCGATGGGTTGTTGTCAATGAAAACAGGTTTCTTCGTCAATAATACTTGCCATTTTGGGAACATATTGGGAATATTGGTTATGAACTGCGTTAGGTCTTGTTCAGTTTGAAATGTTTGACAAAGAGGGAGAGGAAGAGATTGTACAACATTTGAAAACTAAGTTAATGCTAAAGGTTCAAGGGGAGTACTTAGAGGTGTAGCAAAAATAGCGTCTTCCATCAGAATAGCTGGAGACATTGGGGGTGAACTTACAGTCAATTCGATAGAATCCTCGATCATAAGCTGAACTTTCTTTTTAGGTTCTGATTGGCTACAAGCTTCTTCAGCTTCCAAAAATCTCTTAAACTGCTCGTCAACTGGTACGTTATTTTTAGCTGCATGCTCAAGAATTTGTGTTGCACTGTCGAATAGTTCTACCTCGTCTTCCTCAGTCGGCTCCTCTATGATCATTTTTCTTTTTCCCTTGCCATGCAATTGTACATTTCATGCTTGTCGAGCTTCTGTTAACTCGTTGGCTACCTGTTGAATTTTGTTAGTTGTCAAAGCATATTCTGGGTTGTCCGAGTGACTTTGTTCATCTGAATGTTGGATTGTATCCGGATGGTCTTCATGTGGTGTTAGAGTAAGTGCTAGAGGTTGTTGTTCCACTGTAGGTTTAGCTTCATATACGAAGGTGTGCATATATAGGCAAGCTTCATACTCTTACTCTTTTTCTGCATCTGTTAGAGGTTCAATTATGGGGACGCTTGCCTCTCGGGCCTTAGCAGGAATTGTCAATATTGTATTACTTTGTCTATTGAGCTCATTGAATATTTATTCGACAGAAGGGTAAAAGTCGAAATCTTTTGTAGCGCCACCTATGCCTTCCAAGTGCCATACCTTGGTGTGATCCAGGTCAAGTTGGATTTGTGCCGACGGAGGTAGACTTCGTTGAACATTTTGAGGTACTCTCCATCTGGTGGATAGAGTTTTCAGGTTTTGAAACTAGACTTCGAGCCAAATTTTTACTGTTAAGGGGCCTAGCTGACTTCCCCCAAATGTAAAAGTCTTGAAATTTTGCATTAACATGGGTCTTTCTGGAAAAAAGTCTTTATTTCTTGATGGTCTGAGATGCATCATAGCAATCTAGATAATTAGAGATGGGTACCGAATGGCTGTTCCCTCATTTTGACATTTGGAGCATATGGTAAGGATAATGTCGGCTAAGTAGTTTGCCCAGTTGTATTGTTTGCCACTTACTGCCATGTTCAATACTGCATCTAGCATTTCAGTTTTTAGATCCGAACTACGACCGGAAGTTGATAAAGTGGTCAAAACGATCCGAGCAGCTATCTTACAATTTCCATATTTCATCTTACTTATCACTAATCCTCGAGAGGTTTTTCCACTGGGGTTCTCTGTGAATTTTTCAATCAATTCTGGTCTAGGTCGAATGAGTACCTCTTCGCCTTTATTTTGACAATCCTGTAATCTTGTAAATAAGTGCACCATTTATTTCAACTGGGGTATCAAAATATAATTTCCCATTATGAAATCTGCTAACTATGAATTGAGCAGTAATATCCTTCAGTCCGCCAAATTATTCAAGCATAGGTGCTTGCATGTAAATCAGAACTGTAGCAGCTCATAATTTTTCAGCTTCTTCTCTCCAGTGGCCTTTTGAATCTTTTCCCCAAATTACAATGTCTTTCCAAGTTCTTCGCCAATGTGATTCCTGTACCTTATCATTTCGAACCTTCTCCAAGCACGTTTGCAATGGTGTTTGGGATTTCTCTAACTCATGGATTTTAGCTGCGACCGAACGAGTGCTTGTCTGAACCGTTTTCAGCGCCATGGTTTCTATGCAGTTATAAATATCACGAAGGTTTTCTGGTATTTGTTAAGTCTTGTTTTGCAGTTCTTTCTAGAAGAGTCTCCAGGAATCCTCGACTTCGGGATTTAAAGAATACAAGCACAACATGTGTAACTATAAAGTAGATGTGTGTAATAAAGAGTGATTTAACAATGGAGTTAATTTTGATTGACAGGCTATCCATGCCTCTGTAAGTGGATGCTTTGCATTTATGTTGGATCATGTGGGGTATGGCTAAGCTATCGATTGTAATGAATGTGGTGATTCCGAGTTGTATGTGTGGTGACTCGGAAAGTTCCACGTTGAAATTTTTGGTATTGTTGACGCATAGGTTTTATATAAAATTTGGTCGATCTCCGATGAGTTACACATGTGATCATCCTTCGATGGATTACACATGTGATCAACCTTCGACGAGTTACAGATTTGGTCGACCTAATTTTATTTCTGTTGAAGACAGGGTTGCTGGTCGACGTGGCAGAAACAATTTTATAATTTTTTAAATAAATTATTTTATAATTATTGAAATATAGTGTTAAAATTATTTATTTCATAATACAAAACTGAAAAAATAAATGCTCTAGAACGATTGTAATTATTCTTAATGATCTTATTTTATTTAATAATGCAAAGCTATTCATTTAACAATGATTAAAAATATTTAAACAACAATAGATTTGAATACATTTCATACACACAATCCTAAACATCCAAATTATACTACTTTGAAAATAATGAAATCATTCAATAGTGATTTCTTTTCATTTTACCAGCTACTTTGAAAATTAGGATCTCCTTGAGTATATTGCAGCATTTGTGTTAGGAACCCGTGTCAACTCTTCTCTTTACTATGTTAGTATATTGTTGTTGGATGCATATGCTTTGTAAGCCGTCCCATAGTATTTGTTGATTCATAGTTTATATCAGCCCATAGTATTTGACGCATATGCTTTGTAAGTCGTCCCATAGTATTATATGTCCCATGGTTTTGACCCATAGTATTGGGCATAGACTTAGTATATAAGTGTGTGTTGAGGTCATTGAAGGCACCGTGAAGTTAATTGTATTGAGCTTGCTCAAAGGAGGTTGCCCCCTCGAAGTGACCCATGATCAATATAAAAGTGATTCCGAGTTATGTTATTTCTGATATCTCGTGTAATTGCATTAATTAATTATTGCAAGTTCTTCACATCTGGTATCAGAGCACTTTCTTGGGCTCGCTGGGTGAAATTTCTGCCAAATTTTTTTTCGCATCTGTTGCAGGTTCGGATTTGGGAATAATCCCTATCCACTTAACTGTGCGAAGTACTTGGGAATAAGCCCTAAAACTCATTGTGAGGAGTACCATAGGAACCTCGAAGTAGTTGTCCCATTGAGAGGACTTGCCAGCGAAAAGGGCAACGACCCCTACCTGATTGACTAGTTCCCACCCGTGAGGTAAACCAAGAGCTATCGTTTGTGGCAAAGCAGTTATCAGTTTTACCTGAGCCGTGGAGTGAGGGGTACTGCCCCAATACGCAAGCCGTCAGACAACATTGGTGGCCGAGTGAAACCCCTAAACTGTTAGGAAGCCGCACATACCTGGGGTCCATATCTATTTTCAGCTGAACTGTTGTCGATCACTGCTGCGCCGTTTCAGATCCAGTCGTTCAGATCCAGTCGTTCAGATCCATTCTTAAAGCCATTCCAGATCCAATCGTTTTCAATCCATTTGACGTCATTTCAGATCCATCTATTTCCGCTCACTTCTGGGCCGTTGCAGATTTATCTGTTCCAGATCCCTTCCGAGCCGTAGCCGCTCCAGTCTGAAAAAATAAATAAATAAATACATAAATAAAATTCAGTTTTTTCTCCATATCTCCCTTGTTTCCCTTGTTTCCCTTGAAATTTTTGGGGAACCCCTGTCATCCCATTCTACATATTTCATTCCTGAGGACCCTATCCCCAATTCCCCTTCCCAAAGCCCGAAATCCCACATTTATCTATTTTTAGAGTTTGCCATAACTTCCTCAGATTTCACCCAATCACCTTCAAATTTTACCACAGAGTTCCTTTCCGAATTCTGCTTCTTTGTCCCCCTCTGCCAAATTTTCCCATCCTTTCACCCCACTTCTGAAATCCTCATTTTTTGCTTCCTTGTCTCTTCGACAGTGTCCAAAACCTAGTCAAACCCCAATTACCCTTCGGATTTTCTCTCAAATCCAGATTTTCCTTTACTGAAGTAGCTTCTATTTTTGTTTTTCTACCCAGTCAACCAAAAAAAAAAAGAAAAAAAAACTCCTGGTTATGGTTGTCACCCGCGCAGGAGAAAACACCATGGAGGAAGCACTTGCAGCCATCCAAACTAAACTCCAGGATCTGGATGAAAAATTTCTCAGCCTCCATCTTCAGCATTCAGCCATGAATAATAACCGACAGCCATAATCTTTTGCAGCCACCGGGTTCTCTTCTTCCCGCAATTTTTGTGGACTGAAGCTTGATTTTCCTCACTTCAATGGTATTGATCCGACTGGATGGATATACCGAGCAGAACAATATTTCAGTCTGCATAATCCTTTTGATGTCCAGAAAGTTCCACTTGCATCCTTTCATTTGGAACAAGAAGCCCTTCAATGGTACCATTGGTACATCAAAGCTCATCCCGAACCAAACTGGACAGATTTTTTCCAACTCCTTTTGCCACGATTTGGTCCTAGTGCTTTTGATGACTTCACAGGAGCACTCACTAAAATTCACCAAATTGGCACAGTGAGAGAGTATCAGACAAAATTTGAGAAATTGACCAATCATACAGAAGGATTATCTGATGAATTCTATAGGAGTTGTTTTATCAGTGGTCTCAAGGATGAAATCCGCTCAGAGGTCAAAATGTTCTGTCCCAACACAATGATGGAAGTCCTAGGGTTGGCTAAGTTGGCAGAGGACAAGATCACAGCTCAACAATGCTCCAAACCCACCTTTGTTCCCTTCATAAATATGGGTTCCCAATGACCTCCCATTATGCCTGCTCCTCAACCAACTCCTATCAAGCATTTGTATGAAACAGAGATGCAGGGACGCCGAGAAAAAGGGCTTTGTTATAATTGTGATGAGAAATTCACTTGGGGACATAGATGTGTTCAACAAAATATCTATCTCTTGGATGTGGATTCTCCGCCTGCCTCAGAACTTGATGAAGAAGTTCGATATACAGTAGATGATCAGGTCGACGTTCAACTCCCGCCTGTTGACACCCCATCTCAGGACAACCCATCCGAGATCTCTCTCCATGCTGTAACTGGCATCACCACCCCACAAACAATGCGAGTCAGGAGATACGTCAAAAATCTCCCTCTTTCCATACTCATTGATTCTGGTAGCACTCATAACTTCATTGACCTTCGGATTACCAAACAGGATGATTGTTTTGTCCATCCTTGCTCCAACTTTGAAGTCATGGTTGCCAATGGGGGCACCTTACCTTGCAAGGGGAAGTGTCACAATGTGCGTATCTCTATGGAAGATTATAACCTGCGTTTTGATATGTTTTCCTTGTCCTTAGGCGGATGTGATGTGGTTTTGGGTGTTCAATGGTTACACACACTTGGCCCCATCTTATGGGATTTTGCAGAACTTTGGATGCATTTTTCAGTCAATGGGGCACAACACAAATTAATGGGCTTACAACCAGGGTCTCTCTGCATCATCAGTTCACATCGTCTGGAAAAAATCCTTAAGAAGAATTCACATGGTGTCATCGCTCAGCTCTATTCCATTTAGATACACCCATCCATGGTCTCCACTACTTCCTTGGATAGATATGCAGGTGTCTTTGCTGAACCAATGAGCTTGCCGCCTTCAAGAGAGCTTTCCGCTAAGAATTTAGTCACATCTGCCTCTCAGCAGGAACTGATGGCTATTTTGCATGCAGTACAGAAGTGGCAGCCATACCTATTAGGGAATTATTTCTGCATCAAGATTGATCTCCAGAGTCTGGAAAATTTTCTGGAACAATGGGTCTCCTACCCAACATACCTGAAATGGGTTATCCAACTCATGGGTTATCCCTATGCGATCACTTACAAGAAGGGTAAGGACAATATAGTGGTAGATGCTCCTTCTCGCACAATTGATGACCCAGTTTCTCTTACATCTCTTTCTTTGCTTGTTCCAAATTGGTTGCAATATGTTCAACAGGGATATCTTTTCTATGAAATCCATGCTTCTTCATCAGCAGGGCACTTTGGGTTCTTCAAAATGTATGACCGAGAACAATGTAACTTCTTTTGGCAGGGACTAAAAATGACAATTCAACAGATGGTGGCTAACTGTGATACTTTCCAGGTCAACAAGGGTGAAATGACACTCCTTTTAGTATTGCTCAAACCCTTGCCCATCCCTACACAGCTTTGGCCAACTATTTCTATGGATTTCCTAGCAGCACTCTGGTGGTACAATACCACATCTCCAAGGACACCATATGAAGTAGTCTATGGACAGACACTGCCAGTTCTTCTCCCATACACCCTTAGCAGCTCCCCAGTTCAGGAAATTGACTCAGTTCTTCGCAACCGTGATCAGAATCTTCTCATTCTGCAGGACAATCTTCACATGGCCAGAATTCACCTGGAACAAGAAGCCGATCAACACCGTTTCTGAGCGCATTTTCCACGTAGCTGATAGGGTTCTTCTTCGTCTACATCCTTCCAAGCAATCCTCCCTAACACTCCAAAGGCGTCAGTGGCCCGTAATGCAACTCGCGGATGCTACCGGGGAACCACTCCTTCAAATTCTGCAGCAATTTCTCCAACCAAAGCTTTGAGAACAAAGCTTTTTCTAAGGGAGAGGGGATGTTAGGAACCCGTGTCAACTCTTCTCTTTACTATGTTAGTATATTGTTGTTGGACACATATGCTTTGTAAGCCGTCCCATAGTATTTGTTGATTCATAGTTTATATTAGCCCATAGTATTGGACGCATATGCTTTGTAAGTCGCCCCATAGTATTATATGTCCCATGGTTTTGACCCATAGTATTGGGCATATAATTAGTATATAAGTGTGTGTTGAGGTCATTGAAGGCACTGTGAAGTTAATTGTATTGAGCTTGCTCAAAGGAGGTTGCCCCCTCGAAGTGGCCCGTGATCAATATAAAAGTGATTCTGAGTTCTGTTATTTCTGATATCTCGTGTAATTGCATTAATTAATTATTGCAGGTTCTTCACAATTTGTTATTTAACCGACTGGTCCTTTCACACTTGGTTCGTCGACCTCAACAGTTACGGGTCAATAGTTATTTTTGGTTGAATTGCAAAATATGATCAATGGTTATAAATGCCATGTAATAAAGATGACTAATTCAGTCTCATCTCATGTTTATTTTACACATTAATTAGTCGAGTCTGTAAAAATAGTCAGCTAATTATTTAAAAATATGGTCGATGTAACATTGTCGGGACATGTAGTTTGAGTCTATACATCATATGGGTGATACAAAAAATTATATTCTATTTGGTGAAGTTACAAGTCATTTTATTTGGAAATATGCGACCAAAATAATGTTTTTGTCAATACATGTAGCATATTATATGTTAAATTTGAGTTTGGTCGAATTTGAAAAAAGGTTACCAGGTAAAGTTAATACAGATAAAGTCACTTTGCAGTGGAGTCGACCAAACTTCGTTCGACCAAACTTGAGCATCGACCAAAGTCACTGTGTCCATATCCTTCTTAGAACTATTAGGATATTTAGACACTTAGGATTTAGTTAAGATCAACTTGTGTAATATATCCGTTAGGGATAGTGTGTTTCTTTAGTATGCATTTGTAAATACTTAATTTGACGGTCACGATATGTTCCCGACATAAAGTGATCCAACGACTCAACTTCTCTTAGATCAAACTTGACCCTGATCCATGGCTTAACACCCGATTGGTCCATGATCTCTATTTAAAGAGCATGGAGGGTCATTTTTTAGTTGATCGATTATGAGAAGCTCATTTGTAACTTTATTTCTTTGCATAATAAATTATCTCATAGAAGCTATTTGGACGAGGCCGTGGAGTGTTTTCCTCAAGAGGGTTTAAACCACGTCAAAACATTGGTGTGTTGATCTGTGATCTATTTGTGTGAAGTGGTTTCTTTTGGTGTTTGGTCCTTTGGTATTACCCTATGTACCCGAACATGGTATCAGAGCTTTTATGAAGTGCTGTTTTCGGTTATGATCTAGATCTTGAACTGTTGTTGCCGAAACTCGAAAGGGTTTCTAGTTCTAGTATTTCTGTGCATTTCTGGGTTGTGGGAGGTGTTCCATTGCATCCGGAGCATCGTTTCCATTGGGAAATAGTTTTCGTTTGATCGAACATGGTTCCCGGTTGCTCCAGAAATGTGTATTTCATCAAATCTGAAGGTATAATGTTACAGTGACGCATTTTTTTATTTTCTGTTTTAAAAAAACAAAAAATCTCATATTTTATCATTTTTTACTGTTAGATTTTTTTTGGGTTCGGATTGTTGCTTTCCTGTTTGCGTATGCTCTTTGCCGTGCACCTTGAGCGATCTCAGCAAATCAGAAATAGAAAGGGAAAGGGTTTTTCTCAGCTGTGTATGCTCTTTGCCGTGCACCTTACGCGATCTCAGCAAATCAGAAACAGAGAGAAAACGTAGACTTTCCGGGCAAGCTAACGAGATATAACTCCACAAGTGTGGAAATTTTTTTTCGTTTTGATTTGTGGTGTGTTTTGCAGGAAAGCACGCAAACCGAGCAAGAAGAGCAAAAAAAAAAAAAAACCCTTTTTCATTCCCATATTTTACATATCTTTTAATCTAGCTCACTTGGTTCAAAGTTGCTTTATTCTTTAATAGGTATTGAGTTCAAGTCTTAGGAAGTTACTTTTAAAAGAAAAAGTGCATGCAATTTCTATTTTCAAGTTACTTTATTGTAAAAATGCATTTCACTTAATAATAAAAAATAAAAATACAAGTGAGTCACTTAAGTTTTTTTTATTGTTGCACTATTTAAGAGTAATATCATTGAAGTGAAATCACTTATTTTACAAAAGTGGTTCACTTAAAACAACTTTCTTGTAAAGTGATTGTCAAAAGGTTCATCTTGGGAAGAGGGGGGTTCTTTTTTTTTGCTGGACATTCTCTAGCTGCCACGTCACTATTGGGGACATCTTCAACAGTTTCTTTGTTCAAGCATAACTTCATCATACAGAGTTAGTTTTTAGTGCCGTTTTTTTAAACCACCTATTTTTTCGAGCTCTTCACATCTAGACTATTGGTTTCTGCTTTTACAGCCATTAATTTACAAATATGGCCACCCCTTGTGATATTCTACTTAACAGTTCCAACTATTTCTCATGGAAATCTCATATGGAGGATGTTCTATGAAGTAGGGGACTTTTCAGAATTACCTCAGGGAAGGAAACAGAACCCACTGATGATGATAAGAAAATAAAATGGGCAAATAGATGTGATGAAGCTCGTAGATTGATTGGGATGTCAATCTCTACTGATTTGCGATTCCACATATCTGGAATTGATGAACCTGATCCTGCTTGGGACAAGTTGGAATCTGTGTTTGGTAAACACAATGAAATTCGAGGTCACTAACTCAAAAATGAGTTAATTTATTTAAATCTAAGTGACTTTTCATGCATTCAACATTATTTATCTAAGTACAAAACTCTTAAACTTTTATGTGCAGAATGTAAGATTAAGAGGGAAGACAAACAATACATTTATCATATTCTTTCCAAACTTGGACCTACATATTCTGTTTTTGTATCTACATTTTACTCCATGAAAGAATCCTTGAATGCAGCTAGCTATCAAGAGCCTAGTCTTGAATCCTTTTGTGATTCCTTGATTAGAGAACAAGATAAACTCATTTATCTTGGAATAATCAACAATGCAGATACATTTGGGAAAGCCTTATTGTCCCAACAGAAAGAAAAGTCCAAGCCTCCCAAGAAACAAAATTTTTGCAATAATAAGTCAAACAAGGGTCCCAAACCCTCTCAGTCAGCTCCTTCTTTAAAAAATGACAAAGGATCCAAGCCAAAAGGCAAGAAGACTGAGCATCATTGTAACTATTGTGGGAAAGATAATCATGATGAATCTAAGTGTTTCAAGAAGATGGCATCCTTGGAAGCAGCAATGAAGAAGCACCACATCAGCCTAGATTCGCCTTTAGAATCTGCCTCTCATGGACATGCACTTTGTGCTTCTGGTTATTCTTATAATGCATCTTCTTCTTCTACTTCAAATGAATGGCTCATTGATTATGGAGCATCTTATCATATGGCTAAGGATCAAGCCATCTTTTCTACTATGCATGAATGTAACACCAAACAAATATTTGTTGGTGATGATAGATCTCTAAGTGTTGTAGGAGCTGGAATAGTTCCAGTAGATAATGGTCATTTTAGTGATGTACTATGTGTCCCAAGAATTTTCTGTAATTTTTTATCAGTCTATTAGATCACTCATTCTGGTGAAGGTAAAACTGTGACCTTTACACCTCACCAAATTGTAATCAAGGATTTTAAAGATCCTCAACAGGTCCTAGCTACCAAAATTGTTGATGATATTACCAGGTTGTACAAGTTTAACAACTTTGGGTCATCACCTTTCCCTTCAGTTTTTGTTGCTCATAGTGATAACTTGATCAAACTTTGGCATGAGCGATTTGGTCACTTAAATTATCGCTCATTACAACAACTATGTAAAGAAAATATGGTGGCAGGTCTTCCGATGGTATTTTGCAGAGATGGTGTTTGTTCCGGTTGTGTACTCGAAAAACATCATCGAGACAGTTTTGACAAACATGCCTCTTGGCATGCCTCGGTTCCCTTGGAGTTCGTGCATAGTGACTTGTGTGGTCCTCTTCCATCTGCTTCCTTTTCTGGTTTCAAATATTTCTTAACTTTCATTGATGATTACACCAGATGCACTTGAGTTTATTTCCTAAAACTTAAGAGCGAAGTATTTAACATGTTCTTGGTCTACAAGGCCCTTGTTGAAAAACAATCTGGTCATCAAATTATTAAGTTAAGATCTGACAATGGAGGAGAATATGTTAACAAAAAGTTCACTACTTTCTGCATTGAACAAGGCATCCAACAACAACACACTGTTCCATATACACCACAACAAAATGGTTTAGTTGAGTGGAAGAACAACACTTTAAAAGAAATGGCTAATTGTATGATCCAATCTAAGGGACTAAGTCTTCAATTTTGGGCTGAAGCCATAAATTGTGCAAATTACATAGTTAATCACACCCCCACGAAAGCATTACAAGGTATAACACTGGAAGAAGCATGGAGTAAAACTAAACTTGATGTAAGTCACGTTCGTGTGTTTGGTAGTGAAGCATGGGCTCACATTCCGAATGAAAAACGGAAAGCATTGCAGCCTAAAAGTGAAAAGTGCATATTTGTTGGATATTCTGAAGATGTAAAAGGTTATAGACTTCTTCAACCACATTCTCATGATATAATCATTAGAAGAGATGTTAAATTTGATGAAAATCTCTTGGCCTGTGAGCCTAACTCGGTGATTGTGCCATCTTTGGCCTGCAAGCCTGATTCGATGTTGGTGCCTTCTTCTTCTTCTTCCAACTTCCTTGACAAGTTTCCAACTCCAGTTTTTGATAATGACAGTGAGGATGAAAATCCACCTCAGCCTGCTCATGTTCTTCCAGTTGCACCAGCACAAGTGCTTGCTCGATAGGTCTATTCAACATGTGAAGCAGCTGGTGATCTTGCCGGTGATCCTAGAGATCAACGTCGAACACGTTCTCAGTTTCAATGAGCCTCTTCTCTTTTGGCTCAAGTTTCCTAGAATCATGATCCAGAAACTTTTGCAGAAGCTTCAGGGAATCCAGATTGGGATACAGCCATGGATGAAGAATATCGTTCCTTAATGGCGAATGATACTTGGGATCTTGTACCTCTTCCAAAAAGAAGAAAACTTGTCAGATGTAAATGGTTCTATAGAACTAAGTATGCATCAGATGGAAGTGTTGAAAGACTTAAGGCAAGGTTAGTTGCTAAAGGTTTTTCCCAAGTTGAAGGGATTGACTACAATGAAACCTTTGCTCCCATCACAAAAATGAAATCCATTCGCCTTGTTCTTTCCCTTGCAGCCTTACATAACTGGGAAGTCCATCAAATGGATGTCAAGTTTGCCTTCTTACATGGTGATTTACAGGAGGAAATTTACATGGAACAACCTCCTGGATATGTTCTAGATAACTCTAGCCTTGTCTGTCGCCTTAAGAAATCCTTATATGGCCTTAAGCAAGATCCTAGAGCTTGGTATGCCAAAATGGATAACTTTCTCCTTGACACTGGTTTTTCTAGATGCCATTCTAACTCCAATGTCTATACCGAGAAAGTAGGAAACCATCTCATCATACTTGTTCTATATGTTGATGAGCTTATTCTTTTATCAAATCGACAAGTTTTGAACCTATTAAGCAGGTTCATCCTCAGGAGAACAAGAATCTCGAATCGACAAGTTTCAAGATTCTTGTTCTCCTGAGGATGAACCTGCTTAATAGGTTCGAAACTTGTCGATTTGATAAATGCTCACCGCAGATTTCCTCTCATTGAATATAAAAACTGTGGATTAAGATGAACAACCAGAGCTTATTCTTACTGGTAGTGACCCTAAGCTTATAACCCATGTGAAATCCAGTCTTAAACAAAATTTTGAAATGTCAAACTTAGGACATTTGCATTATTTTCTTGGTCTCCAAGTCCTGCAAACCAAAGAAGGAATCTTTCTTTCTCAGTCTAAGTATGCTTGTGACCTTCTTCATTGCTTTCACATGGAAGATTATACACCAACCAATTCTCCCTTCCAATCTGGCGTCAAACTTTTTGCCACTTGTACTTCACCTAAAGTTGATGCCACCTTATATCGTCAACTTGTTGGTAGTCTCTTATACTTGACTCATTCCCGTCCTGACCTTTCCTTTGTCGTTGGTCGTGTTGCCCGTTATATGCAGACACCTCATGAAAGTCACTGGAAAGCAGCTAAAAGAATACTTCGATATATTTGAGGTACAGTTCAGTTTGGGATTCATTACAGTACAAGGGGGAAACCATTGTTGGTTGGTTTCAATGATTCAGATTGGGCCAGCGATCTTGATGATCGAAAGTCTACTGCAGGTTATGTTTTTAGTCTGGGATCTGGACCTATTACTTGGGATTGTAAGAAACAACAAGCTCTTGCTCTTTCTTCAGCAGAGGTAGAATATCGAGCAGCAGTTAATGCCAGTCAGGAAGCTTTATGGCTTCGACAGATCCTTTCAGAGTTTGGATTCGAGCAGCAGCAGCCTACTCCGCTTTGGTGCGACAATCAAAGTGCCATCAAGCTTGCCAAAGATACAGTTCTACATCAACACAGTAAACACATTGAGCTACATATGCACTTCATCAGAAATCTTGTTCATGATCGTGTTCTTGAAGTGCTCTTTTGCCCTATAGATGATCAAGTTGCAGACATCTTTACCAAGTCTCTTATAGAAGCGAAGTTTTCTAAACTTTGATCTATGTTAGGAGTTCAGGAACTTGACATTAAGGGGGGATAGGCTCTAAGTCACTTTTGTAAATCATTCAATCCTATCCCAAGTTGTTCTTAAGGGGGGATGTTAGGATATTTAGACACTTAGGATTTAGTTAAGATCAACTTGTGTAATATATCCATTAGGGATAGTGTGTTTCTTTAGTATGCATTAGTATGCATTTGTAAATACTTAATCCGACGGTCACGATATGTTCCTGACATAGAGTGATCCGACGGCTCAACTTCTCTTAGATCAAACCTAACCTTGATCGTGGCTTAACACCCAATTGGTCCATGATCTCTATTTAAAGAGCATCGAGGGTCATTGTTTAGTTGATCGATTATGAGAAGCTCATTTGTAACTTTCTTTCTTTGCATAATAAATTGTTCTGTAGAAGCTATTTGGCCAGGGCCATGAAGTGTTTCCCCCAAGAGGGTTTAAACCATGTCAAAACATCGGTGTGTTGATCTGTAATCTGTTTGTGTGAAGTGGTTGCTCTTGATGTTTGGTCCTTTGGTAGTACCAGGTGTACTCGAACAAGAACTGTTCAAGCTTAGAAGGCGATAACGAGGATCAGAAACATTTTGCAAATGGTATTAGAAAAAAAATGATAGAATCTATTTAGGAAACTAATTTATCAGCATTTCAAATCCTTATTAGGATCCTGATTCCAATGTGTCAAACAGACTATTAAAGAAAAAATATGTCCAAGTTGAAGAACTAATAATAAATTATTACAGTAACATTTTAATCCTGCATTTGTTATGGGCTAATTTAATTCAATTCACGTGGTCGGCAGATTGTTGGGTAATTATTTAAAAATATGGTCGATGTTTGTTAAAAGAAGTCGTGTTTGTTGGTGAAGAGTGGTCAACTGTTTTAGCATACCCGACAGGTGATTGCACAAGTTGGTGAAGAGTGGTCGCCAGACTCTTGTTGAATATCGAGTGATTATGGTGATGAAAGATGTTATGGCCAACATAACATATTCTTTAGACGGTCAATTTGTGTTGTTAGTGCCCACGTCCGCTTCACTTTCAGGTCAACAAAATAATGGATAAGTTTACCAACGCTTTTCATTCGAGAAAAACAAATGTTGGCTAGATTCCTTGCTCATAGAGCTATTGGAGAATGGCCGCGTATTTTGTGATGGTTCATGAGTTTAAGTTTGTCTTCATTGGGGTTCATTTGGCATAGTATATGGTAAAATTGAGCCTAATGGAATTTGAAAAATGGTCGGAGATAAAGTAAATATAGATAAAGTCGTTGAGTCTGGTCGACTTTAAAAAATCATTGGTATAGTGTTTTTATGGTCGTGTTGATAATATATGGCTGATGATACAACATTCCCATGACATTGACGAAACTCTAATCATCCAACCTGGTAGTGGGCATCGTGTCCGATGGTCTTGATGAGTACGAGATCAGAATCATCTCTGCTGAATCAAGGATGCTAATGGACAGTCCAAAAGAATTTCGGCTGCAAAAAAATGATAACCCCAGGGATAAAAAGCCATGTTAGAGCCATTGTATGTTTTTCATCTAACGCAAAAAATTTCGTCGAATCTGTTTTGCGTAAATCCATGTTAAAGTCATCATTTCTCGCCTATGTGGAAAGGCCAGTTGGATGATTACTGCAAATGATTATACATGATCATCATTATTCATATATTTTCTATAAACACTTGGATCATCATTATTCATCGTTATTCATGTGCAAAGGTCTGAGTGTTTAGTGTTCGCGTTCATGTTAAAAAAAGTGGCAAGGTCGACAACCCGGATATTTTTCAGGTAAGTTCTGGTGATGAAGAGGGATCGAGAAGACAAGGTGATTTTTATACTGCATCAGGTGTGGTCTGATGTGGAGGATAATTACGTCCCCTCAATCCCTGTAAAATTCAACCACCCAGATGAGAGTACCGCCAGCGAGCCCGAGGAGCCTAGGAGCCGATAGGTGTACAAGAAAGTTCAACGAAGGAAAAAGAAGGACACTCAGAAGGCTGAACAATGCTCTCATCAAACCATGGAAATTTTCAGAGATTTTGTTATTTCCACTGACGAAGTGGCACCTACTCCTTCAACAGAACAAGCACACGTGGCATATTCCCTGAAGGTGGAAGATTTCTTCGATCAACAAAGTTAAGTAAAAGGTTAGAAATAGGGTGACGAGCATTCAAAACCAATAAGCCATGTGTGTGAAGATTCCTTTTTGTTGTAATTAGCTTTCAGAGGTGATATGTTGGTTCATATAGCTGTTGATACAGTTATAATTGTTTTCTGTTACATAATTCAAGCCTCAGGTCATATATATTTCTGTGTAATAGAGATAGCAAAGGGTTAGAATCAGTGGGTTGAGACCTGGGAAATTTAGGCTGTGTTTCTGGGATATAATCCTTAATTGAATTACGATGTTTGAACCTGGTTTTTAGGAGAAATATATGTGTCATTTATCTTATAGTCTGTATTTTCTTGAGCCTTTAAAAATTGGTCTCCGTGAAGTTCTCACTTTGTAAACATGATCGACATATAAAACAATTGATACAGTCGGGAGTAAAAATGGTTTGTAAGATATTGTCGGGAGTAAAAATGGTCGGGTCACGTTATTTAAAAAAAACATGGTTGATAGTCGAGTTGGTACAATTTATATGAATTTGTAAATTTGTTTACCATAATATTTGTAAGATATGGTTGAGATTAAAAATGGTCGAATTGATGGACAATTCATTTTATGTGACTGAATTAGTCATCTTGATTACATTTCCTTCATAGCCATTGATTATATGTTGCAATTCCACCAAAAATAAGTATTGAGCGGGAGTGGTTGAACAAATACAATATAGATAAACAAAGTTATATTGTAAAAGATATATGGAACATGTGCAATTTATGTGAAGTTGTTGCAAGATAGAATAAACGACACTCTTGAACAATGTTTATAAAGAGAAAAAGTATAGAGTTGACAAAGCAATCTAAACTATAAGTACAAATTTGAAAATTGCAAGATAGACTTAAAAAAAGATGTGATTCAACACAATGGTACAACAAAACTATATAATATAATATTCAAGTGTGTACAAAAAAATGTGTACTTGCTAAGTACAATCTAGATAGTACAAAAGTCATAATTGAAGAGTAGAATGATGTTGGGGAAAGTGTTTGTAAAGGTAGAGTTCAAACCTTGCGAGTAATTGGGTGTTTATTAAGCCCAATGTGTTCACTTTCATTAGGAGTATCGAAAGGAAGCAATGATGGAGAAACCTCTTCTAACATAACAAGAAGCACCTTCAAGCGAGCATTTGAATTAAAAGTCTATGTCTTTACTGATAAGGTTAGAAGGTACTGTCGAGCACAAACATGTTGAACAATTTCCAAGAGAGACGTTGTATCATTTGATAGGAGACAAAAATCTTTTGCAGAGACCCCCATGAGTTGTTGCGCAACATCATCAAAACCTATGATACCGTATAGTTGTCCAGTAGCATCCGTGATGTCAAGTTTGAGTATGTATCGGTAAGCACACTCTGTAAACTCCCCATCACATTTCGCACAATGCCAAACATTGCCAACTTTGTGGGAATTTTTTTTCATGCATTGTATTCCATTGACAAATAGAGGGCATGCAAGGAAATGAAAGTCATTGATGTTAATATGGGTGATTGTAGCAATAATTGAATACCAAGTTTCCTTCTCAGAGGGTTGGAGAGATTGTAGCACAGAGATGGAAATGCATTTACAGGAGGTAGAAGAAGGCGAGTTGGATTTTTTGCTCAAAGATGGGGAGGCTGAACGGAATCCATTGTCAGCAAACCATACTTGGAGATCTTTAGCTTCCTGAATATCTGGGTTTATAATGAGGTTGGTGTTTGAGATGGTTCCAATGATTTTTCCATTGAATTTTGTAACACACCCACCTTTTATTGCAAGGATAGAGGGAGTATCTAAACCTCAAAGGTTTCCAAGTTGGGCACCCTCAATTGTGCAATGCTCCCCTCAAAGTGTTATATCTATGCTATGCCCGGACATGTCCCTCAAGCCAACTGTTTGGAGAATGGTTTCAGAGCCATCCCTTTTGCGTATAGTTGATGCAGGGGAAACATAAATGACAATTCCAAGAAGGTCAACCATGGAATTGAGCGGTGTAGTTTTGATGTCATGGATAGATTTAAAGTTGAAGCAATGAAAAGGAATAAGTGGGCACTCTTCCAAGCATCGTTGAATTGTTGACAAGGAGTTTAGGAAAATCTCGAAATCACTCTTCAAATGGTTTTATGTTGGATCAACTGGTTTCATTGTGCCATTTGATACTATGTAGACGATGCCAACTTGTATTTGGTCATATAATGAGATAGCTAGTTCATTGAAAGCAAAGATATGAATCTCATCTTTGGTAGCACTAACAAGGTCAAACCCAAAGAGTTGATCAGGACCTTTTTGGTTGGTGTAGGTGTTGATACTTGTCTTTGCAGTAACTTGTCCTTGAATGCTCCAAGTTTTGTTGGAAGGGTTGAGCGATGTGAATTGAAGAGTAGGTGCAACAAGGCTTGGCATTGGATAAGGTATTTCAAGTGAAGGGTTTTCAGAGTCAAGGGCGTTCTTCTCTAAAATAGATGAACTGTTGTGGGTTGTAAAGCTAGATGTCAAGTTGAAAGGGGATGGGTCTCCAATAATTGTTGTTTCTAAGGTGACAATTTTGAAGGTGACCAATGCGATAGTCCTGGCAAGAAGAATGAACGTAAGTAAGTATAAGTAAAAAATATGTTACAAATATGAGGAGTTAAAACTAAAATAAGTGAAAAGGAAGATGCGGAAAGCAAATCATATGTTGCATCATGTATAGTGTTGCATGCACACTTGTTGACTTTGATGATTGAACCTTTTTGGAGTTGGTGGTTATCCACAATGCTATTGTAGCTAGTTGGAAGCAATGTGTTGTGCTTATGAATTCCATCAGAAATAGAGATTCGAAAGTGGGTAGTTGCTAAATTAAGAGAGTTTAGTTGATCAAGAGCAACAACTTGTACAAGTGGGCATAGGTCAACAGCACCATTCAATAGAAGTGAGACAACATTTTCAGTCAATAGAGTGTCCATCGGCTGTAGAAAAAGGTGTGATATTGATATTAAGTCTAAAGATAGAAGATGTAGGAGAACATGACAAAATATCATTTGATATTTCATGCAATACATAGGAATATTTGTGGCAAGAATACAGAAATGAAGGGCTTGGTAAACAGAAGGGAATGAATATATACCAGTGAAGTAACCCTTTGTCTAAAACTAGTAAATAAATAGGAGTAAATAAATGACAATCTATAACAATAAAATAATAATAAATTAATATTAAACATTAATATTAATTTATTAATTAAACAAATATCAATAGTCATGACCTTTTGTCGAAAAGGTACATGACAATCCTATAAAAGCCCTAAAACTATGTAACCAATATCATCTACCATACATTACATTTTTACATTACTATTGATCCATTTATGGACCACTTACGTTACTTACATTGGGTTTTCCTGTAAGAACAATATTTTACTGTTCCAGTGGTATCAGAGCTTGTTGATTCCAGCTTGTGGCCAAATTGTCGAAGTTACTTTGAGATTTAGGTTTTTAACCTTACATTAGGCTTTTAGCCATCCTTATTGAAGAAAAAAAAATTATTAAAAGAGAGAAAAAAGAAAGAGAAGGGAATAAAGGAGAAGTTAAAAAAAGAGAGAGAACAAGAAAGAAGACTGCATAAAAAAAGAGAAGAATACAAAAAAAAAACACAAAATAGGTTTTATTTAACCAACCTTGGTTTTACAAAAACACACATTGCCTTGGTTTTATAAAACCAGCCTTGGTTTTATAAAACTAACCTTGGTTTTATAAAGAAACCATTATTTATAATAACTCATACCTTAATTAGGATCAGTTTAGTTATTATATAACTATAGTAATAATAATACATATTATTATTATCTCAAAGGCTTGAACTCTTCGTAATCCAACAAAAAAATTAGTTTTTTGGAAGAAAAAAAAAACCTATATATATAGTTTATAAAACATTAATATAATAATATTATTAATTAATTAATTATTATTATTATAAATAAAAAATAATTATTTTTGGAAAAAAAAGGTTATTTGACTTGATAAGAAAAAAAAATATTGTCAAAGAAGGTTCTTCCAAGAGAGACATATTGGGAATTATTACAGTTTCTGTATTTACTTATTGTCAAAGAAAAAGAAAAAGAAGTCAAGACTTCTATCACTAGAAAAATCAAAAGAAGACCAGGAAGACTCATTAAGCAATCGAAAACCACTATCAAACAAGAAGACTGGGTCAAAGTTGGAATTTAGAAGTCATGGCAGTGATGATAGCAGAGTTACAATTGCAGTTACAAGCAGTTTCGACTCAACTAGAATAGTGCAAGGAAACCAATAATAGTCTAGTGTTTGAAAATGATAAGCAAACACTAAAGATTACTAACTCAGAATTGAATATTCAATTTTTGGAAGATAGTAAAGAAAGACTCATAGAAAGGTTAGCATATAAAGATGAGAAAATATCACGTTTGGAAAGTATCAATAAAAAACTTGAAGACTAGATAAAAAAACCAAACAAAGTCGAAGAATATCCATATGAAAATAGTGTCGACTTAGAAGAGGAAAATAGTCATCTAAACAAAGTCGTCATGGACAAGGAAGACGAATTGACGGAAATACATGAAAAGCTAGAAAATCAAGAAATAGAGTTATGCCATCATCAACAGCAAAAAGAAAAACTCCAGCAGCAGTATGATGACAGTAAGAAAGCACTATGAAAATCCTCATAGCGGATCTAAGAGATGATGTATACCTCACAAGATTAATTATGATTAAGTAGGAAAATAGAAGAAGAGTGAACAATACAGTATAATGAGCAATAGAATAATATGGTACAGTAGAACTCAGATAGAAGCAATAATACTTCACACACACTAATTAATTAATCACAATATGGACAAATAAATAGTACAATGGTAGAGAGGATTCGAATGCCTAAGGTGGCAATTCGAATTAGCCTCTCAGAGTGATCATAAGATCAATAGAGTGTCATCGGAGCACAACTAGGTGTCCTCATGATCATCGGAGCACAACTAGAAGTATTCATCATCATTAGTGGAGTCATCAATGCTCAAGTAACTATCAACCATCAGTCAAACTGAGTTTGGTAGGTGTAACTGAGTGTAACTAAGTGTAACTGAGTGTAACTGACTGTAATTGAGTGTAACTGACTGTAACTGACTGTAACTAAGTGTAACTGAGTGTTACTAAGTGTAACTGAGTGTAACTGAGTGACAACTGGACTGGTAGGTGAAGAAAGGCGAGTTGCTTCCTAAAATCAAGGAATAAGGGTGCATTAAGCAACTGGAGGGCTAAAACTAAATAGTGATAAGCTCCTAGGGGCTGGCTAACTGAGGGATAGGTGCTGGACTGATGACTGGGATGCATGCAAACCCTAGAATGCATGCAAACCCTAAAAGTGCATGCATGACTGAAAATGTAAATGATCAAAATACTGGTGGGGCTAGGATGGAGTATAGGAATATCCTAACAGGCACATAAGTTGGAACTAACAAAAGTCAACAATGTGTTATCAAGCAATACCAAAGAGATTTTTCGTCTACGAAATCATAACAAAACATTGCTTACAAAGATTAAAAAATTGAAAAACAGTAGTAAGAGGGAACACTCCAGTGAAGACCTGAAAGGAAGAATACTAGAAAAACAGGAAGAAAACCAGTGTCAAAAGAATCTTATTCAAGAACTAGAGACTCAAATCGAGAAGTTAGAAATTGACAAAAAGTCGCAAGATGAAAGAATCGAAAAGATTCAAAATCATAAAAATCTACTAGAGAACCAAGAAGTGCAAATCCAGGAAGATGCATCCAAAAATCAAGTCAAGGAAGTGAAGGCAGTCCTCGCCGCAGCTCAAAAGAAAAAAAACAAACAACACATACACCTTACAGACATCCCAATTATAATTGCCATTTTGACCAACGACAGGGTCAAAACGAGCACTCACAGAAGAATTATGTTTATAGGAGAAAAGATCGACATACTAAGCAACAGTTGAAACGACTCGTCCCACCAAATGATCTCAGAGCTCCGATAAAAATAGATCTGGGATGGACCACAACAAATACGATGTGAAAATTCTCCTTAGGAATCCGTAATTTGTATCGTCTCATTTCATCAAGTATTGCAAATACAAAAGAAGGGATCTTGAGACGACCATTCAAAGGAAATCAGACATTGCTATCAATACAACTTTGAGGACAAAGTTTCCCTTAAGGGGAAGGCAATGTAACAACAAAATAATAATAAATTAATATTAAATATTAATATTAATTTATTAATTAAAAAAATATCAATAGTCATGACCTTTTGTCAAAAAGGTACATGATAGGCCTATAAAAGCCCCAAAACTATGTAACCATTATCATCTACCATACATTACATTTTCACATTACTATTGATCCATTTATGGACCACTTACGTTACTTACATTGGGTTTTTTTGTAAGAACAGTATTTTACTGCTCCACAATCCATTGGTAGAAACAGACTCAAGTTTCCAACAAAAACAACAAAAAAAAATAGTAGAAACAAAGTGTAGTTTTCAACAAAAAAAAAACAAAAGAAACAAAGAAACAAAGAAACATGATAATTTTAGATAAATTGGCTCTTGTTTGCCAAAGTTAGTAAATGAATATATACTAGTCAATTAACATTTCACCTAAAAATAGTAAATAAATGAGGTAAATGGTCAAATACAAGTTACAGCAAAAAACAACAAAAAAATAGAAGCTAGTTTCCAACAAAAAACAACAAAAAAGGGAACATAATTCTAGGTAAATTTACTCTGAGAACCAACACAAGGGAATGAATATATACCAGTGAAGTAGCCCTATGTCTAAAACTAGTAAATAAATAGGAGTAAATAAATGACAATCCATTGGCAGAAACAGACTCTAGTTTCCAACAAAAACAACAAAAAAAAATAGTGGAAACAGAGTGTAGTTTTCAACAAAAAAAAAACAAAAGAAACAAAGAAACAGGATAATTTTAGATAAATTGGCTCTTATTTACCAAAGTTAGTAAATGAGTATATACCAATCAAGTAAGATTTCATCTGAAAATAGTAAATAAATGAGGTAAATGGTCAAATACAAATTACAGCAAAAAACAACAAAAAAACATAAGCTAGTTGCCAACAAAAAACAAAAAAAGGGGGAACATAATTATGGGTAAATTTACTCTGAGAAGCTTGTTTTAAGTATTAAACAGGAACAGTGAGAACAAGGTAGGATTGTCCACATACCAAATGACTAAATTAAAGATTACTTTTCTGCAAGGGCAATTTTCCTAGAAGACAAAAAAATGAATATATACCAGTCAAGTAACCTTTCATCTAAAACCAACAAATAATTGACATAAACAGACTCTAGTTTTCAAAAAAAAAAATATATACCAGTCAAGTAACCTTTAATCTAAAACCAGTAAATAATTGACATAAACAGACTCAGTTTTCAAGAAAAAACATAAAAAAGATAGCAGAATCTTGTTTGGATGTATTAAACAGAAACATGATTTAGAACAACATAATTATAGTAAGGGAAATGATTTTTGGTTTGAGAGGAGAACCTTTTTTTGAATAGAAAACAACAATCTTTGGATCCTTGACAGGGTTGCTCGTCTGTAAAAGAGCAACAAATAGAAACCAGTAAATAATTGACATAAACAGACTCTGGTTTTCAAGAAAAAACATAAAAAAAGACACCAGAATCTTGTTTGGATGTATTAAACAGAAACATGATTTAGAACAACAAAATTATACCAAGGGAAATGACTTTTGTTTGATAGGAGAACCTTTTCTTTGAATAGGAAACAACAATATTTGGATCCTTGACAATGTTGCTGGTCTATAAAAGAGCAACAAATTGAAGGCAATTTGAATCCAAAGAAAAAAACTGAGATTATCTCACAATAACAATATCGAAGAACAAAAGAATGAGAGAGCCTTTACCCATCGAATTTTATAAATGGTCAAGAGTAAAGGCAGTGCATTCGTGTCTGACCACATTTAACCATTGTTGCATTGAAATCTATTCTCCTATCTCCACAACATCGAATATCCAGCAGGTCCAATCTGTCAAATCCAGATATACGTCCATAGGCAGAAATTTGTACTACTGAAGAAAAGTTCATAACTTCGTGATGGATTAAATGCAACGAAATCAAGGTTCACGTGGGTAACCTTATAGAAATTTGTTCAATGTCCAATCGGTCATTGAATGCTCAAGTTTATAATCCAAAGTATAAATCTCGTAAGCTTTTTCCATGCAGAACTCGACCGCTTATTTAGACTGTATCAACCTAAATGGTGGCGAGTTTGTCGAAAGTTGAGTTGGTCGAGGCTTAAAAAATTGGTTGCTTCTTAATTATTTTGTTGAAATGATGGACACTTTCTAACATATGGTCGGAAGCCAAAATGGTCAGGTCAAGTTTGTTATAAAAAAATATGGTCGATAGTCGAGTTGGTCAAGCCTTTAAAAATTGGTCGACTCTTAATTGTGTTGGGTAGCTTTAGTTTTAAAAAAAATATGCTCGATACTGGAGTTGGTTGGGCCTTTTAAAATTGATCAACTATTAACTGTGTAATTTTGTTTTTGATAATATTTGTAAGATATGGTTGGGAGTCAAAATGGTTGGGTCACTTTTGTTAAAACAAAATATGCTCGATAGTGGAGTTGGTTGATCCTTTAAAAATTGGTCGAATCTTAACTGTGTGGTCGAAATATGAAATAGTTGATATGAATTTGTAATTTTTTTTCCGATAATATTTGTAAGAAATGGGAGGGTCACTTTAGTTAAGAAAATATGGTCGATAGTCGAGTTGGTACAGTTGATATGAATTTGTAATTTTGTTTTCAATAATATTTGTAAAATCAGATCATACCATTTTGATTCACGTTAGTGGAGCTCATCGAGCGTTTAAAAATTGGTCAACTCTTAATTTTGTGGTCGAATTGATGGACACTTTGTTTTAGTTGGGGTGAACTCTACAAATTAGTGCAACACGAACGGGGGTTTTCGTGAAAGGGGTAAAGTAATGAAAATAATGCAAATAAGATTAGCATGATCTGGTTGGCTTGTGCGAAAGTGGAAAAACACGTGGTAGGATTCCATTGCATTTATAGACAAAGAATCTATTCCAGTATTTTTAGTCGGCGTGAAGTCTGCAAATCGCTACGACATGGATAGGGGTTTGCGTGAAAGGGGCAAAGTAATGCAAAAAAATATGGTCGATAGTCGAGTTGGTGGAGCGTTAAAAATTGGTCGCTGTAAAATTATCATTGTGTAAACATGATTGACATATGAAACAATTAATATGAATTTGTAAATTTTTTTTGTAAGATATGGTTGGGAGTTGAAATGGTCGGGTCACTTTAGTTAAAAAAACATAATGCAAATAAGATCGGCATGATCGGGTCGGCTTGCACAAAAGTGGCGAAACACATGACAGGTTTCCATTAGATTTATAGACGAAGAATCTATTCCAGGATTTTTAGTCACCGTGAAGTCTGTAAATCGCTGCGACACAGATGGGGGTTTGTGTGAAATGGGCAAAGTAATGCAAAAAAATATGGTTGATAGTCGAGTTGGTCGAGCATTTAAAATTGGTCGCTATGAAATTCTCACTGTGTAAACATGATCGACATATGAAACAGTTGATATGAATTTGTAATTTTGTTTTGTAAGATATGGTTGGGAGTTGAAAGGTCAGGTCACTTTAGTTAAAAAAACATGGTCGATAGTCGAACGCAAATAATGCAAAAAAGATCGACGTGCGCGAAAGCGGTAAAACATGCGATAGGATTCAATTGGATTTATAGATGAGGAATCAATCCGAGGATTTTTAGTCAGTGTGAAGTCTACAAATCGCTACGACACGGACGAGGGTTTGCGTGAAAGGGGCAAAGTAATGCAAATAATTTCGACGAGATGGTCGGTGTGCGTGAAAGCGTCAAAACATGCGGCAGGATTCTATTGGATTTATAGACGAGGAATCTTTCCAAGGTGGAAGGTAGCACTTCTCGTTGGTGAACGCCTACGGCGTAACTACTATGTGAGTGAGTTGATGGAGGAATTGGTTTTAGTGTGTTTTGTGTTGTTTATTATTATTTATGACAAAGATATTTATTACCATGTAACTGAGTTCATGGAACGAATTTATTTTTATTTTTATTTATTATTTCTCTTGAAGCATGTGCCACAGGAAGTATTGCTCTATTTATTATTATTTATTGTAAGAGATATTTATGATCATGAATAAGTCGGTTAATGGAGTGCATCTGATTATTCTATTTTGCTTTGTTTATTATTTTATTTTCTCTCGAAACATATGCCAGGGGGTATTGCTCTATTTATTATTATTTATTGTAAGAGATATTTATGATCATGAATGATTCAGTCGATAGAGTGTGTTTAATCCTTTCTTTTGCTTTGTTTATTATTTTATTTTCTCTTGAAGCATGTGCCAGCCTTAGGGGAAGTAAAAATTTATTTAATGGAAGGGGGAATAAAGGGAAGGAAAAGGGGGAGAAAGGTTTTTTTTTGTTCCACAGATTGTTTGGAGGCAGAGAAGAGAGGTCTTTTGGGAGACCTAATATGCATGGAGATGGGAGATCTCATAAGAGGATACTATGTTAAATGATAGAAAAATATCAAGGATAAGGATTGAGAATTATTGAGAACTATTGTTCAATGATCCATGGGCATAGAGGGCCATGAATCCATTGAATCCAAATGGATTCTTGGGGCTAGGGAGTTGGCTAGGCCCCTAATTGGATGGGAGGATAAACCATGGTTCCAATATGGGGATGAAAAAGGAGGGATTTCATGCAATCCACTAGTTCTTCAAGGAGGAGGTAGTTTTCTTAGAAATTTTATGTTTTAAAAGAGTTATTTTCCATTTCCATTTGTGAGATGGTAAATTCAAAGGATTTATTGGTAGAAAATTTTATGTCTATGTATACCTAAAACCCAAATGAAATGATATCTGATCACATAGTTAAACTATGAAATTGAAACTGTAACCTTAAGTTTTGCTAAAAAGAAAAAGAAAAAAAATGAAACTCTAAACTCCAACTAAAAATTGTAAATGTCGCATTTTAGCTAATCAACAACCTGCAAGGCCTTGGCCTTGGAGGGTGCTATAACCTACAACCATGACACCCTAAATTCCTCTGGATGAAGTGTACACTTCAAATTCAATTTGTGAACAATTTTAGTAGACACCAAATTGTCATAAATACCACCATCAATAACCAAATCACAATACTTACCTTCTATTTTGAAATTTTTTTTAAGAGTATCTTTCTTTGTTAGGGTTCTCTCTCAACCTCTTTCTCACACTACAACAATACCTTTCTTATCATCATATTTTCCCCTTTATATTCCCACAATTCAATCACCTCCCTTGTTTCTACCAGTGGTTCCATTTCATCAAGATGCGTTCTCCCTTCTTTCCTTCTTCCATACTTCACAATTCCCGGGGATTCAAATGCCATATGGTCGTGCATTCCATATTTGAATAAAACACCTTCAAATTTTCCTCCTATATCTCTTCCTCTTGTTGATCGATCTCATGCCCTATCAGTATCATACCTTCTTTTGGTAGGCTCTTTCATAGTATTGGAACTTCTTTCACCTTCTTTAGCTTGCTTTTCTTTTTGTTTCCCTCTTCCGTATCCTAGAGATCTCTTCACAGTCTATTGTTTCCTCAACAATTTCTCAATCCTAAAGGATGCTTGATATGCCTCTTCTACTAAATGAAAATTTTCAAAACATTAAAATCATCTTGAATGGAATAAGTTAAACCATTCAAATAATTGTAAATGGATTTTGAATCTCCACATTCTATCTAGACCTTATAGAAATCCTAAAAGATTCCTCCATTTAATCATTTACTGACATCTTCAACTACTTCAAATTATGCAACTTTCTAAACATATTTAAAGCATAGTCCACATTAAATAATTTACATTTCAATTATAACACCATCCTATCCCTGGTTTTAATCTTCTCTCTACCACTATAGTCTCTACTCAACCGCAACTTATCCCACCACAAAGAAGCACACATTTTCAATTTTGTGCTAGCAAACCTAGCCCTCATAGGTGGTGTAATATTCTCAAACTCAAATAACGTTTGCATTTCTCCTATCCAATCTATCAATTCCTCATGATTTAAAATTCTAGAATAGACAAGATTATCAAGTTTAGGTTTACGTCAAATATTGTTGATTGCTTTAATCATTCTCTCTTCCATTGTCATGCGATCTTTTGTTTCTTATCTTGTAGTCTCTGATTCTACTTCATCGTCACTACTATTGCACTGCATATACAATGCCTCTCCTGTTTGTTGCTTCAGTGTCATCCATTATGGTCATCATTGTCCTTTCCATTGCTACAAGCTCATTGACATATTTTGGACCCTTTGGTCTGTTGGGTCTTCTATGACCTCTTCCTCTATTTTCCATCATTATGAACCTATTCTAAGATCCCTTCCTATGAGATCCCCAACTCAACACCATTCAAAAATTACTCAATTTGAAACCATGGTTTCTATGATCCTCCCTAATGTAGGCTCAACCTGCTTGGATACCACTTGATGAGGAAATGAATATGACATAATGTTTGCAATATAGAAGTATCCACGCACAGGAAACAATTTAATTACTCATGCAAAATAAACATCTACAATAGAACTCATATACCACACATAATTAGTAGAAACAATCTTAGGTTTTGTAAGATATATTAATTATTGAAAATGTACTGTGATTATATTACAAATTAACAGATCCACTCTCTACAATTTCTCACTCCTCCAACCTCTATATGGTCACAATTGAGAACCCGCACCCAACCTCTTGCAAAACATAATATAAGAATACACATAGTCCCATCCCCTCTACATTACAACATGAAGGGATAATAAATAGAACTATTGAGAAATGCTAAGAAAGAGAAACCCTTTAACTACCAACGATTTGGTTAGGGAATTGTTTCTCATTCCCATTGTTTCATATTTAATTTATTTAACTAAATGATTTACATAAATGTTTGACCATTCAACCCAACCATGTATATATTCATTTGGATTACATATTATTAAACCATATGTTTATTAAACTCATGATCTACAAGTCTTGGGCGAAAGGCATATTCATTGTTGGGGATTGTTGATAGAGCTTGAAACTCTCTTGAAGAAGAGACCATGAAGTCCTGTTGTTCCTGCTCATGCAACCTCTATTGAACTTGATCAAGGGAGACCTTGCTAAAGACAATGTTTTGTAGCGACCCATGTGGATCTGTAGTATCATGGTTTTCCAATCATATAACTATTATGGGTTCTATAGCATGTATAAACAATGGTTCTACATCATAAATAAATAAACACTTTTGTAGCAAGTGCATTCTGTAACAAACATTCTTGTACCAACTTCTGTAGCAATCTACAATCTAGATCAAGGGTTGTAGCAACCATAAAATCTACTTAAAGAACCAAGTATTAAATTAATGAAAGCAAGTAAATGTGTAGGATATCCTCCTATAACAAGGATACTGCATCACACTTGATTAAAACAGTATTTATTTCACCGCATATATAGAAATATTTTTGAAAGTTATGTTTCTATCTCATTAAAAGATGTGTTATAATTACATTCCATCACCTATGCATGAGAATTTGCATAATAATGAAATACTATTTCCATGTGTCAGGTTTATTGAAATATTCAAAAAAAATTGTTTTGTTGTTAGTGGAAGACAAGAGAATAGCATCAATTCTTGTGGAATTTGATGTGTCTGGTGGTCTGCCTGTTGAAATTGAGATCAGTTGGGGTGAATGGAATTTTGTGCAATGCCTTGATTATTGGAAAGTTCCTTTTCGATGCCATCTTTGTCGAAGAACATGAAATATAAGAAATAAATGTCTTGGATTTTCAAATGTCTCTTTTGATGAGACTATGAACCCATCTTTGTAAGTGCGGAAAGACCGTGAAGTTCTAGCTGAAGGGGTGATACCTAAAGAGTCTCCAATTCACATCCCTCTGGATGAATCTACATCTTTTCTGGGTAACTTGGAATCTCTTTCCTTCTTTCTACTACTCTCTCTCTCTGAATATGAACTTAATTTCATTAAGATGGTATAGGAACATCACAAGAATAGTAATTTAGAGGGGTTTCCTAAAACTTCATAGTTTTGTAATTCTTCTTCTTCCTTTCCTTCCATCCTTGAATTCTTCATCCAGAAATGGATTGGTATCTCTTGGGTTAAATTATAAGGATAATTTATCCTCTTTAATTGATTCTTTGAGTTCTAAAGTTCAGGTGACTATTTTTTCTAGAGGGGATGGTAAGACAATTTCATCTCTTGTGGGTTTGGAGTCACATTTTGAGAATTTGATGGAGAGTAGATGTTAATATTTGGTTGATATTTGATATTTAAATATTTTAGATGCCGAAACTTGAAGGAATGAGACAATTCAATCACATGAAATTCATACAACCATAACACAACAAATACCCGGGGAAAATCCTCAAAAAAATGAGAACAAAAACCCCAACAACTCTTCTCAGTATAATATAATGGATAGTAGATAATTTATTTCTTTTACAGCATAGCATATTGCTTTTGGAAGATAAGATATCAACAAACACTCTTGGTGAAGATACATAAGAAATAGAGAAGAGAGATCAATCATATGTGTTTTCCAATGTTCCCAACACATCAATAACAAGCAAGAACAATAACCTGCACAAAGAGAAGTGCCTTGCCTTCAAGGGAGAAGAGAATTCACTTCACATTGAATCCATCAATCCCTTATAGCATATTTATACATTCTTCTCATGCATCAGCTTCTTCTAACTTCAGGATGAACTCGCCCTCTAAATGGATGTATCAATCTTGCATGAAGAAGTGCGCCCCACTTCTCATGCAGTGCTTTATCTCATTGAACTATCTCTTAGAATGAACTCGCCTCTTAATTGAAATATTTCCCACTTAGTTAGGTGTCTAACTTAAGTGTCGTTAGGAAAGTGTCGCAACTCAAGTGTCATCTTTTAATTTAACATAAGTGTCATCATGCAATAACACTTAGTTAACTAGATCTTCTTTGTTGTCACTTAGTTAACTCTCTTTAACCGATTCTTTCTTTATAACATCAGTGTAGTGATCAATTCGAGTTCTCCTTGATTTACTGATGTGTCATCTTTTAGTTTAAATAAATTGAAAACACTTTAGTTAACTAGTCCTTCTTATTTAACACTTAGTTTAATAACTATTATTAATTGAAATCATGCTGATTTATTTACTTGTAGTGACCACTGTGAGTTCTTTAGTTAACTAAGGCATACATTGTGGATTTAACTAAAGCATGACAATTCGAGTTCACTTAGTCATCTCATGATCAATTTGAATTCTCTTTTTCTCTCTGCATTTATCTTTATCTCTTTATCCTTTACTACATGGTCAATATGTGCTATACTTTAATTATCCATCACATTACATTATACTAAGAAGAATTATCGGATACTATGATCATAGTATATTATTTTGGACCAAATGATCATATTGTAAAGTAATTCACTTTAGAGGTGATCAATCTCTAAAGGATACTTAATAGCAATTTGGTGATCATGGTTAATAATACATTACACAACATTAAATGCTTTTAACAAGTAAAGCATGACCTTTATACAAAAGGTACACCTCTATACAGGAGGTCCATCCCATGGATACCTTTATACAGAAGGTTCACATGAGGATCATGACTTGACACATAAGTCCGGAGCCTTGTCCAACAAGACTTTACAACATCATTACTTTTATCAATTACCTCTATATGGGAGGAATAACCTTTACATGGAAGGAAATCAAAGTGCTCACCTCTATACGGGAGGATCAATCTTGGTTGCACAATGATTGGTTTGGAGAATGTCTCCTCATGCTATACATTTTACAATAGACATGTGCCATCTCATATTGACTCTTTTGGTGAAGATGTGAGGTTTGTATCTGTAAGGAGGAGTTTAAAGGTTGTTGGTGTTTCATCCATTAGCCTTCCTATTCTTCAAATCTGTTCTATTGATCCATAGGATAAGGTTTTATCTTCCTATACTAATGGTATTGTTGAGACTGTTTCAACATAGGATTGTGAAAGTTTGGGAATTTCAACAGTAATTCCTTCTTAAAAAGACATTCTTATTAAAACACCTTTATCTATTTTTTAGGATAAAAAATTGCCCAAAGAAGAAATCTCCCCTATATCATCTATTCATTGCCAAAATGTGACAATTCGAAATAAAAATGAGAAGAAAGGTTAGTTGAACAAAGGTGATTTGTATACAGGTGATGGGGGGCGAGGTTAGTATGAATTATTATATCCCTCTTTCGGTTCGAATTGTTGGACCAAATTATGATTCTACTACTTCGATTGAAATTTCTAATCCGGTAGGGACCTTTGATATTTTCCCTCATCATCTATTATTCAATGATCTTAACATATTATAACATTCGATGGGTAGGGGGAAATCCAAAACACTATTCCCTAAAAATATTATTCATCCTTATCAAACTAGATATTGTCTTCATACAAGAGACTATGTGTGATGGAACTAAAGCTTGTGAAATTTTTCTAAGGATCTTTCCAAGATGGGAATGTTGTGCTATTGATGTAGAAGGTCTCTCTGGAGGGTTACTGTTGGGTTCCAATTTACTGTTGTAAATTAGATCTTATATTTATGTCAATCCAGAGTTTGTAAGACTTAGAGGCATATCCCAAATATAGAGATTCAGACCTAGAATTAGTTGAAAATTCAGTTTACAATGAAATAAATCTAATGGATACTAGAATGTTGTAAATAAGAAACACAAAACCTTCCTTACAAAAGTAAATTCATTTGATTTCTTAATCTAATAAGAAATTCATATATGAAATACTCTGAAACTAAAAATACCTAAATCATGAAGGTAAGTTACATTGCTTAATACCTTATTGTTGAAAGCAGACAATCATCGATTTCTCTTACAAGAAAAATAGTTCACAATGCTTAGCTCTTTTCAACAGTTCAATATCAAATAAAGAAAAGTAATTGGGATTGATCCTATAGTGTTTAACCATTCAAACTAAAAAAAAATCATAACCGTACCCTGTAATGAAATCATGTGCATCTATATAATCTACTCCAATCTGTAATGCATGAACTTGATAATTGAAATCAACCCTATAGTAAATAACCAAAACATACCAATGCATTTGAAATGAAGAAATGGGTGTGCAGGTTCGGTAGAGGGGGCCCTCCACTACTTCACTCACACACGCAGGAATATTTATAGAACTTTCAACACTCAAATCACTTTCACCATATAGAAATGAACATACACCATAAATATATCGAAATCTGAATCTTTATTTCAATAACATACATTCACCATCCGGGGGTGGTTTCATCTCAAATTCAAATACTTATACAAATTGTTTTTTAAAACTGAAAATGCTACAATCCTGGGAGATTCATAATGGCATTCTCCTAATATCTCTCTATCCTCGAGATCGTCCATCAAATCCATAAAAATAGACCAGATTGATATAAAATCGAAACTGTCTTGTTTTTGTGCTAAGTGGCAACACAGGTGGTCGTCTTTGACTAGCATTGTCTTGACACCTGTGAGAGCCATATCATGAGTTTGTTAGAAATTTAACCATCCTTGGACATCGAGGATCCTCTTCCATCTCTCAGTTCATGCCCAGATGGCCTGCAAGTATCCAATCTAGGAGCCATTATGGGAAGTTAGCAAATTCTGTAATTTGAATCAAAACCTTAATTTAAATGCCTTAAAAGTCACATAATTCAATTTATTAATAAGAAACAACATTTATACCTTTGACTAAGGTTCTGTGGATGAACATGAGTTTTTATGGATGAATTATGAGGGTTTATGGAGAAAACTGGAAGGGATTTATATGGAAAAATAGGTATAAAATGGTGTCCAACAGTTACTTTCTATTTGGAATCCCTTATAGGTTGAATTTAATGATTTTACTACCTGTGTAAGTAGTTTTCTCACAAGAAGGATTAGAGGGCTGGAATAGGTGATAATGATTGTTAATTTCTATGGTCCATATGCTGACAGACATGAGTTTTGGGAGAGTGTTGAATCAAGTGGACTTTTAAAGGTTTCTAACTTGTTTTTTAGAGGTGATCTAAATTTTACTTTATCAGCCTATGAAATTTGGGGGAACAACTCTAGGATGGACCCTTTATATAGTTTTTTTGAACAATTGTTTCAAGAGGTGAATATGATTGATGTACTTCCAACTACTATTATGTCTCCAACTTGGAGAAATGTAAGGTTGGGGGAGGCAGGTGTGGCCAAGAGACTCTGATCATTTTCCTGTGTGCCTTCAGTTTGAGTTTGACTCTACTAAATAGAACTTTCCCTTTAAGTTGAATCACTCTTGATTAGAGGAGTAATAATTCATTTCATTGGTTAGAGTCTTTTGGAGCACATTCCCAATGAATAATGTGGATTCTTCTATGCAAAATTTGGTTTAAAAATTAAAAGGTCTCACAAAGGTGGTTTCTATGTGGGAAAAGGAGAAGAAATTAAAGTTGAAACATGATCTTGTGCGTGTGGAAGAGGATATTGATAAGTTATTTTATTCTTATTATTTATTCTAGATATGGTTCGATTACAATATTTTAATGATGTAATATTTTTTGAAAGTACAATATTTTAATGATGTAATGCTCTATGTTACTAAAGGAGATTTTTGTAATTTGGTAGATGGATTTCATAGATACATGGGACTGGACGATTGAATACAAAGTTTTAATAATTTATATCTTTTCATTTGTGCATGTTCTGAGAGTTATCTTGGCTTCCTGCTTCATTTTAATCAGACTCCAAAAGTGGATTCTCGACGTTTTCCCCGAAGTATTTATTTCCTTGAGAAAGGGATGAACACTGTGTAGTGTTGTTGGGGAATTTTGACAAATGGCATCTTTATTGCTGCCGGGTATTTATTCCTACAAATGCCAAATGCTTTCAGAGGAATAACCTTTTTTGAAAACTTTTCATATTATGTTGAATTTTGGCTTTTAACAGAACGAATTAACTAATTACTTTCATGTATCGGTATCTCTGCATGTTCTAGTGTCGACTTAGAGAGGAAAGATTGTTGCAACTGCAAAGTTGTGAGGGAAGGTGGTTGCAGGTATACTTCACTGAGATTTACATGATTGATTGAAAAAATATAGAATAAGTAAATTGCCATAAATAAGTTAGATTTGATTTTGATTTTGAATAAATGAAATTTATAACTTTTTATTAATTATTTCATATTATAAAATAAAATATTATATGTTTTTGTGGTGTGAGTTTTGTGGGCATTTTAGATTGAAGATTAAATTAAAAATCATTTATGATTGTTAATTTGGAAATATTTTTATTTAAAAATTAATTTTAAAGAAATTAAACATTTTTATTTATTATATTAATAATTTGCTTATAAATTATTTGATAATTAAATTTAAATTTAAAATATTAAATAAACTACAAATTTAAATTAATTTTTATTTTTTGTTCCAAAAATTATATTTTATTGTATTCAATTTGAAACATCTAAGTGTAAAAGATTATATAAACATTTATTTATGTATGGTAATGAATTTATAGATTGTAAGTAACGAAATCTTACTATAATTTATTAGCATTAATTTTAAAATGTTTCTAAAGTTTAACACAATTTCCCTACTGGACAATTGGAAAGAGGTGGTCCATAGATTCTCAACAGGTATCCTCTTTCATGTAAATATCTTTTGCACTTGTGACTTCAATGTTGCACATGCTACTTCAATGTGGATTGGTTGCTCACTTCAATGCGGATTGGCT
The DNA here is from genome assembly GCA_027924585.1 of Larix kaempferi. NCBI lineage: Eukaryota > Viridiplantae > Streptophyta > Pinopsida > Pinales > Pinaceae > Larix > Larix kaempferi. The sequence continues at coordinate 967,938 of BSBM01000597.1, read as the reverse complement.
ACTCACTTCAATGCAAATTGGATACTCACTTCAGTACTAAATGTGCTCCCATTGCATCCCTTCAATCCACATTCTATGTTACGGATTTCCTTGCTTCATTTGCAATACGTCGTTCTTTTATTGCACCTCGAGGTGCATTTGCTAGTTAATTTTAATCTCAATATTCCATTAGTTGCACTACAAAAATTTATATTAGAGAAGTGGGTTCCCAAATTGAATTATGTGGAGAAACAATTCAGAGAAAGTGGAGCCAGCTATGGTAAACAGTGAGGACTATCCAGCCCGCGGTAGGCCATTTAATGCGGCGGCAGCAAGCCGGTTCGCCGATTGAACTCAATAAAACCCATATAGAACACTTCCCATTTCATTTAATCTGTGGCCAAGGATTGTAAGTCAATCTTATTTCATGAATTAAGTTTATAAGCATGTACGTTTTCAAGCGCTGAAAAATTCAGTGTATATTGAAAGCTGGTAGTGTTAACTCCGTATTTATTTGAAAAACCCCTCGTGGGAAATTCTCTCATATGGATGCCTGTTTACCATGCACTATCCAGCCTGTTGTTGGCCATTTAATGCAGCGGCAGCAGGCCGGTTCGCCGTTGGATCTAAGCAGGTTGAGATCCAACAGCCAACCAACCTTCTGCCGCCGCATTAAATGGCCAACAGCAGACTGGATAGTGCATGGTAAACAGGCGTCCATATGAGAGAATTTCCCATGAGGGGTTTTTCAAATCAAATACGGAGTTAACACTGCCAGCTTTCAATATACACTGAATTTTTCAGCGCTTGAAAACGTACATGCTTATAAACTTAATTCATGAAATAAGATCAACTTACAATCCTTGGCCACAGATTAAATGAAATGGGAAGTGTTCTATATGGGTTTTATTGAGTTCAATCTGTGGCCATGATCTTCCCTCCCAAATTCCGCAACTTCAATTATTTGTTGAACGCATCTCTTGAAAAGCTCACAATATTCAATTGTTTGTCCCTCATAATGTCACGCCCTCCAATCACCTTAACCGCCATTAATTCTACTAGCGACCACCATTATGTCATTTGCCTGCACCGCCTCGACATTACAACTCCTTTCTCTGCGAAAACCAATACAATATTATCTCAATCCAACTCTGTTTTTTTCGAAAGAAAAAAGACGTAAAATCTACGTGAGACATGAAAAATACCATATTTGCTGGGACATTAAAAATGTCCACTTTCTCTCTGTAGAAAATTGTGGGCAATCCTTTGCTCTATTGCGCGTTTGGAAAAGAAAGGGATCGACCTGTCAGACAACTGGTAGGAATTTAGAAAAGTTTCCATCCATTATTTTTTACAGTTTTCACTCTTTTCTATGGATGTTTTCACCGTTTTCTTGTTTTATATGTAGAAATTTTATAATATAAACCGTATGTAACGAGCAAATGCCCCACGATTCTGACCCGTTTTCAGGCTCGATGGGTGGTCCTATGCTCCCCCAGAAGTAGAGACCCATCAACCCTCTAGATGTTTGCATGGAACTCGAATCTGGTCCAGCACTGCTGTCTGCGGGTGCTACATCACGCAGGGTTTTGTTCGATTGGTAAGAAGCATGAAATTATCTAGTTTATATGGTTGTTTATGTGGTCTGTTGTTGTTGATGTATATGTAACTTCGGAATGTATTTCACATATATGTATATTTTATTCCTATAGAGATGTTATTATTCCTCTATACGGAAGTGTCGTCATTTATATTGTAAGTGTCGTAACTTATACTTGATGGGTTATTAGACCACCTTGTTTGGGGTCGGCCCTGTATAAGTCATGTGGGTCAAAGGGTTATTAGACCACCCTATTGGGGGTCGGCCATGTGGGTCAAAGGGTTATTAGACCACCCTATTGGGGGTCGGCCCAGTCAACATTATATTATGTGGTTAAGTTCGAGCCTACATGAGTTAGGTGAAAAAGCAAGTCAAGTCAAGTATAAATAGAGTGCGGGAGGCACTCTATTTACTCACTCACTTCTCACACATGCACTCAAGGAGGAGTGGCGCACTTATGGAGGAGGAGGATCTGCTGCTAGGTTATGGCTATCTCTCTTGGTTGGTTGTATCATTGCTCTATCTATCTCTGAGGAAGTTATTGGGGTTTTTCACCTTTATGGTTTTCCCCAAGTAAATCTTTGTGTCTCTTGTGTGCTTGCATTATTGTCTCCCTGATTGATATGCTGTAGATATGTTGTACATGTTGTTCTCTCAGTTAAGATCCTAGATCATATTGAAGTAAATTCAGAAAATTTAACATGGTATCAGAGCTAGCCTGAAAGAAGGCATGATATGGCATGTATGACACTTGTTGCACTTACGATGTTAGGGCTTGATATAGCAAAAACCAGTCATCGTAGCACTTTCGCTATAAATCCGTTTTGGCAACGTTTTCGGATCTGAAATTGTTACAGGCCGAAGCTAAGATCTCCAGGTATCTTGTGTCCAAAGGAAAACCTCTAATTCGTTGTACTTTGTGATTTATGATCTGTACAATATAGGGTTTCTGCCTCTTCCAGATCTGAGTCAAAATCAGGTGACCTTGGGAAAAAGGTCATATCTTGGGCTAGGAAGCTCCAAATGAAATTTCGTAAAATGTGACAGGTAGTACACAGTCTGTACTATCTCAGAAAACTTTTTCAGAGGCCGAAGTTGAACCAGGGACACGTGGCACGCCGTACAAGTTTGCTCTCCTGTATTATCCCATAAACAGGTCACGTTGCGACATTTGGCATAACTCTCTCTAAGAAGGTCCAATTGAGGTCAGACCTGTCGGGATGGAAAGGTAACAGGCCGAGCTATCTCAGAAAACTTTTTCAGAGGCCGAAGTTAAAACAGTGACACGTGGCACGCCGTACAAGTTCGCTCTCCTGTTTTATCCCAAAACAGGTCACGTTGCGACATTTGGCATAACTGTCTCTCAGAGAATCCAATTGAGGTCAGACCTGTCAGGATGGAAAGATAACAGGTTAGGCTATCTCAAGAAACTTTTTCAGACCCTGTGGATCAAAAATTTCGGAGTTACACCAGAAACAATCAGGTACATATTTCTGTCAAAACAGAATTATTTTTTGGTACCTTCATTCATGGCTTCCGGAATTTAGGGCTTTGGAGAAAGTTGGAATTTTTGTAATCGGAGACCACGGCTGGATGCTAATCATCAAAATAGAAATTTAGAGACCAAGATCAGAATTTTTGGTTGGGCAGAAGGCCGGGCTTGATTAGACCCTAGTTCGGGACTTTGATCAGAAAAGTGGAAAATTAGGGCTTCTGTAAAAATGGGAATTTTTGAAATCTGTGACCATGGCTGGAAGCTCCTCAGAAAAATAGAAGCTTAGAGATTTGGATCAAAATTTTTGATTGGGTAGAAGAGTGGGATTCATCAAACCCCAGTTCAGGGTCACGTCCAGTGAATCCGGAAGTTTCAAAGGCAAAATTGAGGAGTGAAACTTTGCAGTTTTCAAATTCTGAATATAGCAGCTTGATCAGCTCATCAAGGCGCATATTTCTATCCTTTCAGAAGTTTGAAATTCAAAGTTTGAGTTTTTGGGGTTTCTCTGACAAACCCATATCTAGCTCCAGTCCCAGTTCTTGCAAATCAAGTGGATTGGGTTAATCCTAGAAGAAGATGGATTGATCACCTGCATAAGTGAAGAAGTTCCTGTCTCAGAGGGAGATGAGGATAAGGCCATACATAAGAAGATTACAAGCGATCTCGACAGGTATGACTCATAGAGGTATGTTTCGATATTTGTCCATGATTAAGTTTATGGTATGTTTGTCTTCATGTTATTACGGTTAGTACAATTTTGATTTTAGATTTGTCGTATAACCTTAACAAAATTATGAATGCATGATAGAAGATATTCACTGGTTAGGGTGTTGACACTTATGATTGTACTAATGCATTATGGTGTTGTATGAGGTTTATGTTTTCTACTAACATGAAAGGTACACCAAGAAAGACAAATCATGTTCTGGTCCAAGAACATATGATCATGATAACATGAGGACAAAGATTCATCCATTGTCATGGATCTCATAAAAGATCCATTTACGAGGTATGTATAACTTGGTTTTATAATGGTTAACCTATGAGATATACAGGTTACTAGCACAAGTCATTGAAGAAGAAAAAGAAGACATCATGTGAGTATGTTAGACATAATTAGCTAGCATGCTAATCCAGGTATGTTTTTACTATATCAAGTTAGAATCTCACATTGTGATAAGATCTTTTATTTAAGTATACTTGGCATGATTGATTATGATTATTCATTGAAGTTAATAATCATGGTTGTATGCATATTATGTTTCTTACGATAATTGATGATATGACTAACCAGAAGAATCATGAAGGTATAGGTTTGAATAATCACAGGTTTTATGCATTTTATATCTCTTATCTTGATTGATGATTCAACGAACCTGAAGAGTCATAGGTTTGAGTAATTACAGGTTTAGACATGTTATGTTTATTATGATTTGACTAACCATAAGAATCCTACATAAACCTTGAATGCTAATGCTTATTATTTATGTTTGAAATGATCATGACTATACATGCTTGAGATTATTGTGTTTTAATAGTATACTAATGAATGTATGATTTTATATGAGATCACAAGGATAACACATTCATGATACTAATAAGCATGCATAGGGACCAAGGATGAATATGAGATTCAAGAACAGGTAATCCAGGAAGCAAAGATCAAGAGGGAGTACACTCCAGTGGTTTATGCAAGGATGCAGATATTCAGAGGGAGTTGACCATCTCTCTACATCCCACAACAGAAAGGTGTAGAAGAAGCTACTTCAGATTAGGACTCCAGCAGCTCCTGCAAGGAAGCGAAGACTCAGAGGGAGTCCACCCAACGAACAAACAAAGATAAGTATTTGAATTGTCATTTCTTAAATAATGCTATTCAATAATGTATATACTGATGTTCCTAGAATTAGGTTGTGTATTATGCATATTAGATTAATTGCATTGATGAACAGTATACTCCTAATATGCATGGGTAAGTGGCCTATGGCACTGTACAACATTCCATTGCTACTTATCTAGAATGAAACCTCTTTGCTGACATGTTGGGAGTTGTGCACACTCTTAACAATGTTCTGGTAGAGATTGGAAGGCATCTAGAAAGTTACGAAATATGGATAAATGTTGTATTGAAGCATTGGCTAAGATAATTGCATGACTGTATGACATATTTATTTATGTGTAAGAATTTGTTCTGAAAACTATGAGATGTTTTCTAATCGTGCAATTTAACTTGCTGTGTAGGAAAGTTCGTATGCCATCTCCTACAAAAGAAGAACTACAACATTTGTTCCAACAACAAAGATATCTATTGAAGATATTGAAGTTCCCAGGATCTGGGATGAAGAAATGGAATGCCAAGATCCGTCGATCATGAAGAATAATGTTTGGGATGTAGTCCCAAGACATGAAGGGAAGCTTGTTATAACTTCCAAATGGAACTATCAGATCAAGCATATTGCAGATGGTATCATTGAGAAATACAAAAGTGATGAAATAGAAGATGCACCAGATGGATTTCAAGACAACATTGTGTAGTCATATATGTGTGCAGAACTTGATATGGTAGGATAGACAGCTTTCTATCTAGCTTGGGCTTTACCAAGAATAAAGAGGATTCCAACCTTTTATACAAGGTTGAGGAAGGAAATCCAGTGATACTACTATTTGGATGACCTGTTTGTATCAGGTGAGGATAGATTGATTGCCGACACGCAGCGGAAGCTTGCTGCCGAGTTTGAGATGAAGAACTTGGGGATGATGCACTATTTGTTTTTGGCATGGAGGTGTGGCAGAGTTTCCTTGGACAAGGGAAGTATGCAGTAGAGATCCCAAAGAGGTTCGGGATGATGGACTGCAAGGCCATGGCCACACCTATGGCATCGAATCTGAAGCTTCTATGTGATGCTTCATCTGAGCCAGTTGATGTCTCTATGTATCGTCAGATGATTGGATCCTTGATGTACCTGACGAACACGAGACCAGACATTTGCTTTGCTGTGAACACATTGAGCCAGTTCCTGACAGATCCGAGGAGTGTTCACCTAGTTGCTGTAAAGCATATTCTGAGGTACCTGAAGGGTACAGTGGATTATGGGCTTAGGTATGAGGTGAATCAAAAGTTTAACCTGCAGGGTTATGTTGATTCAGATTGGGCTGGCAAGTGCTGCAGACAGGAAGAGCACATCTGGGTGCTACTTCAGTATGGGATCAGGTGTGATCTCTTGGTTTAGTAGGAAGCAGTCCTGCGTAGCACTAAGTATAGCTGAGGCAGAGTATGTTGCAGCCTGTTCAGCTAGTTGTGAGTCAGTATGGCTACGGAAGCTACTATCTGAGTTATTTGGAGGCTACTGGTATCTTCTGTGATAACCAGAGTTGTGTGAAGCTGTCCGAGAACCCAGTGTTTCATGACAGGTCGAAACACATAGAGATCAAATATCACTATATCAAGGATATGGTGCAGAGAGGAGCTGTGAAGCTCCTGTATGTTGCGATGGATGAGCAGATTGCAGATGTGCTGACGAAGCCACTAGCCAGGGTGAAGTTTGAGTACTTTAGAGAGAGGCTTGGCGTGCTTCAGATCGAGGACACTTCAAGGAAGAAGTGATGGACACATTTGCTGAAGCCATTCCAAGCATGTTGGAAGGAGGATCCTTCACATGGCTGTGGATGTAAGCGCTGGATAATGGGCATCAGGATGATGTTCTGGTTTCTGATCAGTTGGATCATTTATGTATGTACGCATCATGTTGGATGCTGGATATGATCAGTTGGATCATTTATGTATGTACGCATCATGTTGGATGCTGGATATGATCAGTTGGATCATTTATGTATGTACGCATCATGTTAGATGCTGGATATGATCAGTTGGATCATTTATGTATGTATGCATCATGCTGGATGCTGGATATGATCGGTTGGATCATGTACCTTTGTATGATCAGGTAGATCATGTATGCCGATGGATACATTGTGTGGATCATGTATCTATGTATACTTGGATGATCGTGGATGACGAGCTTCTCCAGATGACATGCAGCAGGATGTTGCAGTGATGATGATCAGGGTGATCATGTGTACATCAGGATGATGTTTGATGAGTATCAGATGATACTTTGTGGCCGTGGATCAGGTTGTGCAGGAAAGCATGTAATTTGTGCCCTGGGAGATTTGCAGATGGTCTTTCGAGGTTTTGCCTATGGCATGTAATTCAGTGCCCTGGGACATCTGGCAAATGCTCTAGCCAGGTTTTGTGGTGGACCACATGTAATGTGCTCCTGGGAGATCCGACAGGTAGAGCTGTGTGCTCGTAACAGCCTGGGATGCTTCAGCCAGGTTTTGTGGTGAGATCACATGTAATGTGCTCCTGGGAGATCCGACAGGTAGAGCCGCGTGCTCGTAACAGCCTGGGATGCTTCAGCCAGGTTTTGTGATGGGTCACATGTAATGTGCTCCTGGGAGATCCTTCAGGTAGAGCTGTGTGCTCGTAATAGCCTGGGATGCTGTAGCCAGGTTTTGTGACGCACGTAATAAGTCCTGAGGATTCCACAGTATGGCCAGTGATGATGAAGACCTGCAGGTGGTGGGCCTACATCCAGTATGAAAAAGGACTGGCTCTGTAGAACTTCCTATGACGAGTAGATTCAGAGATTGATTGAGATAGCAGCAGCAGTGACGATGATGATGACTCGATGACGATTATCCAGTGACGATGATCCAGAGAAGATGACTTGTGCTAGAAGAACTGTGCTGAGAAATACCTTCCTAGTTAAGAGGGAGTGTTGATGTATATGTAACTTCGGAATGTATTTCACATATATGTATATTTTATTCCTATAGAGATGTTATTATTCCTCTATACGGAAGTGTCGTCATTTATATTGTAAGTGTCGTAACTTATACTTGATGGGTTATTAGACCACCTTGTTTGGGGTCGGCCCTGTATAAGTCATGTGGGTCAAAGGGTTATTAGACCACCCTATTGGGGGTCGGCCATGTGGGTCAAAGGGTTATTAGACCACCCTATTGGGGGTCGGCCCAGTCAACATTATATTATGTGGTTAAGTTCGAGCCTACATGAGTTAGGTGAAAAAGCAAGTCAAGTCAAGTATAAATAGAGTGCGGGAGGCACTCTATTTACTCACTCACTTCTCACACATGCACTCAAGGAGGAGTGGCGCACTTATGGAGGAGGAGGATCTGCTGCTAGGTTATGGCTATCTCTCTTGGTTGGTTGTATCATTGCTCTATCTATCTCTGAGGAAGTTATTGGGGTTTTTCACCTTTATGGTTTTCCCCAAGTAAATCTTTGTGTCTCTTGTGTGCTTGCATTATTGTCTCCATGATTGATATGCTGTAGATATGTTGTACATGTTGTTCTCTCAGTTAAGATCCTAGATCATATTGAAGTAAATTCAGAAAATTTAACAGTGAGGTCTCCACCTAGTGTTGTTCCTATTCAAGCATTTGTCGGTCTCTATCTTGCAATGGTCAATGTTTGGATGACATGTGAACTAGGTAACATGGTAAGACTATTTTTTTGGGTTTTGCAACCCGTTCTATCTATGGTTTTATGATTGTTCGACGATTCTTGCAGGTGGTGCAATGAGTGATATGGGTTGTGGATCTCATTGTGTGTATGGTTTTCTTGCTTGCTTAGTCATGGAGCCACGTGAGGGTTTCCTACTTGTTGTGTTTTCAGAGGAGAATGCTCCTTTTCCTGGTAGGATTCCCATCCTACTAGTTGAGGAGCCTTTATATTGATCAACACATCAACTTCTGGTTGGGAAGTTGTATGAATTTCACATGAATGTGTGTTCTGTTGGGTGATGAGCCTCTATGTTTATCAACACATCATTTAGGGTTGAAAATTTGTAAGAATTCATGTTTCATAGTTCTTTTTGAGGATTTGGCTAAGAATTTGACCCTAATGATACTTAGTTTGTAAGAATTGGACCCTAACTTAACTAATAACGAGAAATAATTGGACCCTAATGACCTTATTTCTAGTTACAAATTTGACCGAAATTTTATGTTTTGCCCCTAATTTTGTTGTTGAATGACCCTGACTACAAAAGGACATCCAGTGTTTCCATGGTTGCAAAGACCCTAATTTGACAATCTAGGGTTTCCATGGCTAGCCCTGTGGGTTTGTTCATGCCATGCATAGACCCTAATTGGATAATCCAAATTTTCCATGGCTATCCCTATGGGTGTTCAATTAGGTTCATTAGAACTTTAATTAGTAGCACATCTCTTGTTTTTATGTCCATAAGGAAGAAAAATTAGGACTTGACATTAGCTATTTCATTCAAGGGAAGGCCTGATATTGACAAAGGAGATCGAGTAGTAAGATTATACTATAATCACCAGAGATGGTATTCTTTAACAATTTATGAATTTCTTTCTCATCAAAGGGTCCTCGCACAAAGATGGCGGACCTTTTACATGCAAAGGATGTTTTGCAAAACATGTTCTTGCTGTAGAATTCAACAATGCGAACATGTTTATTAAACATAAGAATGGGCCATCCCAAGGAATCCATGTGAGATGCCATGAAGGCTAGGAGAACAAAACAAATACATGTTTTTGTTCTCTGAAACATGTATGCGTTTTAGAGAACCAAAACATGTACATGTTTTAGAGAACCAAAATGTGTACTCATTTTAGACAACAAAAATGGGTATGCATTTTGTAAAGCATATTTTATTCCCTAAATCAGACCCATAAGACTCCATAACACCCCTCCCCAACCCCCTAACTCCCCCTCTCCAACTCCCTAATCCCCTAATACACCCTCTCCAACTCCCTAACACTCCCTATCCCTAATCACCCACGCCCCTTATCCAACTCCCTAACACCCCCACAATCCCGTAACACAAACCCCCAACACATTAACACCCACTCTCTAACTCCCTAACACCCCCCTACCTCTAATCACCCACACCCTCCACCTACCCCTGTCTCTTCCCAGGATCTTAACACTCCCCCCCCCTCTCTCTCTCTCTAACCCTTACTAACCCCTTCTCTCACTCTCTTTCTCCCCTACTCCACTTACCCCCAATCTCCTAACACCCCCCTATTTATTTACTTCTAACCAATTAACTACCCCCCCTCTCTCTACCTATAACCCCTTACCAGCCCCCAATCTCTCTCTCTCTCTCTCTCTCTAACCCCAACACCCACAATCCTCACCTATACCACCCTTTCTCTCTAATCGCCCTATTCCTTCCCAAACCCCTACCCCCCACCTCTTTCTCTCTCCCCCCTACTCCTATCTTTCTCTATATCCCCCCTCGCCCTAACCCTTACTAATATTGAGTGTCAATATATATACCTAACCATCCAAATATTTTTCATGTTAAATAGTCACCAAGCTAAGTCTAACACACCAAGTCATATTCAGTTTCTTCATGAAAGATGTTCATTCTATATACCTAGCCATCCAAATATTTTTAATGTTCTCATTTGTTATCATCACCAAGCTGAGTCCCACCCCTCTCCTCCTCGCTCACTCTCTCTCTCCCATACTCCTCTACCTACCCATAAATCCTAACCCTATCTAGATATCCCCCAATCCCCTAACACCCCCCTTCTCTCTCCCTCTCTCACCCCCTACTCCTCTCCCTACCTCTCTCTCTCTCTCTCACACACACACACACACACACACACACACACACACACCCTCTCTCATTCCTCCTCCATTCTCTCTCTCACCACTTTCCCATAACCCTTACTAACCCCCTCTCTCCCTCTCTCTCTCCCCTACTCCTCCACCTACACCTAACCTCCACCCCCCCTCTCTCTCCCAAACCCCTCTAACTACCCTCTCTCTATGTCTCTCATAATCCCCCCCCCTCTCTCTCTACCCGCCCTTCTCTCTAACTATACTAATCATCCCTAATCCCCTACCCCCTCTCACCACCTCTCTCTCTCTCTCTCTCTCTCTCTGCCAGCCCCCCTCCTCCCCCTACCCCTAATCACCCAAACCCTCCCCCCTCTCTCTCCCCCAACCCCCTAACACTACCTCCCCCCCTGCTCTCTCTCTCTCTCTCTCACCCCTACTCCTCCACCTAACACTAACCCCCCACTCTCTCTCTCTCACCCTTAATAACCCACTATATCACTCTCTCCCCCCTACTCCTCCTCTTACTTTTAATCCCCTTTCCTCCTCTCTCTTCGCTCTCTCTCTCTCCCATCTTCCCCCTAACCCTCACTAAGCCCCTCTCTCACTCTGTCTCTCCCCTACTCCTCCACCTCCACCTAACATCCACCTCTCTCTTCCCCCCCCCAACCCCCTAAAAAACTCCCCACCTCTCTCACATACACTCTCACAACCCCTAACCCCCCTCCTACTCTCCCTACACATAGCCACCTCTCTCTCTCTCTCTCTCTCTCTCTCTCTCTCCCCTACTCCCTCTACCCCTAAACTCATCTCTCTTTGTCTCTCCTAATCTTGCTCCCTATACCATTTACCACACCCGACCTCCTAATCTCTCTCTCTCTCTCTCTCTCTTCCCACAGCCTATGCCCCCTTTCTTTCTAGATTCCATATCTTCCCTAAACCCATACCCATCCCCCCACCCTGATCTCTATCTCTTTCTCTCCCCTAACCCCCGTACTCCCCTCTACACCTCCCCCCACAACGATCTCTCTCTCTTTCTCTACCCCAATCCCCATCCTCCCCCTACCCCTAATCACCCACACCCTCCACCCCTCCACCCATGGGCTCTCTCTCTCTCTCTCTCTCTCTCTCTCTCTCTCTCTCTCTCCTCCACCTACTTGTATCCCCTACCCATATCTCTCACCCCCAACCCCCTAACATCCTCCCCCCCTTTCTCTCTCTCTCTCTCACCCTTGTCCAAATAACCCCCCTCCTCTCCCATCTCCATAACCCTTACTAACCCCCTCTCTCAACCCCAACCCCTAACATCCCTCCCCCCTCTCTCTCTCACCCTCGTACAACTAACCCCCCTCCTCCTCTCTCTCTCTCTATGACATATCCATAACCTTTACTATCCCTCTCTCTCACTCTCTCACCCCACTACTCCTCCCCCTACCTTTCACCCCCCTCCTCATCTCTATCTCTCTCCCCCTTCTTCCCCTTAACCTTACTAACCCCATCTCTCACTCTTTCTCTCCCTTACTCCTCCACCCACACCTTGCCCCCACCCCTCTCTCTCTCTCCCCCAAACAACCTAACACCCTCGTCTCTCTCTCTCTCTCACTCTCATTACCACTAACCCACCCTCTCTCTACCTAACCCCCCTCCTACTCTCCCTACCCATAACCACACCTTTTCCCGCTCTCTTTCGCTCTCTTAATTCCCCTAACCCTACCTCTCTCTCTCTCTCTTAATTCCCCTAACTCGCCCTCTCTCTCTCTCTCTCTCTCTCTCTCTCCTACCCCCCATACCCCTACTCCTCTCACTCTTTGTCTCTCCTAATCGCCCTCCCCTTACCACTTACCACCACCCCATATCTCTCTCTCTACCCCAACCCCATATGCCTTCTTCCCTATAACTACCCTAATCCTCCCTAAAGCCCTACCCCTGAAACCTTGACCTTTATATATTTCTCTCTCCCAACCTCCCTCCTCCTCCTTACCCCTAAGGTAAATTTGATTTTTACCAAAACACGCACATCTTTTAGCTCTGCAAAACACGTACATGTTTTGTAGAGCTAAAAAATGCGCATGTTTCGCTTTTCATGGCACCCAAATAGGTAGGAAATTAAATTTTGAATTTAAAAGCAACGATCACTAAGACCGATCCTTGTCACCTGTCCAGGTGTCATCTCTCTTCCTATGTGTCTGCTTTGGACTTAGCTTCGAGTTAACCAAAACTATGGTTTAGAATATGGTAAACCATAGCTAATTAGGCATCTCACCATTTTTCTCAATATAACTGTGTTTTACCCCTTGTTATAGTATGCTACACATAAACATTTTTTATGAAATTTTAGACCTAGATAGTAGTTTTTATGCAAATTCAAAAATATGTACAATTTAAAAAAATAAAATTATTTTTATCTATTTTTCTTGTGTCATTACTCAACTCAAAAAACACGTTGTTAGTGTTTTTTCGATAACTTTTGCTTTTCTCAAGCATTTAAAAAAAATGTATGCGACATCACTAGATACTGACCTCTACATGCTATACAAAAACTGAGTCATGATCATTGCATTAAATCCTTCAAAGGACACACTCACACTTGGTGTATTGGTTTTGAGGTTTGATCACTTAGATAATTAAAAAAAATTATAAGTTATTAAATTTATTTTGGAAAAATAGTGTCGCACTAGTACTATTTGATCTCTATATGTCTACTAGTTTTTGTAGGTTGACTCCATCATTTAGGCACACAAAGGATACACCCACAAACACATATACCTTATCATTTACAAAAAAAGTACCTATTAGAAAATATAAAACTTGAGAAAGTTATGAACATTTTCAAATATAAAATTTATATATTTGGAAATGTGATCCAATTTCCTACAGTTCATCTTTTTTAGTCAAAGAAAGATTCATTGTGTAAGTATCTCAAAATATCCATGTAAGTTCAGGGATGCCTATTTTTCTCGTACCAACCCCAAATAATTTTATAATACTAAGTGAAAGCACCTTCACATAAATATTCCATTCTACTACCATCTCACCCTGAAGATTAAGAAGGTAAACAAACTTCCATCCCTCAGAATGGTCTTGTCTTGTCCATAGAACATCTACCCCTCTAATGTGATAGATTCTAATGTGATGCAAAGAGTCCAATAAGGATTTCAATAGTTTGAATTTGGCTTTGACACCAATCCATGGATCTTCTCTATTTCTCACCTTGTTGTCATTACCTTTTTTCCACACCAACCAATGTAAAAGACTTCACCAAATCTTTCTCGACCATGGAGGTCATTGTTGTGTATTTATTCTGCAGTGTAAACCACTTCTCCATAGATTTCCTTTTGTATTTAGTTTCCATTACTCTTCCCCAGAGTCCATCATTATAAAGGAGCATTCAAAGGATATTTGTTGCAAGAGCTAAGCCAAAGACATACATTTTTCAAACCTCATCCCCCCAATCCCTCGGCAAAGCCACTTCTCTCTATTTTACTAGTGGGATGCCTTATTTTTCTCTCTTCCTAGTCCATAAGAAGCTAAAGACCTCATTCCTAGTTTTGTTAAGAATTCCTTTAGGAATATTTGCATTGGTAACTAGTATACAAGAATGCTCTTAAAGATGGGATTGATCAAAACAAGTATGCCTTGATGAGATATACATCGGTTGCACGATGTACTGATATTTGGGCTGTCACATTTTTAAATAACCATACCTAATGCTCATAGTGATATGCATTAGGTTTTAAGTTAAAATCTAGATACTTTACTCTAGTGTCTAGATCATCCATATATGTATTGGAAAGGGAATTTTTGCTTGAGCCTTAATATTATTGAAGATCTCATTGAACAATAAAATAAAAAAATTAACTCTATTTTTGTCGCTTTCCCGTATAGATCTACAAGCTACTTCAAATTTTATAGCTTGTTAATTAACCCATAAATAATAAGCATAATATCATCAATAAAAAGTATATAAGTGATATTTTTATATCCAACTATTGATAACGTCTTTAGTTCACCAGTCCTTTTAAAAACATTTATAAACATGATTAAACATGTTTTTTATAGCTTATTAATTAACTTATAAATAATAAGCATAATATCATCAGCAAAGAATATATGAATGATATTTTTATATCCTAACCACGTATAACCTCTTTAGTTCACCTTTCCTTTTGAAAACATTTATAAACATGATTAAACCTTCGAACATGGTAATAATAGGTAAGATGGTAAAGGACATCCTTACTTAAAGAAATTTGATAAATGTGAACAAAACAAATGGTATCCAATAATTAGCACAATAAAGCATCTACCAAGGATAAACCTCCCATAATCTAGTCTACAACTTCATCCCATCCTAATAAGCAATAACCTTAAGAAAAGCTAATTTACCCTATCATAGGCCATACATAAATCAATATTCACAATTGCAGCTAATATTTAAATTCTTTTTTTCATTGAGTGCATGCCTTCTTATGTTATTCCCACGGCATCACAAATTTGTCAATTTGAAAGAAATACAAACTTCTGTTCCAACACCCACCCATAATAGACATAATAATAATATTTAACCTATTACAAATAGTTTAATACATTATTGTAAATAAGATAACATAAAGATATAAGTATGTAGTCTTCAAAGTGTCAATTTTTTTCTTTGGAATTAAAGCTACAAAGTTTGAATTTAAATCCTCTATCTAGATAGTGTAGATTCTTCCACCAAGTGTAACAAATCATTCTTCATTATAAAAAAAAAGAACATACTTTTAAGGATAAGACAATTTTCAATTTACTCATATAAACTATTTTCTCCAAGTCCATTTTTATGTCATTATCTTTGAGAGATGGGGATAAGTGAAAATTATGCACTAGCCTAGATCCAAATCCTAGGTTCTATCAAGCACCCAGAGGGATCAAATCTCCCAAGGTGTAAACCTCGGCTAGGTATATCATTTTTACTTCTTATATTTCTAGTTTTTATGTCGGCTATATTTTTTTTTTACTTCTTTATTTTATGTCGAGAATAATATTATGTTTCTACTTTTCATATTGACTATAATATTTTTTTTAACTTCTTATCAACTATAATATTTTTTTAACTTCTTATGTTTTTACATTAATGGCCGACATAATATTTAATACTTTTTACTTTGTAATATCCAATATAATATTTTTTTAACTTTTTATGTTTCTACATTAATGGCTGACATAATATTTATTACTTACTTTGTATTATTCTTTTTTGTTTATGGCTGACAATATGGACAAACATGGACAAACGTTACAAGATCTCCCCCATACTGGGCTGTAAAGCGCCTCTCGGCACAATAACTTTCTCGGCATTAACAGATCATGGGTCTTTAAACATGTTTTTAAAATAGATTCTATTAGCTTTTGTTGTGACATCTCTATCCATCATTTTGACCATAGGAGAGGGTATTTACGAATTTTAAGCTTATAAATTTTTCCCAATGGGCCATTATTTGAATTCATAAATAAGAAATGTATATTGAAATGCATAAATGTAAAACACAACAGAAAAAAAACTCTATCCACACATACATCATGCATAAATAAACATATTTATGAAAGGAAGAAAATAAAATCCTTTCACATTCATATACAAAAGAATACTTATCTTTTGACAAATAAGATCCAAGCAACTAGCTATATAAGAGTGATTTTCCACCCAACCATATGTATCCATTGTAGATACCACCCCATGTCGGGATATGATATCACCATGGAAAAGGAAACACCTACAAGCTTCTCTCAACACATAATCCATTTGCTGCCATTCTTAACCAAACTACCCATCTATAAAATTTACATAGATCTCACTCAACACCCGAACCATAAAACTCTTCTATACTACCTCACACAACACAAACAAGGCATTTCCATTCACTTCACCACCATTCCCTCAAGAAATATGTGATGTTGTACCTATCAACTTATAGATCAAAGTCATGTAGCAAAAACACTCATAGCAAACAATGTAAATGCATTAGTTTAAACATGCAAATTCACAAACATGGTCTTTTATCAAAAAAACCTTACAACAAAGTCCTTTAACAATAATATTTAGATCTTTACTGACTCGACAATCAATTCTGTTGGCGCACATTACATTCACCAAGTCTATTTATAGAGATATTAATTGAAAATAATAAACTCTAAAAAAATCGAATCAAAGGGAGAGCGAAAATCCCTTTGTTTATCACAAAATTCATAATGATGGTTATGCTCATTGACTTTTTGACCTTTCAATTACCAAAACTACTCAAATCAAATTACAACCCTTCATATCCCCAAGGTTTACAAAAAGTTACTAAGGATGTTGAATTTACATTAATTTCTCAAAAAAATCAATGTACACCAAAATTCTACCATTGCCCTTTTGAAAAAGTGACATCTATCTCTTTATAGACTTTTGTGTTGTTAAAACCAATATCTTAGGATTCGCCTCCATTTGCATACATCAACTCTACCAAGTTAGCTAGTTTTGCATATTTTGTTAAATTGATAAAAAATGTCTTACTTGACTAAAATGTAGAATCATTCAATTATTAATATCTTAATTAGAGTTTTAGACTTATAAACTCAGTTATTACTAGGAACATATGTCATTCCTTTTTTTTTTTAATTATTAAGTTATGGTCATCACATTAACACCATCATTTGAACATCTTGCACAATGTCATGCATCACATTAACACCATTATTTGAACATCTTGCACAATGTCATGCATCACATTAACACCATTATTTGAACATCTTGCACAATGTCATGCTATTGTATTAAACATAATTAAAAATACAACTACGTAATTAGTATAGACTCATCTTAAATCAGATTTATTAAGCATCGAGAGGGATCTAATTTTTATTGAAGGGATATCATTTGCATTTTTATTTCTTTTTTTATGACAATGTCAGGTTACACAACATCTCACCCATATTAAGTTGTAAGCACCTCATTACTCTAGATGCAACAATCTAAAAGATCAAATAATGTTACATGAATCCATCATATTTCAAGGCTTAAATACAAAGAAATCAACACACTCTCCAAGTTACCGTGAATTTGAAATTTAAGTGCAAAACTTCCTAGCACAAGTACATGTTAATGCAAATCCAAAACTTATACAAAAGAATTGTCAACATAATCATGTAATGAGCTTTCGAACTTTTTTAATATGTGTTTATTTACATTTTGAGACTCTCTCTTATATATATATATAATGCAATAAATTTGTTATTAAACCTAAGATATTATATATGAAATTAGTTACTTGAAATATTGGTGATTAGAGTTAAAATAAAAATAAACATTTGAATAAATAAAAATTAAATATTTTTAATGGAAACCATCATATATATATATATATTATATTATATTATAGTTATGGTTATGTGAAATTTTGGTGGTTTGATCTATATATATATATATATTTGTTATTAAATATAAAATTTATATAAAAAATTAATCACGTAAAACATTGATAATTGAAACTCAAATATTTGAATAAATAAAAATTAAATTAAATATTTTTAATAAAAACCCAATACATAAAAAAACAGAATCGAATTGAATATATATATATATATATATATATATATATATATATATATATATATATATATATATGCGCATACGATTCATGTAACAAATTTGTTATTGTATTGAAAATTAATCAAGTAAAAATTTGATGTTTGGAGTTAAACAAAAATAAACATTTGAATAAATAAAAATTAAATTAAATATTTTTAATGAGAACTTAATTTTTTCCACAGAAAAAAAAAAAAAAAACTACTATTGATATTCAAAAAGAATCAAATAGTACAATGAGAATTCATGATTCATAACTGAATCTGATACTGATCATCAAAGGAGCTTTAACAGTAGCATAGGGCATCTGAGGCCGATCAATATATCCTAGGCAAAAAGATACTTATATCACATCTCATACAAGATGCCAAAATATTATCCAGCAATTATAAAACCTGGCTCTAGACCCATTTACAGATCAGTCAAGGAAGAAAAAATCCCCACAGTCCAGCATACTATTGTCAAGCCATTCCTCCCAGATAATATGACCTTCCATGCCAGAGAGAGCAAGTTTGGAAAGTTTGTATGCCCGAGCATTATGCTCTCTATAGATATGTTCAAAGCTGATATTATGTTGCTTGGATATTTCAAAAAGAGTTATATTTTCCCAATGTCGCAGATTCATGACATTTAGCTTGAATTCTCCCATCGCCCATTTGATGGTGACCCGAGAATCACCATAAACCTTGATATTGACCAGCCCAAAAATATTAGCAACTTTTAGAACACACCAAAGTGCCATTAGCTCCGCCTTCATATTGGATCCAGAACCACAATTGAGTCTGACAGAAAAAAAATGAGAGTCATTAAGGTAAATAACACCCCCTACAGCACATAAGCCATTAGTTGAAGCACCATCGAAGAAAAGCACTGGCTGCTCCACTCTGAAATCAAAACTACCAATTTTGACTGTCCTCAATTTCTGCTGGTCCATCACACATGATGAGAACATGTTCAATGCAATCAGGCTGCAGTAAACGCTGTCAGGTACCAAATTCTGGAAAATAACACTGTTTCTAATGTACCAAACAGCCCATGGGATACAAATAGCAACAAAAAAGTGTTGTTTACATTTCCTGAACCAATTTAATAAGCAACTATTAAAGTCACCAACATCCCAGCAAAGTGTAATATTAAGCTTTTTAGACACCACATCCCAGACTTTGCAAGTGAAGGAGCAATTGACAAAAAGATGATTTTTAGTTTCAGCTGCAATTTTACAGAGTGCACAGAAGCTGGGTCCTTTCCATCCCCACTTGCACAAGTTGTCCCATGTCTTCAGCTTGTCATTAATTACTAACCAAATGAAGCATTTCAGCTTTAGTGGGATATTCCAAGCCCATATCCTTTTATACCACCATTCCTAAGGGAAAATGAACTTCTCCTGAGCAATTCTAGTATATGCAGATTGTGTAGTAACAATTCCAGAGGCAGGATTGCCCCTCCACAGAAGCTCGTCTTTATCATTGGACAATCTGATACCAGCTGCATCTAAATTTTTGATATAGTTCTTCCAAACACAGGCTAGATAACCCGATAGGCCTATCTCACAAGCAGACAACCACTTCGAACTGGATACATCCCCATCACATTGATTCTGGATTGTATTTAAAGTGGACAAACCCAAAATCTGTAGATAGCACGTGATGCTAGCCGGCAGGGTATAATCAAAATCAAAACCAATAATCGTATCAACACCAACACGGATGCATGTTCCAGAACCCACTTGCCAAAGAAGGTTGTCCTTGATCCAGTGAAATATTTTCATGAAGCCCCTCCAGATAGGGGAGAAATTCCAGCTTTTAAGCTTTGGATTTCTAATCCAACTGGAAACCTCTATTTTAATATA
The DNA here is from genome assembly GCA_027924585.1 of Larix kaempferi. Lineage (NCBI taxonomy): Eukaryota > Viridiplantae > Streptophyta > Pinopsida > Pinales > Pinaceae > Larix > Larix kaempferi. Next base: position 947,785 of record BSBM01000597.1, on the reverse strand, counting down.
TTTGAGATGTATGATCCTAGACCAAAGGGTCTTTCCAAACAAAACCCTCCATGCACTTTTCAGTCTGAGAGCAATATTAAAAGTCTCCAAATCCTTAATGCCCCAACCGCCAAATCGATATGGTCTAGACAGAGAATCAACCGCAGCCATGTGAAGCTTTGAACCATCAGCAGTCCCAGACCATAGAAAATTGAAAAAATACCTTTTAATGATCTTAATGATATAGCATGGAACTTCAAATAAGAAAAACCAATATACAGGAATGCTGGATAGAACAAATTTCACGAGAACTAGTTTCCCACCAATAGACAAGAGTCTATATGACCACTGTGTGATACGTGCCTCAATCTTTCGTAGCAGCCAAAACCAATCCTTGTTCTGATAGTTATTTGGCTTAAGATTGAAACCTAGATATTTGAAGCCGTGTTCAATAGGACAACAATTATAAGGAAGGATTGATTGTATTTCCTTAATCTGCTCCTCCATTAGTGAATTATGATAAAAGTTTGATTTATCAGCGCTGATCAACATACCTGAGGCTCTACAAAAATTCTGGAAAATGCCCTTGTATGCAGCCCATTCCTCCATGGAGTCCTCTCCAGCCACCAGTACATCGTCTGTGAACAACATATGTGATATAACACAATCTTTTGCAATCTTGATGCCTTTAACATAGCCTTTTAATAAAGCATCGTTTACCAACCTACTAAATCCATCCATAATCAAGATAAAAAGGAGAGGTGAAAGGGGGCAACCCTGTCTAATCCCCTTGGAACAGATGAAAAAATCAGATGGGCTGCCATTAATAAGCACTGAGATGTTCATAGAAGTTATGCAGGCCATTATCCACTTAATGATTAATGGAGGGATCCCAATTCTGATAAGAACCATTCTGAGAAAAGACTAGTTAACCCTGTCATATGCTTTTACCAAATCCATTTTGAGCAGTAATGCTTTTTCCTTGTAGATCTTAATATTGTGCATCAATTCCTGAGCAATACCTATTGCATCATGTATCTGTCTTCCTTCAAGAAAACCAAATTGCTCTGCCGAGATATGTTTTGAGAGAACCCTCTTCAATCTATCTGCAATAATTTTTGAGATGAGCTTGTATAACAAATTGCAGAGCGCGATCGGACGAAATTCACCAAAAGATAATGGCTTATCCTTTTTCGGAATAAGAGTAACAAATGTAGAACTAAGCCCACCCGGGATATAGCTATTATTCTTGGAGAAATTAACTAAATCCTGTAATTCACAACCCATCATGTCAAAAAAATGAAGATAAAGCTCCACCGGCCACCCATCTGGCTCGGGGCTTTTATCTTTAGCAAAAACTTTCAAAGTCTGCTCAATCTCTTCCAGTGAGACTTCATCTAGTAGACTGTCGGCTTCCTGCTCAAAGAAGAAACGAGGATATAAGGAAGCAACTTTAACCTGATCTGATATACAACAATCACCAGGATCGAGGTATAAGTTACTAAAAAATGATACAGCTTCTGTTTTAATACAATCTAGATCTGACAACTGAGCACCTTTGTCATCTATGATCTCCCATATATATTTAGAATTTCGTCTAGCAGATGCGAACGAATGGAAAAATTTAGTGTTTTTATCCCCATGGGAGATCCAGATGGCACGACTCTTAAGTCGCCATTCCCTTTCTTCTTGTAATAGAATCTCATCTTTTTTCTGCTTCAATTTCTTCATAATTTCAAATGATTCAATAGAGAGAGAGTTATTTATGTTTGCATAGATGGCATCCTGTAGATTCTTTTCTAATGTCAATAACTCCTGTCTGTCTTGTATCTTTTTATCTCTGATCCACTTAGTAATAGACTCTTTTAGACCCTTTAATTTATGACAAAAATTTAGGACTGGATTTGTATCAGAAGTCTCACAATTTTTCCAATAAGATCTAACATATAACAGAAAGAGTCATCACTAATCCAAGAAGCATTGAACTTGAAAGGAGAGGAATGTGGAAAAATAGAATCATCAAATTGGAGCACAATGGGCCAGTGGTCTGAGAATTTGCAGTCATGTACCCAAGACCGGTGTTTCTGAAAGAAATGCAATAATCCAGATTTGACAAGAAATCTGTCCAAACGCTTATGTACACCATCTCTACCAAATCTGCCATTGGTCCATGTAGGGGACAATATATGAGGTTTTACATCCACTAAATCTGCATCCCGAAATAGCTGTGAAAAGAAATCAGCCAAATCGTCCAATCTGGCAGCTGATCCCCAAATTTCAGAAGCATGACAAGTTAAGTTTAAGTCCCCTGCAATAATCAAGTCATTTAGGTTCAGAATGCCAGACCCCTGTAAAGATAACCAGAATCTTTGCCTCTCCCTATAGGGAGCATAGCAATTTAATATGGAAATTGTATGCTTGTTTCTACAGAAACATCCTTTTAATAATATACCCCATGGAGTGGAAAAAGACTTAAGGGAAAATATATTAGGATCCCAGGCAACCGCAAGGCCCTCCGATAGGCCACAGGAACTAACACCAGACACCTCCCAGGATGGAAGAATTTTACTCAGCTTATGAATGGCAAAGTGATCATCACACATGGTCTCCTAGAACAAGATGATAGTAGGGTCAGTAGCTTTGAATAGGTTGGATAAGGCCTGAACCCGAGTCACCTTACCCAATCCTCTAACATTCAGAGATAACAAAGACATCAAGAAACTGTCACGTTGGGGAATGATTCTCTAAGCCCCATGGAAATTACCTTCTCTTTTTTGTCCACCTCCTCCAATCTCCGTGAAAGTGGAGTAAAAATTTCTGATCTATCATGTTCTACTTTTTTCTTTTTACCCCGCCTAATAGTAACGTTTTGGAATTTTTATGAGTGAATAGGTTTTGCTGAAGACCCACAACTCGGATTCCTAGAATAGGAAGGTAACAGAGGGAATTCCTCCCCCTTATCCGAAATGAGATAACCACTTTCAGTCAGAATACCATTGTCTAATGTACATGAGGGTAAATCCAAACAAGATAAGTTTGTATGTCCCTCCACAAACTGTCCCAAATTTTTATCCCAATCCTGCTGAGAATCCACATTAACAGTCCTAGAAGAAGAAGCACCCGGCCCTAGGTTATCAGAAGGGAGAGATGACAACCCTAAGTCTTTGATGAAAGAAGGCCCACCTTGATTAGGGTTTGTTAACATATGTCTATCCCCATTCAATCCATTACTGTCGTCTAGAAGCTGCAGAGAATCCGACATACGGACCACTGGAGAAGGTGGACCAGTCTCTAAGTTACCAGACGAATGAGAGAGAAACCCCAAGTTACTAGAGTTTGAAGGCCGCTCAAGAATAGGAATAGACAAAAGATCCACATGAGGTCGATCCGATATAATTACTGAATCATGAGAGATTGAATCCCCTTCCCCCAAAAGTTTATAACCCACTTTCGAAACAGGAGGGTTTTTTCCCTGGCAATTAACAAGAAGACCCGTCATAGGATCCTAACGAAGATGGACTTCACCCTTCAATATATGACTAGATAACATTTTCTCCGAGGATTCAATAAATTCAAGCTTTGCATTTGATAATTCAGGGAAATTTAATGTGGTTTCAAGCAATAACTTACCCAGTAGCTCCGAAGAGGGTTTAATAGCACCAACCCTAGGAGTGGAAAGATCTGTAGCAGGTGAATCCCGAGAAAGCTTCCGGAGAGAGGGACAAGATGCCCGAACATGTCCAATCACATGACATGAGAAGCAGCGAAAAGGAATTTTAAAGAAATCCATGGTTTGTTTCCAAACCCTAGAACCCCAAGCTATCACCACCTCAGCAAGTAAGCCCAACTTCAAGTCAATCTCAACCATAACTTTAACATAGCAACGATCCATACCACAAAAATTATGCTTGTCAAATCTGACAAATTTCCCAACAGAATTTGCAAGCCTCATAATAAAATCTTCTGTCCAAAGCTCTATGGAGAGCCCCGGGATGATCATCCAAAGATGCCTGAGGGTTTGTGCCTCATTGATAGGATTAAAGTTCAAATGCCACCGCTTGATGAACAGAGAGCCCCCTTTAAATTCCCAGAAAGAAGCCAGAATCTTTTCAAGATGCACCGCCTCCGAGAATGTGAACAAAATCCACCGGTTAACCAGCAAATTAATGAGGGGAGCCATGCCTGTGAGCGGTACCCAAAATTTGTTGACCCACTCAGCAAGTTCTAGCTTAGATGTCGAAGTGTATTCAAGCCGACCAACAATAGCCCGCTCAGCAAGAATGCGAATTCTATCAAGGTTGTAATCCTCATCAATATCCAGCTTGCAAATCTCTTGTCTGGCCTTGTATGTCTTCAAAGTTCTTTTGTTTCGAGCCTTCAATCCTCGAAGTTTGCCATCACCAACAGCGCGACCAGAGCTCTCTCCCAGCTCCAAAATAGAATCCTGCTGAATAGGGTTATGAAAGTGACAAGACTCACCCATAATGGGCACCACCCCCGAACAAGAAGTGTGCACCACAGCTGTCGGTAGTTAGAAAGAGGATCACGACAGCTGCCAACAAATAGGTAAAAAGATACTCCCAAAAAAATCTCAAAATACACCAAAAAAGGGCAAGTATATGATAAAAAGCCAAGTATGGAGGAGGACTAAAAACCCAAGAGACCAACACCCACGATTTCAGAAAAAACCGATAAATTCAGCTAAAATGAAGAATGAAAACCTCCGACTAGAAAGATTTATTCCCACTTTTCTTATCCTTGGCTGGTACTAGGCTGATTCGACTAATCAACTTGACTCCAAGTCGTCGAAAGCCTCATACTTCAGATCAACCTTCAGAATCGGAAATTACTGCAAAATCGCGAAAAACCCTAGAAAAAATCACCCGAGCCATCCTCTTCACAGATTCCTGAAATTATTCCTCTTATTATCAATATCAACATGGCCGTTTTTATAAGCACATGTTTTAAGTGTAGGACATGTATCATCTTTGGTCAATGAGAACTTAATTCCTAAAAAAATATAAAATATTATTTTAAAAATAAGTAAATAAATATAAATATACAATTTATATAACAAATTTATTATTTTTTATATAATCTATATAGAAAATTAGTCCGGTTGAAAAATATAGAAAATTAGTTAAGTGAAATTTTGGTGATTAGAACTAAAATAAAAATTATTGAATAATTACAAATTAAATTATATATTTTTAATAAAACTTAGAAACATATATGTTTTAATTTTTCTTATTAAAATATACATTAACATATTTTTTTTTTAATATTATTTACTAATGTTAATACCACATTAAACATGAAATTATACATTATATTTTAAAAAACACATTAAATATGAAATTATATATATATATATATATATATAATGATGATGATTAACGTCAACTGAGATCAATTTTGGTATATCGTACTTTAAGAAATTTATTACTTGGTTTGCTTTAGACTTTTGTTCCTATACTTAAAAAGCTTGGTAAGAAGCTTTCCAAGCTCACTATAGTTTTGGCAAGTTAGGAGGTTAGCAAGGTTTGTATTGTATCAAATACTATGAAACTCATATCTAATGTAGGTGTAAGCAGGGACACTCTAAGAGAAAGTGATTTTCATCCTCAACGCTCATAGACTCACAAAGATGGAAAACCCTTTCTGCCCACGGAGTTTTGAGAATAGAACAACTCCCTGTTTCTCCATGAAGCTCATGGGAGTTCGTTCTAATCTTGGCTATATTAATTTTTTTCTTTGAACAAGTTACTATTAAGAGATATTTCTGATCTTCCAAATTAGGGTTAATGACCTCCTTATAGTATCTTAGTTTTCTCTTAACCGTTAAATTTCCCCCACACCATAATTTCTCTTTAAACTTAAAGGTAACAGACACTATAGATATTCCATAAAATGTCATTTCCATCAATGCCCAATGATCTAAACAAGCCATCGTATCTTTACACCAACTCATCTTGAGATGTATTTGGTATATATATATATATAATGGTAATAAAATAACTCCAATAAATTAACATATATTTTATAATAAAATATATTATATTATCTTTAAAATATTATCTCATATGTCACATTCACATTAAATATGAATTTACTGAATATAATGTGAAGATTAAAATCAACTTAAAACTTTCATAATAATCAATAATTTCAATAAATTTAACATATTTTTAACAAGTGAAAAAAATGTGTTGCAACAAATTCCTTGTCATAAGGATAGCTAGGAGTAAGCAAAGAGTAGACCCTATAGTTTTTAAACTAACTAGTTGTTAAATCTCCCAGATGTGTCGGCATACTAGTTGTGAAGTGTCCTTTCTGTGAATGGATGTCAATACTGCCAAATTAATAGAAAGTCAATATAGCTGGACCGCAAGGGCGAAAACTATGTCCACCGGGATTAATAAATCTCCTTTAGTGATGACTTTAAAATCCAAATTATAAATTATAGAGACTCGGGCCTTTATAACAAGGTCATCACTCTCAAAGGGCACTGATGATAAAACCATGAATACAATTTTGTACAGCAAGCAGGCCAACACCCATCTGTTCAGCTGGAGGAGTTGGTTTTCAATCGAGGGCATCAGAATAAGAAACAAGGCAATTCTAGTTTGATATAGGCCAGGGACGGGAAAAATGACCTTGAGGTCCCAACTTCGAATTGAGAGGATGAATTGGGTAGAGAACTGGAAGAGTTGGCGGACATTTTCACCGAAACACCAATACCAGCGTGTAAAGTTGGTTAGGGAGGATTTGGAGAGGTCTTCAAGATACACTTAGATGGATGCTGATTATGAATTTCAAATAGTTTGATAAGACCTTCAGATTTTGGTTAAAATATGACAATGTTAGTGTTTATTGATTTTTTTAAGTGATGATTTGCGTGGATTTAAAAAAGGGAAAATCAGGGTCTTTAATCATGATGAGCTCTCATCCTGTCAGCATTTAGTCATTAAAAGTGAAGGTGGATGATTGTAATTAGAGTAGCAAGTTTTAAAGACAAAATAAAAAATTAAAATTAGTATCAATTTATCTTAAATTTGGATTTAAAAAAAAATTAGTATAAATCCATCTTAAATCTATATCTATCAAACACTTCAATCAATTTTTTTGAGAAATAAATTTTATTAAACTTATCTTCTTATCCAAATATAAACAGAAACTATGTATACAACCTCAGACAATCAAAATCGCCTCTATCAGACGTTAATTACTTGCTCACAAACAGGCGTTAATTATTTGCTCACAAACTGAAGGCAGGGAAGAACATTGTTGCTGGGTGCTTCCTGATTAATGGGTGCCCTACTGGAATATTTGGCTAGATTCTTAATATCGATTTTCTGACCGTTTTTGTTGATATGCCGGTTTGGTATGGCTGAAAACATTTCTTTTAAACTAATAGTTGAAACTTAACTTATTTGTTACTGTGCAAGGAGTACTTAATGACAGCACTGTTGTAGTCGTCAAGCAACTGCCCTCCACATATTTTCAAGGAAAAACATAATTTCTTAATGAGATCAACCTCATCAGTCTAGTGCAACACCAAAACCTAGTGACCTTGAAAGGTTGTTCAATAAAAGGAAAGCATAGGCTCCTCTTCTATGGTTTTTTGGAGAACCGCAGCCTTCACTAAGACCTCTTACCCTTCTTTCCTATTCAAAAATAAGTTGGGTTTTAATGTAATGGTGTTATGAAAGAGAGGCAAGATGCTTTAGAGTGCAGACGGAGAGATCTTCAACCCTTTTCACTTAGTTTTTAGACTTATGACGTTCCGAAGTGTGATTGGATCAATAGAGTGAAGGTGCTCTAGAGCAGAGGTGGGAAGATATTCTCATTGCTTTTTTTCTTGACAAGCAAATGTTATACCATTGGAATGGATTGGGAAACGAGAATGAAAATAGTGTATGGAACTATATGTGTACTTGTGTTTTTTCACTTAGGTTTTAGAGTTATGACGTTCCGAAGTGTGATTGGATCAAAAGAGTGAAGGTGCTCTAGAGTAGAGGTGGGAAGATATTCTCATTGCTTTTTTTCTTGACAAGAAAATGTTATACCATTGGAATGGATTGGGAAACGAGAATGAAAATAGCGTTTGGAACTTGTTATCACCAAAATTGTAGTTTCCCCAAATGATAGATCCAATACAGGATGGTAGAGGGGACGAGAAACCAAAGAGGTGAACCACGAGAGCCTCGATTCCCAAAAGGATTGGTTGTCATGCCAATCGAGGAACCCTTCAATTTATGTTATCTAAATCCCAAGACAAGAATGGGGGAGACCTGGATCAACTCCCGACAGGATAGATCCAACCAAGACACCAGATAAAATCAGATGAATGAAGTACGTAAGGTGTTAGGTATAATAAACCCTAGATCTATGGATGAAGTCACAAGGTGAGTTATAAATTGGATCAAGAGACTTAAAGGATGTAAGTTTGACCCAATGGGAAAATACAAGTGACTTATAAGCTTAATTAACAGATCCAATATCAAGGCACTAGAAAATGATATAGAAAAATACACTTCCTTGGGAAACATGTCCTATGCAGGGAGGTTAAGGTTATGATTGGGGCTATCTAGTACCTTTGGATTAGACTTTATTAAAAGTATGACAGAGTCTATGAATCACAAGTCGGAAACCGGGGTCAAACAAACCATAAATTGGCTAAGTCTGGGAATGCGCATTAGTTAAGAGATCAGTGCCTAGGAATTTGGGCCACAAGGAGTCTTCCAAGGGTGACGCCCTTGAGAACCCACCTTGGGTTAGGATTAGGACAGAAACCCAGAAATATTTCGCCAAGATTTCAACTTGTTTGAGCCAGGGAATTTTTATAAGAAAGTCTAGCTTAGGGTTTGTAAATAAAATAGAAATAAACAAATGGAATAGAAGAATAACTCAAGAAAATTCAAAGTACTTACCTACTGTGACTTACAGATGCCAAGTGCAATGATGATCCAACTCCCTCGAAGCACCTTCAACTTAATTTGACAACTCGCAAGATGAAATCGACTTTCCCAAGCAAGTGCACCCTCCTTCCTGCAAATGACAATATCTATGAGAATTGATTCACATAAACGAAAGTAAATTATGCAAGAAGAATAAAAAAGCATAAATATTGATCAAATATACAAATAAGAACTACTCCCTGATAATTTCACTCCTTCAGTGAAACGATTCGGAGAACCCTCACGAAATCGCTTGAATGAATTCACGACTCCTGCAAAGCACGCATCAAGCAGAACGTATGGCATGGAAACTCATCAAATAATGAATATGTGATAGGATACCAGAGCTAAAATCAAGGACGAGAAAAATCTACAACAAAGGAACAAGAGTTTTCCCAAAAATATTTCTTTATTGTAAAAAATCCAGAGCCAAAAATCCCTTTACAATGGTCTCTCCTTTAAATAGCTATGGGAGAGAACAAAAATCTAACCACCTTTTTAATGAGTGGATAATATTAAAAGATCCATTGTTCTAATCTATGGTTGAGATGAGATCAACATAAAGTACATGGATCAACTCAAAAATATAACAATATATCATTGACAAAATCGCCCTAATGGGACGTCCCACTCCAAGTGACTAGGAGAACATAACATAACGCTCATGGTGAGTCTAGGGGGTGATATAATTCCTCCCTAGTGTGTCCCCATGGCACAATAATATCAAATGAATCATCAAAGTACAAGAATGTGCCCAAATGGCAAAGTCGTGTGCCTTCAAAGACACCATAAAACCATGAAAATGTGCTCGAGAAGGATGTGTTGGCACCACTGAATGCTGCAACTATTGTGGAAGGTCTGGGAGACATCATACACATCATCAAAACCATTCCTATGATATTTAATTTCCTTAGTAGCCCAAATCGATTTCCTTTGTAGCCAATTTTACCATATTTTATGCCTTTGTAAATCACCTGTAAAAGATAAACATCCCTGTAACTCTCTGCCTAGTCACCCGGGGCCAAATCTGACTGCACCATGTCTGGGAGTATGGAAATATAGTAAAAACAAGTGGCTAGACCTCGTACTCCCTTTGTAGCACCATAGGTGAACCAATCAAATCATGAAACTACTTTGACAGGCCATTTTTAATGGCAAATATGCACTGAAGTGATAAACTGAGAGAAATCTCAACTGAACCTGCCTGGAATTGAAAACTGACTGTCCTAATGGACTCAGAGAGTTGAAATGCACTGGATATGCATACTCATACACCATATGGATGACTGCATAATCATATAATACCAATACCATGCCCGGACATATAAAAATAATAGTAATATGCAAATGATCAAAATCATTAAAATACCATAGATCACTATCTAAACCTATAACTGCTGAATGGAACCATTTGGTGATCAATCAATATACCACATATCATCAATAACTATCTTCCAGGGTCTACTTCACCTCATGTCTTGTGGTTGACTTGGTCAAACTGACCCATAATATGATCCAAGCTAAAACATGAAAGTGATGCAAGTGTAACTGGTTAAGACATGCTTCATTAATCATTCCAATAGCAATATAATCGTAAAGTAATCAATTCACTGGCGATCTAAAACAGGTTATTCAATATTTTCATTAATAATAGTAGCTCAGACTAGAACCTCAAGGCTATACTCACTTCATGGCTGTGATCAATTTGTTAGTGATGGGTGAAGGTGGAAAATTGCAAGGCTAGGCTAAGGGATGACTGTATTGACTCAAAATTGTTATACTTTGGAAGTGGGAAAGGAGATACACACTAAATTATATGTTGGACAAGCAATAACACGGGGGATGATAGTGTCTCACAAATGGGTAAGTTGTTTGGGATGTGCTTATTCAACCTTGACATATGTCTACAACTCACATCCAAGCCGACTCAGCTCCATGAGGATCCTTTCTGGAGCTGCCATGACTAGGTGTTCGGAAAACCGTAACTTGAGACTCTATGGGACACTTAGAATTAGTTTTCCCTCGCTCCATCTCATATCACAACCCATAGGCTAATGAGGAATAGATCATTACATTCAAATAAAGGTCAGAAATCATTGGATTTAACATTTATTAAACCATTGCTTTATTTGGACCTTTTCATTTCAGTTTCCATAGCCTTTTGTCCTTGTGTGTTGAAAAACACATTCTTGGATTTCATTTCATTAGGCTTTCATTCACGTGTGTTGAGAAACACATTCTAGAATGATATTTCATTTGAATAGGCCTTCATTCACATGTGTTGTCAAACACATTCTAGAATGGTCTTTCATTTAATATATACAATAAATTTTCCAGATACAATGTAATGATGGTAGTCCTATATGTTTCAGGTCTAGCCAACACAACTTAGGAAACTTAGAGCCGAGACACAAAGTAAATAGGGAAGCTCATCCAACAAAGAGGATAGAGTGGGGAAGTCCTCCATATCACAGGCTAGGTAGTAAGTCAAGGTAAAAAGAATAATTGTAAGGTAGCGAATGGATGGAGATAGTGAAAATGATGCCAAAACTAGCAAGCCCTATAATGGTGGGAATGATCATCTCCATTCTTCTAAGGAGGGTTAAACCAATGAGTATAGATAAGAACTTGATAATTTTGAGCAAGACACTATATAGATGCATAATAAAAACCAAGTCCATCATATATATATGATCGCTAGATGATGACACTAAATGCTAAATCATGTTACTAGAATGACCAGAAAAGCAATATAAACCAATACACAAGATAATACCTACTGGATCATATACCTATGCAAACCATCTGAACCACGATTTGTCTAATGGGATCCTGCTACTGCAAATCTGGGAACTGCATATTCCTCTCTATGGAAAAATGGCTACATCGGTCATCAAATCTGAATTTCCTGAGACTTAGTCATGGCATAAGAATATACTGGCTGCTCATAATTATAGGAGTGATCCAAAAATAGATGCTCATCTCAAGCATCTTAGTGTAAAGGACTGACTGAAAAAATGTACTGGAAAATGGAATAAATGTATGGTAGCCCCAGCTACTATAAATGTGGTAACATGTGGCTCCAGCTGGGACAAGTGCTTTTTTTAATAGAGCGCTTGAGAACCTCAGAATATCTGGTACTCATCACTCTGCTACTTATATCCTCGATCACGCACTCTAGCTCTGCATCATCCACAAAATGTACATGCCATATGCAAAATGCCGAGATCTATACCAAACTCGCAGACCGATCGTTAGAACAATGCATGTATATGCATAAATCTAAAAAATAAACAGTGCTAAAAATAAAATGGAGCAAGTACAGAGTAATCTACTAAGATCACTCGAAATTTTACTATTTTGTAGGAAAATAAAGTGACAAGTACTCAGGACTAACTATGAGATTCAAAGGCGAGCGTAGGGAAAGACAAGGGTGCTAGTCTCAATGGCTAAAGAGGCTAAACTACTGCTCAAGTGAGATTATTCGGTTCCTACGTACTCTAACCTACCAGGCAAGCAAGTGCTAAGTAAAATCATAAATCCAATGTAACCACTTGCTGAATGGATCAATTGATTTTTCTCTGCAGTTAATGTAATACAACAAGTCAGAGATGGTTCAAAATTAACTTGAATGATAATTGATGCCATTATAACTTTCCATTTAAAATTCACAGAAAGATATGGATAGTGTGAAATGAAATTACACCAGGGCTGGGATTTATTTTTGCAAACTTATTCCATCAAGATACCGATAGGATCATAAAAATAATGCAATTTTAGAATTGATGGAAGAACGTAATATGTCGCACAATTTAGCCTTCCTAAGATTTTATTTGCTTCCTCATCTACCTGACTGGGACCATTAATTCTTTTCACTCCAAGAATGATGTATAAACCAAGCAGAGATGAATGGTGAAATAAAATTGAGACTGAGACTAGACCCACTTGTTGTTAAAAAATGGAGAAACGATGAAATTGATCTTTATATACCTTTTCCAGCCACCAACGGGAAGGATTGAAAAATTGAAAAATGTTATTCATCAAACATGACTGGAAAGGGAAATGAAGTGCTTTATCTCCATTCATGCGACAATGCTTAGACTCTTGATTGAAAATCTCAAAAATAAAAGATTGACCAGACCACAAACCTAAAGAAGATTCAAGAAGATGGGATGGGAAGGTGGATTGAAAATATGTATTTTCTCGCAGATGGCTTAGACTGATTGACCTTGAAATTTGACGAAAGGGAAAGAACTTATTATGAACACCCAACCCCAAGAATTGAAATAAGTTATCTTGATCAAAAAATGAATTGGGAAAAACATTAGATGAGTTAAGTGAAGGATTGTTTCCGAGCTTTCCATAATCAGTAAGACATTGGCTTGAGGATCTTATTAAAGAAAGTTCTTTGTTAGTTTGATTCCCTAACCCATCCTCATCATGAGATTTCTCTTTAATTGATTTCTCTTTAAACTCATATCATGATAAATGATCAAACTCATTAACAACCACTTGATCATTTTCATAAATTTGATCTCTAAGCATGCAACGATTAGACGAATTCATTTTAAAAGAAATTTGGTTGTTATCCATATTTTATTTTTCTTCAACATGATAACCATAAGGATTGTGAAAAGGAATCTCCAGAGAATTTTCAAAAAAATCACTAATGGAAGACTCAACTATAGATGCTCCTTGATGGAAATCATTGGTATCATCCTCTTCATGTGAGACTTCTTTAGGTGATGATGACAAGATTCTCATAAGTTCCCCTCTCATGTCAATGTTGAAGCAAAAATCCCGAGGAGTTGAAATTTGCTCACTGTCATACATTATTTTCTCGTGAGACTCTATTTGCTCAGGAGAAGAGGAATCAATTTGATAAGGACAATCATTAGTTAATTCATTATTAGTATCTTGATCATCTTCATCAAGTTGATTTTCATCAAGATACTCATTTTCTGACTGTTCTCCCATAGGTTCATCAATGTTTTCTCTCCAGTCACTTATTAATAAATCCATGAATATGTCATACCCAATAATGGATCTTGGGGCCAAATGATCAAACCATAAACGAGCATCCCCTTCTAGGGACGCACCAAGGGCCCGCATATAAACATCCTCACCATCAGCACCCAAATATTCCATATAGTCCCAGAGGGCATCCAAATGACTTTCAATAGATGTTCCATTATTTCCATCAAAACAAGGAAAACTCCTAATGTATCCATTTGGCATACAATGAGGTGCTGCATATATTTCTGAAAAATAAAAAGGGATGGCTCGGGTTTCCTAAAGGTTCTAGTTGCTTGAGTTGGGTGAGAATCATTCACCAAAAGCCTTGGTTGGGTTTGATATTTTCTAATTGGTTCTCTTGGGATATTTGGGGAAAAATTATTAGATGGATGAGGAAAATAATGGGTATCATAAGAATCTTGATATGCAGGTTCATACCCATAATTATGTTGATAATTATCCTCATAGCTAAATCTTATTTTTTTTCATTAAACTTTGTTAAATATTTTAAGGTCTATTTAAAATCATGAAGAAGATCTGGGTCCATTATGAATTATACATTTAATATTTATATGTTGGGTTTGGTCCTCAGTAGAGTCACGGGGTGGAGTCGCCAGGTGAACCACACAAGTAATTCACCAAAAGGATAAATGTCGTAGGAGAGGTGAGATGAGTGAATTAAGGTGGTGATTGGAATAATTACAAAGATTAGAAAATGCAATCACCAAACAAAAAATGGATGTGATAAGATGTATGATAACACATGGACACTCATAGACACCGAAGGTAAGCCTCTACCTCCCCAGCAACGACGCTAAAATTTTGGCAAAGAGAATGGGAGAAGATATTAAAAATATATGTCGAACCAAGGTAGGCCTCTACCTTCCCCAGCAATGCCGCCAAAATGTTATCAGCAAACTTGTAGTTGCCCCAAATGATAGATCCAATATAGGATGGTAGAGCGGACGGGAAACCAAAGAGGTGAACCACGAGAGCCTCAATTCCCAAAAGGATTGGTTGTGATGCCAATCGAGGCACCCTTCACTTTATGTTATCTAAATCCCAAGACAACAATGGGGGAGACTCGGATCAACTCCTGATAGGAGAGATCCAACCAAGCCACCAGATCAAATCATATGAATGAAGTACGTAAGGTGTTAGGTATAATAAACCCTCGATCTATGGATGAATTCACAAGGTGAGTTATAAATTGGATCAAGAGGCTTAAAGGATGTATGTTTGACCCAATGGGAAAATACAAGTGACTTATAAGCTTAATTAACAGATCCAGGATCAAGGCACTAGCAAATGATAGAAAAATCCATTGCGTTGGGAAATGTGTCCAATGCAGGTAGGTTAAGGTTATGATTGGGGCTATCTAGTACCTTTGTATTAGACTTGATTAAAGGTATGACAGAGTTTATGAATCACAAGTCAGAAACTAGGGTCAAACAAACCAGAAATTGGCTAAGTCTGGGAATGCGCATTAGTTAAGAGATTAGTGCCTAGGAATTTGGGACACAAGGAGTCCTCCAAGGGTGATGCCCTTGAGATCCCACCTTGGGTTAGGCTTAAGAAAGAAAACCCAGAAATATTTCTCCAAGATTTAAACTTGTTTGATCCAGGAAATTTTTAGAAGAAAGTCTAGCTTAGGGTTTGTAAATAAAATAGAAATAGACAAATGGATTAGAAGAATAACTCAAGAAAATTCAAAGTACTTACCTCCTGTGACTTGCATATGCCAAGTGCAATGATGTTCCAACTCCCTCGAAGCATCTTCAATTTAATTTGATGGCTCCCAAGATGAAATCGACTTTCCCAAGAAAGTGCACCCTCCTTCCTACAGCTGACAATCTCTATGCGAATTGATTTACAGAAATGAAAGTAAATGATGCAAGAAGAATCAGAAACCATAAATATTGATCAAAGATACAAATAAGAACTAATCCCTGATAATTTCACTCCTTCTGTGAAACAATTCGGAGAACCCTCATGAAAACCCCTCAATGAAATCGCCCTCCTGCAGAGCACGCATCAAGCAGAACGTATGGCATGGAAACTCATCAAATAATGAAAATGTGATAGGAAACCAGAGCTAAAATCAAGAACGAGAACAATCTATAACAAAGGCACAAGATTTTTCCCAAAAATATTTATTTATTGTCAAAAATCCACAGCCAAAAGTCCCTTTACAATGAGAGGGTCTCTCCTTTAAATAGATATGGGAGAGACCAAAACCCTAACCAAATTTTTAATGAGTGTCTAAGATTAAAATAGACAATGCTCTAATCTACGGTTGAGATGATCTCAACATAAAGTACATGGATCAACTAAAAAATATAACAGTACATCTTAGACAAAATCGCCCTAGGGGGATGTCCCACTCCAAGTGACTAGGAGAACATAACATAACACTCATGGTGGTTCTAGGGGGTGATATAATTCCTCCCTAGTGTCTCCCCATGGCACAATAATATCAAATGACTCATCAAATTACAACAATGTGCCCAAATGGCAAAGTCGTGTGCCTCCAAACACACCATAAAACCATGAAAATGTGCTCGAGAAGGATGTGTGGGCCCCACTAAATGCTGCAACTGCTGTGGAAAGTGTGGGAGCCATCATACACATCATCAAAATCATTCCTATTCCATTTCCTTTCCTTAGTATCCCAAATTGATTTCCTCTGTAGCCAATTTTACCATTTTTTATGCCTTTGTAAATCACATGCAAAAGATAAAAATGCTCATAACTCTCTGCCTGGACACCCGGGACCAAATATGATTGCACCAACATTTTTGGGAGTATGGAAATATAGTAAAAATAAGTGGTTGGACCGCATACTCCCTTTGTAGCACCATAGGTAAACCAATCAAATCATGAAACTGCTCTGACAGGCCATTTTTAACGGCAAATTTGCACTGAAGTGATAAACTGAGTGAACTCTCAATTGAAATTACCTGGAACTGAAAACTAACTATCCCAATGGCATCAGAGAGCCCAAATGCACTAGATATGCATACTCATACACCATATGGATGGCTGCATAATCATATATTACCAATACCATGCCCGGACATATAAAAATAATAATAATATGCAAATGATCAAAATCATTAAAATACCACACATCACTATCTAAACCTATAACTGCTGCATGGAACCATCTGGTGATCAATCAATAGACCACATATCATCAATAACTATCATCCAGGGTCTACCTCATCTCATGTCTCGTGGTTGACTTGGTTAAATTGGGTTTGACCCGGTCAAACTAACCCATAATATGATCCAAGATGAAACATGAAGTGTTGCAAGTGTAACTGGTTAATACATGCTTCATGAATCATTCCAATAGCAATATAATCATAAAGTAATAAATTCACTAACAATCTAAAACAAGTTAATTAAGGTTTTAATTAATAATAGTAGCTCAGACTAGAACCCCAAGGCTATACTCACTTCAGGGTTGTGATCAATTTGCTAGGGATGGGTGAAGGTGGAAAGCTGCAAGGCTAGGCTAAAGGATGACTATACTGACTCGACACTGTGATACTTTGGAAGTGGGAAAGGGGATACACACTAAAGCATATGTTGGACAAGCAATAACACAGGGTATGGCAGTGTCTCACAAATGGGTAAGTTGTTTGGGATGTGCTTATTCAACCTTGACAGATGTCTACAACTCACATCCAAGCTGACTCAGCTCCGTGAGGATACTTTCTAGAGCCGCCATGACTAGGTGTCCGACAAACCGTAACTTGAGACTCTAGGGGACACTTAGAATTAGTTGTCCCTTGCTCTATCTCATATCACAACCCACAAGATAATGGGGAATAGATCATTACATTCAAATAAAGGTCATCAATCATTGGATTTAACATTTATTAAACCATTGCTTTATTTGGACCTTTTCATTTTAGTTTCCATGGCTTTTTGTGCTTGTGTGTTAAAAAACAAATTCCTGGATTTCTTTTCATTATGCTTTCATTCACATGTGTTGAGAAACACATTCTAGAATGATATTTCATTTCAATAGGCCTTCATTCACGTGTGTTGAAAAACACATTCTAGAATGGTCTTTCTTTTAAGATATACAATAAAGTTTTCGGATACAATGTAATGAAGGTGGTACTATATGTTTCAGGTCTAGCCAACACAACATAGGAAACTTAGAGCCGAGACACAAAGTAAACAGGGAAGCTCATCCAACAAAGAGGCTAGAGTGGGGAAGTCCCCCATATCACATGCTAGGTAGTAAGTCAAGGTAAAAACAATAACTGGAAGGTAGTGGATGGATATTGGAGATAGTGAAAATGATGCCAAAACTAGCAAGCCATATAATGATGGGAATGGTCACCTCCATTCTCCTAAGGAGGGTAAAACCAATGAGTATAGACAAGAACATGATAATTGTGAGCAAGACACTAGATAGATACATAATAACAACCAAGTCCATAATATATATATGATCGCCAGATGATGACACTAAATGCTAAATCATACTACTAGAATGACCAGAAAAGCAATATAAACCAATACACAAGATAATACCTGCTGGATCATATACCAGTGCAAACCATCTAAACCACCATCTATCTATTGGGATCCCACTGCTGCAACTCTAGGCATTGCATACTACTTTGTATGGTAAAATGGCTGCATCGGTCATCAAATCTGAATTTCCTCGGACTCAGTCATGGCATAAGAATATATTGGCTGCTCATAATTATAGGAGTGATCCAAAAATAGATGCCCATCTCAAGCATCTCAGTGTAAAGGACTGGCTAAAAAATATACTGAAAACTGGAATAAATATATGGTAGACCCAGCTACTATAAATGTGATAACAGAACTATACGTATATTTGTGTATATGCATGAAGATGTGCAAGAACATATTATCCATACAGACATCACAGAGACATCAAGGCAAGCAACATTCTACTTGATAAAAGCTTCAACCACAAGATCACAGATTTTTGTTTGGCTAAAATCTTCAAAACTTTTTGTAAATTTATATAGAGATCTGTAAGACTTGATTGCTTGAATCTCCATATGTTTTTAACAACTAAAATGGTGATGTGCTTCGTTTGGAAGTGGCTATCTAGCTCCAGAGTATGCTTTGCGAGGCCAACTAATTGAAAAAGTCGACGTCTTCAGTTTTGGCATCCTAGAACTAGAAATTGTTACCAGGGAAATGAACACAGATATATAGTCACCCTTACAACAACTATATCAAGTGGATTGGGTAAGCAAATCAAGGTTCACGTTGGTATATACCCATCCAAAAAGGTGTGGGGAATTCCTTGTCCTAAAAAAGAAAATTATTTGTCTTCATTTCTCTTATTTAAGGATTGCAAGAAAGCATTGACATATATGCTTATTTAACGAATTGAATCAATTCCAATTTGATGTAGTGCATGAACAGGAAGGATGACATTGAGATCTCGATTTCTGTCACATACCCAAATTCTGAATATTTTATTTCATTAGAACAACATAATGTTATATGTTATTGTAATGTTTTATGATTATTGACCAAGTGGGGTCAAGGATGACTGTAATTAAATACTTTAATATTTTATTATTTATAAATAAAAGAGAAGACAAATATCCCAAGGAGACTATTGAAAGAGTGCTCACTGACCCACTAGGAGGAATGAACAATGGTGGAGAGCAAATTAACACTTGGCAGCATCATCAATGCACCTCTAGCTGTTGAAGGTGGCAACTTCCCTACATTAATGGTCATGTTCCCCAAGAAAGTGGAATAGAGTAGGTGGCTCAATAATTAGAAAAATCGACCAAAGACCTAGGAAATCTATTCATACCCATCGAATTGGAGCAGGAGGCTAATCACTTTTTACCTTGTGATGAATTTGAAACTAGACAGAACAAGTGAATTCGATGAGGGGAAAGCTAGAGGGATTGACTGAGATAAGACTATTAATCTGAGTTAGTACTACTTTATGCAGAACTCAATATTGCTAAAAAGAAGAAGTCTCATTTTGGAGTATTGTCAACATCATTGCTGAGTTGCGGAGGATAACATTTGCATCTACCCAGCATCTTCACCCTAGTGATTCAGTGAGAAGGCTCGGGGGTCCTAAGGCAAGTAAATTGATTGCCTTCAGGAGTTGGTCGGGAGGAATGTGCTCCCTTGGGTGTTTGTTTCACTCTCCAGTTTTCAGGTTCTTATGTTCTTATGTATTTGTTCTTACTGTATATCTATTTCTGGAAATTTTTAAGTATTTTAGAAAATATGTAGAGTTATTCCGGTTAGTTTTAAAAGCTAGTTATGAATTTGAATCTGTACCGTTATTGAAAGAAATAAAATTAGAAATGCAGAATGATTGATTAAATTATTTTTCTGTATTTTTTCACACACTTTACATGCCATACTCTAGTATAGAAAATTTAGATTAATGATAGATTCGAATGATTGATCGTCATAGATTAAACTCTGTTTTATTTCAGTATAAACCCTCTATCTTTATTTTAGTAAATACTTCCTTTACTAAATGAAGTAAACATAGTATTCAACTGAGGAAATAGTATTTAAATAGAAGCTCTCTACTTAGCATCATATTCCATTTTATAGTAATAATAGCATTCGAGCGATTTTATATTCAAAGCAGAACCTAGATTAAATAGCATAGTCTTTTTGTTTATAAGTAATAGCAATCATATAAACATTTAAATGCTAAAAGCAAAATGACCAAAACTGAATCATTTTAAGCTCTTATTAAAAGAGAGTATTTGCAAAACCTAGAAACACCTTTCATCTTTAATAAATTATAAATTGAAAAGCAAACCATCATCGAAGACATGTTTTTAAAGGATTTCTTCAAACCATATTTTAAACGCAGTAATAAAAGTATTCGTTTCTATACCCTTTAAAACCTTCACAAGATAGTTTACATACGAAAATAATTCTTTTTCCAACACAGTAGTAAGTAACACACAGGCCGAGCCTTTTGATAGGCATTGCCGGGGTTTGATAAGTCTATTCTTATTAATACATTTTATACATACCAAAATAACAATATAGACCAGGGTTAGAGACCAAGAAGGCTCACCCAAAAGAGGTCGTTACTTTATAAAACTTAATAATGAATGTTACAGCAATATAAAAACACAAAGATGTAGGGTTGAGTTTCGACTCCCCTTAACTTCTTAAAACTAACAAAATATATTTATGAAGTATGGGTTCGAAACCCTTAACCAACAAATCACTAAACCAACAGCATGTTAAATATTTAAGATAGGGTTTCAAACCTACATCCATTCCTTTGGAACGACGACTACCATTAAAACAATGCAAATTGTATTCTTCTAATAGATTCAACAAATGGGCATAGCCCTAATTCGTAAAACTTGCATCATAAGATATTCATTAATTAAAATAACCAAAAACACCGAGAACATCCTTTTGGATGGAAAACAAAACAAAACCATATATCGAAATACGAATATCTTTTCTTTATTAAAATATTTAAACAAGGTCTTTACAACACTGTCTAAAGTGAAGGATGTTGAGAACCCAACGTAGGCATAGGCGTAAAGGTTCATCCTGCTTGTTTACAAATGCCTCTCGTCTTTCTAAATGTAAAAATGAACTATATAAAATCAACACCGGAGGAAAATCCTCATCTCAGCATAACACCATTCAAAAATGTCGACTGTCATCACCTTTCATCATAACAAAAGTTTGACTTAGGGTTTGTAAAGAGCTGTCGAGGCTTACCAGTTGCAAAACCTCCATGGATACCCCTGAAACCTTATGGAGCTTGCAAACCCTACCATTTTGGCAGCCTGTTGGCCTCCACTCCCTGTTTTGCTTAATGAACAAGTGAAACGAATGTTCGAAGGGTTGGATAGTCATTCAAACCTCGATTAGGGTTTATCCCAAAACCCAAGGTGGTCACATGAAATGGCTCCCACGGGACTGCCAGTTAGACTTTCCACTTCAACCTCATTCAAGACTGTTTTAAATGTCACCTGCCATCAGCCAGCGAAGGATCCACTACGAGTTTGTTTACATGAAAAATTTATACCGTATAGTTTCAAAGGCTTACGAACTCGTGATCACATTATCAAAGTGTTGGGATGCTCAGGTCTTTAAGTTTATAACTCGTGGTCAAGGTTAACACCTGCCACATTCATGTTAAATTATATAAGTGACATATAATACATGAATTTGACCATATGATTTTAATCATGGTCATATAGTAATATCAATATAGAGTCCACGAATTTTTCTAAAGTCATCATGAAGATATTAAGGTATTTTTCATGTCTCAAAATTTATATATGGAGAGCTTTATATTAAATTTTAAGTGCTAGAAGATAGTTAAATATTAATGTGTTTTAAATATAAATGCAAGTCGTTTAATTATAAATAGCAAGTTAGGCTAGGGTAGGTCTTACCCTAGGTCCTATTAGGGTTTTCCCTTACGTCATTAATACCAAGTAGAAAGTAGTTGCAAATGCTATGTTTAAACGTACAGTAATTGGTTCTTCAACCGACAGTAATAACCTCACCTACGATATCTGTACATATAGGAGTAAGAGCGTTAGCTATGAAAATAGCTAAGTAAGCCTCGGGGATTCACTAGGATCCCTTCTTCAAGAAAATAAAAAGATTAGTAGCATAAAAATTATTTTCCATTACGTCGCTAATGGAGTATTAAATACTGATCCAAAAATAAAGGAAAACACATTAATGCTGTAAATCTCTGGACAAAGGAAGCGACATTCATTTATGAGATAAAATTTGCTAAGTCTTAACACCTACCTTCCAATGGTAATATTTATAAACATTTATGACATGTCAACAGTTTGACATGAATTAAGCATGGGGGCTTCACTAGAAGAAAATATAATACCATGTTCATTCATATTGCGGTATTAAATATTCATTAAAACCTAAAAATTATATTTCTTATATATTAAGGGGAAAAGGGTTTTTTATTTAAAGTAACAATACAAAAATACTTCGGGGTCTTTTTATATGGGAGGTTTGAGAAATATCTGCCAAATGGAGATGGCAGGATCACGACCGGATGAGAAATTGGGTTGAGGCGAGGCTCAGGCTTATCAGTACACAGGGAAATGGCATCTTGAGGCATGCTTGAGGCCAGGGGTTTCATGGTGAAGTGGGTTTCCAGTCGATCATAGTAGAGAGACAGTGGTCATTGACATCCAATTGTTACCAATAGCACTCAGTGAGTTGTTACCAATATCCTTGGGAGGATCTAAGCCTCCACGGCCTGTTATAGGCCCTCGATAGGCCTTGGGGGCTTGAATACCCAACCACTCGTTCCTATTACATGCCTTGGGAGGTTTATTCAGCCTCCTAGAGCTTGTTACAGGCCCTAAGGGCTTGGATACCTAGCCCACAATAGGCTTAGTCAGAGATTGGGGAACTGTAACATGAAATCTAAATGTTGTACTATGTGCATTGGCTCTAGTGACATATAAGAAGTGATCTCCTATCTTTTCATTAGACCATTAGATGTTGCAAATCATAATGATACGGGGTTGAGTAATGGCATTATGGGTGAAGTAATGTGCATCCACAATATACATCAAAAGAAGCAAGGTGCATTGTAGAATGCGTGTGGGGTCATAAGAGGGGTATCATATCAATATACTAGGTAGAAATATAAAGGGGTATAAAAAATGTTAATGAAAAAATTTATACATACAATATCTGGTGAAAATAGGGGTTTTTTTAAATTGGGAAGGCATATTGGGAGGGGGTTAAAAAAATGATTTTGGAAGGCATTTTCCAATATTTAGTGAAATTAAGGGTATTGTTTCATATGCCACGAACGAACGTGCTATGATAGCGGTTTATTGAGTGAAGCCCCCGTGGAATTAAGATGAGACAGTAATAAATACAAACACAACATCATAATTAGGACATAATAGTCCTTTCTGAGACAACTATCAATCAGAATGTATTCCGCATAACAATTAATTGACATAAATGCTAGTAAGATTTTTTTTAAAATTTTCGTAAAATTTGGGGATGTTACATGTGGTATCAGAGCACAGTTCAAACTCTAGGCATGAAAGTGGCCCTACTTGTGCAAACAAAATTCAGAACAGAAAATACATATACTAATTTTGTTTAATTATTTTGTTCAGTTTCAACACTTATTTAAGTTTGCAGGTATGGAAGGACTGTAAGAGTCAGCTGAAGACAAGTCCCACCTTAATGGTCAAAATAATAATGAAGAGGAACACATTAATGTAGGAAATATATTTGTTGAATTAAACAACAACTCATTTGAATTATTGAGAACTATAAGAGATTTAAAAATAGAAATAAACATTGTAAAAGAGGAGAACGGACAAATTTTAAAAGCTCAATAGGAGCTGAATCAAATCCTGGTGGATGAATTCCATAGTAACGATAAAAATGAAAGAACATAAATTAATTCTGAATCTGAAATCATGCCTTACCAACGAAAAAAGTAAAAAGCTAAAACTTATTGATTATGGAACTAGTTCATCTTCTGAAATTAATATTAAACCGCACCGGAAGAAGCATCAGTATTCCAGCGATAGTAGCGAAAGTGACTGTTGCACTAAAATGAAGAAATATAAACCACATGAAGAAATTTCTGGAGAATTTAAGAATATTAAACCACCAACTTTTAATGGAGAAACATAAAAGAGTGAGGAAGCTGAAGCATGGATTTCTGGCATGAATAAATATTTCCAAAATTATAACTACTTAAGTCAGCTAAAAACTAGAATGGCAAGTTATAATCTGATGGGTAAAGATGATATTTGGTGGCAAGACTTGAAGCGGGTAAAAGGATTGAAAGAGAGAAATGTAAACTGGAGTAGTTTTAAAAATTATTTTAAAAGAAAATTTATGTTTGAACAATATTACGAAGAACGATCTAAAGCATTTTATGAATTAAAGTTAGGTTCCATGGATATGAAGGAATTGAGCAGCGAGTTTTTGAATTTATTAAGATATGTGCCTTACATTATGGAAGAAAATCCTAAAGTACAGAGGTTCTTGAGCTATCTACCCTCTCATATAAAAGATAGAATTGAGTATGACGATCTTAGAAATCTTGAAGAGGCCACGAGGAAGGAAAATATTTGTTATGAATAGAACAGGAAGAGGGAAGGCATGCCAAGTTGGAAGGCCAAAATCCTAATAATTTTGAGCAAAGAAAGAAACATTACTCATTTAATCAAAATTTTAGAAATAATAATTCACATAATTTTCCTAACAAAAAGTTTCAAGGGAATAACTCAAGAAGTAATGCACAGCCAAATTTTACAGTTGCAAGAAACATAGATCCACCTAATAATTATGTTAAAAGCAACGAACAAAAGGAAACTATAAAATGTTGGGACTGTCAGGGACCTCACTATGCATCAAACTGCCCACTCAGAAAGAGGACCGTCAACAACATACACACGATACAGGAGGAGGCTACTATTGGTGATCTAGCAAGGGAAATGCCCATGATTAATGCAGATTTGGAAAATAGCCAAGCTGATCATCAAACTTCCATGGTTGAAGTAGAAAGTACGATGAAAAATAAACCTATATCTCTTTTGATTGAACCAAGGGCAAGCCTGAGTTATATATCTCCAAGTATAGTAGAAAAATGTAAACTGCATGTAGAAAAGTTTGACAAATTCTGGCTGGTTCAACTAGCTACAGGTACAAAAAGAAAGGTAGTTGATTTTGTTAATAACTATGAATTATTTATGAATTAGTTTAGAACTCAAGTAAAGTTAAATGTATTACCTTTAGGGTCATATGATGTATTGATTGGAATGGATTGGCTGGAAAAGCATAGGGTAGTATTAAATTGTTTTGAAAAATCTTTTACTTGCTTGAATGATGAATCTAAAATGGTAACAGTAAAAGGAATTCCAAGGAAGATTTGTGTTAGACAAATCTCTGCTTTACAAGTTAAAAGGGTTGTTCGTAAAGGGTGTAAGTTGTTTGTTGTAAATGTAATTAATGAAAAACAATAAACTAAGGAATATAAGTTAAAGTTGGAAGACATACCCATTCTAAAGGAATTTTCTGATGTATTTCTGGAAGAAATTCTAGAACTACCTCCGAAAAGGGAACTAGATTTCACCATTGAGTTAGTACCGGGAGCGGTACGAAACTCAAAGTCTCCTTACAGAATGAACATCTTAGAGCTTAATGAACTTAAATCACAGCTTAAAGAACTGATTGATAAAAATTATATAAGGCCTAGTGTGTCTCCATGGGAAGCACCTGTCATTTTTGTTAAAAAGAAAGATGGAACTATGCGTTTATGCATAGATTACCATCAGTTAAATAAAATGACCATAAAGAACAGATATCCTTTGCCTCGCATTGATTATCTATTTGATCAACTACGCGACGCGAAGATATTTTCTAAGATAAACTTGAGGTCGGGGTACCATCAAGTCAGAATTAAAGATGAGGACATTTTTAAGACTGCTTTTAGAACCCGTTACGGGCACTACGAGTTTGTGGTTATGCCATTTGGGCTAACCAATGCTCCAACAGTTTTCATGTGTCTTATGAATAATTTTTTACATCAGTACTTAGATAAGTTTGTAATTGTTTTCATCAATGACATTCTAGTTTATTCTAAGACTAAAGAAGAACATGATGAATACTCAAAAATAAATTTTACAAGTGTTAAGAGAACACCAACTTTACGCTAAGTTCGGCAAATGTGATTTCTATAAACATAAAATATGGTACCTAGGGCATGTGATTGTTGGCTGCTTTCTTGGGCAGACCCGGGTTTTAATGAAGCGCAGCAACAAAACCCCTTGGCGCACTGGCCCTCTCGGCAACGAGCTGCGCGGCAGCTCGAGGTCTCACCCGAAGTGGCTATGGGGGGGTTAAGGAATCAAGTTTCCTTAACCGGGGTGACGCGGAGATAGCTTGTCCTTGAATGGTTCCTGCGAAATCGGCGGTCGGACCTTCCCGCAGACCGCTCGGCGCAGCTGCGCGGATCCCTTCCTCGGCAGGTCTACTGCGCAGTTTCTCCTTTCCAACGCAGCAGGCAACTATTTCTTGGGTCAACGCGCGAAACACTTCCTCGCCCTTCGCGTCTAGCGCAGTAACGCAGTCTGCTCTCGCCGCAGCGACTGAGCGTTACTACCTCTTTAGTACTTAAGATACTTATAGTTATCAAGGGACCTTTCCAACCCGCTCAAACAGTCACAAAGATAAGACAGAAGTCTTGCATACACAAATAATGAACTCGGAATAGTTATCATTCACACAAACATTATAACAAGACGATATAAGTGAAGCTCATCTCCTCGAGGAAAACCACGTCCTCAGGAGTCTTAGATTAACCAGAAAATGATAGAGTTATACAATATGCTGCGCACACAGCTGCAGCCTAGAACTTACAGGAAACTCCACGCACACAGCTGGGAGCCCTTTTCTCAAGCTTGTCTCCTCTCTATGGAGATTACAAAGGCACAGACGTCGACACAGACTGTCTGGCAACTCAGGGATTAGCTCCTCGGCTATCCAATTTCCTCTCTCTAGTTCTACGCACCAGGTAGAATTTACAGTGAAGGATAATCAACACATGATCTATCCCTTTAGACTGACTCTCTAACAGTCTAGCATCTAACTCTCTAACTCTTCAAAAGGGGAGGAAGAAGAACAAGAAGAAGAAGAAGAAGCAGAACCCTCTACCCATTACAGTGATTCATCTATATAGGTAGCCATGACGGTCACACCTTTACAAAACTGTGGGCCTTTCCCAACAGTGATTCCCAAAAACCCTAACCACGCACATGGCTAGGTGTACTGTAGGCGCCGCTTGCAGTCACGTCGCCGCTTCCTGCAGGCTCCATGAATTCCGGCGCAGATTGTGGGTATGGGCGATCGTCCTTCGCCTTCAATGCTCTGGTCCGTTGCTCCTCCTTGATCCGAGCAACCATAACTTCTGTACTAAGCCTTTAAATGAGGGTAGCTAAGCCTTCTACTCCATCACCTTATTTATTATGGTAGCTGAGCCACCTTCATTCTTCGATGACGTGCGCGCGAGCTCCGCAATTTCCGGTCCGTGCTCTGTGCTGAGATCATCCATCTGGCACCGTACTGCGCACCGTCTCCTTCTTACCCAAAACTTAGTGCTTGTCCCAAAATTAGCACTTTCCTTTCATACTCGTGCTTTTTTCCCAAAATTCGCAGCTTTTACTATAGCTGCGACCTTGGCCCCAACAGGCCCCCAACACTCACTTGTGGCTCGCCCTCGAGCCACTCGCACTAGCGCGTGGTCTTTGAATTTGCGCATCTGCGTTTGCTTGAGTCTCCGCGAATGTTTTCTGCCATTTCACAATAGCGGAGTCCAATTCCTCAATACACTGATCGGCTGTTTGTACTGTTTCTGCGGTCGTTTCTTCTTTAGTGAGTGTATCAATGATCTCTTGAGACTCGGCAATTTCTTTGATTTTTGTCTCAATCTGGCCAACAATTTCAGCATACTCATCCATGAATGGCTGAATGCTGTTGGTGAGCTTCTCATCTTCAGTTCTGAGCTTGTGCAGTTGCTGCTGCATTTTGCGCACTTCGCCCATTTTCTTCATCTTTGGCAAGCCTGTTAAGGACTTGGCTTCTTCATTCAGAACAGTGAGGGACTGTTCTGCAGCTTGCACCTGTTGTGATAGTCCTACTTTAAAAGGGAGGTTCACAAGCTCTGTCCAAGCTTCCATAGCCTGGTTCATCAGGTTCTTGGCTTCCTGTACTCGACCTTTCATTCGTGTGGAAGCTCTGCTCAATGCTTCAAACTGTACCTGCGCATCATCTGTAAGATGCGCAGCAACGCGAGCTTCTAGCTCAGCGATCTGGGTTTTATGGCCTTCTGCCATAGCAGCTATTTCTTGCTCCAGGGTTTTCGCCCTTTCGCCAATAATTTGCACTTTTGCAACCAGAGGGAGGTCTGGTTGAATCTCGCAAGCCGGCAGTTCCTGAGCAATCTCTTCTATTGCGTTTCTGATGCCGGTGTCTTGCGCCTCATAGAGTGCAAGCTTCGCAGAGATGTTTTTATGACTTTCCTTCAGCTCTATCTCCTGCGATTGCAGTCGTTGGTTTGCCTGGAAAGTAGAGAGCTCTCTAGCTCTCAATTCAAGAGAAACTTTCTCCTGTACTAGCTGTAGAGTTTCTATAGGAATCATAGACAAATTAATTTCCACAGGTCCAAATGTGCTTACCTGCAGTTCAGCTAGGGGATCTGGAAGTGTCATGCTGGTAGGCGGAATATGCACGACAGTGTGCCTTTCTGTGAGTTCTTCAACTCGCTCGGCAGTTGGGATTTCTTGTGGCGCCTGCGAAGTGGATGCTGGCGCATGGGTCTGCGCAATCCTTCCTGCGAGACCTTTGAGTTCTACAAATTGTAAGTCTAGAGCACCTCGGATGTGAGCATGCATGTTCCTCATCTCACGAAATTGCTCCTTCAAGTATTTGTCGACCTCCGAGGGAATGGCCTCAGTGGGATGCGACACTTTCTGCTTCTTTGTGGCTGGTTCTGTTGAGCCTTCATCGCTTCTTTGCTCAGGGGCTTCCTTGCCCTTATCTTTTTCTTGCGCAGCGGCGTGTGGCATCGCAGGTGCGATGTCAGCTGCTGCTCTCCATTCGTCTGACCAAGACTTAATGGTTTCTTCGACATCTTCTGTGGTCATCCTGTAAAGACCTAGCGCCCAATCACCTGGAATGTCGCAAGGCCGAAGGTAGAGTTGATGGATGTCGGCAGTAAAAGCCAACTTCCCTTCATACAATGTGGCTGTCTCCGCGCTCAGCCTTGGCATATCTTGTATGGTATCGCGGAGGAGATAGTAATACTCACAAAAAACAGCGCGATTCATCTTGCGCTTCGCGGGATTAGGGGAATCCCAGAGGTTGATGTAGCGCATGCCGGCAACCTCTCCTGCGCGGCGTGGACGGAACTGAGTATTCGGGGGCTCCTTCCACCCGACGAGAGCACATAGAATTAAAAGCCATGAAAAATGGAATGATTGGCCTGCATTGTCCTGCACATTCAGGCAATCAGCCAAAAAAGAATTCAGCAGGAAGAGAGACCAGTTGTACTGTTCTCCCTCCGCAGCTGCGATAGCGAGCTCTACGACAGCTCCAGTAACTTCTTTTGGTCGGCACTTGGTGAGAAGTCTACCTGCAAGCAGACTTCCTGTGAAGCGAAGTGCCTCATCTTCAACTGTGGTGAGGTCATAAGCCCGACCTCCTCTTGTCAAGTTATATTTCTGGACCAGCTTTGCGGCTAATTTTCGGTCCTTCTCTTTTCCCGCAAAATGGATATTGGGATCCTTACCAACCTTAGATAGGCCGGTGATACGGTGTATCAAATCAACATTTAGATCAATTGGCCTCCCGAGCCAAAGGTAACCTCCATGAACGCAGGATAGCAGTGTTTTAACGACTGCGTTCACTTCGTTGCTACGCCCAAAGTGCGGTAGCTTCAACAGATTCAAGAGTCCAGGGCGCTCAAGATTTGCTGCAAATCCCTTCGGGATAAACTCATCAACATTTCTGGTGGGATTATGGACGATATCCAAATATCGGTCCAACTGAAACTGAGGATATGTCTTATAGTCTCCAAGGTTAAAATCAGAGAATTTAACCAGTGGAATGTTTCCCAATAGTTGGCCTTCTACCCGCACACTAGCCGGTAGTGGCGGTAGCGGAATTGGATACTTTGCATTCTTCGGAATCTGGACATCCGGCGCATCGTCTGGACGCGGCGGAAGGTAGTTCACCATAGACGCGAGCGGTTCTGGAACAGGTTCCTCCGGCTGCTGCTGAGATGCTCTTGTGCCTGGAGATGTTCTGGGATCAGTAGCACCAGGGTGTACGTAGGTCGAATGCGTCACCGGAGTGGCCATGCCGAAATCTAAGCCTCGGCGTAGAAATTGACGAACAACTTCTTCAGTCGATAAATTCTCCGTTGTGAACCAATGTAAATAACAACACTCTGGACAGCAAATAGCGGAACTGCGTAGGGTATAGACTCTGAAAACAAGGGAAAATAGTCTGCACACTCGGCTCTGAAAACAATAATGCAGATCTTCAAACAGAACTTATGCAACTCGAGACAGTAACCCGAAATTGATACAAGTGTGGGGTATTTGTAGCCAGCGGGGTTAGTAGATGCGACCCAGTGGGGTAGCGTAGCTGTAGGCGGCTACAGATGAGTTGACAACACGCTATCCTCCTTGCCGTAGCGGTGCATTTAGTGTGATTGACGGGTTCTGACAGCCTTCCGGGAGAAGCTAATGCTTTCGGCGCCTGAATTAAATGCAAATCTTTCGGAGATTAAGCCGAATCCGTCGGAACGGCTGGACTTAAATAGCGGCCTTATCCTTCATTTATTCAAACGCGGCTACATAACTGCTTGAATTCAAAATTTCCGGCGGGTCATTTCAACTTAGGAAACTGTGCCTCTATGGGTCCACAACAAAACTCTTTTCAGCGGCAAATTATCAGAGGGAACTCCGCAAGAGCGATAGTTCAACGGTTCAAAAACAAACTTCGCCAGAGCGCACCGATAAGCTCTCTTCAAGCAATTTTTATTCAGGATGCGCGGATATTTCAAGGAACTGCGCAGGAAGCTGGAAACTGAGGGTGTGTCGCAGCTTCCGTGTAGACTAAATGCGATGTCTCTTTCAACTACACTGGGCATCTGCATTCCTGAGTAATATATTATGTCAACAGGGCGGAGTGGCCGTCGCAATAAAGCTTAAGCCGACTCCCGTTTATCATTGTAGGTAGTAGTTCTCCATTCAGCTTCGCAAGCTGAACTGCGCCTCCGTCTGTTATTTTTATTACCTGAAAAGGACCTAACCAATGCACACGAAACTTGCCTGGAAACTTGATGAATTTACTATCATAAAGGAGTACCAGGTCTCCTTCTTCAAAGTGCTTATGCTTAATGTGCCTGTCATGCCAAGCTTTCTGTCTTGCCTTCTGTACCTGTTGATGAAATCCGGCCATAAGTCTGTCTTCTTCTAAAGAAAGCAGTTGCGAAAGTCTTTCATTCATAGTGTCAGGATCTGCCATTTCTGTAATTTGCGCAATTCGGAGACTGGGAACAATGTATTCCATGGGCATAACTGCTTCTTGTCCATACACCAAGCTGAAAGGTGTGTGACCTGTTAATTTCTTGCAAGTGGTTCTGTAAGCCCATAATACAGCTGTGACTCTAAGGTCCCAATCATCTCTTTGTTGATTACAGATCTTCGTCAGGGCATTCTCAAGGATCTTATTGAATGCTTCCACCGTACCATTAGCTTGAGGATGGTAGGGTGTACTCTTATGGTGATTAATTTGAAATTCTTCAGTAAGGGCCTCTATAGTCTCATTGAGGAAATGTGTACCTTGATCACTCATGAGGATCACTGGGCATCCAAACCTAGTGATAATGTTCTCGAAAATGAACTGCGCAGCAGTAGCAGCGTCGCAGTTCTTAACTGGCTTCGCCTCAGCCCATTGGGTGAGGTACTCAGTAGCTGTAATGATATATCTTGCGCCAGTTCTTTTTCCTGGTGGGTTAATAGGTCCTACAAAGTCAATGGCCCATTTATCAAAAGCACGCAGTGTGATCTGGGGTCTTAGCGGCATTTCATCTCTCCTTGAGGGTTTCCCTGTGCGCTGGCACACATCGCAACATTTACAGAATTCCTTAGTATCCTTGTGCAATGTCGGCCACCAAAGTCCTGCGGCTAATATTTTCTGCGCAGTCGGCTTTCCTGCGAAATGGCCTCCTGCGGTACCTGAATGCGCTTCTGCGATGATAAAGTTCTTTTCATGTGGTAAGATACATCTGCGCAAAATTTCGTCCGGGCCCAACTTATAAAGCTGGCCTGCTATCAAAGTGAAGTCTGCGGCTCGAACAACAAGTTGCTTCTTCTGCTGGATTGTAAACTCAGCCGGCGCTTGTCCGGTAGTGAGAAAGTTAAGAATATCAGAATAATATTCGTCTGCTGCTTGGATATAAAACAACTGTGCGTCAGGCAGATTGTCCTCCAGACTCGTAGGTTCCTCTCCTGACTCTATTCTGGATAGATGGTCAGGCCCTGCATTCAATCTGCCTGGCTTTACAATAACCTCAAAATCATACTCTTGAAAGAGCAGTAGCCATCTGCAAATTCTTCCTCCTAAAACTGGTTTATTGACCAAATATTTCAAAGCAGAATGATCAGTATACATTTTAAAGTGAGCTCCTAACAGGTAGTGTCTGAATTTCTGTAGGGCATACACCATAGCTAGTCCTTCCCTTTCTGTAGTGGTGTAGTTCTTCTCAGCTGTAGATAACTTTCTGCTGGAGTAAGCAATTGGGTGGTCAATACTTCCTTCTCCCGACTGTGTAAGCACGATTCCTAATGCTATGGAAGAAGCATCAACATGAACATGAAAAGGTTTTCTCCAATCCGGGAAAACTAGAATAGGCGCTGTGATCATCTTTTCTTTAAGTGTGTCCAAGCTCTGTTGGCATTCCTCTGTCCATTGGAACTTCGAATCCTTCTTCAGCAATCTTTCCATAGGCGCTGTGATCCTTGCATATCCTTTGATGAATTTTCTGTAGTATCCTGTATGTCCCAATGTAGTGCGCAATTGCTTAACTGAGTTGGGCGCAGGTAAATTAGCAATGATGGCAACCTTCGCAGGATCCATCAAGAGTCCTTGTCTGCATACAATATGTCCCAACAAAATACCAAAGGGCGCACAGAATATACATTTTTTTAAGTTAAGGGAAATCTGATGCTGTCTACATTTTTCTAGCATCATACGCAGATTCGCAATATGGTTCTTTAGTAAACCAAATACAGTCCAGTCATCAAAATAGACTTCTAAAAACTTGTGGATAAATTCTTTAAAAACAGCAACAACAACTCTAGAGAAGATAGCAGGTGCGTTTTTAAGACCAAAGGGCATTACCGTGTACTGGAATGAGCCCCATTCAGTTGCAAAAGTAGTCTTGTGGCGGTCATCCGGATGGATTCTAATCTGATGATATCCCGAAAATCCATCAGTGAAAGAGTAAGCCTCTTGTCCTCCAACATTATCAAGTACTTCGTCTGTGAAAGGAGTGGGAAATGGGTCGTGCGCTGATGCATCATTGAGTTTGCGCAAGTCGACACAAATTCTTATTTCACCTTTTGTTTTCTTTTCTTGGACCACCATAGGACTAATCCAATCGCTTTCCTCTACTGGCTCAATAATACCTGCTGCAAGCATCTTATCAATTTCTTCTTTGACTTTTTCTTTGTAGCGCGGGTTCAACCTGTATGGGCGCTGCTTTACTGGCTTGGCATCTGGTTTCAGAGGTATGCGCATCACTCCTAAGTCTCCTAGGATGCCTTTCATTTCTGTGAACTTGGTAGGAAAGATATCCTGGTAATCACGTAATAAATCTGAAACATGCGCAACGGTTTCATCATCCCAATAATCTCCTATAGAAGCAAACTTTGGGTCAGCTTCTGTGCCAATGTTAACTTTCTTGAGCTTGACGTGTTCTGCGATGGCAGGAATATCAAGCTCAGGACCTTCAATATTGCGTGTCCCTTCTGATTCTGGGATATTGAGGTTGCGAGGATCGTCGTCCTCATCTTCGGCGGTAAAGTTATAACATTCCAGGGCATGCTCCATCTGAACAGCCCAATCTGGTTGGGAATATTCTGTTACTAGACCTGGTTCAAATACCTTCTTTTTAATACACTTCAGAGCCTGATCAATGCTTGGATGCTCTGATTCAAAGTTGAATGTAAGTTGAAAACTTTCTATCATAAGAGCCCAAGTAAGAGTGCCTTTGCGCAATTCTATTTCAGTATACCAATTCCTTGGAATTGTATCTAATGTGTGGATGAATTGGTGAACCCATTCATCTTCCGGAACATCTGACCATTGCTGGATACATGCTTCGATGTGTGACCTGGGGTCACTCTGTCCTTCATATTTGCGTAGCGCTTCGGCTGTGGTGTCCTGAAATCTGCGCAGTATCAATCTGCGACAGTCTTTCCATGTATGAATATTCTCCTTGTGCGCAATCCACCATCTTGCGGGTGTAGCGCGCAATGCTATATCCAGTGCCTGGATGCGCTGTGGTTCTGGAAGCTTTTGTTCATATTCCTGTATGAATTTAGTTACTTCAATTAAGCCATCAAAAGTTGGGGTATCAACTAATTCTGTACCAATCCATCGAATGGATTTAGTCATCATGGCGCAACGTCTTGCAGAAACCTCATGTAGACGATTCTGCCAATTTTCCAATCCTGCATCTGAATCTGATGTGCACGAGCTATCACATCGCCAGCTGATATGGCCATCTGCTGTGGGGTTGACATAGTCACTGTGGTTAGTGGTCATCTGATACAAGCTTTCCATGTGGCGCGCTTCCTCTTCTGCGCGAATAGGTTCTATATATCTTGGTCCTTGAATAGGATCAAGAGGTGCGATGACCCTGATCTGGTCATCCTCAAAGGTCATCTGTCTTTTCTTCAGGTTAATGACAGCCAAATTATCAAGTGCCCAGTCTATTCCTAACAGCGCTGGGTATGGTCTACTATCATCCATAATTTTGATTACTTCAAAATCTGCAGAGCTTCTTACTCCTTCAATATCAATAGGTACATTGGGTAATCTGCCCAATGGAGAGACTCGTTGCTGATTTGCGAGTCTTAGCTGGATAGGGGATCTTGTAAGCTGAGGGCTTCCCATCTGTTCCCATGTCTGCATAGTGAGAACATTGGCTTCTGAGCCCAAATCTAACATGACTTCGTCCATTTCAAATGCTCCAATCTGCGCTGTGAGCCTCATCTCTTTTCCAGTTCTAATGTGACTCCTAATCTGGTGAACAGCACGCTGTGGTGTGTTCGTCGAAGCAGAGTGTTGGCACCGATCCAACAGGTGTTGGAGTTCTAGAGTTGCTCTTTCATTGCGCAACAATTTTAAACATTGTCGCAGGAATGCATGAACACTTCCTAGTGCATGCTCATCGTCATTATCATCATCAGGCCTTCCAGCTGTAGTGGCCTGTTCTTGTACCAGGTTGTCTTGTCTTAGCACTTGCGATCTACTATTGTTCTGCGGAATCGCGGTAGAACTTGAAGCTCTCGGATCTGAGAAATACTCTTGAGCTTGCTTAAATGCTTCTTTTTGCTTCTGTAGGTTAAGTGGGGCTGGTTTATTGTTAGCGCGGCGCACCCATTGCGTCGCTTGCTTTCCCGTTCCCATCTCTTGCGCACCAGTTGTAGCTCCACTGCGTGTCACTATATTAACTGTAGGGTCTGGTTCTCTTTTTTCGGCTCCAATCAACTGGATATTCTGATTGACCTGTGGTGTCTTTGCTTGCATCTTAGCCTGTAACTGAGGGCATTCTTCGATGATATGGTCAGAAGATTTACAATATCTGCAGAGGGTTGTAGGATTTTGGCAATCCCTAGCAAAATGACCTTGTTCTCCGCAATTATAGCAAGTGATCTGTCCTCTTCCACGACCCAAATTTGTTGTGCGTCCGCGTCCTCTGTAATTTGCTGCTCGGGCGTCCCGAGATTGGTCATAAGGTGGACCTGCTATAGGTCCTTGTGTCTCTGCTTGTACCCTATAAACATCATGCTTTCTTTCTATCATAAGATCATATGCTCTACAATTGTTCTCATCATGACCTACTGATTTACAGAAATTACAATATAGATTCTTTGGAGTTTGTACATATTTCTGAAGTAAGTGGCATTCTTGTGGTCTATGACCTCTAGTTCTGCAGATTTCACACCAAGGCCCTTGTGCCTGTGGTAAAGGATTAGGTGCTCCAGTTGCAATATAGTCTATGAAAACAGGACAATGGTCCTTTGAATGACCTTGGGCTTTACATTTTGTACACCAAATTTCTTCCTTGATCTCCTTGCCTTTCTTAATATCATGCACTTGCAAGGTTAAGTTTGCTAATTGGTTCTGTAGATGCGCAACATCGTTGCTTGTTCCTGCAATTGGCGAAGCTTCTAGTTTCATAGCCATTTCTAGAGCTTGTTCCTGAGTATTGAGATTCTGTTGCATAAGAGGAAGTCTAATGTGTGGAAGCAGTGCAGCAATAAACCATTCTTTATGTTGCTGTGGTGCAAACTCGAAGCTTACTTGATCTATCAAAGCTTTGAACTTCTGGTCAAAGTCCCATACTGATTCTGTAGGTAACTGTTTGATGTCTTTGAGCTCTGTTATACACTGTGATTCTGACTTAGGTTTCTTGAATTCTCTAATCATGGCATTTCTTACCTCAGCAAGCGTCCTATTCTGTGCTGCTGAGTATTTCATGAACCAAGTCAAGGCTCTTTCTCTTAGTGTGGTTGCTAACTGAACCAGTTTAACAGCATCATCATTAATTTGCTTAATTGTCCAAATGGCTTCACATAAGAACCAGTGCTGCTCAGGGTCCTCTATCCCCGTTCCTCTAAAAGTTGGTAGTTTCATGTCATCACCCATCCTTCTTGCACGGGTTTGAGGTGGAGGTACTGTAGCAGTGCCTCCGGGATGGTTAAACAAAGGTGGTACAGAGGTACTAGAAGTAGCGTGTGGGCTACTCGAAGGTGTTACTGTAGGATTATACTGAGCTCCGTCTGGTTTTTGTGGTGTAAAGGGGTAATACGGGATATGAGCACTCCCCTGTCTTTCTATATGGCTTGCTCTAGGGACTTGGCGATTGTCTGGGCTAGACTCAAAAGGATATTGGTCAAGGCCTACTTTATATCGTTTTCCACTACGAGTGCAACCAATAACTTCAGGATCACTATCAGAATCTACGGACATTACTTGACTATGCTATTCATCAGAAGCAATACATAGCTTTCCTTTTTCATACAGAAGCATTTTAATCCATAAGTTCAGAGAATTTAAGAACTTACCTCTGTGTACTTGGAAGAAACTCCTCTCAGCTTCACTGAAACTCTTTCTTGTATCGACTGCAAATTCGGTAATAAAACCTTCCAGTAGACTATTCAACCAAAAGTCTACTGCGCGGGACACAGGATTGTCTATCCGCTTCACAATACTAGCTAGCTCAGGCGTCCACGTGACGGGTCGATCCACATGCAGCGTAGGTCTAGAATCTGCTAACTTGGCTATCCAAGCGTGTAACTCCAATGCAAACGTAACAAAGAAAATTTCGTAAAGGTCAGCATAAATATACTTCTGTAACCAATCTTCTGTTTGAAGCGTAGGGCTTCTATTTTCTTGTTCAGCAAACTCTTTAGCTTTTAAATCAAACCAGTCTCCAATTTCCTTAGTTGTAGGGTTCCAGTAACACATTTGGAACCATTTGTTGGTCACTAGGCAACGGAACCATTTGTTGGCTCCAACAGTATCTCATACATTGCTGAAAGAACAAGTCTCATTCGCGCGGCAACGGAACCATTTGTTGCACTGTTCTATCTCGCGCGTCGCCAAAATAACAAGTCTCATTCGCGCGGCAACGGAACCATTTGTTGCACTGTTCTATCTCGCGCGTCGCCAAAATAACAAGTCTCATTCGCGCGGCAACGGAACCATTTGTTGCACTGTTCTATCTCGCGCGTCGCCAAAATAACAAGTCTCATTCGTCCCGGCAACGGAACCATTTGTTGGCTGCTTTCTTGGGCAGACCCGGGTTTTAATGAAGCGCAGCAACAAAACCCCTTGGCGCACTGGCCCTCTCGGCAACGAGCTGCGCGGCAGCTCGAGGTCTCACCCGAAGTGGCTATGGGGGGGTTAAGGAATCAAGTTTCCTTAACCGGGGTGACGCGGAGATAGCTTGTCCTTGAATGGTTCCTGCGAAATCGGCGGTCGGACCTTCCCGCAGACCGCTCGGCGCAGCTGCGCGGATCCCTTCCTCGGCAGGTCTACTGCGCAGTTTCTCCTTTCCAACGCAGCAGGCAACTATTTCTTGGGTCAACGCGCGAAACACTTCCTCGCCCTTCGCGTCTAGCGCAGTAACGCAGTCTGCTCTCGCCGCAGCGACTGAGCGTTACTACCTCTTTAGTACTTAAGATACTTATAGTTATCAAGGGACCTTTCCAACCCGCTCAAACAGTCACAAAGATAAGACAGAAGTCTTGCATACACAAATAATGAACTCGGAATAGTTATCATTCACACAAACATTATAACAAGACGATATAAGTGAAGCTCATCTCCTCGAGGAAAACCACGTCCTCAGGAGTCTTAGATTAACCAGAAAATGATAGAGTTATACAATATGCTGCGCACACAGCTGCAGCCTAGAACTTACAGGAAACTCCACGCACACAGCTGGGAGCCCTTTTCTCAAGCTTGTCTCCTCTCTATGGAGATTACAAAGGCACAGACGTCGACACAGACTGTCTGGCAACTCAGGGATTAGCTCCTCGGCTATCCAATTTCCTCTCTCTAGTTCTACGCACCAGGTAGAATTTACAGTGAAGGATAATCAACACATGATCTATCCCTTTAGACTGACTCTCTAACAGTCTAGCATCTAACTCTCTAACTCTTCAAAAGGGGAGGAAGAAGAACAAGAAGAAGAAGAAGAAGCAGAACCCTCTACCCATTACAGTGATTCATCTATATAGGTAGCCATGACGGTCACACCTTTACAAAACTGTGGGCCTTTCCCAACAGTGATTCCCAAAAACCCTAACCACGCACATGGCTAGGTGTACTGTAGGCGCCGCTTGCAGTCACGTCGCCGCTTCCTGCAGGCTCCATGAATTCCGGCGCAGATTGTGGGTATGGGCGATCGTCCTTCGCCTTCAATGCTCTGGTCCGTTGCTCCTCCTTGATCCGAGCAACCATAACTTCTGTACTAAGCCTTTAAATGAGGGTAGCTAAGCCTTCTACTCCATCACCTTATTTATTATGGTAGCTGAGCCACCTTCATTCTTCGATGACGTGCGCGCGAGCTCCGCAATTTCCGGTCCGTGCTCTGTGCTGAGATCATCCATCTGGCACCGTACTGCGCACCGTCTCCTTCTTACCCAAAACTTAGTGCTTGTCCCAAAATTAGCACTTTCCTTTCATACTCGTGCTTTTTTCCCAAAATTCGCAGCTTTTACTATAGCTGCGACCTTGGCCCCAAGAGTGATACCCAATGATGGAATCGTAGTAGACTCGGACAAGATAAACGCAATTAATGAATGGCCTACCCCGAAAGACGTAACTGGTGTACAATCTTTTATGGGAATTACAGGTTACTATCATAAATTTATAGAAGGATTCTCTCGAATAGCGAATCCTATAACCTCTTTACAAAAGAAAGGTAAGAAATTTATCCGGGATAAAAAATGTGAAGAAAGTTTTAAGAAACTAAAAGAACTATTAACAACAACACCTATTCTAAAAATTGCTGATCCAAACAAGGATTTCATTGTGTGCACTGATTCATGCAATGATGGACTTGACGAGGTCTTAACACAAGAAGGTCATGTGATTGCATATGAATCTAGGAAGTTAAAGATTCATGAGAAGAATTATGCAACTTATGAATTAGAGTTGGTTGTCGTAATACATGCGTTAAAGATGTGGCGTCATCACTTAATCGGAAGAAAATTTACACTAATGATAGATAATAAAGGTTTAAAATTTTTGTTGGATCAACCAAATCTGACTGCAAGGAAAACTAGGTGGCTAGCTTTCCTTAGCGAATATGATTTCAGGATTCAACACATTAAAGGAAAGGAAAATAAATTTGTTGATGCCTCAAGCAGAAATGCTAGGCTAAATTTTGTTTCAGCAAACAGTACCTATAAAATTGATCTAGAAAATCAGATTAAGGAAGGAATCAGAATGGATGAAAAATATCAAAAACTATTTGAAAAGGTTGTTGAAGATAATGCTGAAAATTTAATAACAGATTTCATAATTGATGAAAGAGGATTAATGATGTATAAAAATAGACTTTATGTGCCTAATGTTGAAATTAAGTTGCCGATTTTAAATGAATTGCATAAAAGTCCATACTCAGGGCATCCTAGTTACCAAAAGATGATAGCAATGCTAAGGAACGATTACTTTTGGCTCTGTATGAAAAGTGAGGTAGCTAAATATATTGCTAGGTTTTTGGCGTGTCAACAAATAAAGGCTGAACATTAACATCCAGTTGGACTATTGCAGCCACTACCCATACCAGATTGGAAGTGGGAAATAATTAGTATTGATTTTATAACTGGTTTACCTAAAAATCAAAAACATATTGACTCTATAATGGTAGTTGTAGACAAGCTTTGTAAAGCAGGCGATTTCATACCTGTTAAAACAACTTACAAGGCTGCTAACATTGCTGAAATTTTTAT
The DNA here is from genome assembly GCA_027924585.1 of Larix kaempferi. Classification (NCBI taxonomy): domain Eukaryota; kingdom Viridiplantae; phylum Streptophyta; class Pinopsida; order Pinales; family Pinaceae; genus Larix; species Larix kaempferi. The sequence continues at coordinate 906,507 of BSBM01000597.1, read as the reverse complement.
GAAACAAATTTTTGGTCTACATGGGATTCCAAAAGTTATAATTTCTGACAGAGACTCAAAGTTCACGGGAAATTTTTGGAAATCTTTATTTAAGGGTTTAGATACTACTTTAAATTTCAGTACAACATTTCATCCACAAACGGATGGGCTGACAGAAAGAGTCAATCATATTCTTGAAGATATGTTAAGAATGTATGTTAGAGATCAGCCAGGTAAATTGGAGGAATATTTGCATCTTGCTGAGTTTGCTTATAATAATCATTACCAAGCTTCAACGAAACTTTGTCCATTTGAAATTTTATATGGCAGAAAATGTAATACTCCTATTTCATGGAGTAATTTGGTTCACAGGTTAATGTTAGGTCCCGAGTTATTGAAAGAAATGGAACTAACATTGAAACATGTACAAAGCAATTTAAAAATTGCACAAGATAGATAGAAAAGCCAAGCAAATTTAAAAAGAACTCAAAAAGAGTTTCAGGTTGGTGAGCATGTTTTCATCAAGGTAAAACCCAAAAAGAGTTCCTTAAAATTAGGGAGCTGTGCTAAAATAGTAGCAAGGTATTGTGGAACTTTTGAAATACTGTCAAGGATTGGACCAGTGGCATATCATATAGCTTTGCCACCAAACCTTAAAGTACATAATGTATTCCACATTTCTATTTTGAAAAAGTATGTGCGCGATACTACTCATGTGATTAATTGGAATGATGTATAGGTGGAACCAGAAGGATATTTTCTGGTGGAACCAGATTGTATCCTCGACAGGAGGGAAATTTTTCTTTGGAATCGCGCCATTGGACAGGTAAAGGTGCAATGGAAGCACCTTAGTCGCGACGAAACAACTTGGGATTTGGAAAGTAATATGCGCGTGGCATATCCTTCTCTGTTCCAGGAAGATGTAGAGGATGATGAATAAAGCAACATCGAGGACGATGTTAAATTTAAGAGGGAGTGTTTGTCACATACCCAAATTTTGAATATTTTATTTCATGAGAAAAAAATTATGTTATATGTTATTGTAATTTTTTATGATTATTGACCAAGTGGGGTCAAGGATGACTGTAATTAAATAATTTAATATTTTATTATTTATAAATAAAAGACGAGACAAATATCCCAAGGAGACTATTGAAAGAGTGCTCACTGACCCACTAGGAGGAATGAACTAGGGTGGAGAGAAAATTGACACTTAGCAGCATCATCAATGCACCTCTAGCTATTGCAGGTGGCAACTTCCCTACATAAATGGTCATGTTCCCCAAGAAAGTGGAACAGAGCAGGTGGCTCAATAATTAAAAAAACTGACCAAAGACCTAGGCAATCTATTCATACCCATCGAATTGGAGTAGGAGGCTAATCACTTTTTACCTTGTGATGAATTTGAAACTAGATAGAACAGGTGAATTCGATGAGGGGAAAGCTAGAGGGATTGACTGAGATAAGACAGTTAATCTGAGTTAGTACTGCTTTATGAAGAACTCAATATTGTTGAAAAGTAGAAGTCTCATTCTGGAGTATTGTCAACATCACTGCTGAGTTGCAGAGGATAACATTTGCATCTACCTAGCATCTTCGCCCTAGCGGTTCTTTGAGCAGGCTCGGGGGTCCTAAGGCAAGTAAATTGGCTGTCTTCAGGAGTTGGTTGGGAGGAATGGGCTCCCTTGGGTGTTTGTTTCACTCTTTAGTTTTCAGGTTCTTATCTTCTTATGTATTTGTTCTTAATGTATATCTATTTCTGTAAATTTTTAAGTATTTTAGAAAATATGCAGAGTTATTCCAGTTAGTTTTAAGAGCTAGTTATGAATGTGAATCTGTACTGTTATTAAAAGAAATAAAATGAGAAATGCAGAATGATTGATTAAATTACTTTTCTGTATTTTTCCACACACTTTACGTGTCCTACTCTAGTACAAAAAAATTAGATAAATGATAGATTCGAATGATTGATCGTTATAGATTAAACTCTGTTTTATTTCAGTATATACCCTCTATCTTTGTTTCAGTAAATTCTTCCTTTACTAAATCAAGAAAACATAGTATACATCTAAGTAAATAGTATTTAAATAGAAGCTCTCTACTTAGCATCATATTCCATTTTATAGTAATAATAGCATTCAAGTGATTTTATATTCAAAGCAAAACCTAGATTAAATAGCATATTCTTTTTGTTTATAAGTAATAGCAATCATATAAACATTTAAATGATAAAAGAAAACTGCCCAAAACCGAATCATTTTAAACTCTTATTAAAACAGAGTATTTGCAAAACCTAGAAATACCTTTCATCTTTAATAAATTATAAATTGAAAAGAAAACCATCATCGAAGAAAAATTATTAGATGGATGAGGCAAATAATGGGTATAATAAGAATCTTGATATGCAGGTTCATACCCATAATTATGTTGATAATTATCCTCATACCTAAATCTGAAATTTCTTTCATTAAACTTTGTTAAATATTTTAAGGTCTATTTAAAATCACGAAGAAGATCTGGGTCCATTATGAATTATACATTTAAGATTTATATGTTGGGTTCGGTCCTCAGTAGAGTCGCGGGGTGGAGTTGCCAGGTGAACCACACAAGTAATTCACCAAAATGATAAATGTCATAGGAGAGGTGAGATGAGCGAATTAAGGTGGTGATGGGAATAATTACAAAGATTAGAAAATGCAATAACCAAACAAAAATTGGATGTGATAAGATATATGATAACACATGGACACTCACAGACACCGAAGTGAAGCCTCTACCTCCCCGACAACGACTCCAAAATTTTGGCAAATAGAATGGGAGCACAGATTAAAAATATATGTCAAACCAAGGTAGGCCTCTACCTTCTCCAGCAACGATGCCAAAATGTTATCACCAATCCTGTAGTTGCCCCAAATGATAGATCCAATACAGGATGGTAGAGGGGACGGGAAACCAAAGAGGTGTACCGCGAGAGCCTCAATTCCCAAAAGGATTGGTTGCCATGCCAATTGAGGCACCCTTCACTTTATGTTATCTAAATCCCAACACAAAAATGGGGGAGGCTCGGATCAACTCCCAACAGGAGAGATCCAACCAAGACACCAAATCAAATTACATGAATGAAGTACATAAGGTGTTAGGTATAATAAACGCTAGATCTATGGATGAAGTCATAAGGTGAGTTATAAATTGGATCAAGAGGCTTAAAGGATGTATGTTTGACCCAATGGGAAAATACAAGTGACTTATAAGCTTAATTAACAGATACAGGATCAAGGCACTAGCAAATGATAGAAAAATCCACTGCCTTGGGAAATGTGTCCAATGCAGGTAGGTTAAGGTTATAATTGGGGCTATCTAGTACCTTTCTATTAGACTTGATTCAAGGTATGATAGAGTCTATGAATCACAAGTCGGAAACCAGGGTCAAACAAACCAGAAATTGGCTAAGTCTGGGAATGCGCATTAGTTAAGAGATTAATGCCTAGGAATTTCTGCCACAAGGAGTCCTCCAAGGGTGATGCCCTTGAGAACCCACCTTGGGTTAGGCTTAAGAAAGAAAACCCAGAAATATTTCGCCAAGATTTAAACTTGTTTGAGCCAAGAAATTTTTAGAAGAAAGTCTAGCTTAGGGTTTGTAAATAAAATAGAAATAGACAAATGGAATAGAAGAATAACTCAAGAAAATTCAAAGTACTTACCTCCTGTGACTTGCATATGCCAAGTGCAATGATGTTCCAACTCCCTCGAAGCACCTTCAACTTAATTTGACAGCTCCCAAGATGAAATCGACTTTCCCAAGCAAGTGCGCCCTCCTTCCTATAGCTAACAATCTGTATGCGAATTGATTTACAGAAAAGAAGGTAAATGATGCAAGAATAATCAGAAACCATAAATATTGATCAAAGATACAAATAAGAACTACTCCTTGATAATTTCACTCCTTTAGTGAAACAATTTGGAGAACCCTCACAAAATCCCCTCAATAAAATCACCCTCCTGCAGAGCACACATCAAGCAGAACGTATGGCATGCAAACTCATCAAATAATGAAGATGTGATGGGATACCATAGCTAAAATCAAGCATGAGAACAATCTATAACAAGGGCACAAGATTTTTCCCAAAAATATTTATTTATTGTCAAAAATCCAAAGCCAAAAGTCCCTTTACAATGAGAGGGTCTCTCCTTTAAATAGCTATGGGAGAGACCAAAACCCTAAGCACATTTTTAATGAGTGGCTAAGATTAAAATATACAATGTTCTAATCTACGGTTGAGATGAGCTCAACATAAAGTACATGGATCAACTAAAAAATATAACAATACATCTGGGACAAAATCGCCCTAGGGGACGTCCCACTCCAAGTGACTAGGAGAACATAACATAACGCTCATGGTGGTTCTAGGGGGTGATATAATTCCTCCCTAGTGTGTTCCCATGGCACAATAATATCAAATGACTCATCAAATTACAACAATGTCCCCAAATGGAAAAGTCGTGTGCCTCCAAAGACACCATAAAAACATGAAAATGTGCCCGATAAGGATGTGTGGGCCCCACTGAATGCTGCAAATGTTGTGGAAGGTGTGGGAGACGTCATACACATCATCAAAACCATTCCTATTCCATTTCCTTTCCTCAGTATCCCAAATTGATTTCCTCTGTAACCAATTTTACCATTTTTTATGCCTCTGTAAATCACATGTAAAAGATAAAAATGCCCGTAACTCTCTGCCTGGACACGTGGGGCCAAATATCACTGCACCAACATGTCTGGGAATATGGAAATATATTAAAAATAAGTTGCTAGACCCCATACTCCCTTTGTAGCACCATAGGTAAACCAATCAAATCATGAAACTGCTCTGACAGGCGATTTTTAACGACAAATTTGCACTGAAGTGATAAACTAAGCGAAATCTCAATTGAAACTGCCTAGAACTGAAAACTGACTATCCCAATTGCCTCAGAGAGCCCAAATGCACTAGATATGCATACTCATACACCACATGGATGACTGCACAATCATATAATAACAATACTATGCCCGGACATATAAAAATAATAATAATATGCAACTGATCAAAATCATTAAAATACCATAGATCACTATCTAAACCTATAACTGTTGCATGGAACCATCTAGTGATCAATCAATAGACCACATATCATCAATAACTATCAGCCAGGGTCTACCTCATCTCATGTCCCGTGGTTGACTTGGTCAAAGTGACCCATAATATGATCCGAGATGAAACATTAAGTGCTGCAAGTGTAATTGGTTAATACATGCTTCATTAATCATTCCAATAGCAATATAATCATAAAGTAATCAATTCACTAACGATCTAAAACAAGTTAATTAATATTTTCATTAATAATAGTAGCTCAGACTAGAACCCCAAGGCTATACTCACTTCATGGTTGTGATCAATTTTCTAGTGATGGGTGAAGGTGGAAAACTGCAAGGCTAGGCTAAGGGATGACTATACTGACTCGACACTGTGATACTTTGGAAATGGGAAAGGGGATACACACTAAAGCATATGTTGGAAAAGCAATAACACATGGTATGGCAGTGTCTCACAAATGGGTAAGTTGTTTGAGATGTGCTTATTCAACCTTGACAGATGTCTATAACTCACATCCAAGCTGACTCAGCTCCGTGAGGATCCTTTCTAGAGACGCCATGACTAGGTGTTCGACAAACCCTAAGTTGAGACTCTAGGGGACACTTAGAATTAGTTGTCCCTTTCTCTATCTCATATCACAACTCGCAGGCTATTGGGGAATAGATCATTACATTCAAATAAAGGTCATCAATCAGTGGATTTACCATTTATTAAACCATTGCTTTATTTGGACCTTTTCATTTCAGTTTCCATAGCATTTTGTCCTTGTGTGTTAAAAAACACATTCCTGAATTTCATTTCATTATGCTTTCATTCACGTGTGTTGAGAAACACATTCTAGAATGATATTTCATTTCAATAGGCATCCATTCACGTGTGTTGAAAAACGCATTCTAGAATGGTCTTTCATTTAAGATATACAATAAAGTTTCCGAATACAATGTAATGAAGGTAGTACCATATGTTTCAGGTCTAGCCACCACAACTTAGGAAACTCAGAGCCGAGACACATTGTAAACAGGGAAGCTCATCCAACAAAGAGGCTAGAGTGGGGAAGTCCCCCATATCACACGCTAGGTAGTAAGTCAAGGTAAAAACAATAACTGGAAGGTAGCAGATGGATGGAGATAGCGAAAATGATGCCAAAACTAGCAAGCCATATAATGATGAGAATGATCACCTCCATTCTCCTAAGGAGGGTAAAACCAATGAGTATAGACAAGAAGTTTATAATTGTGAGCAGGACACTAGATAGATACATAATAACAACCAAGTCCATTATATATATGATCGCCAGATGATGACACTAAATGCTAAATCATGCTGCTAGAATGACCATAAAAGAAATATAAACCAATACACAAGATAATACTTGTTGGATCATATACCTGTGCAAACCATCTGAACCACCATCTGTCTACTGGAATCCCACTGCTGCAACTCTAGGCACTACATACTACTCTGTATGGAAAAATGGCTGCATCGATCATCAAATCTGAATTTCCTTAGACTCAGCCATGGCATAAGAATATACTGGCTGCTCAAAATTATAGGAGTGATCCAAAATAGATGCCCATCTCAAGCATCTCAGTGTAAAGGACTAGCTGAAAAATATATTGTAAACTGGAATAAATATATGGTAGACCCAGCTACTATAAATGTGATAACAGAACTATACGTGTATTTGTGTACATGCATGAAGATGCGCAAGAACACATTATCCACACAGACATCACAGAGACATCAAGGCAAGCAACATTCTACTTGATAAAAGCTTCAACCACAAGATCACAGATTTTGGTTTGGCTAAAATCTTCGAGATAGGTGACTTGACTCACATAACTTCGCATGTAGTAGGAACACTGTAAGTACCCTTTATTCTGAAATCCATTCTTCTTTAAAAACTCATGCTATCTGAATAAAATTCTATACCAGGATTCACATACATTGCAAATCTTTATACCTTGATGTTAAATTTCAGTCACCAAGGAAAATGTAAGATGGTTCCATTGCTTGATATATTTTTACTGCTATAATTAATCTTCTTTTGTTAAAGGGCTCGAAACTTTTAGTAAATTTATATAGAGATTTGTAAGACTTGATTGCTTGAATCTCCATATGTTTTTAACAACTAAAATGGTGATGTGCTTCATTCGGAAGTGGCTATCTAGCTCCAAAGTATGCTTTGCGAGGCCAGCTAATTGAAAAAGACGTCGTCTTCAGTTTTGGCATCCTGGAACTAGAAATTGTTACCGGAGAAATGAACACAGATACATAGTTACCCTTACAACAACAATATCAAGTGGATTGGGTAAGCAAATTAAGGTTCACCTTGGTATATACCCATCCAAAAAGGTGCGGGGAATTCCTTGTCCTAATTATTTGCCTTCATTTCTCTTATTTAAAGATTGCAAGAAAACACTGACTTATATGCTTATTTAACCAATTGAATCAATTCCAGTTTATTGTAGGCCATGAATGGGAAGGATGACCTTGAGATCTCGATTTCAGTCACATACCCAAATTCTGAATATTTTATTTCATGCGAAAAACATTATGTTATATGTTATTGTAATGTTTTATGATTATTGACCAAGTGGGGTCAAGGATGACTGTAATTAAATACTTTAATATTTTATTATTTATAAACAAAAGAGGAGACAAATATCCCAAAGAGAATGTTGAAAGAGTGCTCACTGATCCACTAGGAGGAATGAACTGGGGTGGAGAGAAAATTGACACTTGGTAGCATCATCAATGCACCTCTAGTTGTTGCTGGTGGAAAATTCCCTACATTAATGGTCATGTTCCCCAAGAAAGTGGAACAGAGCAGGTGGCTCAATAATTAAAAAAAATGACCAAAGACCTAGGCAATCTATTCATACCCATCGAATTGGAGTAGGAGGATAATCACTTTTTACCTTGTGATGAATTTGAAACTAGACAGAACAAGTGAGTTCGATGAGAGGAAAGATGGAGGGATTGACTGAGATAAGACTGTTAATCTGAGTTAGTACTGCTTTATGCAGAACTCAATATTGCTGAAAAGAAAAAGTCTCATTCTGGAGTATTGTCAACATCACTACTAAGTTGCGGAGGATAACATTTGCATCTACCCAGCATCTTCACCCTAGTGGTTCAGTGAGAAGGCTTGGGGGTCCTAAGGCAAGTAAATTGGTTGCCTTTAGGAGTTGGTTGGGAGGAACGGGCTCCCTTGGGTGTTTGTTTCACTATTCAATTTTCAGGTTCTTATCTTCTTATGTATTTGTTCTTACTGTATATCTATTTCTAGAAATTTTTAAGTATTTTAGAAAATATGCAGAGTTATTCCAGTTAGTTTTAAGAGCTAGTTATGAATGTGAATCTGTAATGTTATTAAAAGAAATAAAATTAGAAATATAGAATGATTGATTAAATTACTTTTCTGTATTTTTCCACACACTTTACATGTCGTAATCTAGTACATAAAAGTTAGATTAATGATAGATTCGAATGATTGATCGTCATAGATTAGACTCTGTTTTATTTCAATATAAACCCTCTATCTTTATTTTAGTAAATACTTCCTTTACTAAATGAAGAAAACATAGTATTCATCTGAGTAAATAGTATTTAAATAGAAGCTCTCTACTTAGCATCATATTCCATTTTATAGTAATAATAGCATTCGAGTGATTTTATATTCAAAGCAGAACCTAGATTAAATAGCATAGTCTTTTTGTTTATAAGTAATAGCAATCATATAAAAATTTAAATGGTAAAAGCAGACTACCCAAAACTGAATCATTTTAAGCTCTTATTAAAACAGAGTATTTGCAAAACCTAAAAATACCTTTCATCTTTAATAAATTATAGATTGAAAAGAAAACCATCATCGAAGACAAGTTTTTAAAGGATTTCTTCAAACCATATTTTAAACACAGTAATAAAAGTATTCGTTTCTATACTTTTTAAAACCTTCACAAGATAGTTTACATATGAAAATAATTCTTTTTCCAACACAGTAGTAAGTAACGCACAAGACGAGCCTTTTGATAGGCATCGCCAGGGTTTGAGAAGTCTATTCTTATTAATACATTTATTACATACCAAAACAACAAACCAGGGTTCGAGACCGAGAAGGCTCACCCAAAAGAGGTCGTTACTTTATAAAACTTAATAATGAATGTTACAGCAGTATAAAAAAAGAAAGATGCAGGGTTGAGTTTCGACTCCCCTTAAATTCTTAAAACTAACAAAATATATTTATGAATTACGGGTTCGAAACCCTTAACCAACAAATCACTAAACCAACAGCATGTTAAATCTTCAAGATAAGGTTTCAACCCTGCATCCATTCCTTTGGAACGACGACTACCATTAAAACAATGCAAACTGTATTCTGCTAATAGATTCAACAAATGGGCGTAGCCCTAATTCATAAAACTTGCATCATAAGATATTCATTAATTAAAATAACCAAAAACATTGAGAACATCCTTTTGGATGGAAAACAAAACAAAACCATATATCGAAATCCGAATATCTTTTCTTTATTAAAATCTCTAAACAAGGTCTTTATAGCACTATCTAAAATGAACGACGTCGAGGACCCAATGTAGGCATAGGCATAAAGGTTCAACCTGCCTATTTACAAATGCCTCTCGTCTTCCTAAATGTAAAAATGAACTGTATAAAATCAACACCGGAGGAAAACCCTCATCTCAGCATAGCACCATTCGAGAATGTCGACTGTCATCACCTTTCATCATAACAAAAGTTTGACTAAGGGTTTGTAAAGAAACGTTGAGGCTTACCAGTGCATATTGTTGGAAGCCACAGTGGATATATTCCTGGAGGTGGTAGCAACGTAGAATTTATGGAACCCGGCCACTCCATGACCATCACAATAGTATTTTAAGTTAGTAACAAATTATTTCAGGAAGGATAATTTAAAACGACGAATGCTTGACCCATGAGTATGGTCTTACCTTGCTTGCAAGTTTCTTCAACCCAAATCCCATCTATCAGTTGCAAAACCTCCATGGATACCCCTGAAACCTCGTGGAGCTTGGAAACCCTACCATTTCAGCATCTTGTCGGCCTCCACTCCCTGTTTTTCTTAATGAACAAGTGAAACGAATGTTCGAAGGGTTGGATAGTCATTCAAACCTCGGTTAGGGTTTATCCCAAAACCCAAGGTGGTCATGTGAAATGGCTTCCATGAGACTGCCAGTTAGACTTTCTACTTCAACCTCATTAAAGACTGTTTTAAATGTCACCTGCCATCAGCTAGCGAAGGATCCACTACGAGTTTGTTTACATGAAGACTTTATACCGTATAGTTCAAAAGGCTTATGAACTAGTGATCACATTATCAAAGTGTTGATATGCTCGGGTCTTTAAGTTCATAACTCGTGGTCAAGGTTAACACCTACCACATTCATGTTAAATTATATAAGTGACATATAATACATGAATTTGACCATATGATTTTAATCATGGTCATATAGTAATATCAATATAGAGTCCATGAATTTTTCTAAAGTCATCATGAAGCTATTAAGGTATTTTTCATGTCAAAATTTATATATGGAGAACTTTATATTAAAGTTTAAGTGCTATAAGATAGTTAAATATTAAGGTGTTTTTAATATAAATGCAAGTTGTTTAATTAGAAATAGCAAGTTAGGATAGGGTAGGTCTTACCCTAAGTCCTATTAGGGTTTTCCCTTATGTCATTAATACCAAGTAGAAAGTAGTTGCAAATGCTATGTTTAAATGTACAGTAATTGGTTCTTCAACCGACAGTAATAACCTCACCTGCGATATTTGTACATATAGGAGTAAGAGCGTTAGCTATGAAAATAGCTAAGTAAGCCTCGGGGATTCAATAGGATCCCTTCATCAAGAAAATAAAAATATTAGTAGCATAAAAATTATTTTTTGTTAAGTCGCTAATGGAGAATTAAATATTGATCCAAAAATAAAGGATGACACATAATGCTGTAAATCTCCGAGACAAAGGAAGCGACATTGATTTATGAGATGAAATATGCTAAGTCTTAACACTTTCCTTCCAATGTTAATATTTATAAATGTTTATGACATGTCAACAATTTGAAATGAATTAAGATGATGCAGTAATAAATACAAACACAACATCATAATTAGGATAGAACAATCCTTTCTAATACAGTTGTCAATAAGAATGTATTCCGCATAACAATTAATTGACATAAATGCTAGTAAGAATTTTTTTTTAATTTTCGTAAAATTTGGGGATGTTACAATTTCAAATTTGAAGGATGAATTGGACAGAGAACTGGAACAGTTGGCAGGCATTTCACCAAAACACCATCAGTGGAGACAGAGTTAGAGAGAGGAATTAGTCCACTACATAACCAAGAACCTTTACACTCTTACTGAAATGCTTGATTAAACTAGTAGTATAATAGATATTTCATATCTAAACCCTAAGAAGTAATCATCATAATTTATGGATATAGTTTAGGTTTTATGCAGCTAAAATAGTGTTGGTGCTTGAGTACTTATTTCACCAGGGATTTGTGTACAGAGATTTGAATTTGGAGAATATGTTGGCACACAATGAAGGGAATATAATATTTTTTGACATTAATCTCTCACCCCCGCCTTTCTTCCAAGGGACAAATCCTACCCAACCTCTGATAAAATTTGCTTAACAAAAGTTTAGCTACGAATGGAGATCTAACAAGTGGAAAGTCAATTGTGATTCCTATTCTGATAACTCAAAATATGATGATAATTTCCCAAAGAATTCAAGCATCCACGCTAACATTCTTTTATAGGAACAAAAGAGTACATAGAACAAGTTCAACAAAGCGATCGCAGTCATTTTATTCTCATAATGTATACATAGTCCTTGATAAACAATAGATTTATAATAGCTTGAAATTTTTGGACATGGTTAATGTGTCTTATAAATAATATTCTCCTTATATTTAGTCGTCTGGTTGGTTGAAAAGCCTACCTAAAAATCTATACATTGAACTTCTTTGTTGTAATGTTGAAAACTAAAAGGGACTTTAAGTTTCAAGTCACCTGCAAAAATCTCTGTTGAAGTATGCAAGTTCTTTTAACAACATAGATTTGGCAACTGTATCAAATGATGTCATCGACACTAGAATTTATCTTTTGTCAAAGTAGTCGCACATATCGCGGCTAACCATCTTGTCAAAGAAGTGGCACATATCACGGCTTACCAAATGGTCTAGGGAGCTTGGAAGCAGTGATGGAATTTGACGGGCAAAATGACCGTCATTAGGCATTTTGACCGTTAAATACGGTTAAAAATTTTCATTAACAATCTTGTGTGAAGGGTAAATTTATCATTTAAACATATTTTTGAAGGGTAATAAAATTTCTAAAACATCATTATTTTACTAGTATTATTAATATTTTTTTATCTTATATAAAACTATATTTTCCAAATTGGAATTTCCAAATTCCAACTATACTTTCGCTTCATAAATACAAAAATATATTAAATTAGTATTATTTTTATTCCTTTCTATTCCAAGTTGCATTGATTTTTCATAGAAAAAGAAAAGCTCATTTAACTCAATGATGTTTCCATTATTTTTTTTATTTTTCTATTATTACAATGAGCATCTACATTCTACAAATTTCACTCCTAGTCTGCTACAAGCCTACATGAACATCAACTAAATGACTTGAAGTTGGAAGTTGGGACTCAGGATTCAAGACTCGGGAGTTTGAAGTTGGTGCAGCTGCATCTAAAGTCTTGGAGACATAACTTTGGAAAACATTATCACGATTCACAGGTAATTCCTGCACGATATTTTGGCATTTACTGGTTTATCTAAGGATTTGAGTAATGTATATAGATTTAGATGTGGAAATTAAAATGGAAGACATGTTTTCTTTTGATATTAACAATAAACCTAAACAATATTCTTTTTTATACATTATTTTTGTAATATAAGGTTTATTTTCTGGAAAAATTTTGTGTTAAGACCATCAATTAAATAGTGTTTGTGTGAACGACACACAGGGCTTCCTCTGCACCCTCCCCGCTACATTAAATACATCACTTGTTATCTGTCATGCTCCCTTCCCAAACCTGAAATGATACAAGCAGTTGTAACATGTAAGTAATTTAACCATGCTGAATTTAATGATTCAAAACATAAGATAGATTCAAAAATCCTCTGGCCGCTTGCACTTGCTCGCAACCAATGTAGTTGTGGCCTCAGATGTCGAGCTTATAACATCCTTGCCTAAATCTTGAACGGTTCCTAATATCTGGCTTGCATTTTACAAAGAAAAATAAAAATATGCGATGACTATATGAATGCGTGAACATTTCTAAATAGCCATGAATAAATTGAAAACAATAACACAATTATATATGTTGTGAGGCATTCACATTCACATACCAACAGCGTCCATTGAGGCGAGCAGTGATTCTCCCGGGAGCATTCTGAAGAACATTTTACCAACATTGGATTGAATCACAATATTGCTCAAAGCACCATTCATCTATCTTTAATGTAAGCCATTTAGCCCTTTCTGGCTCCATTCATCTGTCTTTAACGTAAGCTCTTTTGCCCTAATGCAAATACCCACACAGATTCAGATAAATAACTCAAGGATACAAATAGTTAGAGTGTAGTTAGCTGATTCCAGTAAACCAAACCAAACCAAATCAAAATTAAAATCAGAAAAGGAAAAAATTGTAGATGTGGTTAACAAAATAGCCTGCTTAGTTACTACTAGATTACTATTTTTATGTTTATTTATGCTTTATTAGGATGTATATTCATATTTTTTTGGTTTAAGCTATATCTTTATATAATATTAATATAGCACATCAATGATATATAAAATGAATAGAAATCAAGTTAATGGATCATGATAGATATTAATAATTATCATTTTAATTTTAATATAAAAAATGTCCAGAAAATAAATATTGTTTTGAAGAAAAAATTAACAAAATTTAATTATTGAAGGGTAAAAATTTAAACAAAAACTAGTGATATATACACTCAAAACCTTAAAAGAAAAAAATGAAAATTTTTGAGGAATACAATGAAAACCAAATTCTAACACTGCTTGGATGCCCTACCAAATATTATTCAATGCCTGAATCTACCATAAGGCAATTATAAATTTAGATCCTCCAGAAAGTGAGAATTAGAAATCTACGGTTTATTGAAAACAAGGCAAACAAAGAATAACTGCAAATGTTTATTATGTAAAAGAAAATCCCTAATCTTTCCCTAAAATATATTGATATCCAAAGAGTCCTCGCATTGAACGATATCATCCACTGTGTGGGGGCAAAAATTGCAAATTACAGGTTACCCTCTTGCGAAATTGAACCACCCCACCGTTCGATTTTCTCTTACCACTGAGTATCTTCTTCTTCCGCTTTTTCTTCCTCTGATAAGTTATTTGGAGTGGCAGGCCTTCATGGATATCATCAGTATCTTGGATGTGAGGATTGTCCATGAGAATGAAGTCAGCGTTACATTTCACGCTGATTGAGGAATACTCCCTTCTTCATTGAGGTAATAAGACTTTCATGCAAAGCGTATAAGCATTGTGCTAAACATGACAGTTTTATAGAATTTTAATTTAAATATTTATTTTTAAATTTAGATAAATAAAATTAGAGGATTTATGTCCATCAAACCAACACAAATCAAAATATTATATTTTAAAGTTTTAAAGTTATTTTAATTTCCAAAAAAATAAGTTTAATATTAAAATTTTATAAAACATTAAAAAAATTTAATAGAAAACAAACTTAATAACAATGAATATAGTTTGACTAATCAATAAATTAACATATCTCTGGCTTGACCGGGAATAATAATACAATATATTTTATAATAAATTATATTTTGAACAGAATAGACACTAAGAGATTCAAAGACTTTGTCTCTTTATTATGTAATATATTATTAGACATCCACCTGGTAACACAAAATAACCCCTATGACCATGCCGCCCCATCCTAATAAACAATAACAAGATAATGCATATGGTTAACTGAAGAACATACATATACCCCCTCAGTATTACAGAATAAGACATGCTGTTAGCCTGAGCATCTAAAGATATATAGTTACTCTATTGCAAGGTAGCAACCCGAGCACGTAACTTATTTTATTCTATATATAAAAGCATAAACCGCACTAGGACTTGGACAGCACTATGAGCGATTGAAGGAAAGGCAACTTGATTATGGTGTAGCTATTAAAGCCTGCCTTGTGGAACAGCCCTTTGAATTCTTCTTCTGTTCTCTCCTTCCCACCCGTTGTATAAACCATCATCGCTATATCAAATAGCAAACCCAATCGCCTTGACAGACTTTCACCTTCTTTGCGTCCTTCAACAACTGCGTCCACAATTAACACCTTTCCGTTCGCATGCGTCGCCTCGTAGCTTCTTCTCAGCAATTTCACACACTCTTCGTCTTCCCAGTCATGCATAATCCACTGCAACAACGATAATAAAATATGTATAGCCCTCAAGATGTAGGAATAATATTAAGTAAATTTGTTATGCAAATGTAAAACCGTAGATGAATCCTTCACCTTCATTATGACGGCATCGGCAGAAGGCATCTGCTCGAACATATTGCCCTCCATATGCTCCACTCCTGAAACACTTACTTATATAAATCATGCTATCGTGTTACAGATCAACAAATTTCGATTGATGGACTGATCAACGTTACGAATCTTACCAGTTATGGGAGGCGCAGCTGCGATGACATGAGGGACATCCAGATTAATGCCACGAATGTGTGGATGTTCCTTAACAATCGCGGACAAGGAAGAGCCCATACCTCCTCCAATGTCTACCAGCGTGTTTATACTCTTGAACCCATCTCCATACATCTTCGCCACGGAAGCCATGACAGCGCTACTGTCGCTGGCCATGGCCTCGTTGAAAATCCTGTTGGCTTCAGGATTGTGGCCCAGATATTCCCACGGACTCATACCATAAGCTTTGTTAAATGTGTAGCAGCCCTCCAACACAGACTCGTGCAAATGTTGATAAGCCTCCATGTACACTCTGTCTGCTAGCAGAAGCAGGAAAGGTCCACAAGATTGCTGGTTTCCAGACGTTCCACCCTGCACCAGCAGCTTCGAAATGCCCGTAATTCCGTACTTCATCTTCTTCGTTTCTGCATGGTCTGCCTGATCGGCTTCTTCGTGTTCAGTAAAAACGCCATAGGAAGCAAGAAACCTCAGAATTCTGTAGAGGTATCCCACATCCACTTGGGAATTACTAGTAGATGAGGAATTAGCAGCAGCGATTTCAGAAGCAATCAGCTCAACGGAAAGGGGACCTCCGTTGCCTTTCGTGGCGATAATGTCAGGAATGTGGAGCAACACGGCTGCTTTCAAAGCCATGGGCTTGATAGCAGAGAATATCATCTCATAAAGTTGGAGCTCGTGGCTTATTGCAGATTCGCGTGATGAGTTGATCTGTTGCCCGGCGCCATGAGCCGAAACATGATCAATGGAGTCCATATAGGGTGCCATGAAAATATGAACTGCGTCTTGAATGGTATGAAGCTTATGTTTTCACCAGCTGCTCGTCATCCATTTATATAGTAAATGGATTATGCTTCCTCAGCCGAAGTGGCTTTCTACGTCAATCTCATCAATCTAACAGCAAACTACTTTTCCGGGGAGCACTCTATCAATCTAACAGCAGTCTAAAATTACGCCCTGCAATAATTAGATGACAAGTGACAATTCCCACGTTAAAAGTATGTATGGTGCGAAGTGTCTTGTTAAATGGTTGCTTTACCTATGCTACAGACTAAGGACTTGGTCAGTGGACCACTCCATCTATTAAAAAGGGAAGGAAACGATATTTTAGTTATGAAACTACATCCAAGTTATTGCAAATCACAAGTTAGGTTATGCAACACGTTTTATGATGCAAGTTTTGATTGATCCCATAAACAAAATTAGATAAAATATATGGTGTGTTTTGAATGCTCAAAAATACAACATGAAATGCTATCTTATAGTATAAATATGTTATGCAATAAATATATACAATCGATGCTACTCTTGTTATAGTTGTTAATTTATATTTTTGGCGTTATATGACATAAATTCATGATAGTTCATAATCTCAACATTTTTTATGATTAGTTAAAACTCTTAGTAAGTGAAGTTGTAGATGGCCTAAGGAAACTTACCAAGAATTTACTTGTGTCAATTTTATTATATAGTGAGACACATTATAACATTTGGATTTCTTACCATCAACATAACAAATTCCAAAGTATATAGGGTGCACCCACATCCCTATACACTACATCAATTTACATTTAGAATTAGTACATATGAAAATAACAAAGAAGGGACATTGACCATATGTGATTCTCATCTAAATATTTCTCAAATGAACAACAATATGGGTGTTAACCACTATTGCAATTTTCCTATGCTTTAATCAACTTCTTAAAGGTCATTATCCATTCAAGAATTGTTGGTTGAATTTGATTGGTAGCATTATCTAGGGATCAGGGATTGTGAGGATAATGGTCGTAAGGCTCTTGACAAGTATAGATGATGCATAGCTAAAGTTGACTACAAACATTGTAAAGGGACCCTTGATTGTGAGAACAATTACTAAACATGTGCTTATATCTTAGCATACCATTGCCTTTCTCTCTCATGTCCAAAGTTCAAAACCTATTTCTCCCACTTCCATGGTTTGAAGTCATTGCTAGACCAAGCAACTCTCTTGATAAGAAAATGGAGGTCCCCAAACCTCATTCACTCAGTATTAGAGATCCCTTTTATCCTCCACCCATAGGATGACTCCATTAAGAATATCACAATTATTATGAAACCATTACTGAGAAAGGCCAAGATGGAAGGCCTACACTAATATATGTACATAATATAATGGTGTGGATAACATTGAAATGTGAGAATCGTGATGCTCATGTAACCTTTTCTTATCATTTTTGAAATATCTTGTAGCATATGCAAATTAGAATTGATTATTTACTCATAAAATAATACTCTTGATCCTTACCTAGCGGGTTTTTGTAGGAGAAAAGAATTATATATAATTATCATGTATCATATAGATATAGATGTACATTTAATATATGAAAGAAGTGAGAGACTCAACTCTGCATGACTAGAGCATAAACTAATGAAAGGGAGGGAACTTGCATTTGTAACTAGGTAATCATTTGAAGACTATAAAGTACTTTGGTTTGTCAATTATCATCATTAGAAGCATAATACATTGTTTTGGGGACTTGCTATGGGGAGTACATATGAGGTCACCCATATGAATGCCGTCAAATCCATCCTCATAGAGGGTATCTTGATGCTTATTTTTTTGTTAACAAATAAAGTATCAACCTTATATTTCAATAATTCATTGTGACAAAGAACACTTAATTTATTGACTCTATTATTATTAATATTCATTGGGCATAAATTTGTTGCAACCAAGGTTATGAGGGATGTTTCAACAACACTTGCTAGGTGGGTTCTTGTGGCTCTAGAGGATGGTCTAGGGCTCTTTGTGATTGTGGCCATGGGTTCCAACATATCGTAGTTGTGTTAAATTTGCAATTACTTTTGGGTAGCTTGTTAGAGTGTGTGTTACACCCTATAACTACCAAATCATTGATTTAATATTAATGAAATAGCAGCATTTCATTATATACGAATTACAATAATACATTTTATAGTAAAGTTATTAATAATTAAATACATAAACAATAGCTTATGAGAGTAGAGCAATTGGTAATGAGTAAATGGAAGGTCATAAGTTCAAATCCCTATGTATACTCACAAAAAAATAATTAAATACATAAACAAAATTAAATAGAAAAAATAACCTCTTATAATGGTAAAAAAAATATAAAATACATTTTCATAATATTAATAATTTAAAATATAAAAATAATCTAACTCAAAAAGCATTATGTGACTAATAGTTTAAAATATAAAAATAATATAAAAATAAATATTATTAAACAATGTAAAACGCATTTTCATAATATAAATGCTTTAAAATATAAAAATAATATAACTAAAAATTGAAAAGGAAAAACGTGACTTTCAACATAAAAACTTAAGAATATTTATTTTTACATAATATAAATGCTTAATATATGAAAATAATATAACTTAAAGAATATTTGCTATCACATAATAAAAATGCTTATATATGAAAATAATATACCTTAAAGAATATTTGCTATCACATAATAAAAATGCTTATATATATGAAAATAATATACCTCAAATGTGAAAGAGATATATGAATTTCATCATCAATCCTTCAAAATTAAAAATATTTTTTATAAGAAGAAAAGATATGTTAAATATTATAATAAAAGATTACGAATAATTTTGATAAGAATAAAAGATATTAAATAATATAATAATATATATCGTTCGAGAAAATTGGCTTGGTTTGTTGATTATAGTGTTGAAATTTATGTTATATTCATTGCGATGTTGTTTGAGCAATGTCGGTCCCCTTTGTACCACCACACTATTAAAAAAACAAATGGTAACTTCATGATGGTACCACCACACTATTTAAAAAACAAATGGTAACTTCATGATGGGTTGGATAAACTTCCTTTTTTCCTAGTGATACTTTTAATTATATTAATTTTTTAAAGTGACTACTGTTTTTGTTTTAAACGTGAAATCTAAGAAATTAACATTAAACGTTTTCTTTACCAATCAACAAATCTCATGTATCTTATTATAAGATAAATTAAAAATTTAAATATATTATGAAATTTTTTAAAATCCTTCCTTTTCAAACATGTAGTTCATCGAAATATTTTCTCGTGAGAGTATATGCCGTTTCACTTATTGGAAGTACATTTACACGTTTATTAGTTTCAATAAAATTGGAAACTGTCACTAATTTCCTAAAAGAAACACCTAAAAGCACAAAAATAACAAAAAACAAAGTATAATGAAAATGCAACGAACGACACAACCTTTATTGGTTGCATAGGAGATTTTTTGAAATCCATTGTTCAAACCCCACTTACGATGCAATGACTTAAAAAGACTTACTATGTAATGACTTAATGCATGTATTTAGCATTGTGTGATGAGAAAGGTATTAAGATTTTGGACTTGTATTGAGATACATAATCAAGTTATTTTTATTGAGATACATAAATTTTAATGCTGTAGATGGATTTAGAGACCCCTTTCTCTGAATCTTTTGTGTATTCTTGCCCTTATTCTTGGTGTAATATTATATAGATAATTGGAAGGAATGCGAACCAAGTAAAAGTATTCTATTTTGTTTGAATGCATAGTTAATAGCATCTCCCAATGTCTTCCTAATGGCCGATGGATCGTATTTTAATTGAGAAGCACGAGGGCTTACCAACTAGGCATTGTTGATGCTCAACATCAACACGATTCCGAAGTGTCAGAACATGACGCTAGAGGTGAACTAATTGATTCTTTTGCAATATAATTCCATATGTACCATCACATCTAGTTCAATGTGCTTCTCATGTCCATATCTTATTTCACCATTTTTGTTGTCATATGACCCCTTTGACAAACCTTCCAAGTTGCATGATGTTTGTCATCATAGTCCATCCAGTGTCGTGTCTTGGAGTTTGGTTGTTTCTTATCACACATGTCAATCACATCATATTATTTAGGTCATTGCATTCAAGACATCGCACTGGTTTTGCTCATACTTCGTTTGGCGAAATCTATGTTCGTTTGACCATTTCGGTAGTCTGTCATAGTTTCGGCAAGTACACCCATTTTGCATTATGTTAGCTGAAAATTGCCAATTTTGCATCCCTCCATTAATTCACACAATGTAGATCCCTCCATCAGCCTTCTCATTATGCATATGCTTGGAAAGTTGAAAAATACCTGTAACGTCCCCACCCATCTATCCAATTCCGATAAGGGAAACATGATGCCAATCTATGGGGCTTTTCAAGCAAACTCATCCCATTCATTAGATTCATACAATTAAAAACCCATGTGTGCAAATGTAAATTCAACAAACATGCACAACGGAGATAAACTCATCCACACACATAATCTCATATGCATTCAATATATCAATAACAATCATTTAATTTAAACACCGCAAAGGCAAAACACATAGATAGAAAACACTTATCTTTGTTGTGCAATTTTCCCACACAACTAGCTATGTCACTGCAACGTTCCTCCCAACCGTAGGTCTCTACTTAGCCTATATTATTTCAGCACTCAGAGACCACCCCCGAGTTGGGCATGATATTTACAAGGAAAAGGGGACTCTCAAGCTCATCACAGCCCAAAGCAATGGATACCCATCTCAACCCCAACATTTCTTAACACACAACAACTCAAAACTGAGCATGGATACTCGTAACAGCAAAATCACAATTTCTGGGCATGAAGAAAAATGTTGGGCAACTAAAAACAAAATGGCTATTGGGGAATCACCCTGGGAGAACAAAACCATTTCCAGAAAACGTTTGTGGGCACTCAAGGGACAAAAACGAAATCCATAAACCCCAAATTCGTGGCTCCCTTCCTCCCAGCCATTGTGCAATACCAAAACGAGTTCCCAGGCATGGAAAATGCAGGAGATAGATGAAAAACATGATGGGAAAAGCCCCAGCTAGCTCAAACTATGTGAGAGGGCAAAGGCTTGGGAATTCAAGGGCTAAAACGTCCTTCACATAGTCATTAACTAGTAGCAGGGAACCAACATGATTTTTGGGCAAAACCGTGACAGGTTGACACCTGAAATTGGAACATAGACAGTCACACAATTGATGGAAACATTCAAAAATGATTTTTGAGGTAGGAGATAACTACTGGGTTCACAAAAACAATTTTTCCATAATGAAAACCAATTCTAGAAATTCAAAAACGATTTCACAACAATAAGGAAACAATAAGCTATCAAACTTATCTGTTGAGCTTCCTAATGGATTCTCTTCTTTCCCCATAGTCCAGCCATCACAAAAACGGGATTGTCAGCATGAAAACCAGTGAATTTATAGCGTAGTCCATGAGAGAAACGCCCAGCAAGCTCCAAAAACGTGAGAGAGCAAAAACCCTTCATGAATAATGGCTTGGGAAGGCAATTCATGGGTTTTTTCTTGCCCCAGAAGGAGAAACACGATTTTCCATGAGGGTGGCTTTCCCATACTCGAATTTGGACAGCCATACCTCCCAAATCCCAAAGGCATTAACTACTTCACCCAACTCTTGGGAGAAATCAATGATTGGGTACAAAAGTCAACATGGGTAGTTGAGGGTTTGATGGGTACTCTCATTGACACTTGGCTTGACCTGATTGGCTCCAAGGGTTTGAATATTTCCCTCCCAATTCCTTGTGAAATCATGCCCCCATCTCTTGTTGCATTGCATAGCTAGTTGTGGGTATTTTATTAAATGCATATTTACAAGATATTTGAAATTCCAATTTGCATGGATAGCACGTAAACCATATGCATCAATAAATCGATGGCAGGGCCTTGGCCTTGAGCTCCTCACCATGATTTTATAACAATATTACATCATTTACATTTTAATGCAATGGAGTCAAGATGGGGACGTGACATTCCCCTCCCCTTGGAATAACACTGTCCTCGGTGTTCCAATGCTTCAGAATATATACCCACTTTACACATGCCTCAAAATTCACAACTAGTGGTAGGTCTTTTTGGCGTTTAATCTCTTTACTTTGAACCTTCAGGATCAAGTCCTTTGGCTTCCACAACTGCTCCTGTAGGCTTTGACCTTCCATCTCTGCAAGTGGGCATTGCTCCACAACAATCCCTTCCTTTTATTCACTTTCTAGCTACTCTACAAGTCTAGAATTTTATAGATGCCATCTTTCTTGCTGTCCTGGAAACTATTTGAGGAATATTTTTGGCCAAATCAAATAGCTTTTGGTTTGCTGCCATGATCACGGTGCACGACTGGATCTCACTTTTCTCACCAGTAACACTTGGCTAGTAATAGCTGCTATAATATGGAAACGCTTTGTTAGGACAAGCTTAATATAAACATTAAAATTAGTCAATTATTTCCCAATTGACATGGAACGTCCATGCTTCACTCATGCGACTTCCAAATTTTTTCATGCTTTCCCCACATACACATGATCTCTTTCATGTTTATCCTTTCACGGTGAAATAACTATTTTAGCATTCACAATTTAATTCAAGCAAATAAACACATTCTTCTTCCAGTCATGACATGCATTTAACAATTCTTTGTTTTATAAATGCATCAATAAAAAGGAAAGAGAAGAGTAAGAGTTTCTCCCTCTTAGTCTTGTTTTATTACGGAGCTACGCCATCACTATGGTTTCATGCTCCTTAGTCTCTTTCACTTTAATGTGAATGCTTGAATTTCCCTTTATTGGCTATGACACTTAGTGTCTAAGGTTTGTCTAAAGATTTTCAACTTGGGTACCCCTTCCCATTCTGCTTACAGAACCTCTGGTTGCTGAGACCCACTCATGTTCACTAGCACCATCTTTTATTACTGCTCATAATGAGCTCTTTAGGATGGTCACATGTCCATATGCATCCCTGTGATGCCTTCCTAGTCCTTGCTTCCAACAATACCTACACTCAAACATTGAATCAATTCACATGTTTAGTTTATTTCATAAGGTTTTTCTCTAAACAAGAGTTTGAGAAATCATAGCCAAATCATATACACACATATATTCATAAGCAAGAAGCTGCAAGATAGCCAAATACTTATTTGTATTGGATGTCTTCACTTTATTCCACGGGATCCTTCTTTGTTTTATGAGCCTTGGATTTCACGTGGACACAATTATGAATGTTGGACCATCACGTAGGCTACTCCACAATCATTCGAATAGGCAATGCCAGGCCAGTACGCCGACTGGTTTTATCAATTGTTTAAGGGGTATTGGGCCAGCATACACACTGTTTCACCATATTAAGTAGTGAATGCCCAACCAGTTACTCTCTGGATTTATCAATAATTGCATATCGCCCACTCATTTAATCTCTGAATTTACTAGTAATTTTATAGCACTTTTAGGGTCTTGCTTTCCTGCAATGACCAAGGTTTCCAATAAAGAAACATTAGTGTATCAACTTAGTTGTTAGAAGACTTATACCTGAAATCTTCATTATTCCAACAAGACATAAATGAAACTGAATACTTATCTGTATTGTACATTTTCCCTCTAGTCCGCAGGATCCTGCTTCACTTTGCAAGCCTTGGGATCGCCTATGGACTTGGATGTAGTTAATGCTTCACCAGTACACCTTCACACCGAATGGATTTACCAAGCATTTGGTGGTGCCCAACCAGTCCCATACCTGGTTGGCCCTCTCCATTGCCAAGCCAGCACATTCTTCTCGGTCATCGACCAATGGAAGGAAACTGCGCCACCTGACCATTATAGGTCAAGGCTCTACTATGGAGCCATAGGCATCTCAGGGTTTTCATTCAGTCTTGGCGCTCGCCCTCCTACTGCTGTCCCAATAGAGATTTTATGCCTTCCCCAATGTCACCACACCTTCTTGCACCACAACCCTTTACACACACAACTCTTCATTCATACAAAGACGTCACTCCTTCTCTGGTGCAAATCGGTGGTCCCTTTTAGGAACTTTATAGGTGACTTTCTTGACTACATGTTATCATGACCCCACTCACACAAGGATGATACCTCTTCTTATTACACAACTCTTCAGGCCTGTCCATCCCTTCTGGTAATATTTCGTGTGAGCATAGAAAGGTTACCAATTCCTATACATTCATTTTTCGTACCCTTCTTCACCTTGCCTCTTAATGTGCAGTATCAATATGCATCTGTGTAGGCTGAAAACACAAGAAGGATAAGCAAGATCATCAGTATTGCTGTTCAATTTTGTAACCATAATCCATATCATTCACTATCAAGTATTGAAACACCAGGAATGCGTCCATTCTCTTAAGGTGTAGTCAATATTGAAAACCCTATCATGACCCAGCACCAGAAAAGGTGTGCACCCCTTTTTCGATGTGCGCCATGTAGGCCCTAATCATACTCAAGCAGTCTGCAATGATATAAATAAGATAGAGCAAGCTCTGCATATTAACCCTAATAATTTAGACATGCATGTTCTTGTCTAGGGTCACAGAATACTCATTCATTTTGCAGATGTATCTCACATGCCTTTTGGGCATAGCTTTACCATCTCACTCTCATGGTTTACTGTCATGCGGTTTAGCTGAGATATTGTCAATGGTGTTTCACTCGAAACCCATTTCCAAAGCATGGGGTCTTTCCCATCTAGTTTGTCTTTTGCAGGCCATCACTCCTGGTCTTCCTGCAATGTGTCTTTCTGGCACATTTATCAAATAGCCAAACAGTTAGCAGCATTTAGCAATAAGCTTCAAGTATGATTGTTCCATAACCAATCATTAGCATTAATAATTAATTCAACATGAATTTGCAACTCTGTCTCCTACATCAATTGATTTGTTTAACCATGAGGCCATCCTCATATTGTTTGGCTCTTGTAAGTGGTATCACTCTATCCATTATGGTTTTACACTTGCTACCATACATGAACATCCACCTACAACATCTCCTCCTGACACAATTTATATAAGCCAAACAATGATTAGCAATTATAAGCAAATTCTCAAATCTGAAATCTACAAATCTGTTTTCCTACAGAAATTAGATTTGCAATGATCAGATTATTCTCATAAATTTAAACCATAAAATTTTCAAATTTGTTTCATGCATATTTTACAACCATGAGAACCTTCTCATAGCCTTTGGCTTCTGCACATGGTAGATCCCGGTCTTTACTATGGACTTATCCTCATTGCCATATGTAAGACTTTTCTACCTGAAAACTGAAACTTCAATCAACCAAACACGTTGTGAGTATCTATGCATATAATCCTTTCATTGCCACAACAGTCACTGAAGTGATCTCAGAATTATGACACTCAATAATTCAAACACCTTCAACTATTAACATTTGAAATGCAATGAAATATATACATTCCTATATATGCATCATTCAAGACACAGTCACATTATCCATGCAATTCTGTCCTTCCAACATAGCACTTTGGTAGCCCATCACATGTCTACCTTCTTCATGAAATCATTTTCCTGCATTCACAGTAGCTCATGAAATGGTCTCAGTACTAACAATAGTTCACCATTCCATCTATCATCTAATTGCATTGAAATATATATATATATATCACAACCATGCATTCACACAACGCATCTCAACATGTGCACCCGCACATATGCATGCACATCCACAACATTTACATAATATTTTGATGTACATTCACTTAATGCATAACCCATCAATGCAACCTTGCATTAATCCATGAATGCTATGCATTCCAACATATTATGGCCTAACCATGCTTGTCTCATATGGAATACACTACCACAGGACCATAAGTCATCACGTGCTTTGCTTGTTAAACTCACAACCAACATACACAAATGGCATGATATAATTTCATATGAATGCATTGAGATTTCTAAGCAATTATAGGGTGTAAGGATCAATGCCTTCACTTATCCACACCTCACCATACTTGGTAGGTTAACGTTCCCATTCGGGCACTCAATACCACATCCAAACAATTCAACATAGTTTAAACATAGTGAAGGTATCTCACCAAATCCTCTTTCAACATTCATGCAATTAAGCACAATTAACCATTACCTACATGGTTGTTATTAACATCGCTTGATGTTACCTGATCTGTTGGCCTCTTACCAAGGCTACTCAGTCCTTTTGCCAACATCATGATCACGGACTTGTTGCACCATCCTCTCTTCATAAGGTCGTTGGTCACGTGCAACAACATCATCAACTTATTTAGCCATGTTTTGATTGTATTTGTCCTACAACCAATGCGGACACAACTAATTATTAGCAACCACCATAATGATCTCAATTGGCTCATTGCATATGTGAAACCTCACTATTTTACCAATATGCAATGTCCTATTCATGCACAAACATTTCACATGCGCTGTGTAATGTTTCTTAATATGCCTACTAGTGCATAGTCATATCATCTATCTAATCTCTTGCATTTCAGCATTCCTATGCCATAATTTATATGCACGACCACTTCAAAATTATAAATACAATATCAAGAGGGTAGTGGAGGAATTCTCCCTTCCAATTCCTCATTGTAGCATGGAATTTCCTCTTCCACATCATAGCTGATCCAATTTCATGGGCTCTCTACCATGCACACAAGCAATTATTAGCTATGATCTTCTCACAAAGTAGAAATTCGATATATGTATTCATGTGTATAACATTCATTCATGATATTTTCCAAGCATACAATTATTATGTTATAAACATAAATGGTTTAAGGTGAGAGATTTCCCTTTCATCAGCATTGCCTTACTGCTCCCATTGCTTTTCCCCATTTGGCGCAAATATTAAGGCTAAAATGGCCGCCATTATCGCGGATGTTAAGATTATAATTGCCGCAGGTGGTGCAGCTCTTATCGCAAATTTTGTCGCCCCGTGCGTCGCAGATATTAACGCTAATTCTGATGCCGTGCACGCATAAGTTAATGTTAATTTTGCAACCGTGCGCAAAAGTTAACCTTAACTTCATCGACACAGCATTCGACAAAATTTTGAAACACTTGGAAAATTTTTGGAATTTTCTCTTCCTTTCGGTGCAGAATTAGCAACATCTCCGCCGATCGTGTCGCAAGAGATAAGGTTAAAATCTTCGACTGCCAACCCTGCGACCGCCAACCGCTTCCCTTCGTCACAATGTTAACAGCTATGTCATTGACCGTTGCAGCGCTTTTGGGCTTATCTTTGCCAACATAGTCACAAGAGTGAGCCCAATTTTCACCACTGCGCGCGCATAAAATCAGCCTAACTTTTTCTGCTGCGCGCGTAGAAAATTAACTTAATTTTCGTCACTGCAACCCTTAGTCAAAATTTTGAAAACAGTTAGAAATTTTTGAGATTTTCTCTTCCTTTTAGCGCAGAATTACAACCTTCTCTACTGACTGTGTTGCAAAATATAACCTTAATTTCTACACCCGCAAGCCTTCGTCACTGTGACCGCGTCGTAGGTTTTAGGCCTAAAATTGCCGCCGCGTGCAAATTTTAAGCTTAGATTTGCCGCCAGTGTCGTAGAATTTAACATTACTTTCACCGCACACATAGTAGATTTTAAAGTTAAAATTGCTACTGCCGCGCACAAAACTTATCATTAATTCCGTCGCCGCAGCCTTAGCAGCAGACACTGAGAAAATTTTTAGATTTTCAAAAACAGTTAGAAAAATTAAAAAATTTTCCTTCTTTTTTGCTGTGATGATCATTGTTCAACAGGAAGCATAATTAGAGATCATACTTTGCATATAACAGAACAATAAAAAGATGTAATAAATTGCATCTCTTCATGTCAAAATAAAACAACAGAATAATATACAGATAGCAAGGGGTTGCACCTCCTTTCTCTCCTCCATGGAGGCAAGCAACAATTACAAAACTGAATGCTACTGCATTGGAAACAATTTAAAGCAAGCATTCAACCTGAAAAGGAATTTTCTCCCTCCTTCCTCAATTTCATAGAATGGAATCAATGCAAGCAGTTTTTGAAATAATCCCCAAAACAGTCATCGAAATGACTTCCATCCTAATCAATTAGAATCCATGGGACCTTCGGGTTTCTTTAATTCATTTTAATTCCAAATACAAAATACATGTACACACAATGATTTATATTTCTATGAAGAGCCCAACAGCCATAGTGTTGAACCATAAGCTCTAATACCAAATGTAACGTCCCCACCTATCTATCCAATTCCGATAAGGGAAACATGATGCCAATCTATGGGGCTTTCTAAGCAAACTCAACCCATTCATTAGATTCTTACAATTAAAAACCCATGTGTGCAGATGTAAATTCAACAAACATGCACAGTGGAGATAAACTCATCCACACACATAATTTCACATGCATCCAATATATCAATAACAATCATTTAATTTAAACACTGCAGAGGGAAAACACATAGATAGAAAACACTTATCTTTGTTGTACAATTTTTCCACACAACTAGCTATGTCGTTGCAACGTTCCTCCCAACCGTAGGTCTTTGCCTAGCCTGTATTATTTCAGCACTCAAAGACCACCCCCGAGCTGGGCATGATATCTACAAGGAAAAGGGGACTCTCAAGCTCATCACAGCCCAAAGCAATGGATACCCATCTCGACCCCAACATTTCTCAACACACAGCAACTCAAAACTGAGCATGGATACTCGTAACAGCAAAATCACAATTTCTAGGCATGAAGAAAAATGTTGGGCAACCAAAAACGAAATGGCAATTGGGGAATCACCCTAGGAGAACAAAACCGTTTCCAGAAAACGTTTGTGGGCACTCAAAGGACAAAAACGGCCTCCATAAACCCCAAATTCGTGGCTCCCTTCCTCCCAACCATTGTGCAATACCAAAACGAGTTCCCAGGCATGGAAAATGCAGGAGATAGATGAAAAACGTGATGGGAAAAGCCCCAGCTAGCTCAGACTGTGTGAGAGGGAAAAGACTTGGGCATTCAAGGGCCAAAATGACCTTCACACAGTCATTAACTGGCAGCAGGGAACCAACACGATTTTTGGGCAAAACCGTGATAGGTTGGAACCCGAAATTGGCACATACACAGTCACACAATTGATGGAAACATTCAAAAACAATTTTTGAGGTAGGAGATAACTACTAGGTTCACAAAAATGATTTTTCCATAATGAAAACCAATTCTGGAAATTCAAAAATGATTTCACAATAAGAAGGAAACAACAAGCTATCAAACTTATCTATCGAGCTTCCCAATGGATACTCTTCTTTGCCCACAGTCTAGCCATCACAAAAACAGGATTCTCAGCCTGAAAACACCCAGCAAGCTCCAAAAACGTGAGAGAGCAAAAACTAATCATGAATAATGGCTTGGGAAGGCAATTTGTGGGTGTTTTCTTGCCCCAGAAGGAGAAACATGATTTTCCATGAGGGTGGCTTTCCCATACTCGAATTTGGACAGCCATACCTCCCCAATCCCTAAGGCATTAACTACTTCACCCAACTCTTGGGAGAAATCAATGATTGGGTACAAAAGTCAACATGGGCAGTTGAGGGTTTGATGGGTACTCTCATTGACACTTGGCTTGTCTTGATTGGCTCCAAGGGTTTGAATATTTCCCTCCCAATTCCTTGTAAAATTCTGCTCCCATCTCTTGTCACATTGCATAGCTAGTTGTGGGTATTTTATTAAATGCATATTTACAAGATATTTGAAATTGCAATGTGCTTGGCTAGCACGTAAACCATATGCATCAATAAATCTATGGCAGGGCCTTGGCCTTGAGCTCCTCACCATGATTTATAACAATATTACATCATTTACATTTTAATGCAATGGGGTCAAGATGGGGACGTGACAATACCCCCTAAGGGTACCTCTTTGAAAAAAAAACCAATGCCCTTAATTTTTAAAAGAAACCCTTCCCCTCTTCCTTTTAAATTTTATGTTCACCATTTCCATTAATTATTACCAAAAAATCAAATGCAATATTCCCTTTATTATTAAACCCCTAATTCCTCATACCTTTACCATTTTATTTCTATTTCCCTTCATCTCAAAATAAGATGGGCCCCCCTTTTTAAAATTAAAGAAACCTTTATCAAAATGGGTTTGTTCCGCAAAGGTTCTATGGCTATTAATTTCTTTACAAGGCTAATCTTTAGTAAAAAATAAAATGAGTCTTTTATAGGGTAAATTCTTTGCAAAGATAACACAAGATATATCATAAGGTGTCCCCTAAGCTTCTTCTTGTCAAATTTTGCTACTATCTCCCAAAAGTCAGGCCTCCATGAGTGAATGTGATATTAAGCATATTTTTAATTTAAAAGAGTTATCTTTTAGAAGGGGAGACTCTTTTTTAGAAACCCTTTCCCCTATTGCGCATCCACCATAGGGTATATCGACATCGAATCCATTGTAAAACGTAGCAGCGGGTGGAATTGCAAGGCCGAGTTCAATGTGGAGGGAGGGAAAGAGTAAGTTACGATGAAGGTAGTCAATGGAAAATGGTGGTGAGGAGGAAAACATGCGCAGAAACCCTATCATGTATCCATAGTTAGAAGCCCATAGCTAGCAAGAGGGAATTAAGTACAAAATTGCAAATACAAATACCAGGGGAGTGATTTTGTTTATTGAGACCAACATGATTTCTAGAGGGGGCAGAGTTGTAATTATAAACAACTACAAAAAGGACATTACAAGAATAAGGGCTGATAAAAGTGGGATATAACTTAAGGGAAACCTGGTTATTTTCATTGCAGCGCTGCATCATCTTCTATGGTGATGGGATTATTGCTGGTAGATCCAAGTGTAGCTGTAGGCCTCATATTTTAATCATCTAAATGGTCTTCCATGACTATCATATTCCTTTCCATGAGATTGTTCATCTTCCTTATATATTTGACAACCTTGATTTTTTCCTTACTCTTAGCCATGAAGGGATTCCCTTCCATTAAGATTCCGTGAATAATCATCTTGAGCATCCAATGGAGAACCACGAAGTGCTCATAGAGCATCACTCTTTGTTTAGTGCCTCCTAGATTCTGGATCAGTCATCTACGTGATTAGATGAAACTTCATCCTGTATAATTGGATTGTTATAAACTAGATTCCAATTTTCTTTGTCTTTAGCCTCTTCCCCTTTCTTATCCTTAGTGTTGGGATGCAGATGCATCGACCATGAGACAAATTTTATGTTCAAGTGGAAAGTGAGCCTATTCAAGTTCGAGTTGAGAATTTATGTGTACCGATAGGGGTCCTCCAGAACCCTTCACTCGCTAATGAGGGCGTCTGCTTCATTCCTATGGTATTATAGAATAAGCCCCATAGTAACTTTACCAGACCATAATTTGGATAAAGTGTGCTCATACAAATATTTCCTACCTCTAGAGTTTCCAAGGTCCACTACCCACCTAGATATCATTTGGTGCTTGTCCACATGCTAGAAGATAATTGACTCTTTCCATATTTATGCTTCATGCACGTCAATTTTTCCTCTCAGAGCTCTTGGGATCAAATTTTTGTAGGAAATGGTGTGATCAACCTCTCTCAGTTGGTTCATCGTGGTGTACTGCTACCCTCCCTCTTCGTTCCTTCGCTGCTTCATTCTAGTAAAGGTAACATCCCAAGTTACAGGTAGGAAGATGAGAAATGCACTATCTATTTTTCCAATACCTGAAATTGGAATGTAGATAGGTCATTCCTTTTGCTAGCCTAATATTCCTAGAAATGGTAATGATTGAACTGTCCATGGCTGCCTCAAGGCTTGCATCTTGCATCATTGAACTGTACTTACTTCTTAACTATCGCCTTCCACTGGATCCCTCACAACAATCATCCGTAGGACCACTCTAATTTGACATGCTCTGCATTAATAAATATTTATGTTAGCCATGTGCTCTACATGGTTGTGGTTCGCCGCTTGTCATTGCGCCTCCACTTGTCCTGTGCGAGGGGGTTGGATCATGATGGTCAGTGTGTTGTAATGGTTTGGCCATGAAAGGGAGGACCCCATAACCTCATTATGGAGCCCAAGTTGACATATATAGTTAAAATATTAATATACTATATGTAATATATTAATACTAATATTAATAAATTAAAAAAAGTACAAATATAATAAAGAGATGGAAAATAAATTTTAAAAAAATGATAAAAGAGAGGAAGTGTGGGTAAATTGAAAAAAAGAGAGATAGAGAGGGGAAAAGGAAACTAAATGAAAAGAGGACTCTTTTTAAAGAGAATCTCTTATGGATGTGCATGAATTGCATCACCTAAAGGAAGCTTAAGAGGACGACAATGGAGATAGCAAAGGGAAATGGAGAAAGGTAAACATTGCACATCATGTGATTTGAAATCAATTTTAATATTTCATTATTGTGTGATCTCTGTGTGCTATAATTTTCCTTGCTTTGAGATTTTTAGACCCAATCTCTTCCTCCATACCATCTTTAGGGTTCACATTAATCTTTAAAAACTACCTCCCTCCCTGGAATATAGTAGTGATCGGATTTGTGCTCCTTGGAATGAGATACCTGGATAAATTCGTCAGATCAAAGATAAATACATCCCTTGCCCCTTGGGTAGTGCTTGAAAAAAACCAACATAATTTCATCAGGTCAAATATGAGGCCAACCCTAGCCCCTCTGTTAGCGCTTGAAAGAAGGAAACTCCAATGGTTTGTAAGCTCTCTATTTTTTTAAGGTGGGGAAATAACGTAATAGATAGATTGACATCTACACCTCCTTAATTACTTCTTTCTGTGACCCACTCCAACCTACATATTCTTATATCCTAATATCCATTAAATTTTTATATATTGGCTAATCACCCTTAACCTAACATTATAGGAGGGGGAAGGAAAGAGGACAATTGTTCAAGTTATGGCTCGGAAATAGGTTGCTTCAATGGGACTAGAATAACTACAGATGGGATTGGAACTATATGTGGCATACATAGGTGCGTAAGTGTTTCTTTTCTATCACTGTTTTCACCATTGGTTCATTAGGGTAGAGGGGATCCTTTTAAGATGGTGACTCTCTATCTGAATAAAGAGGATATGAACCTACATGTGGTGATCGAAGCTAGCAGCTTACTTAGAGGCCCTCCCTATGTATTTTGGTTATTTAATCAATTCGACGATGAGATATGAGATTTTCATGGTTGGTTCAACTTCCTCTGTATCTCTCCCTCAAGCAGGTCCTCCTACAGTCTATTATATACGTAATATTATATGGGATATTTTTCTCTTATCCTCGCGAGTCACTTCCCGCTATCAATGATCCTAAGTGACATGCCTTGTTTGAAACTCTCTCCTTAGGGTTGGGATTCCTCCCTAAATTGGATGGATTAAATAATTCGTTCACCTGGGAGGGAAGTCTTGATGTTAACATTATTTTTTTCTCTTTCTGTGTTTTATTTCTATCTTTTTTTTTAACCCCGACAAACAGACCATAGGTGTGATGTTGAGCCCTTTTATCCAACATTAGTTCTTGCTCCAACTATCAATCCATATACAATAAATTTTCATCCCTATAGGGGATTATAATGTAGAAACAAAAGCTTGAAAGACATCAAGAAAGAATTAATGTGCTGCTTTCGCCCCTCTCCTAGCAGTGTCGGCAGATTGCCAATTCCTGTGTTCAAAAGATGAGGATCCGGGAGAATGCAGTAATGAGCCATTGAGAAGGAAGAGAGTAAATAGGGTCTTCCCTGCAATGGGGTATGTCTTCAACCTTCCCTCGGTTTGAAACTTAGCAAGTTGGACACTATGTTAAGCCATAAGCATGCTGACGTTGAAACAATATTGATGCAATCACTATTTCTATTTATTGTTATCACTTATTACAATTAATAATAGGAAATACATAGATGGTGATGTAGCCTTTACAGTGCTGTAAATATGTCATTACATACACAAATTCCATCTCTGATACACAGAGAGCACCCCCCCCGCGCGACACTATAAAAGTCGAACCAACCAATTTATCCGTGTGTTTGTAAGAAATATACGTTTGATTTCATTTAGTGTGGTATGAGTAGGCCTACCTTTCATCTAGGTGGGAACTAGTCAATTGGGTGGGGGTCCTTGCTCTTTTTCGCTAGAAGGTCCTCTCAATGGGCAAGCTACTTTGGGGTTCCTGTGGTACTCCTCACAATGATTTTTAGGGCTATGCCCAGGTACTTCCCACAGTTAAGCGAATAGGTATTATTCTCAGATCTGAACTTGCAATTGAAAGGAACAATACCAATGCAAAGAAAAAGAAATACTACAATAATCACAGCGCTTGGAATCCACTACGAAAAAAAATTTGGCAGAAATTCCACCTAGCAAGCCTAAGAAAGTGCTATGATACCAAATGTGGAGAACCCCCAACAATTAAATGATGAAAATGCACGATGTATCAGAAATAGCATAACACAGAAGGGATTTATTGATCGCAGGCCACTTTGAGGAGGCAACCTCCTTTGAGCAAGCTCAATACAAATAACTCGTGGATTCTTTCATTGGCCTCAACACGTACTTAGATACTAAGTCTAATCTAAACAACTATTACTCCCCATGAATGTGGGATAATACAATATACTCACGGGACAACTTACAAAGCATATGCGTCCAACAACAATATACTAACAATGTGGGATAATACAATATACTCACGGGACGACTTACAAAGCATATGTGTCCAACAAAACTATACTAACATAGTAAAGAGAAGGGTTGACATAGGTTCCTAAAATATTTTAATTCAAAAGCACGAGGGCTTGCCAACTAGGCATTGTTGATGCTCAACATCGACATGATTCCGAAGTGTCCGAACATGACACCAGAGGTGAACTAATTAATTTTTTTGCAATATAATTCCATCTATACCGTCATGTCTAGTTTGATGTTCTTTTCACATCCATATCTTATTTCACCATTTTTGTTGTCATATGACCCCTTCGACAAACCTTCCAAGTTGCATCATGTGTGTCATCATAGTCCGACTGATGTCGTGTCTTGGAGTTTGGTTGTTTCTTGTCACGCATGTCAATCACATCATATTATTTGGGTCATTGCATTCAAGACATTGCACTATTTGTTCTCATACTTCATTTCAAAAAATATATGTATGTTTGACCCTTTTGGTAGTCTATCATAGTTTCGGCAAGTACATGCATTTTGTTGCTGAAAATTTCCAATTTTGCGTCCCTCCATTAATTCACACAATGCAAATCCGTCCATCAGTCTTCTCATTACGCCTACACTTGGAAAGTTGAAAAATCCCCCTAAGGGTACCTCTTTGCCAAAAAAACCGATGCCCTTCATTTTTAAAAGAAACCCTTCCCCTCTTCCTTTTAAATTTTATATTCACCACTTCCATTAATTATTTCCAAAAAATCAAATGCAATATTCCCTTTATTATTAAACCTCTAATGACTCATACCCTTACGCTTTTATTTATATTTCCCTTCATCTCAAAATAAGATGCGCCTCCCTTTTTGAAATAAAGAAACCTCTATCAAAATGGGTTTATTCCCCAAAGGTTCTATGGCTATTAATTTCTTTAAAAGGTTAATGTTTAGTAAAAATCAAAATGACTCTTTTATAGGGTAAATTCTTGACAAAGATAACACAAGATATATCATAAGGTCTCGCCTAAGCTTCTTCTTGTCAAATTTTGTTGTTATCTCCCAAACGTCGGGCCTCCATGAGCGAATGTGATATTAAGCATATTTTTAATTTAAAAGAGTTATCTTTTAAAGGGGAGACTCCTTTTTAGAGACCCTTTCCCCTACTATGCATGCACCATAGGGTATATTGACATGGAAGCCATTGTAAAACGTAGCGGCAGGTGGAATTGCAGGGCCGAGTTCAATGTGGAGGGAGGGAATGATTAAGGATGGAGGGAATGATTAAGGATGGAGCGAATGAGCAAGTTATGATGCAAGTAATCAATGGAAAATGGTGGTGAGGGAAAACATGCATAGAAACCCTATCATGTATCCATAGTTGGAAGCCCGTAGCTAGCAAGAGGGAATTAAGTACAAAATTGAGAATACAACTACTAGGGGAGTGCTTTTGCTGATTGTTACCAACATGCTTTCTAGAGGGGGTGGAGTACTAATTATAAAAAAATACAAAAAGGACATTACAAGAATAAGGGATGATAAAACTAAGATATAACTTAAGGGAAACTTGGTTAATTTCATTGCAGTGTTGCATCATCTTCTATGGTGATGGGGTTATTACTGGTGGAGCCAAGTGTAGTTGTAGGCCTCATCTTTTTCTCATATAAATGGTATTCCATAACTATCATCTTCCTTTCCATGATATTTTTCATCTTCCTTATATCTTTGACAACCTTGAGTTTTACCTTGTTCTCAGCCATGAAGGGATTCCCTTCCATTAACATTCTGTGAATAATCATCTTCAGCACCTAGTGGAGAACCACCAAGTGCTCATAGAGAATCACTCTTTGTTTAGTGCCTCCTAGATTATGGATCAATCATCTAGGGGATTAGATGAAACTTCATCATCTTCCTCTTTCTTATCCTCAGTTTTGGGATGTAGAGGCGTCGAGCATGGGACAAAGTTTATGTTCAAGTGGAAAGTGAGCCTAGCCAGCTTCGAGTTGAGAATGTATGTGTACCGATAGGGGTCCTATAGAACCTTTCACTCGCTAATGAGTTCATTCACTTCACTCCTTTGGTATTATAGAATAAGCCCCATAGTAACTTTACTAGACCATAATTGGGCTAGAGTGCACTTGTACAGATATTTCCTAGCTCTGGAGTTGCTAGGCTTCAGTACCCACCTAGATATCATCTGGTGCTTGTCCACATGATGGAAGATAATTGACTCTTGCCATATTTATGCTTCATGCTCCTCAATTTTTCCTCTCAGATCTATTGGGATAAAATTTATGTAGGCAATGGTGTGACCGACCGCTCTCAGCTGGTTCATCGTGGTATATTGCTACCCTCCCTCTTCATTCATTGGCCGCTTCGTTCTAGTAATGCTAACATCCCAAGTTACATGTAGGCGGATGATGAATGCACTGTCTCTTTTTCCAATACCCGAAATGGGAAAGTAGATAGGTCAGTCATTTGCTAGCCTAATATTCCTAGAAATTGTCATGATTGAACTGTTTATGGATGCCTCAAGGCTCGCAGCTTGCATCATTGAACTGTACTACCTTCTTAAATCTCACTTCTCATCGGATCCCTCACAACCATCATCTGTAGGACCGCTTTACTTTGAAATTCTCTACATTAATAAATATTTGTGTTAGCCATGTGCTTTGCATGGTTGTGGTTCATTGCTTGTCCTTGCGCGTCCACTTGTCTTGTGTGAGGGGGTTGGATCATGATGGTTCGTGTGTTGTAATGGTCTGGCCATAAAAGGGAGGGACTCATAACCTCATTATGGATCCCAAGTGGACATATATAGTTAATATATTAATATACTATATGTAATATATTAATCCTAATATTAATAAATTAAAAAAAGTGCAAATAACAAAATAAATATAATAAAGAGATGGAAAATAAATTAAAAAAAATGATAAAAGATAGAAATGAGAGGAATTGTGGGTAAATTGAAAAAAAGAGAGATGGAGAGGGGAAAAGGAAACTAAATGAAAAGAGGACTCTTTTTAAAGAAAATCTCTGATGGATGTGCACGAATTGCATCACCTAAAGGAAGCTTAAGCAGGGGGCAATGGAGATAGCAGAGGGAAATGGAGAAAGATAAACATTGTACATCATGTGATTTGAAATAAATTTTAATATTTCATTATTGTGTGATATCTGTGTGCTATAATTTTCCATGCTTTGAAATTTTTAGACCCAATCTCTTCCTCCGTACCATCTTTAAGGTTCACATTAATGTTTAAAAAATGCTTCCCTCCCTAGAATATAATAGTGATCAGATTCGTGCTCCTTGGAATGGGACACCTGGGTAAATTTGTCAGATAAAAGATCAATCCAACCTTATCCCCTTGGGTAGTGCTTGAAGGAAACCTACATAAATTCATCGGTTCAAATATGAGGCCATCCCTAGCCCCTCTGTTAGTGCTTGAAAGAAGGAAACCCCACTGGTTTGTAAGCTATGTGTTTTTGTAAGGTGGGTAAATAATGTAATAGATAGATTTACATATACACCTCCTTACTTCCTTATTTTCGTGACACACTCCCACCTACATATTCTTATTTCTTAATATCTATGAAAGCCTTATATATGGGATAATCACACCTAACCTAACACTATAAGGAGGGGGGAGGAAAGAGGACAATTGTTCAAGTTATGGCTCGGAAATAGGTTGCTTCGACAAGACTAGAATAACTATAGATAGGATTATAACGACAGATGCCATATATAGGTGCGTAAGTGCTGCTTTTCTATTCATGTTTTCACCATTCGTTCATCAGGGTAGAGGGGATCCTTTTAGGATGGTGACTCTCTATCTGAATAAAGAGGATATGAAGCTACATGTGGTGACCGAAGCTAACATCTTATTTAGAGGCCCTCCATATGTATTTTGGTGATTTAATTGGGCCGACGATGAGATCTAGCATTTGATGGATGGTTCATATTCCTCCATCTCTCTCCCTCAAGCATGTCC
Source organism: Larix kaempferi (assembly GCA_027924585.1). NCBI lineage: Eukaryota > Viridiplantae > Streptophyta > Pinopsida > Pinales > Pinaceae > Larix > Larix kaempferi. The sequence goes on along the minus strand of BSBM01000597.1, from coordinate 867,135 downwards.
TCCTACAATCTATTATATACATAATATTATATGGGCCCTTTTCCTCTTATCCTCTCTAGTCACTCCCCTCTATCAATTATCCTAAGTGCCATGCCTTGTTTGAAACTCTCTCCTTCAGGCTAGGCTTTCTCCCTCAATTGGATGGATTAAATAGATGGTTCATTTGGGAGGGAAGTCTTGATGTTCACATTCTTTTCCGCTCTTTCTGTCTTTTCTTTTTATCTTTATTTTTAACCCCAGCAAGAATACCACAGGTGTGATGTTGAGCCCCTTTATCCAACATTAATTCTGGCTCCATCTCTCAATCCATACACAATAAATGTTCATCCCTGTAGGGGATGATAATGTAGAAACAAAAGCTTGAAATACATCAAGAAATAATTAATGTGATGCTTTCGCCCCTCTCTTAGCAGTGTCGGTAGATTGTCAATTCCTGTGTTCAAAAGCTGAGGATCTGGGAGAATGCTATGATGAGACATTGAGTAGGAAGAGAGTAAATAGGGACTTCCCCACAATGGGGTATGTCTTCAACCTTCCCTCGGTTTGAACCTTAGCGAGTTGGAAAACTATGTTAAGCCATAAGCATGTTGACGTTAAAACAATATTGATGCAATCACTATTTCTATTTATTGCTATCACTTATTACAATTAATAATAGGAAATCCATAGAAGGTGACCCAGCCTTTAAGTGATGGAAATATGTCTTTACATACACAAATTCCATCTCTGATATGTAGATACCCCCCACCCCCCCGCGAAACTCTAAAATTCGAACCAACCAATTTATCCGCGTGTTTGTACTAAATATACGTTTGAATATTTCATTTAGTGTGGTATGAGCAGGCCTACCTTTCGTCCATGTATGAAGCTTTATCCTCAGCATTTATATACCGTCTCAAGGAAAATCGACGATACCATTCTTACTGTTAAAGGATGCGAGTATGGTAGGACGATAAATTACTAAAGAAGGAAATGGGTAAGTCGAGAAGACAAATTCATATTCTTCCTGAACCGAAAGTAGGCCTTCATCCATCTTAGTCACAAAGAATATATAAAAGATTTCAATATAATAATTTAAAATTCGCATTATTATAAATTGTAATATTGTAAATTATTATAGATTGTTATATGGAAAAAATTGTTAATAATTTAAAATTTTACATTATTATATATTGTAATATTATAAATTATTATAGATTGTAATATGGAAAAGTTGTTAATAATTTAAAATTTTACATTATTTGTTGTAATATTATAAATTATTGTAGATTTTAATATGGAAAAAATTGTTAATAATTTAAAATTTTACATTTTATATATTGCAATATTATAAATTATTCTAGATTTTAATATGAAAAAAATTGGTAAGTTTCTAATGATACCTTTTAAAGCAATACGATGTTAAATTGGTATAGAAAGATGAAATGTAAGGAAATGAATTAGCTTTCAAACTATATAAATTTTAGTTATAGAAATTGTGTATAGCGAGCATAGATCTATCTTAAAAGGGGATCTACCAAGGGCAAGGGATCACATCTCTCTAGATGAAAACCCTATTTTAGAGTGCAAATTTTGAGGAAGGGTTCACAACACCTCGAGAGATTTGATCCTATATCTAATTTTATAAACCAAACGGTAGTAATTATACTGGTCAAACACTAAGCACCATTAACCAAGTATTTTGAAAACATTTTATAATAAGAAATCATCCATAATCAATATTTTCTTAGTGCCAAATTTCCAACCATGGAGAAACTTAAAGCGCATGAATAAGCAGTTACAATGAACAAAGAAGCAAACTGGTTGAGAGTAATTGTAATAAGCTATAATAGTAAAAATCCATTTATATTGTTTCAAAACATAAATAAGTAACCGGTTTCTATCTATAACCAATCACTAGAGACAAGATAAGGACTAAACCCCACACAAACTAATTGAGCTAAGCCTGATGGGTAGATTCTCCTCGAAGATATGTACCATCAAATAGTAAAAGGATTACGCCTTCAACTCATTTACAAAATTCACATAACCTCTAATACTACATGAAACTAGAAAAAAAAGTTCGATCCTATTGGAATGGTATGTGGATATATTAAAGTCTTATTATTGCAATAGGTCAACCAACAATTCTCGTCAAGGTACTAACTGTGAATGAAAATAAGAATATGATTTTCCAAAAAATGAGAAAGGAGGTGCAATTACAACATGGCATTAAGGACGAATCTTAAACCAACAATCAAAGCTATTGATTAAAAGCTGTGTAATAGACCTATTAAATGTGTAATTCAACTTAATGTATTACTCAAATTACTAGGGTTGACACTTCGAAGTGTAGATGTATAAGGATTAACTAAAATGCCCCTGACTCGTCGGAATCCGGCAAAGCAATTCTTTCTAAAATCTCAATTTGGAGTGCTCAGATCGTAATTTCGGCGATCTGGGTAGTTTTAAAATTGGGCAATCAATCTAGAACAGGCAATCCCAATTGCTAAAATCCCAAAAATATGAAAATAACAATTTCCAACAAGATTTTAAACTAGTTTTTATTTCAAAATCGCCGAAAAAAACGGGGTGTTTTGGTTGTCTTTTATCCTACATACTTTGAATTTGATATGTGAGTGAGGTGTGTTAAAATTATTATGGTTGACACCGTGAAATTTCTATGTGAAAAAGTGATATATGTGTATGGAAAATAAGTTCTTGTATTGAATGCGAAGTGTTAATTGACCTTAGCATTATGGAGCCCCATTTTTTTGAAAAAAATCACCTCAACACATATCTGTAGTGACTCTAACTTCTCATGACGTAACTCTTTTTCATTGAATCTTCCAATCATTTGTAGTAGTATTTGAATCACAAGTTTATTATCTCTTGTGATTATTTATTAGCTCTCATGATGTACGCAGAGAGACAAATCCTTTATGCTTTATGAAGTTATTAACTATATATGCTCCACCGTATGGTTGCTCGAAAGGATCCTCAGATAAGGATCACATGGAGCACACTGGGATTGTGAAGCTTAGAGGCCTTCCTTTCTCAGTGTTGAAAAGGGACATCATTGATTTTTTCATAGATTATGATCTGTTTGAGACAAGTGTACACATTGTCACCCATTCTAATGGGAGATCCACAGGTGAATCCTTTGTGGAATTTTCAAATGACATTAATTCAAAGGTTGGAATAAGCAAGGAAAAGATGATTATTGGTACCAATTCAAAGAATGGAATGAAGATGATGATTGGTATCAACCTAGTCACTCTCTCAACCTTATATCCTAGTTAACTTCTAGAGTCTCCCTATACTGTTACTTTAGTGTACTTTTATGGATATGGATTATTTATTCAAACTCTAGCCTAGAGGTCTCCCCATTCACCACAACAATCCCAACTAGCTAGAAAGCGCTTGTCCCATCCCCTAGTGAAATGCTAACCTGAGTCTCATAGGCACTAGTAGTCAACCTCTAATAAGTTAAGAGGCATGTTCGAACGCATTCCCAATGGTGCTCTACAATATTCTCCTATCAACTCGTGAAGAAGCTAGTCATGTAGCATCAAGGTCTAGGCATTAAGTAGTCTATTCAAATGAAGTTGATAAGTTGTATTAAGTCCTAAAAATATTTTATGCCAAACTTCTTATTTACTACCCATACAAGGTTAGCTTTTTGTTTGTGATGTTCTTAATAGCTTCAAGGAAAGTAGAGTTCTTTAAATTTATAGATTGCTCATACATATCTATTTCTAAGCATTTTAAGGATCATTTTAAAATTTTTTCCTAGCTTGGTGTCTTGACTATATTTTCTAAATTAAATTACTGAAATTTTGCAGCATGGATTTTTGGTGAAATGGCATGTTAATGTGGGCTTTTTCTATTATGGCATGTGAATGTTTCCCTCTTAAGGAGCCAACATCACTTAGAATAATCAAATCTTGATGAAGCAATAACCAATATATATCCATCTTAACTCTTTCTCTATCAATTGCCGAGAGGGATCAAATCCCTTGAAGTGCAAACATTTCCAAAGATAGGTTACAATACTCTACTTGTATTTGATACACTTAGATTATGGTAGCAGCACATTATGAGTGATTTATGCTATTTAGAAGACGACAAGATCATATATGGATTATGAATATATTTTAAATAATACAAAATGAAAGCGATTGAACGTGAAGTCAAAAGCTAACAACATTCAAAATTATGATATTTATACTAGGATTTAGTTTATCTGTTATTTTTTTAGGAACATGCTTACACTACATGCAATACAATTGTCTTGAACATGCCCTTTTTCCCCTTTTATTTAAGTTTTATGAGGTTAAAACATCCATCCAATGCTTTCTTATTGGGAAAGAAACATCAGGAATCCTTTGATAAGTATTTTTGGTGAAATGGCATGTTAATGTGGGTTTTTTCTATTATGGCATGTGAATGTTTCCCTCTTAAGGATCCAGCGTCACTTAGAATAATCAAATCTTGATGAAGCAATAACCAGTATATATCCATCTTAACTTTGGCTCTATCAATTGCCGAGAGGGATCAAATCCCTTGAAGTGCAAACATTTCCAAATATAGGTTACAATACTCGTATTTAATACACTTAGATTATGATAGCAACACATTGTGAATGATTTATGCTATTTAGAAGATGACATGATGATATAGGGATCATGAATATATTTTAAATAATACAAAATGAAAGAGATTGACGGGGGGGGGACGCTGTGGGTTCCAAGAGGGGGTCGAGGAGTGGGGGGGGGGGGGGGGGGAGCTCTACCCCCGATCCCCCTCTAGGATCCCATAGTGCTCGCTCTAGCGAGCGGTACAATTCTGACAATCACGCTGCCCGCTAGGGCGGGCACTGTGGGAGCCCAGAGGGGTCCCGGGGGTGGAGCTCCGCGCCCCCCACGGACCCCCTCTGGGTTCCCACAGCGCCCTCCTGACAGGGGTATGTTGTGGCCACGCATAGGGGGGCCAAGGGAGGAGCTCCACCCCCTCGACCTCATTGAGTTATGCAATGGCCTCCCTGTGAGGAACCTGCAATAAGTAATTCATAAAATGCACAATATATGAGATCACAGAATATTTTTATTGATCGCATGCCACTTCGAAGAGGCAACCTCCTTTGAGAAAGCTCAATACAAATAACTTCATGGTGCCTTCATTTGCCTCAACACAAACTTATATACTAAGTCTAGGCACCAATACTATGTGTCAATACCATGGTCCAGTACAAACTATGGATCAACAAATACTACGGGATGACTGACAAAGCATATGTTCCCAACAACAATAACACAAACTATGGATCAACAAATACTACGGGATGACTTACACAGCATATGCGTCCAACAAAAATATACTAACAAAGTAAAGAGAAGGGTTAACATGGGTTCCTAACATCCCCTCCCCCTTAGAAAAATCTTTGTCCTCAAAGCTTTAGATGTGGAAATTGTTGCTGAATCTGAAGGAGTGGTTCCCATGTAGCATCCTCTATCTGCATTCCGTGCCACAGAATTAAGACCTTTGTGATAGAGCGAGAGCGAAGCTGACTAGTGCAACGATTGAGGATGGCCTTCGATGGATCCTTCATTATCCAGTTCTGGTAAAATTGTTTGTCCTCTGATGTTGGTGCCAAGAACTTTCTTCAGACAAGAGACATGAAATACTGGATGAATGCGGGAAGAAGGAGGAAGTTCCAATTTATAAGCAATGGAGCCAATCTTCTGAAGAATCCTGTATGGCCCATAGAACTTTGGAGCGAGCTTATGATTCCCTTTGAGTTTCAGGGAGGATTTCTTGTAAGGCTGGAGACGAAGAAAAACCATATCACCTGCTTGAAAAGTGCACTTAGAACGGTGTTGATCGGCTTGTTGCTTCATGAGATTTATTTCCATGTGAAGATTGTCCTTCAAAATACGAAGAATCTGATTGTGGTTTCAAAAGACCATGTCCACTACCTGAACTAGTGAACTGTTGGGGGTGTATGGAAGAATGTTGATGTATATGTAACTTCGGAATGTATTTCATCTGTATATTTTATATAAATTTATTGTACCCTTATAAGAGATGTGTTATTCCTCTATAAGGAAGTGTCGTCATGTGGATTGACAAGTGTCGCAAGTGTGTGAACTTGCCGATGGGTTATTAGACCACCATTTGGGGTCGGCCCGGAATTATATATAATATAATGTGGATGTATCTAAGTAGACAAGTCGGCCCCAATAAGTCACTGGAAAAAAAAGGTGAGTATAAATAGAGATAGGAGATCTCTATTTTACTCACTCGGAAAAGTAACTATCTCTCTCTCTGAAAAGTGGCGTACTAGTGAGGAGGAGGAGGATCATCTGCTAGGAGACTATCTCAGTGTTATTTGGTTGTATTTTGGTTGAGCCATTGCTCTCTCTATCTCTGAGGAAGTTGTGGTGTTTTTCACCTTAGGGTTTTCCCCACGGAAACTCTGTGTCTCTTGTGTCTATGCTTTTGATTCTTGTGATGCTTGTGATGCTTGTCATATTATGATTGTCATGCATTGATATACTGTAGATGTTATTCTCTCAGCAAAGATCCTATAGTATTGTGATTTAATACTCAAAATTTAACATGGTATCAGAGCTTAACTGAGAAGAAGACATTTTGCAGTAACGGAAGCTTGTATTCCTTGTTTATTGAGTTTCTCTCCACAGATTTTTGAAATTCAGTATAGTAGATTGGATCTACTCATCAAGGCGCATCTATCTGTCCAATCAGAATTCAGTTCCGAGCATTTTCAGATTTGGCCCTAAAAATTGGGGTTTCCACAAAAATAGGAATTTCTGGAAACTGAAGGCATAGCTGGAAGCTCCTTGCAAAAATCGAAGGTTTGAGCTTTGGATCGAGATTTTTGGCTGGGTAGATCTCCGGGAAACTCAAACCCTAATTCAGGGCTCTCCCCAGTGAACCCGGAAGGACAAAAAGACAATTTTGAAGGGAAAGACTTTGCTGATCTCAAATTCTGAATGTACTAGGCTGATCAGCTCTCCAAGGCGCATCTTTCTATCCTTTCAGAATTTTGAAATTCACATTTTGAATTTTTAGGGTTTCTCTGACAAACCCTAATCTGGGACCAGATCCAGTTTTCAACACTTCAAGTGGTAAGTCCTAAAACTTTTCTATTTCCATTTGAAGTACTCTTAAAGATGTCTCTCCACACCAAGCTTGAGGATAAGCTTGAAGGGGATGATAACTTTCGAGCCTGGAAGTATAGGATTGGACTAATCCTGGAAGAGAATGAGTTGGACTCATATGTGAAAGAAGACATCCCTATCCCAGAGGATGAAGAGGCCAAGGCATTGCACAAGAAGAACTTGGTCAAGGAAAAGAGAATCATTGCTGATTCTATCAAAGACCATCTCATACCCCATGTGTCTTCTCTCAAGACACCCAAGGAGATGTTTGAATCCTTGACCAAGCTATTTGAAGGAAAGAACATAAATCGGAAGATGACCCTGCGGAACCAATTGAAAGCAGTAAAGTTTCAGAATGGAGAAACCATTCAATCTTATTTTTCAAGGGTCTCCCAGATCAAGGAACAACTAGAAGCAATGGATGAAATGGTGGAGAATGGTGAAGTGGTGATGACCACTCTGAATGGCCTACCCAGGTCATGGGATTCCTTCATTCAAGGAATTTGTGCAAGAAAGAAGTTGATCTCCTTCAATAGACTTCGGGAAGAATGCTCTCAAGAAGAAGCTATACTTATAGCTCGTGAAGAAAAGATGAGAGGTGAAGATCAAGCTCTTGCAGCTCACACCAAAAGAGGTAAATCCAAGAAGGAATCATCTCATAATAGAAGATCCTCTCACCACCATTATCATAAAGATAAGAAAGATCTCAGATGCTTCACTTGCAATGAGAAGGGACACTTTGCTTCAGATTGTCCCAAAAAAGAAGAAAGACAACAACAACAACTTCAACAAAAAGAAAAAGAATAACAAAAGAAGATATCATGCTCATGCTGCCGAAGATGATGAACCTCCAAAGAAGAAGGCTAGGGCAGAAAGTGATAGTGATGATGTCTCATCAAGTGAAGAAGAGTATGTTCTGATCTCTGCTCTTACAGGTACCATCTCCCATGGATGTAATGATTGGTTGATTGATAGTGGGGCTTCCAAACACATGACTGGGTTTAAAGAATCCTTTGTGAACCTATCTGAACATGAGTCACCCCATAAGGTGAAACTTGGGGATGATTATCAATACCCAATCAAAGGAAGTGGTGAAGCCTCCTACAACCTAGATTCTGGAAAATCATTGAAGATGAAAGAAGTACTTTATGTACCTGGGCTCAAGAAGAACTTACTCTCCATCTCTACATTGGATGCAAAAGGTATGAGGGTTGCATTTGTGGATGGCCAAGTCCTAATGTGGCCAAAGGGAAAGACCATAGATGATGCAGTAGTGATTGGAAAGCAAGAGGGAGGTTTGTACAATTTGAAGGCACAACCTGAACATGCCATGGTGACATAAATACAAAGATTCATCCATAGTCATGGATCACATAGAGGTATGTATAAGTTGTTTCTGCAAAAGTTAACTAATGAGTTATGCAGGTCATTGAAGAGAACAAGAACACATTGCTAGACATAACTAGCAAATATGGTGACCAGGTATGTGTTTCTTATATCATAGGATCTATCATATAAGTATGCATGGCATGATGATTAATGATGATTGTTCATAAAGTCATAAGTTTGAATAATCATGGGCATATGCATATTATGTGTCTTACCTTAATTAATAATATGACTAACCAGAAGAGTCATAGGTTTGAATAATTACAGGTTTAGACATGTTATGATTTGACTAACCATAAGAATCCTACATAAACCTTGAATGCTAATGCTTATTATTTATGTTTGAAATAATCATGACTATACATGCTTGAGATTATGGTGTTTTAATAGTATACTAATGAATGTATGATTTTATATGAGATCACAAGGATAACACATTCATGATACTAATAAGCATGCATAGGGACCAAGGATGAATATGAGTTCAAGAACAGGTAATCCAGGAAGCAAAGATCAAGAGGGAGTACACTCTAGTGGTTTATGCAAGGATGCAGATATTCAGAGGGAGTTGTCCATCTCTCTACATTCCACAACAGAAAGGTGTAGAAGAAGCTACTTCAGATTAGGACTCCAGCAGCTCCTGCAAGGAAGCGAAGACTCAGAGGGAGTCCACCCAATGAACAAACAAAGATAAGTATTTTAATTATCATTTCTTACATATTTGTTTGTTTAAATAAAATTGTTCAATGATGTATATGCTCATGGTCTTAGACTTAGGATATGTATTGTGCATATTAGAATAATTACATTAATGAACAGTATACTACTAATATGCATGGGTAAGTAGCCTATGGCAGTGTACAACATTCCATTGCTACTTATCTAGAATGAAACCTCTTTGCTGACATGTTGGGAGTTGTGCACACTCTTAACAATGTTCTGGTAGAGATTGGAAGGCATCTAGAAAGTTACGGGATATGGATAAATGTTGTATTGAAGCATTGGCTAAGATAATTGCATGACTGTATGACATATCTATTTATGTGTAAGAATTTGTTCTGAAAACTATGAGATGTTTTCTAATCATGCAATTTAACTTGTTGTGTAGGAAAGATCGTATGCCATCTCCTACAAAAGAAGAACTACAACATTTGTTCAGCAACAAATTTATTTATTGAAGATATTGAATGCCATGATCCGTCGATCATGAAGAATGATGTTTGGAATGTAATCCCAAGACATGAAGGGAAGTTTGCTATGACTTCCAAATAGAACTTTCAGATCAAGCATGTTGCAGGTGGCAGCATAAAGAAATATAAAAGTGATGAAATAGAAGATACACCAGATGGATTCAAGACAGCTTTCTTGAATGGTGTAGTTGAAGAAGAAGCAGCCACTTGATTCTGAGACACATGATAGGAAATAATATATGTGCAGAACTTGGTATGGTGAAGATAGATTGATTGCCGACACGCAGCGGAAGCTTACTACCGAGTTCGAGATGAAGAACTTGGGGATGATGCACTATTTGTTTTTGGCATGGAGGTGTGGCAGAGTGCAGAAGGAATCTTCCTTGAACAAGGGAAGTATGCAGTAGAGATCCTGAAGAGGTTCGGGATGATGGATTGCAAGGCCATGGCCACACCTATGGCATCAAATCTAAAGCTTCTATGTGATGCTTCATCTGAGCCGGTTGATGTCTCTTTGTATCGTCAGATGATTGGGTCCTTGATGTACCTGACGAACACGAGACCAGACATTTGCTTTGCTGTGAACACATTGAGCCAGTTCCTGACGGATGCGAGAAGTGTTCACCTGGTTGCTGTAAAGCATGTTCTAAGGTACCTGAAGGGTACAGTGGATTATGGGCTCAGGTATGAGGCGAATCAAAAGTTTAACCTGCAGGGTTATGTTGATTCAGATTGGGCTAGCAGTGCTGCAGATAGGAAGAGCACATCTGAGTGTTGCTTCAGTATGGGATCAGATGTGATCTCTTGGTTTAGCAGGAAGCAGTCCTGCGTAGCACTGAGTATAGCTGAGGCAGAGTATGTTGTAGCCTGCTCAGCTAGTTGTGAGGCAGTATGGCTACGGAAGCTACTGTCTGAGCTATTTGATCTCCCATTGGAAGCTACTGGTATCTTCTGTGATAACCAGAGTTGTGTGAAAGATGTACGAGAATCCAGTGTTTCATGACAGGTCGAAACACATAGAGATCAAATATCACTATATCAGGGATATGGTGCAGAGAGGAGCTATGAAGCTCCTATATGTTGCGACAGACGAGAAGATTGCAGATGTGCTGACGAAGCCACTAGCCAGGGTGAAGTTCGAGTACTTCAGAGAGAGGCTTGGCGTTCTTCAGATCGAGGACACTTCGAGGAAGAAGTGATGGACACATTTGCGGAAGCCATTCCAAGCAAGTTGGAAGGAGGATCCTTCACATGGCTGTGGATGTAAGCGCTGGATGATGAGCATCAGGATGATGTTCTGGATATGATCAGTTGGATCATTGTTATGTATGTATGTACGCATCATGTTGGATGTTGGATATGATCAGTTGGATCATTTTTATGTATGTATGTACGCATCATGTAGATGCGGGATATGATCAGTTGGATCATTTTTATGTATGTATGTATGCATCATGTAGATGCTGGATGTGATCAGTTGGATCATGTGTATGTATTTTGTATATGCATCATGTTGGATGCTTGGACCATGTATCTGTATATGTATCAGATGGGTACATTGTATGATCAGGTGGATCATGTATGGTGATATGTATCATGTACTTGTATTTGTATCAGGTGGATACTTTGATGATCAGGAAGATCATGTATGATGATATGTATCAGGTAGATACTTGGTATGCATCAGGTAGATGCATTGATGATCAGGTGGATCAGGTATGATGATATGCAGCAGGATGTTGCAGTGATGATCAGGATGATCATAGATGACGAGCTTCAGGATGTTGCTCCAGATGACATGCAGCAGGATGTTGCAGTGATGATCAGGATGATCATAGATGACGAGCTTCAGGATGTTGCTCCAGATGACATGCAGCAGGATGTTGCAGTGATGATCAGGATGATCATAGATGACGAGCTTCAGGATGTTGCTCCAGATGACATGCAGCAGGACGTTGCAGTGATGATGATCAGGATGATCGTGGATACATCAGGATGATGTATGGTGAGTATCAGGTTGATACTCTGTGGCCATGGATCAGGTTGTGCAGATAAGCATGTAATTTGTGCCCTGGGAGATTTGCAGATGGTCTTTCGAGGTTTTGCCTATGGCATGTAATTTGTGCCCTGGGACATCTGGCAAATGCTCTTTCGAGGTTTTGCTTGGGAGGACATATAATTTGTGCCCTGGGAGATCTGTAGATAGTCTTTCGAGGTTTTGCCTATGGCATGTAATTTGTGCCCTGGGATATCTGGCAGATGCTCTTTCGAGGTTTTGTCCTATGGCATGTAATTTGTGCCCTGGGAGATTTCAGGTCGGAGTTGTGTACCCGTAACATCCTGAAATGCTCTTTCGAGGTTTTGCCATGACCACATGTAATTTGTGCCCTGGGAGATCCGATAGGTTGAGCTGTGTGCTCGTAATCAGTCCTGGGATGCTCTTTCGAGGTTTTGTGGTGACCACATGTAATTTGTGCCCTGGGAGATCCGATAGGTTGAGCCTTGTGCTCGTAATCAGTCCTGGGATTCTCTTTCGAGGTTTTGTGGTGAGTTCACATGTAATTTGTGCCCTGGGAGATCCTATAGGTAGAGCCGTGTGCTCGTAACAACCTGGGATGCTCTTTCGAGGTTTTGTGACGCACGTAATCAGTCCTGAGGATTCCACAGTATGGCCAGTGATGATGAAGACCTGCAGGTGGTGGGCCTACATCCAGTATGAAAAAGGACTGGCTCTGTAGAACTTCCTATGACGAGTAGAGACAGAGATTGGTTGAGATAGTAGCAGCAGTGACGATGATGATGACGATGATCGATGACGATGATCCAGAGAAGAAGACTTGTCTAGCAGATCTGTGTCGAGAAATACCTTCCTAGTTAAGAGGGAGTGTTGATGTATATGTAACTTCGGAATGTATTTCATCTGTATATTTTATATAAATTTATTGTACCCTTATAAGAGATGTGTTATTCCTCTATAAGGAAGTGTCGTCATGTGGATTGACAAGTGTCGCAAGTGTGTGAACTTGCCGATGGGTTATTAGACCACCATTTGGGGTCGGCCCGGAATTATAGATAATATAATGTGGATGTATCTAAGTAGACAAGTCGGCCCCAATAAGTCACTGGGAAAAAAAGGTGAGTATAAATAGAGATAGGAGATCTCTATTTTACTCACTCGGAAAAGTAACTATCTCTCTCTCTGAAAAGTGGCGTACTAGTGAGGAGGAGGAGGATCATCTGCTAGGAGACTATCTCAGTGTTATTTGGTTGTATTTTGGTTGAGCCATTGCTCTCTCTATCTCTGAGGAAGTTGTGGTGTTTTTCACCTTAGGGTTTTCCCCACGGAAACTCTGTGTCTCTTGTCTCTATGCTTTTGATTCTTGTGATGCTTGTGATGCTTGTCATATTATGATTGTCATGCATTGATATACTGTAGATGTTATTCTCTCAGCAAAGATCCTATAGTATTGTGATTTAATACTCAAAATTTAACAAAGAAGAACTGGCGGTTCCTAACCATAGACTGCTTCATATGGAGTCATTTTAGAGGCAATGTGGTAAGAGGTATTGTACCACCATTCAGCGAGAGGGAGCCACTTTTCCCACTGATGTTGTTATTCAAAGGTGAAGCAACGAAGATAAGTTTTGAAGCATTTATTGACAATTTCAGTTTGAACATCTGTTTGTGGGTGATACCCTGAACTCATCTTCATTTTGGTGCCAGTGTGGAGAAATAATTCTATCCAAAAATGACTAGTGAAAGTTTCATCACGATCCGAGACAATGGAAGAAGGAATTCCATGAAGACGAAATATCTGGTCCAGGAAAATTTGAGCGACTGAGGAGGCTGTATAGGGATGGCTGAGAGCACAAAAATAAATATATTTGGAGAGGCGATCAACCACAACCAAAATCACTGTCTTCCCTCCAGATTTAGGAATCCCTTCAATGAAATCCATAGAAATATCTGTCCAAATCCCTGTAGGGATGGGAAAGGGTTCGAGCAATCCCAAAAGGAGCATTATTTCACCCTTATTGCACTGACAGGTATCAATTTCAACCACCATTTTTTGAATTGTCCTTTTCATTCCCCGCCAAAAGAAGTTACACCGTGCGCACTCATACATTTTGAAGAACCCTGAGTGCCCTACCAATGGAGAAGCATGGAGTTCATAGAAGACAACTTGTTGAAGATCTGTGCTCTGGGGATGCACCAGACGACCCTTGTATCTCAGGGAAGCACCATCCCAAGAGTAATGTGGTACAACAGAAGGGTTGTTGGCCAAGCATTGGATGATTTGTGATAATGAAGAGTCATTGACATAGCCCTGTTGAACAGATTGCAACCAAGTTGGAACAGGCGTAGAAATAGATGAAAGAGAAATGGGGTCATCAAATGTGTGGGAAAGAGCATTCGCTGCAATATTGTCCTTACCCTTCTTGTAAGTGATCTCATAGTCATAACCCATTTCTATTGTGTTGGGGAGGATACATGTTGTTCCAGGAAATATTTCAGACTCTGGTGATCAGGCTTGATGCAGAAATGATTCCCTAATCGGTATGGTCCCCACTTCTGTACTGCATGTAGAATACCCATCATTTCCTTCTCATATGTAGAGGCATCTAAATTATTACCTGAAAGGTCTTTGCTGGTGAATGCAATGGGATGTTCATATTGAAGGAGAACAACACCAAGTCCATTGCCACAAGCATCACTCTCAATAGTGAAGGGCTTGGAAAAATCGGGCATAGATAAAACACGTGTAGTACACATAGCTTGTTTCAATTTGTCAAATGCACACTCAGTAGCAGGTGTCCATATAAAAGCATCCTTTTTCAATAGAGAAGTTAATGGAGCTGCAATCTTTCCATAATCCTTGACAAACTTGCAGTAGTATCCAGTCAACCCCAAAAAACCACAAAGGCTCTTGAGTGTCTAAGGAGGTGTCCAATTGTTCATGGCAACGATTTTGGCAGGATCCATGCAAACCCCTTGTGCTGAAATAATGTGCCCGAGATACTCTACTTCCTTCTGTCCAAAAACACATTTAGATTGTTTAGCATGGAGATGATGGTCAGAGAAAAGTTTCATTACAAGATCCAAATGCTAGAGATGTTCAGCCCATGTTTTACTGTCGATGAGGATATCATCAAAGAAGACCAAAATGAATTTCCGCAAGTAGGGATGGAATATTTTATTCATCAATGCCTGGAATGTGGAAGGGGCATTAGTGAAGCCAAAGGGCATAACCAAAAACTCATAGTGGCCATCATGTGTGTGGAAATCTGTTTTAGGGATATCATCCTCATGAACCCGAATTTGATGATACCCAAAATGAAGATCCAACTTGGAGAAAAATTGAGCACCATGAAGCTCATCAAGAAGCTCATCAACAATAAGAATTGGAAACTTATCCTTGATTATGAGGTGATTGTGTGCTCAGAAGTCAATGCAAAGGCTCCATGACCCATATTTTTTGCGGACAAGAAGAACTGGTGAATGAAAGGAACTAGTGCTTGGGAGAATAATACCTTGCTTCAGTAAGTCCCGAATGAGCATTTCAATCTCTGTTTTTTGGTGAAATGGGTAGAGATAGGGCCTGATCTTGGTAGGAACGTTTCCAGGAAGGTGCTGAATGCGATGGTCCTCTGGCCTTGAAGGTGGAAATACCACTGGTTCAACAAAGACACCTGTATATCGATTCAAAATTTGTTGTAGATCCAATGGAGTAGTGGAGACCACTGATGGTTGCATCTGAATGGAATGGATATGAGCGATGAAACCATGTGAATTCTTCTTAAGGAGTTTCTCCATGCATTGTGAACTGATGATGATGAGATACCTTGGTTTTAATCCTGTCAATGTGTGTTTTTGTCCATTGGGTGAAAACTGCATCCAAAGTTCAGCAAAATCCCATAAGATGGTGCCAAGTGTGTGTAACCATTAAGCGCCCAAAGGCACATCACATCCGCATAAGGTCAAGGAAAATATGTCAGAGCGTAGGCTATAAGCTCCCATAGAGATACGCACATTGCGACACTTCCCTTTGCAAGGTAAGATGCCCCCATTGGAAACCATGACTTCAAAGTTGGAGCAAGATGGATAAAAAAATTAGCCTGTTTGGGGATCTGGGGGTCAATGAAGTTATGAGTTCTACCATAATCAATGAGTATTGTAAGAGGAAGCTTCTTGAAGTAAACCCTGACCTGCATTGTTTGGGGGGTGCTGATTCTGGCTAGAGCATGGAGAGATATCTTTGGCTGGTCCTCCTGAGACAGAGGGTCAATAGGCGGCTCCTGAATGTCGACTTGATCATCTATTGTATCTGGAGCTTCTTCACCAATTTCAATAGCAGGCGAAGAATCCACATCCAAGAGATATCTCTTTTTCTCAACACATCTATGTCCCAGAGTGAATTTCTCATCACAATTATAACAAAGCCTTTTTTCTCTATGTTCCCGCATCTCTTTTTTAGACAAATGCTTGATAGGAGTTGGTTGAGGAGGTGGTGGGATGGGAGGTCGTTGAGAACCCATATTTCTAAAGGGAACAAAAGTGGTTTTGGAGTGTTGGTGGGATGCAATCTTGTCTTCTGCCAACTTAGCCAACCCCAGGGCTTCCATCATGGTGTTAGGATATAATATTTTGACCTTAGAGCGGATTGCATCCTTTAGACCACTGATAAAACAACTCCTTTAGAATTCATCAGGAAATCCTTCGGTGTGGTTGGATAGTTTCTCAAATTCGGTTTGATACTCTCTCATAGTGCCAATTTGGTGAAGTTTAGTGAGGGCTCCTGTGAAGTCATCAAAAGCACTAGGACCAAATCATTGCAAAATGAGCTAGAAAAAATCGGGCCATTTTGGCTCTTCATGAGCCTTGATGTACCAACGGTACCATTGAAGAGCTTCATGTTCCAAATGAAAGGATGCAAGTGGAATTTTGTTGACATCAAAAGTATTATGTAGACTGAAATATTGTTTTTCCTGATAGATCCATCTAGTTGGATCAGTACCATTAAAGCGAAGAAAATCAAGCTTCGGACCACAGAAATTGCTAGATGAAGACAACCCATTGTCTCAAGAAGACTCTAACTGTCGTTTACTATTCATGGTTGAATGCTCAAGATGGAGGCCGAGAAATTTTTCATCCAGATCCTGGAGTTTGGTTTTGATGGATGCAAGTTCTTCCTCCATGGTTTTTGCTCCTTCCCGGGTGACAACCATAACCAGGATTTTTTTTTTGAGTGGGTAGATAAACAAAAACATAAACTATTTTAGTAAAGGAAAATATGGATTTAGGAAAAAAATTGATGGGTAATTTGGGTTTGACTAGGTTTTTGACACTTTCAAAGGGATGGGGAAGCATAAAAGGGGGATTTCAGGAGTGGGGTGAAAGAATGAGAAAATTTCGCAGAGAGGGACAAATAAGCAGAAATATGAAATGAACATTGTGGTAAAGTTTGAAGGCGATTGGGTGAAAATCAAAGAAGTTATGGAAAACCCTAAAAATAGACAAATGTGGGATTTTTGGCATTGGGAAGTGGAATTTGGGATAGGGTCCTCAGGAATGAAATATGTAGGATGGGATTGCAGGGGTGTCAAGTAAGTTTCAAGAGAAACAAAGTTAAAACAAGGGAGATATGGCGGAAACACGATTTTTTTTTTTTTTTTTTTCCAGAAATGGATCTACAACGACACGAAAGAGATCAACAATAGATGGATCTGCAATGACGCGGAAGTGATTGACAACAAATGGATCAAAAAAGACGCAAAAGTGGTCGAAAACAGTTTTGGGCAGAGGAAATATGCGATAGTATCAACTGAAAATAGATATGGACCCCAGGTATGCTCGGCTTCCTAACGGTTCAGGGGATTCACTCGACCACCAATGTTGTCTAACGGCTTGCGTATTGGGGTAGTACCCCTCACTCCACGGCTCAGGTAAAACTGATAACCGCTTTGCCACAAACGACAGCGCTTGGTTTACCTCACGGGTGGGAACTAGTCAATCAGGTAGGGATCGTTGCCATTTTCGCTGCCAGGTCCTCTCAATGGGCCAGTTATTTCGGGGTTCCTGTGGTACTCCTCACAATGAGTTTTAGGGATTATGCCCAAGTACTTCCCACAGTTAAGCAGATAGGGATTATTCCCAGATCTAGACCTGCAACATATGCGAAACAAAAATTTAGCAGAAATTTCACCCAACGAGCCCAAGAAAGTGCTCTGATACCAGATGTGAGGAACCTGCAACAATTAATTGATAAAATGAACAATATATGAGATCACATAATATTTTTATTGATTGCTGGCCAATTCGAGGGGGAAACCTCCTTTGAGCAAACTCAATACAAATAACTTCACGGTGCCTTCATTGGCCTCAACACAAACTTATATACTAAGTCTAGGCGCCAATACTATGGGTCAATACCATCGGCCAATACAAAATATGGATCAACAAATACTATGGGAGGAATTACAAAGAATATGCACCCAACAACAATAACGCAAACTATGGATCAACAAATACTATGGGACGACTTATAAAGCATATGCGTCCAACAACAATATACTAACAAAGTAAAGAGAAGGGTTGACATGGGTTCCTAACACGCCCCAACAGACGCCCATTGCATAGCCCACTAGCTATGTAATGGGCTGCCCCAATGGGTTCCCATTGCATAGCTTGTGGGATATGCATTAAGCGCCCAAAGGGTTCCCGAGGGGAGGAGCAGAGCTCCTCCCTCGGGGTTCCCTTTGGGTGCCCACAACACCCCCTTGTTGGGCGGGCGCTGTGGGCGACTAGACGGGGCTTGGGTGTAGAGCTTCTCCACCTCCTGGCCCCTTCTGAGCGCCCACAACGCCCACACTAGTGGGCGGCGTGATTCTCAGAATCGCGCCGCCCGACGGGGGCCATTGTGGGTGCCTAGAGGGGGTCGTGGTGGAGCGGAGCTCTGCCACCGGGCTCGCTCTGGGCGCCCATAGTGCCCCCCCGACGAGGGGCACTGTGGGTTCCCAGAGGGGGATCGGGGGCGGAGCTCCGCTCCCCTGACCCCATCTGGGAGCCCACAGTACCACCCCCTTTGGGTTATGCATTGGCCATTGCATTGCATATCCCGTGGGATATGCAATGGTAGCCAATGGCCATTGCATATCCCGTGGGATATGCAATGGTAGCCAATGGCCATTGCATATCCCACGAGCTATGCAATGGGAGCCTATTGGGGCGACCCATTGGCCATTGCCATTTCATAGCCCATGGGCTATGCAATGGCCATGCATAGCCCACAAGCTATGAAATGGCCATGGGCCATTGGATAGCCCACATGCTATTAAATGGCCATGGGCCATTCCATAGCCCACAGGCTATGCAATGGATGCTGTTTGGGCTATGCAATGGGGGCTAAGGTGGCAATGGGGGCTAAGATTCCTATGCCCTCTGCCCGAAAAAAAAAACCCCCAGGTTTTATAGAGGGCCTACCAAAGCCCATAGGAAAAAAAAATGCATTAAAACATAAAAAAAATTAATTCAACTAACATTGACAATGTTTGAAGCTGTTCGATGGTCTCCAAATCCTTGTGGATCGTTGTTTGCAAATGGTGACTATAGAAAACCAAACTATGTTAATATATTATAAAATAGGTTGTATTTTACAATTTTATGAGCGTGGGATTAAAAACTGTGTAATTAGATAATGCATTATTTCTAAATATAAAGAAGAAGACATTAAATGAAATTTGACTAGTGTTGTGACTTTTGGTTTAAAAAAATTAATGTAAATAACGAATATTGTATTAGGAATTTTGGATAGCATTGTTTAATTGTTATTTTCTTACTATTATTACAATCGTCATACAATAAATTAAATTACTTTTACTAGTGTTATAGTTGTGTTTGACATGTGTGATTTATTTTGCAGGGAAATTTTGGAGGGAAAATTTTGAGGTGAAATTTTGGAGGGAATGTTTGGGAGGGGAAATTTGGGAGGGAAAAATTCGTTCTTTTAGATCTAATATTGTTGGGGGTTGATAGTTGCACCATTGTATTTTGGGTGAGGAGTGTGAGGAAATTTCTTTCTCTTAAACTTTGTAGTGAAAAGTCATGGACTCGTCTAAATCAATCTCAATGTCTGAAGATTATGGAAATTTTGATTTAAGTGGGGATTTCAAAGGCACCGATGATGATTTACCTTCAAGTGAAGATGTTAAAGGCATTAATGATGATGATGAAGAGCTTCCTCCATGTGGATATTTGAAAGACATTGAGGAAGATGATGGAAATTTTCCTCCAAGTGACGATTTCAAGGCACCAATGATGATTTTGCTCAAGGAAATGATTCTCAAAGCATCAAAAATGATTTTCCTTCAAGCCAAGATTTTCCTCCAAGAGAGGATTTTCAAAGCACAAACGATGAATTTCCTTCAAGGGAGGATTTTCCTCCAAGAGAGGATTTACAAGACAACAAACTTGATTTTCCTCCAAGTGAGGATTTTGATGGGATAGATAATAATTTTTGTGAGTATGAAGGCACTAATGATGGTATAGATGATTTTCCACCAAGCGATGATTTTAATGGGATTGATAATGTTCCACCCCCAAGCAAGGATTGTGATGGCACTGACGGTGATTTTCGTCCAAGCGAGGATTTTGATGGCATAGATGATGATTTTCCTCCAAGCGAGGATTTTAATGGGACAGATGATGAGTTTGGTGAGGATAAAGGAAACAACAATGTTGAAGATGGTTTTCCTCCCAACCAAGATTTTGATGGCTCTAATGATGATTTTCCTCTAAGTGAGGATTTTAATGGGACAAATGATGATTTTGGTGAGGATGCAGGCACCAATAATGGTGAAGATGATTTTCCTCCAAGCGAGGATTATGATGGTAGCGAAGACGATTTTCCTCCAAGCGAGGATTTTAATGGCATCAATGATTATATTCCTCCAAGCGAGGATTTTAATGGGATGGATTATGAAGTTGGTGAGGATGAGGGCACCGATAATGGTGAAGATGAATTTCCTCCGAGCGAGGATTCTGATGGCACCGATGATGATTTTCCTTCAAGCGTGGACTTTGATGGCACTGATGATGATTTTTCTCCAAGCGAGTATTTTAAAGGGACAGGTGATGATTATGTTGAGGATGTAGGCACCAATAATGATGAAGGTTATTTTACTCCAAGAAAGGATTTTGATGGCATTGATGATGATTTCCCTCCAAGTGAGGATTTTAATGAGACAAATGATGATTTTGGGGAGGATGAACCCACCAATGATGTTAATTTAAACTCAAGTGATAAACTTGATATTGATGCAGATACTCATTCTCCTACTAATTTTGGTGATGATAATCTCAATGAGAGGTATGATATTCCTCACATTGATGACGATATTCATTCTAATGAGGGTGATTTAATGGTTGATGAAACAAAAAGGGAAATTATACCAAATTATATATAGGGAAATTATATCAATCCAAAACATTCTAGTTATACAAGGTCTAGGAAATATTTTCTCACAAGTCCCAGTTATATTACTGATTTGATTTCAAGTGATTGTTGCCAAAAAAATTGTCTGAAAAAAATACACTACAATTATGCTTTTCAGAAAAGACGAGCATATCTATCAATGAACAAAAATATGCAAAATTCATATTTTCTAGGGTGCATTATTTCTACAAAGGGAGGTTATAATTATCGCATTGGAAGTATTATGCTTTGTGGAAGGGAATTCAAAAGAATCCACTCAATTGGTAATCTTAGACTATCAAGAATCCAGACAAGGCTAGAAAAGGATCCTACATTTTATTCTAAAGAATATCATGCACAAGCTAGTGGGCCATTAACAAACATTGCAATGTCATGGAGGCATGAATTATTTTCTAAGCATGGAGAGAGTATGCCATATAGAGAAACCATACACATTCTAGATAATTTCTCAAGGCTAGAAATCTACAACTTGTACAAGGCATTTGTTCAAGATGCTGAAGGAAATAACAATTTCATTAGATATGCATATTTTACAAGACTATGGAAAACAAAGTTCAACAATGTCTGTATTCCTAAGAGGTCAAGGATGGGGGTTTGCAGTATATGTGTTTCTCTTTAACAAAGAAGGGATAAATCAGAAGGGATAGAGAGAGGTATGTCTCTATAAACTTTATTTTTTTGCAATAAATGTATATTACGAAATCTTATCAATGTTATGTTTTGTTTTTATTTTATTTGTAGATTCTGTTGTTAAAGAACTTCAAGCACATTGCAATCAACAATCAGTTGAACGAAATTTTTTATAAAAACATCGCAATAAGTGTTATGATGAACCATATAAGTATATGGGTTTGATAATTGATGGTATGGATAAGAAAAAAACACTTTTGCTACTGATACAGATGGATATCGGTGGCCACCCACTTATTCCACTGGCTCAAAACAATTTCCCATTTTGTCAATTTTCTAGTAATTTTTCTACAGTTTTTTGAGTCCCAAAATTCCGTGTTGTTTTGAGGCCCTAAATGATGTTTTTGGGGAAATATTAGTCCGAAGCGTAGTCCTCGGATAGATATTTTCAACGTGCTACCGAGCGCCCCAAATGGAGATCGTATACAAAATTTATGACTCCAGGAAGTTGACTGTTCAACTAACCACCTTGGGGCCGCAAAATTTATGACCGTTCATCTTCTAAGGGTTAGGTTTTTTAATGTTTGGGATTCTTTCCCTCATGCTTATGATAAATAGGCCCTTTCGGTCTCTCTTTGTATTCATCTTAGCACGAATGAGCACAGCAGCCACATCTCTTCTCAGAGATAGCTACTACCATTCTAGATGTATTTACAGTCTATTCTATTTCCGATATGTAATAGAATATGTGTTTACTGTATCACTTTGTTTCTTGCCATATATCTGTTTATGTGAATATATATCTATGTATATGATTATGTATATGCTATCTTTTGTTTCATTCCCACAGAAATTCGGATTAGCCACATTTTGTTCGTATACCAAAGAATTTAAAGGAGGAAAATTTTATTCAGTTTCACTTGGTTGGTTTTATGGTTTTTAATGGTCCAATGTCTCCAAATGTTTACTTTACAGCTCCCAATATTCATAATGATGCAAATTTGACCATTACCATAATTCACCATGTGCTGAATCATTGGTCTGGTAATCTTCCTCAAGTTCTATATCTGTACTTGGACAACACCAGACAGGAAAACAAAAATCAGATCATGTTTGGTTATCTGAACATGCTTGTTGAATTGGGAACTTTTCAGAAGGTTAAAGTTGGTTTCCCTCTTGTTAGGCATACACATGACCATATTGATCAAACTTTTAGCTGTTTTGCAGTGACATTGGGGAGGAAGAATGTTGGGAGCCTACCATCATTAACTGAAATTATTAGAAAAACAAATAGTCCAGAGCTTGTTGTGCTAACATTGGAGGAAACTATTGATATGCGAATATTTATTTTGGGATCGCATTGAAAAAATTTATGACATTAGCTTTCAGCATCAATTTCACATAAAAAGAATTGATGGGAAAACACTACTTTGGGGTATGAAGTACTCGACAAGTGCAGAATGGGTCCTACATCAGGTTTAGCATTTCTGAAATTCATCCCAGGTCGTCAAATGTATGCTTCAAAGTTATCATTGCTGCAATCAGCTGTTGAGATTCAAAATTCACGCCGATACATTAGAGATGTCGATTCTTCTCAATGCTTGGAAGAAATACAAAATTCTATCAAAGATACATATGACTATTTTGAGGTTGTTGATTATGTTTGGTGGTAGTCATTTTTCATGGAGCAAAATGACATAATTACAAATTCTACAAATGGAGACATTTTTTTGAATACTCCATTTGGTTGGCCACAAAGTATGTCAAATGAAAATGAGGAGAGAAATGTTGATCCTGGAGGTGTTGAGCCTTCTCAACCAGAAGAAAGGGAAATGTACATTGGATTTAGAAGATCATCTGCACGACGTGAGGTGATGGGAGAGCTTTACAGAGGTTGATTGTAAGATATTAAGGAGGGTTTCATTATTGTAGTTTTGGCCACAGAAGATCCATGTGGTTATCCATTCTGGATTGCAAAAGTTATGAAGGTCAATAAAGAAAATGAAGAATTTATATCTATTGAAGTAGATTGTTATGCAACAGACACAAACCCATTTCATGGTGTGTACAAGCCGGATATGGTGATCAAGAAAAGGGTTTGCAAAAAGATAAATAGAAAGGGTCAAGATGTAAATCATTGTCGCATAGAAATTTTGAAATTATAGGATGTTGACATACTAGTTTATGACTTCCAGTAAACAAGGAAAGGCACTCTTCGCTCCAAGAGTATAGAGATTATCAAAAGATTGTTGGCACCATAAATAGTTGCAACATGGGAGTCTACTAAACCAAGGCGTAGATCTAGAAGGAATATGGCATATGAAATGTTGGGCGTACATGAAGATTCAGATGGTGCACTTGTTGATACTAGAGAAGAATACAAGTCATTTAAATATTCATCCAGTCATTCATCTGAAGAAAATGCAGCTGCTGATGGTGTGTCAGAATCCATGTGTTGATTTGAATATTCGACATGAAACATTTTGTCTTTTTTTATTAATATGTCATTGTTTGTATGGAAACTCTAAAGGAGTGCTTGAATTTTGATATGAATTACTTCTACGTCTTATGGTTTATTATATGATTTTCTGATGAATATCATAATTTTTTGTATTTTATATGAAAAGAGTGGTCAAATTATTTATTGAATAATTTGTGTTTAACTCAATGCAATTTTTATACAATGTTACTAATAGATTAAATAAGCACAATTTTCAATTTTGATAAAATCATATAAAAATGCCATTTTTTGAAAAAGTGTGCTACCGATAGCATTAGTTTTCAATTTAGAGCTTGATTTTAAGGTTTTTGCAAACAACAATAACAAATGTTTTGGTTCATTTCTATATTTTTGACCCCAAATCAAAAAGTGGTGCTATCAGTAGCACCACTTTTTGATTTGGGGTTGTTTTTGGTGTTTTTTTATTAAAAAATATGGGTTTCTATGGCTAGAGTTCTAGTTTTGAGTATAAATTTCTCGTCAAGTTGTATAACATGTTCAAAGTGTCGAAGCATTCCTTTGCAGTCTTCAATGGAGTAATCACTGGCATCAAATTGTCTTTCATAGAATCATACATGATTCTCTTTGATTTGGATTGATTCTTCTTGAAAGTAGTATGCCCATCATTAGTAGTAGGCTCTTAAATGACACTGGATACATATACATCTAGATCATTCTCTTCCAGGATATTTAGAATCCTGGCCTTCTAAGTATTGAAGTTTGAAGTTCCTTCAAGTCTGTCTTATGGTCTTACTGAGATTGAAGCCATTATTCTTGAAGTGCTATGCTCAACTTAAACCACCTAGGATCAATGTAGGCTCAAGCTTGACTGCTCAACTTATCTCTTTCACGCCCTAGGATATGATACCATGTTGATTTTTAATCTTAATTATGGAATTACAACAATGCTTGAAAAACAATGAATAATCAAAAGCATAAAAATCCACAGTTGGCACAGAAATTTACCCTGGGGAAACCCTCTATAAAATGAGTGAGAAAACCCCAAGAAAATATTCCTTAGCATATTGATAGATAGGAAATACTATTTCCTTTACAATGAGAAGATTACATCAAGAACCCCTGGTGCAATATCAGAGAGAAATACCAAGCACCCCTGGTGCAATTATAGATCAAGAAAGATAGGTGAAATAAGAGAAATCAGAATAATATTCTGCATTAAACCAATTCACTAATTTGGTCACATCACAAAAGTTGTGAATTTCCTTCAAGAGAGAGAATTCACTCCGACATTGGTTTCATCAATCCCGCATAACCATATTACCATACTTCTCATGCTTTGGATTTATCTTTGTCTTATTAATTTAGGATGGAGTCACCCTTCAACTGAGTGCTGGATCACTTAATTAGGTGGCTAACTCAAGTGTCATCATGCAAGTGTCGCAATGCAAGTGTCATAACTCAAGTGTCGTCATGCAAGTGTCGTAACTCAAGTGTCGCAACGCAAGTGTCATAACTCAAGTGTCGTCATGCAAGTGTCGTAACTCAAGTGTCGTCATGCAAGTGTCATAACTCAAGTGTAGTCCTTTAGTTTAACTCAAGTGTCATCATGCAAGTGTCGTAACTCGAGTGTAGTCCTTTAGTTTAACTCAAGTGTCGTCATGCATAACACTTAGTTAACTAAATATTCTTTGTTAACACTTTAGTTAACTCTTTTTATTGAAGTATTTCTTGTTAACACTTTATTTAACTCTTTTAGCACACTTGATAACTGGAGAATTTCTTATTAACATATAGCTAACTCTTTTAGCACACTAATCACCTAAGTCAACAAATTCGAGTTATCTCTTATCTTAACTAATGTTATCTTTATCTCTTGTCTTATATGCATGGTCCACTTGTGCCAACTTAATTATTTATCATATCAAATATACCAAGGATATTTTTCCAATAATGTGATTATCTCAATCTACTCTCGTTCCAAGTGGTCATATGCTAAATTAATTCACTCTAGAGGTGGCCAGTCTCTAGAGGATACTTGATAGCTTATCGATCTCTAAGACCATGGTTAGTAGTATGTCACACATCATTCATGCTTCGAAAAGAAAAGCATTACCTCAACACATGAGGCAACACCTTAACAAATGAAAATATGTCTTGACACACAAGACCTTAGTATTGACAAAGAAGACTGTACAGCACCATCACTTTGACATACAAAGCACTTAGCTCAATACATGAGGATTTAACCTTTACACATAAGGCTTATTCATTCTTGATTCCAACTCAAGATTCTACTCGAAGTTTCCTTAGTCCAACTTAGGCTCCTATAAGGCACTACCTCAACACACGAAGCTCAATTTTAGTGCAAAAGATTGACTTGGAGAATGACTCATGATGTTGTAACTTTAACACCAAGTACTCTAAGTATCTAGAGGGTATAAATAAGAGAAAATTTTCAAACATTAGATGAACAAAAATTGAAAAGGAAATGTGTTCACCTATGAAAGATTGGATGGGGCTTCTATGGAACAAAAAATAAAATAAAAATATCTTGTTCAAAAAGAAAGGATGAAGATTCAATTATTAGTTATTTCTCTTAAGCATGGTTGTAACATTTAACAAAGTGATGATGACATTAGAAAATAAAGTAAAGGAA
Source organism: Larix kaempferi (assembly GCA_027924585.1). Classification (NCBI taxonomy): domain Eukaryota; kingdom Viridiplantae; phylum Streptophyta; class Pinopsida; order Pinales; family Pinaceae; genus Larix; species Larix kaempferi. Next base: position 840,154 of record BSBM01000597.1, on the reverse strand, counting down.
AGAGGGAAAAATATAGGAATGAAGAGGAATGCATAACTCTAGGACTTACAATTATTTGTAGGAATGAGATTTTTTTGTTTAGCCCTTCCTCCAACATTGAAAATGACATATATAGCTACTAATATTAATTGAAAAAATTATGAAAAACACTAATTGCTAATCCATTTATAAGGCTTGTCTAAATTTCCATATGTAAATAGGAGATTATCAGTTCAATTTTTAATATTCTTTTGTGGTTCTTTACACCGTCAAACTCAATAACAAAGTTCTTCTTAATTTTTTCTACCTTAATGTCAAAATCCTTAATTATCAATTAAAATCAATAATTAACAAGGAGCTTTCTAAATACTTTGTTATATTATCATCATTGAACAACACATTAGATCTTTGTTTCTCAATGTTGTCATGTAGTCTTTAACCAATTCTTTCAATATTCTCATCTTATAATCCAAATATATTTGAATTCTAAGAAACATTTAATTTGATGGAAGATTATCCTTTATTTTTTCAGTATAGATTAGTATTTTGACTATTTCAATAACAATTTTACATAATTATCTCTCACACACATATATATATATATTAAATTTGTCATTGTATAAAAACACTTTCGTGGTTAGAACTTAAACAAAATAAACATTTAAATATAAAAAAATAAATTAAATATTATTAATAAGAATTTAACTCTAAAAAACATAAAATATTATTCTCCCTCTATCTCAGCAAGCAAACAAACAATTCAGGTAACAAATTTGTTATTAAACATACAATTTATATATATAAGCATACAATTCATGTAATAAATTTGAAAAACAAATTTTTTATTAAACATATAATTTATAGAAAGTTAGTCACATGAAATTTTGGTAATTAAAATTAAACAAAAATAAATATTTAATTAAATAAAAATTAAATTAAATATTTTTAATAAAAACTTAATAATATATGTTTTAATTTGTCTTTGTTAAAGTGAACATTATCATATTTTTATTTTATTATATTTTAAATGTTATGTCAATATCACATAATGATAACATTATACATTATACTTATAAAACTTATATATATATATATATAAACACCTTTTATGTTTTTTTTTAAAACAAAAAAAGACCTTTCATTCTATTATCGAAGTTCTAAAATTACAGACTATCTTCTTTACATTCGTTCTGGTGCTCCCTGAGCTACCACAAAGTAACAAAACTAGTGCTATGCAAGCCACCATAGAACAACATACACACCCAAAATCCCAACAGCACCGATCCATAAGTAACCGACATACACAAAACCACAATTACAAAAAGCCGAAAAAATTGTTAAGGAGGGCAAGAAACATTCAACAGAGGCCATAAACGAAATCGAGAGCTATCGCAAATGATTCATTAGTACCAATCCCTGAGAGTTCCAAAAAAGATCCCATACATATACATCATCCCGATCACAGACCCATAATCAAAAGACCAGAGCAAAACCAAAATAACCTGAGCCCAAAAGATAAAGAAATCAACACCAATTCGAGAAGCGTCACGCCGGTAGATGCCACGCCGAGAACACCATACAGATAGAGCATTACACAGATGGGCCCGCCTCATCGTCACTATTCACCAACACTAGAGTCACCACAACCTCCCCTTTGTCCTTGGAAATGGACCCACAAGGGTTTGCCACCTTCATCGGGCAATCCAGGTAGGAGATGCCCAACTTGTCCTCCTGCACATCTACTTTCATGTGGATCCAATTATAGTTTTCAGTAGTGTCCTTGCATAGGTCCTCCATATCTTTAAGCCTTGGAGAGCTCGATAAAGCATCCCCCCAAGTATCCAGACAGTGAGTGATAAGATTCTTGGTCACCGAAAGGGTAACTATCGCCCGGTTATACAGAGCCATACAACCCATATTATTCCCTGGGTCATGTATCTAGTTGGCCATGGCCTCCGCTTCCTCAGGTAAATCAGCCTCCCCCACAAGACGCCACAGGTCTGCTTCAATTTCCTCCACCTCCTTCCGGACCCCCGACGGGAAGAAGCGATGAAAGAAAACTACAGTTGCAGCGGCATTCCATTGGTCCCTGCTTGGACCAGTCCGAGGCATTGAACCTCCACCAACAGTGCTAGTCTCACCATGAGCACAAAAACCTCACTTCGAGGTTCGACCTCTCAGTGGCATAGTCCCCACCCCCTTATAATCACTCTACACACTCACAACAGAAAAATAATATCTAAGCTTGGCACAGGGGAGCTCCAACTAAGAAAATTTGTGACTGCTACCATCCCTGCGCTCCATATTTAAATGAGAGCCATCCCCTACCAGCACTAACTCCTTCATCATGTATCCGATGCTGGAATAATTGAACTAGTCCTTATCCTTCGTCACCGTCGTCCTATGCTGATCATGATAATCCATCGGGATCATGCAAGAACGATCCTCCATGTCTCTCTCATGCTTCAAATCCCATGAATTGAAATCACCAGCTGAGATGTTATCTCCGAGAACCATTGCAAGAGTCCTTTTATACATCTTACAGTAGCTCCATCTGTCCCGTTCATATACGTGTACCCTCATTAACACAAACTTCGTTATTAGGACAAGTTCTGTCATCACCATTTGGCAGGGGTTCTCCATAATCACACTTGATAATCTTAATGCAATTAATCTGACATGTATCCGATGGAACTTCCAAGGAATTTCCATCCCATCATTCATTAATTTGACCGACCCCTTGATTTTCCAACTAGTCAGCCAAACAATTAGCGCTTCTCCTGACGTGTTGAAAAACAATGGAGTTAAATGCTCTGATGAGGGTTCCCAGACAGGTCACGCGCCACACCAGACGCCACGAGCCAATTTGGCAGCCTGAGTGCCATTGGAAAGTTTTATAGCAGTCTGTATGAGCATTTTTGAGTCGCCTTCCACAATAAAACTATTAATACCATGTCGGGCCATGATACTTAAACCTTGTAGCAGAGCTTCACATTCCGCTACATTATTAGTTTCATAGCCTAAGTTCCCATAGTAGCTGAACTGGACTTGGCCTTGGTCGTTTCTCACCACCCCTCCATACCCTGCCATACCCGAATTCCCTTTGGAGGCTCTGTCAAAGTTCAGCTTGAGCCATCCCTGCCGAGGTGGTGCCCACTTCGACAGACTGTCCTGCATCTTGCTACCATAATTGTTGACTCCAATGAACTGAGGAAGGCCCATGATACCCCAGGTATGGAGCAATCTCAATTCATTATCCAGAACATTCATATCTTGTTCATTCCACCTGGTTAATTTCAACGTTTCATTTATCTCTTTCTTGATATGCACCCAGACGTCCTTCCATGAGTTTTTTTTCCCTTGAAACAAGCGTTTATTTCGCTCTTTTCACACCTCCCATAGGAGAGATCTAGGATAGAGTTGCCAAATACGATTCAGGATATTTCCTTGAAAAGGTTTCCCATTCCACTATCTCATAGTTTGCTTCGGGCTTGTCCTAACCCGGGCAGTTTTTTGAAAAAACCTTGCACCTTCATCCCACAAAGTTTCTGCAAAGTTGCATTCATCTAGAAGGTGCGCAATTGTCTCACTGTTTTGGCCACAGAGAACACAGATGGATGGGCCCTCAAAAACATGCTTCATAATGTTGTCCCATCTTAGGATTCGCCCTCGTAAAACCAACCAGATAAAGAGAGTGATTTTAGGCCAGAGTTTGGCCTCCCACAAATATTTCCAGGTATTATCTTCCACAGAATTAGCCAAGTGGGTTTGAAGGTGATACGCTTCTTTCATGAAGAACATTCCTATAGGACGGTAGCCCCACCAAATAGTATCCCTCCCCCCTTTAATCTTAACTTTTCTGTTAATCACAACTTCATAAACCTGCCTTCTTGTGTCTTCCCCATAGTATTAAACACCTTTTATGTTAATTATAATAACTCAAATAAATTTAACATATAATATATTTTATAATAAAAAATATTATATTTTCTTTTAAATGCTATGCGATATATCAATGTCATATTGAACATGAAATTATATATATGTGTGAGAGATGCATTAATTTTGACAAGATCTTGTGATGTTTTTATTTAGAATTATTTTTAATACATTTTTCAATTACAAATTAAAGAAATACTAAATAGAAAATAATTTTCTAAAAATAATATATCGTACTAAATATCTTCTCAGCTTTATTGTTTCATTTTAATATGTGGTACTAAATATATAGTAATCAAATACAAAATTTGTTAAGAAAGAAATATAGAAATGCCATTAAACTTAATTTAGGTAAAAGTTTTTTTTATTTTATTCATGTATATAAATAAGAATTCAGTATTGTGAACATAGATGAAATTTTCTCTTTTATGATAATGTTTATTTTTCTTGAATGTATTATGTAAAATAATAAAAAATCTTAAAGTTCATTATTTTCAAATCCAATTATAAATATAGTTATTTAAATTTAATGATCAAATAATTATATATAAATTAAGAAGGCTAAAAATTTGAGTTCTTTGGATCTAAATTCTTATCTAAAGTCAATTACCAAGTAGATAGAAGGTAAGAAGATTCACATATCCAAAATGTACAAAGTAATCTAAATATCTAGAGGGTATAAATAAGTTAAAAATTACAAACATTAGATGAACAAAAATTGAAAAGGAATTTGTGTTCATTTATGAAAGATTGGATGCGGTTCTTATGGATCAAAAATAAAATAAAGGGAAAAATATAGGAATGAAGAGGAATGCATAACTCTAATGTAACATATCCTTTTTGCCGAAAAACATTTTGTGTTAGCAAACATTATGATAACTTTTATTGTAAAAGTTTTATGTTGGACAGGTGTCCAAGGATGACTATAATTTGTACAATATATTATTATTAAATAAATAAAATAGGAGACAAACACCTAAGAAGACTGTTGAAAGAGTGGTTACTGATCCACTAGGTAGAATGGAATCTGGGGTAGAAGGAAATGGACAAGTGGCAGCATCATGATGCAACTAACTAGCTGTTGGTATGGGACAACTCCCTTGAAATGTGGTCATAGTACCCTGAAAGATGGGACTAGAGCTTGAGGCTCATTTATTCCAAAATGACCACTAAAATACCTAGGTAGTCTATATAATAGCCATCAAATTATGAACTGAGTTTCATCACTTTTCCTGACGAGGAAATTTACCTTGGGGTTTTGCTGTGTTTGCACCCAAGAGATTTGATGAGGGGATATTCTATGTTGTTGATCATGTTGTGAGTCTTCCAAACTCTTATTGAGTTCAGGAGGTTGATGCTAAGTGGAGAAGGCATGTTATTCCAGGAGGTTGATGCTGAGTGCAGAAGGAATTTTTGAGTGCCTTGCTTCTACACAGATTCCACCCACTTATTGGTTCAATAATCAGGTTCGGGGGTTCACTAGAAGCCAACAGTTGAGCTGCTTCTTCTGGAACAGGTTGGGAGGAACAGGACTCCTTGGGTGTTTGTCGGCCCTATCTTCATCTATAGGTTCCATTGTCTTATCTATTTTGTATATTTAAAAGTTTTGTTGTCTATTAGCTTTTACTGTTTATTTTATAAGTTTATTTCAGTTTCCTGAGTAATTTAAATTTTTTGTATAATATCGATCTGATTGAATAAAATAGTCTCTGCATTTTTCCCCATGCAAAAAGGAACAGCATCGTACTCTAGTATAGAGATAATTTAAATAGAGAATGATATGATAGGCAAATTGCCAAGATTGATAAAAAAAACATCTCTGTTTAATTCCTTTAAAATTTCCTACTGTTAGTGGATAATTTGAGTTAGTATATTTTAAAGATTTCCTATATCTGCATTGATTACAGTATTGATTTTATTTCATCAAAACAGTAAATCTACTCCATTTAAAATAGCAGTGTTTATACTAAATAAATAAATCATTTCTGCTCTATATGTTATGATTTCCATATAACTCTTATCAAAGAATACTATTTGTTTTATTTATCCAACTCATAAATGTTTACTAACATACCAAACAATTTGCAATCAAAGTCTATGTTTAGTTCTGCAATTGTTATAGTTTACTGTACAAAACCCTAAACCCTAATGATTCAGGATGACGGACACATTTCATCTTTATCCTTTTTCACACACATCACAACACATTTATTTCACTATAATTCCTTTAGAAAGTTTTTAGATTATATTTATTTATCTATTTTCTACAAAACGATAGTAGAGAATTTTCATATTTCCATTTATTATCTTGTCATACAAACAGGAGCTTGTTTTATTCAAACCTAGGGTTTATACTTTTCTTTTCCAACTCAAAACCTTCAGACTTTGAAATTTCCTTGGAACGATAGCAACAAAACAATTATAGAATTATTACAATTTAAAAAGAACCGAGTTATGGTTTCAACATCACACAGTGGAAGAATCTAGTTAGTGTACAAATTCTCATAGCAGGTTTCAAATTTAGACTTATATCAAACATTGTGCTATTTCTTCCTTAAATAGACATAGTTTAAAGTCTCGGCAACGTTTCAAACATGCTAAGCTTTACAACATTTAAGGAACGATTCTAATAGTAGCACATACAACAAGTATGGTCGCAGATTTTATATTGAGCAACAGATTTGGCCATGCTTTTCTACTTAAAGACAAAACCCTTATACTCAACCTTATATATATTGAAAATGAGGCATTATTTACAAATCAATAAACTACTCACAGACCGAAGTCTTCCTTAGCTACAAAACATCTACCCAATTGTTTTAGAAGAAGCAACAGTGTTTTCATTGTTCACAAACATCACCCAGTTCTCATTCCATCCCTTATATTTTGTTAGGAACCTATGTCAACCCTTCTCTTTACTATGTTAGTATATTGTTGTTGGACGCATATGCTTTGTAAGTCGTCTCGTAGTATTTGTTGATCCATAGTTTATATTAGCCCATAGTATTGACCCATAGTATTGGACACATATGCTTTGTAAGTCGTCCCGTAGTATTATATGTCCCATGGTTTTGACTCATAGTATTGGGTATAGACTTAGTATATAAGTGTGTGTTGAGGTCATTGAATGCACGGTGAAGTTAATTGTATTGAGCTTGCTCAAAGGAGGTTGCCCCCTCGAAGTGGCCCGTGATCAATATAAAAGTGATTATGAGTCTATTATTTCTGATATCTCGTGTATTGGCATTAATTAATTATTGCAGGTTGATCACATCTGGTATCAGAGCACTTTCTTGGGCTCGTTGGGTGGAATTTCTACCATTTTTTTTTTTGCATCTGTTGCAGCTTCGGATTTGGGAATAATCCCTATCTGCTTAACTATGGGAAGTACTTGGGCATAAGCCCTAAAAATCATTGTGAGGAGTACCACAGGAACCCCAAAGTAGCTGGCCCATTGAGAGGACCTGCCAGCGAAAAGGGCAACGACCCCTACCTGATTGACCAGTTCCCACCCGTGAGGTAAACCAAGACCTGTCGTTTGTGGCAAAGCGGTTATTAGTTTTACCTGATCCGTGGAGTGAGGGGTACTGCCCCAATACGCAAGCCGTCAGACAACATTGGTGGCCGAGTGAAACACCTGAACTGTTAGGAAGCCGTACATACCTGGGGTCCATATCTATTTTCAGTTGAACTGTTGCCGATCACTTCCGCTCTAGATCTGTCCATTTCAAATCTATTCTGAAAGTCGTTCCAGATCCAGTTGTCATTTCAGATCCAACCATTTTCGATCCGTTGCGCCGCTGTTGCCGATCCATTTCTGGAAAAAAAAGTATAAAATTCAGTTTTTCGTCCATATCTCCCTTGTTTTCACTCTGTTTCCCTTTAAATTTTCGGGGAACCCCTGTCATCCCATTCTGCATCTTTCATTCCTAAGGACCCTATCCCCAATTCCCCTTCCTAAAGCCCGAAATCCCACATTTGTCTATTTTTAGGGTTTGCCATAACTTCCTCAGATTTCACCCAATCACCTTCAAATTTTACCACAGAGTTCCTTTCTGAATTCTGCTTCTTTGTCCCTCTCTGCCAAATTTTCTCATTCTATCACCCCGCTTCTGAAATCCCCCTTTTTGCTTTCTTGTCCTTTCGATAGTGTCCAAAATCTAGTCAAACCCCAATTACCCATCAGTTTGTTTCCCCAATCCAAATTTCCCTTTACTAAATCAGCTTTTGTTTGTGTTTTTCTACCCATTCCACCCAAAAAAAAAACCTGGTTATGGTTGTCACCCGTGCATGAGCACACACCATGGAGGAAGCACTTGCAGCGATCCAAACCAAACTCCAAGATCTGGATGAAAAATTTCTCAGCCTCCATCTTCAACATTCAACCATGAACAATACCAGACAGCCAGAATCTTTTGCAGCCACCAGGTTCTCTTCTTCCAGCAATTTTCGTGGGCCGAAGCTTAATTTTCCTCGCTTCAATGGTACTGATTTGACTGGATGGATATATTGATCAAAACAATATTTCAGTAAGCATAATACTTCTGATGCCCAGAAAGTTCCATTTGCATCCTTTCATTTGGAACAGGAAGCCCTTCAATGGTACCGTTGGTACATCAAAGCTCATCCCGAACCAAACTGGACAGATTTTTGCCAACTCATTTTTCCACGATTTGGTCCTAATGCTTTTGATGATTTCACAGGAGCACTCACTAAACTTCACCAAATTGGCACAGTGAGAGAGTATCAAACAGAATTTGAGAAATTGGCCAATCACATAGAAGGATTGTCTGATGAAGTCTACAGGAGTTGTTTTATCAGTGGTCTCAAGGATGAAATCCGCTCCGAGGTCAAAATGTTTTGTCCCAACACTGTTGAGATATTGTAACTTCAAAGAATATTATATTTGTACTTTATTATTCTGGAGATGATTCATTCCTCCATGAAGATCTTATTGTATATTCGGAAATGTTTATTCCTCTGTCGGAATGTGGTAACTTGGGTTATTAGACTTCCCTAGTAGGGGTTGGCCCTGTATGTGTTATGTGGGTCAAAGGGTTATTAGACCACCTTAGAGGGGTCGGCCCAGTCAATTGTAATGGGGTATTTAACCCAATGGTTAAATACAAGCCTACATGATTTGTGTAAAAGACAAGTCGAAGTAGTGTATAAATAGAGGAGGTGTATTCCTCATTTAACACACACTCACTCACTTGAGGAAGCTTTGTATATTGCTGGTCATCTATATTGAGGAAGCTTTGCTGGGTTTTCTACCCCATGAGGGTTTCCGAGGATAAATCTGTGTCTCTTGTGTTTATGCTGTGCTTGTTGTTTCTTCAATGATCCTGTATATGCTATTATTGTGAAATGGAATGTAATGCTACTGTTTTATGTCTTAGCATATTAAATATTAACAAGCACAATGATGGAAGTCCTAGGGTTGGCTAAGATGGCCGAGGACAAGATCGCAGCTCAACAACGCTCCAAACCCACCTTTGTTCCCTTCAGAAATATGGGTTCCCAACGACCTCCCATCACGGCTGCTCCTCAACCAACTCCTATCCAGCATTTGTCTGAAATAGAAATGCAGGCATGCTGAGAAAAAGGGCTTTGCTATAATTGTGATGAGAAATTCACAAAATCTCTATCTCTTGGATGTGGATTCTCCGCCTGCCTTAGAACTTGGTGAAGAAGATACAGATACAGTATATGATCAGGTCGACATTCAACACCCGCCTGTTGACACCCCATCTCAGGACGACCCACCTGAGATCTCTCTCCATGCTGTAACCGGCGTCACCACCCCACAAACAATGCAGGTCAGGGGATACTTCAAGAAGCTCCATCTTACCATACTCATTGATTCTGGTAGCACTCATAACTTCATTAACCCTCGGACTGCCAAACAGGCTGATTGTTTTGTCCATCCTTGCTCCAACTTTGAAGTCATGGTTGCCAATGGAGGCACCTTACCTTGAAAGGGGAAGTGTCACAATGTGTGTATCTCTATGTAAGATTATAACCTACACTCTGACATGTTTGCCTTGTCCTTAGGCGGATGTGATGTGGTTTTGGGCATTCAATGGTTACGCACACTTGGCCCCATCTTATGGGATTTTGCTAAACTTTGGATGCAGTTTAAAGTCAATGGGGCACAACACAAATTTATGGGCTTACAACCAGGGTCTCTCTGCATCATCAGTTCACATTGCTTGGAAAAAATTCTTAAGAAGAATTCACATGGTGTCATCGCTCAACTCAATTCCATTCAGATGCACCCATCAACAGTCTCCACTACTTCCTTGGATAAATATGCAGGTCTCTTTGCTGAACCAATGCACTTGTTTCCTTCAAGAGACCTTTCCAGTAAGAATTTAGCCACATCTACCTCTCAGCAGGAAATGATGGCTATTTTGCATGCAATATAAAAGTGGAAGCCATACCTATTAGGGAATTATTTCTGCATCAAGACTGATCTCCAAAGTCTAAAATTTTTTCTGGAACGATGGGTCTCCTCCCCAACACACCTGAAATGGGTTATCCAACTCATGGGTTATCCCTATGTGATCACTTACAAGAAGGGTAAGGACAATATGGTGGAAGATGCTCCTTCTCGCACAATTGATGACCCAGTTTCTCTTACAGCTCTTTCTCTGCTTGTTCCAAATTGGTTGCAATATGTTCAATAGGGCTATCTCTTCTATGAACTCCATGCTTCTTCATTAACAGGGCACTCTGGGTTCTGCAAAATATATGACCGGGAACAATGTAACTTCTTTTGGCAGGGACTAAAAATGACAATTCAATAGATGGTGGCTAACGATGATACTTTCCAAGTCAACAAGGGTGAAACGACACTCCTTTCAGGATTGCTCAAACCCTTGCCAATCCCTACACAGCTTTGGCCAACTATTTCTATGGATTTCCTAGCAGCGCTCTGGTGGTACAATACCACATCTCAAAGGACACCATATGAAGTAGTCTATGGAAAAAAACCGCCAGTTCTTCTTCCATACACCCTTAGCAGCTCCCCAATTCAGGAAATTGACTCGGTTCTTCGAAACCACGATTAGCTTCTTCTCATTCTGAAGGACAATCTTCACATATCCAGAATTCACCTAAAACAACAAGCCGATCAGCACCATTCTGAGTGCATTTTCCATGTAGCCGACAGGGTTCTTCTTCATCTACATCCTTCCAGGCAATCCTCCTTGACACTCCAAAGGCATCAGTGGCTCGAAATGCAACCCGAGGATGCTATCGAGGAACCACTCCTTCAGATTCTGCAGCAATTTCTCCAACCAAAGCTTTGAGGACAAAGCTTTTTCTAAGGGAGAGGGGATGTTAGGAACCTATGTCAACCCTTCTCTTTACTATGTTAGTATATTGTTGTTGGACGCATATGCTTTGTAAGTCGTCATGTAGTATTTGTTGATCCGTAGTTTATATTAGCCCATAGTATTGGACGGATATGCTTTGTAAGTCGTCCCATAGTATTATATGTCCCATGGTTTTGACTCATAGTATTGGGTATAGACTTAGTATATAAGTGTGTGTTGAGTTCATTGAAGGCACGACGAAGTTAATTGTATTAAGCTTGCTCAAAGGAGGTTGCCCCCTCGAAGTGGCCCGTGATCAATATAAAAGTGATTCTGAGTCTATTATTTCTGATATCTTGTGTATTGGCATTAATTAATTATTGCAGGATCATCACATATTTTGAAAGTTTCTTAGTTCACAAAAGAAAACGATAACCACATAAGTATTAAAAACTAGTTTCATAATCCATACTTTGTATTTCATCAAACGTAGAGGTAGGCTAACACATGAGTTCATTTCCACATTATTGATGAGTCATAGGTTGTGTTCACAGGCCAAGCCCCAAAAATGACAAAAACAAATGACTACTACAGCTGAGACTTGTAAACATTCTTCTCATTGACAAACTTGACAGAGCTCGAAACCCCATCAACAGATGTTACATTGCCCAGTTAATATAAAAACCAAAACACTATACATCAACCTAAACACTGTTTAGAACCACGAATTCCAGGAAACAAGTTGTCACAACTTCAACGTTGACCATCATCTGCTAGGAGAACCTACGGAGGGTTATGCCACTAGGGCTTATCGGACTCAAATGAGCCATCCATTGCCAGCAACCCCAGTACTGTAAAATCCAAAATGAAGGCAATACCTGCCAAACAAACAGTCACGAGGTTATAAACAAGTTTTCAAACGAAAAAAGAACACTATTTACACCCTAACCATATTACAATAAACAGTGCCGAGTTTACCTTCACAAAAAATGGCTGATGGAATGCTCCATACTTCCAGGTCTTTCAAACCGGCGCAACAAGAGCAGCATTCATGTAAAAATTAATCACACTCGGAGCATAGCTCATTGAAAAACCTATCCTGTCACACGATAGAAGCCATAGGGATTCAATGTCTTATACCTATCAAACTTGAGCAACTTATAGTAAAGATTTCACCATTTAATTACACAGATGGAGTTGCAGAGCCATCAAGAAACCGCCCAGGGTGAAGCCTGCTAATCAACGGCTTGTCGGCCTCTTCTCCAAACCAAAAATTCCAAATGAATACAATAAGGAAACAACAATGGTATTACGAATTTTCCTTAGGGTTTTGATCCCTACAATCGAGACAAGTTAGATTGACGGACAAGAATTGGCCACCCAAGCCATGCTAATACCAAGACAAAGATTGCGATCACCTGTCACTAATGACACCATTAAATAGCAAGCCCAGCTGGAGTGCCTTGTCACCAGGGTAGAGCTTACAGCTCGGTAAGATTTTCACCAACTATAGAACCATATCACGTGGAGCCAAAGACACGTTGGAGCCAATGAGACAAACCACTTCCATTACACAAAGTTGCATTTAATGCTAGATATCACGTCTCCTCTGCTAGACCCTCAACTGCAACAACATTAACTTCATGTTAGCGTCGAAGTTATTGTTACAACACGATCTCAGGTTATTACCACTATAGTAAAGTAATACAGTTGTATAGTTTTCAAACTATAGGATATTACCATATCGTGATATTCCATTCATGTATAAAGTTTAAACCATGATAGAATTCATATGGTTGTGTGCATTCCACTTCGAACTATGGGTGGTATGCATATATCATGTTCTAATGTCAACCTATCGTATAACAACTATATATATTTCCAAGCCAAACCTTACATTGTATTCTTATAACCACGATATGAATCTTTTCCAAACTTTATTACATCGTATAACGTCTATGTTTCATAGGTAAAGTCCCAGTTGCATATGGAACACACATTTCAAATTCAAATGTCAAATTATCATTCGTTTATTATGTACGTAATAGAATATAGCGTTAAGTTTCTGTTTGCATATAACTAGGCATTGTAACCCTAGCAAAGTATTCCATAGAAGTATTATAACAATTCAATATGGGTCACTAATACACATCAAACTATTATCATGTCAATGCAGTGATATAGTCAAAAAAGTATATTAGGAGCATATATGATTTAAGTACTTGAAATATGTCATGTAGGCTTTTAAAGACCATTGTTATCACAAGCCATTGCATTATAGTAATGCTATCATAACTATACAGTTGCATTTTTGAATTGAACAAAGGATGGACTAGAATTATGAAGGTCCCATTTCAATCTAACCTAGCATTTAACATTTAGATCTCTTATTGTTCAACCCTGACATATTGATAACATTATCACATGCTTGTCGCAACTTTTATATTGTAGAATCTCACATGAAGATCATATCAATTGTTTCCCTAATGAATGACAACATTGATTATAGCAAAAGTATAGTGCAAAATATCTCTAGCTACACTTACAAGTGTTAGGATAAAAATAGTACAGATTAATAAAGATAAACCCAAAATTACAGGATAAAAATAGTACAGATTAATAAAGATAAACCCAAAATTACATACCATCGACATCTTCATGCACGACAGTATATACATTTATCTTAAAAACAAAGACGACTAGCTTAAGCTTATAACTTGTCTTGAAATACCGGAATTACTCTATTACCTTACCTGCAGATCTACGAAAGAAAAGAATCCAATGCTTTAGCTATCAAAGCTAAGTAAACCCAAGGGTACCCTGTAGGAACCCCTTCAGAAATATGCAAACAATTCATCAGTATTGTTACTAGATCATTACACATAATGAAATAAACATTGTTCTGTCGCATCTTATTTATAATCAAGTATCTTTTTATGTTCAAGAATAAATACGATAATTTTATGAAGTTGTTATTATCTATTAGTTAAATAACTTTCATTCCGCAGATATAATTTCTCTTATGAATTAGGCTATACCAATTTTTTTTAATTTTTGCGATTTTTGGGATGTTACATGTGGTATCAGAGTGCAAGTTCAAACTCTAGGCCTGATTTAGTCTCATGCGCGCAAACAGAAAACAAATCAGAAAGTTTATGTTACTAACTTTCGCAATTTAATTTAATTTTTGCACAGAACAGATTGACGTTTAATTGCAGGTATGGAAATACCAAAGGAATCAGTAGAGGATAGATCTCCTCGTAATGAACGTATTAATCATAATAATTCTGAAGGAATCTATGTTGAATTAAATAACTAGTCTTTTGAAATTTTATGTACTGTACAGGATTTAAAATTTGAGTTCAAAGCTGTTAAAGAAGAAAATGAATGGATCCTTAAGGTACAGGAAGAGTTACAACAGAATTTAAAAGGAAATTGTCATAGTGATGAAAGAGGCAGAAAATCAGAAATGAAGGTTGATTCTGAAACAATGTCCCACCAACATAAGCATAAGAAAACAAGAAATGATAAAAGGAATAGTTACTCATCCTCTAAATTTGATTCAAGTGATAATGACTTAAATTATGACAGCAGTAACAGTGAATGCTGCTCTAAAAAGAGAAAACATAAACATCATGAATAGATTACTGGGGAATTTAAAAAGATTAAGCCACCCACCTTTAATGGAGAAAGTGAGAAAGGTGAGACAACAGAAGTTTGGCTGTCTGGAATGAAGAAGTACTTTAATATTTACGACTACTATTCTCAACTGAAAGACAAGATGGCTATTTACAATTTGATCGGGAAGGCAGATATCTGGTGGAAGGATCTTAAAAGGATCAAGAGTATAAAAGAAAAAGAAGTAACTTGGACTATGTTTAAAAGATTGTTTAAAAAGAATTTTTTGTCGGAACAATATTTTAAAGACAAGTCAAAGGAGTTTTACGATTTAAAGTTGGGTACAATGAACATGAAAGAACTATGCAGCAAGTTCCTTAGCTTGCTGAGGTACGTGCCCTACATGGTCGAGGAAAACCCTAAAGTGTAAAGGTTTCCCAGTTGTCTACTTTTTAATATAAAAGACCGTATTGAGTATGATAATCCTTCCACTTTGGAAGAGGCCGTGAGGAAGGCAAATTTTTGTTTTGATCAAAACAGAAAAAGAGAAGGAACAACTGGAAAAGGCTGTAAATAATGAAGGTATTACAGAAACAGTAAAAGGAATTCATAGGAAGATTTCAGTAAGGCAAATCTCTGCTTTACAAGTAAAGAGAGCTACCAGAAAAGGCTGTAAAATGTTTGCTAATAATGTTATTTTAATGATGAGTGCATAACTAAAGAAGAAAACTTAGAATTAGAGGATATTCCCATCCTTAGGGACTTTTCTGACGTATTTCCGGGAGAAATTCCAAGATTACCTCCGAAAAGGGAACTTGATTTCACCATTGAGTTAGTACCCGATGCAGTACCAAACTTGAAGTCTCCCTATAGGATGAATATTCTAGAGTTAAATGAGTTAAAATCTCAGCTGAAAGAATTAATAGATAAAAACTACATAAGGCCCAGTGTGTCTTCTTGGGGAGCACCAGTAATTTTTGTTAAAAAGAAGGATGGTACCATGCGTTTGTGCATTGATTACCGTCAGCTTAATAAAATGACAACTAAGAACCGATATCCCTTACCCCGCATAGATGATCTATTTGATCAAGTACGCGGAGCAAAGATATTCACTAAGATTGATCTAAGGTCGGGTTATCATCAAGTCTGGATAAAAGACGAGGACATATTCAAAACTGCATTTAGAATACGTTATGGACACTATGAGTTCGTAGTTATGCCTTTTGGGCTAACCAACACACCGACAATGTTCATGTGTTTAATGAACAACGTTCGCATAAATATTTGGATAAGTTCGTAGTGGTATTCATTGATGATATTCTGATTTACTCAAAAACTAAAGAAGAGCATGACGAACATTTAAAAATCATTTTACAAGTACTTAGAGAACATCAACTTTACGCTAAGTTCAGTAAGTGTGATTTTTATAAAGATAAAATTCAGTATTTGGGTCATATAATTTCTAAAGATGGTATTTCTGTTGATCCTGATAAAATAGAAGCAATTAATGAATGGCCTGTCCCTAAAGACGTAACTGATGTATAGTCATTCATGGGAATAACGAGTTATTATAGAAATTTTATTGAAGGGCTCTCTAGAATTGCTAACCCCATCACTTCTTTGCAGAAGAAAGGGAAGAAATTCATCTGGGATCAAAAGTGTCAAGAAAGTTTTAATAAATTAAAAGAGTTATTAACTACATGACCCATTTAAAAATTGCAGATCCCAATAAGGATTTCATCGTATGCACGGATGCATACAACGATGGACTTGGAGGGGTCTTAAGTCAAGAAGGTCATGCAATTGCTTTTGAGTCAAGGAAGTTAAAAATACATGAAAAGAATTATGCAACGTATGATCTTGAGTTGGTAGCTGCGATGACATGAGGGAGATCCAGATTAATGCCACGAATGTGTGGATGTTCCTTAACAATCGCGGACAAGGAAGAGCCCATACCTCCTCCAACATCTACCAGCATGTTTATACTCTTAAACCCATCTTCATACATCTTCACCACAGAAGCCATGACAACGCTACTATCGCTAGCCATGGCCTCATTGAAAATCCTGTTGGCTTGAGGATTGTGGCCCAGATATTCCCACGGACTCATACCATAAGATGAGATAATTAAAAAATTTGGTATTAAAATGTTTTTTTTGTAAATTAAAATATTTTTAAAATTTGTGTAAATTAGATAATCTAATTTTTTGATTGCTGCATTACAAATATGTGACTATTTTTCCCTGGTGTGCAAAATAATTATAAAATTATAAAAATAATAAAAAGCAAAAAAGCAAAAGCAAAAATATAAACCTGACACGTATAGTGTCATCATGTCATCATGTCATTGTCATGATGAAGTACTTAATTATAATAATGAAGTGATTTCATTTATTAATGAAGTACTTTGCAGTTTACTCATCTTTAATGGCGAAGTGCATTTGACAGCGAAAATAACCCTAAAAGACAATTTTGGCCGTAAACTCCTTGCCTAGTACCCAAAGCAGTTGGCTTCTCCTTTCACAGGATTTTAAAGATTTTGTATGCATTGATGTAATATAATAACGCTTAAAGCAATGAAAGTATCAATAATTCAATAGACCAGAGTGCCTTTACCAACTCTCAGTACACCTGTGGACAAGCAAATAACTTGCACACTTTAATGTATATCATAGAAGAAAACTTGAAGACTATGCAAAAGAGTTTCGTATAACCCACTCCTACCCATTTCATTGTAATAGAAGTATGAAAAACAATAAACGGAAATGTCTATGATCCAATTTTTTTCCTTAGGAGGCCAGCGACCAAAGTCGCACTTGCCCTTACTGACGTGTGCTTCCCCTGCCCATTTTCTTGCTTTTATTTCTGGCCATGAAGTATTGGCTAATTACTTTAGAGCCTTTATGGAAATTGATATTATAGCTAGATGAATAGGAAAATATGTAAAATGATAAGAAAGCAAGCAAAAATCAGGCCGAATTCAACTAAATTGTAGTGCAATCTTAGCCTCTCATCTCAATTGAGATCGCCAAAAAATTAAATTTCGATAAGCAAAAGAAAAAAATATTACACCAGCAAACACAAACAGAATGATTATTTCCACAGTTTTTACCTCGTTTGTAGAATTAACCACGACGTCGAGTTCTAGATGCCAAGGATGAGATCAACTGGAAACCTGGAAGTGGTACCGTCGAGACCATTTTCTGACAGGTAAATAGACGTTAGAAGGTTAGAGAAAGATAGAACAGGAAACGAAGCATCTTCGGATCTATCCAAAGATGTAGACTGATGTAGACAAAGATTTCATGCACAAGACAAAGGCATTTTGGCAATATTTTGTTAGTGTTATAATCATGGGCCTCACCAAGAAAAAGAGAACGAACTAGCAACTCACAGAATAAAACAAGGTGAGTGTAAAGTGTTGCTACAGCGTGGCCGCTTTCGTTCCCATTGAAAGCAGTTGATCTCTACTTTCTTTCCTACATCCATCCATTCATATCCATGGCCTTTCTATTACTCAGCTTGAGCAAACACTTTCAGTCCTTATTGATGTCTTCTATGTCCTTTTCATGGCTTTGCATGC
Organism: Larix kaempferi; assembly: GCA_027924585.1. Classification (NCBI taxonomy): domain Eukaryota; kingdom Viridiplantae; phylum Streptophyta; class Pinopsida; order Pinales; family Pinaceae; genus Larix; species Larix kaempferi. Next base: position 821,716 of record BSBM01000597.1, on the reverse strand, counting down.
TTGCTATTTTCCTGGCTGCATCCATACGATTTAGTCAGCTAGTGAAGCAAGCATTGGGCCTCCTTACAAAATCTCATCAAAGACCACAGTGGAAGCTTGTGCATGAGCTTCCACGTCCTATGAATGCACGACATGATTGCAACTTGTCGTGGTGAATTGCATGGCCCTAGAGATTGCAACTTGTTGCGGTGAATTACATCCTATGAATAACATTGTCATTTGGTCGTGAAACCTTTTTTTTTAGCATCAATTGAAACGTACTTATTTCACATGGAAATTTGTCTTGGTCTATGTTTATGATTTACTATGTTTATGGATATAGTAGCTATAATGATGCTTTTATGCCATACGTAAATCACATATATTTCTACGAGGTGTAATCATGGTTTGCTAATCGTTTATTAGACCTTATAATTGTCTTCCATTTCCCTGCAATGCATGAGGAATTTGTCGCCTTATCGCTCCATGAGGAACCATCGCCATGCGGACCATCTTATAGCATCGAATTCCATTATTTCATAGTAGTTTTCAAAGTGTAACTATCTCCACTATCACATCTAATTCTTTGTAATGGATTTTGAGATTGTTTCTTAGCAAAGGCATTAAATGACTTTTGTCTTCTTTTCCAATGCTGACATTTGATACACAAAAATTTCATATAATAAGAAAAGAAAAAAAAACTCTTGGATGCAACTCGTGACAAGAAATAACAATTGTATGTGATGATTAAACAATTGCTAATAAACTCATCACAAGAAATAACAATTATAAACAATTGCATGTGATGATTAGCATAAGACAAGAAATAAGTATGTGATCTAGATAGATATTCAACCATATTGGGGGCCTTGTGTTTATCTCATTTTTCCTGTCATTTTGGTACAATTGTATTTTCTCTTTGATACACTGCAAAATTTGTATTTTCTCTTTGGTACAGTGAAATTGTATTTTTTCATTATTAAGATTAAGGTGCCATAGTTTTTGTTATTATTAATTCTTTGATAAGTTTAAGTGCACTAACTTTACTAAGTCTGGTGTCTAAGTTTAAGTGCACTAACTTTACTAAGTCTGAGTGCACTAACTTTCAACTTTCAGTTATGATTATTCATCTTCACTCCATGCATAACTATGAGCTTTCGATATAAATACATAGGTATAACTACTCAAGCTTCACCGCATAATCTCCATCTCCATCATTTCCCTCTACTGATCACTAAACAATATTCTGGTCACCTGCTCAACATACAAAGCTCTAACACAGTAAAGATGTGCTATTTCACGATAGATTCTCTTTGAAGACGTATCCTACCAGCTGCAAGCTACCTAATTTTACAGAAATTAAAGCTTAAAAGAACAAGTGCAATTAACATCCATTCAAGGTTGAATTTAACACCAAATATTGAAATTGACTCTAAAATTAAGGTCGGACGAACAAAGAAATATTTTTTGCATGCAATTTCAATAGTAGAATTGACAAAAAAAATCTTTCTACTCAGAAGATCCTTAATCTGTGCAATGTGGGGAACTTTGGAATGAAGATTTCTTTACTTTCCTCTTGCAGCCATCATAGTCCAAGCAGAACTTCATCTCTCTAGTCTACACAAGCTCAAGCGGGTCACGTATACACTGCAAGTGCCTACGTCGTGTTCCTATAAGCCCACTGTCGTACCAAGCATTCACTAGTCCAGCTCAAAATGTGGCAAAAACCCTAAATGTTGAACCCTTGGACCAGACCACAGAAGAAAAAAAAATGAAGTGAAAATGAATGTGAAGGGGAAGGTTGACATCTTTTATGTAGCCTTGTCTTCATTTTAGGGCTCGTGGATGACTGTCGTATGGCCTTCATGCAGGGTAGGCTTCATGTGGGTGTATGCGTGGCATCTTTTAAAGAGGGATGTATTGCGCTACCACCATTGACTCTTACAGACCTTTGCAAACCTCTCTCACACTTAAGAACCTCCCACTCCTAGACTTCGTAAAACCCTAACTCGAACCCTAGCTTATCTGTTGCCTCAATTGACTCATCATTTCATCAAGTTGTACTTTTTTATTCTGTAAGACACATCTTGTAAAACCCTAACTCGAACCCTAGCTTGTTCATTGCCTCAATTGACTCATCATTTCATCAAGTTGTACTTTTTTATTCTCTAAGACACATCTTGGCTTCTCTTTCAATAATTTATTAGTTGTTACTAGAGTTTAGTTATATATAATTAGAATATATTAACAACAATGCAGAAAGTAATTGCAATAATTCTACAAGCTATGTTTTTATAATAACTAAAGTGAGCTTGTGAAAATTACCTACAAGCTAGGTGAATAGCTAAATATATGTTACACAAATTTGTTTGACTTCATGCGGGTGCTCGCGTGGCATTCGTGCAGGGTGGTCTTGATATAGGTGTCTAGCAAGGAGTAATTTCAACTTGATTTACAATTTTCATATTTATTGTATTCTCTTTGAATTTTCATGCTTTTCCTTTTGGATACTAAGTGAAGTCCAAGAGATCATGCGCTGCAGGCTTAAAGAGCTCGCATTTGATGGGAGAATTATAGGTCCATTGGTTTGTGGAGTAAATACGAGAGCTTTCCTTTTGGATATTAAGCAAAGTCCAAGTGATCATGCGCTGCAAGCTTAAAGAGCTCGTCTTTGATGGGATAATTATAGGTCCATTGGTTTGTGGAGTAAATGTGGGATCTTTCCTTTTGGATATTAAGCGAATTCCAAGTGATCATGCGCTGCAGGGTTAAAGAGCTCACGTTTGATGGGAGAATTATAGGTCCATTGGTTTGTGGAGTAAATGTGGGAGCTTTTCATTCACTTTCCTTCTGACATAACCGATTGAATTGGCATTGTGGAAAGTTTGAGAGACTGCGTGGGCATGATAGTCACGAAAGTCGTGAAGTCTGTAAAAAATCCTTTTTATGGTGTTGGAAACAACATATCGATGAAACATCCCATATTATTCGTCTGCCACCCACTTCAAAAGTGGTATCATAACATGTGAACATAATCCTGTGACATGATGGTTTGATGCCTGGATATTTATTTCTTCTCACTAAGATAGGTACATGCATCCTCCTACCCATCTTACACAATTATGAAATGACAAGTATTATTCCTGCATATACATCAATCCATCTCCATATTCAAGAAGTGATCCATATTTTCCTTCCTACTTCTACTATCATTCCGGATGGTGATAAAGTCAGAGACTCAGAGTTTAGTATTTCTCTTTCATGGAATGAAATTGTGAAATCTCGTCCTCTAAATGTCTTTCAAAATTGCAAAATGACAACTATTATTCCATATACATCAATCCCAATTCGTATTCAACAAAATGGTCCATATTTTCCTTCCCACCTGTACTATTATTTAGGATGGTAATAGAATCAAAGTTTCATTTAGGATTGTCACAAATATTATACTTAATAAAAAAATAAATTAAAAATTTCTTTAATCTTTTAATTAATCATTTAATACAGGTTATCAATTCAATTATCTCAATTTTAGAATGGTCTAAATAATTATATACATACATACATGAACATGCCAAGTTCAATCAACTAACTCCAACTAAGAACCTTATTGTGGTAAAGAAAACAATGGTAGAATGGTCTCAAATTTTCAAATTTCAATCTCCATAAAGCCCACAAATGCATAGCGAATATGTGTTGTGAGTTGGTGGTGAAAGCATTTCATGTAGTAGGGACGTGCCAAATCATAAATGGATATGGCAATGTCAATGACTTCCAATATTGGTTGTTTATAGGCCTTTCTCTTCGATGGCTCTACCTATTTCACATGTGAATTCGATTTCCATGTTTTATGATTGTATTTATATAAGCATGTTTGAATTGAAAACTAATTATATTATAAAATTCATTGTATTGTTGTATTCCAAGTTTTTTTAAACATAGATGGGGATAGCCCTTGTGGATTTTAATATTTATGTATTCATTTTCTAGTATCCACTCTAACCAAGAAAATACAATGCCACTTATAATAGTATACTTTGTTTTTGTCTCGAAAGATCTCCTTTATATTTCTACCTACTATATTGATATGATACCCCTCTTATGACCCCACATGCATTCTACAATGCACCTTGCTTCTTTTGATGTATATTGTGGATGCCCATTACTTCACCCACAATGCAGTTACTCAACCACATATCATTATGATTTGCAACATCTAATGGTCTAATGAAGAGATAGGAGATCACTTCATGTATGTCACTAGAGCCAATGCACATAGTACAACATTTAGATTGCATGTTGCAATTCCCCAATCACTGACTAAGCCTATTGTGGGATAGGTATCCAAGCCCCCAGGGCCTGTAACAAGCTCTAGGAGGCCGACTAAACCTCCCAAGGCCTGTAATAGGCACGAGTGGTTGGGTATTCAAGCCCCCAAGGCCTATCGAGGGCCTATAATAGGCCCTGGAGGCTTAGAGCTTCCCAAGGCTATTGGTAACAATTGGCTGAGTGATATTGGTAACAATTGGTTGTCAATGACCACTGTCTCTCGACTATGATTGACTGGAAACCCACTTCACCACGCAACCCCTAGCCTCAAGCATGCCTCAAGACGTGATTTCCCTACGTATTGGTAATCCTAAGCCTTGCCTCAACCCGATTTCTCATCCGGCCATGATCCCACCATTTCGATTTGGCGGATATTTGTCATCCCTCCCATATAAAAAAGACCCCAAAGTATTTTTGTATTGTTACATTAAATTAGAAAACCCTTTGCCCCTTAATATATAAGCAATACAATTTTTAGGTTTTCATGAATATTTAATACTGCAATATGAATGAATATGATATTATATTGCCTTCTAGTGAAGCCCTCGTGGGTTCCTATGGACCAAAAATAAAATAAAAATATCTAGTTCAAAAAGTATGGGGGAATTCAATTGTTAATTATTGCTCCCAAGGGAAAAATATAGGAATGAAGAGGAATGCATGACTCTACGACTTACAATTATTTATTGGAATGAGAATTTTGTGTTTAACCCTTCCTTCATCATTGAAAATGACATATATAACTACTATTATTAGGTGAAAACTTTATGAGAAACACTAATTGCTAGTCCATTTCTAAAGCTGGTCTAAATTTCCCTATGTAAATCAGAGATGATCAATTGAATTTTTAGGCTCATCTTTAACACCAGTCTCATCCACCCCATGTTTTAAACTATAATGACATTATGTTCAACATTATCTATGATGAGATAAGTTATCCATTTCCTATTATATTTCTATGATTTTTTCTTTACATCCTCAAATTCAAATTTAACAAAATTCTTCTTCATTTTTACTACCTTAATGTCAAAGTCTTTAGTTATCAATTGAAATCAATAGTTAACAATAGACTTTCTAAATACTTTGCTATATTATCATCATTGAAGAACATGCTATATCTTTACTACTCAATGTTGTCTTGTAGTCTTTAACCCATTCTTTTAATATTATCATCTTATAATCCCAATATCTTTGAATTGTGAGAAACATTTAATTTAATGGAAGATTATCCTTCATTTTTTCAACAAGGGTTAGTATTTTGACATTTTCAACGAACACTTATATTTATATATATATATATATATATATATATATATATATATATATATATATATATATATAAACATGTCATTCATGTAATAAATTTGTCAAAATTTGTCATTATATAGAAAAAATTTGGTGGTTGAAACTCAAACAAAATAAACATTCATGTTTACAGTGAAGTTTATCAAAATATAACATAAACTTAAACTTTTTATATTAATAAAAATAACTCCAATAAATTTAACATATATTTTATAATAAAAAATATTATAGTTTCTTTTAAATGTTATGTCATATAAGACATGCTGTTGGCCTATGCATCTAAAGATAGATACTTTATTGCAAGGTAGCAATCTGATCACCTCATCTTATTTTATATATAATAACATTAACCGCACTAAAATCTAAGATTTGGATAACACTATGAGCGATTGAAGGAAAGGCAACTTGATGATGTTGTAGCTGTTGAAACCTGCCTTGTGGAACAGTCCTTTGAATTCTTCCTCTGTTCTCTCCTTCCCACCCATTGTATAAACCATCATCGCTACATCAAATAACAAACCCAATTGCCGTGATAGACTTTCACCTTCTTCTTTGCGTTCTTCAACAACTACGTCCACAATTAACACCTTCCCCTTCGCTAGCATTGCCTCATAGCATCTTCTCAGCAACTTCACACACTCTTCATCTTCCCAGTCATGCATTATCCACTGCAATCACAATAATTAAATTAAACACTTATAGCCCTCAAGATGTCGGAATAATAATTAAATTTGTTATGCAAATGCAATTAAACCAATAATGATTTCGTCACCTTCATCATAACTGAATCGGTAGAAGGTATTTTCTCAAACATATTTCCCTCCATATGCTCCACTCCTGAAACACTTACTTATATAAATCATGCTATCGTGTTACAAATCAACAAATTTAGATTGATGGACTAATCAACGTTACAAACCTTACCAGTTATGGGAGGTGCAACTGCGATGACATGAGGGACATCCAGATTAATGCCACGAATATGTGGATGTTCCTTAACAATCATGGACAAGGAAGAGCCCATACCCCCTCCAACGTCTACCAGCATGTTTATACTCTTAAACCCATCTTCATACATCTTCGCCACGGAAGCCATGACAGCACTGCTGTTGCTGGCCATGGCCTCATTGAAAATCCTATTGGCTTGAGGATTGTAGCCCAGATATTCCCATGGACTCATACCATTAGCTTTGTTAAATGTGCAGAAGCCCTCCAACACAGACTCGTGCAGGGCTATATCAAAGTAGTAGAATCCTGAGAGCCGAAGGATAGATATATCCGAGCGATAGAATCCTGAGAGTTGAAGGATAACGTCAATGGTATTGAGCCTGCAAGTGCATTGAATAGCTCCAACTGAGGTTGGGTAGAGTTGAGCATGACTTGTGAAGTCCGGTTGTGATTGGACGAGTGGGAGTTTCAACAGAGGTTGAAAATGGCTCACAGAGGTGTTAATGTCCGAGGACGAAGAGCACGTGGCGCAACAGTCACAGTTGATCGTGAGATGTTCGATGAGTGCGTCCGAACAATGCGAACTTTGACAAATAAAGTCACAATGATCAAAGAAAGCCAGAGGCATGTTTTTGTTCTTGATGCGTTAGACCACAGCGACGAGGAAGTCGAAGAAGTGGAACCACGGGAAGCAGCGGAAGATGATCCAGAAGAAAAAGTCATCAAGCTTCTGACGGAGATGAGAGGTTGGGCAAAGATAGATGTTCGTACCTACTTGGGAAGTCTGGATCCAGAATACTTGATAGATTGGTTCAAAGAAATGGAGAAATACTTCGACATAGAGTAGATAGAGGATCCTAAGCGGGTTAAGACTGCATGTCTGAGGTTGAAGGGTCATGCCTCATTGTGGTGGGACAATGTGCAGGTTTATAGAGTCAAGAAAGGCAAGGAGAAGATCAAGTCTTGGGATAGGATGGTCGCCAAGCTGAAAGGGAAGTTCTTGCCAAATGATTATGTGATTTCCCTATTAAGGAAGTTGCCAAAATTTTGACAAAAGGAGATGACCATGAAGGAGTACACAAAATAGTTCTATAGATTGTCGATAAGGTCGGGGCAAATTGACGAAGGAGAAGAAGTTGTTGCTAGGTATGTGAACGGCTTGAGATATGCCATTCAGGATGAATTGAGCATGTCAAGATTCAGAGTAGTGGGGGAAGCCTACCAGTTAGCTCTGAAGGAAGAAGAGAAACTGTCCAGAAAATCCACAGTGACTAGAGGTAGGACGACTGGTCGGGTTGCGAGGACTGTTTCCGCGAAAGGTCAAAGTAGCGGTTACAAGAAGGAAACTGTCAAAGATAGTCGACATGTGGAAGGGAAATCGACAAGGGAGAAAGCACAAGAGAGCTGACGTGATGGTCGTGAGACTCGTGGTCGAGGTACGTATGGTCGAAGTGGTCCATCCAATAGAAAAGGTGCTAACAGACCAACCATAATCTGTTACAAGTGTCGTGGAGTAGGACACAAGGCATATGAATGCCCATAGAACCTACATGTTGTAGAGGAGTTGAAACCCAGACGTCGAAGAGATGAGAAAGTCGACGAGAGGGAAGAATTGACATCCGATGGCAGTAGAGAGGAGAAAAGAAGGAATCGAAGTCAGGCGTTCAACAAAGCATTGGTTCAGGAAGATTAACACGACGAGCAAGAGCCGACACAGTGGAAGGTGATCTTTCGAACGAAGGTGTGAATCAGCGAATGGCATTGCAAGACCATAGTTGATGTTGGAAGCACTGAGAATCTTGTGTCGACAGAGGTGATAAAAAAGATCGGGTTGGAGTGTCGAGAACATCCACACCCTTACAAGATCTCATGGTTGTAGAAAGGACACCTTGTGAAGGTGACCAGACAGTGCCTGATTAACTTCAAGGTTGGAAAGTTAGAGGACAGCGTACTGTGCGACGTAATTCCAATGGACGTGTGACATCTGTTGTTAGGAAGACCATGGCACTATGATCAAAAAATGATCTATGATGGTCAAGCCAACACAGTCACAGTGTGGAAAAATGGCATGAAGAGGACTCTTAAGCTGAAATTGGAGGAGCAAGCCGATGGTAAGCAGGGCAAGAGCAACTTTTTGGAGAAGCACGTGCTGATGTGTTCAGCGAAAGAATTCCTTACGGAGGAGGAAAAGCAGTTGGGATGTTTTGCGATCATTCCAAAAGGACCATGTGTCGAGAGTGTGACAATGGAGAAAATTCCAATCGAATTCGGAAAGATGCTCGAAGAGTTTCATAGTATAGCAGTCAACGAGACACCGATGGGATTGCCACCGACAAGGAGCATATCCCATTAGATCGACTTGATTCCAGGGTTAAGTCTGCCAAACAAGGAACTGCATAGGATGAGTCCGACAGAAGGTCAAGAACTCAATCAACAGGTCTAGGAGCTGTTGGACAGAGGGTTGATCAAAGAGAGTCTGAGTCTGTGCATGGTACCAGCAGTATTAGTACCGAAGAAAGGTGGAGAATGGAGGATGTGTACAGACTACAGAGCTATCAACAAGATCACGATCAAGTATTGGTTTCCATTGCTGAGAATGGACGACTTCATGAATTGTTTGAGTGGAGTGAAGTACTTCACGAGGATAGACCTGAAGAGAGGTTATCACCAGATTCGGGTTAGAGAAGGAGATGAATGGAAAACAACATTCAAGATGAAGGAAGGGCTGTATGAGTGGTTAGTCATGTCATTCGGATTGACTAATGCACCCAGTACATTCATGCGATTGATGAATAAAGTACTGAAACCATTGTTGGGAAAGTTTGTCGTAGTCTATTTAGACGACATTCTGATTTTCAGTCGAACCAAGACTAAACACTTGTAGCACATTCGACATTTATTGCAGAAGTTGCAGGAAGAGAAGCTGATGGTGAACCTGCAAAAGTGTTTCTTCATGAAGGAAGAACTGGTGTACTTGGGATTCGTAATCTCGGGCAGAGGGTTGGTGATGGACCCAGAAAAGATGAAGGGAATATTGGATTGGCATGAACCGACAAGCACGATTGGAGTGAGGATTTTCCATGGACTTTCCACTTTGTATAGGAAGTTCATTAGGGGATTCAGTTGGATTTGTGCACCATTGAAAGACAATCTCTGATGGATGTGCATGAATTGCATCACCTAAAGGAAGTTGAAGTGGAGGGCAATGGAGATAGCAAAGGAAAATGGAGAAAGGTAAACACTGTACATCGTGTGATTTTAAATAAATTTTAATATTTCATTATTGTGTGATCTCTGTGTGCTATAATTTTCCATGCTTTGAGAGTCTTATACCCAATCTCTTCCTCGATACCATCTTTAGGCTTCACATTAATGTTTAAAACCCGCCTCCATCCCTCAAAATCAAACTCTTGGTTGGCACTAAACTTCCATAAAATCGGTTCCTCTTGGGCTGCAGATCAAAACGACCTCTATCTCCTCGAAATCACAGCTAGAAGAAGGAAAATGACTTAACATGGCATCCTGTCAAACCTCTAGAGGATAAAAGGGCTCAACTAATCCAAAAATGGAATGGATCAATCATACACAATCTTTCCTTTAGATCATAGTAGCATAATTAAATGGTATTTGATTTTTCTATATGAAAATTCCAGCAAATTCAACCAAAATTCGGCATTGTACGAATACGGTACATCAACATATAGTTGACTGTATTATATCCATTTAATATAATTCAAATCCGGATAAAATACAGGAGCTGGGCCAACGAACCAAGATCTACAGATTAGGGTTCGAAGTGGAACTTTAGCAGCTCAGATCCAGGGATTTTATTTTGGTAAGGTTTACTTGTTTTACAATTTGCAATTTTCCCCACAACGTGATTGTGCACTCCCACTGAGTCTTTTTGTTGATTTCTTTATTTTCGTTCAATGCAACCAATGCTTTCTTTTTCGTTTACTTTCCTTTAATGCAACCAATGCTTTATTTTTCTTTTTAGTTTAGTTTTCGTATTTTGCTTAGTTTTTTATTTTATATATTAAGTTTTAAATTTTATGTTTTAGGTTAGTTTTTTATTTTTAGATTAGATTTATTTTATAAAAAGTTAAAGCTTAAATTTTATAAAAAACATTATATACAATTTTTTTATAATATAAAGATATTGGTTTTATAATTTAGATTAATATTATAATATAGATATAGTTTATCTATATTTTTAAATTTTTTTAAATTTGATTTTTTTTTAATGTATAAGTAACCTACTTCAGTATTTTTTCTATATTAGAATTTTTGGTGACGTAGTTTTTCTTTATCCAATCATACTCGAATCTGTATTCATATTCGGATTATGCTATTATATTTTAGATCATTTTCATGTGATTTGGGCACAAAATGTTCTCCATCTTCTACGTTGTTTTGATAAATATGTTTCTTATTTGGCATTCGGAAACTATTCTTCTATGATTTTTGTAATCAATGGTAAAAACAATAAAAAATAGTTAAGATGTGTAAAACTAAAATTAAATTGCGATCAAAACTAAACTAAAATTTAACAGACAAAAAATTGATGATCGATTGATAGGTTCCTTTCATTGTCTAGGCATGTAAGAATTTTTTATCTAGCGAAGCTTGGTGTTTGAATACTTCAAAATTCTTTTTTTTTTTGAATTTGAGTATATATAAAATTAGAATTATTTATTATGAAAAAATTGTATTATTTAACATTTTTATGATTATTTATATGTAGTAAATTAGATAAAATTTTAAACAGTTTATTGGGAGAGATTTGTGTCTATGTCAAAAGTGAGAGAGGTGAAATGTTTCAACCGATCCCTCTAGTCTGGCTGGTCCTTCCTCATTTTTCCCTCCCACTCTGCCTTTTTATATAATCTTTTCGTTTGAGAATAGAATATGTCAATTTATTTGTGCCTATTGATTTGTATGCACATGCACTGACGTGGAGTAAAACATGTCTTAGAATTTACCTAGAGTCTGTGGCAAGTAGGGAGGCTGCATGAATGCTTTGCATGGCAGGATGCATGCAAGTGATAGGGTCGATTATTACATATAATTGTGTGCCAGGCTACATGCAAGTGATATGGTCGATTATTGTACAATTCAGGATGGATAAGCTCTGATAAGTTTGCAAATATTCTAAAAAATGCATAGGTTGGTAGGGTGCTGTCAAATTTACTAAATTCTAAACTATTTTTGGCCATTTTTACACAATTCCTACCATGAAGATCAACATGAAGTAGCCGGGTTCCTGGAGAAAAAGGAGTGATACTGAGAATAATTTTACTTTGGTTGAGTTGGAGATCTTAAATCCTTACGATAAATCGCATAAAAACCAGTGCCAAAGTAATGCTAATTCAACTGAACGATCTCCATAGTCCCTACTGTGCCTACCGCTGGAAGGGACTAATAAAGGTAGAAAGCGAGCCAACATAGCGCAACAAACAGCACTAGCGAGTAGTAGACCAAACTTACCTATAAAGTGTCAGTATTTATTCAAGTTGGTAGAACCAACCAATTTATTCGTTTGTTATTCCAGTTTGTAAGAAATATAAGTTTTATTTCATTTAGTGTTGTATGAGCAGGCCTGTCTTTCGTCCAAGTATGTAATTCAATCACTCGGACCCCCGATACAAGGATGAAGCTTTATCCTCGGCATTCAGATACTGTCTCAAGGAAAATCAACGATACCATTCTTACTATTAAAGGATGTGAGTATGGTGGGACAAGCAATTAATAAAGAAGGAAATGGGTCAGTCGAGAAGACTGATTCATATTCTTCTTGACCCGAAAGTAGGCCTTCATCTGTCATAGTCACAAAAAATATATCAATGATTTCAATACAATAATTTAAAATTTGCATTATTATATATTGTAATATTATAAATTATTATAGATTGTTATATGGAAAAAATGGTTAATAATTTAAAATTTTACATTATTATATATTGTAATATTATAAATTATTATAGATTGTAATACTGAAAAGTTGTTAATAATTTAAAATTTTACATTATCTATTGTAATATTATAAATTATTTTAGATTGTTATATGGAAAAAATTGTTAATAATTTAAAATTTTACATTATTATATATTGTAATATTATAGATTTTAATATGAAAAAAAATGTTTACTTTGTATTTATCATTGTAATCGATTCAACATAATAGAAGAAGCCAACTTTTGGCATTCAATTCACGACCAGTCTTTGTGAGCACAAAGAGGTCCTTGTCGGTACATCACTTGATCCATAGATAGACATGCATGAATAAACAATATATTAACATGGTTAAATATTATGCATTGTAATTGTTGAATAGTTACCTCTATATGACATGTTGCTATTATAGATGCAGCACTAACTGCAACATCAATGATCCTTGTTAGGTGAGGTGTAGATGGATCTCCCGCATGTCTCCTATAGAGGACATCTACACCCTTTCTAGGTGTGGAGCCTCTCTTATACACTTTTCCCTTCTGTACGTTTGGACTATGAGGAGAGGAAACCGTTGATTGTTTCCTAAATATAGCAGGTGGTGGCTACAATCACCAATTACTGACATAGCTAGAAATGCATTGATCAATGAAATAGCATGTATTAACAAACTAACATTGATGAAATACATACCGATGTACTGTATGCTTCAACCAATTTTAAGAAACGTTCTTCCACCTATTGATCCCCTATGGGCCATGTAGCACTTGTCTCCCCACCAGGGGGGATATCACTACATGAAATGATTTCCCTCTGAGGGGGATCTACAATGTACAATTTAGAAAATTGTAAATATTAGTTCAGGTACCATTAAATAAGTAACACATGATAACAAACTAACATGTATTAAACTAATGACATGTTGAAATAGTTTCCTCAGTGTGAGTTGTTGTTTCCGAAGGTATGAAAACATCTTGTACATCAAACGGTTCTCATGCATGAACCTCTAGACCATCCTGGGAATCAGCAGTGGAAAAGTATTTCCCGTCGTCCTCTTCTTGTAGCAACTACAAGTTTTAAAATCATTAAAAATATTAGCAATCTATATATGTGTATAGTAAGGAAAAATAATTTACAAACAACACTAAATTGTTAACCATTTACTTACCTGAGTAAAATACCCATTAAAGCTATCATTTGTTTGGACATGACCAAATCAAGGATGGATGCATACTATGCATGGGTAGGGCTCCCGGCTGTGCTCATGATGTGCAGGTCTAGTTCCACTACTAGATGTTCCTCGACCATTGAAAGGTGGTGGCTCAACAATAACAATTGAGGCTCGAATGTCTCTAAGCCTCTGAATTTCTCTTTGGAAGTCTGTATGTGCTTCCATGGTTGTCACTGCAATCAAAATCTAAAAAAAAAAAATCATTAGAAACATATACATGTGCTATAATTAAACATCTCAAAAATAAAAAATGTAAAAAAAATGTGCAAGAACGAATCCATTACAAACATAAATATCATCTCAATATACTATAATAACAACTACAAGTAAACCAAATTGAAAGGTGAGGATCAACTACATGTAAATCGATTAATGATTGATGGAAAAGATCTCCTTTGTATCTAATGCATATCATGTTTGTGGCCCTTTCCTTGCTCAAAATCTAGTGTATGATGAGGCAGATTTGGTGGTGAAGTCATTTTCCTCATTAAGAATGGGCAAGATTTTGAATGTGAGGATTTATCTATCCTTGTTCCATGAAGTAAATCTCTTATCAGTTGATAGGGATGAAAACCCAAATCCACTGATTGAGTGTCTTGGTGGTGACGGAGGTCAAATCCATTATTGCTTAGGTGGATGCAAAATTCATTAAGGGGATTGATAGTATGGATGAATTGCCATATGTCAAATAACAATTTTGAAAAATTTTAGTTTTGGAATTTTCATTTATATGGATTTTTAAGTTATGGAAATATAAAAATTTATATTTTTATTAAGGAAATGAGGCAATAATGAATAGTTGGATGCCTACCTTTCCAATCCTCCTTGCTCTTCGAATTCACCCTCCTTTCTCTTTGAATTCACCCTCCACTTCCACATTAGCAACCCTAAATTCTTGAGCGTTTTGGTTGAACTTGGCCAATGCACAGTGGATGCATAGTGCGAAAGCGACCTGTTTTTGGCTTTTAATATATTAACAGGAACCCGCGACCGTTATATATAACAATAACACTCAAGTATTATAGAATTCATAATGCTCACATGTTATATATTTCTATAACGCTCATGTGTTATTGAATTGATAACACTCGCGTGTTATGTATTTCTATAATGCTCGCACGCTATTGAATTCATAAGGCTTCAGCATTTTGATTTCCTATCTTATGTGTTAAGTGACATGGTAGGCTTGGGCCTTCGCATGCCTGGTTCAAAGAAATGCTCGCATGTTTTCATTTCACTAAACTTTAGCGTGTTTCATGAAATCATGATTGCATGTAAATGGTCCCTGAACTTCGTGCAAGGAACCAGAATCATAAATGATTCTCTTTGATTTGGATTGATTCTTCTTGAAAGTAGTGTGCCCATCATTAGTAGTAGGGTCTTCAACAACACTAGATACATACCCATATAGATCATACTCTTCCAAGATATTCAGAATCCTACCCTTCCAAGTATTGAAGTTCAAAGTTCCTTCAAGTCCGTCTTCCGGTCTTACTTGGATTGAAGACATTATTCTTCAAGTATTATGCTCAAATTAAACCACCGAGGATCAATGTAGGCTCAATCTTGAATGCTCAACTTAGCTCTTTCATGCCCTAGGCTCTGAGACCATGTTGATTTTTAATCTTAATTGTGGAATTACAATGGTGCTTGAAAACAATGAATAATCAAAATCACAAAGATCCACAGTTGGCACAGAAATTTACCCTAGGGAAACCATCTATAAATTGAGTGAGAAAACCTCAAGAAAATATTCCTTAGCATATTGATTGATAGGAAATAATGTTTCCTTTACAATGCACAGATTTCATCAAGCACCCCTAGTGCAATATCAACGAGAAATACTAAGCACCCGTGGTGCAATTATAGAGCAAGAAAGATAGGTGAAATAAGATAAATCGGAATAATATTCTGCGCTAAACCGGTTCACTAATTTGGTCACATGCACAAAAGTTTTGAATTGCCTTGAAGAGAGAATTCACTCTAACATTGGTTTCATCAATCCTGCATAACCATAGTACCATACTTCTCATGCTTTGGATTTTATATTTGTCTTCTGGATTCAGGATGGACTCACCCTTCAACTGAGTGCTAGATCACTTAATCAGGTGGCTAACTCAAGTGTCGCAACTCAAGTGTCGTCTTTTATTTTAACTGAAGTGTCATCATGCAAGTGTTGTAACTCAAGTGTCATTTTTTTGTTTAACTCAAGTGTCATCATGCGTAACACTTAGTTAACTAAATCTTGTTTGTTAACACTTTACTTAACTCTAAATTAGCACACTTGATAACTGAAGACTTTCTTGTTAACATATAGCTAACTCTTTTAGCACACTGATCAGTGAAGTCAACAAATTCGAGTTCTCTCTTATCTTAACTCATCTTATCTTTATCTCTTGTCTTATATACATGGTCCACTTGTGCCAACTTAATTATTTATCATATCAAATATACTAAGGATATTTTTCCAATGATGTGATCATCTCATTCTACTCTCGCTCCAAGTGGTCATATGCTAAAGTAATTCAATCTAGAGGTATCTAGTCTCTAGAGGAGACTTAATTGCACCGAGTGGAACGAGGTACTCTACAACCCAGTATGGGGGATATCTTCTAACGTCATGTACCGTTACATCTAATAAAACGTAAAAATGTAGCGTTACATCTAATAAAACGTAAAAGGTGATTGCGCGTAAAAAGAAGTAAAAAGAAGTAGGTAAAGTAAAGTAAAAAGAAGTAACGTAAAGTAAAGTAAGTATGGGGAGATGTTGTAACGTTTGTGATGTAATGTTTGTTAATAACAAAATAATTAAAAAAATTCATGTCCACTCATAAAAAAATTATGGAAAGTATTTAAAAAAAATCCACTTTGGTCTAAAAATAAAATATTATGAAAAGTAATAAAAAAATAGATATTCGTTTATAAAATAAAAACTTAAAACTTGAACAGGAATCTATCAATCAAGAGAGATTAAATTTCTTGAGTTTAAATTTAAAAAAAGAAATACACCTCAAGAAATTGGATCCCTCTCGGTGCTTGATAGATACGGGTTTAAGATGGATCTATGCTAGTAGCTTATCCATCTCTATGACCATGGTTAGTATTATGTCACACATCATTCATGCTTCGACAAGCAAAGCATTACCTTAACACATGAGGCACCACCTTAACACATGAGGATCTTTCTTAACACACAAGACCTTAGTATTGACAAACAAGACTGTACAACACCATCACTTTGACATGTAAATCACTTACCTCAACACATGAGGATTTAACCTTTACACATAAGGCTTAGTCATTCTTGATTCCAACTCAATATTCTACTCCAAGTTTCTTGAGTCAAACTCAGGCTCCTATAAGGCACTATCTCGACACACGAGGCACAATATTAGCACACAAGATTGACTTGGAGAATGACTCATGATGTTGCAACTTTAACACCGAGTACTCTAAGTATCTAGTAAGAGAAAAATTTCAAAAATTAGATGAACAAAAATTGAAAATGAAATGTGTTCACCTATGAAAGATTAGATGGGGTTTCCATGGAACAAAACTAAAATAAAAATATCTTGTTCAAAAAGAACGGATGAGGATTCAATTATTAGTTATTGCTCCGAAGCATGGTTGTAACAATTAACAAAGTGATGATGACTTTAGAAAATAAAGTAAAGGAAATAAGGAAAAATATAGGAATGAAGAGGAATGAACAACTCTTGGACTTACAATTATTTGCAGGGATGAAATTTTTTCGTTTAGCCCTTCCTCCAACATTGAAAATGACATATATAGCTAATAATATTAGTTGAAAAAATTATGAGAAACACTAATTGCTAATCCATTTCTATGGCTTGTCTAAATTTCCATATGTATATAAGAGATAATCAATTGAATTTTTAATATTCTTCCATAGTTCTTTACACCATCAAACTCAATAACAAAGTTATTCTTAATTTTTTCTACTTTAATGTCAAATAACTTAATTATTGATTGAAATCAATAATTAACAAGGTACTTTCTAAATACTTTGCTATATTATCATCATTGAAAAACACGTTAGATCTTTGTTTCTCAATGTTGTCATGTAGTCATTAACCAATTCTTTCAATATTCTCATCTTATAATCCCAATATCTTTGGATTTTAAGAAACATTTAATTTGATGGAAGATTATCCTTTATTTTTCAATAGAAATTAGTATTTTGACTTTTTCAATAAACCACATTTTATATATATATTAAATTTATTATTATAATTAAAAAAAAAATATTAAAAAAAAAAAATTAAATTAAAGATTTTGAATAAGAATTTAACTTCCAAAAAACATAAAATATCATTCTCTATATATAAGCAAACAATTCATTTAACAAATTTGTTATTAAACATACAAGTTATATAGAAAATTAGTCAAGATGAAATTTTGGTCACATGAAATTTTTGTGATTAAAACATAAACAAAAATAAATATTTAATTTAATTAAATATTTTTAATAAAAGCTTAATAATATAATAACATATATTTTAATTCGTTTTTGTTAAAATAATTATCGTTTTTTGTTTTATTTTATTATTTTTTAAATATTATATCAATAATTAAAAACAAAATTATATATTATATTTACAAAATGCATTATATATATATATATATATATATATGGTTAATAATAATAACTCAAATAAATTTAACATATATTATTATATTATCTTTTAAATGTTATGTCATATATCAATGTTATATTAAACATGAAATTATATATGTTTGTGAGATGCATTAATTTTGACAAGATCTTGTGGTATTTTCTATTCAAATATTTTGGATCATAACTTATCATATTATTTGTATTTATAATTAGTTTTTATATATTTATGATTTGCACATTAAAGAAATACTAAACATAAAATAATTTTCTAAAAATAATATATTTTACTAAATAAGTTTATTAAAGATATAATAATCAAATAAAAAATGTGTTAAGAAAGAAACATAGAAATTCCATTAAACTTAATTTAGGCATAAGTTCTTTTATTAGTTAGGCAAGAGACTATATGTTCTGCCTTTTACAATTAATTTGAAAATCAGACATCACAAAACATTATGTTTTACAAAGTCACTACATATAATATTATTTTTGAATTTTGGTTTTTATGTTTTTTCTCAAAGTTCATTGGGTAAGATCTCTAGATTTGATAATTTTTATCATTGCACGGATACATAAAATTATAAAATAAATATAATTTTTACATACATTATAACTACACTATAGCTTAGTTGAAATATTTTACACACTTTATACTCATCTGCCATTTCTTCTCTTACAACACTTGTTGAGTAGACTCTCTTGTATGCCAAATTACATCTAGAATAATGGAAATGAAATATTCCAAATGTTTTACATCTTGGCCAGACAAATAAGTAGATGTTGCTACATCATCATCTTCCTTGCATATTTGATGAACTCTTGCTAATGCACGAGTTTCAATGATGTCGTGAATGGCTTTGTAGATGATGGCTGGTCTTTGTTGGGTAGTGATGGGGTGGAGGACGTGATCATTGCCATACATAAATCTCCAAGCAAATTGTTAGGTTGTCAACTTGCTTCTTCTGATGGCCTTTCAGCTCTTAATAGGGGCATTTTTTGTTCTAAGAAATTATGCTACTATAGGTTAGCAAGGAACCCTAATTCCATAATTTTGAAATGTAAATCCTATGAATGGTACTCGCAGAGAGAATCTAAATATAAGGATATCTTTGGTGGTTTGTTGAGCGTCTTGAAATTTCTCCATCTATTTGAGAATGAGATGGATTGTGTATTTGATAAATTGAATTTGTATCTGAGAATGAGATGGATTGTGTATTTGATCAATTGAATTTGTATTTGTAGAATGTGCCTCCTACATTACTTGTCCGCTTCTTGCGGGAACATCACTCAAAGTGGGTTGATTGTACCATTGATTCTTATTCTTCAGCTATCATGAAAGCAAATGCTTACAATGTTCCAGGTTCACTAGTTGCATTACAAGAAGTCAAGTTATCCTTCCTCTAGCACACATTGTGGAGCATGAAGAGATAGATGGGCTTTGTTGCACTACTTGATTTAGGGAATGCATACCAAATTCTTCTTATTTGGATGAATGATTCTCTTTTATATGAATGAAAACAATGTTTCTCAAACTTGTAAATTTGTACTTTTGGTGGGTGTTTGCATAAATCTATTGGCAATTATTGGAGGTCATCGCAGGTCTACAAATTCGAGACATGCAAGGTCATTGGTGTCTTGTAGACGGGGATCTTGTTCAACAAGATATTCTTCTTTATCTAGGGATTTCTCTTTATCAAGCCACAGCTGGTTATATAATCCCGACACTTCACAGAACAAACATTGGAAGCCTACAAGGGAATATATATGGGAGGTGCTCATTATCCTTTAATCTTGTGCCGCGGGTCTCTGATATTTTACATTGTTCAGCAATGATAGATGCGGTGTCACCTACCCAAATTCTGAAAATAATATTTTATTTGCAAAAATACTTTATGTTAAATTTTAATTTCAAATTTTTGAAATTATGACCAAGTTTGGTCAAGGATGAATGTAATTACTGAATTATTATTATTTAATAAATTAAAGTAGGAGACAAACACCCAAGGGAACTGTTAAATGAGTGTTCACTGACCCACTCGGAGGAATGGAAGCTGTTAGAAGGCATGGGACAGATGGAATCAATTGCACTTCACCACTAGCTATTGGTTATGGGACAACTACCCCTAAAAATGTGGCATTATCCCCCAGGTGGTGGGAATGGGCAGGCAGCTCATTTAATGACCCAGTAACAACTGAAAAGGCCTAGGCAGCCTACATAAGGCAAATTCGAATTGAGGAGGTATCTCTTCCACAATATTTTCTTCAGAAGTATTTCCCTCATGTGCATCAAGTGATCACCGAGAGATTCGAATAGGGAGGCTAGTTGTGAGTGCAATCATAAGTCTGCAAACTATTTTGATCAGAAAACCAGAGGTGTTGGTGCAGGTCCTTTGGACTGCTAGTTTCAAAAATTGGACAACTATTGCTACTGCAAGTGGAGATCCTAAACTTTTAAGTTTCTTCCTCCTGGTGGTTCAGTGAATAGGCTCGGGGGTCCTAAGGCAAGTAACTTGGTTGTCTTCAAGAATTGGTTGGCTGGAACAGGCTCCTTGGGTTGTTTGTTTCCCTACAGTTAATCAGGTTTTGTTGTTTCCTATTTGGTTTACAGTTTAATAATTCTGTTTAGTGAAATCATCAAACTCTGTTTTGTAAATGAATTTATTTCTGATCTTTGTTTAAGTCTGAATGATAAACTTGTTTAAAAATCTGATTAGAAAATCAACTCTATATTTTTCCACGTGTTTTTATTTGCCTCGTACTCCAGTATAGAGAAGCAAATTAAATAATAGATTAGAGATAGGCATATTGCCATTTGATTGGATAAATAATTGTAGTAAGTGATTGTTTTCCATTCTGACCTGTATCTAAACAGAGTAAGAATTTACTATATAATTATAGATAATGTTATAGGATTCTTTTGTTATGTCAAAAATATAAATCTAGTTTAATTTATGAACAATCATGTATTCTCCTCATATCTCTATCCTATTCAAATAGCAAGCAAATGCATTCAGTATTAAACATTTCAAATTTTCATAGTACAGGAATTTTGCAAAAATATAAGAGCTGCGAATTCATTCCATATAAAATTGGTTATAAGTAAATACTTTTCATTTTGTCATAGAGCATTTCCATTGTAACTATAATTGTTTTAATTAATTAGTTTCATACTAGTCTAATACAAGCATTCATGTTTTATTTCTGTTTCATAAAGCTTTATTCTAACAGTAGCCAAATACACATTTTACATACTTTTGTATAACCTATAGCTCACACCTTAACATTTCAGAAAATACACTATCGATATTTCTCTCTTCACAACAAAGAAGTCTAGTTTATAAACCCTCACTTCAAAACTCATTCATATCTAGATTTTTAAGTTACAGTGTTCATCTTCAAAACTAGAACGTGGAGGTCAAACCCTGTCAACGTTTTGTTAAAACGATCAAACTACTACAGTAAATTTTAAACGTTTGTACCAATAACCAAATCAAAACACAAGCTTACAGTTTTCCTTCTTAGTACAAGCAAGCCTACCATTAAAACCTACAGGTAGGGTTTGTATTCATCGAACCCTATGGCATTGCCATTTTATAAAATACAGAGACCAAAAATTTGCGTGCAATTCATACGATACATCGTAAAGTATCTATCAACCTACAGTCAAGCAACGAGTAACTGTAAACCAGAAATAATTTTTGTTGCTCTCAGTTTCTTTTCCAAACATTTTCATTTCAAACTATGAAGGTTTCTCAAGGCACGGGACTTGCCCCTTATCAACCAAAAACTCAAACAACTAGAGTCGTGAAGCATTGAAATTACACAGGGTTTTTACCCTTGAAACATCTCGCAGAATAAACGTTGACATCTCTATCAACAACTTAGCCAGGCATCAAAACAAAACAAACTTAAAACTCTGTTTCGGCCATCATTGAAACTTTCGATGTTTTTTCCAATTCTCATCATACAGGAAGCATCATCAAAGGCACCTACGAGGTGTTGCGAGAAACCACCAGAGCTTACCAGGAAACCGAAGCATTTCCAGTTTCTCTTTCTTCAACTTTCAACTTCTTTTAAGCGTGTACCTGGCAAGCAAACATTGCAAGGGTCAAAACAAGTATTGCAGAATCAAATCAAGTATTACAACCTCTTATACAGTATCGAATTTCTACCTTTGATTTTGGCTTTTCGAAGAAACAAGCTTATACTTTATCAAAACGCTGAAGCAAGTTGACATTTCACCACGACCCTAAAGCCATTTCACAGTAAAATTTCTTCTAACCGTGGAAGATTCGAACTCTGTCCAGAATTCTATTACATCACTAGAAGAAGTTAAACCCTGCAGCTATTCGGTTATCACAGTTCAAGTGCAGGAGGCTATCAGCATGTATATTATTTAAGAAGTTTATCATTCACAGGTTGCGTGATCGAACCTTGAGAGACCTTCTCACCAAACCCTACTTTTTGAGCATCCTGTCGGCCATACCCCAATGTAACAATGAAGACTGGAAAATTTGCAATGCAATACATACAACGAGGTTTAGAGTAGCAACATCAACGGTCGAGAATTGATAAGATCAACGAGCATGGAGATGCCAATGGCGTAACCTTGGAGACCGAGCTACCTTGTATTGATAGCCATTATTTACATCACCCACATCATTGCTAGCAAGGCCTCCCAAAAGGGTATTGCAGTCTATAGATAGGAAGTGAAGTATCGTATTAACCTTGCCAGCCAGGAGTTCCAGTGTTAAAACCAATCAAGGTTATCATGGGCGAGCTACGTGGGTTGACAACCAACCTTCCACTATGGATTTCGATCAAGGAATTTAATACATAATCGTATTTCTATCAACCTATCACTTAACACATTTAAGGCACATCAACTCAACACTCCATTCACGAGCTAGGGTAAATTCAAAGCTCATGATGGTCATACTTAGGATAAGATTTTTGTAATATTATGTTTTAATATAATGTTTGTATTATCATATTGCATCGTATCGAATGGTTTGGCATATGTCAAAGCCCGACAGTGCCAATATGTAGATAGATTCATATTATTCAATCTAGCATGATCATATAGTTAGGATTGGAATTTGTTTAAGCTTATAAATGTAACTTGTAGTGTAAGTCTTATATAGTTTCAAGCCTAAGGTTTAGACATTGTAATAATTAAATTACATAGTAGTATGTAAAGGCATACTAACAATAAGAAATGTATCTATTTAATTTCTACCTTTTATATAGACTTTAAAATGAAGTTTGATAATGCTAATTCATAGTATAAATACTATATTTACGATCACTTCCTTTTGTTTAGCAATGCAATGCAAGGATCGTTGTATGATCATAGATATTGTTTAAGTATTGATGAGATACACTTTAAAGCTACGATCTTAGTACAAACACTAGTCGATATGCTTTATTTATGTTAACTGTGTATTCATTTATAAATTACATGACTTAGAGTAGTCTGAGTTTATTCAAGATACAATACTATTTCTATATATTTCCTAATAGCATCATCAATAGATATTGGAAGTACTATTTTGTTAACATTGACATTAATTATATGAGAATAATTGTAGCATGATAACAAGTACTTGGACCACATGAAATCACAAAACCGAAGAGTTTTGAAAATTAGCTTACAAAATAGTTTTAGAGCAAGGTATCCATACCTCCAGTCACTCGCATCGTAAGGAAATAATTAGCATTTTACATTGACGATGAATTGAAAAACATTTATACTCTTAAACACATGTTGTCGTAAAAGAAACTTCTTACCTGCTGTCTACACATAGAAACATTTCAAATGCCTTAGTTTTTGAAGCTAAGTAAACTCCAAGGTATCTCATGGGACACCCTTGGACATAAAAAAAACAAACCGTCAGTGTCTTGTCAAAAAGAAAACTTGTTCGCATCATATTTCCCACTTTTCAGTTATCTTGAGCATTATTATCATAAGCATGTTTTTCATAAGTATGATGTGTCGTTGTCATTTAAAAATGTTTTGACTCAGTAATTAAGTTATGTTTATTATTAATGACTTCTTTAATCATTGTTGTCTTATCAAGAATTTAATATTTCCGCAACTGTAATTATTACAATAAATGCTAATTTTAAAATTTTAAAATTTTTATGAAATTTTGGGATGTTACATGTGGTATCAAAGCTCATGTTCGAACTCTAGGCCTGAAAAAGTTCCAAGAACATGCAGCAGGAAATTTTACTAATTTAAATTTTAATTATGGTATTGTTCAGAAATTATTTTAAGCTACAGGTATGGAGAATTCACCTGATCACGTAGAAGACAGATTTCAACCAAACAGACACAGCTCGGGATAGCACTATGTAGAAGAAGGTCACGGTGAACTAAATAATAGTTCGTTAGAATTGTTACGTGCTTTTCATGAATTAAAGGCATAAATTAGATCCGTGAAACAAGACAATGAAATAATTCTGCAAGCACAAGAACAATTAAACCAAGTGTTGTTTGAACAGTTCCCAACTGAGGAGCAAGAGAGAGATAATGAAGATATCTCCAAAGTTGAGGATCTTCCTCATGCTAATAAAAATAAGAAAATGAAAAACAGTGAGGTGAACAATAGTTCAACCTCATCAGGAGATGCTATTGAAATGCGTAAAAAGAAATGTAACTACACCAGTGATATCAGCGAAGGAGATTTCAAACCCAAAAGGAAAAATCATAAGGAGTATGAGTAGATTTCTGGGGAGTTCAAAAAGATTAGAACTCCAACTTTCAATGGAGAAACTGAGAAGCTTGGCTGTTAGGTATGAAGAAATACTTCTAGATTTATAACTATTCAGAGTCCTTGAAGGCAAAAATGGCTATATATAACTTGACCGAAAAAGCAGATATTTGGTGGCAGAACATCAAAAGAGTAAAGTGCATCAAAGATAAATATGTAAGCTGGAGTACTTTTAAATGATACTTTAAAAATAAGTATTTATCTGAATAGTACTATGAAGAAAAATCCAAAGAGTTCTACGATTTGAAGTTGGGAGGTATGAACATGAAGGAAATGAACGGTAAATTTCTGAACTTACTAAGATATGTACCATACTTCATAGAAGAAAAACCAAAAATTCAAAGATACTTGAGCTGCCTACCTTTCAATATTACGGACCGAATCGAGTTTGACAGTCCAAAAACCTTGGAAGAGGCTATGAGAAAGGCATTTTTCTGTTATGACACAAATTGGAAAAGAGAAGGAATGTCGAACTGGAAAATTCATAAACCCAACAATTTTGAGCTGAAAAAGAAAAATTTCAGGTTCAGTAGAAATTCCAGTTTCCAAAAGAAAATTTTTCAGAATTGAAATTATCAAGGGAATAATTCCAGAAACAATCAACAGCAAAATTCTATAGCACCCAGAAATGCACCTAATAATACCAGAACCAATGAGCAAAAGGCACCCATCAAATGTTTCGAATGTCAAGGTCCCCACTATGCATCAGAATGTCCCTTGCGGAAGCTAAAAGCTAACAACATCAACTCTATTCAGAATGAACCTACTGTTGGAGACGTGGCGAGGGAAATGCCCAGAATCAATGTAGCACTTGACAACAGACAAGCAGATCATCAAATCTCCATGGTAGAGATTGAAGGTATGATGCAAAATCGTCCTATTACTATTTTAATTGACCGAGGTACTAGCTTAAGTTATATATCACCAGATATTGTGGAAAGTCTTAAATTGAAAACAAAAAAGTTTAGTAAATCTTGGTTAGTTAGACTAGCAAATGGAACAAAGAGGAAAGTATCAGATTTTATAGAAAGTTGTGCTTTATCCATGAATCAATTACAGACACAAATCAAGTTGAATATTTTACCTTTAGGATCTTACGATATTATAGTCAGGATGGACTGGTTAGAAGCCCATCATTTCATTCTGAACTGTTATGAAAAAAGTTTTACATGTTTAAATGAAGAAGGAAAAACTGTAGAAGTAAAAGGTATCCCAAGAAAGGAAACCCTTAGACAGATTTCAGCCATGCAAGTTAAGAGGGAAGTTAGGAAAGGATGCCAGTTGTTTGCAGTAAATGTAGTAAATCATGATTTTATCGGTAAAGAGGACAAACTGAAATTAGAAGACATACCTGTCCTAAAGGATTTTAAGGATGTATTTCCTGAGGAGATTCCAGGATTACCTCCTAAAAGATATTTATATTTTACCATCGAGTTAATACCAGGAGCAGTACCAAATTCTAAAGCTCCATAGAAAATGAATATACTAGAATTAAACAAATTGAAATCATAGTTGAAGGAACTGATTGATAAGAATTATATAAGACCCAGCATGTCTTTTTGGGGAGCACTTGTCACCTTTGTTAAGAAAACAGATGGAACCTTAAGACTGTGCATAGATTATCACCAGCTTAATAAGATGACAATCAAGAATCGGTATCCGTTGCCCCGCATAGACGATCTATTTGATTAGCTGCATGGAGCAATGATATTTTCAAAGATTGATCTAAGGTCAGGATATCATCAAGTATGGGTTAAGGATGAAGATACTTTTAAGACAGCTTTCAGAACTCGGTATGGACATTATGAGTTCGGAGTCATGCCATTTGGCTTGACTAATGCCCTGGCTATATTTATGTGTTTGATGAATAATATTTTGCACCAATACTTACACAAGTTTGTTGTTGTGTTTATAGACGACATTTTAGTGTATTCTAAAAGTAAAGAAGAGCATGATGAACATTTACGGATTATCTTACAAGTTTTGAGAGATCATCAACTATACGCTAAGTTTAGTAAGTGTGACTTCCACAAAGACAAAATTCAGTATCTAGGACACATAATTTCTAAAGAAGGAATCTCGGTTGACCGCGATAAGATAAGGGCCATTAATGACTGGCCAATTCCTAAGGATGTGTCAGATGTAAGATCATTTATGGGCATTACTGGATATTACAGAAAATTTATATAAGGTTTTTCGAGGGTTGCCAACCCCATAACTTCTTTGCAGAAGAAAGGGAAGAAATTTGCATGGGATCATAAATGTTCTGACAGTTTTAAGAAATTAAAGGAATTATTGACTACAACATCGATCTGGAGGATAGTAGATCCTAACAAGGATTTTGTAGTTTTTTACAGATGCATGCAATGACGGACTCGGTGGAGTCCTAACACAGGAAGGGCATGCGGTAGCATATGAATCTAGAAAGCTGAAAATACATGAGAAGAACTACTCTACTTATGATTTAGAGTTACTGGCAGTAATTCATGCCTTAAAAATGTGGCATCATCACCTTATCGGAAGAAAATTCACACTGTTGACAGATAATATGGGTCTGAAATATTTATTAGACCAGACAAATCTGAATGCTAGACAAGCTAGATGGTTGACTTTTTTAAGTGAGTGTGATTTCGAAATTCAACATATTAAAGGAAAGGAGAACAAGGTTGCAAATGCTTTGAGTCGTAAGGCAAAACTGAATTTTATTTCAACCATCAATACTTATTCAACATATTTGGAAAATCAGATTCTTGAAAAAAATGAAACAGATGAAGAATACAGAAAAATGAAGGAAAAGATAGCAAACAACAGTTTTGAAAATTTTATGGCAGATTACAACATAAAGGAAAATGGGTTATTGCTATATAAGAACAGATTGTATGTACCAGACATACCAGAAATAAAAATTCTGATATTAAATGAGATGCATAAAAGTCATTATTCTAGGCATCCAGGTTATCAAAAGAGCATTACTATGCTAAGGAAAGAATATTATTGGCCCAGAATGAAAGATGAAGTAGCAGAGTATATAGCTAAATGTTTGGATTGTCAAAATGTGAAGGTTGAGCACCAACATCCTGCTGGATTGTTGCAACCGTTACCTATACCAAGTTGGAAATGGGAAGTGATAAGCATAGACTTTATTACTGGATTACCTAAAAACCAGAAACAAAATGACTCTATTATGGTGGTAGTCGACAAACTCAGCAAAGCAACACACTTTATACCTGTAAAGAGTACTCATAAAGCTCCAGACATTGCAAAAATCTTCATGAAGCAGATTTTTTGACTACATGGTATACCAAAAGTTATAATTTTAGATCGTGACTCTAAGTTTATTGGACACTTTTGGATATCATTATTTAAAGGGTTGAATACAACCTTAAACTTCAGCATCGCATTTCATCCACAAACAGATGGGAAGACAGAAAGGGTAAATCAAGTTTTAGAAGATTTATTAAGAATGTATGTTAAGGATTAGCTTGGTAAGTGGGAAGACTACTTGCACTTAGCAGAATTTGATTATAATAATCATTATCATGCATCAACCAGACTTAGTCCTTTTGAAATTATTTATGGTAGGAAATGTGATGCACCTATTTCTTGGAATGACCCAGTAAATAGAGTTGTTTTAGGACCTGAATTATTGCAGGAGTTAGAACTAATTGTGAAACAGGTACAAGAAAACTTGAAAGCTACCCAAGATAGGCATAAAAGTCAAGCAGATTTAAAAAGGACTCATAAAGAGTTCCAGGTTGGTGAACATGTATTTCTCAAGGTAAGACCGAAAAAGAGTTCATTGAAATTGGGAAGTTGTGCCAAGTTGGCACCTAGGTATTGTGGTCCTTTTGAAATATTGTCTAAGGTTGGACGAGTGGCATACCAACTGGCCTTGCCACCAAATTTAAAAATACATAATGTTTTTCATATATCATTTTTAAAGAAGTATGTACATGATGCTACTCATGTTGTAAACTAGAATGATGTACAGGTGGGACAAGACGGAGATTTTCAGGTGGAACCGAACTGTATCCTCGAAAGGAGGGAAACTCTGCTTCGGAATCACACCATTGGGAAAGTGAAGGTGCAATGGAAGCACCTTATCCCGGAAGAGGAAACCTAGGAGTTGGAGAGTAGTATGCAGGCAGCATACCCAACTTTGTTTTAGCAACACTCAAGGAGTGATTAACCAACATCGAGGAAGATGTTGAGACTTAAGGGGGGGTGTATGTCACCTACGCAAATTCTAAAAATAATAATTTATTTGCAAAAATACTTTATGTTAAATTTTAATTTCAAAGTTTTGAAATTATGACCAAGTTTGGTCAAGGATGAATGTAATTATTGAATTATTATTATTTAATAAATTAAAGTAGGAGACAAACACCCAAGGGAACTCTTAAATGAGTGTTCACTGACCCACTAGAAGGAATGGAAGCTGTTAGAAGGGATGAGACAGATGGCAGTGATTGCACTTCACCACTAGTTGTTGGTTATGGGACAACTAACCCTAAAAATGTGGCATTATCCCGCAGGTGGTGGGAGTGGGCAAGCATCTCATTCAATGACCTAGTAACAAGTGAAAAGGCCTAGGTAGCCTACATAAGGCAAATTCGAATTGAGCAGGAAGCTCTTACACAATATTTTCTACAGAAGTATTTTCCTCATGTGTATCAAGTGATCACTGAGAGATTCGAATAGGGAGGCTATTTGTGAGTGCAATCATAAGTCTGCAAACTATTTTGATAAGAGAACCAGAGGTGCTGGTGCAGGTCCTTTGGACTGCTAGTTTCAAAAATTGGACAACTATTGCTACTACAAGTGGAGATCCTAAACTTCTAAGTTTCTTCCTCCTAGTAATTCAGTGAATAGGCTCGGGGGTCCTAAGGAAAGTAACTTGGCTATCTTCAGGAATTGGTTGGATGGAATAGGATCCTTGGGATGTTTGTTTCCCTATAGTTAATCAGGTTTTCTGTTTTCCTATTTTGTTTACAGTTTAATAATTATATTTAGTAAAATCATCAAACTATGTTTTGTAAATGAATTTATTTCTGATCTTTGTTTAAGTCTGAATGATAAACTTGTTTAAAAATCTAATTAGAAAATCAACTCTATATTTTTCCACATTCTTTTATTTGCATCGTACTCCAGTATAGAGAAGCAAATTAAATAATAGATTAGAGATAGCCATATTTCCATTTGATTGGATAAATAATTGTAGTAAGTGATTGTTTGCCATTCTGACCTGTATCTAAACATAGTAAGAATTTACTATATAATTATAGATAATGTTATAGGATTCTTTTGCTATCTCAAAAATATAAATCTAGTTTAATTTCTGAACAGTCATGTATTCTCCTCATATCTCTATCCTATTCAAATAGCAAGCAAATGCATTCAGTATTAAGCATTTCAAATTGTCATACTACAGGAATTTTGCAAAAAATATAATAGTTGCAAATTCATTCCATATAAAATTGGTTATAAGTAAATACTTTTCATTCTGTCATAGAGCATTTCCATTGTAACTATAATTGTTTTAATTAATTAGTTTCATACTAGTTTAATACAAGCATTCATGTTTTATTTTTTTTTCATAAAGATTTATTCTAACATAGCCAAATACACATTTTACATACTTTTGTATAAACTGTAGCTCACACCTTAACATTTCAGCAAATACACTATAGATATTTCTCTCTTCACAACAAAGAAGTCTGGTTTATACCCTAACTTCAAAACTCATTCATATCTGGATTTTTAAGTTACAGTGTTCATCTTCAAAACTAGAACGCGGAGGTCAAACGCTCTCAACGTTTTGTTAAAACGATCAAACTACTACAGTAAATTTTAAACGTTGTACCAATAACCAAACCAAAACACAAGCCTACAGTTTTCCTTCTCAGTACAACCAAGCCTGCCATTAAAACCTACAGGTAGGGTTTGTATTCATCGAACCCTGTGGCATTGCCATTTTATAAAATACAGAGACCAAAACTTTGCTTGTGATTCAAACGATACATAGCAAAGTATCTACTGACCTATAGTCAAGCAACGAGTAACTGTAAACTAGAAATAAACTTTATTGCTTTAAGTTTCTTTTCCAAACTTTTTCATTACAAACTGTGAAGGTTTCTCAAGGCACGGGACTTGCCCCTCTTCAACCAAAAACTCAAACAACTAGAGTCGTGAAGCATTGAAATTACATAGGGTTTTTACCCTTGAAACATCTGGCAGAATAAACGTTGACATCTCTATCAACAACTTAGCCAGGCATCAAAACAAAACAAAATTAAAACTCTGTTTTCGGCCATCATTGAAACTTTTGAAGGTTTTTCCAATTCTCATCATATAGGAAGCATCATCAAAGGCACCTACGAGGTCTTACGAGAAACCACCAGAGCTTACTAGGAAATCAAAGCATTTCTAGTTTCTCTTTCTTCAACCTTCAACTTCTTTTAAGCGGGTTCCTGCAAAGCAAAAATTGCAAGGGTTAAAACAAGTTTGCAGAATCGAATCAAGTATTACAACCTGTTGTACAGTATCGAATTTCTACCTTTCATTTTGGCTTTTCAAAGAAACAAGCTTATACTATATCAAAACGACGAAGCAAGTTGACATTTCACCACGACCCTAAAACCTTTTCACAGTAAACTTTCTTCTAACCATGGAAGATTCGAACTCTATCCAAAATTATATTAGATCAGTAGAAGAAGTTAAACCCTGCCACTATTCAGTTAACACAGTTCAAGCGCAGGAGGCTATCAGCATGTATATTATTTAGGAAGTTTATCACTCACAAGTCATGTGATCGAACCCTGAGACACCTTCTCACCAAACCCTACTTTTTTGGCAGCCTGTCGGCCATACCCTAACGTAAAAATGAAGACTGGAAAATTTGCAATGCAATACATACAACAAGGTTTAGAGTAGCAACATCAATGGTCGAGAATTGATAAGATCAACGAGCATGGAGATGCCAAGGACATAACCTTGGAGACCGAGCTACCTTGTATTGATAACCGTTAATTACATCAACCACATCATTGCCAACAAGGCCTACCAAGAGGGTATTGCAGTGTACAGATAGGAAGTGAAGTATCGTATTAACCTTGCCAGCCAGGCGTTCCAGTGTTAAAACCAATCAAGGTTATCATGGGCGAGCTATGTGGGTTGACAACCAACCTTCCACTATGGAGTTCGATCAAGGCATTTAATAAATAATCGTATTTCTATCAACCTGTCAATTAACACATTTAAGGCACATCAACTCAGCACTCCATTCACGAGCTAGGGTAAATTCAAAGCTCATGATAGTCATACTTAGGTTAAGATTTTTGTAATATTATGTTTTAATATAGTGTTTGTATTATCATATTGCATCGTATCTAATGCTTTGGCATATGTCAAAGCCTGACAGTGCCAACATGTAGATAGATTCATATTATTCAATCTAGCATATGATCATATAGTTAGGATTGCAATTTGTTTAAGCTTATAAATGTAATTTGTAGTGTAAATCTTATATAGTTTCAAACCTAAGGTTTAGACATGGTAATAAATAAATTACATAGTAGTATGTAAAGGCATACTAACAATAAGAAATGTATCTATTTCATTTCTACCTTTTATATAGACTTTAAAATGAAGTTTGATAATGCTAATTCATAGTATAAATACTATATTTACGATCACTTCCTTTTGTTTAGCAATGCAACACAAGAATCGTCGTATCATCATAGATATTGTTTAAGTATTGATGAAATACACTTTAAAGCTACGATCTTAGTACAAACACTAGTCGATATGCTTTATTTATGTTAACTGTGTATTCATTTATAAATTACATGACTTAGAGTAGTCTGAGTTTATTCAAGATACAATACTATTTCTATATGTTTCCTAGTAGCATCATCAATAGATATTGGAAGTACTATTTTGTTAGCATTGACGTTAATCATATGAGAATAATTGCAGCATGATAACAAGTACTTGGACGACGTGAAATAAAAACACTGAAGAGTTTTGAAAGTCAGCTTAGAAACTAGTTTTAGGCCAGGTATCCATACCTCCAGTCACTGGCATCGCAAGGAAATAATCAACATTTTACATTGACAATTAATTGAAAAACATTTATACTCTTAAACACATGTTGTCATAAAAGAAACTTCTTACCTGCTGTCTGCACATAGAAACATTTCAAATGCCTTAACTTTTGAAGCTAAGTAAACTCCAAGGTACCTCGTGGGACACCCTTGGACATCAAACAAAACAAACCGTCAGTGTCTTGTCAAAAAGAAAACCTGTTCGCATCATATTTCTCACTTTTCAGTTATCTTGAGCATTATTATCATAAGCATGTTTTTCATAAGTATGATGTGTCATTGTCATTTAACAATGTTTTGACTTAGTAATTAAGTTATGTTTATTATTAATGACTTCTTTAATCATTGTCGTCTTATCAAGCATTTAATATTTCCGCAATTTTAATTATTAACAAAATGTGATTTTAAAAGTTTTAAATTTTTATGAAAATTTAGGATGTTACATGTCGGTCATAGTGTTGGAGGTCCATTTTAGCAACCTATTGTTGTGCATGATTTCATGCAGAGAATACATCCAATGGATCAACTCATAAGTCAACATGGGTTTATGAATTTTCCTTTTCCACTTCCCTCAGATAGTTCCCTCAGATGGTATCTATTTTTTCCTTGATGATAAACATTGATATTTAATGTTATGTAGTTTACTACCATTGTAGTTTTATCTACATCTTTTGCAGGGTCGATGAAAAATGCTATGAAGAGAAGAAAAAAATTCCCAAGAGTAAGACCATGGCACCATCTAAAACGTTGTGTTTAGAGGCTCAAAGGGTTCTAAAATAAAGGGTCCGAAAGATTGCTAATAGAAAAGGTATCCAATTACATTTCTGCGGTCTGAGAGATTGCGATGAACAACACATCCCATCATTGTATAGTCCTTGTGGAGTTGTACATACTGAAATGTTCATGTATATGTAACTTCGGAATGTATTTCATCTATGTATTTCATATATATTTATTGTACCCTTATAAGAGATGTGTTATTACTCTATAAGGAAGTGTCGTCATGTGTATTGACAAGTGTCGCAAGTGTGTGTACTTGTCGATGGGTTATTAGACCACCATGTGTGGGGTCGGCCCTGAAATATATATTATATTGTGGATGTACCTATCTAGACAAGTCAATCCCATAAGGTCACTGGGAAAACAGACAAGTATAAATAGAGATCGGGAGATCTCTATTTTGATCACTCGAAAACTCACACTTCTCTCACTCAGAAAGTGGTGCACTAGTGAGGAGGAGGATCATCTACTACTAGGAGACTATCTCAGTGTATTTTGGTTGTACTTTGGTTGAGCCATTGCTCTCTCTATCTCTGAGGAAGTTGTGGGGTTTTTCACCTTAGGATTTTCCCCACGGAAACTCTGTGTCTCTTGTCTCTCATGCTTTTGATTCTTATGATGCTTGTCATGCTTATTATGATTGTTATGCATTGATATACCATACATGTTATTCTCTCAGTAAAGATCCTAGAGTATTGTGACTTAATGCTCAAAATTTAACATGGTATCAGAGCTAACCTGAGAATAAGACATTGTGCAGTGACGAAAACTAGGGTTTCTTGTTTATTGGGTTTCTCTCCACAGATTTTGGAAAAGCTGTATAGTAGATTGACTCTTCTCATCAAGGAGAATCTATCTGTCCAATCAGAATTCAATTCTGAGCATTTTTCAGATTTGGCCCTAAAACTTAGGGTTTCCACAAAAATAGGAATTTCTAGAATCTGAAGACATAGTTGGAAGCGCCTTGCCAAAATCGGAGTTTAGAGCTTTGGATTGAGATTTTTGGCTGGGTAGATCTCCTGGAAACTCACACCCTAATTCAGGGCTCTCCTTAGTGAATCCCGGAAGACAGAAAGGCATTTTCGAAGGGTGTAGCTTTGCAGATCTCAAATTCTGAATACACCATGTTGATCAGCTCGTCAAGGTGCATCTTTCTATCCTTTCAGAAAGTTGAAATTCACATTTTTAATGTTTAGGGTTTTTTCGACAAATCCTAATGTGGGACGAGATCAAGTTTTTAGCAATTGAAGTGGTAAGACCTAAATCTTTTCTATTTCCATTTGAAGTACTCTTTAATATGTCTCACCACATCAAGCTTGTGGATAAGTTTGAAGGGGCTAATAACTTCCGAGCCTAGAAGTATAGGATTGGGTTAATCCTAGAAGAGAATGAGTTGGACTCATATATAAAAGAAGACATCCCTATCCCAGAGGATGAAGAGGCTAAAATATTGCATAAGAAGAACTTGGTCAAGGCAAAGAGAATCATTATTGATTCTATCAAAGACCATATCATACCTCATGTGTCATCTCTGAAGACACCCAAGGAGATGTTTGACTCTTTGACTAAGCTATTTGAAGGGAAGAACATAAATCAGAAGATGACCCTGCGGAATCAATTGAAAGGGGTCAAGATGTCGAATGGAGAAACCATTCAATCCTATTTCTCCAAGGTCTCTCAGATCAAGGAACAACTTGAAGCTGTAGATGAAATGGTGGAGAATGGTGAAATTGTTATGACCACTTTGAATGGCCTACCTAGGTCACGAGACTCTTTTATCCAAGGGATCTATGCCAGAAAGAAATTAATCTCCTTCAGTAGATTATGGGAGGAATGTTCTCAAGTAGAAGCAAGGCTTGTGGCAAGACAAGAAAATATGGGGAATGAAGATCAAGCTCTCACAGCTCACACTAAGAAGGGAAAGTTCAAGAGGGAGCCAGACCATCACAAGAAGAAATCTTCTCATCATTATCACAAAGACAACAAAGAATGTCCCAAGAACAAAAGGGACAACCACAACAACAACAAATCTAGCAAGAAGAAGAAGGGTATCAAAAGAAGGTACCATGCTCATGCTGCCGAAGATGATGAACCTCCAAAGAAGAAAGCTAGGGCAGAAAGTGATGATGACTCATCAAGTGAAGAAGAGTATGTCCTAATCTCTGCCCTCACAGGTACAATCTCCCATGGTTGTAATGATTGGTTAATTGATAGTGGGGCTTCTTTACACATGACTGGGTTTAAAGAATCTTTTGTAAATCTATCTGAACATGAATCACCCCATAAAGTGAAACTTGGGGATGATTATCAATACCCCATCAAAGGAAGTGGTGAAGCCTCCTTCAACCTAGATTCTGGAAAATCATTGAAGATGAAAGAAGTCCTTTATGTACCTGGGCTCAAGAAGAACCTACTCTCCATCTCTGCATTGGATGCAAAAGGTATGAGGGTTGCATTTGTGGATGGCCAAGTTCTAATGTGGCCAAAGGGAAAGACCATAGATGATGCAGTAGTGATTGGAGAGCAAGAGGGAGGATTGTACAAACTAAAGGGACATCCTGAACATGCTATGAAGACAAAGATTCATCCATATTCATGGATCACATAGAGGTATGTATAATTTGTTTTTGCAAAAGTTAACTAATGAGTTATGCAGTTCATTGAAGAGAACAAGAACACATTGCTAGACATAACTAGCAAATATGATGACCGGGTATGTTTTGTTATATATATCGTATACTTTTGTATGATTGATAATGATTACTCTTGAAGTTACAAGTTTGAGTAATCTAGGACTTATGCATATTATGTTTCTTACCTTAATTAATGATATGACTAACCAGAAGAGTCATAGGTTTGAGTAATCATAGATTTAGGTATATTATGTTTATGACTAACCATAAGAATGCTTATTATTTCTGTTTGAAATGATCCTGACTATACATGCTTGAGATTATTGTGTTTTGATAATATTAAGATTATACTAATGATTATGTATGAGACCTCGAGGTTAACACAATGATGATACTAATAAGCATGCATAGGGACCAAGGATGTATATAAGTTCAAGGACATGTAATCTAGGAAGCAAAAATCAAGAGGGAGCACACTCCAGTAGTTTCTGCAAGGATGTAGATATCCAGAGGGAGTTGACCATCCCTCTACATTTCACAACAAAAAGGTGTAGAAGAAGCTACTTCAGCAGCTCCTGCAAGGAAGCAAACACTCAGAGGGACTCCACCCAACAAACAAACAAAGATAAGTATTTCAATTATCATTTCTTGCATATTTGTTTGTTTAAGTAATTGTGCATATTAGAATGATTGCATTAATGAACAGTATACTACTGATATGCATGTGATGGGTAAGTGGCCTATGGCACTGTACAACATTCCATTGCTACTTATCTAGAATGAAACCTCTTTGCTGACATGTTGAGAGTTGTGCACACTCTTAACAATGTTCTGGTAGAGATTGGCAAGCATCTAGAAAAGTTACGAGATATGGATAAATGTTGTATTGAAGCATTGGATAAAATAATTGCATGACTATGTGACATATTTCTTTATGTGTAAGAATTTATTCTGAAAATTATGAGATGTTTCTAATCATGCAATTTAACTTGTTTTGTATGAAAGACCGTATACCTTCACCTACGAAAGAAGGAATACAACATTTGTTCCAGCAACAAAGATATCTATTGAAGATATTGAATTTCCCAGGATATGGGAAGAATGCCATGATCCGTCGATCATGAAAAATGATGTTTGGGATGTAGTCCCAAGACCTGAAGGGAAGTTTGTTATGACTTCCATATGGATCTATCAAAATCAAGCATGTTGCAGATGGCAGCATAGAGAAATACAAGGCAAGATTCGTAGCTCGTGGCTTCTCTCAGAAAGAGGGAATAGATTATAAAGAAACTTTTGCACTTGTAGCTAGGTATACTTCCATTAGAATAGTACTTGCCCTGGCTACAGCAATGAAATGGAAAATACACCAGACGGATGTCAAGACTGCTTTCTTGAATGGTGTAGTTTAAGAGGAAGTACATGTGGAGAAGCCACTTGGTTTTGAAACACATGACAGGGAGTCATATGTGTGCAGATTGAAGAAAGCCTGGTATGGCTTGAAGCAAGCTCCCAGAACTTGGTATGGTAGGATGGACAGTTTCCTATCTAGTTTGGGCTTTACCAAGAGTAAAGCAGATTCCAACCTTTACTACAAGGTTGAAGAAGGGAATCCTATGATTCTACTCCTGTATGTGGATGACTTATTTGTAATAGGAGATGACATACTGATTGCAGATACAAAGAGGAAGCTTGTTGCTGAGTTCAATATGAAGGACTTAGGGATGATGCATTATTTCCTAGGTATGGAGGTGTGGCAAAGTGCAAATGGGATCTTCCTTGGACAAGGAAAGTATGCAATAGGTATCCTAAAGAGGTTCGGGATGATGGATTTCAAGGCCATGACCACACCTATGGCATCGAACTTGAAGCTTCTTTGTGATGCTTCATCTGAGCCGGTTGATGTCTCTATGTATCGTCATATGATTGGGTACTTGATGCACATGACGAACATGAGACCAGATATTTGCTTTGCGGTGAACACATTGAGTCAGTTCCTGACAGATCTGAGGAGTGTTCACCTGGTTGCTGTAAAGCATATTCTGAGGTACCTGAAGGGTATAGTTGATTATGGGCTCAAGTATGAAGAAAATCAAAAGTTTAACCTACAAGGTTATGTTGATTCAGATTGGGCAGGCAGTACTGCAGATAGGAAGAGCACATCTGGGTGCTGCTTCAGTATGGGATCAGGTGTGATCTCTTGGTTTAGCAGGAAGCAGTCCTGCGTAGCACTGAGTATAGGTGAGGCAGAGTATGTTGCAGCATGTTTAGCTAGTTGTGAGGCAGTATGGCTCCGAAAGCTACTGTCTGAGTTATTTGATCTCCCGCTGGAGGCTACTGGTATATTTTGTGACAACCAGAGTTGTGTGAAGTTGTCTGAGAACCTGGTGTTCCACAATAGGTCAAAACAAATAGAGATCAAATATCACTATATCAGGGATATGGTGCAGAGAAGAGCGGTGAAGCTCCTGTATGTTGCGACGGACGAGCAGATTGTAGATGTGCTGACGAAGCCACTGGCTAGAGTGAAGTTCGAGTACTTCAGAGAGAGGCTTGGTGTTCTTCATATTGACAACACTTCCAGGAAGAAGTGATGGACACATTTGCTGAAGCCATTCCAAGCATGTTGGAAGGAGAATCCTTCACATGGCTGTGGATGTAAGCACTAGATGATGAGCATCAGGACGATGTGCGATTTTCTGCTACGTATGATCAGTTGGATCATTTATATGTATATGTACGCATCAGGTTGATGTTGGATATGATCAGTTGGATCATTTATATGTATTTTGTATATGCATCATGTTGGATGCTTGGACCATGTATCTGTATATGTATCAGGTAGATCATGTATGTTGATATATATCAGTTAGATGCATTGTGTGGATCATGTATCTATGTATGTATTAGGTGGATACATTGTATGATCAGGTGGATCATGTATGATGATATGTATCAGGTAGATACTTGGTATGCATTAGTTGGATGCAGTGTATGATTAGGATGATCATAGATGATGAGCTTCAGGATGTTGCTCCAGATGACATGCAGCAGGATGTTGCAGTGATGATGATCAGGATGATCATGTGTACATCAGGATGATGTATGTTGAGTATCAGGTTGATACTTTGTGGCCGTGGACAGGTTGTGCAAAGGAAATCCTAGATTTGTTCTAGGTCACATCCAGTATGAAAAAGGACTGGCACTTGTATCACATGTAAGACCAGGGAGATCCTATAGGTCGGATTTGTGTACCTGTAATAGCCTGGGATGCTCTTTCGAGGGTTTGTGATAGTGGACCACATGTAAGACCTGGGAGATCTGATAGGTTGGGCTGTGTGCCCGTAATAAGTCCCGGGATGCTCTTTCGAGGGTTTGTGGTGGGCTGCTACATGTAAGATCTGGGAGATCCGATAGGCTGGGCTGTGTGCCCGTAATGAGTCCTAGGATGCTTTTTCGAGGGTTTGTAGCAGAGGTCACATATACTCAGTCCTGGAGATCTTGCCAGCCGTGCTTAGGCACATAAATGTTCCTGGGATGATCTTTAGAGTTCTTGCCGGTCATGCTATGCACATAAACGTTCCTGGGACACTCTTTTAAGGTTTTGTGACAGCCACATGTAATAAGTCCTAGAGATCTGGACAGGATGAAAAAGGCCTCAGATGCTCTTTAGGGTTCTTGCTAGTCAAGAGACTCTTTTAAGGTTTTGTGACGCATGTAATAAGTCCTAAGGATTCCACAGTATGGCCAGTGATGATGAAGACTGGCAGGTGGTGGGCCTACATCCAGTATGAAAAAGGACTAGCTTTGTATAACTTCCTATGATGAGTAGATGCAGAGATTGTTTGAGATAGCAATAGCAGTGATGATGATGATGAGTCGAGGATGATGCATCAATGATGATGATCCAGAGAAGAAGACTTTTGCTAGAAGATCTGCGTCGAGAAATACCTTCCTAGTTAAGAGGGAGTGTTGATGTTTATGTAACTTCGGAATGTATTTCATCTATGTATTTCATATATATTTATTGTACCCTTCTAAGAGATGTTGTATTCCTCTATAAGGAAGTGTCCTCATGTGTATTGACAAGTGTTGCAAGTGTGTGTACTTTCCGATGGGTTATTAGACCACCATGTGTGGGGTCGGCCCTGAAATATATATTATATTGTGGATGTACCTAGCTAGACAAGTCGGCCCCATAAGGTCACTGGGAAAATAGACAAGTATAAATAGAGATCGGGAGATCTCTATTTTGATCACTTGGAAACATGAAATTGGATGGCCACCTCGAGTGCCATTTGTGCATCCTGATGATCTTCCTAACAAATCTAAGCTGGCCTTTTTGAAAGCATATGAACCAGGTTGGACAACTTCACAAGATATGGAATTGGATTTAATTGAATATGGATAGGCACACACGCATGCACGTGCTTTTAAGTCTTGTTGCTATTTGAATAATATAATTAGTTCCTCTTAATTCATTCATGAGGACTTGAGTTGCTAGATTATGATTGGATGCAGGACCATTATCTACAACTAACATTGCCCTCTACTCTGAAAGTTCCTACTAGCGATATTTGCGCGATATTTGCATATTGTTTTTCTAGCTATGTTATTCTAGCAAAGTGTCAAAAGCATAAGATGTCCATTTTCCTTAGATAAAGTTGTTCATGCATGTGCAATAGATGTCTCCTTAGGCAATGGATGGTTCCAAATTGCACCATTGTTTAATGTTATATCCCACACAAAAGAGTAGTTCCAAAGTGCATTGCCATCAATATAATTTATGGAACTCAGATTTAGGATAACGTTAAAAGAATAAGATTATTGTTCATACAGTAAAAATTACCAACTAAAGATGATTTTGTTCTTGAATTTTTTGAGTCTGGTGATTGACCTCAATTTCTGGTTCTTTATTTTGGCTTTCCTTGTTTTCACATTGCTCTAATAGTTAAGGAAAGTTTCTTAATGTAGTGGACTGTATGCATTTCCTTTGGATCAATATCCAAATTTGTATATGGACTAGCATCTTCAGATCTCGAGGTTGATGTATCTTGGTTCATATCCTTTTCCTAATTGACATTAACATCCTGGGACAGTGATGGCATTAAAGAGTTTAGGAAGTAAGCTTTTCTTAACCTGTTAAGATGAAATGCTTTTTACTAAGCCTTGTAAAAATCTACTCGAATGGAGTTCAACAAAAAATTTACTATTATAACAGTTTAGTATGAGCAAAAATACTTATAATTATTTTATTTTCTCAGTCTATAAATAGGCTCCATGGGTGGCAACCACACTTGGATCCTAGGGAATATTTTTTGACAAGAGTTTATCACTGTTGCAAACATGACCTTCCCCATTTAGGGAGTATTACAATGGAATGTAGTTGGCTTACATCGCTCTCTAGGAGTTTTCAAAAGATCTGTTTAGTCCTTAGGTGTTAAAAGTGTTAGTAGTGAAGATAAAATAGTTAATGTTGTAATGATGTAGTAAAGATATAATTTAATGAGCCGCTCTATACCAGAAAACTGGAATGAGACTTTCTCATACATATGAAAATGTACTCGTCATATATGCTCAATAATGACATATAATTGATTCTGGTCTTATCTCTCTGTTCAAGTGGACTTGGAAATTGTTTTGAATGAGAACAAATAACTAAGGTTACAAAGGTTTGGCTTTTGCATGATAATTACAAGAAATAAACATTTATTAGACGAAATTCACAGGGATATACTACTAATAACACTATTGATGAAACTTTACAAACAACTTACAATTTACAAGCAATACAAGTGTATTTGTAAGGTTCTCATAAAGAGGTACTGGGGAGAAACAAAAAAATATTTTAGAGAATGATACTATGGAAACTTGTAAAGTGAGCATGCCTATTTCTCATGATACATCCATGATAAGAAATGTGTTCGTATCCTTTTCATCTTTAATAATTTATTACATGTCACAAATACAAAGCATTGTGTAGATGAATTAGAGATTTTATACTAACAGTAGTATACTTCAGTATGTGTTTTCAATTGATTAAATTGGTAAAAACTTTAAAATTTATATACATCGATATAATGTCATTCACGACAAAGTCACACAATGCATTTTCTACATAATATACTTAAATCAATAGAATCAGATGTTGAAGAAATGGAAACAATGTGTGTAGATTTGTGATATGTCCACAACTTGTAAAAAGTTCAATAAAAATGTAAAGCAATGTATGAGTTGACAATTTTTAGATTAAAAGTGCTCACATGGTAGTCTACTGTTAGGGCTCTCTGGTATCATTTTGTGCATTGCACTATGGTATAAGTGAAGCACACCCTATTAAAAAAAGTTTCCTCATGAAAACAACTCAAAATAATACAAGTGTTTCTATTTATGAGAATAATTAACATAATCTCAATTCAATAAGACACTGTATATAACTACATACATATGTTTTATATAAACCACCTTACTCATCCTTTTTAACTATAATTGTGATAATATCCACTATATGTTGTTTATTATTCAAAGTTGGCCACAACACTTTGTAATGAAGATATTGGATATCAAATCTCCAGTCACTTAGGCCTTGGAGGCGCATAGTTACCTTTTTTGAACATGTTTTTTTAATTTTATGTGTGCTTTTATCACTAATTTGGAATGACATTGTATGATCACCCTTTTAGGCCCCTTTTATCAACTCTAGGTTAGCAATTCTTAAACTCTAGTTCGTTGTTTGTTACTCATCCAAGTCACTCTAGGGACCTTGAAAGTCTTTCTTGTCACACTAATACCCACTTATTCGTGTGCCATGGTTTGTCTTCAAGCAACATTGACTTTTAACTTGTTAAATCCTTATGCGGCATCAACTTTTGGGCATGCTACACTTG
Organism: Larix kaempferi; assembly: GCA_027924585.1. Lineage (NCBI taxonomy): Eukaryota > Viridiplantae > Streptophyta > Pinopsida > Pinales > Pinaceae > Larix > Larix kaempferi. The sequence continues at coordinate 778,158 of BSBM01000597.1, read as the reverse complement.
CTTTTGACATTTGTTTACAAAACATAAGATGATATAGTGTTGTAGATATAAGAAGTTTTTGTATGGAAAATGCCTCCTTCATTATGCTCTGTGCAAGTTGAAATAAGAAACTCAATTTAGGCCAAATCCTTGCCTTTGGCCTATTACATTGAATTTTGGGATCTATATTTCTAATATTACCACATCACATGCTATCCAAATCAACCTAGGAATTTATTTTGAAGATCACTATCATAAAATCATATGAACAAGTCTGTTGGTTATGTCAGAAGGATAAAACATCTTACTTGACTAAGATTCTTATATATTTGGTTCCACAAAAAAGATATGTTTCTATTACAGGTATTCTTGTATGAGTATTGGTTGTGAATTGATACTACTGCAGTTGTTATGATTGATGAGATCGAAAATCTTCTCCATGGGATTTTAGAGTTCTTGTTTGAAGTCTGGCAGATTGGTTTTTTTCTTCCTGAACTTTATCTCAGTGGATGCTAAAGAATGCATTCAATCCTTTTTCTGAACTCTATTTTTCATCTTTGTTGTTGGACAACTCTGTAGTGGAATAGATGAACATGCAGTTGGATTTTGTGCTCTACTTGTGTTTGCTCCAAATGATGCATCTTTTGCTGATGATGCTCCTCTGTTTCCATCTGGATTTCGAGTAATTCCTCTGGAATCTAGATTAGTTGAGTATATGTTCTAACCAATGTGTTCAAGAAAATTGACCTTAATATATTCTGGAATGACATATGACATGATGTATATGTTTAGCAATGTATAAAATTTATTGGTAATTGAAAAGTGTTGTATGGTAACTAGGAGCTGACTGTATATATGGCTAAATGAAATCTGCATGATGCAGGATGCTTCTCCCCCAAACCGAATATTGGATCTAGCTTTTGCTCTTCAGGTTGGATCAGCTGGAGCTCAAGCAAGTGGTGATTGTGGAGATAGCCCATACAATTTGAGATCTATATTGACTATTTCTTTCCAACTCACTTATCAGACCCATATACGAGACAATGTAGCAACCATGGCCCGCCAATATGTATGTCATGCCATAACATTTGTGCAGGGGGTTTCCATTGCACTAGCTCCTTCTCTACAGAGTCCTCATCTAGGACCAAGGCCACCTCATGGTACCCCAGAAGCACTTACGCTTACTCGTTGGATTTGTCAGAGCTACAGGTAAATAAGGGAGCATGTGCAGTGCACCTAGTAACTTTTGTTCTAGAATATTCCATGATTTTGATTTCAAGTATTATAAGTATACTGAAGTTATTGTCTACTGATTACCATTTTTTGTTCAGGATGCATCTAGGACTAGAACTTCTTGGAAGTAATTATGAAACCAATGAATCTGTGTTGAAACTCCTATGGCACCATTCAGATGGAATCATGACATAAAGAGGGAATACAATACTAAAAAATTGCATTGTCTCTCTCAAGTTTTGATGATTGATAAAACCAACTCTAAAGGGATTGGATTTTTCCATCTAGTGGTCATGAGTTCAATACCCATTGAAAATTCACATGCACAAATATTGTACTCCTCGAATCCCGAATCCAATTGCAATATGTACATGGCAATGAGATCCAAGACATGATCCACTGAACATGTTTAACTTTCTAATCATGTACTATACTTTTGACTTGTAGACATTGCCAGTTTTCACATTTGCAAATCATGCAAGTCTTGATATGTTGGAGACAATCTTGGTTTCCATGCAAGGTATATCATTGGAAAAAATACTTGATGATAATGGATGTAAGAGGGTGTTTAGATATTAGACAAATTATGCAGCAGGTAATGCCTTCCCTTGAGATTGCACTGTAGCCTTACATGGTACCGACCTTATTCAGGAACTATTGAAGTTCGAGTTGCATTGCAAATATCCATGGTATAACTAATTTGTTCATTTTCTTTTTGACAGGGTTATGCTTATCTACCTACTGGAATATGCATTTCTAGTATGGGCAGGCCTGTTTCATATGATCAATCTATAGCATGGATGGTACTTAATGATAACGACAATACTCACTACATAGCTTTCATGTTCGTGAATTGGTCTTTAGGATGACCAGTTTTTTGGTGTAAATTCAATAGAAAAGCCATGTCGGGATCTTATCATCCAAACAAATGGGTTTACTCCCTTTTGGAGCTTTTATAACTTTAAGTTTTATGCCAGCTGAACAGAACAACCCTACTAAAAGATTTGATAGGATCTACATGTAAGCAGCATCCTTTGGATGCATTTTCTTTAATTAAAGGACATATGCTTAGTTGCTAAGACCTATCAGTAAATTTTCTTTGTTGAGATTTTTGATCTTTTGAATTTGCAATGACATCAACTTCATTTACCACCAATATTCTCAAAAGCAACATGTACAATTCTATATTAGAAATATTTTACAGGCACAATGAGGGAAGAGGAAGGATAAGCTATCTATGGTTAAGTTCAACTTATTTCCTGCTATAGAATTATATGGATGCTGTTGAATATCTTTGTGTGAGAAGGGGAGAGAGGGTGAGGTTTTTTTTTGCAAAACAAATGCAATCGTTCTCAATTCAAACATTGTGGTCTCTCCTCAGTATTTTTAATAATATATTACAGCCAATCTTTCGATATTTTTCAAGAGTTTTTGGTGTTTTTATAAATAATTCTCATAGGATGCAAATTTCATTGGTGCGGTAGGGACAAGGGAAGGCGAAGAAGAAGGTATCAATGGTTTAACTCAACTCATTTTCTGCTACAAAATTATTATCATGGGTGTTTTTAAAAATGAAGGTAGAGAAACGTTGTTAGATATCAATTATATGGAGCAAGGCCCGAACGCAACTTGCAAGCTCTGTTGTCTGAGAGTCACTGCCTCACGCATGTAAAGAGATTCCCTGCACACTTTTTTTTTTTACATTTGCTGGTTATGAGTATCGTATTTGCATATATATATATATATTTAATAATAATAAAATATAATATAAATAAAATGATTTTGAAAAAGAAGTGACTTGTCATGTTAAAAAATGAAAAAAATAGCAAAATACTATAAAAGGTGGTGAATGTTTCAAAGGACCTATGCCCTTTGAAAAAAGTGTTTTGTTACTGTCATGTACACTCTTTTTGTTTTACATTTGTTGTCTATCCATATCTTATTTGCATATATTTTTTTGTTAATAATATAAAATAGAATAAAATAAAATTATAAAAGTTGGTGAATGTTTCAAAGGACTTATGCTCCTTGAAAAAAGTGTTTTGTTACTGGCATGTACACTTTTTTTATTACATTTGTTGGCTATCCATATCGTATTTGCATATATTTTTTTGTTAATAATATAAAATAGAATAAAATAAAATTATTTTGAAAAAGAAGTTACTTGTCAAGTTGAAAAGTGAAAATATAACAAAATACTATAAAAGGTGATGAAGGTTTCAAAGGGCCTATTCCCTTTGAAAAAAGGTGTCCTGTAAAGTTGAAAAAATAACAAAAATAAAAAAATATTAAAGAAAACATTGGTATTTTTTAAGAAGTGTGAGCGGGGATATGTGAAGCTGAAGAGCATACAAGGGTTGGAGCAGGAACATAGTTTCTACGCTTATAGTTCGATGGATACTCTGTATTGCTGCTTGCAATTGGCATGGATACCATATCAAGAAATGGTTTATGGCATTCTACATGGATATGATATCATGTAGTCAATTAAAATCCTCTTTCAAGTGAACCTCATTTTCTAATTATGCATAACGACAACTACATTGCTATGTAGGTACTAGTTAGGGATAATTTACACTAGCATCCAATCCCTCTATTTTTCTTCATGTTCTTATTAAATGTAATTTGGATCCTCAAGACAATACTAGATTAGGGGCAAGCTTTTATGTTTATTGTTTTAGAGTGGCTTGCAAACTATCTTGCTTGTTTTCCTTCATTTTTGTAATATATATATTCTTTTTATAGTAATACTTGGTTGAATTGTTTCAAAACATAGCTATATTCAATCCCATGAAACAAATATATATGTTCCCAATCTTGATAATACCAGTTCCTAGGCTTGATAATACGTGTTTGACACACATATATGTGCCTGATGTTTTTTCATTGAATTTTAATTGAGATAAGACATCGATTGAACCAAATTCATACCTTCTGTTGATTGCAATATATGTTCGAAATGGTATATTTTAACCTCAATGATTCCTCATGCAGGATCACACTGCAACTCCGCTTGACCTAGATTTGTTTCCCCTTTTATTTATTGCAATTGAGGTCCTTATTACTTTGATAATTGATGTATTATTATTTTACATAATTTATATATTGTGTTCTGTTGCATAAATTTGTTCTTTATTTGGATGGCAGGGTGGTCACTGTAGTAGGACATGAGAACCTCCTTGTTGTTGTATAACATGCTTCCAATCCTCTTTTATCTAGAGAACATGTAGAGCTATTATGTAGAAATTGTCAAGTAAATTTATTTGGGGCCTGTTTACTTAATCATATCTATTTATAAATTTATGGTTTACATAGATTTTGCATATTAAATTCATTAGCACTCTTCCTCTTGATCCAGGTGCTAATACTGTGTATAACATTTTTGAAAAAGATTGTCATCTCTCTAGTCGGCTTCCTTTAAGCCATAGTTCTCATCTGACGTAAAATTTCAGTTAAATAGAAACTTGTAATGCTTGCTTTTACTTTGACTTGTATATTTTTTCTACATCCACCTAAATATGTACATACAAAAAGTTTAATTTTGAGTTGAAATTTGTTCATTTATTATTTAGTAGTTTTATTATATTCTTTATTTCTTCCTTGGTTGAAGACCCATGATACTGGCCAAAAAAAACCATGCAACAACACAATGGTGTACCATAAAATGTTAATAATATACTTTTTCATAGCCATCATGTGTGTTTGTGTGAGAGAAATAAATATGTGATGGAGATTTTCCTTTTTATCTCATAGGGTTTGAGAATTTCTTCAAACTTGCATAAGCTTATGTAATGTAAACTTGTTTTTCCATCATAAATGCTTATTGCTGATATCGTTTTTCTTCAATTGGATAGCTTAATTCTGTTAAAGCATTTCAAAGATCATATGTTTATGTCTTAGTTGGAATTAGTATTGTATTATTTTGTGTCAAATGGATCGGTCATATCATGCATGTTTCATGTGTTTGTGATATAGTTTCTTCATAGATTTCATTGTAACTATGTACTATACATTATTTTGTTCGATTTGATTTGGAAACATGCATGATGAGATTGTTCAATGTGATTTGGAAGCATGCCTCACAAATATTGTCATGTGCTATGTCTTCCACTACAGAATTGATCGCTATGAAGTGGATGGTATATATTATATTCCAAGGAATAACCTACTTAGATAATGATGACAAGAAAATAGAATAGATCAATGAGCTACCAACCTCGCGATGCTGAAGCGATGCCCCTTCCTAACACAAAGCTTAAGAGGTATATGCTTTACACACAAACACACAAATTGAGTACCATTCTTCTTATCATGATTTAGTAGAGTTGAGATCAACAATCTACACCACGATGAAACAAGGGGAAAATTAAATTTATTCTTTTGTTGTGTAATAGCTATAATATGAAATATGTATAATGTATTTAAGTGACCTAGATTAACTAGTTTATAAATGGAACATACTTTATTTGCACCTTCAGGTGTCTACATGCTTAGGGTTTTCAAAATAATAGTTTTAGATATCTTTGGTCCCAGAATGTACTACTCCATTTTTTTTAATATTTCATGACCATTGGTTGAATTGAAAGCCTTGTATGCATTTTTTGTGTGAGGTCGAGCCTGAAGTCCTTCTGCACACAAGGGGTTGTATGGCATCCAACGCCATGTCCTATTAAATAATATCAATAAGCTTTCTCAATTTATTGACATCAAATCTTCATGGGCCATCTAACTTGTAGATGGAATCCTCCCAGAGAGCTATATGATTATCCATTCACACTGACCAATACACTTTCAAGAGTTGAACCCATACACATGTGGTTGTGTGTGGATTTGTTTTATTGTTTTTTTAATTTTTATGATTGATTAATTATGACGGAAATATTTTTAAAATTTATATGCAGTAAAAAAAATTCTCTTAAATTATGAACAAATCCATAAAACGTGGTACTCATTTTATTCTTTCAATTAGTATTGCATAACAAAATTCATGATAAATTGTTGGACTTAGGTGTCTGCAGAACCATGAGATAAAACTATTTGTCATTATTATTGTCTTCAAAACTCAGTGTCATCATTATCCTCTCTTCACCAAACGCAAATGTTGGCTCCACCTTATGATCTTTTTAAGGGATGTAATATTTTAATGGAAGACGATTTAACTCTTGGAATTAGAGAAACTCTTTCAAATATGGAATGAAGGATAATTAATTCAAATATTAAAAAAATAAGCACCATCACACTTATTTTCACAAAGCTTGATTTTGAACTTATGGAGAATATTAGGACAGAGAATTTCATTTTTACGTTTATTTTAGATTTTATTTTTAAAGTAATATTATTTCATTTTTTTAATATATATATATATATATATATATATATATATATATATACTATTTAAAATTATTTTATTATTATCATTTTTTTTCAAAATTAAAAGGCAAGGACTAAGCTGCCTGCAACTCTTGTTTTATTCATGTATATAAGTAAGAATTCAGTACTGAGAACATAAATTAACATAAGAAGATGAAATTTACCTTTTTATGATTAAAATGTTTAGTTTTCTTCTAGAATATATTATATAAAATAATAAAAAATATCAAAGTTTACTATTTTCGAATCAAACTATAAATATAATTATTTAAATTTAGTGAACAAATAACCATATTTAAATTAAGGAGGATGGAAATTTAAGAGTTCCTTAGATCTGGATTCTTATTTAAGATCAATTTCCAAGTAGATGGAATGTAAGAAGATTCACATATCCAAAATGTACAAGGTACTCTAAATATCTAGAGGGTATAAATAAGAGAAAAATTACAAACATTAGATGAACAAAAAATTGAAAAGGAAATTTTTTGTTCATTTATGAAAGATTCGATGGGGTTCCTATAGAGAAAAAATAAAATAAAAATATTTAGTTGAAAAAGTATGGGGGAATTCAATTACTAATTATTGCTTTGAACCATGGTTGTAACAAGTCACAAACATTAGATGAACAAAAATTGAAAAGGAAATGTGTTCATTTATGAAATATTGGATGGGTTCCTATGGACAAAAAAAAAAAAAATAGTTCAAAAAATATGGAGGGAATTCAAGTATTAATTATTGCTTTGAAGCGTGGTTGTAACAATATAAAGTAAAGGAAAGAGAGAAAAATATAGGAATGAAAATTTATTGGAATGAAAATTTTGTGTTTAACTCTTCCTTCATCATTGAAAATGACATATATAGCTATTAATATTAGGTGAAAAATTAATGAGAAACACTAATTGCTAGTCCATTTTTTTTTTTTTTTCCTCCATGTGGTTCACTTTAATCGGCTTAGCCGACCGCTACATCCACGAAATAATTTACGATGGACCCGCCCCGAAGAGGTTTCCGCCCTGCGGCCGCTGCGTGCCTAACCCCAAGAGGGTCTATGAGGATGGATCCCGTAACCTCGCATGCTGGGAGGCCTAACTTCCGAGAACTCAACCGATCGAGCTAACTCTTGGGGCTAATTGCTAGTCCATTTATAAGGCTTGTCTTTAAATTTTCCTATGTAAATAGGAGATGATCAATTGAATTTTTAATATTCCTTTGTGGAAAAATTGTTATCTCTTGTTTAACACGAGTCTCATCCACCCCATGTTTTTAATGAAACAAACTTGAATTAAATATTTTTAATGAAAACCTTAACATATCTTTTAATTTTTCTTATTAAAGTGAACATTAACATATTATTTTTATGTTATTATCTTTTAAATGTTATATCAATGTCACTTAAACATAGAATGATACATTATACTTAAAAAATACATTAAACATTAAATGATATACATATAAACGAAAATATTTTATATTTTTTTTAAAAGAAAAAAAAATTATATTTTTATTATTATCAAAATAAAAAAATAGTCTTCCATACAAAAATCTAAAATAAGCAGAATCCAAGATTCTCAGAATCCAAGATTATGTTTTACCTCTATCACCAAATTCATGTTCATATTGAAGGTAATCAAAATATAACATAACCTTAAACCTTTTATGTTAATAAAAATAACTTCAATAAATTTAACATATATTTTATAAAAAAAGAATATTATATTTTCTTTTAAATGTTATGTCATACATCAATATCATATTAAACATTAAATTACACATTATATTTTAAAAACAATTTAAACATGAAATTCGACATGATATTTAACAAATATAGGTATATGTGAAAATTAAAATCAACTTTTAACTTTCATTATAATAAAAATAACTTCAATAAATTTAACATATATTTAATAATATAATATATTTTATAATAAATATATGCAACTATTTTTAGACTTCAATTACACTTCAAAGATTCAAAAACTTTGTCTCTTTATATAACATATTATTATTACAGACCACTTGGTCAGACAAAATAACCCCTATTACCATACCCCTTCGTAATAAACAATACCAATATAATGCATATTCTTAACTTAAGAACATAAATATACCCCCCCTTAGTATTACACAATAAGACATGCTGTTGGCCTACGCATCTAAATATATACTTTATTGCAAGGTAGCAACCGGATCACCTCATCTTATTTTATATATAATAACATTAACCGCACTAAAACCTAAGATTTGGACAGCACTATGAGCGATTGAAGGAAAGGCAACTTGATGATGGTGCAGCTGTTGAAGCCTGCCCTCTGGAACAGTCCTTTGAATTCTTCCTCTGTTCTCTCCTTCCCACCCGTCGTATAAACCATCATCGCTACATCAAATAACAAACCCAATTGCCGTGACAGACTTTCACCTTCTTCTTTGCGTTCTTCAATAACTGCGTCCACAATTAACACCTTTCCCTTCGCTGGCGTTGCCTCGTAGCATCTTGTCAGCAACTTCACACACTCTTCGTCCTCCCAGTCATGCATTATCCACTGCAATCACGATAATTAAATTAAACACTTATAGCCCTCAAGATGTCGGAATAATAATTAAATTTGTTATGCAAATGCAATTAAACCAATAATGATTTCGTCACCTTCATCATAACTGCATCGGTAGAAGGTATTTTCTCGAACATATTGCCCTCCATATGCTCCACTCCTGAAACACATACTTATATAGATCATGCTATCGTGTTACAGATCAACAAATTTAGATTGATGGACTGATCAACGTTACAAATCTTACCAGTTATGGGAGGCGCAGCTGCGATGACATGAGGGACATCCAGATTAATGCCACGAATGTGTGGATGTTCCTTAACAATCGCGGACAAGGAACAGCCCATACCTCCTCCAACGTCTACCAGCGTGTTTATACTCTTGAACCCATCTTCATACATCTTCGCCACGGAGGCCATGACAGCGCTACTGTCGCTGGCCATGGCCTCGTTGAAAATCCTGTTGGCTTCAGGATTGTGGCCCAGATATTCCCACGGACTCATACCATAAGCTTTGTTAAATGTGTAGCAGCCCTCCAACACAGACTCGTGCAAATGTTGATAGGCCTCCATGTACACTCTGTCCGCTAGCAGAAGCAGGAAAGGCCCACAAGATTGCTGGTTTCCAGTTCCACCCTGCACCAGCAGCTTCGAAATGCCCGTAATTCCGTACTTCATCTTCTTTGTTTCTGCATCGTCTGCCTGATCGGCTTCCTCGTGTTCAGTAAAAACGCCATAGGAAGCAAGAAACCTCAGAATTCTGTAGAGGTATCCGAGATCCACTTGGGAATTACTAGTAGAAGAGGAATTAGCAGCAGCGATATGAGAAGCAATCTGCTCAACGGAAAGGGGACCTCCGTTGCCTTTAGCGGCGATAATGTCAGGAATGTGGAGCAACACGGCTGCTTTCAAAGCCATGGGCTTGATAGCAGAGAATATCATCTCATAAAGTTGGAGCTCGTGGCTTATTGCAGATTGGCGTGATGAGTTGATCTGTTGCCCGGCGCCATGAGCCAAAACATGATCAATGGAGTCCATAGAGGGTGCCATGAAAATATGAACTGCGTCTTGAATGGGATGAAGCTTATGTTTTCACAAGCTGCTCCTCATCCATTTATATAGTAAATTGATTATGCTTCCTCAGCCGGACTGGCTTTCTACGTCAATCTCATCAATCTAACAGCAAACTACTTTTCCGGGGAGCACTCTATCAGGCACAGGCTATTTGATTACAGTACAAGAAAAATTCCGCCCTGCAATAATTAGATGACAAGTGACAATTCCCACGTTAAAAGTATGTAGATGACAAGTGACAATTCCCACGTTAAAAGTATGTAAACGACAAGTGACAATTCCCACGTTAAAAGTATGTAGATGACAAGTGACAATTCCCACGTTAAAAGTATGTATGGGTGTGTTTTGAATGCTCGAAAAAACAACATGAAATGCTATCTCATAGTATAAACATATTACAATGCAATAAATATATACAAGTGACAATTCCCACATTAAAAGTATGTAGGGGTGTGTTTTGAATGCTCGAAAAAACAACATGAAATGTTATCTCATAGTATAAACATATTACAATGCAATAAATATATACAATCGATGCTGCTCTTGTTATGAATCATAATACATTGTTTTGGGGACTTGCTATGGGGAGGACATATGAGGTCACCCATCTCAATGTCGTCAAATCCATCCTCATAGAGGGTATCTTGATGCTTGAATCTTTTTTGTTAACAAATAAATTATCAACCTTAGATTTCAATAATTCATTGTGACAAACAACACTTAATTTATATTCTCATGCAAGATTCATGACTCTATTATTATTAATGTTCATGACAAGTGACAATTCCCACGTTAAAAGTATGTAGATGACAAGTGACAATTCCCACGTTAAAAGTATGTATGGGTGTGTTTTGAATGCTCGAAAAAACAACATGAAATGCTATCTCATAGTATAAACATATTACAATGCAATAAATATATACAAGTGACAATTCCCACATTAAAAGTATGTAGGGGTGTGTTTTGAATGCTCGAAAAAACAACATGAAATGTTATCTCATAGTATAAACATATTACAATGCAATAAATATATACAATCGATGCTGCTCTTGTTATGAACATAACAACTTTCAAAATATATAGAGTGACCATGCATTTAGGTGCACCTATATGCCTATACATTACATCTAAAATTAATATATACAATGGATGTTGCTCTTGTTATGAACATAACAACTTCCAAAGTATATAGAGTGACCATGCATTTAGGTGCACTTACATGCCTATACACTACATCTAGAATTAGTAGATATGAAAATTACATTAACCATATGTGATTCTCATTTAAATATTTCTCAAATGAACAACAATATGGACATGTTAACCATTATTGCAATTTTCCTATGCTCTAATCAACTTCTTGAAGGTCATTATGCATTCAAGAATTCTTGTTGAATTTGATTGGTAGCATTATCTAGGGATCATGGATTGTGAGAATAGTGGTCTTCGGGCTCTTGACAAGTATAGATGATGCATAGCTAAAGTTGACTACAAACAATGTAAAGGGACCCTTGATTGCTCGTATGGTGTCTATGTCCATCCTAGTTATCATAGAATCGTCCAAAATACAATTGATTTTGGTTTATACAAAACAAGAGAAATAGCTGCAATGGAGCAAGTCCCGATATTAAAGAAAAAAGTCAATAAACAAGTTGGATGTTAAAAATGTCATTAATAATAAATTAAATAACAATAAAAAAACTTAATGAAAAAGTAAAAGTAAAATCGATAACAAAAATCCAATATTATATGGAATCTAAGGAGTCCAATATTATATAGGATTTCGAGACAAAAACAAAGTATACTACTATACATGGCATTGTATTTTCTTGGTTAGAGTGGATAATAGAAAATGAATATATAAATATTAAAATCCACAAGGGCTATCCCCATCTATGTTTAAACAGACTTGGAATACAACAATACAATGAATTTTATAATATAATTAGTTTTCAATTCAAACATGCTTATATACATGATATCATAAAACATGGAAATCGAATTCACATGTGAAATAGGTAGAGGCATCGAAGAACAAGGCCTATAAACAACCAGTATTGGAAGTCGTTGACATTGCCATATCCATTTATGATTTGGCATGTCCCTACTACAGGAAATGCTTTCACCACCAACTCACAACACATATTTTCTACGCATTTGTGGGCTTTGTGGAGATTGAAATTTGAAAATTTGAGACCATTCTACCATTGTTTTCTTTACCACCAAAGGGTTCTTAGTTGGTGTTAGTTGATTGAACTTGGCATGTTCATGTATGTATGTATATAATTATTTAGACCATTCTAAAATTGAGATAATTGGATTGATAACCTTTATTAAATGATTAATTAAAAAGATTAAAGAAATTTTTAATTTAAATTTTTATTAAGTATAATATTTGTTACAATCCTAAATGAAACTTTGATTCTATTACCATCCTAAATAATAGTACAGGTGGGAAGGAAAATATGGACCATTTCGTTGAATATGAATCGGGATTGATGTATATGGAATAATAGTTGTCATTATGCAGTTTTGAAAGACAATTAGAGGACGAGCTTTCACAATTTCATTCCATGAAAGAGAAATACTAAACTCTAAGTCTCTGAATTTATCACCATCCGGAACGATAGTAGAAGTAGGAAGGAAAATATGGATCATTTCTTTGAATATGGAGCTCGATTGATGTATAGGCAAGAACAATACTTGTCAATATAGATGAATTAGAGATTTTATACTATCAATAGTATATTGCAGTATGTGTTTTCAAGTGATTAAATTCGTAAAAAGTTTAAAATTAATATACATCGATATAAGGTCATTCACGACAAAGTCACACAATGCATTTTCTAAATAATATACTTAAATCAATAGAATCAAATTTTTAAGAAATGGAAACAAGGTGTGTAGATTTGTGATATGTCCACAACTTGTAAAAAGTTCAATAAAAATGTAAAGCAATGTATGAGTTGACAATTTTTAGATTAAAAGTGCTCACATGGGAGTCTGCTGTTAGGGCTCTCTGGGATCATTTCGTGCATTGCACTATGGTATAAGTGAAGCACAGCCTATTGAAATGTCTTGTAGCATATGCAAATTAAAATTGATTATTTAATTAGAAAATAATACTCTTGACCCTTACCTAGAGGGTTTTTGTAGGAGAAAGGAATTATAAATAACTCTTGTGTATCATATAGGTATATATTTAGATTAATAGATCTAATGGATGAAAGAGTGAGGGACTCAACTCTGCATGACTAGAGCATAAACTAATGAGAGGGAGGGAACTTGCCTCTGCAACTAGGTAATCATTTGGAGACTATAAAGTATTTTGGTTTGTTAATTATCATCATTAGAAGCATAATACATTGTTTTGGGGACTTGCTATGGGGAGGACATATGAGGTCACCCATCTCAATGACGTCAAATCCATCCTCATAGAGGGTATCTTGATCCTTGAATCTTTTTTGTTAACAAATAAATTATCAACCTTAGATTTCAATAATTCATTGTGACAAACAACACTTAATTTATATTCTCATGCAAGATTCATGACTCTATTATTATTAATGTTCACGACAAGTGACAATTCCCACGTTAAAAGTATGTAGATGACAAGTGACAATTCCCACGTTAAAAGTATGTATGGGTGTGTTTTGAATGCTCGAAAAAACAACATGAAATGCTATCTCATAGTATAAACATATTACAATGCAATAAATATATACAAGTGACAATTCCCACATTAAAAGTATGTAGGGGTGTGTTTTGAATGCTCGAAAAAACAACATGAAATGTTATCTCATAGTATAAACATATTACAATGCAATAAATATATACAATCGATGCTGCTCTTGTTATGAACATAACAACTTTCAAAATATATAGAGTGACCATGCATTTAGGTGCACCTATATGCCTATACATTACATCTAAAATTAATATATACAATGGATGTTGCTCTTGTTATGAACATAACAACTTCCAAAGTATATAGAGTGACCATGCATTTAGGTGCACTTACATGCCTATACACTACATCTAGAATTAGTAGATATGAAAATTACATTAACCATATGTGATTCTCATTTAAATATTTCTCAAATGAACAACAATATGGACATGTTAACCATCACTGCAATTTTCCTATGCTCTAATCAACTTCTTGAAGGTCATTATGCATTCAAGAATTCTTGTTGAATTTGATTGGTAGCATTATCTAGGGATCATGGATTGTGAGAATAGTGGTCTTCGGGCTCTTGACAAGTATAGATGATGCATAGCTAAAGTTGACTACAAACAATGTAAAGGGACCCTTGATTGCTCGTATGGTGTCTATGTCCATCCTAGTTATCATAGAATCGTCCAAAATACAATTGATTTTGGTTTATACAAAACAAGAGAAATAGCTGCAATGGAGCAAGTCCCGATATTAAAGAAAAAAGTCAATAAACAAGTTGGATGTTAAAAATGTCATTAATAATAAATTAAATAACAATAAAAAAACTTAATGAAAAAGTAAAAGTAAAATCGATAACAAAAATCCAATATTATATGGAATCTAAGGAGTCCAATATTATATAGGATTTCGAGACAAAAACAAAGTATACTACTATACATGGCATTGTATTTTCTTGGTTAGAGTGGATAATAGAAAATGAATATATAAATATTAAAATCCACATGGGCTATCCCCATCTATGTTTAAACAGACTTGGAATACAACAATACAATGAATTTTATAATATAATTAGTTTTCAATTCAAACATGCTTATATACATGATATCATAAAACATGGAAATCGAATTCACATGTGAAATAGGTAGAGGCATCGAAGAACAAGGCCTATAAACAACCAGTATTGGAAGTCGTTGACATTGCCATATCCATTTATGATTTGGCATGTCCCTACTACAGGAAATGCTTTCACCACCAACTCACAACACATATTTTCTACGCATTTGTGGGCTTTGTGGAGATTGAAATTTGAAAATTTGAGACCATTCTACCATTGTTTTCTTTACCACCAAAGGGTTCTTAGTTGGTGTTAGTTGATTGAACTTGGCATGTTCATGTATGTATGTATATAATTATTTAGACCATTCTAAAATTGAGATAATTGGATTGATAACCTTTATTAAATGATTAATTAAAAAGATTAAAGAAATTTTTAATTTAAATTTTTATTAAGTATAATATTTGTTACAATCCTAAATGAAACTTTGATTCTATTACCATCCTAAATAATAGTACAGGTGGGAAGGAAAATATGGACCATTTCGTTGAATATGAATCGGGATTGATGTATATGGAATAATAGTTGTCATTATGCAGTTTTGAAAGACAATTAGAGGACGAGCTTTCACAATTTCATTCCATGAAAGAGAAATACTAAACTCTAAGTCTCTGAATTTATCACCATCCGGAACGATAGTAGAAGTAGGAAGGAAAATATGGATCATTTCTTTGAATATGGAGCTCGATTGATGTATAGGCAAGAACAATACTTGTCAATATAGATGAATTAGAGATTTTATACTATCAATAGTATATTGCAGTATGTGTTTTCAAGTGATTAAATTCGTAAAAAGTTTAAAATTAATATACATCGATATAAGGTCATTCACGACAAAGTCACACAATGCATTTTCTAAATAATATACTTAAATCAATAGAATCAAATTTTTAAGAAATGGAAACAAGGTGTGTAGATTTGTGATATGTCCACAACTTGTAAAAAGTTCAATAAAAATGTAAAGCAATGTATGAGTTGACAATTTTTAGATTAAAAGTGCTCACATGGGAGTCTGCTGTTAGGGCTCTCTGGGATCATTTCGTGCATTGCACTATGGTATAAGTGAAGCACAGCCTATTGAAATGTCTTGTAGCATATGCAAATTAAAATTGATTATTTAATTAGAAAATAATACTCTTGACCCTTACCTAGAGGGTTTTTGTAGGAGAAAGGAATTATAAATAACTCTTGTGTATCATATAGGTATATATTTAGATTAATAGATCTAATGGATGAAAGAGTGAGGGACTCAACTCTGCATGACTAGAGCATAAACTAATGAGAGGGAGGGAACTTGCCTCTGCAACTAGGTAATCATTTGGAGACTATAAAGTATTTTGGTTTGTTAATTATCATCATTAGAAGCATAATACATTGTTTTGGGGACTTGCTATGGGGAGGACATATGAGGTCACCCATCTCAATGACGTCAAATCCATCCTCATAGAGGGTATCTTGATCCTTGAATCTTTTTTGTTAACAAATAAATTATCAACCTTAGATTTCAATAATTCATTGTGACAAACAACACTTAATTTATATTCTCATGCAAGATTCATGACTCTATTATTATTAATGTTCACGACAAGTGACAATTCCCACGTTAAAAGTATGTAGATGACAAGTGACAATTCCCACGTTAAAAGTATGTATGGGTGTGTTTTGAATGCTCGAAAAAACAACATGAAATGCTATCTCATAGTATAAACATATTACAATGCAATAAATATATACAAGTGACAATTCCCACATTAAAAGTATGTAGGGGTGTGTTTTGAATGCTCGAAAAAACAACATGAAATGTTATCTCATAGTATAAACATATTACAATGCAATAAATATATACAATCGATGCTGCTCTTGTTATGAACATAACAACTTTCAAAATATATAGAGTGACCATGCATTTAGGTGCACCTATATGCCTATACATTACATCTAAAATTAATATATACAATGGATGTTGCTCTTGTTATGAACATAACAACTTCCAAAGTATATAGAGTGACCATGCATTTAGGTGCACTTACATGCCTATACACTACATCTAGAATTAGTAGATATGAAAATTACATTAACCATATGTGATTCTCATTTAAATATTTCTCAAATGAACAACAATATGGACATGTTAACCATCACTGCAATTTTCCTATGCTCTAATCAACTTCTTGAAGGTCATTATGCATTCAAGAATTCTTGTTGAATTTGATTGGTAGCATTATCTAGGGATCATGGATTGTGAGAATAGTGGTCTTCGGGCTCTTGACAAGTATAGATGATGCATAGCTAAAGTTGACTACAAACAATGTAAAGGGACCCTTGATTGCTCGTATGGTGTCTATGTCCATCCTAGTTATCATAGAATCGTCCAAAATACAATTGATTTTGGTTTATACAAAACAAGAGAAATAGCTGCAATGGAGCAAGTCCCGATATTAAAGAAAAAAGTCAATAAACAAGTTGGATGTTAAAAATGTCATTAATAATAAATTAAATAACAATAAAAAAACTTAATGAAAAAGTAAAAGTAAAATCGATAACAAAAATCCAATATTATATGGAATCTAAGGAGTCCAATATTATATAGGATTTCGAGACAAAAACAAAGTATACTACTATACATGGCATTGTATTTTCTTGGTTAGAGTGGATAATAGAAAATGAATATATAAATATTAAAATCCACATGGGCTATCCCCATCTATGTTTAAACAGACTTGGAATACAACAATACAATGAATTTTATAATATAATTAGTTTTCAATTCAAACATGCTTATATACATGATATCATAAAACATGGAAATCGAATTCACATGTGAAATAGGTAGAGGCATCGAAGAACAAGGCCTATAAACAACCAGTATTGGAAGTCGTTGACATTGCCATATCCATTTATGATTTGGCACGTCCCTACTACAGGAAATGCTTTCACCACCAACTCACAACACATATTTTCTACGCATTTGTGGGCTTTGTGGAGATTGAAATTTGAAAATTTGAGACCATTCTACCATTGTTTTCTTTACCACCAAAGGGTTCTTAGTTGGTGTTAGTTGATTGAACTTGGCATGTTCATGTATGTATGTATATAATTATTTAGACCATTCTAAAATTGAGATAATTGGATTGATAACCTTTATTAAATGATTAATTAAAAAGATTAAAGAAATTTTTAATTTAAATTTTTATTAAGTATAATATTTGTGACAATCCTAAATGAAACTTTGATTCTATTACCATCCTAAATAATAGTACAGGTGGGAAGGAAAATATGGACCATTTCGTTGAATATGAATCGGGATTGATGTATATGGAATAATAGTTGTCATTATGCAGTTTTGAAAGACAATTAGAGGACGAGCTTTCACAATTTCATTCCATGAAAGAGAAATACTAAACTCTAAGTCTCTGAATTTATCACCATCCGGAACGATAGTAGAAGTAGGAAGGAAAATATGGATCATTTCTTTGAATATGGAGCTCGATTGATGTATAGGCAAGAACAATACTTGTCAATATAGATGAATTAGAGATTTTATACTATCAATAGTATATTGCAGTATGTGTTTTCAAGTGATTAAATTCGTAAAAAGTTTAAAATTAATATACATCGATATAAGGTCATTCACGACAAAGTCACACAATGCATTTTCTAAATAATATACTTAAATCAATAGAATCAAATTTTTAAGAAATGGAAACAATGTGTGTAGATTTGTGATATGTCCACAACTTGTAAAAAGTTCAATAAAAATGTAAAGCAATGTATGAGTTGACAATTTTTAGATTAAAAGTGCTCACATGGGAGTCTGCTGTTAGGGCTCTCTGGGATCATTTCGTGCATTGCACTATGGTATAAGTGAAGCACAGCCTATTGAAATGTCTTGTAGCATATGCAAATTAAAATTGATTATTTAATTAGAAAATAATACTCTTGACCCTTACCTAGAGGGTTTTTGTAGGAGAAAGGAATTATAAATAACTATTGTGTATCATATAGGTATATATTTATATTAATAGATCTAATGGATGAAAGAGTGAGGGACTCAACTCTGCATGACTAGATCATAAACTAATGAGAGGGAGGGAACTTGCCTCTGCAACTAGGTAATCATTTGGAGACTATAAAGTATTTTGGTTTGTTAATTATCATCATTAGAAGCATAATACATTGTTTTGGGGACTTTCTATGGGGAGGACATATGAGGTCACCCATCTCAATGACGTCAAATCCATCCTCATAGAGGGTATCTTGATCCTTGAATCTTTTTTGTTAACAAATAAATTATCAACCTTAGATTTCAATAATTCATTGTGACAAACAACACTTAATTTATATTCTCATGCAAGGTTCATGACTCTATTATTATTAATGTTCACGACAAGTGACAATTCCCACGTTAAAAGTATGTAGATGACAAGTGACAATTCCCACGTTAAAAGTATGTATGGGTGTGTTTTGAATGCTCGAAAAAACAACATGAAATGCTATCTCATAGTATAAACATATTACAATGCAATAAATATATACAAGTGACAATTCCCACATTAAAAGTATGTAGGGGTGTGTTTTGAATGCTCGAAAAAACAACATGAAATGTTATCTCATAGTATAAACATATTACAATGCAATAAATATATACAATCGATGCTGCTCTTGTTATGAACATAACAACTTTCAAAATATATAGAGTGACCATGCATTTAGGTGCACCTATATGCCTATACATTACATCTAAAATTAATATATACAATGGATGTTGCTCTTGTTATGAACATAACAACTTCCAAAGTATATAGAGTGACCATGCATTTAGGTGCACTTACATGCCTATACACTACATCTAGAATTAGTAGATATGAAAATTACATTAACCATATGTGATTCTCATTTAAATATTTCTCAAATGAACAACAATATGGACATGTTAACCATTATTGCAATTTTCCTATGCTCTAATCAACTTCTTGAAGGTCATTATGCATTCAAGAATTCTTGTTGAATTTGATTGGTAGCATTATCTAGGGATCATGGATTGTGAGAATAGTGGTCTTCGGGCTCTTGACAAGTATAGATGATGCATAGCTAAAGTTGACTACAAACAATGTAAAGGGACCCTTGATTGCTCGTATGGTGTCTATGTCCATCCTAGTTATCATAGAATCGTCCAAAATACAATTGATTTTGGTTTATACAAAACAAGAGAAATAGCTGCAATGGAGCAAGTCCCGATATTAAAGAAAAAAGTCAATAAACAAGTTGGATGTTAAAAATGTCATTAATAATAAATTAAATAACAATAAAAAAACTTAATGAAAAAGTAAAAGTAAAATCGATAACAAAAATCCAATATTATATGGAATCTAAGGAGTCCAATATTATATAGGATTTCGAGACAAAAACAAAGTATACTACTATACATGGCATTGTATTTTCTTGGTTAGAGTGGATAATAGAAAATGAATATATAAATATTAAAATCCACAAGGGCTATCCCCATCTATGTTTAAACAGACTTGGAATACAACAATACAATGAATTTTATAATATAATTAGTTTTCAATTCAAACATGCTTATATACATGATATCATAAAACATGGAAATCGAATTCACATGTGAAATAGGTAGAGGCATCGAAGAACAAGGCCTATAAACAACCGGTATTGGAAGTCGTTGACATTGCCATATCCATTTATGATTTGGCACGTCCCTACTACAGGAAATGCTTTCACCACCACCTCACAACACATATTTTCTACGCATTTGTGGGCTTTGTGGAGATTGAAATTTGAAAATTTGAGACCATTCTACCATTGTTTTCTTTACCACCAAAGGGTTCTTAGTTGGTGTTAGTTGATTGAACTTGGCATGTTCATGTATGTATGTATATAATTATTTAGACCATTCTAAAATTGAGATAATTGGATTGATAACCTTTATTAAATGATTAATTAAAAAGATTAAAGAAATTTTTAATTTAAATTTTTATTAAGTATAATATTTGTGACAATCCTAAATGAAACTTTGATTCTATTACCATCCTAAATAATAGTACAGGTGGGAAGGAAAATATGGACCATTTCGTTGAATATGAATCGGGATTGATGTATATGGAATAATAGTTGTCATTATGCAGTTTTGAAAGACAATTAGAGGACGAGCTTTCACAATTTCATTCCATGAAAGAGAAATACTAAACTCTAAGTCTCTGAATTTATCACCATCCGGAACGATAGTAGAAGTAGGAAGGAAAATATGGATCATTTCTTTGAATATGGAGCTCGATTGATGTATAGGCAAGAACAATACTTGTCAATATAGATGAATTAGAGATTTTATACTATCAATAGTATATTGCAGTATGTGTTTTCAAGTGATTAAATTCGTAAAAAGTTTAAAATTAATATACATCGATATAAGGTCATTCACGACAAAGTCACACAATGCATTTTCTAAATAATATACTTAAATCAATAGAATCAAATTTTTAAGAAATGGAAACAATGTGTGTAGATTTGTGATATGTCCACAACTTGTAAAAAGTTCAATAAAAATGTAAAGCAATGTATGAGTTGACAATTTTTAGATTAAAAGTGCTCACATGGGAGTCTGCTGTTAGGGCTCTCTGGGATCATTTCGTGCATTGCACTATGGTATAAGTGAAGCACAGCCTATTGAAATGTCTTGTAGCATATGCAAATTAAAATTGATTATTTAATTAGAAAATAATACTCTTGACCCTTACCTAGAGGGTTTTTGTAGGAGAAAGGAATTATAAATAACTATTGTGTATCATATAGGTATATATTTAGATTAATAGATCTAATGGATGAAAGAGTGAGGGACTCAACTCTGCATGACTAGAGCATAAACTAATGAGAGGGAGGGAACTTGCCTCTGCAACTAGGTAATCATTTGGAGACTATAAAGTATTTTGGTTTGTTAATTATCATCATTAGAAGCATAATACATTGTTTCGGGGACTTTCTATGGGGAGGACATATGAGGTCACCCATCTCAATGACGTCAAATCCATCCTCATAGAGGGTATCTTGATCCTTGAATCTTTTTTGTTAACAAATAAATTATCAACCTTAGATTTCAATAATTCATTGTGACAAACAACACTTAATTTATATTCTCATGCAAGATTCATGACTCTATTATTATTAATGTTCACGACAAGTGACAATTCCCACGTTAAAAGTATGTAGATGACAAGTGACAATTCCCACGTTAAAAGTATGTATGGGTGTGTTTTGAATGCTCGAAAAAACAACATGAAATGCTATCTCATAGTATAAACATATTACAATGCAATAAATATATACAAGTGACAATTCCCACATTAAAAGTATGTAGGGGTGTGTTTTGAATGCTCGAAAAAACAACATGAAATGTTATCTCATAGTATAAACATATTACAATGCAATAAATATATACAATCGATGCTGCTCTTGTTATGAACATAACAACTTTCAAAATATATAGAGTGACCATGCATTTAGGTGCACCTATATGCCTATACATTACATCTAAAATTAATATATACAATGGATGTTGCTCTTGTTATGAACATAACAGCTTCCAAAGTATATAGAGTGACCATGCATTTAGGTGCACTTACATGCCTATACACTACATCTAGAATTAGTAGATATGAAAATTACATTAACCATATGTGATTCTCATTTAAATATTTCTCAAATGAACAACAATATGGACATGTTAACCATTATTGCAATTTTCCTATGCTCTAATCAACTTCTTGAAGGTCATTATGCATTCAAGAATTCTTGTTGAATTTGATTGGTAGCATTATCTAGGGATCATGGATTGTGAGAATAGTGGTCTTCGGGCTCTTGACAAGTATAGATGATGCATAGCTAAAGTTGACTACAAACAATGTAAAGGGACCCTTGATTGCTCGTATGGTGTCTATGTCCATCCTAGTTATCATAGAATCGTCCAAAATACAATTGATTTTGGTTTATACAAAACAAGAGAAATAGCTGCAATGGAGCAAGTCCCGATATTAAAGAAAAAAGTCAATAAACAAGTTGGATGTTAAAAATGTCATTAATAATAAATTAAATAACAATAAAAAAACTTAATGAAAAAGTAAAAGTAAAATCGATAACAAAAATCCAATATTATATGGAATCTAAGGAGTCCAATATTATATAGGATTTCGAGACAAAAACAAAGTATACTACTATACATGGCATTGTATTTTCTTGGTTAGAGTGGATAATAGAAAATGAATATATAAATATTAAAATCCACAAGGGCTATCCCCATCTATGTTTAAACAGACTTGGAATACAACAATACAATGAATTTTATAATATAATTAGTTTTCAATTCAAACATGCTTATATACATGATATCATAAAACATGGAAATCGAATTCACATGTGAAATAGGTAGAGGCATCGAAGAACAAGGCCTATAAACAACCGGTATTGGAAGTCGTTGACATTGCCATATCCATTTATGATTTGGCACGTCCCTACTACAGGAAATGCTTTCACCACCACCTCACAACACATATTTTCTACGCATTTGTGGGCTTTGTGGAGATTGAAATTTGAAAATTTGAGACCATTCTACCATTGTTTTCTTTACCACCAAAGGGTTCTTAGTTGGTGTTAGTTGATTGAACTTGGCATGTTCATGTATGTATGTATATAATTATTTAGACCATTCTAAAATTGAGATAATTGGATTGATAACCTTTATTAAATGATTAATTAAAAAGATTAAAGAAATTTTTAATTTAAATTTTTATTAAGTATAATATTTGTGACAATCCTAAATGAAACTTTGATTCTATTACCATCCTAAATAATAGTACAGGTGGGAAGGAAAATATGGACCATTTCGTTGAATATGAATCGGGATTGATGTATATGGAATAATAGTTGTCATTATGCAGTTTTGAAAGACAATTAGAGGACGAGCTTTCACAATTTCATTCCATGAAAGAGAAATACTAAACTCTAAGTCTCTGAATTTATCACCATCCGGAACGATAGTAGAAGTAGGAAGGAAAATATGGATCATTTCTTTGAATATGGAGCTCGATTGATGTATAGGCAAGAACAATACTTGTCAATATAGATGAATTAGAGATTTTATACTATCAATAGTATATTGCAGTATGTGTTTTCAAGTGATTAAATTCGTAAAAAGTTTAAAATTAATATACATCGATATAAGGTCATTCACGACAAAGTCACACAATGCATTTTCTAAATATTATACTTAAATCAATAGAATCAAATTTTTAAGAAATGGAAACAATGTGTGTAGATTTGTGATATGTCCACAACTTGTAAAAAGTTCAATAAAAATGTAAAGCAATGTATGAGTTGACAATTTTTAGATTAAAAGTGCTCACATGGGAGTCTGCTGTTAGGGCTCTCTGGGATCATTTCATGCATTGCACTATGGTATAAGTGAAGCACAGCCTATTGAAATGTCTTGTAGCATATGCAAATTAAAATTGATTATTTAATTAGAAAATAATACTCTTGACCCTTACCTAGAGGGTTTTTGTAGGAGAAAGGAATTATAAATAACTATTGTGTATCATATAGGTATATATTTAGATTAATAGATCTAATGGATGAAAGAGTGAGGGACTCAACTCTGCATGACTAGAGCATAAACTAATGAGAGGGAGGGAACTTGCCTCTGCAACTAGGTAATCATTTGGAGACTATAAAGTATTTTGGTTTGTTAATTATCATCATTAGAAGCATAATACATTGTTTCGGGGACTTTCTATGGGGAGGACATATGAGGTCACCCATCTCAATGACGTCAAATCCATCCTCATAGAGGGTATCTTGATCCTTGAATCTTTTTTGTTAACAAATAAATTATCAACCTTAGATTTCAATAATTCATTGTGACAAACAACACTTAATTTATATTCTCATGCAAGATTCATGACTCTATTATTATTAATGTTCACGACAAGTGACAATTCCCACGTTAAAAGTATGTAGATGACAAGTGACAATTCCCACGTTAAAAGTATGTATGGGTGTGTTTTGAATGCTCGAAAAAACAACATGAAATGCTATCTCATAGTATAAACATATTACAATGCAATAAATATATACAAGTGACAATTCCCACATTAAAAGTATGTAGGGGTGTGTTTTGAATGCTCGAAAAAACAACATGAAATGTTATCTCATAGTATAAACATATTACAATGCAATAAATATATACAATCGATGCTGCTCTTGTTATGAACATAACAACTTTCAAAATATATAGAGTGACCATGCATTTAGGTGCACCTATATGCCTATACATTACATCTAAAATTAATATATACAATGGATGTTGCTCTTGTTATGAACATAACAGCTTCCAAAGTATATAGAGTGACCATGCATTTAGGTGCACTTACATGCCTATACACTACATCTAGAATTAGTAGATATGAAAATTACATTAACCATATGTGATTCTCATTTAAATATTTCTCAAATGAACAACAATATGGACATGTTAACCATTATTGCAATTTTCCTATGCTCTAATCAACTTCTTGAAGGTCATTATGCATTCAAGAATTCTTGTTGAATTTGATTGGTAGCATTATCTAGGGATCATGGATTGTGAGAATAGTGGTCTTCGGGCTCTTGACAAGTATAGATGATGCATAGCTAAAGTTGACTACAAACAATGTAAAGGGACCCTTGATTGCTCGTATGGTGTCTATGTCCATCCTAGTTATCATAGAATCGTCCAAAATACAATTGATTTTGGTTTATACAAAACAAGAGAAATAGCTGCAATGGAGCAAGTCCCGATATTAAAGAAAAAAGTCAATAAACAAGTTGGATGTTAAAAATGTCATTAATAATAAATTAAATAACAATAAAAAAACTTAATGAAAAAGTAAAAGTAAAATCGATAACAAAAATCCAATATTATATGGAATCTAAGGAGTCCAATATTATATAGGATTTCGAGACAAAAACAAAGTATACTACTATACATGGCATTGTATTTTCTTGGTTAGAGTGGATAATAGAAAATGAATATATAAATATTAAAATCCACAAGGGCTATCCCCATCTATGTTTAAACAGACTTGGAATACAACAATACAATGAATTTTATAATATAATTAGTTTTCAATTCAAACATGCTTATATACATGATATCATAAAACATGGAAATCGAATTCACATGTGAAATAGGTAGAGGCATCGAAGAACAAGGCCTATAAACAACCGGTATTGGAAGTCGTTGACATTGCCATATCCATTTATGATTTGGCACGTCCCTACTACAGGAAATGCTTTCACCACCACCTCACAACACATATTTTCTACGCATTTGTGGGCTTTGTGGAGATTGAAATTTGAAAATTTGAGACCATTCTACCATTGTTTTCTTTACCACCAAAGGGTTCTTAGTTGGTGTTAGTTGATTGAACTTGGCATGTTCATGTATGTATGTATATAATTATTTAGACCATTCTAAAATTGAGATAATTGGATTGATAACCTTTATTAAATGATTAATTAAAAAGATTAAAGAAATTTTTAATTTAAATTTTTATTAAGTATAATATTTGTGACAATCCTAAATGAAACTTTGATTCTATTACCATCCTAAATAATAGTACAGGTGGGAAGGAAAATATGGACCATTTCGTTGAATATGAATCGGGATTGATGTATATGGAATAATAGTTGTCATTATGCAGTTTTGAAAGACAATTAGAGGACGAGCTTTCACAATTTCATTCCATGAAAGAGAAATACTAAACTCTAAGTCTCTGAATTTATCACCATCCGGAACGATAGTAGAAGTAGGAAGGAAAATATGGATCATTTCTTTGAATATGGAGCTCGATTGATGTATAGGCAAGAACAATACTTGTCAATATAGATGAATTAGAGATTTTATACTATCAATAGTATATTGCAGTATGTGTTTTCAAGTGATTAAATTCGTAAAAAGTTTAAAATTAATATACATCGATATAAGGTCATTCACGACAAAGTCACACAATGCATTTTCTAAATAATATACTTAAATCAATAGAATCAAATTTTTAAGAAATGGAAACAATGTGTGTAGATTTGTGATATGTCCACAACTTGTAAAAAGTTCAATAAAAATGTAAAGCAATGTATGAGTTGACAATTTTTAGATTAAAAGTGCTCACATGGGAGTCTGCTGTTAGGGCTCTCTGGGATCATTTCGTGCATTGCACTATGGTATAAGTGAAGCACAGCCTATTGAAATGTCTTGTAGCATATGCAAATTAAAATTGATTATTTAATTAGAAAATAATACTCTTGACCCTTACCTAGAGGGTTTTTGTAGGAGAAAGGAATTATAAATAACTATTGTGTATCATATAGGTATATATTTAGATTAATAGATCTAATGGATGAAAGAGTGAGGGACTCAACTCTGCATGACTAGAGCATAAACTAATGAGAGGGAGGGAACTTGCCTCTGCAACTAGGTAATCATTTGGAGACTATAAAGTATTTTGGTTTGTTAATTATCATCATTAGAAGCATAATACATTGTTTTGGGGACTTTCTATGGGGAGGACATATGAGGTCACCCATCTCAATGACGTCAAATCTATCCTCATAGAGGGTATCTTGATCCTTGAATCTTTTTTGTTAACAAATAAATTATCAACCTTAGATTTCAATAATTCATTGTGACAAACAACACTTAATTTATATTCTCATGCAAGATTCATGACTCTATTATTATTAATGTTCACGACAAGTGACAATTCCCACGTTAAAAGTATGTAGATGACAAGTGACAATTCCCACGTTAAAAGTATGTATGGGTGTGTTTTGAATGCTCGAAAAAACAACATGAAATGCTATCTCATAGTATAAACATATTACAATGCAATAAATATATACAAGTGACAATTCCCACATTAAAAGTATGTAGGGGTGTGTTTTGAATGCTCGAAAAAACAACATGAAATGTTATCTCATAGTATAAACATATTACAATGCAATAAATATATACAATCGATGCTGCTCTTGTTATGAACATAACAACTTTCAAAATATATAGAGTGACCATGCATTTAGGTGCACCTATATGCCTATACATTACATCTAAAATTAATATATACAATGGATGTTGCTCTTGTTATGAACATAACAACTTCCAAAGTATATAGAGTGACCATGCATTTAGGTGCACTTACATGCCTATACACTACATCTAGAATTAGTAGATATGAAAATTACATTAACCATATGTGATTCTCATTTAAATATTTCTCAAATGAACAACAATATGGACATGTTAACCATTATTGCAATTTTCCTATGCTCTAATCAACTTCTTGAAGGTCATTATGCATTCAAGAATTCTTGTTGAATTTGATTGGTAGCATTATCTAGGGATCATGGATTGTGAGAATAGTGGTCTTCGGGCTCTTGACAAGTATAGATGATGCATAGCTAAAGTTGACTACAAACAATGTAAAGGGACCCTTGATTGCTCGTATGGTGTCTATGTCCATCCTAGTTATCATAGAATCGTCCAAAATACAATTGATTTTGGTTTATACAAAACAAGAGAAATAGCTGCAATGGAGCAAGTCCCGATATTAAAGAAAAAAGTCAATAAACAAGTTGGATGTTAAAAATGTCATTAATAATAAATTAAATAACAATAAAAAAACTTAATGAAAAAGTAAAAGTAAAATCGATAACAAAAATCCAATATTATATGGAATCTAAGGAGTCCAATATTATATAGGATTTCGAGACAAAAACAAAGTATACTACTATACATGGCATTGTATTTTCTTGGTTAGAGTGGATAATAGAAAATGAATATATAAATATTAAAATCCACAAGGGCTATCCCCATCTATGTTTAAACAGACTTGGAATACAACAATACAATGAATTTTATAATATAATTAGTTTTCAATTCAAACATGCTTATATACATGATATCATAAAACATGGAAATCGAATTCACATGTGAAATAGGTAGAGGCATCGAAGAACAAGGCCTATAAACAACCGGTATTGGAAGTCGTTGACATTGCCATATCCATTTATGATTTGGCACGTCCCTACTACAGGAAATGCTTTCACCACCACCTCACAACACATATTTTCTACGCATTTGTGGGCTTTGTGGAGATTGAAATTTGAAAATTTGAGACCATTCTACCATTGTTTTCTTTACCACCAAAGGGTTCTTAGTTGGTGTTAGTTGATTGAACTTGGCATGTTCATGTATGTATGTATATAATTATTTAGACCATTCTAAAATTGAGATAATTGGATTGATAACCTTTATTAAATGATTAATTAAAAAGATTAAAGAAATTTTTAATTTAAATTTTTATTAAGTATAATATTTGTGACAATCCTAAATGAAACTTTGATTCTATTACCATCCTAAATAATAGTACAGGTGGGAAGGAAAATATGGACCATTTCGTTGAATATGAATCGGGATTGATGTATATGGAATAATAGTTGTCATTATGCAGTTTTGAAAGACAATTAGAGGACGAGCTTTCACAATTTCATTCCATGAAAGAGAAATACTAAACTCTAAGTCTCTGAATTTATCACCATCCGGAACGATAGTAGAAGTAGGAAGGAAAATATGGATCATTTCTTTGAATATGGAGCTCGATTGATGTATAGGCAAGAACAATACTTGTCAATATAGATGAATTAGAGATTTTATACTATCAATAGTATATTGCAGTATGTGTTTTCAAGTGATTAAATTCGTAAAAAGTTTAAAATTAATATACATCGATATAAGGTCATTCACGACAAAGTCACACAATGCATTTTCTAAATAATATACTTAAATCAATAGAATCAAATTTTTAAGAAATGGAAACAATGTGTGTAGATTTGTGATATGTCCACAACTTGTAAAAAGTTCAATAAAAATGTAAAGCAATGTATGAGTTGACAATTTTTAGATTAAAAGTGCTCACATGGGAGTCTGCTGTTAGGGCTCTCTGGGATCATTTCGTGCATTGCACTATGGTATAAGTGAAGCACAGCCTATTGAAATGTCTTGTAGCATATGCAAATTAAAATTGATTATTTAATTAGAAAATAATACTCTTGACCCTTACCTAGAGGGTTTTTGTAGGAGAAAGGAATTATAAATAACTATTGTGTATCATATAGGTATATATTTAGATTAATAGATCTAATGGATGAAAGAGTGAGGGACTCAACTCTGCATGACTAGAGCATAAACTAATGAGAGGGAGGGAACTTGCCTCTGCAACTAGGTAATCATTTGGAGACTATAAAGTATTTTGGTTTGTTAATTATCATCATTAGAAGCATAATACATTGTTTTGGGGACTTTCTATGGGGAGGACATATGAGGTCACCCATCTCAATGACGTCAAATCTATCCTCATAGAGGGTATCTTGATCCTTGAATCTTTTTTGTTAACAAATAAATTATCAACCTTAGATTTCAATAATTCATTGTGACAAACAACACTTAATTTATATTCTCATGCAAGATTCATGACTCTATTATTATTAATGTTCACGACAAGTGACAATTCCCACGTTAAAAGTATGTAGATGACAAGTGACAATTCCCACGTTAAAAGTATGTATGGGTGTGTTTTGAATGCTCGAAAAAACAACATGAAATGCTATCTCATAGTATAAACATATTACAATGCAATAAATATATACAAGTGACAATTCCCACATTAAAAGTATGTAGGGGTGTGTTTTGAATGCTCGAAAAAACAACATGAAATGTTATCTCATAGTATAAACATATTACAATGCAATAAATATATACAATCGATGCTGCTCTTGTTATGAACATAACAACTTTCAAAATATATAGAGTGACCATGCATTTAGGTGCACCTATATGCCTATACATTACATCTAAAATTAATATATACAATGGATGTTGCTCTTGTTATGAACATAACAACTTCCAAAGTATATAGAGTGACCATGCATTTAGGTGCACTTACATGCCTATACACTACATCTAGAATTAGTAGATATGAAAATTACATTAACCATATGTGATTCTCATTTAAATATTTCTCAAATGAACAACAATATGGACATGTTAACCATTATTGCAATTTTCCTATGCTCTAATCAACTTCTTGAAGGTCATTATGCATTCAAGAATTCTTGTTGAATTTGATTGGTAGCATTATCTAGGGATCATGGATTGTGAGAATAGTGGTCTTCGGGCTCTTGACAAGTATAGATGATGCATAGCTAAAGTTGACTACAAACAATGTAAAGGGACCCTTGATTGCTCGTATGGTGTCTATGTCCATCCTAGTTATCATAGAATCGTCCAAAATACAATTGATTTTGGTTTATACAAAACAAGAGAAATAGCTGCAATGGAGCAAGTCCCGATATTAAAGAAAAAAGTCAATAAACAAGTTGGATGTTAAAAATGTCATTAATAATAAATTAAATAACAATAAAAAAACTTAATGAAAAAGTAAAAGTAAAATCGATAACAAAAATCCAATATTATATGGAATCTAAGGAGTCCAATATTATATAGGATTTCGAGACAAAAACAAAGTATACTACTATACATGGCATTGTATTTTCTTGGTTAGAGTGGATAATAGAAAATGAATATATAAATATTAAAATCCACAAGGGCTATCCCCATCTATGTTTAAACAGACTTGGAATACAACAATACAATGAATTTTATAATATAATTAGTTTTCAATTCAAACATGCTTATATACATGATATCATAAAACATGGAAATCGAATTCACATGTGAAATAGGTAGAGGCATCGAAGAACAAGGCCTATAAACAACCAGTATTGGAAGTCGTTGACATTGCCATATCCATTTATGATTTGGCACGTCCCTACTACAGGAAATGCTTTCACCACCAACTCACAACACATATTTTCTACGCATACGTGGGCTTTGTGGAGATTGAAATTTGAAAATTTGAGACCATTCTACCATTGTTTTCTTTACCACCAAAGGGTTCTTAGTTGGTGTTAGTTGATTGAACTTGGCATGTTCATGTATGTATGTATATAATTATTTAGACCATTCTAAAATTGAGATAATTGGATTGATAACCTTTATTAAATGATTAATTAAAAAGATTAAAGAAATTTTTAATTTAAATTTTTATTAAGTATAATATTTGGGACAATCCTAAATGAAACTTTGATTCTATTACCATCCTAAATAATAGTACAGGTGGGAAGGAAAATATGGACCATTTCGTTGAATATGAATCGGGATTGATGTATATGGAATAATAGTTGTCATTATGCAGTTTTGAAAGACAATTAGAGGACGAGCTTTCACAATTTCATTCCATGAAAGAGAAATACTAAACTCTAAGTCTCTGAATTTATCACCATTCGGAACGATAGTAGAAGTAGGAAGGAAAATATGGATCATTTCTTTGAATATGGAGCTCGATTGATGTATAGGCAAGAACAATACTTGTCAATATAGATGAATTAGAGATTTTATACTATCAATAGTATATTGCAGTATGTGTTTTCAAGTGATTAAATTCGTAAAAAGTTTAAAATTAATATACATCGATATAAGGTCATTCACGACAAAGTCACACAATGCATTTTCTAAATAATATACTTAAATCAATAGAATCAAATTTTTAAGAAATGGAAACAATGTGTGTAGATTTGTGATATGTCCACAACTTGTAAAAAGTTCAATAAAAATGTAAAGCAATGTATGAGTTGACAATTTTTAGATTAAAAGTGCTCACATGGGAGTCTGCTGTTAGGGCTCTCTGGGATCATTTCGTGCATTGCACTATGGTATAAGTGAAGCACAGCCTATTGAAATGTCTTGTAGCATATGCAAATTAAAATTGATTATTTAATTAGAAAATAATACTCTTGACCCTTACCTAGAGGGTTTTTGTAGGAGAAAGGAATTATAAATAACTATTGTGTATCATATAGGTATATATTTAGATTAATAGATCTAATGGATGAAAGAGTGAGGGACTCAACTCTGCATGACTAGAGCATAAACTAATGAGAGGGAGGGAACTTGCCTCTGCAACTAGGTAATCATTTGGAGACTATAAAGTATTTTGGTTTGTTAATTATCATCATTAGAAGCATAATACATTGTTTTGGGGACTTTCTATGGGGAGGACATATGAGGTCACCCATCACAATGACGTCAAATCCATCCTCATAGAGGGTATCTTGATCCTTGAATCTTTTTTGTTAACAAATAAATTATCAACCTTAGATTTCAATAATTCATTGTGACAAACAACACTTAATTTATATTCTCATGCAAGATTCATGACTCTATTATTATTAATGTTCACGACAAGTGACAATTCCCACGTTAAAAGTATGTAGATGACAAGTGACAATTCCCACGTTAAAAGTATGTATGGGTGTGTTTTGAATGCTCGAAAAAACAACATGAAATGCTATCTCATAGTATAAACATATTACAATGCAATAAATATATACAAGTGACAATTCCCAGATTAAAAGTATGTAGGGGTGTGTTTTGAATGCTCGAAAAAACAACATGAAATGTTATCTCATAGTATAAACATATTACAATGCAATAAATATATACAATCGATGCTGCTCTTGTTATGAACATAACAACTTTAAAAATATATAGAGTGACCATGCATTTAGGTGCACCTATATGCCTATACATTACATCTAAAATTAATATATACAATGGATGTTGCTCTTGTTATGAACATAACAACTTCCAAAGTATATAGAGTGACCATGCATTTAGGTGCACTTACATGCCTATACACTACATCTAGAATTAGTAGATATGAAAATTACATTAACCATATGTGATTCTCATTTAAATATTTCTCAAATGAACAACAATATGGACATGTTAACCATTATTGCAATTTTCCTATGCTCTAATCAACTTCTTGAAGGTCATTATGCATTCAAGAATTCTTGTTGAATTTGATTGGTAGCATTATCTAGGGATCATGGATTGTGAGAATAGTGGTCTTCGGGCTCTTGACAAGTATAGATGATGCATAGCTAAAGTTGACTACAAACAATGTAAAGGGACCCTTGATTGCTCGTATGGTGTCTATGTCCATCCTAGTTATCATAGAATCGTCCAAAATACAATTGATTTTGGTTTATACAAAACAAGAGAAATAGCTGCAATGGAGCAAGTCCCGATATTAAAGAAAAAAGTCAATAAACAAGTTGGATGTTAAAAATGTCATTAATAATAAATTAAATAACAATAAAAAAACTTAATGAAAAAGTAAAAGTAAAATCGATAACAAAAATCCAATATTATATGGAATCTAAGGAGTCCAATATTATATAGGATTTCGAGACAAAAACAAAGTATACTACTATACATGGCATTGTATTTTCTTGGTTAGAGTGGATAATAGAAAATGAATATATAAATATTAAAATCCAGACTTGGAATACAACAATACAATGAATTTTATAATATAATTAGTTTTCAATTCAAACATGCTTATATACATGATATCATAAAACATGGAAATCGAATTCACATGTGAAATAGGTAGAGGCATCGAAGAACAAGGCCTATAAACAACCAGTATTGGAAGTCGTTGACATTGCCATATCCATTTATGATTTGGCACGTCCCTACTACAGGAAATGCTTTCACCACCAACTCACAACACATATTTTCTACGCATTTGTGGGCTTTGTGGAGATTGAAATTTGAAAATTTGAGACCATTCTACCATTGTTTTCTTTACCACGAAAGGGTTCTTAGTTGGTGTTAGTTGATTGAACTTGGCATGTTCATGTATGTATGTATATAATTATTTAGACCATTCTAAAATTGAGATAATTGGATTGATAACCTTTATTAAATGATTAATTAAAAAGATTAAAGAAATTTTTAATTTAAATTTTTATTAAGTATAATATTTGTGACAATCCTAAATGAAACTTTGATTCTATTACCATCCTAAATAATAGTACAGGTGGGAAGGAAAATATGGACCATTTCGTTGAATATGAATCGGGATTGATGTATATGGAATAATAGTTGTCATTATGCAGTTTTGAAAGACAATTAGAGGACGAGCTTTCACAATTTCATTCCATGAAAGAGAAATACTAAACTCTAAGTCTCTGAATTTATCACCATCCGGAACGATAGTAGAAGTAGGAAGGAAAATATGGATCATTTCTTTGAATATGGAGCTCGATTGATGTATAGGCAAGAACAATACTTGTCAATATAGATGAATTAGAGATTTTATACTATCAATAGTATATTGCAGTATGTGTTTTCAAGTGATTAAATTCGTAAAAAGTTTAAAATTAATATACATCAATATAAGGTCATTCACGACAAAGTCACACAATGCATTTTCTAAATAATATACTTAAATCAATAGAATCAAATTTTTAAGAAATGGAAACAATGTGTGTAGATTTGTGATATGTGCACAACTTGTAAAAACTTCAATAAAAATGTAAAGCAATGTATGAGTTGACAATTTTTAGATTAAAAGTGCTCACATGGGAGTCTGCTGTTAGGGCTCTCTGGGATCATTTCGTGCATTGCACTATGGTATAAGTGAAGCACAGCCTATTGAAATGTCTTGTAGCATATGCAAATTAAAATTGATTATTTAATTAGAAAATAATACTCTTGACCCTTACCTAGAGGGTTTTTGTAGGAGAAAGGAATTATAAATAACTATTGTGTATCATATAGGTATATATTTAGATTAATAGATCTAATGGATGAAAGAGTGAGGGACTCAACTCTGCATGACTAGAGCATAAACTAATGAGAGGGAGGGAACTTGCCTCTGCAACTAGGTAATCATTTGGAGACTATAAAGTATTTTGGTTTGTTAATTATCATCATTAGAAGCATAATACATTGTTTTGGGGACTTGCTATGGGGAGGACATATGAGGTCACCCATCTCAATGACGTCAAATCCATCTTCATAGAGGGTATCTTGATCCTTGAATCTTTTTTGTTAACAAATAAATTATCAACCTTAGATTTCAATAATTCATTGTGACAAACAACACTTAATTTATATTCTCATGCAAGATTCATGACTCTATTATTATTAATGTTCACGACAAGTGACAATTCCCACGTTAAAAGTATGTAGATGACAAGTGACAATTCCCACGTTAAAAGTATGTAGATGACAAGTGACAATTCCCACGTTAAAAGTATGTATGGGTGTGTTTTGAATGCTCGAAAAAACAACATGAAATGCTATCTCATAGTATAAACATATTACAGTGCAATAAATATATACAAGTGACAATTCCCACATTAAAAGTATGTAGGGGTGTGTTTTGAATGCTCGAAAAAACAACATGAAATGTTATCTCATAGTATAAACATATTACAATGCAATAAATATATACAATCGATGTTGCTCTTGTTATGAACACAACAACTTTCAAAATATATAGAGTGACCATGCATTTAGGTGCACCTATATGCCTATACATTACATCTAAA
This sequence comes from Larix kaempferi, assembly GCA_027924585.1. Classification (NCBI taxonomy): domain Eukaryota; kingdom Viridiplantae; phylum Streptophyta; class Pinopsida; order Pinales; family Pinaceae; genus Larix; species Larix kaempferi. The sequence goes on along the minus strand of BSBM01000597.1, from coordinate 741,597 downwards.
ATTAATATATACAATGGATGTTGCTCTTGTTATGGACCATTTCGTTGAATATGAATCGGGATTGATGTATATGGAATAATAGATGTCATTATGCAGTTTTGAAAGACAATTAGAGGACGAGCTTTCACAATTTCATTCCATGAAAGAGAAATACTAAACTCTAAGTCTCTGAATTTATCACCATCCGGAACGATAGTAGAAGTAGGAAGAAAAATATGGATCATTTCTTTGAATATGGAGCTCGATTGATGTATAGGCAAGAACAATACTTGTCAATATAGATGAATTAGAGATTTTATACTATCAATAGTATATTGCAGTATGTGTTTTCAAGTGATTAAATTTGTAAAAAGTTTAAAATTAATATACATCGATATAAGGTCATTCACGACAAAGTCACACAATGCATTTTCTAAATAATATACTTAAATCAATAGAATCAAATTTTTAAGAAATGGAAACAATGTGTGTAGATTTGTGATATGTCCACAACTTGTAAAAAGTTCAATAAAAATGTAAAGCAATGTATGATTTGACAATTTTTAGATTAAAAGTGCTCACATGGGAGTCTGCTGTTAGGGCTCTCTGGGATCATTTCGTGCATTGCACTATGGTATAAGTGAAGCACAGCCTATTGAAATGTCTTGTAGCATATGCAAATTAAAATTAATTATTTAATTAGAAAATAATACTCTTGACCCTTACCTAGAGGGTTTTTGTAGGAGAAAGGAATTATAAATAACTATTGTGTATCATATAGGTATATATTTAGATTAATAGATCTAATGGATGAAAGAGTGAGGGACTCAACTCTGCATGACTAGAGCATAAACTAATGAGAGGGAGGGAACTTGCCTCTGCAACTAGGTAATCATTTGGAGACTATAAAGTATTTTGGTTTGTTAATTATCATCATTAGAAGCATAATACATTGTTTTGGGGACTTTCTATGGGGAGGACATATGAGGTCACCCATCTCAATGACGTCAAATCCATCCTCATAGAGGGTATCTTGATCCTTGAATCTTTTTTGTTAACAAATAAATTATCAACCTTAGATTTCAATAATTCATTGTGACAAACAACACTTAATTTATATTCTCATGCAAGATTCATGACTCTATTATTATTAATGTTCACGACAAGTGACAATTCCCACGTTAAAAGTATGTAGATGACAAGTGACAATTCCCACGTTAAAAGTATGTATGGGTGTGTTTTGAATGCTCGAAAAAACAACATGAAATGCTATCTCATAGTATAAACATATTACAATGCAATAAATATATACAAGTGACAATTCCCACATTAAAAGTATGTAGGGGTGTGTTTTGAATGCTCGAAAAAACAACATGAAATGTTATCTCATAGTATAAACATATTACAATGCAATAAATATATACAATCGATGCTGCTCTTGTTATGAACATAACAACTTTAAAAATATATAGAGTGACCATGCATTTAGGTGCACCTATATGCCTATACATTACATCTAAAATTAATATATACAATGGATGTTGCTCTTGTTATGAACATAACAACTTCCAAAGTATATAGAGTGACCATGCATTTAGGTGCACTTACATGCCTATACACTACATCTAGAATTAGTAGATATGAAAATTACATTAACCATATGTGAGTCTCATTTAAATATTTCTCAAATGAACAACAATATGGACATGTTAACCATTATTGCAATTTTCCTATGCTCTAATCAACTTCTTGAAGGTCATTATGCATTCAAGAATTCTTGTTGAATTTGATTGGTAGCATTATCTAGGGATCATGGATTGTGAGAATAGTGGTCTTCGGGCTCTTGACAAGTATAGATGATGCATAGCTAAAGTTGACTACAAACAATGTAAAGGGACACTTGATTGCTCGTATGGTGTCTATGTCCATCCTAGTTATCATAGAATCGTCCAAAATACAATTGATTTTTGTTTATACAAAACAAGAGAAATAGCTGCAATGGAGCAAGTCCCGATATTAAAGAAAAAAGTCAATAAACAAGTTGGATGTTAAAAATGTCATTAATAATAAATTAAATAACAATAAAAAAACTTAATGAAAAAGTAAAAGTAAAATCGATAACAAAAATCCAATATTATATGGAATCTAAGGAGTCCAATATTATATAGGATTTCGAGACAAAAACAAAGTATACTACTATACATGGCATTGTATTTTCTTGGTTAGAGTGGATAATAGAAAATGAATATATAAATATTAAAATCCACAAGGGCTATCCCCATCTATGTTTAAACAGACTTGGAATACAACAATACAATGAATTTTATAATATAATTAGTTTTCAATTCAAACATGCTTATATACATGATATCATAAAACATGGAAATCGAATTCACATGTGAAATAGGTAGAGGCATCGAAGAACAAGGCCAATAAACAACCAGTATTGGAAGTCGTTGACATTGCCATATCCATTTATGATTTGGCACGTCCCTACTACAGGAAATGCTTTCACCACCAACTCACAACACATATTTTCTACGCATTTGTGGGCTTTGTGGAGATTGAAATTTGAAAATTTGAGACCATTCTACCATTGTTTTCTTTACCACCAAAGGGTTCTTAGTTGGTGTTAGTTGATTGAACTTGGCATGTTCATGTATGTATGTATATAATTATTTAGACCATTCTAAAATTGAGATAATTGGATTGATAACCTTTATTAAATGATTAATTAAAAAGATTAAAGAAATTTTTAATTTAAATTTTTATTAAGTATAATATTTGTGACAATCCTAAATGAAACTTTGATTCTATTACCATCCTAAATAATAGTACAGGTGGGAAGGAAAATATGGACCATTTAGTTGAATATGAATCGGGATTGATGTATATGGAATAATAGTTGTCATTATGCAGTTTTGAAAGACAATTAGAGGACGAGCTTTCACAATTTCATTCCATGAAAGAGAAATACTAAACTCTAAGTCTCTGAATTTATCACCATCCGGAACGATAGTAGAAGTAGGAAGGAAAATATGGATCATTTCTTTGAATATGGAGCTCGATTGATGTATAGGCAAGAACAATACTTGTCAATATAGATGAATTAGAGATTTTATACTATCAATAGTATATTGCAGTATGTGTTTTCAAGTGATTAAATTCATCAAAAGTTTAAAATTAATATACATCGATATAAGGTCATTCACGACAAAGTCACACAATGCATTTTCTAAATAATATACTTAAATCAATAGAATCAAATTTTTAAGAAATGGAAACAATGTGTGTAGATTTGTGATATGTCCACAACTTGTAAAAAGTTCAATAAAAATGTAAAGCAATGTATGAGTTGACAATTTTTAGATTAAAAGTGCTCACATGGGAGTCTGCTGTTAGGGATCTCTGGGATCATTTCGTGCATTGCACTATGGTATAAGTGAAGCACAGCCTATTGAAATGTCTTGTAGCATATGCAAATTAAAATTGATTATTTAATTAGAAAATAATACTCTTGACCCTTAACTAGAGGGTTTTTGTAGGAGAAAGGAATTATAAATAACTATTGTGTATCATATAGGTATATATTTAGATTAATAGATCTAATGGATGAAAGAGTGAGGGACTCAACTCTGCATGACTAGAGCATAAACTAATGAGAGGGAGGGAACTTGCCTCTGCAACTAGGTAATCATTTGGAGACTATAAAGTATTTTGGTTTGTTAATTATCATCATTAGAAGCATAATACATTGTTTTGGGGACTTTCTATGGGGAGGACATATGAGGTCACCCATCTCAATGACGTCAAATCCATCCTCATAGAGGGTATCTTGATCCTTGAATCTTTTTTGTTAACAAATAAATTATCAACCTTAGATTTCAATAATTCATTGTGACAAACAACACTTAATTTATATTCTCATGCAAGATTCATGACTCTATTATTATTAATGTTCACGACAAGTGACAATTCCCACGTTAAAAGTATGTAGATGACAAGTGACAATTCCCACGTTAAAAGTATGTATGGGTGTGTTTTGAATGCTCGAAAAAACAACATGAAATGCTATCTCATAGTATAAACATATTACAATGCAATAAATATATACAAGTGACAATTCCCACATTAAAAGTATGTAGGGGTGTGTTTTGAATGCTCGAAAAAACAACATGAAATGTTATCTCATAGTATAAACATATTACAATGCAATAAATATATACAATCGATGCTGCTCTTGTTATGAACATAACAACTTTCAAAATATATAGAGTGACCATGCATTTAGGTGCACCTATATGCCTATACATTACATCTAAAATTAATATATACAATGGATGTTGCTCTTGTTATGAACATAACAACTTCCAAAGTATATAGAGTGACCATGCATTTAGGTGCACTTACATGCCTATACACTACATCTAGAATTAGTAGATATGAAAATTACATTAACCATATGTGATTCTCATTTAAATATTTCTCAAATGAACAACAATATGGACATGTTAACCATTATTGCAATTTTCCTATGCTCTAATCAACTTCTTGAAGGTCATTATGCATTCAAGAATTCTTGTTGAATTTGATTGGTAGCATTATCTAGGGATCATGGATTGTGAGAATAGTGGTCTTCGGGCTCTTGACAAGTATAGATGATGCATAGCTAAAGTTGACTACAAACAATGTAAAGGGACCCTTGATTGCTCGTATGGTGTCTATGTCCATCCTAGTTATCATAGAATCGTCCAAAATACAATTGATTTTGGTTTATACAAAACAAGAGAAATAGCTGCAATGGAGCAAGTCCCGATATTAAAGAAAAAAGTCAATAAACAAGTTGGATGTTAAAAATGTCATTAATAATAAATTAAATAACAATAAAAAAACTTAATGAAAAAGTAAAAGTAAAATCGATAACAAAAATCCAATATTATATGGAATCTAAGGAGTCCAATATTATATAGGATTTCGAGACAAAAACAAAGTATACTACTATACATGGCATTGTATTTTCTTGGTTAGAGTGGATAATAGAAAATGAATATATAAATATTAAAATCCACAAGGGCTATCCCCATCTATGTTTAAACAGACTTGGAATACAACAATACAATGAATTTTATAATATAATTAGTTTTCAATTCAAACATGCTTATATACATGATATCATAAAACATGGAAATCGAATTCACATGTGAAATAGGTAGAGGCATCGAAGAACAAGGCCTATAAACAACCAGTATTGGAAGTCGTTGACATTGCCATATCCATTTATGATTTGGCACGTCCCTACTACAGGAAATGCTTTCACCACCAACTCACAACACATATTTTCTACGCATTTGTGGGCTTTGTGGAGATTGAAATTTGAAAATTTGAGACCATTCTACCATTGTTTTCTTTACCACCAAAGGGTTCTTAGTTGGTGTTAGTTGATTGAACTTGGCATGTTCATGTATGTATGTATATAATTATTTAGACCATTCTAAAATTGAGATAATTGGATTGATAACCTTTATTAAATGATTAATTAAAAAGATTAAAGAAATTTTTAATTTAAATTTTTATTAAGTATAATATTTGTGACAATCCTAAATGAAACTTTGTTTCTATTACCATCCTAAATAATAGTACAGGTGGGAAGGAAAATATGGACCATTTCGTTGAATATGAATCGGGATTGATGTATATGGAATAATAGTTGTCATTATGCAGTTTTGAAAGACAATTAGAGGACGAGCTTTCACAATTTCATTCCATGAAAGAGAAATACTAAACTCTAAGTCTCTGAATTTATCACCATCTGGAACGATAGTAGAAGTAGGAAGGAAAATATGGATCATTTCTTTGAATATGGAGCTCGATTGATGTATAGGCAAGAACAATACTTGTCAATATAGATGAATTAGAGATTTTATACTATCAATAGTATATTGCAGTATGTGTTTTCAAGTGATTAAATTCGTAAAAAGTTTAAAATTAATATACATCGATATAAGGTCATTCACGACAAAGTCACACAATGCATTTTCTAAATAATATACTTAAATCAATAGAATCAAATTTTTAAGAAATGGAAACAATGTGTGTAGATTTGTGATATGTCCACAACTTGTAAAAAGTTCAATAAAAATGTAAAGCAATGTATGATTTGACAATTTTTAGATTAAAAGTGCTCACATGGGAGTCTGCTGTTAGGGCTCTCTGGGATCATTTCGTGCATTGCACTATGGTATAAGTGAAGCACAGCCTATTGAAATGTCTTGTAGCATATGCAAATTAAAATTAATTATTTAATTAGAAAATAATACTCTTGACCCTTACCTAGAGGGTTTTTGTAGGAGAAAGGAATTATAAATAACTATTGTGTATCATATAGGTATATATTTAGATTAATAGATCTAATGGATGAAAGAGTGAGGGACTCAACTCTGCATGACTAGAGCATAAACTAATGAGAGGGAGGGAACTTGCCTCTGCAACTAGGTAATCATTTGGAGACTATAAAGTATTTTGGTTTGTTAATTATCATCATTAGAAGCATAATACATTGTTTTGGGGACTTTCTATGGGGAGGACATATGAGGTCACCCATCTCAATGACGTCAAATCCATCCTCATAGAGGGTATCTTGATCCTTGAATCTTTTTTGTTAACAAATAAATTATCAACCTTAGATTTCAATAATTCATTGTGACAAACAACACTTAATTTATATTCTCATGCAAGATTCATGACTCTATTATTATTAATGTTCACGACAAGTGACAATTCCCACGTTAAAAGTATGTAGATGACAAGTGACAATTCCCACGTTAAAAGTATGTATGGGTGTGTTTTGAATGCTCGAAAAAACAACATGAAATGCTATCTCATAGTATAAACATATTACAATGCAATAAATATATACAAGTGACAATTCCCACATTAAAAGTATGTAGGGGTGTGTTTTGAATGCTCGAAAAAACAACATGAAATGTTATCTCATAGTATAAACATATTACAATGCAATAAATATATACAATCGATGCTGCTCTTGTTATGAACATAACAACTTTAAAAATATATAGAGTGACCATGCATTTAGGTGCACCTATATGCCTATACATTACATCTAAAATTAATATATACAATGGATGTTGCTCTTGTTATGAACATAACAACTTCCAAAGTATATAGAGTGACCATGCATTTAGGTGCACTTACATGCCTATACACTACATCTAGAATTAGTAGATATGAAAATTACATTAACCATATGTGATTCTCATTTAAATATTTCTCAAATGAACAACAATATGGACATGTTAACCATTATTGCAATTTTCCTATGCTCTAATCAACTTCTTGAAGGTCATTATGCATTCAAGAATTCTTGTTGAATTTGATTGGTAGCATTATCTAGGGATCATGGATTGTGAGAATAGTGGTCTTCGGGCTCTTGACAAGTATAGATGATGCATAGCTAAAGTTGACTACAAACAATGTAAAGGGACCCTTGATTGCTCGTATGGTGTCTATGTCCATCCTAGTTATCATAGAATCGTCCAAAATACAATTGATTTTGGTTTATACAAAACAAGAGAAATAGCTGCAATGGAGCAAGTCCCGATATTAAAGAAAAAAGTCAATAAACAAGTTCGATGTTAAAAATGTCATTAATAATAAATTAAATAACAATAAAAAAACTTAATGAAAAAGTAAAAGTAAAATCGATAACAAAAATCCAATATTATATGGAATCTAAGGAGTCCAATATTATATAGGATTTCGAGACAAAAACAAAGTATACTACTATACATGGCATTGTATTTTCTTGGTTAGAGTGGATAATAGAAAATGAATATATAAATATTAAAATCCACAAGGGCTATCCCCATCTATGTTTAAACAGACTTGGAATACAACAATACAATGAATTTTATAATATAATTAGTTTTCAATTCAAACATGCTTATATACATGATATCATAAAACATGGAAATCGAATTCACATGTGAAATAGGTAGAGGCATCGAAGAACAAGGCCTATAAACAACCAGTATTGGAAGTCGTTGACATTGCCATATCCATTTATGATTTGGCACGTCCCTACTACAGGAAATGCTTTCACCACCAACTCACAACACATATTTTCTACGCATTTGTGGGCTTTGTGGAGATTGAAATTTGAAAATTTGAGACCATTCTACCATTGTTTTCTTTACCACCAAAGGGTTCTTAGTTGGTGTTAGTTGATTGAACTTGGCATGTTCAAGTATGTATGTATATAATTATTTAGACCATTCTAAAATTGAGATAATTGGATTGATAACCTTTATTAAATGATTAATTAAAAAGATTAAAGAAATTTTTAATTTAAATTTTTATTAAGTATAATATTTGTGACAATCCTAAATGAAACTTTGATTCTATTACCATCCTAAATAATAGTACAGGTGGGAAGGAAAATATGGACCATTTCGTTGAATATGAATCGGGATTGATGTATATGGAATAATAGTTGTCATTATGCAGTTTTGAAAGACAATTAGAGGACGAGCTTTCACAATTTCATTCCATGAAAGAGAAATACTAAACTCTAAGTCTCTGAATTTATCACCATCCGGAACGATAGTAGAAGTAGGAAGGAAAATATGGATCATTTCTTTGAATATGGAGCTCGATTGATGTATAGGCAAGAACAATACTTGTCAATATAGATGAATTAGAGATTTTATACTATCAATAGTATATTGCAGTATGTGTTTTCAAGTGATTAAATTCATCAAAACTTTAAAATTAATATACATCGATATAAGGTCATTCACGACAAAGTCACACAATGCATTTTCTAAATAATATACTTAAATCAATAGAATCAAATTTTTAAGAAATGGAAACAATGTGTGTAGATTTGTGATATGTCCACAACTTGTAAAAAGTTCAATAAAAATGTAAAGCAATGTATGAGTTGACAATTTTTAGATTAAAAGTGCTCACATGGGAGTCTGCTGTTAGGGCTCTCTGGGATCATTTCGTGCATTGCACTATGGTATAAGTGAAGCACAGCCTATTGAAATGTCTTGTAGCATATGCAAATTAAAATTGATTATTTAATTAGAAAATAATACTCTTGACCCTTACCTAGAGGGTTTTTGTAGGAGAAAGGAATTATAAATAACTATTGTGTATCATATAGGTATATATTTAGATTAATAGATCTAATGGATGAAAGAGTGAGGGACTCAACTCTGCATGACTAGAGCATAAACTAATGAGAGGGAGGGAACTTGCCTCTGCAACTAGGTAATCATTTGGAGACTATAAAGTATTTTGGTTTGTTAATTATCATCATTAGAAGCATAATACATTGTTTTGGGGACTTTCTATGGGGAGGACATATGAGGTCACCCATCTCAATGACGTCAAATCCATCCTCATAGAGGGTATCTTGATCCTTGAATCTTTTTTGTTAACAAATAAATTATCAACCTTAGATTTCAATAATTCATTGTGACAAACAACACTTAATTTATATTCTCATGCAAGATTCATGACTCTATTATTATTAATGTTCACGACAAGTGACAATTCCCACGTTAAAAGTATGTAGATGACAAGTGACAATTCCCACGTTAAAAGTATGTATGGGTGTGTTTTGAATGCTCGAAAAAACAACATGAAATGCTATCTCATAGTATAAACATATTACAGTGCAATAAATATATACAAGTGACAATTCCCACATTAAAAGTATGTAGGGGTGTGTTTTGAATGCTCGAAAAAACAACATGAAATGTTATCTCATAGTATAAACATATTACAATGCAATAAATATATACAATCGATGCTGCTCTTGTTATGAACACAACAACTTTCAAAATATATAGAGTGACCATGCATTTAGGTGCACCTATATGCCTATACATTACATCTAAAATTAATATATACAATGGATGTTGCTCTTGTTATGAACATAACAACTTCCAAAGTATATAGAGTGACCATGCATTTAGGTGCACGTACATGCCTATACAGTACATCTAGAATTAGTAGATATGAAAATTACATTAACCATATGTGATTCTCATTTAAATATTTCTCAAATGAACAACAATATGGACATGTTAACCATTATTGCAATTTTCCTATGCTCTAATCAACTTCTTGAAGGTCATTATGCATTCAAGAATTCTTGTTGAATTTGATTGGTAGCATTATCTAGGGATCATGGATTGTGAGAATAGTGGTCTTCGGGCTCTTGACAAGTATAGATGATGCATAGCTAAAGTTGACTACAAACAATGTAAAGGGACCCTTGATTGCTCGTATGGTGTCTATGTCCATCCTAGTTATCATAGAATCGTCCAAAATACAATTGATTTTGGTTTATACAAAACAAGAGAAATAGCTGCAATGGAGCAAGTCCCGATATTAAAGAAAAAAGTCAATAAACAAGTTGGATGTTAAAAATGTCATTAATAATAAATTAAATAACAATAAAAAAACTTAATGAAAAAGTAAAAGTAAAATCGATAACAAAAATCCAATATTATATGGAATCTAAGGAGTCCAATATTATATAGGATTTCGAGACAAAAACAAAGTATACTACTATACATGGCATTGTATTTTCTTGGTTAGAGTGGATAATAGAAAATGAATATATAAATATTAAAATCCACAAGGGCTATCCCCATCTATGTTTAAACAGACTTGGAATACAACAATACAATGAATTTTATAATATAATTAGTTTTCAATTCAAACATGCTTATATACATGATATCATAAAACATGGAAATCGAATTCACATGTGAAATAGGTAGAGGCATCGAAGAACAAGGCCTATAAACAACCAGTATTGGAAGTCGTTGACATTGCCATATCCATTTATGATTTGGCACGTCCCTACTACAGGAAATGCTTTCACCACCAACTCACAACACATATTTTCTACGCATTTGTGGGCTTTGTGGAGATTGAAATTTGAAAATTTGAGACCATTCTACCATTGTTTTCTTTACCACCAAAGGGTTCTTAGTTGGTGTTAGTTGATTGAACTTGGCATGTTCATGTATGTATGTATATAATTATTTAGACCATTCTAAAATTGAGATAATTGGATTGATAACCTTTATTAAATGATTAATTAAAAAGATTAAAGAAATTTTTAATTTAAATTTTTATTAAGTATAATATTTGTGACAATCCTAAATGAAACTTTGATTCTATTACCATCCTAAATAATAGTACAGGTGGGAAGGAAAATATGGACCATTTCGTTGAATATGAATCGGGATTGATGTATATGGAATAATAGTTGTCATTATGCAGTTTTGAAAGACAATTAGAGGACGAGCTTTCACAATTTCATTCCATGAAAGAGAAATACTAAACTCTAAGTCTCTGAATTTATCACCATCCGGAACGATAGTAGAAGTAGGAAGGAAAATATGGATCATTTCTTTGAATATGGAGCTCGATTGATGTATAGGCAAGAACAATACTTGTCAATATAGATGAATTAGAGATTTTATACTATCAATAGTATATTGCAGTATGTGTTTTCAAGTGATTAAATTCGTAAAAAGTTTAAAATTAATATACATCGATATAAGGTCATTCACGACAAAGTCACACAATGCATTTTCTAAATAATATACTTAAATCAATAGAATCAAATTTTTAAGAAATGGAAACAATGTGTTTAGATTTGTGATATGTCCACAACTTGTAAAAAGTTCAATAAAAATGTAAAGCAATGTATGAGTTGACAATTTTTAGATTAAAAGTGCTCACATGGGAGTCTGTTGTTAGGGCTCTCTGGGATCATTTCGTGCATTGCACTATGGTATAAGTGAAGCACAGCCTATTGAAATGTCTTGTAGCATATGCAAATTAAAATTGATTATTTAATTAGAAAATAATACTCTTGAACCTTACCTAGAGGGTTTTTGTAGGAGAAAGGAATTATAAATAACTATTGTGTATCATATAGGTATATATTTAGATTAATAGATCTAATGGATGAAAGAGTGAGGGACTCAACTCTGCATGACTAGAGCATAAACTAATGAGAGGGAGGGAACTTGCCTCTGCAACTAGGTAATCATTTGGAGACTATAAAGTATTTTGGTTTGTTAATTATCATCATTAGAAGCATAATACATTGTTTTGGGGACTTTCTATGGGGAGGACATATGAGGTCACCCATCTCAATGACGTCAAATCCATCCTCATAGAGGGTATCTTGATCCTTGAATCTTTTTTGTTAACAAATAAATTATCAACCTTAGATTTCAATAATTCATTGTGACAAACAACACTTAATTTATATTCTCATGCAAGATTCATGACTCTATTATTATTAATGTTCACGATAAGTGACAATTCCCACGTTAAAAGTATGTAGATGACAAGTGACAATTCCCACGTTAAAAGTATGTATGGGTGTGTTTTGAATGCTCGAAAAAACAACATGAAATGCTATCTCATAGTATAAACATATTACAGTGCAATAAATATATACAAGTGACAATTCCCACATTAAAAGTATGTAGGGGTGTGTTTTGAATGCTCGAAAAAACAACATGAAATGTTATCTCATAGTATAAACATATTACAATGCAATAAATATATACAATCGATGTTGCTCTTGTTATGAACACAACAACTTTCAAAATATATAGAGTGACCATGCATTTAGGTGCACCTATATGCCTATACATTACATCTAAAATTAATATATACAATGGATGTTGCTCTTGTTATGAACATAACAACTTCCAAAGTATATAGAGTGACCATGCATTTAGGTGCACGTACATGCCTATACACTACATCTAGAATTAGTAGATATGAAAATTACATTAACCATATGTGATTCTCATTTAAATATTTCTCAAATGAACAACAATATGGACATGTTAACCATTATTGCAATTTTCCTATGCTCTAATCAACTTCTTGAAGGTCATTATGCATTCAAGAATTCTTGTTTAATATGATTGGTAGCATTATCTAGGGATCATGGATTGTGAGAATAGTGGTCTTCGGGCTCTTGACAAGTATAGATGATGCATAGCTAAAGTTGACTACAAACAATGTAAAGGGACCCTTGATTGCTCGTATGGTGTCTCTGTCCATCCTAGTTATCATAGAATCGTCCAAAATACAATTGATTTTGGTTTATACAAAACAAGAGAAATAGCTGCAATGGAGCAAGTCCCGATATTAAAGAAAAAAGTCAATAAACAAGTTGGATGTTAAAAATGTCATTAATAATAAATTAAATAACAATAAAAAAACTTAATGAAAAAGTAAAAGTAAAATCGATAACAAAAATCCAATATTATATGGAATCTAAGGAGTCCAATATTATATAGGATTTCGAGACAAAAACAAAGTATACTACTATACATGGCATTGTATTTTCTTGGTTAGAGTGGATAATAGAAAATGAATATATAAATATTAAAATCCACAAGGGCTATCCCCATCTATGTTTAAACAGACTTGGAATACAACAATACAATGAATTTTATAATATAATTAGTTTTCAATTCAAACATGCTTATATACATGATATCATAAAACATGGAAATCGAATTCACATGTGAAATAGGTAGAGGCATCGAAGAACAAGGCCTATAAACAACCAGTATTGGAAGTCGTTGACATTGCCATATCCATTTATGATTTGGCACGTCCCTACTACAGGAAATGCTTTCACCACCAACTCACAACACATATTTTCTACGCATTTGTGGGCTTTGTGGAGATTGAAATTTGAAAATTTGAGACCATTCTACCATTGTTTTCTTTACCACCAAAGGGTTCTTAGTTGGTGTTAGTTGATTGAATTTGGCATGTTCATGTATGTATGTATATAATTATTTAGACCATTCTAAAATTGAGATAATTGGATTGATAACCTTTATTAAATGATTAATTAAAAAGATTAAAGAAATTTTTAATTTAAATTTTTATTAAGTATAATATTTGTGACAATCCTAAATGAAACTTTGATTCTATTACCATCCTAAATAATAGTACAGGTGGGAAGGAAAATATGGACCATTTCGTTGAATATGAATCGGGATTGATGTATATGGAATAATAGTTGTCATTATGCAGTTTTGAAAGACAATTAGAGGACGAGCTTTCACAATTTCATTCCATGAAAGAGAAATACTAAACTCTAAGTCTCTGAATTTATCACCATCCGGAACGATAGTAGAAGTAGGAAGAAAAATATGGATCATTTCTTTGAATATGGAGCTCGATTGATGTATAGGCAAGAACAATACTTGTCAATATAGATGAATTAGAGATTTTATACTATCAATAGTATATTGCAGTATGTGTTTTCAAGTGATTAAATTCGTAAAAAGTTTAAAATTAATATACATCGATATAAGGTCATTCACGACAAAGTCACACAATGCATTTTCTAAATAATATACTTAAATCAATAGAATCAAATTTTTAAGAAATGGAAACAATGTGTGTAGATTTGTGATATGTCCACAACTTGTAAAAAGTTCAATAAAAATGTAAAGCAATGTATGAGTTGACAATTTTTAGATTAAAAGTGCTCACATGGGAGTCTGCTGTTAGGGCTCTCTGGGATCATTTCGTGCATTGCACTATGGTATAAGTGAAGCAGAGCCTATTGAAATGTCTTGTAGCATATGCAAATTAAAATTGATTATTTAATTAGAAAATAATACTCTTGACCCTTACCTAGAGGGTTTTTGTAGGAGAAAGGAATTATAAATAACTATTGTGTATCATATAGGTATATATTTAGATTAATAGATCTAATGGATGAAAGAGCGAGGGACTCAACTCTGCATGACTAGAGCATAAACTAATGAGAGGGAGGGAACTTGCCTCTGCAACTAGGTAATCATTTGGAGACTATAAAGTATTTTGGTTTGTTAATTATCATCATTAGAAGCATAATACATTGTTTTGGGGACTTTCTATGGGGAGGACATATGAGGTCACCCATCTCAATGACGTCAAATCCATCCTCATAGAGGGTATCTTGATCCTTGAATCTTTTTTGTTAACAAATAAATTATCAACCTTAGATTTCAATAATTCATTGTGACAAACAACACTTAATTTATATTCTCATGCAAGATTCATGACTCTATTATTATTAATGTTCACGACAAGTGACAATTCCCACGTTAAAAGTATGTAGATGACAAGTGACAATTCCCACGTTAAAAGTATGTATGGGTGTGTTTTGAATGCTCGAAAAAACAACATGAAATGCTATCTCATAGTATAAACATATTACAATGCAATAAATATATACAAGTGACAATTCCCACATTAAAAGTATGTAGGGGTGTGTTTTGAATGCTCGAAAAAACAACATGAAATGTTATCTCATAGTATAAACATATTACAATGCAATAAATATATACAATCGATGCTGCTCTTGTTATGAACACAACAACTTTCAAAATATATAGAGTGACCATGCATTTAGGTGCACCTATATGCCTATACATTACATCTAAAATTAATATATACAATGGATGTTGCTCTTGTTATGAACATAACAACTTCCAAAGTATATAGAGTGACCATGCATTTAGGTGCACTTACATGCCTATACACTACATCTAGAATTAGTAGATATGAAAATTACATTAACCATATGTGATTCTCATTTAAATATTTCTCAAATGAACAACAATATGGACATGTTAACCATTATTGCAATTTTCCTATGCTCTAATCAACTTCTTGAAGGTCATTATGCATTCAAGAATTCTTGTTGAATTTGATTGGTAGCATTATCTAGGGATCATGGATTGTGAGAATAGTGGTCTTAGGGCTCTTGACAAGTATAGATGATGCATAGCTAAAGTTGACTACAAACAATGTAAAGGGACCCTTGATTGCTCGTATGGTGTCTATGTCCATCCTAGTTATCATAGAATCGTCCAAAATACAATTGATTTTGGTTTATACAAAACAAGAGAAATAGCTGCAATGGAGCAAGTCCCGATATTAAAGAAAAAAGTCAATAAACAAGTTGGATGTTAAAAATGTCATTAATAATAAATTAAATAACAATAAAAAAACTTAATGAAAAAGTAAAAGTAAAATCGATAACAAAAATCCAATATTATATGGAATCTAAGGAGTCCAATATTATATAGGATTTCGAGACAAAAACAAAGTATACTACTATACATGGCATTGTATTTTCTTGGTTAGAGTGGATAATAGAAAATGAATATATAAATATTAAAATCCACAAGGGCTATCCCCATCTATGTTTAAACAAACTTGGAATACAACAATACAATGAATTTTATAATATAATTAGTTTTCAATTCAAACATGCTTATATACATGATATCATAAAACATGGAAATCGAATTCACATGTGAAATAGGTAGAGGCATCGAAGAACAAGGCCTATAAACAACCAGTATTGGAAGTCGTTGACATTGCCATATCCATTTATGATTTGGCACGTCCCTACTACAGGAAATGCTTTCACCACCAACTCACAACACATATTTTCTACGCATTTGTGGGCTTTGTGGAGATTGAAATTTGAAAATTTGAGACCATTCTACCATTGTTTTCTTTACCACCAAAGGGTTCTTAGTTGGTGTTAGTTGATTGAACTTGGCATGTTCATGTATGTATGTATATAATTATTTAGAGCATTCTAAAATTGAGATAATTGGATTGATAACCTTTATTAAATGATTAATTAAAAAGATTAAAGAAATTTTTAATTTAAATTTTTATTAAGTATAATATTTGTGACAATCCTAAATGAAACTTTGATTCTATTACCATCCTAAATAATAGTACAGGTGGGAAGGAAAATATGGACCATTTCGTTGAATATGAATCGGGATTGATGGATATGGAATAATAGTTGTCATTATGCAGTTTTGAAAGACAATTAGAGGACGAGCTTTCACAATTTCATTCCATGAAAGAGAAATACTAAACTCTAAGTCTCTGAATTTATCACCATCCGGAACGATAGTAGAAGTAGGAAGGAAAATATGGATCATTTCTTTGAATATGGAGCTCGATTGATGTATAGGCAAGAACAATACTTGTCAATATAGATGAATTAGAGATTTTATACTATCAATAGTATATTGCAGTATGTGTTTTCAAGTGATTAAATTCGTAAAAAGTTTAAAATTAATATACATCGATATAAGGTCATTCACGACAAAGTCACACAATGCATTTTCTAAATAATATACTTAAATCAATAGAATCAAATTTTTAAGAAATGGAAACAATGTGTGTAGATTTGTGATATGTCCACAACTTGTAAAAAGTTCAATAAAAATGTAAAGCAATGTATGAGTTGACAATTTTTAGATTAAAAGTGCTCACATGGGAGTCTGTTGTTAGGGCTCTCTGGGATCATTTCGTGCATTGCACTATGGTATAAGTGAAGCAGAGCCTATTGAAATGTCTTGTAGCATATGCAAATTAAAATTGATTATTTAATTAGAAAATAATACTCTTGACCCTTACCTAGAGGGTTTTTGTAGGAGAAAGGAATTATAAATAACTATTGTGTATCATATAGGTATATATTTAGATTAATAGATCTAATGGATGAAAGAGTGAGGGACTCAACTCTGCATGACTAGAGCATAAACTAATGAGAGGGAGGGAACTTGCCTCTGCAACTAGGTAATCATTTGGAGACTATAAAGTATTTTGGTTTGTTAATTATCATCATTAGAAGCATAATACATTGTTTTGGGGACTTTCTATGGGGAGGACATATGAGGTCACCCATCTCAATGACGTCAAATCCATCCTCATAGAGGGTATCTTGATCCTTGAATCTTTTTTGTTAACAAATAAATTATCAACCTTAGATTTCAATAATTCATTGTGACAAACAACACTTAATTTATATTCTCATGCAAGATTCATGACTCTATTATTATTAATGTTCACGACAAGTGACAATTCCCACGTTAAAAGTATGTAGATGACAAGTGACAATTCCCACGTTAAAAGTATGTATGGGTGTGTTTTGAATGCTCGAAAAAACAACATGAAATGCTATCTCATAGTATAAACATATTACAGTGCAATAAATATATACAAGTGACAATTCCCACATTAAAAGTATTTAGGGGTGTGTTTTGAATGCTCGAAAAAACAACATGAAATGTTATCTCATAGTATAAACATATTACAATGCAATAAATATATACAATCGATGCTGCTCTTGTTATGAACACAACAACTTTCAAAATATATAGAGTGACCATGCATTTAGGTGCACCTATATGCCTATACATTACATCTAAAATTAATATATACAATGGATGTTGCTCTTGTTATGAACATAACAACTTCCAAAGTATATAGAGTGACCATGCATTTAGGTGCACTTACATGCCTATACACTACATCTAGAATTAGTAGATATGAAAATTACATTAACCATATGTGATTCTCATTTAAATATTTCTCAAATGAACAACAATATGGACATGTTAACCATTATTGCAATTTTCCTATGCTCTAATCAACTTCTTGAAGGTCATTATGCATTCAAGAATTCTTTTTGAATTTGATTGGTAGCATTATCTAGGGATCATGGATTGTGAGAATAGTGGTCTTAGGGCTCTTGACAAGTATAGATGATGCATAGCTAAAGTTGACTACAAACAATGTAAAAGGACCCTTGATTGCAAGAACAATTATCAAACATGTGCTTATATCTTAGCGTACCATTTCCTTTCTCTCTCATGTCCAAAGTTCAAAACCTATTTCTCCCACTTCCACGGCTTGAACTCATTGCTAGACGAAACACCCTTCACCCATAGGATGACTCCATTAAGAATATGACAATTATTATGAAACCATTGCTGAGAAGGGCCAAGATGGAAGGCCTACACTAATATATGTACATAATACAATGGTGTGGATAACATTGAAATTTGAGAATCGTGATGCTCATGTAACCTTTTCTCATCCTTTTTGAAATGTCTTGTAGCATATGCAAATTAAAATTGATTATTTAATTAGAAAATAATACTCTTGACCCTTACCTAGAGGGTTTTTGTAGGAGAAAGGAATTATAAATAACTATTGTGTATCATATAGGTATATATTTAGATTAATAGATCTAATGGATGAAAGAGTGAGGGACTCAACTCTGCATGACTAGAGCATAAACTAATGAGAGGGAGGGAACTTGCCTCTGCAACTATTTAATCATTTGGAGACTATAAAGTATTCTGGTTTGTTAGTTATCATCATTAGAAGCATAATACATTGTTTTGGGGGCTTGCTATGGGGAGGACATATGAGGTCACCCATCTCAATGACGTCAAATCCATCCTCATAGAGGGTATCTTGATGCTTGAATCTTTTTTGTTAACAAATAAAGTATCAACCTTAGATTTCAATAATTCATCATGACAAACAACGCTTAATTTATATTCTCATGCAAGATTCATGACTATTATTATTAATGTTCATTGGGAATAAATTTGTTGCAACCAAGGTTATGAGGGATGTTTCAACAACACTTGCTAGGTGGGTTCCTCTGGCTCTAGCACATGGTCTAGGGCTCTTTGTGATAGTGGCCATGGGTTCTAACATATCCTAGTCTTGTTAAATTTGTAATTACTTTTGGGTAGCTTGTTAGAGGGTGTGTTACACCCTATAACTACCAGATCGTTGATTTAAAATTAATTAGTAAAATATCAACATTTCATTATATACTATTTACAATAATTCATTTTATAGTAAATTTATTATTACTTAAGTGCATAAACAATAGCCCAAGGGGATAGAGCAATTGGTAATGAGTAAATGAGATGAGAAATTAGAAATGGAAGGTCACAAGTTCAAATCCATATGAATACTTTAAAAAAATATATAGAAAAGATAACCTCTTTAAATAATTAAAAAAAATGTAAAATGCATTTTCATAATATAAATAGTTTAAAATATCAAAATAATGTAGCTCAAACAAATGTGATTAATAATTTCAAATATAAAAATAATATAACTAAAAAGAAATATTACTAAATAAACAATGTAAAATACATTTTCATAATATAAATACTTTAATATATAAAAATAATATAACTCAAAATTTAAGGAGAAAAACGTGACTCTCAACATAAATATAAAGAATATTTGCTTGTACATAATATAAATGCTTATATGTGAAAATAATATAATTTAAAGAATATTTGCTATCACATAATAAACATGCTTATATGTGACTTTCAACATCAATCCTTCAAAATATATGAATTTCAACAGCAATCCTTCAAAATTAAAAATATTTTTGATAATAAAAAAACAAATGGTAACTTCATGATGGGTTGGATAACCTTTCTTTTTTACCATTGATACTTTTAATTATTAAAAAACAAATGGTAACTTCATGATTGGTTGGATAACCTTTCTTTTTTACGATTGATACTTTTAATTATATTAATTTTTTAAAGTGACTGCTTTTTTTTGTTTTACACGTGAAATCTAAGAAATTAACATTAAACGCTTTCTTTACAAATCATCAAATATCATGTATCTTATTGTAAGATAAATTAAAAATTTTAATATATTATGAATTTTTTTTAGATCCTTCTTTTTCAAACATGTAGTTCATCGAAATATTTTCTCCCACGACTATGATTGCTAAAGTTTCTTCTACGGTGTCTCCCTTCGAAACCACGTTTGAAAGAAAGTATGTTTGACCACTTGGACATGGTGTCTATGCCCATCCTAGTTATCATAGATCGTATGGTGTCTATGCCCATCCTAGTTATCATAGAATCGTCCAAAATACAATTGATTTTGGTTTATACAAAACAAGAGAAATAGCTGAAATGGAACAAGTTTCGCTATTAAAGAAAAAAGTCAATAAACAAGTTGGATGTTAAAAATGTTATTAATAATAAATTAAATAACAATAAAAAAACTTAATGAAAAAGTAAAAGTAAAATCGATAACAAAAATCCAATATTATATGGAATCTAAGGAGTCCAATATTATATAGGATTTCGAGACAAAAACAAAGTATACTACTATACATGGCATTGTACTTTCTTGGTTAGAATGGATACTAGAAAATGAATACATAAATATTAAAATCCACAAGGGCTATCCCCATCTATGTTTAAACAGGTTTGGAATACAACAATACAATGAACTTTATAATATAATTAGTTTTCAATTCAAACATGCTTATATACATGATATCATAAAACATGGAAATCGAATTCACATGTGAAATAGGTAGAGGCATCGAAGAACAAGGCCTATAAACAACCAGTATTGGAAGTCGTTGACATTGCCATATCCATTTATGATTTGGCACGTCCCTACTACAGGAAATGCTTTCACCACCAACTCACAACACATATTTTCTACGCATTTGTGGGCTTTGTGGAGATTGAAATTTGAAAATTTGAGACCATTCTACCATTGTTTTCTTTACCACCATAAGGTTCTTAGTTGGAGTTAGTTGATTGAACTTGGCATGTTCATGTATGTATGTATATAATTATTTAGACCATTCTAAAATTGAGATAATTGGATTGATAACCTTTATTAAATGATTAATTAAAAAGATTAAAGAAATTTTTAATTTAAATTTTTATTAAGTATAATATTTGTGACAATCCTAAATGAAACTTTGATTCTATTACCATCCTAAATAATAGTACAGGTGGGAAGGAAAATATGGACCATTTCGTTGAATATGAATCGGGATTGATGTATATGGAATAATAGTTGTCATTATGCAGTTTTGAAAGACAATTAGAGGACGAGCTTTCACAATTTCATTCCATGAAAGAGAAATACTAAACTCTGAGTCTCTGACTTTATCACCATCCGGAACGATAGTAGAAGTAGGAAGGAAAATATGGATCATTTCTTTGAATATGGAGATGGATTGATGTATATGCAGGAATAATACTTGTCATTTCATAATCATTTAAGATGGGTAGGAGGATGCATGTACCTATCTTAGTGAGAAGAAATAAATATCCAGGCATCAAACCATCACCTCACGAGATTTTGTTCATATGTTATGATACCACTTTTGAAGTGGGTGGCGATGGAATAATATGGGATGTTTCATCTATATGTGGTTTTGTAACACCCCAAAATTTACAAAAATTTAAAACTTTTCAACATGACATTAAATGTTTATTTTAACAGTGCGGATGTAGAAATGCATTAAATTAAATTTGTGCGACTTTATAAAAATATTAGATTGTCTAAAACAATGCGAGTGTTTATGAACAATAGTAATTGCTCTCATGATAATGATGAAGTTTCATACAGTTGTGTTTTTACTAACTGATGATATTTTTGAAATGTAATGAAAAGAGTTCTAAGTTGTTTCTGACTGTACTACTTTCGTTGATGATGAAGGGGTTCTTCTGATGCCCCGAGGCTTACTTAGCATTCGTGCTAAAGCATGTTGATTTATTTTAGCCTGCAACTGACAATTTTCAGTACTTCTATACAAAACATTATTGGAAGATAAAATACAAAGGTGCTCTCATGGTAAGAATTGTACTTATGAGTTTAATTATTTCTGCTACGGCTAAGCTTGGAATTATGACAAGTATCTAAATAACTATTCTGCGAAGAAATCACACCTTTGCTATGTTTACCAAAACTACAGGAAACATCGTCTCTGAATGGAAAAACAAAGCATTAAACAGTGATATTATTGTATGTGCATTCCTTTGAAATATATGTGAAAATCTAACTTTTATTCTCCATAGCGATATTGTGAAAGTTCTAAGAATACAGGTGTTAGTGCTATGCTCGAAAACTATACTTCTAAAGTGTTAATGATGGTTTTGTTATTTAGCATGCTTGCTAAAATTCCCTAATTCAATAGAATATAAATGATTTACTTAGTCTAAATCTATAACCTATTTGCAATATGATTTGGAACATTAGAAAATTATAACGAATATAAATAACACTAACTAAATAGTGTTTTTGTGTGCAAAATGTGAACCTATATAATACTATGTAATTTGATTTCCAAGCAATGAATGAAACCTGCCTTTTTCGATACTTTATGTAATATGTAATAACATACAATTAGTGGATACTATGCAATAATAGTGAAATATATGCAATATGTGCGAATGATATGCAATAATTCGAATGATATGCATCACTAATACTATAATAATGTTATTAGCATAGTGACTAACATGATACGTAATGCAATCTACCATAAAACGTTTACTATGTTAAATGTATGACTTGAACGTTAATGTATGTAGGCTGGAAGATATTAATACCCTGCCTACAGTATTAAATGCATGGGACTGTCATGGGAAATGGAAATCTGCTCTGGATGGTACTATGAGCTTGATCACGTGACTAACTGTGTTAAAAACCAAACTTGTGGTGAAGTGTTAACCTATTTGTTCACTGGTTTACGAGCTGGCTCCAACGTGGCTCAACCGTGGCAATTTACAATAATGTTTATAATAAATATGGTAGCTTGACTTGGTTGTATCGTGGATCCCGCTGATGATCTCTACCGTCCATTTGATTGTGTAATTAATGGAAAGGGTTTAAACCTATCTCCATCACATTCATACGTTTAATGTTCACTCTTGTGCTTGGTAGTAGTGGCTCTGCGGCCTGGCCGATAGGCCGAGGGTTTGTAGGGCACTTGCTATGCATTTGAGTGGTGAGGTTTGGGTTTAGAACCCTCGACTTATGAAGGTTTAAGAATAGATTTTCTCCATTGTAATGCACCGTGAATAATGTTTCAGTTTACGGTTTAGCTTTGGTCTTTGGTGGGTTTCAATCGTCCGACCTGTTGAGGGTTTTTGGAATGCCAAAATGTAACCGAAAGTAAGTCATCCTTTTGCCATGGTTGTTCCAGGTCTTGGAAATGTTTAACTCTTCGATGCTTGTTGGCTCTATGCGGAATTTCCATCTGTCTCGGCATTTTGACAAGAGAAGGTTTCAGTTGCTATTGCGTTGGTTTAAGGCTGATTGTTACTCTCTTCCCAACATTCGTAGGTAATGTTACTTGTTTCCTTCCATGTACGTTCAAACATTTTTGTTACTGCATTTATCCCTTTGAGGGTTTTGTTTTCTTTAAAAAAAATAAAAATTAACCACCTCGTCACTGTATATACAGGTAAGTTCTCAACGGTTCCTCCAACTCTGGGCGTTGAGGGTTGGAAACAGCATTACCAACCGGTAAGCCTCGACGGTTGCTCTAAGAACCTGTGTAGATGAATATGATGACCATCTGCGTGATGTTTGTGTGTTTTGTTTAACTCAGAGAGTTTTGTAAGCTGTAGTGATAGGGTTGTAAACCTTTACAGTATGGGGAGGTAATACGTCGACCCACAGGGCAATGTCATGATGAAAGTGAAAGTGACTGTTGTGTAATAGAGATTCTGGTTCTTAAATTTAAATATAGTGATATATTACTGTCAAAATAGTTTGTGTTTAAAGATTTATGAAGTTCTTGGCAATGCCATCTATAAGTTTAAAGGTTAGGGTTTGTATGATGCGCTTGGTTTGATCTTAACTATTGATAAGTTGTCGAGTCTTCATCTATGTCGAAAATGGAAATAAAATAACATGATACTCTATGTTTAGTTTGAAGTTACTGTTCGAACAGATCTTGGTACTAAGTTCATATCTGCTATTTGTTTTAGAAATAACCTATGAATATCGTAATATTTTGCAAACCTGGAAACAAAACTAAAATGTATGATACAGTATTATACGAAAATAGTTCTATGTGAATACGAAGGATATGTGAACTGTAGTGAAATGGTTTTGTGTTGTTTGTAGGGTTATGATATGGAACAAATCATAAGAAATGGTGTCTTTGTTATAAGAATTGAAACTAGAGTATCGTGTAACGAATGAAAAGCTTCTGGTCTAACGAACTATATAAATACAACTACAGTAATGTCTGAGTATTGATAAAAACAATGTGAAAGCTTTTGTTTCCTAGATTGTTGTAGAGAAATAAACAGTTAGGGTTTTTAAGGAAAATGAAATATATAAACAGTATTTTTTTTGTAATAAACATATAGAAAAATAAAAATGTAAAGAACATATATGATTTCTCTATCTAATATAAACTCTGTTATTTCTATGAATTAAATTTATTGTTTTGATGAAAGAAGGAAAATAAGAATAGAACTGTAAGTAAAAGAATGCAGTAAATAATACTAAAATATTAACTGATAATTTACAGAACATATAGAATGGTACATTCATCACCCTGGCAGTATGCCTATCTTATCTTATCTATCTTAATTGTTTATGTACTGGAGTACGATGTTGTTCCTTTTTGCATGGGGAAAAATACAGAAACTATTTTATTCAATCGCTTCTTATTCATACAGAATTCTTAATTTGCACAGGAACTGAATTAAATTTATTAAACAAACAGTGAAAGTTAAAACAACAGAATTGTAAATATGCAAAATAGATAACAGAACTAGAAATAAATTAAATAAGACAGTAGAACCTGTAACTAGCGATAGGGTCGACAAAAACCCAAGGAGGCCTGTTCCTCCCAACCTACTCCAGTAGAAGCAACTCAACTGTTGACTTCTAATGAACCCCCGAGCCTGATTACTGATCCAGTAAGTGGGTGGAATCTGTGTAGAAGCAAGGCACTTAAAACTACCTTCTCCACTCGGTATCAAGCTCCTGAAAAATGCCTTCTCCACTCGGCATCAACCTCCTGAACTCAATAAGAGTTTGGTAGACTCACAACATCATCAACAACAACATATCCCCTCATCAAATCTCTTGGGTGCAAACACAGCAAAACCCCAAGGTAAATTTCCTTGTCAGGAAAAGTGATGAACCTCAGTTCAATATTTGATGGCTATTATATAGACTGCCTAGGTCTTTTAGTGGCCAGTTTGGAATAAATGAGCCTCAAGCTCTAGTCCCATCTTTCAGGGCACTATGACCACATTTCAAGGGATTTGTCCCATACCAACAACTAGTTAGTTGCATCATGATGCTGCCATTTGTAGATTGCCTTCTACCCCAGATTCCATTCCACCTAGTGGATCAGTAACCACTCTTTCAACAGTCCTCTTAGGTGTTTGTCTCCTATTTTATTTATTAAATAATAATATATTGTGCAAATTACAATCATCCTTGGACACCTGTCCAATACAAACTTTACCATGAAAGTTATCATAATGTTTCTAAACATAAAATGTTTTTCCAGCTTAAAGGGTATGTTACAGGTTTCCAACACAATAAAAAGGAAGTTTTACAGACTTTCGTGATTATCATGCCCACGCAATCTCTCAAAATTTCCACAATGCCAAGTCAATCGGTTATGTTAGAAGGAAAGTAAATGCAAATCTCCCACATTTACTCCACAAACCAATGGACCTATAATTCTCCCATCAAACGCGAGCTCTTTAAGCCTGCAGTGCAAGATCACTTGGAATTCGCTTAATATCCAAAAGGAAAGCTCCGACATTTACTCCACAAACCAATGGACCTATAATTCTCCCATCAAACACGAGCTTTTAAGCTTGGAGCGCATGATCACTTGGACTTCGCTTAATATCCAAAAGGAAAGCTCCCGTATTTAGTCCACAAACCAATGGACCTATAATTCTTCCATCAAACACGATCTCTTTAAGCCTACAGCGCATGATCACTTGGACTTTGCTTAGTATCCAAAAGGAAAAGCATGAAAATTCAAACAGAATACAATAAATATGAAAATTGTAAATCAAGTTGAAATTACTCCTTGCAAGACACCTATATCAAGACCACCCTGCACGAATGCCATGCGGACACCCGCATGAAGTCAAACAAATTTGTGTAACATATATTTAGCTATTCACCTAGCTTGTAGGTAATTTTCACAAGCTCACTTTAGTTATTATAAAAAAACAGCTTGTAGAATTATTGCAATTACTTTCCGCGTTGTTGTTAATATATTCTCATTATATATAACGAAACTCTAGTAACAACTAATAAATTATTGAAAGAGAAGCCAAGATGTGTCTTATAGAACAAAAAAGTACAACTTGATGAAATGATGAGTCAATTTAGGCAATGGACAAGCTAGGGTTCGAGTTAGGGTTTTACAAGATGTGTCTTATAGAATAAAAAATTACAACTTGATGAAATTATGGGTCGATTGAGGCAACGGACAAGCTATGGTTCGAGTTAGGGTTTTACAATGTCTAGGAGTGGGAGGTTCTTAAGTGTGAGAGAGGTTCGCAAAGGTATGTAAGAGTCAATGGTGGTAGCGATAGATCCAATACATCCCTCTTTAAAAGATGCTACACGGACACCCGCATGAAGCCTACCGTGCATGAAGGATATACGACAGTCATCCATGAGCCCTGAAATGAAGACAGGACTACATAAAACATGTCATCCTTCCCCTTCATGTTCATTTTCACCCCATTTTTTTTCTTCTGCGGCCTGGTCCAAGGATTCAACATTTAGGGTTTTTGCTACAGTTTGAGATGGACTAGTGGATGCTTGGTACGATAGTGGGATTATAGGAACACGACATAGTCACTTGTAGTGTACATGTGACCCGCTTGAGCTTGTGTAGACCAAAGAGATGAAGTTCCGCTTGAACTATGATGGCCGCAAGAGGAAAGTGAAGAAATATTCATTCCAAAGTCCCCCACATTGCACAGATTAAGGATTGTCTGACCAGAAAGAGTTTTTTTTATCAAGTCTACTATTGACATTGCACGCAAAAAATATTTCTTTGTTCGTTCGACCTTAATTTTAGAGTCTATTTCAATATTTGGCGTTAAATTCGGCCTTGAATGGATGTTAATTGCACTTGTTCTTTTAAGCTTTAATTTCTGTAAAATGAGGTAGCTTGCAGCTGGTAGGATACGTCTTTCAAGAGAATCTATCGTGAAATAGCACATCTTTACTGTGTTAGAGCTTTGTATGTTGAACAAGTGACTAGAATATTGTTTAGTGATCAGTAGCGGGAAATGACGGAGATGGAGATTATGCGGTGAAGCTTGAGTAGTTATACTTATGTATTTAGATCGAAAGCTCATAGTTATGCATGGAGTGAAGATGAAGAATCATAACTGAAAGTTGAAAGTTAGTGCACTTAGACTTAGTAAAGTTAGTGCACTTAAACTTAGACACCAGACTTAGTAAAGTTAGTGCACTTAAACTTATAAAAAAATTAATAATAACAAAAACTATGGCACGTTAATCTTAATAACGAAAAAATACAATTACACTGTACCAAAGAGAAAATACAATTGTACCAAAATGACAGGCAAAATGAGAGAAATACAAGGCCCACAATATGGTTGAATATCTATCTAGATCACATACTTATTTCTTGTCTTATGCTAATCATCACATGAAATTGTTTATAATTGTTATTTCTTGTGATGAGTTTATTAGCAATTGTTTAATCATCACATACAATTGTTATTTCTTGTTACAAGTTGCATCAAAGAGTTTTTTTTTCTTTTCTTATTATATGAAATTTTTGTGTATCAAATGTCAGCATTGGAAAAGAAGAAAAAAGTCATTTAATGCCTTAGCTACGAAACAATCTCAAAAGACATTACAAAGAATTAGATGTGATAGTGGAGATAGTTACACTTTGAAGACTACTATGAAATAATGGAATTCGATGCTATAAGGGGGTTTGCATGGAAATGGTTCCTCATGGAGCGATGAGCTGACAAATTCCTCATGCATTGCAGGGAAATGGAAGACGATTATAAGGTCGAATAAATGATTAGCAAACCATGATTATACATCGTAGCAATATGTGATTTACGTATGGCATAAAAGCATCATTATAGCTACTATATCCATAAACATAGTAAATCATAAACATAGACGAAGACAAATTTCCATGTGAAATAAATACGTTTCATTTGATGTAGAAAAAAAGGTTTCACGACCAAATGAAAATGTTATTCATAGGATGTAATTCACCGCGACAAGTTGCAATCTCTCACGCCATGCAAATCACCACGACAAGTTACAATCATGTCATGCATGCATAGGACATGGAAGCTCATGCATAGGCTTCCACTGTGGTCTTTGACAATATTTTGTAAGGAGGCCCAATGCTTGCTTCGCTAGCTGACTAAATTGTATGGATGTAGCCAGGAAAATAGCAAGCGTGCAAAGCCATGAAAAGGACATAGAAGACGTCAACAACGACTGAAAGTGTGTGCTCAAGCGGAGTAATAGAAAATCCAAGGATATGAATGGATGGATGTAGGAAAGCAGGTAGGGATCAATTGCTTTCAATGGGAACAAAAGCGGCCATGCTATAGCAACACTTTACACTCACCTTGTTTTCTTCTGTGAGTTGTTGGTTCGTTCTCTTTTTCTTAGTGAGGCCCATGATTATAACACTAACAATATCTTTCCAAAATGCCTCTGTTTCGTGCATGAAATATTTGTCTACATCAGTCTACATCTTTGGACAGATCCGAAGATGCTTTGTTTCCTGTTCTATCTTTCTCTAAGCTTTTAACGCTTGTTTCCCCGTCAAAAAATGGTCTCGACGGTACCACTTCCAGGTTTCTAGTTGATCTCGAGATTAATTCCAAGGTTTATATCTGGCGGGGTCATCCTTGGCATCTAGAACTTGACGTCATGGTTAATTCTACAAACGAGGTAAAAAATGTGGAAATAATCATTTTGTTTGTGTTTGTTGCCGTAATTTTTTTTGCTTTGGCTTATCAAAATTTAATTTTTTGGCAATCTCAATTGAGATGAGAGGCTAAGACTGCACTGCACTGCAGTTGAATTCGGTCTGAGTTTTTCTTTCTTTCTTATCATTTTACATATTTTCCTATTCATCTAACTATAATATATATTTCCATAAAGGCTAGAGTAATTAGCCAAGACTTCATGGCCAGAAATAAAAGCAAGAAAATGGGCAGGGGAAGCACATGTTAGTAAGGGCAAGTGCGACTTTCGTCGCTGGCCTCCTAAAGAAAAAAAACTGGATCATAGACTTTTCCGTTTATTGTTTATCATACTTCTATTAAAATGAAATGCGTAGGAGTGGGTTATATGAAACTCTTTTGCATAGTCTTCAAGTTTTCTTCTATGATATACATTAAAGCGTGCAAGTTATTTGCTTGTCCACAGGTGTACCGAGAGTTGGTGAAGGCACTCTGGTCTGTTGAATTATTGCTACTTTCATTGCTTTAAGCATTGTTATATTACATGAATGCATACAGAATCTTTAAAATCCTATGAAAGGAGAAGCCAATTGCTTTAGGTACCAGGAAAGGAGTTTAGGGCCAAAATTGTCTGTTAGGGTTATTTTCGCCGTCAAATGCACTCCGTCATTAAAGATGAGTAAACTGTAAAGTACTTGATTAATAAATGACATCACTTCATTATTATAATGAAGTACTTCATCATGACAATGACATGATGACACTATACGTGTCAAGTTTATATTTTTACTTTTGCTTTTTTAATTTTTATTATTTTTATAATTTTATAATTCTTTTGCACACCAGGGAAAAATAGTCACATATTTGTAATGCACCAATCAAAAAATTAGATTATCTAATTTACACAAATTTTAAAAATATTTTAATTTACAAACAAATCATTTTAATACCAAAAATTTAAAATGTCTTTCTTAACCTTATGTTAAAAACATAAAAATAAACCAGTCAAACAAAAAAGTAGACCAAACGATTACTATAATCCCTGCGGATCAGGGACTAATAAGAAGATAAATTTTAATCATCCAATTGCCACAAAAGGAAAAGAGGTTTGTAGAATTAAAGTGTTATGTGAATTGTTTGAATTTTTTCATCGAGATAGTGGTTATGGAGATGAGGATATATAGTTCATTATGTTGCAAAAATTGCAAAGTAGTGGAATCTGCAAGGTAGAGGAATTAGTCTGAGTCTTGGTGAATGCCACTAACATCAGTTTCAATAATATTGGAAACTATCACTATCTAATATCCCAGAGGTAATTTCCTCATAATGATAGTAATAAAAAGACCTTTGTTAAAAGCACAAAAAAATAGAAAACAAAGTATAATCGAAATGCAACGAACGACATAACCTTTATTGGTTGTATCGAAGAATCTTTTAAATCCATTGTTCAAACCTTCCAATATAAATGACTTGCTATGCAATGGTTTAATGTAAGTATTTAGCATCGTGTGATGAGAATGGTATTAAGATGTTGGACTTGTATTGAGATACATAATCAAGTTATCCTTGATTTTTTTTGTTTTTACAAGTAGGTATAAATATATATTTAAGCATGAGTGCAAGCTAATTATGCTCTTTTATGACACGTTAGTGGCAATGAAAACATCGAAAACAACATTTTGTTGACATGGATGGATGATTTGAGGTACTTCCATAATGAATTTGAATATGGTGTAAGAAGAGCAACTGTAGGAAATTGAGCTAGCTTCCAAAATATCTATGTACGAACCTTACATTGGTATGTTATTTTGCATATGTGGTCGTTAGTGCAGGTGTTGAGTATCTCAATGATGAAATTTCGTTAATTTTTTTTACAATTGTAGAGAATAGATTATTGTTGAGTACATCAATGATATAATTTCATTAATTTTTTTATACAATTGTAAAGAATAGTTTGTTCCTGTGCATATCAGTTGTTTTTAAAAATTTATAATGCTAGTTTTATATTTTTATAGAATTACGAAAGTGATTATACCTTTCAAATTATAAGTTCATGAATTAGTGCACGGTATGGCCTTAAAATAATCAAACAATATTTTTTCTTTGCATTGTAGATATTTCTTTGTTTTAGTGCATGATATAATGTATTTAAAAAATGGAGAAAACACCAAACATTATAGCAAGAACAATAGACATGCATTTTAGAATTTTGATACCAATCGAGTCAAGATAAATTAATCATAATAAGCAACAATAATTTTGAAAAAAAAAGTATATTTCAAATCTACATTCACTAATCTATATGTGTATTTAATTTCATGCATGAAAGATTTGTGCTCTCAATATAAAAATATTGTCAAAAATGCAAAATTGCAGTGATTCTAAATCATTATGAAAAATGATGTTTTTGATTAAATTTGGCTACCTCAAAAATATTCATGTTCCTGTAGTCAAAATGGAATCCCTATCTTGAATCCCTAAGATCCATTTCATCACGAAGGAACCATGAGAGGTGGTAAAGGAATAAGGTTGAGTGACTATCACTTGTGTGCAAGGAGGATTCAAACAGGAGATCGAAATAATCGTGTAGGGTCTTACGCATGTGTTGTTCAAGATCGAAGGCAAATTGATCATGGAGCAAGAGGAGATATAAAATGCAAGCCCACATTATGGTAACAACTAGTGATATTGCACATGAATACATCTTCTAGAGATATTGCACATGAATACATCTTCTAGATCAGGTTGAGAACCCTTCTCCATAAGGGTGTGTGGCTCCAAAAAGTAATTAGCATATCTAATATTTAAATAAAAAATGTTGAGAATATTTGTGCACCTTTGGTTAGGGTTAGTCTTGACTTTGTCCAAGAGGATGTTTTTATATTTACTACATAGAGGCATTTGCCAATGAAGTAAGTAATGAATTCTAAGCTTCCTTCATTTTCTCTATTATTAAATTATTATGTTAAGTAAGTAATCAATCCTAAGCTTCCTTCATTTTCTCTATTATTATGTTTTGTATTAATTTTTTTTTATAATTTTCTTGGTTAATAAAAGTAAATTTACTTTTGTCTTAATTATTCTATTTACATATCAATTTGGTAATAGACTTGATATTAAACTATATGTAGGTCCTCTTTCCTCAAATATAAGTTTTTCAACCTCCCACCCAACTAATTTGTTGTTTCTATGCTTTTCCGTTGAACTAGGGTTTGCAATTTTATGTACATAGATGAAATGCTAAGGCTAAATCCATGTCCATGGCATCATTCACTCCTCTAGTCATTCAATATTATGAATCTTCTAGTTTATCATGTCATTGATGGTCTTTAGATTTCTACCTCATTTCCTTTCAAATCATATTCTTGCCAATGCATTACGAAAGAAATCATGGGTCCTCATATTTCAACCTTATGTGATTTTCCCTCTAATGTGTTTGCAATTGTGAAAGTCACTTGCTCATTTGATTTCTTTAATCCTTAGCTTCCACCATTTTAAACCTTAATCGCATTGTTGCCTCCCTCCTTCTCTTCATACTTTTGCTAGGAAACGAATGTTTCTCTACTTGATCTAATCTTAGGTTGCTTGGGGAAGGTGCATATCTGCACTGTATGACTTATATTTGCATGTCACCAGTTGCCAAGATCTAAGGTTTCTCTAAGCAAGATATTATTCCATCAAACATGTAAAGGCCTCTTAACTCAGTTAATTAGTGATGCAATACTTTCTTTCTTGCAACTATCCTTCATAACTCTAGTTTTCCCTTTTTAAGGTTCCACTATCAATTTGGCTAGATAACTTATTTGATGTAGAAGATGAAGTATGGATTGTATCATTTACTGTGCTTAATTGTATACTATAAGGTGTGTTAGGTTGCAAATAATATTTAGGCTTCGCCTTCCTATACAACAACCTCTTCTTTAATGCATTTCTTGACACCATACCTAATATTATGATTGAGATGGGTTGGAGGATCTATTATCCAATGTTTTGTAAAGGTATGCCTTTCCGCAGTGACATTTTCAGGGTTTTCAAACATTGGATGCTGAGTTCAAGTGAAATTTTCGAAGCTGGTCTCTACACAACAAGAAAATCCATGTTTTAGCACCACTTACATTTTGTGGTGTTAGGGTGGTGGTATTATCAACAGTTACAATTTTATGGTGTTACAAATTTAGTGGTATTAGCACCAATTACATTTTGTGGTGTTAAAGTGGTGGTATTAGCACCACTTATATTTTGTAGTGTTAATATGGTGTTAATGTTTGTTAATATTATTAATATTATTGGAAATGAAGTTTGCACTCATCCATGTTAAGATATATGCCATATTGAAAAGTACCATAAAGTGGTGCTAAGCTCTTATTTACTTAGAAAACTAGATACATCATCATAACAATAAAAAAATTAACTAATAACTTAGAAAACCGGATATTTTAGAGAATCAAGGAGCACTGAAGTTGGTTACCTTCATTTTCAAAACTCTGCACTTCAACATAAAATAAGTTGAAGTAATAGAGCAACAAATCACATATCTTGGAGATATAAGGAAAGTTTATGTAGGAGATATGTCATCTTTATGAAATGTTGTAAGCTAAAGTTGGTCACACTGAGACCCAATACATGGACATGTAGAAATAGGATTCAATTATGAGGATTTGCATCATAAACACAATTTCATAAATAATTAATTTGTCATAACTAAATTCAATTTTATGGTTCTTATTCAAATAAATGCTCAAGATCATTTTATGAGGTTTTGCACCACAATCGCAACATATCCAATTATTATTTTTAATCAATTTAAACAAATAAATTCAAAACATTCATTTATGAAGCTTTGCACCACAAGCACAACAAGGCCAGAAATAATTATTTTTTAAATAAACCAATTTCAAATCATTCATTCTTAATACTACTTAAGCAAATAAATCTCTAGGATCCTTAATATTGACAAATAATTAAAGACGTGACAATTTTCAATTTATTACTTTTCTTAGTGATAAAAATTATTTTAATTGAACTTTGATTATTCTATTGGAAATAATTTTATTGATCTTATTAAATTTCATTATGGATATTATTATCACTATTAATCTTTGAGCACAATAAGCGGGTCTCAAATCCATGGACATGC
This sequence comes from Larix kaempferi, assembly GCA_027924585.1. Lineage (NCBI taxonomy): Eukaryota > Viridiplantae > Streptophyta > Pinopsida > Pinales > Pinaceae > Larix > Larix kaempferi. The sequence continues at coordinate 706,782 of BSBM01000597.1, read as the reverse complement.
ACATGATCGAGGGAGAAAACCTGTACTTTCGGCCCTAAAAGAAGCTTCTAAGGATTTGGGACCAAGAAATGCACAGGCCTCAAAGGTCACCACTTATATTCCTAAGGCTATTATTATGCTGTATGTGTGGGAATTGACACCATTATAAGATTTTTATCACTAGGGATAGGTCGAGTGTCCTCGCCATGGTTGAGAGAATAAATATAAACCTTATGCTAAAGGAATACTCTAGGCATATAGGGCCAAGAATGATGTGTTTAACCAACATAAACGACCACTTGAGAGGATATTTTCCCTAAAAATATGGATGAAGTGGGAATTGGTATGAAAATAGAACTAGGTGCACTAGTAGAAAAATGGGTGATAAATGACTAGGCAACCAAAAAGGTTGGTCGCCAAGTAAAATAAATTACTAAACCACCCAAAACGTTGGCCACCACGGCATTTTTAAGTGTTCAATATGACCAAATTTGAGCAATTTTAAGTGATCAAAACTAAAAATGACTAAAGTAAAGGACTAATTTAGTCATGGGATAAAAAATATGGCTAAACAATCTAAGTTAATAATTATATAAGATGCTCATTGTTAAAATTTATGAAATTGTAATAAGTTTGTTAGAATTTCATAAATTTTAATGATGCAGATGGATTTAGAGATCCCCTTCTCTGAATCCTTTGTGTATTCTTTCCCTTACTCATGGTGCGATATTAGATAGATGATTGGAAGGAATGTGAACCAAGGAAAAGTATTCTATTTTGTTTGAATGAATTGTTAGTAGCATATCCCAATGCCTTCCTAATGGCCGATGGCTCGTATTTTAATTGAGAAGCACAAGGGCTTTCCACCTAGGCATTGTTGATGCTCAACATCGACACGATTCCGAAGTGTCAGAACATGACGCCAAAGGTGAACTAATTAATTCTTTTGGAATATAATTCCATATATACCATCACGTCTATTTCAATGTGCTTCTCATGTCCATATTTTATTTCACCATTTTTGTTGTCATATGACCCCTTCGACAAACCTTCCAAGTTGCATGATGTGTGTCATCATAGTCTGTCTGGTGTCGTGTCTTAGAGTTTGGTTGTTTCTTGTCACACATGTCAATCACATCATATTATTTAGGTCATTGCATTCAAGACGTCGCATTGGTTGTGCTCATACTTTGTTTGGCGAAATCTATGTCCGTTTGACCCTTTAGGTAGTCTATCATAGTATTGGCAAGTACATGCATTTTGTGTTATGTTAGCTAAAAATTGCCAATTTTGCATCCCTCCATTAATTCACACAATGAAAATACGTCCATCAGTCTTCTCAGTACAACTATGCTTGGAAAGTTGAAAGATACCCCCTAAGAGTACCTCTTTGCAAACAAAAACCAGTGCCCTTCAGTTTTAAAATAAACCCTTCCCCTCTTCCTTTTAAATTTTATATTCACCATTTCCATTAATTATTTCCAAAAAAATAAAATACAATATTTCCCTTATTATTAAACCCCTAATTCCTCATACCCTGACCCTTTTATTTCTATTTCTCGTCATCTCAAAATAAGATGGCCCTCCCTTTTTGAAATTAAAGAAACCTTTATCAAAATGGGTTTATTCCCCAAAGGTTCTATGGCTATTAATTTCTCTAAAAGGATAATCTTTAGTAAAAATTAAAATGAACCTCTTATAGGGTAAATTCTTCGCAAAGATAACACAAGATATGTCATAAGGTGTCCCCTACGCTTCTTCTTATCAAATTTTGCTGCTATCTCCCAAAAGCCGGGCCTCCATGAGAGAATGTGATATTAAGCATATTTTTAATTTAAAAGAGTTATCTTTTAAAAGGGGAGACTCCTTTTTAGAAACCCTTCCCCCTATTGCGCACGCACCATAGGGTATATCGACATGGAAGCCATGTAAAACGTAGCAGCAGGTGGAATTGCAGGGCCGATTTCAATGTGGAGGGAGAGAATGAGTAACTTATGATGCAGGTAATCAATGGAAAATGGTGGTGAGGAGGAAAACATGCGCAGAAACCCTATTATGTATCCATAGTTGGAAGCGAGTAGCTAGCAAGAGGGAATTAAGTATAAAATTGTGAATATAACTAGCAGGGGTGTGCTTTTGCTGATTGAGACCAACATGATTTCTAGAGGGGGCAGAGTAGTAATTATAAAAAATTAAAAAAAAGACATTACAAGAATAAGGGAATTAAGTATAAAATTGTGAATATAACTACCAGGGGTGTGCTTTTGCTGATTGAGACCAACATGATTTCTAGAGGGGGCAGAGTAGTAATTATAAAAAATTAATAAAAGGACATTACAAGAATAAGGGCTGATAAAAGTGAGATATAACTTAAGGAAACCTGGTTATTTTTGTTGAAGCTTTGCATCATCTTCTATGGCGATGGGATTATTGCTAGTGGATCCAAGTGTAGCTCTAGACCTCATCTTTTTCTCATCTAAATGGTCGTCCATGACTATCATATTACTTGCCATGAGCTTGTTCATCTTCCTTATATATTTGACAACCTTGAGTTTTTCCTTACTCTCAACCATGAAAGGATTCCCTTCCATTAACATTATGTGAATAATAATATTGAGTACCAATGGAGAACCACCAAGTGCTCATAGAGCATCACTCTTTGTTTAATGCCTCCTAGATTCTGGATCAGTCATCTAGGGGATCAGATGAAACTTCATCCTGTATAACTGGATTTTTCTAGACTAGAGTTCAATTTGCACCCTGAGACAAAGTTTATGTTCAAGTGGAAAGTGAGCCTAGTGAGGTTCGAGTTGAGAATGTATGTGTACCCATAGGGGTCATCCATAACCTTTCACTCGCTAATGAGGGCGTTCGCTTCATTCCTCTGGTATTTTAGAATAAACCCCATAGTAACTTTACAAGACCATAACTTCGCTAGAGTGCGCTCGTACAAAGATTTCCTAGCTTTGGAGTTTCGAGGGTCTAGTACCCACCTGGATATGCGTGTCCACATGCTGGAAGGTAATTGACTCTTTCCATATTTATGCTTCATGCTCAATTTTTCCTCTCAGAGCTTTTGGGATCAAATTTCTGCAGGCAATGGTGTGATCGGCCGCTCTGAGCTGGTTCATCGTTGTATACTGCTACCCTCCCTCTTCGTTCCTTGGCCGCTTTGTTCTAGTAATGCTAACATCCTAAGTTACAGGTAGGCGGATGAGAAAAGCACTCTTTGTTGGAAGGGCCCCATAACCTTATTATGGAGTCCAGGTAGACATATATAGTTAATATATTAATATATTATTAATAAATTAAAATAAATATAATAAAGAGGTGGAAAATAAAATAAACTAAATGATAAAAGAGAGGAAGTGTGGGTAAATTGAAAAAAAGAGAGATAGAGAGGGGAAAAGGAAACTAAATGAAAAGAGGACTCTTTTTAAAGAGAATCTCTGATGGATGTGCATGAATTGCATCACCTAGAGGAAGCTAAAGCGGAGGGCAATGGAGATAGCAAAGGGAAATGGAGAAAGGTAAACACTGTACATCATGTGATTTTAAATAAATTTTAATATTTCATTATTGTGTGATCTCTATGTGCTATAATTTTCCATGATTTGAGAGTTTTATACCCAATCTCTTCCTCCATACCATTTCTAGGGATCCTGGCACTAAACTTCCATAAAATCCGTTCCTCTTGGGCTGCAGATCAAAACGACCTCTATCTCCTCAAAATCGCAGCTAGAAGAAGCAAAATGACTTAACATGGCATCCTGTGGAACCTCTAGAGGATACAAGGGCTCAACTAATCCAAAAATGGAATGGATCAATCATACATAATCTTAATGGTATTTGATTTTTCTGTACGAAAATTCCGGCAAATTTAACCAAAATTAGACAATGTATGGATGTGGTACATCAACATATAGTTGACTATATTATATCCATTTAATACCATTCACATACAGATACAATACAGGAGCTGGGCCGACGAACGAAGATCTACCTACCTGCTCAGCCTACCTGCTGTTGGCACTACGCGACTACACAGTTCATTACGCTATGCGGGAATTTTTTTTGGTAAGGTTTACTTGTTTTACAATTTGCAATTTTCCCCACAACGTGATTGTGCACTCCCACTGAGTCTTTTTGTTGATTTCTTTATTTTCGTTCAATGCAACCAATGCTTTCTTTTTCGTTTACTTCCTTTAATGCAACCAATGCTTTATTTTTCTTTTTAGTTTAGTTTTTGCTTTCGTTTTACTTTTTATTTTATATATTAGGTTTTAAATTTTATTTTTTAGGTTAGGTTTTTATTTTTGATTAGATTTATTTTATAAAAAGTTAAAGTTTAAATTTAAAAAAAAAATTATATACAAAATATTTTATAATATAAAGATATTGGTTTTATAATTTAGATTAATTTTTATATTAGATTTATTTTATAATATAGATATAGTTTATCTATATTTTTAAAATTTGAATTTTTTTAATGTATAAGTAACCTACTTTAGTATTTTTTCTGTATTAGAATTTTGGGTGATGTATTTTTTCCTTATCCAATTATACTTGAATCTGTATTCGTACTCGGATTACGGATTATGCTACTATATTTTAGATCATTTTCATGTAATTTGGGCACAAAATATTCTCCATCTTCTACGTTGTTTTGATAAATAGGTTTCCAGAAAACATCAACACCATATCTCCGCCACTTTCACTTTCATACCTGCAGTAAAATATAAATATGTAATTAAACAAATAAAGAAAACTATGTTTCTTATTTGGCATTCGGAAACTATTCTTCTATGATTTTTGTAATCAATGGTAAAAACAATAAAAAATAGTTAAAATGTGTAAAACTAAAATTAAATTGCGATCAAAACTAAACTAAAATATAAAAACAAAAAATTGATGATCGAATATCCAGAAAAAGGCTTCCACTTGTTTTCACGCCAACTGCTGGAGCAAACACATGTCATTCAAGCTAGAAGTAAGGATTCCTTTTAAAAAAAAATTGAAGTAGAATGGGAAGAAAACCGTATCATGTCATCTTTCAGTTGAGGGTGTTTAATGAGTAGAATTGGCGGGGAAAGTTAAATCCCATGATCAAGTTAATAGGCCGTTTTATTTTGATTCGTTGGCGCACTTGAGTGAGTGGTGTAATAAATGAAGTTAAGAAGAAAAATCCACTAGACCAAGGGGAACGAATTCATCCAGATAGGCTTGTCTTATGCCAGTTGTAGTTGAAGGGAGGGAGTTGGCGGTGAGTGGGGGAGAGAGAGCCGAGCCACTCCGCTGAAAAATAGTTCAGAAGTTGAGTCTATGGAGGAGACCATTTCTACGATAAGAAGGGAAAAATAATCGGGGAGATGGATCTCGCCACCAGCAGTAGCTATGAAAGGGATTAGCCATGTACAATGCAGTCTGGGGAGGAGATCTCTGCGAAGGGGAAGAACTTCACCTTCAGCAAGAGAAGTTTTTGGCAGAATACTATCTCGCCGACGCTTAAACCAACTGAACGAATTCAGATATCGAGCCAGTTGCCGATAGAGGCTTGACGGAAGAAGAAGAAATCTTGTTACAGCAACCATGTTGCTTGTTGTAATCTTATTACATTTTTTTCTAATAATAGATGATGCACACACCTTTGTGGACTAGCCCATGTACGGGTGAACCACGTTACCTTCGGTCTCATATGTATGTCTGTGTTCTCTTGGGGTGTATTTCTTGTTTATATCTCTCTTGATATTTGTGGCGGTACTTGTGCATCTCTTTCATGTATTCCCTTGATGATGTGATTCAGTTATTACTTCCGTTTCGTTTACTTCTAATTTATGTATCTTAAGCATTTTACTAATATGTTGGTTGTTACTTATATCTTTTCACAAATGTGTTTTATTCATTTATAATCGAGTTAGTAGAAGGAATTGTTAAGGTGAGACAAGTGTTAGAATTGTATTCATGCTATTAAAATAAGATAGGATTTAAAGAGTTGTATATTTATGATTGGGGTTGCTTGCGAATTTACAAAGACCTTGTATCGACAAGTAAAGTTTCATTAATAATTACCATTGAATAATTAATGTTGTCAAGTTATAAGATGCTATAATGATGTGATAAATATAGATGCTGTGTACACATTTTATCTTCCGCATAGCATTTAATGGAAATTGGATTCTTAGAAAAGTTTAAAATTTTCTTGAAAATTTTGGGTATGTGACAACTCTAAGTATCTAGTAAGAGAAAAATTTCAAAACTTAGATGAACAAAAATTGAAAACGAAATGTGTTCACCTATGAAAGATTAGATGGGGTTTCCATGGAATAAAAATAAAATAAAAATATATTGTTCAAAAAGAACGGATGAAGATACAATTATTAGTTATTGCACAGAAGCATGGTTGTAACAATTAACAAAGTGGTGATGATATTAGAAAATAAAGTAAAGGACATAGGGAAAAATATAGGAATGAAGAGGAATGCACAACTCTTGGATTTACAATTATTTGCAGGAATAAATTTTTTTGGTTTAGCCCTTCCTCCAACATTGAAAATGACATATATAGCTACTAATATTAGTTGAAAAAATTATGAGAAACACTAATCACTAATCCATTTCTAAGGCTTGTCTAAATTTCCATATGTATATAAGAGATAATCAATTGAATTCTTAATACTCTTCCATGGTTCTTTACACCATCAAACTCAATAAAAAAGTTCTTCTTAATTTTTTCTACATTAATGTCAAAGTCCTTAGTTGTTGATTGAAATCAATAATTATCAAGGGACTTTCTAAATACTTTGCTATATTATCATCATTAAAGAACAAGTTAGATATGTGTTTCTCAATATTGTCATGTAGTCATTAACCAATTCTTTTAATATTCTCATCTTATAATCCCAATATCTTTGGATTTTAAGAAACATTTAATTTGATGGAAGATTATCCTTTATTTTTTCAATAAAAATTAATATAACTTTTTCAATAAACAACATTATATATATATATATATATTAAATTTGTCATTATAATTCAAACAAAATAAATATTTAAAAAAATAAAAATTTAATTAAATATTTTTAATAAGAATTTAACTTCCAAAAAACATAAAATATTATTCTCTATATATAAGCAAACAATTCATATAATAATTTTTTTATTAACTATACAATTTATATAAGCATACAATTCATGTAATAAATTTGAAAAACAAATTTGTTATTAAACATACAAGTTATATAAAAAAATAGTCAAGATGAAATTTTGGTCACATGAAATTTTGGTGATTAAAACTTAAACAAAAATAAATATTTAATTAAATAAAAATTAAATTAAATATTTTTAAATAAAAACTTAATAATATAATAACATATGTTTTAATTTGTTCTTTATTTTATTTTATGATTTTTTAAATATTATATCTGTAGTTAAAGATAAAATTATAAATAATATTTACAAGTGATAGGGTCGATTATTACATACAATTGTGTGGCAGGCTACATGCAAGTGATATGGTCGATTATTGTACAATGCAGGACTGATAAGCTTTGATTAGTTTGCAAATATTCTAAAAAAATGCATAGGTTGGTATGATGCTATCAAATTTACTAAATTCTAAACTATTTCTGGCCATTTTTACACAATGCCTGCCATGAAAATCAACATGAAGTAGCCGGGTTCCTGGAGAAAAAGGACTGATACAAAGAATAATTTTACTTTGGTTGAGTTGGAGATCTTAAATCCTTAGGATAAATCGCATAAAAACCAGTGCCAAAGTAATGCTAATATGGTCCCTGCTGTGCCTACCGCCGGAAGGGACTAATAAAGGTAGAAAGCGAGCCAACATAGAGCAACAAACAGCATTAGCGAGTAGCAGACCAACCTTACCTATAATGTGTCAGTATTTATTCAAGTTGGGAGAACCAACAAATTTAGTCGTGTGTTATTCCAGTTTGTAAGAAATATAAGTTTGATTTCATTTAGTGTCGAATGAGCAGGCTGTCTTTCGTGCAAGTATGTAATTCAATCACTCGGACCCCCAATACAAGGATGAAGCTTTATCCTCGGCATTTAGATACTGTCTCAAGGAAAATCAACGATACCATTCTTACTGTTAAAGGATGTGAGTATGGTGGGACAAGCAATTAATAAAGAAGGAAATGGGTCAGTCAAGAAGACTGATTCATATTCTTCTTGAAACGAAAGTAGGCCTTCATCCGTCATAGTCACAAAAAATATATCAATGATTTCAATACAATAATTTAAAATTTGCATTATTATATATTGTAATATTATAAATTATTATAGATTGTTATACGGAAAAAATTGTTAATAATTTAAAATTTTACATTATTATAGATTGTAATGTTATAAATTATTGTAAATTGTAATACTGAAAAGTTGTTAATAATTTAAAATTTTACATTATTTATTGTAATATTATAAATTATTCTGGATTGTTATATGGAAAAAATTGTTAATAATTTAAAATTTTATATTATTATATATTGTAATATTATAAATATTATAGATTTTAATATGAAAAAAATTGTTTACTTCGTATTTATCATTGTAATCGATTCAACATAATAGAAGAAGCCAACTTTTGGCATTCAGTTCACAACAAGTCTTTATGAGCACTAAGAGGCCCTTGTGGTGACCTCACTTGCTCCATAGATAGACATGCATGAATAAATAATATATTAACATGGTTAAATATTATGCATTGTAATTGTTGAATAGTTACCTCTATATGACTTGTTGCTATTATAGATGCGGCACTAATTGCAACATCAATGACCCTTGTTAGGTGAGGTGTAGATGGATCTCCCGCATGTCTCCTATAGAGGACATCCACACCCTATCTAGGTGTGGAGCCTCTCTTATACACTTTTCCCTTCTGCACGTTTGGACTATGAGGAGAGGAAACTGTTGATTTTTTCCTAAATATAGCAGGTGGTGGCTACAATCACCAATTACTGACATAGTTAGAAATGTATTAATCAATGAAATAGCATGTATTAACAAACTAACAGTGATGAAATACATACCGATGTACGGTATGCTTCAACCAATTCTAAGAAACGTTCTGCCACCTGTTGATCCCCTATGGGCCATGTAGCGCTTGTCTCCCCACCAGGGGGGATATCACTACATGAAATGATTTCCCTCTGAGGGGGATCTACAATGTACAATTTAGAAAATTGTAAATATTAGATCATGTACCATTAAATAAGTAACACGTGATAACAAACTAACATGTATTAAAATAATGACATGTTTAAATAGTTTCCTCAGTGTGAGTTGTTGTTGCCGAAGGTATGAAAACATCTTGTATATCAAACGGTTCTCGTGCATGAGCCTCTAGACTATCCTAGGAATCATCAGTGGAAAAGTCTTTCCCCTCGTCCTCTTCTTGTAGCAACTACAAGTTTTAAAATCATTAAAAATCTTAGCAATCTATATATGTGTATAGTAAAGAAAAATAATTTACAAAGAACACTAAATTGTTAACCATTTACTTACTTGAGTAAAATACCCATTAAAGCTATCATTTGTCTGGAGATGAGCAAATCAAGGATGGATGCATACTATGCATGGGTAGGGCTCCCGGCTGTGCTCATGATGTGTAGGTCTAGTTCCACTACTAGATGTTCCTCGACCACTGAAAGGTGGTGGCTCTACCCCACCGGGAGTTGGTGGCTCTGATGGCCCTTCCTGGTACATACCTTGAAGATACGTGCTATGGCAAACAACCTCATGTTCCAACAGTAGGAATGACTCATGTGTCTATGGGACCAACTGATGTGCAAAAGACACATATGGCCTAGGTATCTTCCTATGAGGTGGAGCTACTGGGGGATTGGGATCTATGTGCCTCGCATTGGGACATTGTTGAGGAATCCCCATCCCAACTCCCTAGTACTCCAAGATATCAAAATATTTAACATGCTTCCCCATAACAAAATATGCATACATCTTTCTAAGAAAATATAATGACATTTCCCTGTTGTTATGTGGTGCTACATCAAATTCCATGTACCATCGGTCCATCCAATTATCTATGAATGGTTTATATGTACACCACTCAATATAAATATGCCTTATTTTTACATCTGGGATTTCACCTGTCCGTGGATCTCTAAAAATGGAAAATATATGTTGTTTTACTATCTTCAACTTCTTAACTTCCTTGTAACTAATTCCACGAGCATATTCTTTCCTCTATCTCTCTCTATATTTCGCAATATCTTGGAGTACACCATTTGACCTACTAAAGGTCTCTATCATTGCATCCAAGTTGGATTCAAGCATATAGTGCCTATCATCAACAATAACAATTGAGGCTCAAATGTCTTTAAGCCTCTGAATTTCTCTTTGGAAGTCTCTATGTGCATCCATGGTTGTCACTGCAATCAAAATCTAAAAAAAACAAATCATTAGAAACATATACATGTGCTATAATGACACATCTCAAAAATGAAAAATGAAAAAAAATTGTGCAAGAACGAATACATTACAAACATAAATATCATCTCAATATACTATAATAACAACTACATGTAAACCAAATTGAAAGGTAAGGATCAACTACATCTAAATCGATTAATGATTGATGGCAAAGATCTCCTTTGTATCTAATGCATATCATGTTTGTGGCCCTTTCCTTGCTCAAAATCTAGTGTATGATGAGGCAGATTTGGTGGTGAAGTCCTTTTCCTCATTAAGAAGGGGCAAGATTTTGAATGTGAGGGTTGATCTATGCTTGTTCCACAAAGTGAATCTCTTATCAGTTGATAGGGATGAAGACCCAAATCCACTGATTGAGTGTCTTGGTGGTGACGGAGGTCAAATCCATTATTGCTTAGGTGGATGCAAAATTCATTAAGGGGATGTATAGTATGGATGAATTGCCATATGTCAAATAACGATTTTGAAAAATTTTAGTTTTGGAATTTTCATTTATATGGATTTTTAAGTTATGGAAATATAAAAATTTATATTTTTATTAAGGAAATGAGGCAATAATGAATATTTGGATAACTACCTTTCTAAAACTCCTTGCTCTTCGAATTCACCCTCCTTTCTCTTCGAATTCACCCTCCACTTCCATGTTAGCATCCATAAACGCTCGAGTGTTTTGGTTGAACTTGGCCAATGAACAGTGGACGCATAGTGCGAAAGCGACCTGTTTTTGGCTTTTAAAATATTAATAGGAACCCATGACCGTTATATATAACAATAACGCTCAAGTACTATAGAATTCATAACGCTCACGTGTTATATATTTCTATTACGCTCACATGTTATTGAATTGATAACGCTCACGTGTTATGTATTTCTATAATGCTCGCACGCTATTGAATTCATAACGCTCGAGCGTTTTGATTTCCTATCTTATGTGTTAAGTGACATGGTAGGCTCGGGCCTTTGCATGCCTAGTTCAAAGAAATGCTCGCATGTTTTCATTTCACTAAACTTTAGCGTGTTTCATGAAATCACGATTGCATGTAAAAGGTCCTTGAACTTCGTGCAAGGGACCGGAATCATAAATGATCCTCTTTGATTTGGATTGATTCTTCTTGAAAGTAGTGTGCCCATCATTAGTAATAGGCTCTTCAAGAAAACTAGATACATATCCATATAGATCATACTCTTCCAAGATATTTAGAATCCTACCCTTCCAAGTATTGAAGTTCAAAGTTCCTTCAAGTCCATCTTCCGGTCTTACTGAGATTGGAGACATTATTCTTCAAGTATTATGCTCAACTTAAACCACCCAAGATCAATGTAGGCTCAATCTTGACTGCTCAACTTAGCTCTTTCATGCCCTAGGCTCTGAGACCATGTTTATTTTTAATCTTAATTGTGGAATTACAATGGTGCTTGAAAACAATGAATAATCAAAATCACAAAGATCCACAGTTGGCACAGAAATTTACCCTGGGGAATCCCTCATAAATTGAGTGAGAAAACCTCAGGAAAATATTCCATAGCATATTGATTGATAGTAAATAATGTTTCCTTTACAATGCACAGATTACATCAAGCACCCCTAGTGCAATATCAAAGAGAAATACTAAGCACCCGTGGTGCAATTATAGAGCAAAAAAGATAGGTGAAATAAGAGAAATCAGAGTAATATTCTGCACTAAACCAGTTCACTAATTTGGTCACATGCACAAAAGTTTTGAATTGCCTTCAAGAGAGAATTCGCTCTAACATTGGTTTCATCAATCCTGCATAACCATAGTACCATACTTCTCATGCTTTGGATTTTATATTTTTCTTCTGGCTTCAGGATGGACTCACCCTTCAACTGAGTGCTAGATCACTTAATCAGATGGCTAACTCAAGTGTCATCATGCAAGTGTTGTAACTCAAGTGTCGCAACTCAAGTGTCGTTTTTTATTTTAACTGAAGTGTCATCATGCAAGCGTTGTAACTCAGGTGTCATTTTTTTGTTTAACTCAAGTGTCATCATGCATAACACTTAGTTAACTAAATCTTCTTTGTTAACACTTTACTTAACTCTAAATTGTCACACTTGATAACTGAAGACTTTCTTGTTAACATATAGCTAACTCTTTTAGCACACTGATTAGTGAAGTTAACAAATTCGAGTTCTCTCTTATCTTAACTCATCTTATCTTTATCTCTTGTCTTATATGCATGGTCCACTTGTGCCAACTTAATTATTTATCATATCAAATATACTAAGGATATTTTTCCAATGATGTGATCATTTTGTTCTACTCTCGCTCCAAGTGGTCATATGCTAAAGTAATTCACTCTAGAGGTGTCTAGTCTCTAGAGGAGACTTAATAGCTTATCCATCTCTATGACCATGGTTAGTATTATGTCACACATCATTCATGCTTCGACAAGCAAAGAATTACCTTAACACATGAGGCACCACCTTAACACATGAGGATCTGTCTTAACACACAAGACCTTAGTATTGACAAACAAGACTGTACGACACCATCACTTTGACATATAAATCACTTACCTCAACACATGAGGATTTAACCTTTACACATAAGGCTTACTCATTCTTGATTCCAACTCAATATTCTACTCCAAGTTTCTTGGGTCAAACTCAAGCTCCTATAAGGCACTACCTCGAGACACGAGGCGCAATATTGGCACACAATATTGAATTGGAGAATGACTCATGATGTTGCAACTTTAACACCGAGTACTCTAAGTATCTAGTAAGAGAAAAAATTTAAAAATTAGATGAACAAAAATTGAAAACGAAATGTGTTCACCTATGAAAGATTAGATGGGGTTTCCATGGAACAAAACTAAAATAAAAATATCTTGTTCAAAAAGAACGGATGAGGATTCAATTATTAGTTATTGATCCGAAGCATGGTTGTAACAATTAACAAAGTGATGATGATATTAGAAAATAAAGTAAAGGAAATAAGGAAAAATATAGGAATGAAGAGGAATGCACAACTCTTGGACTTACAAGTATTTGCACGGATGAAATTTTTTCGTTTAGCCCTTCCTCCAACATTGAAAATGACATATATAGTTACTAATATTAGTTGAAAAAATTATGAGAAACACTAATTGCTAATCCATTTCTATGGTTTGTCTAAATTTCCATTTGTATATAAGAGATAATCAATTGAATTTTTAATATTCTTCCATGGTTCTTTACACCATCAAACTCAATAACAAAGTTCTTCTTAATTTTTTCTACTTTAATGTCAAAGAACTTAATTATTGATTGAAATCAATTATTAACAAGGGACCTTCTAAATACTTTGCTATATTATCATCATTGAAGAACACGTTAGATCTTTGTTTCTCAATGTTGTCATGTAGTCATTAACCAATTCTTTCAATATTCTCATCTTATAATCGCAATATCTTTGGATTTTAAGAAACATTTAATTTGATGAAAGATTATCCTTTATTTTTTCAATAGAAATTAGTATTTTGACTTTTTCAATGAACAACATTATATATATATATATTAAATTTGTCATCGTAATTCAAACAAAAAAAATATTTAAAAAAAAAATTAAATTAAATATTTTTAATAAAAATTTAACTTCTAAAAAACATAAAATATTATTCTCTATATATATGCAAACAATTCATATAACAAATTTGTTATTAAACATACAATTTATCCAAGCATACAATTCATGTAATAAATTTGAAAAACAAATTTGTTATTAAACATACAAGTTATATAAAAAATTAGTCAAGATGAAATTTTGGTGATTAAAATTTAAACAAAAATAAATATTTCATTAAATAAAAATTAAATTAAATATTTTTAATAAAAACCTAATAATATAATAACATATGTTTTAATTTGTTTTTGTTAAAATCATTATCGTTTTTGTATTTTATTTTATTATTTTTTAAATATTATATCAATAGTTAAAAATAAAATTCTATATTATATTTACAAAACGCATATTATATATATATATATATATATATATATAAGGTTAATAATAATAACTCAAATAAATTTAAAATATATTATTACATTATCTTTTAAATGTTATGTCATATATCAATGTTATATTAAACATGAAATTATATATGTTTGTGAGATGCATTAATTTTGACACGATCTTGTGGTATTTTCTATTCAAACTTACTATTGCATTTTCGATCATAACTTATTATATTATTTGTATTTATAATTAGTTTTTATATATTTATGATTTGCAAATTAAAGAAATACTAAACATAAAATAATTTTCTAAAAATAATATATTTTACTGAATAAGTTTTATTCTTTCATTTTAATATGTGGTATTAAAGATATAATAATTAAATAAAAAATGTGTTAAGAAAGAAATATAGAAATTCTATTAAACTTAATTTAGGCATAAGTTCTTTTATTAGTTAGGTAGGAGACTATATGTTCCGCTTTTAACAATTAATTTGAAAATCAGATATCACAAAACATTATGTTTTACAAAGTCACTACATATAATATTTTTTTGAATTTTGGTTTTTATGTTTTTTCTCAAAGTTTATTGGGTAAGATCTCTAGATTTGACATTTTTTATCATTGCACAGATACATAAAATTATAAAATAAATATAATTTTTACATACATTATAACTACACTATAGCTTAGTTGAAATATTTTACAGACTTTATACTCATCTGCCATTTCTTCTCTTACAACACTTGTTGAGTAGACTCTCTTGTATGGAAAATTACATCTAGAATAATGGAAATGAAATATTTCGAATGTTTTACATCTTGGCCAGACAAATAAGTAGATGTTGCTACATCATCATCTTCCTTGCATATTTGATGAACTCTTGTTAATGCACGGGTTTCAATGATGCCGTGAATGGCTTTGTAGATGATGGATGGTCTTTGTTGGGTAGTGATGGGGTGGAGGATGTGATCATTGCCATAAATTCATCTCCAAGCAAATTGTTAGGTTGTCAACTTGCTTCTTCTGATGGCCTTTCAGCTCTTAATGGGGGCATTTTTTGTTCTAAGGAATTATGCTACTACAGGTTAGCAAGGAACCCTAATTCCATAATTTTGAAATGTAAATCCTATGAATGGTACTCGCAGAGAGAATCTAAATAGAAGGATACCTTTGGTGGTTTGTTGAGCGTCTTGAAATTTCTCCATCTATCTGAGAAAAACACCCAAGGGAGCTGTTAAATGAGTGTTCACTGACCCACTAGGAGGAATGGAAGCTGTTAGAAGGCATGGGACAGATGGCAGCAATGGAAGCTGTTAGAAGGCATGGGACAGATGGCAGCAATTGCACTTCACCACTAGCTATTGGTTATTGGACAACTACCCCTAAAAATGTGGCATTATCCCCTAGCTGGTGGGAGTGGGTAGGCAGCTCATTTAATGACCCAATAACAACTGAAAAGGCCTAGGCAACCTACATAAGGAAAATTCGAATTGAGGAGGCAGCTCTTCCACAATATTTTTTGTAGAAGTATTTTCCTCATGTGCATCAGGTAATCACTGAGAGATTCGAATAGGGAGGCTAGGTGTGAGTGCAATCATAAATCTACAAACTATTTTGATAAGAAAACCAAAGGTGTTGGTGCAGGTCCTTTGGACTGCTAGTTTAAAAAATTGGACAACTATTGCTACTGCAAGTGGAGATCCTAAACTTCTAAGTTTCTTCCTCCTGGTGGTTCAGTGAATAGGCTAGGGGGTCCTAAGGTAAGTAACTTGGTTGTCTTCAGGAATTGGTTGGGTGGAACAGGCTCCTTGGGCTATTTGTTTCCCTACAGTTAATCAGGTTTTGTTGTTTCCTATTTTGTTTACAGTTTAATAATTTTGTTTAGTGAAATCATCAAACTCTGTTTTGTAAATGAATTTATTTCTGATCTTTGTTTAAGTTTGAATGATAAACTTGTTTTAAAATCAGATTAGAAAATCAAATCTATATTTTTCCACGTGTTGATATTTGCATCGTACTCCAGTATAGAGAAGCAAATAAAATAATAGATTAGAGATAGGCATATTTCCATTTGATTGGATAAATAATTGTAGTAAGTGATTGTTTGCCATTCTGACCTGTATCTAAACAGAGTAAGAATTTACTATATAATTATAGATTATGTTATAGGATTCTTTTGTTATCTCAAAAATATAAATCTAGTTTAATTTCTGAACAGTCATGTATTCTCCTCATATCTTTATCCTATTCAAATAGAAAGCAAATGCATTCAGTATTGAACATTTCAAATTTTCATAGTATAGGAATTTTGCAAAAATATAACAGCTGCAAATTCATTCCATATAAAATTGGTTATAAGTAAATACTTTTCATTTTGTCATAGAGCATTTCCATTGTAGCCATATTTGTTTTAATTAATTAGTTTCATACTAGTGTAATACAAGCATTCATGTTTTATTTCTGTTTCATAAAGATTTATTCTAACAGTAGCCAAATACACATTTTACATACTTTTGTATAAACTGTAGCTCACACCTTAACATTTCAGCAAATACACTATCGATATTTCTCTCTTCACAACAAAGAAGTCTGGTTTATAAACCCTAGCTTCAAAACTCATTCATATCTGCATTTTTAAGTTACAGTGTTCATCTTCAAAACTAGAACGTGGAGGTTAAACCCTTTCAACATTTTGTTAAAAAAATCAAACTACTACAGTAAATTTTAAATGTTTGTACCAATAACCAAATCAAAACACAAGCTTACATTTTTCCTTCTCAGTACAAGCAAGCCTGCCATTAAAACCTACAGGTAGGGTTTGTATTCATTGAACCCCGTGGCATTTCCATTTTATAAAATACAGAGACCAAAACTTTGTGTGCGATTCATACGATACATCGCAAAGTATCTATCAACCTACAGTCAAGCAACGAGTTAGTGTAAACCAGAAATAAACTTTGTTGCTTTAAGTTTCTTTTCCAAACTTTTTCATTACAAACTGTGAAGGTTTGTCAAGGCATGGGACCCCCTTTTCAACCAAAAACTCAGACAATTAGAGTCGTGAAGCATTGAAATTGCATAGGTTTTTCATCCTTGAAGCATCTGGTAGAATAAACGTTGACATCTCTATCAACAACTTAGCCAGGCATCAAAACAAAACAAACTTAAAACTCTGTGTCGGCCATCATTGAAACTTTCGAAGGTTTTTCCAATTCTCATCATACAGGAAGCATCATCAAAGGCACCTATGAGGTCTTGCGAGAAACCACTGGAGCTTACTAGGAAACCGAAGCATTTCCAGTTTCTCTTTCTTCAACCTTCAACTTCTTTTAAGCGGGTACCTGCCAAGGAAACATTGCAAGGGTCAAAACAAGTTTTGCAGAATCGAATCAAGTATTACAACCTCTTGTACAGTATCGAATTTCTACCTTTGATTTTTTCTTTTCGAAGAAACAAGCTTATACTTTATCAAAACGATGAAGCAAGTTGACATTTCACCACGACCCTAAAACCATTTCACAGTAAAATTTCTTCTAACTGTGGAAGATTCAAACTCTGTCCAGAATTCTATTACATCACTGGAAGAAGTTAAACCCTATCACTATTCGGTTAACAAAGCTCAAGTGCAGGAGGCTATTAGCATGTATATTATTTGAGAATTTTATCACTCACATGTCGCATGATCAAGCCTTGAGAGACCTTCTCACCAAACCCTACTTTCTGGGTAGCCTGTCGGCCATACCCTAACGTAACAATGAAGACTGGTAAATTTGCAATGCAATACATACATCGAGGTTTAGAGTAGCAACATCAACGGTCGAGAATTGATAATATCAACGAACATGGAGATGCCAACGGCGTAACCTTGCAGACCGAGCTACCTTGTATTGATAGGTATTAATTACATCAACCACATCATCACCAACAAGGCCTGCCAAAAGGGTATTGCAGTGTACAGATAGGAAGTGAAGTATCATATTAACCTTGCCAGCCAGAAGTTCCAGTGTTAAAACCAATCAAGGTTATCATGGGCGAGCTACGTGGGTTGCCAACCAACCTTCCACTATGGATTTAGATCAAGGAATTTAATACATAATCGTATTTCTATCAACCTATCACTTAACACATTTAAGGCACATCAACTCAGCACTCCATTCACGAGCTAGGGTAAATTCAAAGCTCATGATAGTCATACTTAGGTTAAGAGTTTTGTAATCTTATGTTTTAATATAATGTTTGTATTATCATATTGCATTGTATCCAATGGTTTGGCATATGTCAAAGCCAAACAGTACCAACATGTAGATAGATTCATATTATTCAATCTAGCATATGATCATATAGTTAGGACTGCAATTTGTTTAATCTTATAAATGTAACTTGTAGTGTAAGTCTTATATAGTTTCAAGCCTAAGGTTTAGCCATTGTAATAATTAAATTACATAGTAGTATGTAAAGGCATACTAACAATAAGAAATGTATCTATTTAATTTCTACCTTTTATATAGACTTTAAAATGAAGTTTTATAATGTTAATTCGTAGTATAAATACTATATTTACGATCACTATCTTTTGTTTAGCAATGCAACGCAAGGATCGTTGTATCATCATAGATATTTTTTAAGTATTGATGAGATACACTTTAAAGCTATGATCTTAGTACAAACACTAGTTGATATGCTTTATTTATTTTAACTGTGTATTCATTTATAAATTACATGACTTAGAGTAGTCTGAGTTTATTCAAGATACAATACTATTTCTATATGTTTCCTAATAGCATCATCAATAGATATTGGAAGTACTATTTTGTTAACATTGACGTTAATCATATGAGAATAATTGCAGCATGATAACAAGTACTTGGACGACATGAAATCACAACACTGAAGAGTTTTGAAAATCAGCTTACAAACTAGTTTTAGAGCCAGGTATCCATACCTACACTCACTGGCGTCATAAGGAAATAATCACCATTTTACATTGACGATGAATTGAAAAACATTTATACTCTTAAACACATGTTGTCGTAAAAGAAACTTCTTACCTGCTGTCTGCACATAGAAACATTTCAAATGCCTTAGCTTTTGAAGCTAAGTAAACTATAGGGTACCTCATGGGACATCCTTGGACATAAAAAAAAATCGTCAGTGTCTTGTCAAAAAGAAAACTTGTTTGCATCATATTTCCCACTTTTCAGTTATCTTGAGCATTATTTTTCAGAAGTATGATGTGTCGTTGTCATTTAACAATGTTTTGACTTAGTAATTAGGTTATGTTTATCATTAATGACTTCTTTAATCATTGTCGTCTTATCAAGCATTTAATATTTCCGCAACTGTAATTATTACAATAAATGTTGATTTTAAAAGTTTTAAATTTTTATGAAAATTCGGGATGTTACATGTGGTATCAGAGCTCATGTTCGAACTCTAGGCCTGAAAAAGGTCCAAGAACACACAACAGAAAATTTTATATAGCGACAAATTTTATACAGCAGAAAATTTTACTGATTTAAATTTTAATTATGGTATTGTTCATAAATTATTTTAAGCTACAGGTATGGAGAATTCAGCTGATCACGTAGAAGACAGATTTCAACCAAACTGACACAGCTCGAGATAACACTATGTAGAAGAAGGTCATGGTGAACTAAATAATAGTTCGTCAGAATTGTTACGTGCTTTTCATGAATTAAAGGCATAAATCAGATCCGTGAAACAAGACAATGAAATAATTATGCAAGCACAAGAACAATTAAACCAAGTGTTGTTTGAACAGTGCCCAACTGAGGAGCAAGAGAGAGATAATGAAGATATCTCCAAAGTTGAGGATCTTCCTCATGCTAATAAAAATAAGAAAATGAAAAATAGTGAGGTGAACAATAGTTCAACCTCATCAGGAGATGCTATTGAAGTGCGTAAAAAGAAATGTAACTACACCAGTGATAGCAGCGAAGGAGATTTCAAACCCAGAAGGAAAAATCATAAGGAGTATGAGCAAATTTCTGGGGAGTTCAAAAAGATTAGAACTCCAACTTTCAATGGAGAAACTGAGAAGCTTGGTTGTCCGGTATGAAGAAATACTTCCATATTTATAACTATTCAGAGTCCTTGAAGGCAAAAATGGCTATATATAACTTGACCGAAAAAGCGGATATTTGGTGGCAGGACATAAAAAGAGTAAAGGGCATCAAAGATAAATATGTAAGCTGGAGTACTTTTAAACGACACTTTAAAAAGAAGTATTTATCTGAATAGTGCTATGAAGAAAAATCCAAAGAGTTCTACAATTTGAAGTTGGGAGGTATGAACATGAAGGAAATGAACAGTAAATTTTTGAACTTACTAAGATATGTACCATACCTCATATAACAAAAACCGAAAATTCAAAGATAATCGAGTATGACAGTCCAAAAACCTTGGAAGAGGCTATGAGAAAGGCATTTTTCTATTATGACACAAATCGGAAAAGAGAAGGAATGTCGAACTGGAAAAGTCATAAGCCCAACAATTTTGAGCTGAAAAAGAAAAATTTCAGGTTCAATGGAAATTCCAGTTTCCAAAAGAAAAAATTTCAGAATTGAAATTATCAAGGGAATAATTCTAGAAACAATCAACAGCAGAATTGTACAACACCCAGAAATGCACCTAATAATACCAGAACCAATGAGCAAAAGGCACCCATCAAATGTTTCGAATGTCAAGGTCCCCACTATGCATCAGAATGTCCCTTGTGGAAGCAAAAAGCTAACAACATCAACTCTATTCAGAATGAACCTACTGTTGGAGACGCGGCGAGGGAAATGCCTAGAATCAATGTAGCACTTGACAACAGACAAGCAGATCATCAAATATCCATGGTAGAGATTAAAGGCATGATGCAAAATTGTCCAATTATTATTTTAATTGACCGAGGTACTAGCTTAAGTTATATATCACTAGATATTGTGGAAAGTCTTAAATTGAAAACATAAAAGTTTAGTAAATCTTGGTTAGTTAGACTAGAAAGTGGAACAAAGAGGAAGTATCAGATTTTATAGAAAGTTGTGCTTTATCCATGAATCAATTACATACACAAATCAAGTTGAATATTTTACCTTAAGGATCTTACGATATTATAGTCGGGATGGACTGGTTAGAAGCCCATCATGTCATTCTGAACTGTTATGAAAAAAGTTTTACATGTTTAAATGAAGAAGGAAAAACTGTAGAAGTAAAAGGTATCCCAAGAAAGGTAACCCTTAGACATATTTCAGCCATGCAAGTTAAGAGGGTAGTTAGGAAAGGATGCTAGCTGTTTGTAGTAAATGTAGTAAATGATGAGTTTATCCGTAAAGAGGAAAAACTGAAATTAGAAGACATACCTGTCCTAAAGGATTTTAGGGATGTATTTCCTGAGGAGATTCCAGGATTACCTCCTAAAAGATATTTATATTTTCCCATTGAGTTAATACCAGGAGCAGTACCAAATTCTAAAGCTCCATACAAAATGAATATACTGGAATTAAATGAATTGAAATCACAGTTGAAGGAACTGATTAATAAGAATTATATAAGACCCAGCGTGTCTTTTTGGGGAGCACTTGTCTTTTAGGCGCCTTTTATCAACTCTAGGTTAGCAATTCTTAAACTCTAGTTCTTTGTTTGTTACTCATCCAAGTCACTCTAGGGACCTTGAAAGTCTTTCTTGTCACACTAATACCCACTTATTCGTGTGCCACGGTTTGTCTTCAAGCAACATTGACTTTTAACTTGTTAAATCCTTGTGCGGCATCAACTTTTGGGCATGCTACACTTGCTTTTGAATTCAAGTATTAATTATTGCTTTGAAGTGTGGTTGTAACAATATAAAGTAAAGGAAAGAGAGACAAATATAGGAATGAAGATGAATGCACAACTCTGGGACTTACAATTATTTATTGGAATGAAAATTTTGTGTTTAACTCTTCCTTCATCATTGAAAATGACATATATAGCTATTAATATTAGGTGAAAAATTAATGACAAACACTAATTGCTAGTCCATTTATAAGGCTTGTCTTTAAATTTTCCTATGTAAATAGGAGATGATCAATTGAATTTTTAATATTCCTTTGTGGAAAAATTGTTGTCTCTTCTTTAACACGAGTCTCATCCACCCCATGTTTTAGACTATATAATTATGTGATGGACTAATCTCCAATAGTGGCATTATGTTCAGCATTATCTATGATGGAATAAGTTATCTATTTCCTATTCTTTTTCTATGATTTTTTCTTTACACTATAAAGCTCAATAACAAAAATATTTTTAATTTTTTCTACCTTAATGAAAAAGTATTTAATTATCAATTGAAATCAACACTTAACAAGGAACTTTCTAAATACTTTTCTATATTATTATCTTTGAATAAAATGTTATATCTTTTTGCACCCAGTGAAACGAGGTGCTTTAGAGCCCAGTGTGGGGGAGATGTTGTAACGTGTATGTGTCCCGTTACATGTCCCGTTACATGTGTGATGTAGCATTATATCTAATAGTAAAAAGTAATAAATTATATTATGTCGGCCATTAATAAATTCATGTCGGCACATAAAATAAAAAAAATTAATGAAAGTATTTAAAAAAAATCCATGTTGACTCATAAAATAAAATATTATGAAAAGTATTTAAAAAATCGATGTTCGTTTATAAAATAAAAACTTAAAACTTAAACCACGGTCTATCAATCAAGAGATATCAAATTTCTTGAGTTTAAATTTAAAAAAAGAAATACACCTAAAGAAATTGGATCTCTCTTGATGCTTGATAGATATGGGTTTAAGATGGATCTATGCTGGTTGTTTCTCAATGTTGTCATGTAGTCTTTAATCAATTCTTTCAATATTGTCATCTTATAATCCCAATATCTTTGAATTCTAAGAAACATTTAATTTAATGGAAGATTATCCTTCATTCTTTCGATAGGGGTTAGTATTTTGAATTTTTCAATGAACAATTATCTATCTATCTATCTATATATATAAACGCATACAATTCATGTAATAAATTTTTCATTATATAGAAAAAATTTGGTGGTTGAAACACAAACAAAATAAACATGTAAATAAATAAAAATTAAATATAATATTTTTAATGAGAATTTAACTCCAAAAAAATATAAAGTATTCCTCTCTTTCTATATAAACATAAAATTTATGCAACAAATTTGTTATTAAAAATATAATTTATATAGATTTAAGGACCCATCGAGAGAGCATGGCTATGACTAGGTATCTAATGTACAAGTACAAGATAAATAACATGGAAAACTAGAGACTTCCTAAATTTGTTTTAAATTTAAGTCAAAATCAATTATGCCTCAAGTGGAGTTGGTGTAAAGATTGTGAGTCTATGAGCGTTGAGTATGAAAATCACTTTCTCATAAAGGGTCCTGCTTACACCCCCACATTAGATATGAGTTTCATAGTATTTATTACAATACAAACCTTTCTAAAACTCATTGTTAATCATCATCATTATAAAAAAATAATTTTGATATTACACATATAATTTATATAAAAAATTAAAATTTTGATAATTAAAACTTAAACAAAAATAAATATTTAATTAAATAAAAATTATTAAATAAAACAAACTTGAATTAAATATTTTTAATGAAAACCTTAACATATCTTTTAATTTGTCTTATTAAAGTGAACATTAACATATTATTTTTATGTTATTATCTTTTAAATGTTATATCAATGTCACTTAAACATAGAATGATACATTATACTTAAAAAATACATTAAACATTAAATGATATACATATAAACTAAAATATTTTATATTTTTTTTAAAAGAAAAAAAAATTATATTTTTATTATTATCAAAATAAAAAAATAGTCTTCCATACAAAAATCTAAAATAAGCAGAATCCAAGATTATGTTTTACCTCTATCACCAAATTCACATGTTCATATTGAACGTAATCAGAATATAACATAACCTTAAACCTTTTATGTTAATAAAAATAACTTCGATAAATTTAACATATATTTTATAATAAAAAAATATTATATTTTCTTTTAAATGTTATGTCATACATCAATATCATATTAAACATTAAATTACACATTATATTTTAAAAACACTTTAAACATGAAATTCGACCTGATATTTAACAAATATAGGTATATGTGAAGATTAAAATCAACTTTTAACTTTCATTATAATTAAAATAACTTCAATAAATTTAACATATATTTAATAATATAATATATTTTATAATAAATATATGCAACTATTTTTACACTTCACAGATTCAAAAACTTTGTCTCTTTATATAACATATTATTATTACAGACCACTTGGTAAGACAAAATAACCCCTATTACCATACCCCTTCGTAATAAACAATACCAATATAATGCATATTCTTAACTTAAGAACATAAATATACCCCCCCTTAGTATTACACAATAAGACATGCTGTTGGCCTACGCATCTAAATATAGATACTTTATTGCAAGGTAGCAACCGGATCACCTCATCTTATTTTATATATAATAACATTAACGGCACTAAAACCTAAGATTTGGACAGCACTAGGAGCGATTGAAGGAAAGGCAACTTGATGATGGTGCAGCTGTTGAAGCCTGCCGTCTGGAACAGTCCTTTGAATTCTTCCTCTGTTCTCTCCTTCCCACCCGTCGTATAAACCATCATCGCTACATCAAATAACAAACCCAATTGCCGTGACAGACTTTCACCTTCTTCTTTGCGTTCTTCAATAACTGCGTCCACAATTAACACCTTTCCCTTCGCTGGCGTTGCCTCGTAGCATCTTGTCAGCAACTTCACACACTCTTCGTCCTCCCAGTCATGCATTATCCACTGCAATCACGATAATTAAATTAAACACTTATAGCCCTCAAGATGTCGGAATAATAATTAAATTTGTTATGCAAATGCAATTAAACCAATAATGATTTCGTCACCTTCATCATAACTGCATCGGTAGAAGGTATTTTCTCGAACATATTGCCCTCCATATGCTCCACTCCTGAAACACATACTTATATAGATCATGCTATCGTGTTACAGATCAACAAATTTAGATTGATGGACTGATCAACGTTACAAATCTTACCAGTTATGGGAGGCGCAGCTGCGATGACATGAGGGACATCCAGATTAATGCCACGAATGTGTGGATGTTCCTTAACAATCGCGGACAAGGAACAGCCCATACCTCCTCCAACGTCTACCAGCGTGTTTATACTCTTGAACCCATCTTCATACATCTTCGCCACGGAGGCCATGACAGCGCTACTGTCGCTGGCCATGGCCTCGTTGAAAATCCTGTTGGCTTCAGGATTGTGGCCCAGATATTCCCACGGACTCGTACCATAAGCTTTGTTAAATGTGTAGCAGCCCTCCAACACAGACTCGTGCAAATGTTGATAGGCCTCCATGTACACTCTGTCCGCTAGCAGAAGCAGGAAAGGCCCACAAGATTGCTGGTTTCCAGTTCCACCCTGCACCAGCAGCTTCGAAATGCCCGTAATTCCGTACTTCATCTTCTTTGTTTCTGCATCGTCTGCCTGATCGGCTTCCTCGTGTTCAGTAAAAACGCCATAGGAAGCAAGAAACCTCAGAATTCTGTAGAGGTATCCGAGATCCACTTGGGAATTACTAGTAGAAGAGGAATTAGCAGCAGCGATATGACAAGCAATCTGCTCAACGGAAAGGGGACCTCCGTTGCCTTTAGCGGCGATAATGTCAGGAATGTGGAGCAACACGGCTGCTTTCAAAGCCATGGGCTTGATAGCAGAGAATATCATCTCATAAAGTTGGAGCTCGTGGCTTATTGCAGATTGGCGTGATGAGTTGATCTGTTGCCCGGCGCCATGAGCCAAAACATGATCAATGGAGTCCATAGAGGGTGCCATGAAAATATGAACTGCGTCTTGAATGGGATGAAGCTTATGTTTTCACAAGCTGCTCCTCATCCATTTATATAGTAAATTGATTATGCTTCCTCAGCCGGACTGCCTTTCTACGTCAATCTCATCAATCTAACAGCAAACTACTTTTCCGGGGAGCACTCTATCAGGCACAGGCTATTTGATTACAGTACAAGAAAAATTCCGCCCTGCAATAATTAGATGACAAGTGACAATTCCCACGTTAAAAGTATGTAGATGACAAGTGACAATTCCCACGTTAAAAGTATGTATGGGTGTGTTTTGAATGCTCGAAAAACCAACATGAAATGCTATCTCATAGTATAAACATATTACAATGCAATAAATATATACAAGTGAAAATTCCCACGTTAAAAGTATGTAGGGGTGTGTTTTGAATGCTCGAAAAAACAACATGAAATGTTATATCATAGTATAAACATATTACAATGTAATAAATATATACAATCCATGCTGTTCTTGTTATGAACATAACAACTTTCAAAGTATATATAGTATAACAATGAGAAATTAGAAATAAAAGGTTACAAGTTCAAATCCATATAAATACTTTAAAAAAATATATAGAAAAAATAACCTCTTCAAATAATTTTAAAAAATGTAAAATGCATTTTCATAATATAAATAATTTAAAATATCAAAATAATGTAACTCAAACAAATATGATTAATAATTTCAAATATAAAAATAATATAACTGAAAAGAAATATTACTAAATAAACAATGTAAAATACATTTTCATAATATAAATGCTTTAAAATATAAAAATAATATAATTCAAAATTTAAAGAGAAAAACGTGACTCTCAACATAAAAATAAAGAATATTTACTTGTACATAATATAAATGCTTATGTGTGAAAATAATATAACTTAAAGAATATTTGCTATCACATAATAAAAATGCTTATATGTGAATTTCAACATCAATCCTTCAAAATTAAAAATATTTTTGATAAGAAGAAAAGATATGTTAAATATTATAATAAAAGATTAAGAATAATTTTGATAAGAATAAAAGATATGTTAAATATTATAATAAAAGATTAAGAATAATTTTGATAAGAATAAAAGATATGTTAAATATTATAATAATATATATCGTTCGAGATAATATTTTTCATTATAAGTTGAAAATTGGGTTGGTTTGTTCATTATAGTGTTGAAATTTATATTATATTTATTGCGATGTTGTTTGAGCAATGTCGGTCCTCTTTGTACCACCACACTATTAAAAAAACAAATGGTAACTTCATGATGGGTTGGATAACCTTTATTTTTTCCCATCGATACTTTTAATTATATTAATTTTTTAAAGTGACTGCTTTTTTTTGTTTTACACGTGAAATCTAAGAAATTAACATTAAACGCTTTCTTTACAAATCAACAAATATCATGTATCTTATTGTAAGATAAATTAAAAATTTTAATATATTATGAATTTTTTTTAAATCCTTCTTTTTCAAACATGTAGTTCATCGAAATATTTTCTCGTGGGAGCATATGCCCTTTCACTTATTGGAAAGGCATTTGTGCGTTGTGTCAATATTTCATGAGAACCAATCAAATGTCTCCCACGACTATGATTGCTAAAGTACGGTGTCTCCGTTCGAAACCACGTTTGAAAGAAAGTATGTTTGACCACTTGGACATGGTGTCTATGCCCATCCAGGTTATCATAGATCGTATGGTGTCTATGCCCATCCAAGTTATCATAGAATCGTCCAAAATACAATTGATTTTGGTTTATACAAAACAAGAGAAATAGCTGCAATGGAGCAAGTCCTGATATTAAAGAAAAAAGTCAATAAACAAGTTGGATGTTAAAAATGTCATTAATAATAAATTAAATAACAATAAAAAAACTTAATGAAAAAGTAAAAATAAAATCGATAACAAAAATCCAATATTATATGGAATCTGAGTCCAATATTATATAGGATTTCGAGACAAAAACAAAGTATACTACTATACATGGCATTGTATTTTCTTAGTTAGAGTGGATAATAGAAAATGAATATATAAATATTAAAATCCACAAGGGCTATCCCCATCTATGTTTAAACAGACTTGGAATACAACAATACAATGAATTTTATAATATAATTAGTTTTCAATTCAAACATGCTTATATACATGATATCATAAAACATGGAAATCGAATTCACAAGTGAAATAGGTAGAGGCATCGAAGAACAAGGCCTATAAACAACGAGTATTGGAAGTCGTTGACATTGCCATATCCATTTATGATTTGGCACATCCCTACTATAGGAAATGCTTTCACCACCAACTCACAACACATATTTTCTACGCATTTGTGGGCTTTGTGGAGATTGAAATTTGAAAATTTGAGACCATTCTACCATTGTTTTCTTTACCACCATAAGGTTCTTAGTTGGAGTTAGTTGATTGAACTTGGCATGTTCATGGATGTATGTATATAATTATTTAGACCATTCTAAAATTGAGATAATTGGATTGATAACCTTTATTAAATGATTAATTAAAAAGATTAAAGAAATTTTTAATTTAAATTTTTATTAAGTATAATATTTGTGACAATCCTAAATGAAACTTTGATTCTATTACCATCCTAAATAATAGTACAGGTGGGAAGGAAAATATGGACCATTTCGTTGAATATGAATCGGGATTGATGTATATGGAATAATAGTTGTCATTATGCAGTTTTGAAAGACAATTAGAGGACGAGCTTTCACAATTTCATTCCATGAAAGAGAAATACTAAACTCCGAGTCTCTGACTTTATCACCATCCGGAACGATAGTAGAAGTAGGAAGGAAAATATGGATCATTTCTTTGAATATGTAGATGGATTAATGTATATGCAGGAATAATACTTGTCATTTCATAATTGTTTAAGATGGGTAGGAGGATGCATGTACCTATCTTAGTGAGAAGAAATAAATATCCAGGCATCAAACCATCACCTCACGAGATTTTGTTCACATGTTATGATACCACTTTTGAAGTGGGTGGCGGTGGAATAATATGGGATGTTTCATCTATATGTGGTTTTGTAACACCCCAAAATTTACAAAAATTTAAAACTTTTCAACATGACATTAAATGTTTATTTTAACAGTGCGGATGTAGAAATGCATTAAATTAAATTTGTGCGACTTTATAAAAATATTAGATCGTCTAAAAAAATGCGAGTGTTTATGAACAATAGTAATTGCTCTCATGATAATGATGAAGTTTCATACAGTTGTGTTTTTTACTAACTGATGATATTTTTGAAATGTAATGAAAAGAGTTCTAAGTTGTTTCTGACTGTACTACTTTCGTTGATGATGAAGGGGTTCTTCTGATGCCCCGAGGATTACTTAGCATTCATGCTAAAGCATGTTGATTTGTACTTGTGATAGATAACAGGTAAGATATTTATTTTAGCCTGCAACTGACAGTTTTCAGTACTTCTATACAAAACATTATTGGAAGATAAAATACAAAGGTGCTCTCATGGTAAGAATTGTACTTATGAGTTTAATTATTTCTGCTATGGCTAAGCTTGGAATTATGACAAGTATCTAAATAACTATTCTGCGAAGAAATCACACCTTTGCTATGTTTACCAAAACTACAGGAAACATCGTCTCTGAATGGAAAAACAAAGCATTAAACAGTGATATTATTGTATGTGCATTCCTTTGAAATATATGTGAAAATCTAACTTTTATTCTCCATAGCGATATTGTGAAAGTTCTAAGAATACAGGTGTTAGTGCTATGCTCGAAAACTATACTTCTAAAGTGTTAATGATGGTTTTGTTATTTAGCATGCTTGCTAAAATTCCCTAATTCAATAGAATATAAATGATTTACTTAGTCTAAATCTATAACCTATTTGCAATATGATTTGGAACATTAGAAAATTATAACGAATATAAATAACACTAACTAAATAGTGTTTTTGTGTGCAAAATGTGAACCTATATAATACTATGTAATTTGATTTCCAAGCAATGAATGAAACCTGCCTTTTTCGATACTTTATGTAATATGTAATAACATACCATTAGTGGATACTATGCAATAATAGTGAAATATATGCAATATGTGCGAATGATATGCAATAATTCGAATGATATGCACCACTAATACTATAATAATGTTATTAGAATAGTGACTAACATGATACGTAATGCAATCTACCATAAAACGTTTACTATGTTAAATGTATGACTTGAACGTTAATGTATGTAGGCTGGAAGATATTAATACCCTGCCTACAGTATTAAATGCATGGGACTGTCATGGGAAATGGAAATCTGCTGTGGATGGTACTATGAGCTTGATCACGTGACTAACTGTGTTAAAAACCAAACTTGTGGTGAAGTGTTAACCTATCTGTTCACTGGTTTACGAGCTGGCTCCAACGTGGCTCAACCATGGCAATTTACAATAATGTTTATAATAAATATGGTAGCTTGACTTGGTTGTATCGTGGATCCCGCTGATGATCTCTACCGTCCATTTGATTGTGTAATTAATGGAAAGGGTTTAAACCTATCTCCATCACGTTCATACATTTAATGTTCACTCTTGTGCTTGGTAGTAGTGGCTCTGCGGCCTGGCCGATAGGCCGAGGGTTTGTAGGGCACTTGCTATGCATTTGAGTGGTGAGGATTGGGTTTAGAACCCTCGACTTATGAAGGTTTAAGAACATATTTTCTCCACTGTAATGCACCGTGAATAATGTTTCAATTTACGGTTTAGCTTTGGTCTTTGGTGGGTTTCAATCGTCCGACTTGTTGAGGGTTTTTGGAATGCCAAAATGTAACCGAAAGTAAGTCATCCTTTTGCCATGGTTGTTTCAGGTCTTGGCAATGTTTAACTCTTCGATGCTTGATGGATCTATGTGGAATTTCCATCTGTCTCGGCATTTTTACAAGAGACGGTTTCAGTTGCTATTGCGTTGGTTTAAGGATGATTGTTACTCTCTTCCCAACATTCGTAGGTAATGTTACTTGTTTCCTTCCATGTACGTTCAAACATTTTTGTTACTGCATTTATCCCTTTGAGGGTTTTGTTTTCTTTAAAAAAAATAAAAATTAACCACCTCGTCACTGTATATATAGGTAAGTTCTCAACGGTTCCTCCAACTCTGGGCATTGAGGGTTGGAAACAGCATTACCAACCGGTAAGCCTCGACGGTTGCTCTGAGAACCTGTGTAGATGAATATGATGACCATCTGCGTGATGTTTGTGTGTTTTGTTTAACTCAGATAGTTTTGTAAGCTGTAGCGATAGGGTTGTAAACCTTTACAGTATGGGGACGTAATACGTCGACCCACAGGGCAATGTCATGATGAAAGTGAAAGTGACTGTTGTGTAATAGAGATTCTGGTTCTTAAATTTAAATATAGTGATATATTACTATCAAAATAGTTTGTGTTTAAAGATTTATGAAGTTCTTGGCAATGCCATCTATAAGTTTAAAGGTTAGGGTTTGTATGATGCGCTTGGTTTGATCTTAACTATTGATAAGCTGTCGAGTCTTCATCTATGTCGAAAAATGGAAATAAAATAACATGATACTCTATGTTTAGTTTGAAGTTACTCTTCGAATAGATCTTGGTACTAAGTTCATATATGCTATTTGTTTTAGAAATAACCTATGAATATCGTAATATTTTGCAAACCTGGAAACAAAACTAAAATGTATGATACAGTATTATATGAAAATAGTTCTATGTGAATACGAAGGATATGTGAACTGTAGTGAAATGGTTTTGTGTTGTTTGTAGGGTTATGATATGGAACAAATCATAAGAAATGGTGTCTTTGTTATAAGAATTGAAACTAGAGTATCGTGTAACGAATGAAAAGCTTCTGGTCTAACGAACTATATAAATACAACTACAGTAATGTCTGAGTATTGATAAAAACATTGTGAAAGCTTTTGTTTCCTAGATTGTTGTAGAGAAATAAATAGTTAGGGTTTTTAAGGAAAATGAAATATATAAACAGTATTTTTTTTGTAATAAACATATAGAAAAATAAAAATGTAAAGAACATATATGATTTCTCTATCTAATATAAACTCTGTTATTTCTATGAAATAAATTTACTGTTTTGATGAAAGAAGGAAAATAAGAATAGAACTGTAAGTAAAAGAATGCAGTAAATAATACTAAAATATTAACTGATAATTTACAGAACATATAGAATGGTACATTCATCACCCTGGCAGTATGCCTATCTTATCTTATCTATCTTAATTGTTTCTGTACTGGAGTACGATGTTGTTCCTTTTTGCATGGGCAAAAATACAGAAACTATTTTATTCAATCGCTTCTTATTCATACAGAATTCTTAATTTGCACAGGAACTGAATTAAATTTATTAAACAAACAGTGAAAGTTAAAACAACAGAATTGTAAATATGCAAAATAGATAACAGAACTAGAAATAAATTAAATAAGACAGTAGAACCTGTAACTAGCGATAGGGCCGACAAAAACCCAAGGAGGCCTGTTCCTCCCAACCTACTCCAGTAGAAGCAACTCAACTGTTGACTTCTAATGAACCCCCGAGCCTGATTACTGATCCAGTAAGTGGGTGGAATCTGTGTAGAAGCAAGGCACTTAAAACTACCTTCTCCACTTGGTATCAACCTCCTGAAAAATGCTTCTCCACTCAGCATCAACCTCCTGAACTTAATAAGAGTTTGGTAGACTCACAACATGATCAACAACAACATATCCCCTCATCAAATCTCTTGGGTGCAAACACAGCAAAACCCCAAGGTAAATTTCCTTGTCAGGAAAAGTGATGAACCTCAGTTCAATATTTGATGGCTATTATATAGACTGCCTAGGTCTTTTAGTGGCCAGTTTGGAATAAATGAGCCTCAAGATCTAGTCCCATCTTTCAGGGCACTATGACCACATTTCAAGGGATTTGTCCCATACCAACAACTAGTTAGTTGCATCATGATGCTGCCATTTGTAGATTGCCTTCTACCCCAGATTCCATTCCACCTAGTGGATCAGTAACCACTCTTTCAACAGTCCTCTTAGGTGTTTGTCTCCTATTTTATTTATTAAATAATAATATATTGTGCAAATTACAATCATCCTTGGACACCTGTCCAATACAAACTTTACCATAAAAGTTATCATAATGTTTCTAAACATAAAATGTTTTTCCAGCTTAAAGGGTATGTTACAGGTTTCCAACACAATAAAAAGGAAGTTTTACAGACTTTCGTGATTATCATGCCCATGCAATCTCTCAAACTTTCCACAATGCCAAGTCAATCGGTTATGTCAGAAGGAAAGTAAATGCAAATCTCCCACATTTACTCCACAAACCAATGGACCTATAATTCTCCCATCAAACGCGAGCTCTTTAAGCCTGTAGTGCAAGATCACTTGGAATTCGCTTAATATCCAAAAGGAAAGCTCCGACATTTACTCCACAAACCAATGGACCTATAATTCTCCCATCAAACACGAGCTTTTAAGCTTGCAGCGCATGATCACTTGGAATTCGCTTAATATCCAAAAGGAAAGCTCCCGTATTTACTCCACAAACCAATGGACCTATAATTCTTCCATCAAACACGATCTCTTTAAGCCTACAATGCATGATCACTTGGACTTTGCTTAGTATCCAAAAGGAAAAGAATGAAAATTCAAACAGAATACAATAAATATGAAAATTGTAAATCAAGTTGAAATTACTCCTTGCAAGACACCTATATCAACACCACCCTGCACGAATGCCATGCGGACACCCGCATGAAGTCAAACAAATTTGTGTAACATATATTTAGCTATTCACCTAGCTTGTAGGTAATTTTCACAAGCTCACTTTAGTTATTATCAAGAAACAGCTTGTAGAATTATTGCAATTACTTTCCGCGTTGTTGTTAATATATTCTCATTATATATAACGAAACTCTAGTAACAACTAATAAATTATTGAAAGAGAAGCCAAGATGTGTCTTATAGAACAAAAAAGTACAACTTGATGAAATGATGAGTCAATTCAGGCAATGGACAAGCTAGGGTTCGAGTTAGGGTTTTACAAGATGTGTCTTATAGAATAAAAAATTACAACTTGATGAAATTATGGGTCGATTGAGGCAACGGACAAGCTAGGGTTCGAGTTAGGGTTTTACAATGTCTAGGAGTGGGAGGTTCTTAAGTGTGAGAGAGGTTGGAAAAGGTATGTAAGAGTCAATGGTGGTAGCGATAGATCCAATACATCCCTCTTTAAAAGATGCCACACGGACACCCGCATGAAGCCTACCGTGCATGAAGGATATACGACAGTCATCCATGAGCCCTGAAATGAAGACATGACTACATAAAACATGTCATCCTTCCCCTTCACGTTCATTTTCACCCCATTTTTTTTCTTCTGCGGCCTGGTCCAAGGATTCAACATTTAGGGTTTTTGCTACAGTTTGAGATGGACTAGTGGATGCTTGGTACGATAGTGGGCTTATAGGAACACGACATAGTCACTTGTAGTGTACATGTGACCCGCTTGAGCTTGTGTAGACCAAAGAGATGAAGTTCCGCTTGGAATATGATGGCCGCAAGAGGAAAGTGAAGAAATATTCATTCCAAAGTCCCCCACATTGCACAGATTAAGGATTGTCTGACCAGAAAGAGTTTTTTTTATCAAGTCTACTATTGACATTGCACGCAAAAAATATTTCTTTGTTCGTTCGACCTTAATTTTAGAGTCAATTTCAATATTTGGCGTTAAATTCGGCCTTGAATGGATGTTAATTGCACTTGTTCTTTTAAGCTTTAATTTCTATAAAATGAGGTAGCTTGCAGCTGGTAGGATACGTCTTTCAAGAGAATCTATCGTGAAATAGCACATCTTTACTGTGTTAGAGCTTTGTATGTTGAACAAGTGACTAGAATATTGTTTAGTGATCAGTAGCGGGAAATGACGGAGATGGAGATTATGCGGTGAAGCTTGAGTAGTTATACCTATGTATTTAGATCGAAAGCTCATAGTTATGCATGGAGTGAAGATGAAGAATCATAACTGAAAGTTGAAAGTTAGTGCACTTAGACTTAGTAAAGTTAGTGCACGTAAACTTATACACCAGACTTAGTAAAGGTAGTGCACTTAAACTTATAAAAAAATTAATAATAACAAAAACTATGGCACGTTAATCTTAATAACGAAAGAATACAATTACACTGTACCAAAGAGAAAATACAATTGTACCAAAATGACAGGCAAAATGAGAGAAATACAAGGCCCACAATATGGTTGAATATCTATCTAGATCACATACTTATTTCTTGTCTTATGCTAATCATCACATGCAATTGTTTATAATTGTTATTTCTTGTGATGAGTTTATTAGCAATTGTTTAATCATCACATACAATTGTTATTTCTTGTTACAAGTTGCATCGAAGAGTTTTTTTTTCTTTTCTTATTATATGAAATTTTTGTGTATCAAATGTCAGCATTGGAAAAGAAGACAAAAGTCATTTATTGCCTTAGCTACGAAACAATCTCAAAAGACATTACAAAGAATTAGATGTGATAGTGGAGATAGTTACACTTTGAAGACTACTATGAAATAATGGAATTTGATGCTATAAGGGGGTTTGCATGGCAATGGTTCCTCATGGAGCGATGAGCTGACAAATTCCTCATGCATTGCAGGGAAATGGAAGACGATTATAAGGTCGAATAAATGATTAGCAAACCATTATTATACATCGTAGCAATATGTGATTTACGTATGGCATAAAAGCATCATTATAGCTACTATATACATAAACATAGTAAATCATAAACATAGATGAAGACAAATTTCCATGTGAAATAAATACGTTTCATTTGATGTAGAAAAAAAGGTTTCACGACCAAATGAAAATGTTATTCATAGGATGTAATTCACCGCGACAAGTTGCAATCTCTCACGCCATGCGACAAGTTACAATCATGTCATGCATGCATAGGACATGGAAGCTCATGCATAGGCTTCCACTGTGGTCTTTGACAATATTTTGTAAGGAGGCCCAATGCTTGCTTCGCTAGCTGACTAAATTGTATGGATGTAGCCAGGAAAATAGCAAGCGTGCAAAGCCATGAAAAGGACATAGAAGACGTCAACAACGACTGAAAGTGTGTGCTCAAGCAGAGTAATAGAAAGTCCAAGGATATGAATGGATGGATGTAGGAAAGCAGGTAGGGATCAACTGCTTTCAATGGGAACAAAAGCGGCCACGCTATAGCAACACTTTACACTCACCTTGTTTTCTTCTGTGAGTTGTTGGTTTGTTCTCTTTTTCTTAGTGAGGCCCATGATTATAACACTAACAATATCTTTCCAAAATGCCTCTGTTTCGTGCATGAAATATTTGTCTACATCAGTCTACATCTTTGGACAGATCCGAAGATGCTTTGTTTCCTGTTCTATCTTTCTCTAAGCTTTTAACGCTTGTTTCCCCGTCAAAAAATGGTCTCGACGGTACCACTTCCAGGTTTCTAGTTGATCTCGAGATTAATTCCAAGGTTTATATCTGGCGGGGTCATCCTTGGCATCTAGAACTTGATGTCATGGTTAATTCTACAAACGAGGTAAAAAATGTGGAAATAATCATTTTGTTTGTGTTTGTTGCCGTAATTTTTTTTGCTTTGGCTTATCAAAATTTAATTTTTTGGTAATCTCAATTGAGATGAGAGGCTAAGACTGCACTGCACTGCAGTTGAATTCGGTCTGAGTTTTTCTTTCTTTCTTATCATTTTACATATTTTCCTATTCATCTAACTATAATATATATTTCCATAAAGGCTAGAGTAATTAGCCAAGACTTCATGGCCAGAAATAAAAGCAAGAAAATGGGCAGGGGAAGCACATGTTAGTAAGGGCAAGTGCGACTTTCATCACTGGCCTCCTAAAGAAAAAAAATGGATCATAGACTTTTCCGTTTATTGTTTATCATACTTCTATTAAAATGAAATGCGCAGGAGTGGGTTATATGAAACTCTTTTGCATAGTCTTCAAGTTTTCTTCTAAGATATACATTAAAGCGTGCAAGTTATTTGCTTGTCCACAGGTGTACCGAGAGTTGGTGAAGGCACTCTGGTCTGTTGAATTATTGCTACTTTCATTGCTTTAAGCATTGTTATATTACATGAATGCATACAGAATCTTTAAAATCCTATGAAAGGAGAAGCCAATTGCTTTAGGTACCAGGCAAGGAGTTTAGGGCCAAAATTGTCTGTTAGGGTTATTTTCGCCGTGAAATGCACTCCGTCATTAAAGATGAGTAAACTGTAAAGTACTTGATTAATAAATGACATCACTTCATTATTATAATGAAGTAGTTCATCATGACAATGACATGATGAAACTATACGTGTCAAGTTTATATTTTTACTTTTGCTTTTTTAATTTTTATTATTTTTATAATTTTATAATTCTTTTGCACACCAGGGAAAAATAGTCACATATTTGTAATGCACCAATCAAAAAATTAGATTATCTAATTTACACAAATTTTAAAAATATTTTAATTTACAAACAAATCATTTTAATACCAAAAATTTAAAATGTCTTTCTTAACCTTATGTTAAAAACATAAAAATAAACCAGTCAAACAAAAAAGTAGACCAAACGATTGCTATAATCCCTGCGGATCAGGGACTAATAAGAAGATAAATTTTAATCATCCAATTGCCACAAAAGGAAAAGAGGTTTGTAGAATTAAAGTGTTATGTGAATTGTTTGAATTTCTTCATCGAGATAGTGGTTATGGAGATGAGGATATATAGTTCATTATGTTGCAAAAATTGCAAAGTAGTGGAATCTGCAAGGTAGAGGAATTAGTTTGAGTCTTGGTGAATGCCACTAACATAAGTTTCAATAATATTGGAAACTATCACTATCTAATATCCCAGAGGTAATTTCCTCATAATGATAGTAATAAAAAGACCTTTGTTAAAAGCACAAAAAAATAGAAAACAAAGTATAATCGAAATGCAACGAACGACATAACCTTTATTGGTTGTATCGAAGAATCTTTTAAATCCATTGTTCAAACCTTCCAATATAAATGACTTGCTATGCAATGGTTTAATGTAAGTATTTAGCATCGTGTGATGAGAATGGTATTAAGATGTTGGACTTGTATTGAGATATATAATCAAGTTATCCTTGATTTTTTTTGTTTTTACAAGTAGGTATAAATATATATTTAAGCGTGAGTGCAAGCTAATTATGCTCTTTTATGACACGTTAGTGGCAATGAAAACATCGAAAACAACATTTTGTTGACATGGATGGATGATTTGAGGTACTTCCATAATGAATTTGAATATGGTGTAAGAAGAGCAACTGTAGGAAATTGAGCTAGCTTCCAAAATATCTATGTACGAACCTTACATTGGTATGTTATTTTGCATATGTGGTCGTTAGTGCAGGTGTTGAGTATCTCAATGATGAAATTTCGTTAATTTTTTTTACAATTGTAGAGAATAGATTATTGTTGAGTACATCAATGATATAATTTCATTAATTTTTTTATACAATTGTAAAGAATAGTTTGTTCCTGTGCATATCAGTTGTTTTTAAAAATTTATAATGCTAGTTTTATATTTTTATAGAATTACGAAAGTGATTATACCTTTCAAATTATAAGTTCATGAATTAGTGCAGGGTATGGCCTTAAAATAATCAAACAATATTTTTTCTTTGCATTGTAGATATTTCTTTGTTTTAGTGCATGATATAATGTATTTAAAAAATGGATAAAACACCAAACATTATAGCAAGAACAATAGACATGCATTTTAGAATTTTGATACCAATCGAGTCAAGATAAATTAATCATAATAAGCAACAATAATTTTGAAAAAAAAAGTATATTTCAAATCTACATTCACTAATCTATATGTGTATTTAATTTCATGCATGAAAGATTTGTGCTCTCAATATAAAAATATTGTCAAAAATGCAAAATTGCAGTGATTCAAAATCATTATGAAAAATGATGTTTTTGATTAAATTTGGCTACCTCAAAAATATTCATGTTCCTATAGTCAAAATGGAATCCCTATCTTGAATCCCTGAGATCCATTTCATCACGAAGGAACCATGAGAGGTGGTAAAGGAATAAGGTTGAGTGACTATCACTTGTGTGCAAGGAGGATTCAAACAGGAGATCGAAATTATCGTGTAGGGTTTTACGCATGTGTTGTTCAAGATCGAAGGCAAATTGATCATGGAGCAAGAGGAGATATAAAATGCAAGCCCACATTATGGTAACAACTAGTGATATTGCACATGAATACATCTTCTAGAGATATTGCACATGAATACATCTTCTAGATCAGGTTGAGAACCCTTCTCCATAAGGGTGTGTGGCTCCAAAAAGTAATTAGCATATCTAATATTTAAATAAAAAATGTTGAGAATATTTGTGCACCTTTCGTTAGGGTTAGTCTTGACTTTGTCCAAGAGGATGTTTTTATATTTACTACATAGAGGCATTTGCCAATGAAGTAAGTAATGAATTCTAAGCTTCCTTCATTTTCTCTATTATTAAATTATTATGTTAAGTAAGTAATCAATCCTAAGCTTCCTTCATTTTCTCTATTATTATGTTTTGTATTAATTTTTTTTTATAATTTTCTTGGTTAATAAAAGCAAATTTACTTTTGTCTTAATTATTCTATTTACATATCAATTTGGTAATAGACTTGATATTAAACTATATGTAGGTCCTCTTTCCTCAAATATAAGTTTTTCAACCTCCCACCCAACTAATTTGTTGTTTCTATGCTTTTCCGTTGAACTAGGGTTTGCAATTTTATGTACATAGATGAAATGCTAAGGCTAAATCCATGTCCATGGCATCATTCACTCCTCTAGTCATTCAATATTATGAATCTTCTAGTTTATCATGTCATTGATGGTCTTTAGATTTCTACCTCATTTCCTTTCAGATCATATTCTTGCCAATGCATTACGAAAGAAATCATGGGTCCTCATATTTTAACCTTATGTGATTTTCCCTCTAATGTGTTTGCAATTGGGAAAGTCACTTGCTCATTTGATTTCTTTAATCCTTAGCTTCCACCGTTTTCAACCTTAATCGCATTGTTGCCTCCCTCCTTCTCTTCATACTTTTGCTAGGAAACGAATGTTTCTCTACTTGATCTAATCTTAGGTTGTTTGGGGAAGGTGCAAATCTGCACTATATGACTTATATTTGCATGTCACCAGTTGCCAAGATCTAAGGTTTCTCTAAGCAAGATATTATTCCATCAAACATGTAAAGGCCTCTTAACTCAGTTAATTAGTGATGCAACACTTTCTTTCTTGCAACTATCCTTCATAACTCTAGTTTTCCCTTTTTAAGGTTCCACTATCAATTTGGCTAGATAACTTATTTGATGTAGAAGATGAAGTATGGATTGTATCATTTACTGTGCTTAATTGTATACTATAAGGTGTGCTAGGTTGCAAATAATATTTAGGCTTCGCCTTCCTATACAACAACCTCTTCTTTAATGCATTTCTTGACACCATACCTAATATTATGATTGAGATGGGTTGGAGGATCTACTATCCAATGTTTTGTAAAGGTATTCCTTTCCGCAGTGACATTTTCAGGGTTTTCAAACATTGGATGCTGAGTTCAAGTGAAATTTTCGAAGCTGGTCTCTACACAACAAGAAAATCCATGTTTTAGCACCACTTACATTTTGTGGTGTTAAGGTGGTGGTATTATCAACAGTTGCAATTTTATGGTGTTACAAATTTAGTGGTATTAGCACCAATTACATTTTGTGGTGTTAAAGTGGTGGTATTAGCACCACTTATATTTTGTAGTGTTAATATGGTGTTAATGTTTGTTAATATTATTAATATTATTGGAAATGAAGTTTGCACTCATCCATGTTAAGATATATGCCATATTGAAAAGTACCATAAAGTGGTGCTAATCTGTTATTTACTTAGAAAACTAGATACATCATCATAACAATAAAAAAATTAACTAATAACTTAGAAAACCGGATATTTTAGAGAATCAAGGAGCACTGAAGTTGGTTACCTTCATTTTCAAAACTCTGCACTTCAACATAAAATAAGTTGAAGTAATAGAGCAACAAATCACATATCTTGGAGATATAAGGAAAGTCTATGTAGGAGATATGTCATCTTTATGAAATG
This sequence comes from Larix kaempferi, assembly GCA_027924585.1. Taxonomy (NCBI): domain Eukaryota; kingdom Viridiplantae; phylum Streptophyta; class Pinopsida; order Pinales; family Pinaceae; genus Larix; species Larix kaempferi. The sequence goes on along the minus strand of BSBM01000597.1, from coordinate 665,215 downwards.
TTGTAAGCTAAAGTTGGTCACACTGAGACCCAATACATGGACATGTAGAAATAGGATTCAATTATGAGGATTTGCATCATAAACACAATTTCATAAATAATTAATTTGTCATAACTAAATTCAATTTTATGGTTTTTATTCAAATAAATGCTCAAGATCATTTTATGAGGTTTTGCACCACAATCACAACATATCCAATTATTATTTTTAATCAATTTAAACAAATAAATTCAAAACATTCATTTATGAAGCTTTGCACCACAAGCACAACAAGGCCAGAAATAATTATTTTGTAAATAAACCAATTTCAAATCATTCATTCTTAATACTACTTAAGCAAATAAATCTCTAGGATCCTTAATATTGACAAATAATTGAAGACGTGACAATTTTCAATTTATTACTTTTCTTAGTGATAAAAATTATTTTAATTGAAATTTGATTATTCTATTGGAAATAATTTTATTGATCTTATTAAATTTCATTATGGATATTATTATCACTATTAATCTTTGAGCACAATAAGCGGGTCTCAAATCCATGGACATGCACATGATCGAGGGAGAAAACCTGTACTTTTGGCCCTAAAAGAAGCTTCTAAGGATTTGGGACCAAGAAATGCATAGGCCTCAAAGGTCACCACTTATATTCCTAAGGCTATTATTATGCTGTATGTGTGGGAATTGACACCATTATAAGATTTTTATCACTAGGGATAGGTCGACTGTCCTCGCCATGGTTGAGAGAATAAATATAAACCTTATGCTAAAGGAATACTCTAGGCATATAGGGCCAAGAATGATGTGTTTAACCAACATAAACGACCACTTGAGAGGATATTTTCCCTAAAAATACGGATGAAGTGGGAATTGGTATGAAAATAGAACTAGGTGCACTAGTAGAAAAATGGGTGATAAATGACTAGGCAAGCAAAAAGGTTGGTCGCCAAGTAAAATAAATTACTAAACCACCCAAAACGTTGGCCACCACGGCATTTTTAAGTGTTCAATATGACCAAATTTGAGCAATTTTAAGTGATCACAACTAAAAATGACTAAAGTAAAGGACTAATTTAGTCATGGGATAAAAAATATGGCTAAACAATCTAAGTTAATAATTATATAAGATGCTCATTGTTAAAATTTATGAAATTGTAATAAGTTTGTTAGAATTTCATAAATTTTAATGATGCAGATGGATTTAGAGATCCCCTTCTCTGAATCCTTTGTGTATTCTTTCCCTTACTCATGGTGCGATATTAGATAGATGATTGGAAGGAATGTGAACCAAGGAAAAGTATTCTATTTTGTTTGAATGAATTGTTAGTAGCATCTCCCAATGCCTTCCTAATGGCCGATGGCTCGTATTTTAATTGAGAAGCACAAGGGCTTTCCACCTAGGCATTGTTGATGCTCAACATCGACACGATTCCGAAGTGTCAGAACATGACGCCAAAGGTGAACTAATTAATTCTTTTGGAATATAATTCCATATATACCATCACGTCTATTTCAATGTGCTTCTCATGTCCATATTTTATTTCACCATTTTTGTTGTCATATGACCCCTTCGACAAACCTTCCAAGTTGCATGGTGTGTGTCATCATAGTCCGTCTGGTGTCGTGTCTTAGAGTTTGGTTGTTTCTTGTCACACATGTCAATCACATCATATTATTTAGGTCATTGCATTCAAGACGTCGCATTGGTTGTGCTCATACTTTGTTTGGTGAAATCTATGTCCGTTTGACCCTTTAGGTAGTCTATCATAGTATTGGCAAGTACATGCATTTTGTGTTATGTTAGCTAAAAATTGCCAATTTTGCATCCCTCCATTAATTCACACAATGAAAATACGTCCATCAGTCTTCTCAGTACACCTATGCTTGGAAAGTTGAAAGATACCCCCTAAGGGTACCTCTTTGCAAACAAAAACCAGTGCCCTTCAGTTTTAAAATAAACCCTTCCCCTCTTCCTTTTAAATTTTATATTCATCATTTCCATTAATTTTTTCCAAAAAAATAAAATACAATATTCCCCTTATTATTAAACCCCTAATTCCTCATACCCTGACCCTTTTATTTCTATTTCTCGTCATCTCAAAATAAGATGGCCCTCCCTTTTTGAAATTAAAGAAACCTTTATCAAAATGGGTTTATTCCCCAAAGGTTCTATGGCTATTAATTTCTCTAAAAGGATAATCTTTAGTAAAAATTAAAATGAACCTCTTATAGGGTAAATTCTTCGCAAAGATAACACAAGATATGTCATAAGGTGTCCCGTAAGCTTCTTCTTATCAAATTTTGGTGCTATCTCCCAAAAGCCGGGCCTCCATGAGAGAATGTGATATTAAGCATATTTTTAATTTAAAAGAGTTATCTTTTAAAAGGGGAGACTCCTTTTTAGAAACCCTTCCCCCTATTGCGCACGCGCCATAGGGTATATCGACATGGAAGCCATGTAAAACGTAGCAGCAGGTGGAATGGCAGGGCCGATTTCAATGTGGAGGGAGAGAATGAGTAACTTATGATGCAGGTAATCAATGGAAAATGGTGGTGAGGAGGAAAACATGCGCAGAAACCCTATCATGTATCCATAGTTGGAAGCGAGTAGCTAGCAAGAGGGAATTAAGTATAAAATTGTGAATATAACTACCAGGGGTGTGCTTTTGCTGATTGAGACCAACATGATTTCTAGAGGGGGCAGAGTAGTAATTATAAAAAATTAAAAAAAGGACATTACAAGAATAAGGGAATTAAGTATAAAATTGTGAATATAACTACCAGGGGTGTGCTTTTGCTGATTGAGACCAACATGATTTCTAGAGGGGGCAGAGTAGTAATTATAAAAAATTATAAAAAGGACATTACAAGAATAAGGGCTGATAAAAGTGAGATATAACTTAAGGAAACCTGGTTATTTTCGTTGTAGCGTTGCATCATCTTCTATGGCGATGGGATTATTGCTAGTGGATCCAAGTGTAGCTCTAGACCTCATCTTTTTCTCATCTAAATGGTCTTCCATGACTGTCATATTACTTGCCATGAGCTTGTTCATCTTCCTTATATATTTGACAACCTTGAGTTTTTCCTTACTCTCAACAATGAAGGGATTCCCTTCCATTAACATTATGTGAATAATAATATTGAGTACCCAATGGAGAACCACCAAGTGCTCATAGAGCATCACTCTTTGTTTAATGCCTCCTAGATTCTGGATCAGTCATCTAGGGGATCAGATGAAACTTCATCCTGTATAACTGGATTTTTCTAGACTAGAGTTCAATTTGCACCCTGAGACAAAGTTTATGTTCAAGTGGAAAGTGAGCCTAGTAAGGTTCGAGTTGAGAATGTATGTGTACCCATAGGGGTCATCCATAACCTTTCACTCGCTAATGAGGGCGTTCGCTTCATTCCTTTGGTATTTTAGAATAAACCCCATAGTAACTTTACAAGACCATAACTTCACTAGAGTGCGCTCGTACAAAGATTTCCTAGCTTTGGAGTTTCGAGGGTCTAGTACCCACCTGGATATGCGTGTCCACATGCTGGAAGGTAATTGACTCTTTCCATATTTATGCTTCATGCTCAATTTTTCCTCTCATAGCTTTTGGGATCAAATTTCTGCAGGCAATGGTGTGATCGGCCGCTCTGAGCTGGTTCATCGTTGTATACTGCTACCCTCCCTCTTCGTTCCTTGGCCGCTTTGTTCTAGTAATGCTAACATCCTAAGTTACAGGTAGGCGGATGAGAAAAGCACTCTTTGTTGGAAGGGCCCCATAACCTTATTATGGAGTCTAGGTAGACATATATAGTTAACATATTAATATAATATTAATAAATTAAAATAAATATAATAAAGAGGTGGAAAATAAAATAAACTAAATGATAAAAGAGAGGAAGTGTGGGTAAATTGAAAAAAAGAGAGATAGAGAGGGGAAAAGGAAACTAAATGAAAAGAGGACTCTTTTTAAAGAGAATCTCTGATGGATGTGCATGAATTGCATCACCTAGAGGAAGCTAAAGCGGAGGGCAATGGAGATAGCAAAGGGAAATGGAGAAAGGTAAACACTGTACATCATGTGATTTTAAATAAATTTTAATATTTCATTATTGTGTGATCTCTATGTGCTATAATTTTCCATGATTTGAGAGTTTTATACCCAATCTCTTCCTCCATACCATTTCTAGGGTGCACATTAATGTTTAAAAACCGCCTCCCTCCCTCAAAATCAAACTCTTCGTTGGCACTAAACTTCCATAAAATCGGTTCCTCTTGGGCTGCAGATCAAAACGACCTCTATCTCCTCAAAATCGCAGCTAGAAGAAGGAAAATGACTTAACATGGCTGATCCTGTGGAACCTCTAGAGGATACAAGGGCTCAACTAATCCAAAAATGGAATGGATCAATCATACATAATCTTTCCTTTAGATCATAGCAGCATAATTAAATGGTATTTGATTTTTCTGTACGAAAATTCCGGCAAATTTAACCAAAATTAGACAATGTATGGATGCGGTACATCAACATATAGTTGACTATATTATATCCATTTAATACCATTCAAATACAGATACAATACAGGAGCTGGGCCGACGAACGAAGATCTACCTACCTGCTCAGCCTACCTGCTGTTGGCACTACGCGACTACACAGTTCATTACTCTATGCGGGAATTTTTTTTTGGTAAGGTTTACTTGTTTTACAATTTGCAATTTTCCCCACAACGTGATTGTGCACTCCCACTGAGTCTTTTTGTTGATTTCTTTATTTTCGTTCAATGCAACCAATGCTTTCTTTTTCGTTTACTTCCTTTAATGCAACCAATGCTTTATTTTTCTTTTTAGTTTAGTTTTTGCTTTCGTTTAGTTTTTTATTTTATATATTAGGTTTTAAATTTTATTTTTTGGTTAGGTTTTTATTTTTAGATTAGATTTATTTTATAAAAAGTTAAAGTTTAAATTTAAAAAAAAAAATTATATACAAAATATTTTATAATATAAAGATATTGGTTTTATAATTTAGATTAATTTTTATATTAGATTTATTTTATAATATAGATATAGTTTATCTATATTTTTAAAATTTGAATTTTTTTTAATGTATAAGTAACCTACTTTAGTATTTTTTCTGTATTAGAATTTTGGGTGATGTATTATCATAATTGAATCTGTATTCGTACTCCGATTACGGATTATGCTACTATATTTTAGATCATTTTCATGTAATTTGGGCACAAAATATTCTCCATCTTCTACGTTGTTTTGATAAATAGGTTTCCAGAAAACATCAACACCATATCTCCGCCACTTTCACTTTCATACCTGCAGTAAAATATAAATATGTAATTAAACAAATAAAGAAAACTATGTTTCTTATTTGGCATTCGGAAACTATTCTTCTATGATTTTTGTAATCAATGGTAAAAACAATAAAAAATAGTTAAAATGTGTAAAACTAAAATTAAATTGCGATCAAAACTAAACTAAAATATAAAAACAAAAAATTGATGATCGAATATCCAGAAAAAGGCTTCCACTTGTTTTCACGCCAACTGCTGGAGCAAACACATGTCATTCAAGCTAGAAGTAAGGATTCATTTTAAAAAGCAATTGAAGTAGAATGGGAAGAAAACCGTATCATGTCATCTTTCAGTTGAGGGTGTTTAATGAGTAGAATTGGCGGGGAAAGTTAAATCCCATGATCAAGTTAATAGGCCGTTTTATTTTGATTCGTTGGCGCACTTGAGTGAGTGGTGTAATAAATGAAGTTAAGAAGAAAAATCCACTAGACCAAGGGGAATGAATTCATCCAGATAGGCTTGTCTTATGCCAGTTGTAGTTGAAGGGAGGGAGTTGGCGGTGAGTGGGGGAGAGAGAGCCGAGCCACTCCGCTGAAAAATAGTTCAGAAGTTGAGTCTATGGAGGAGACCATTTCTACGATAAGAAGGGAAAAATAATCGGGGAGATGGATCTCGCCACCAGCAGTAGCTATCAAAGGGATTAGCCATGTACAATGCAGTCTGGGGAGGAGATCTCTGCGAAGGGGAAGAACTTCACCTTCAGCAAGAAAAGTTTTTGGCAGAATACTATCTCGGCGACGCTTAAACCAACTGAACGAATTCAGATATCGAGCCACTTGCCAATGGTTGCTAAGACTTCGATCTCTGCGAATCATTGGCGATGGATCTCTATGTGAGTCCACTACCCACTATGAGAACATTGCAAATAAATAGGAGAAGGTTCGATCTCCGAGTCATGATGGTGATATATAAGATTGGCGAGTTCAAAAGAAGATGCGGTGACAGGAGGTTTACACTTTACTATTGGAGAGTTTTTGAACGGAAACCCTACGAAAGCTTTGAACAGGCGATCTCTACGAGAGGAATGCGCCTCCATCGAGGCAGTATGAACTCCGAGAAGATGAATATAGCACATTTGCTAAGGAGGTAGCTCGGCAGCTGATTCATTTCCAGAATGGGTAAGTGATACCTGTTTATTTTTGTTAACTGTGTTTTGACGCTTATTGGATCTCTGTATAACAGAGGGAAATACAACTTGAACGAGGAAAGAATTGTGTTGTTCCTTGTTTCGGTGGATATTGCATTTCTGCCCGAAAACGTTGGTTGGCCGATTCCGGCTCTTCCCTTTCCTGAATAGTCTTCTGGCTATGCTGAGATCGTGGTTGACAAAGATATATATATGTGTATCTTGTTGTTAGGTATTGGGAAGAGGACGACTGCTCCAACCCGATTCCTGTTCTCCCTCTTTCGTATCAGAGATTAAGTTTATGCTGGTTCGAAGTTGTTGATTTATTGCTTGGAGAAAATATCTTTTAGGATATGTTGTTTCCAGTAGGAAGACGCCTCTGTACATTTGCTGGTGCAATGAAATTTCTAGAACAGAGATCATGTTAGGGCTTTCGTTTTTACTGTGCATGCTTTTCTTTACAGCCAAGTCATGTATTTAGCCTCTACCAGGTCGATCTCTGCATCCTTGTTGCACGCAGTGTTGTTGGAGATAATTCCTCCGGCCAACTTGATGTATCCACCAACCGCTGTACAAAGATTTAATGCGTTGGGTGTAGAAGTAAATGAGCCTCGGGTGAAGAGGCATCGAGAGGTTCAATGTATTTCTGGGGTGTTCATTTCAGTTCTAGAATGTAGGAGAAGAGCCTCAGAGCTTCGGTGAATATCTTCCCCTGTTTTGTGTTTGAATTTTGGGCCATACTCTGTTTTTGAGTTTTGCTCTGCGCCTCCATAAACTCTGTCATGGTATCAGAGCCCATGGGGCGATCCCCAGCCTGGAGGTGAAGTCGTCAGGAGAGCAGCCGGTCCCTGCCGAAAAGAGGAATACGCCTTGTGCAAAAGGCTGTGCATGAAAGAGCCAGTCGTGTAGGTCGTGCGGAGAGGAGGAGAGCCCGTGGACGCCGAAGGAGAAAGCCGTCAGAGTCTGCGGCGTGGAAAGCCAGGCCGAGAGCCTACTGCAGAAGGAGATTGTCAAGAAAACTGTTAGGCCTACGGCTAAAACCGTCAAGAAGAAGGGAATTGCAAAGAAAATAGCCAAGCCACTACCTTCAGCGCCTTATATCAGCATTACGAGTAAGATTTCGGCCAGATTTCCTCTTGCAAGGCATGTAATGATCATACATAGTTAAGATACCCAATCTATATACAGGCTCTGTGGAATACACAGGGGCAGAGAGGCCGAGCCTTATCACAGCATACGGCAAAGCACCAATATGATTTGTGTCTGAATGTGAAATCAAAACAGCATCCACTGTTGAAGCTACCCTGGTTAGGGGCTGCAGTTGTTCCGGATCGAAGAAGTCTACTGACAACCACAAGCCGAAGCCCAAGGGTAAAGCTAAAGCCCTTTCGAGCTCGCTCATATTTGGGGGAATTAGCGCCATATACACAAACGGACTGGCTTTCCCTCCACATCTGAAGCGCTTAACCCTATGCTGCTTCACCAGCATTCTGAGAGCCTTGCATGTGTCGGGATTGTCACCGAAGGTTTCGCGGATGCTCCTCTCAGAGCCAGTGGTTTGGTCTAGAAGAAACTTCTGGATGGTCGTACAACGAAGCTGGATGCGAGATCCGAGGGTTTGATCTCTGCTCTTCTTCTTCTTCCTCTTCGGTTTCGGCTTCTTGTGAAGAAGATCCTCCGTCCTCTCTTGAGAAATTTGTATGAGGGGAAGGCGTGAGGTGGCATCAGAAGGCCAACATTGATATCGAGATACTTCTTGCTAGCAGGCATAGGTTTCTCGCTCTTCGGTTTCACATAATTTTTTTTTTTACATGAATTACTGTTTGGAAAACGAGATGGTACAGTTCCTACAAAAACTTTGCAGCAAACCTCAATGAAAATACCTTGAATTGGTGAATAACGGGCAGACTTGTACTGGGCCTTTCGCTATGGTACATTCAATAACCAACTCGAAAATAAATTGCAGAATAACAAGCAGCGAACTGTGAAACTAGGGAAAATTGATAGAAACTGCAACATCTGCATTCAGTTTTTGTCTACATTTACTGAAGACTCTGCAAGGAGGAGAAGGTGAGAATTCTAGTGGCAGACCTGGAGCATCCATCTCTCCTTTTAGAATTTTAACGATCTCTGAAATATCAGGCCTCATTTTTGGGATCCTCTGCAAGCATAGTAGAGCCAGAGTGATACAAAGACTTGCCTGATCCCTATTGTAAACATCTTTCAAGCTCCCGTCCATGAGGTCCAAAATATTGCCTGTCTGAGCCAAGTGCCTTGACCATGTGATGAGATTTGCCTTCTCAAAATCCTTCATGGGCGAAGCCAGAATATGCAGAGGTCTTCTTCCAGAAATAATCACTCCTGCGAATGAAACGGAAAGGAAAGGCAGATAAGGGTAATGACTGTGGGGATGATATGATCCGGTCATGAGGAACTCGAAAATGCCTTCACGAATCTTCGTCATCAGCTGTAAGTTCTAACGATTCAAGATTGCTGCGGGGAATATCGTAAATTGTTAAACTCCCTGATAGATTTTTGTAAAGATCATGAAGAAATCTGTCAGGACGCCTGAGTCATGTCACCTGTTCTGAGTACAGTCAGGTCCTTGAATCGGCTCAAATTCATACCATGTGCAAATCTCAATTGACCTGGTATCTGACAAAATAACAAACAGAGTGTTTTTGCATTAAGGGGGCGTTTTTGACTGGTCTTGCAGCCAACAAGCAGTTGTATATTTTTTTTTAGGGGGCGATAGGGAAGGAGAAGCAAGCAGGAGACTTGCAAGAAGAAAACAAGTGCCAGCACAGAATGCAATGGGTTACCAAAGCAGACTCAAGCAAATTAGAAGAAGAAATGCAAGGGCAGAGGCAAAGTATTTTGCACATAGATATGGAGAAGTTCCCATTGCAGAGGAGCTTATTAACACGGTTGAAGTCCAAGAAGAGAACCAGGATAATTGGAGCAGCAGAGCTCTCTTTGTACCCCCACATTTTTCAGGTAAAAATTATGAATTTTGGGCTATTAAGATGAGAAGTTTTCTTAGAGCAGAGGATTTGTGGTGTTTAGTTCAAAATGAATGTGTGCATCCCCTAGATCTAGAGGCCTTTGAGGCCCTGACAGAAGACCAAAAATTGCAGCAACATGAATTAGCCCTACATCTCATCCAACGAGCTGTGGATGAAAGTATTTTCCACAAGGTTGCAGCAGCAAAGACTTCCAAGGAAGCATGGAGAATCTTGGAAGAAGAGTTCAGCGAAAGGGGGAGTAACATGTGCAAGCAGCCAACAGTGTCACAGCCTGTTGAAGAAGCAGCAGTTGAGAAACCTGCAGTTGAAGCAGAAGACAGCCAAGCTGTTAGTGAATCCCACGGTGTAGAGGCACTTGTGGACGAATATGAAAATAGAACTGCCATTGCAGCAGTAGAAACTCCAGCCATAGAAGCTGTTGATAATGAACCCCACACAGTTGTGGATAATGAAGTTGATGAACCTGCTATACTAGCAGAAGCACTTTCCCCAAACACAGATGAAGTAGAAGTTGAATGGTCACATGAAATGGTTGAGGCCTCTGTCATCCAAGAAGAGCTTGATAAATTTGAGAACAATGAAGCCCACTATGCAGAGCCACGAGTGGATGAAGATGGTGTTGAAGAGGAAGCTGCCATAGTAGCAGCAGAAAATGGTGAATTAGCAACTCAAGCAGTTGCAGGACAGCCAATAGAGGCTGAAAAAGGAGCTGCTGTAGTAGAACAAATCAAAGAAGAAGTGCTCATGAAGAGCATGCCCATAAGGGCAGAAATTTATTCTAACAGATTAGATGTTTGTGCATGTGCAGGTGCATATAGAAATCTGCCTGCAATTGAGCAAAATGTAAATGAAAATGATGATGAAATCATTCAAGAGTTTCTAAAGAATGTGGACAATGTGATGTCCTTATTTGAAGCAGAAAATGGAAAAGAGGTCAGCATTGGAGCTGATAAGTATAATGAAGACCATGAAGATTGTAATTTTATTGAAGAGTTTGACAAAATTATTGAAAGCTGCATGGAAGATGAAGCATTTGAATTCTGTGATGATGGGCATTGTGACATGCCAAGAGTGCTTAGCAGCACCATGGATGAAGAAATCTGCATCGAAGAAGCAGAGGAAGAAGATAAACCAGCTGAAAACATTTTTATGAAATGGAGTGTTGAAGAAATCAGACACTATTATCAGTTGATGTCATGGCAGCATGCCAACGAAGAGGATGAAAATAGAATGAAGGATGTGATCAGCATATGGGATCTTGAAATTCCCACAACATACGAACTAAACATGCTAAAATCAGAATTTGAAGATGAAGACACAAGGCAGAAAGTCATTGAAGAGTTTGCAGACATTGACGGAAGAATCAAGCCCAAGGAGCTTGAAGAAAACATTAAGAAGAAGGTGAGAATGAAGAAGAAGGTGAAGAAGAACGCTGAGTTCAAAGTCTGGAGCAAACGCAAGAAAAAGAAGCCGCTGCATCAGCATGCAGCAGACAAGAATGGTAAGATAATTTTGAGTCTTGACATGAACTAATGTAAGCCTAGCTGAGACTTAGACCAGCAGGCATTAATGTTTCAATGTTTTTTGTTGAAAGCCCATGACGGCATGGTATGTATGTGTTAGATGTTAGTAGTTTGTTTATGGTCGGAATTAAGGGGGAGTGTTGGAGATAATTCCTCCCGCCAACTTGATGTATCCACCAACCGCTGTACAAAGATTTAATGCGTTGGGTGTAGAAGTAAATGAGCCTCGGGTGAAGAGGCATCGAGAGGTTCAATGTATTTCTGGGGTGTTCATTTCAGTTCTAGAATGTAGGAGAAGAGCCTCAGAGCTACGGTGAATATCTTCCCCTGTTTTGTGTTTGAATTTTGGGCCATACTCTGTTTTTGAGTTTTGCTCTGCGCCTCCATAAACTCTGTCAAGTGTGATCCGTGTCGAATTTTCTTTTGGTTATACTATATTTGAGATCGGTTTGACCCTTCCGAGTTTCCCTTGGATATGTTGTTTTTGGATTCGGTCTAACCCCGTCGAGTAATTTTTCTGTTGATTTTCCCTCTCATATCTATCTCATTTTTCCCATAATGATTATTCTAGTCTTATCTACTATTACTGCCGTGAAAACAAATGTTACCCTGAAAGATCCCAGCAGATTGTACAACGCATGCTCAGTTCAATAGATATTTGTCATGGTTAGTATCTTCGATTATTTCTGCTTCTGCTTGTATGCTACACAGGGAAAACGTTTATAATTAGGAATTCGGTGATAACCATAAATGCCTGGAAACGCATTTGTGTTTAGAGATTTTTGTGACCTCTGAGTTGGTTTAATTTAGTTATATACGCTCCGTAAAGGACATTACAAGAATAAGGGCTGATAAAAGTGAGATATAACTTAAGGGAAACTTGGTTATTTTCGTTGCAGCGTTGCATCATCTTCTATGTTGATGGGATTATTGCTAGTGGATCCAAGTGTAGCTGTAGGCCTCATCTTTTTCTCATCTAAATGGTCTTCCATGACTATCATATTACTTGCCATGAGCTTGTTCATCTTCTTTATATATTTGACAACCTTGAGTTTTTCCTTGCTCTCAGCCATGAAGGGATTCCCTTCCATTAACATTATGTGAATAATAATATTGAGCACCCAATGGACAACCACCAAGTGCTCATAGAGCATCACTCTTTGTTTAGTGCCTCCTAGATTCTGGATCAGTCATCTAGGGGATCAGATGAAACTTCATCCTGTATAACTAGATTTTTCTAAACTAGAGTCCAATTTGCTATGTCTTTCACCTCTTCCTCTTTCTTATCCTCAGTGCTGGGATGCAGAGGCACCGACCATGAGACAAAGTTTATGTTCAAGTGGAAAGTGAGCCTAGTTAGGTTCGAGTTGAGAATGTATGTGTACCCATAGGGGTCATCCATAACCTTTCACTCTCTAATGAGGGCGTCCGCTTCATTCCTCTGGTATTATAGAATAAGCCCCATAGTAACTTTACAAGACCATAACTTCGCTAGAGTGCCCTCGTACAAAGATTTCCTAGCTCTAGAGTTTCCAGGGTTTAGTACCCACCTGGATATCATCTGGTGCTTTTCCACATGCTGGAAGGTAATTGACTCTTTCCATATTTATGCTTCATGCTCCTCAATTTTTCCTCTCAGAGCTCTTGGGATCAAATTTCTGCACGCAATGGTGTGATCGGCCGCTCTCAGCTGGTTCATCGTTGTATACTGCTACCCTCCCTCTTCGTTTCTTGGCCGCTTCATTCTAGTAATGCTAACATCCTAAGTTACAGGTAGGCGGATGAGAAAAGCACTCTTTGTTGGGAGGGCCCCATAACCTTATTATGGAGTCCAGGTAGACATATATAGTTAATATATTAATATACTATATATTAATACTAATATTAATAAATTAAAATAAATATAAATAACAAAATAAATATAATAAAGAGGTGGAAAATAAAATAAAATAAATGATCAAAGAGAGGAAGTGTGGGTAAATTGAAAAAAAGAGAGATGGAGAGGGGAAAAGGAAACTAAATGAAAAGAGAACTCTTTTTAAAGAGAATCTCTGATGGATGTGCATGAATTGCATCACCTAAAGGAAGCTAAAGTGGGGGGCAGTGGAGATAGCAAAGGGAAATGGAGATCTCTTCCTCCATACCATCTTTAGGGCTCACATTAATGTTTAAAAACCGCCTCCCTCCCTCAAAATCAAACTCTTGGTTTCCACTAAACTTCCATAAAATTGGTTCCTCTTGGGCTGGAGATCAAAACGACCTCAATCTCCTCGAAATTGCAGCTAGAAGAAGGAAAATGACTTAACATGGCATCCTGTGGAACCTCTAGAGGATGCAACGGCTCAACTAATCCAAAAATGGAATGGATCAATCATACACAATCTTTCCTTTAGATCATAGTAGCATAATTAAATGGTATTTCATTTTTCTGTACGAAAATTCCAGCAAATTTAACCAAAATTAGGTAATGTACGGATATGGTACACTAAAATATACTTGACTATATTATATCCATTTAATACAATTCAAATCCGGATACAATACAGGAGCTCGGCCGACGAACCAAGATCTACAGATTAGGGTTCGAAGTGGAACTTTAGCAACTCACTACGCGACTACACAGTTCATTACGCTATACGAGGATTTTTTTTGGTAAGGTTTACTTGTTTTACAATTTGCAATTTTCCCCACAACATGATCGTGCACTCCCGCAGAGTCTTTTTGTTGATTTCTTTAGTTTTTGTTCAATGCAACCAATGCTTTCTTTTTCGTTTACTTTCCTTTAATGCAACCAATGCTTTATTTTTCTTTTTAGTTTAGTTTTTGCTTTCGCTTAGTTTTTTATTTTATATATTAAGTTTTAAATTTTATTTTTTAGGTTAGGTTTTTATTTTTAGATTAGATTTATTTTATAAAAAGTTAAAGTTTAAATTTTATAAAAAAAATTATATACAAAATATTTTATAATATAAAGATATTGGTTTTATAATTTAGATTAATTTTATAATATAGATATAGTTTATCTATATTTAAATTTTTTAAAATTTGAATTTTTTTTAATATATAAGTAACTTATTTCAGTATTTTTTCTGTATTAGAATTTTGGGTGATGTATTTTTTCCTTATCCAATCATACTCGAATCCGTATTCGTACTCGGATAATGTTACTATATTTTAGATCATTTTCATGTGATTTGGGCACAAAATGTTCTCCATGTTCTAAGTTGTTTTGATAAATAGATTTACAGAAAACATCAACACCATATCTCCGCCACTTTCACTTTCATACGTGCAGTAAAATATAAATATGTAATTAAACAAATAAAGAAAACTATGTTTATTATTTGGCATTCGGAAACTATTCTTCTATGCGTTTTGTAATCAATGGTAAAAACAATAAAAAATAGTTAAAATGTGTAAAACTAAAATTAAATTGCGATCAAAACTAAACTAAAATTTAACAAACAAAAAGTTGATGATCGATTGATAGGTTCCTTTCATTGTCTAGGCATGTAAGCACTTTTTATCTAGCAAAGCTTGGTGTTTGAATACTTCAAAATTCTTTTTGTTGTTTGAATTTGAGTATATATAAAATCAGAATTATTTATTATGAAAACATTGCATTATTTAGCATTTTTATGACTAAATATATGTAGTAAATTAGATAAAATTTTAAACAGTTTATTTGGAGAGATTTGTGTCTATGTCAAAAGTGAGAGAGGTGAAATCTTTCAACCGATCCCTCTAGTATGGCTGGTCCTTCCCCATTTTTCCCTCCCACTCTGCCTTTCTATATAATCTTTTTGTTTGAGAATAGAATATGTTGATTTATTTGTGCCTATTGATTTGTGTGCGCATGCACTCACACGGAGTAAAACATGGCTTAGAATTTACCTCGAGTCTATGGCAAGCAGGGAGGCTGCATGGCAGGTTGCATGAGTGCTTTGCGTGGCAGGATGCATGCAAGTGACAGGGTCGATTATTACATACAATTGTGTGGCAGGCTGCATGCAAGTGATAGGGTCGATTATTGTACAATGCACGACGAATAAGCTCTCACAAGTTTGCAAATATTCTAAAAAATGCATAGGTTGGTACGGTGCTGTCAAATTTACTAAATTCTAAACTATTTCTGGCCATTTTTACACAATGCCTGCCATGAAGACCAACATGAAGTAGCCAGGTTCCTCGAGAAAAAGGAGTGATACTGAGAATAATTTTACTTTGGTTGAGTTGGAGATCTTAAATCCTTAGGATAAATCGCATAAAAACTAGCGCCAAAGTAATGCTAATTGAACTGAACGATTTCTATAGTCCCTACTGTGCCTACCGCCGGAAGGGACTAATAAAGGTATAAAGCGAGCCAACATAGCGCAGCAAACAACATTAGCGAGTAGTAGACCAACCTTACCTATAAAGTGTCAGTATTTATTCAAGTTGGGAGAACCAACCAATTTATTCGTGTGTTATTCCAGTTTGCAAGAAATATAAGTTTGATTTCATTTAGTGTCGTATGAGCAGGCTTGTCTTTCGTCCAATTATGAAATTCAATCACTGAGACCCCCGATACAAGGTTGAAGCTTTATCCTCGGCATTTAGATATTGTCTCAAAGAAAATCAATGATACCATTCTTACTCTTAAAGATATTCAAAATCCATCTAGATCATACTCTTCCAAGATATTCAGAATCCTACCCTTCCAAGTATTGAAGTTCAAATTTCCTTCAAGTCCATCTTCCGGTGTTACCGAGATTGAAGACATTATTCTTCAAGTATTATGCTCAACTTAAACCACCCAGGATCAATGTAGGCTCAATCTTGACTGCTCAACTTAGCTATTTCATGCCCTAGGCTCTGAGACCATGTTGATTTTTAATCTTAATTGTGGAATTACAATGGTGCTTGAAAACAATGAATAATCAAAATCACAAAGATCCACAGTCGACACATAAATTTACCCTAGGGAAACCCTCTATAAATTGAGTGAGAAAACCTCAGGAAAATATTCCTTAGCATATTGATTGATAGGAAATAATGTTTCCTTTATAATGCACAGACTACATCAAGCACCCCTGGTGCAATATCAAAGAGAAATACCAAGCATCCATGGTGCAATTATAGAGCAAGAAAGATAGGTGAAATAAGAGAAATAGGAATAATATTCTACACTAAACGAGTTCACTAATTTGGTCACATGCACAAAAGTTGTGAATTGCCTTCAAGAGAGAATTGCACCATCAATCCTGCATAACCATAGTACCATACTTCTCATGCTTTGGCTTTTATATTTGTCTTCTCGCTTCACGATGGACTCACCCTTCAACTGAGTGCTAGATCACTTAATCAGGTGGCTAACTCAAGTGTCATCATGCAACTATTGTAACTCAAGTGTCGCAACTCAAGTGTCGTCTTTTATTTTAACTGAAGTGTCATCATGCAAGTGTTGTAACTCAAGTGTCGTTTTTTTTTAACTCAAGTGTCGTCATGCATAACACTTAGTTAACTAAATCTTCTTTGTTAACACTTTACTTAACTCTAAATTAGCACACTTGATAACTGAAGACTTTCTTGTTAACATATAGCTAACTCTTTTAGCACACTCATCACTGAAGTCAACAAATTCGAGTTCTCTCTTATCTTAACTCATCTTAACTTTATCTCTTGTCTTATATGCATGGTCCACTTGTGCCAACTTAATTATTTATCATATCAAATATACTAAGGATATTTTTTCAATGATGAGATCATCTCGTTCTACTCTCACTCCAAGTGGTCATATGCTAAAGTAATTTATATTTACTCTAGAGGTGTCCAGTCTCTAGAGGAGACTTAATAGCTTATCCATCTCTATGACCATGGTTAGTATTATGTCACACATCATTCATGCTTCGACAAGCAAAGCATTACCTTAACACATGAGGCACCACCTTAACACATGAGGATCTGTCTTGACACACAAGACCTTAGTATTGATAGACAAGAGTGTACAACACCATCACTTTGACATATAAATCACTTACCTCAACACATGAGGATTTAACTTTTAAACATAAGGCTTAGTCATTCTTGATTCCAACTCAATATTCTACTCCAAGTTTCTTGAGTCAAACTTGGGCTCCTATAAGGCACTACCTCGACACACGAGGCGCAATATTAGCACACAAGATTGACTTGGAGAATGACTCATGATGTTGCAACTTTAACACCGAGTACTCTTGTATTATCCCTCAAATTTGACCAATTATTATTATTACTTTATAAATGAAGTTGTAAATGACCCTCGTGAGGAGCTCAAGGCCAAGGCCCCACCAGTGGACCATGAAACTATTATTATGTTCATAAGTGTTATTTTAACTTAGGAGACTTCAGGATGATGCATCTAAAAGACGACAACTGAATTCACTGAAGGGTAGGTAAGATCGTCACCGAAAAAGCCACTACCAAATGATTTTACTAAAGCTAACTGGTATCACTAGATAAGCTAACTAGAATCTAGATCAGCATAACCTACTAATTATTTTGATATAACTTAGTCTAAATCGTACACTCGATTACAAATTATTTAATTACACATATGTTAGAGAATTGGATATTTAAGTTATACTCTCGATTAAATAAAATTATATTAATAAAAATATGAGTACAATGAGTATTACAAATATAAATATATATATATATATATATATATATATATATATATGTGAGACAAATTGCTATTATCATACCAAATAAACAATAATCCCTAAAAAGGTTTAAATTATTAACTTAAAAAGGCATTTAGATATTTGGGAAAACTTTAAATATAAATATATATGCACCCATCATTTTATTATTTAAGATGTGAGAAAAAGGGCATTTTTCAAGGTAATTATATATATATATTTAAATACATTAAAAGGTAATCCTAGGGGGCTAGTTAGGTTTAAAGTATTATGCTTACATATTATATATATATAAAGGCAAGCCGTTGTAACGATATAATTAAAATAGGCCCGCGCCATTATTATGGAGATCGTGAAGATTAAGTCGATTAGTAGTGTTGGGCAACGAATCACTAGTAATGAAGGAGACATATTTAAAAAAAAAAAGAGTTTGTCTCCCTAGTGGGGGTGTCCAATATCCAGAAAAAGGCTTCCACTTGTTTTCACGCCAACTACTGGAGCAAACACATGTCATTCAAGCTAGAAGTAAGGATTCCTTTTTAAAAAATTTTGAAGCAGTATGGGAAGAAAACCGTATCATGTCATCTTTCAGTTGAGGGTGTTTAATGAGTAGAATTGGCGGGGCAAGTTAAATCCCGTGATAAAGTTAATAGGCCGTTTTATTTTGATTCGTTGGCGCACTTGAGTGAGTGGTGTAATAAATGAAGTTAAGAAGAAAAATCCACTAGACGAAGGGGAACGAATTCATCCAGATAGACTCGTTTTATGCCAGTTGTAGTTGAAGGGAGGGAGTTGGCGCCGAGTGGGGGAGAGAGAGCCGAGCCACTCCACTAAAAAATAGTTGAGAGGTTGAGTCTATGGAGGAGAACCATTTCTACGATAAGAAGGGAAAAATAATCAGGGAGATGGATCTCGCTACCAGCAGTAGCTATCAAAGGGGTTAGCCATGTACAATAAGGTCCGGGGAGGAGATCTAGGCGAAGGGGAAGAACTTCACCTTTAGCAAGAGAAGTTTTTGGCAGAATACTATCTCGGCGATGCTTAAACCAACTGAACGAATTCAGATATCGAGCCACTTGCCATTAGTTGCTAAGACTGCGATCTCTGTGAATCATTGGCGACGGATCTATTGTGAGTCCACTACCCACTAGGAGAACACTGCAAATAAATAGGAGAAGGTTCGATCAAATAAGATTGGCGAGTCCAAAAGAAGATGCGGCAACAGAAGGTTTACACTTTACTATTGGAGAGTTTTTGAAAGGTAACCCTACGAAAGCTTTGAACAGGCGATCTCTACGAGAGGAATGCGCCTCCATCGAGGCGGTATGAACTCTGAGAAGATGAATATAGCACATTTGCTAAGGAGGTAGCTCGGCAGCTGATTCATTTCCAGAATGGGTAAGTGATACCTGTTTATTTTTGTTAACTGTGATTTGAGGCTTATTGGATCTCTGTATAAGAGAGGGAAATACAACTTGAACGAAGAAAGAATTGTGTTGTTCCTTGTTTCGGTGGATCTTGCATTTCTGCCCGAAAATGTTGGTTAGCCGATTCCGGCTCTTCCCTTTCCTGAATAGTCTTCTATCTATGCTCAGATCGTGGTTGACAAAGATATATATATGTGTATATTCTTGTTAGGTATTGGGAAGAGGACGACTGCTCCAATCCGATTCCTGTTCTCCCTCTTTCGTATCAAAGATTAAGTTTATGCTGGTTCGAAGTTGTTGATTTATTGCTTGGAGAAAATATATTTTAGGCTATGTTGTTTCCAGTAGGAAGACGCCTCTGTACATTTGCTGGTGCACTGAAATTTCTAGAACTGAGATCATGTTAGGGCTTTCGTTTTTACTGTGCATGCTTTTCTTTATATCCAAGTCATGTATTTAGCCTCTACCAGATGGATCTCTGCATCCTTGTTGCACACAGTGTGATCCGTGTCGAATTTTCTTTTGGTTATACTGTATTTGAGATCTGTTTGACCCTTCCGAGTTTCCCTTGGATATGTTGTTTTTGGAATCGGTCTAACCCTGTCGAGTAATTTTTCTGTTGATTTTCCCTCTGATATCTATCTCATTCTTCCCATAATGATTATTCTAGTCTTATATACTATTACTTCCGTGAAAACAAATGGTACCCTGAAAGATCCCAGCAGATTGTAAAACGCATGCTCAGTTCAATAGATATTTGTCATGGTTAGTATCTTCGATTATTTCTGCTTCTGCTTGTATGCTACACAGGGAAAACGTTTATAATTAGGAATTCGGTGATAACCATAAATGCCTGGAAACGCATTTGTGTTTAGAGATTTTTGTGACCTCTGAGTTGGTTTAATTTAGCTATATACGCTCGGCAAAGGAAGAACCGATCTGACTCATTGATTGATAATTTTTGTAATCTCTAAGGATTGCTATATTATTTATATGCTTCCAGAAACCCAGGTTTGGATCTCTGATGTTTTATCTTAAATATATTTGCAGCCACGAACCAATCTCTAATTAAATCTCGAGTTTGATGTTCGAGATGTTTACTTCTATATTGCTACCACGAGTCAGGTCTCTAGTTTGGATCTCCAAATATATATATATATATATATATTGAGTTGTCGAATTTATATATATATTTTGAGTTGTCGAATTTATTTCTATACTGCATGAATTTCGTTAGGTCCAGGCTTAGGATTATGTTTTCTTAAATATTGTAACTAAAATTCTATTATCCTATATTAAATTCTATAACACATTGGTCTGTGACAAAAGCTTTATATTAAGTAAAATTTATGCATTACTTCCCCAAAAAAAGAAACGATAGACTTGGTTTTATTTCATATTTATATATATATATACGGCATAGTGACAAGGGATATTGTAATATTGTAAAATTTATGAACATTCCTTCATATATAATTCGACAAAGTAATTATGTTAGCACATATCAAAATATTATATCTATATATAATAGCTTGATAGATTACCTACAAGTTATTTATCTAAGATATAGATAGACTTATGAAAATTGATAAGTATGCCTCCAATAGTCTTATGTACTAATTGAGAATGTTAAAGAGAAATTTAAGGAAATATATATAAATATCCAAGTTTTTTTTATGATTAAACAAAGAATTTCATAAATTATCTAGGTGCTAGTTTATGTACATTTTTGTGTGAAATTAAAATCCTCTTCTAGCCTTTTGTTACGGCTAATTGCTACCTTGAAGTTATTTTAGGATTCATTTTCTTAGGTATTAAATGTATATGGTTGATTCATGAAAAGCTCTATGTGATAGAGGCTTGACGGAAGAAGAAGAAATCTTGTTACAGCAACCATGTTGCTCATTGTAATCTTATTACCTTTTTGCCTTATAATAAATGATGCACACACCTTTTTGGACTAGCCCGTGTATGGGTGAATCACGTTACCTTGGGTCTCATATGTATGTCCATGTTCTCTTGGGGTGTATTTCTTGTGTATATCTCTCTTGATATTTGTGGTGGTACTTGTGCATCTCTTTCATGTATTCCCTTGATGATGTGCTTCAGTTATTACTTCCGTTTCGTTTACTTCTAGTTTATGTATCTTAAGCATTTTACTAATATGGTGGTTGTTATTTATATCTTTTCACGAATGCGTTTTATTCATTTATAATCGAGTGAGTAGAAGGAGTTATTAAGGTGAGACAAGTGTTAGAATTTTATTCATGCTATTAAAATAAGATACGATTTAAAGAGTAGTATATTTATGATTGGGGTTGCTTGTGAATTTACAGAAGATCTTGTGTCGACAAGTAAAGTTTTATTAATAATTACCATTGAATAATTAATGTTGTCAAGTTATAAGATGCTATAATGATGTGATAAATATAGATGTTGTGTACACATTTTATCTTGGAAATTGGATGCTTAGAAAAGTTTAAAATTTTGGGTATGTGACAACTCTAAGTATCTAGTAAGAGAAAATTTTCAAAAACTAGATGAACAAAAATTGAAAATAAAATGTGTTCACCTATGAAAGATTAGATGAGGTTTCCATGGAACAAAAATAAAATAAAAATATCTTGTTCAAAAAGAACGGATGAAGATTCAATTATTAGTTATTGCTCCAAAGCATGGTTGTAACAATTAACAAAGTGATGATGATATTAGAAAATAAAGTAAAGGAAATAGGGAAAAATATAGGAATGAAGAGGAATGCACAACTTTTGGACTTACAATTATTTGCAGGAATGAAATTTTTTCGTTTAGCCCTTCCTCCAACATTAAAAATGACATATATAGCTACTAATATTAGTTGAAAAAATGATGAGAAACACTAATTGCTAATCCATTTTTACGGTTTGTCTAAATTTCCATATGTATAGAAGAGATAATGAATTGAATTTTTAATATTCTTTCATTGTTCTTTACACCATCAAACTCAATAACAAAGTTCTTCTTAATTTTTTCTCCTTTAATGTCAAAGTCCTTAGTTATTGATTGAAATCAATAATTAACAAGGGACTTTGTAATTACTTTGATATATTATCATCATTGAAGAACACGTTAGATGTTTGTTACTCAATGTTATCATGTAGTCATTAACCAATTCTTTCAATATTCTCATCTTATAATCCCAATATCTTTGGATGTTAAGAAACATTTAATTTGATGGAAGATTATCCTTTATTTTTTCAATAGAAATTAGTATGACTTTTTCAATGAACAACATTATATATATATATTAAGTTTTTCATTGTAATTCAAACAAAATAAATATTTAAAAAAATAAAAATTAAATTAAATATTTTTAATAAGAATTTAACTTCCAAAAAACATAAAATATTATTCTCTATATATAAGCAAACAATTCATATAATAAATTTGTTATTAAACATACAATTTATATAAGCATACAATTCATGTAATAAATTTGAAAAACAAATTTGTTATTAAACATACAAGTTATATAGAAAATTAGTCAAGATGAAATTTTGGTCACATGAAATTTTGGTGATTAAAACTTAAACAAAAATAAATATTTAATTAAATAAAAATTAAATTAAATATTTTTAAATAAAAAATTAATAATATAATAATATATGTTTTAATTTTATTTTATTATTTTTTAAATAATATATCTATAGTTCAAGATAAAATTATAAATTATATTTACAAAATGCATTATATATATATATATATATATATATATATATATATATATATATGGTTAATAATAATAACTTAAATAAATTTAACATATATTATTATATTATCTTTTAAATGTTATGTCATATATCAATGTTTTTTTTTCCAAACGAAAAAAAGCGTAATTCCATTTATGAGCTGAGATCAGAATTACATTTTGTAGGTTCACTATGTTAGTGAATTGTCCAAGTCCAAAAAAAAAACTTTGGTTCCTTTGATGAGACTGTTACGTCTACTTTCAAAATGCAAAATAGTAAACTTTTCTGTTTTTCAAAAAATAAGAGTTCTGTCCCACCAGACTATTTTGCTGTTACATCATCAACAGGTTATACAAAAACCATATTGTCGTATATAAGTCTGTAATTTATACATAATTTAAATATTCTTTGCTTTTGAAGATATATATGTAACAACATATTGTGGATCAGTCAATGAAAGGTCTGTGGTAGAAATCAGTCCGCTGTCCATCCCTTTCTTCAGTTACTTTCCAAATGCCAAAATCCATGAGTTGCCCTTCTTTGGATGCGTGGTCTGCTTTTTGGTTATTTTCCCTGTAAACATGTCGGCATGTGAATAAGTCGAAATGATGTATGACCATCTGAATAGAATTAAGAACATTTGCAAGTCTAATATTTATGCAAGCTTGAGATTGATTGGTCCAATTGATAACATTCATAGAATCTCCAAACACTGCCAATCTAGTTATTCCCCTCTCGGATTCAAAAATAAGAAGGAGTTTTAAACTCATGAGTTCAGCAAAATTATTGGATCCCGCTCCTAGTCCCATTGTGAGTTCAAAGAAATGTGTATCTGATAGATACAAGTAAGCCCCCCCCCCCCGCCACAAATCTCGTTTCGTGCTGCTCCATCAAAAAACCCCCACGGGCGAGTTTTATCAATCTCAACTTCCAAAATCCTTCTCTGTTTTGCAACCCTAACATGTTCTGGACAAGATTTGTATATGCCCACAGATTGTGCACTTGTGATTTCAGGGATACTTGATTTTTCCTGAAAGATTGCCCCATTCCTTGCGAACCAAATACCCCATATAATCAGCAAAGGTAAGGATTTTTGTTTTTTATTTGATACATTTCTCCACCAGTTCTCGCAAGCAATTCCCACGAAATTTCCATCCCACTTACAATCAAATCAGACCAGTTTTGAGCACTCTTTCCATACTGCAATCGTGAGAGGACATGTGATGAATAGGTGTGTTATGGATTCCAACTCCTTGCGCATAACACACCAACCTGGGCCCTGAAAATTTCTCTTCTGAAGTATGTCCCAGGTCGGTACCCGATTCTCTAAAGCACACCACATAAATAATCTGGTTACTCATTACTCATCTTGAGCACACTTTTAGTCCTTATTGATGTCTTCTATGGCCTTTTCATGGCTTTGCACGCTTGCTATTTTCCTGGTTGTATCCATACGATTTATTCAGCTAGCAAAGGAAGAACTCGGCCTCCTTACAAAAGCTCGTCAAATACCACAGTGGAATCCTATGCATGAGCTCCCACATGCTATGCATGTGCGACATAATTGCAACTTGTCGTGGTGAATTGCATGGCCTGAGAGATTGCAACTTCTCGCGGTGAATTACATCCTATGAATAAGATTGTCATTTGGTCGTGAAACCTTTTTTTTAGCATCAATTCAAACGTATTTATTTCACATGGAAATTTGTCTTGGTCTATGTTTATGATTTACTATGTTTATGGATATAGTAGCTATAATGATGCTTTTATGCCATACGTAAATCACATATTGCTACGAGGTGTAATCATGGTTTGCTAATAATTTATTCGACCTTATAATCGTCTTCCATTTCCCTGCAATGCATGAGGAATTTGTTGCCTCATTGCTCCATGAGGAACCATCGCCATGCAGACCACCTTATAGCATCGAATTCCATTATTTCATAGTAGTTTTCAAAATGTAACTATCTCCACTATCACATCTAATTCTTTGTAATGGATTTTGAGATTGTTTCTTAGCAAAGGCATTAAATGACTTTTGTCTTCTTTTCCAATGCTGACATTTGATACACAAAAATTTCATATAATAAGAAAAGAAAAAAAAACTCTTTGATGCAACTCGTGACAAGAAATAACAATTGTATGTGATGATTAAACAATTGCTAATAAAATCATCACAAGAAATAACAATTATAAACAATTGCATGTGATGATTAGCATAAGACAAGAAATAAGTATGTGATCTAGATAGATATTCAACCATATTGTGGGCCTTGTGTTTCTCTCATTTTTCCTGTCATTTTGGTACAATTGTATTTTCTCTTTGATACACTGCAAAATTTGTATTTTCTCTTTGGTACACTGCAATTGTATTTTGTCATTATTAAGATTAAGGTGCCCTAGTTTTTGTTATTATTAATTCTTTGATAATTTTAAGTGCACTAAATTTACTAAGTCTGGCATCTAAGTTTAAGTGCACTAACTTTACTAAGTCTGAGTGCACTAACTTTCAACTTTGAGTTATGATTCTTCATCTTCACTCCATGCATAATTATGAGCTTTCGATCTAAATACACAGGTATAACTGCTCAAGCTTCACTGCATAATCTCCATCTCTGTCATTTCCTGCTACTCACTAAATAGTATTCTAGTCACCTGTTCAACATACAAAGCTCTAACACAGTAAAGATGTGCTATTTCACCATAGATTCTCTTTAAAGATGTATCCTACTAGCTGCAAGCTACCTCATTTTATAGAAATTAAAGCTTAAAAGAACAGGTGCAATTAACATCCATTCAAGGCTGAATTTAACGCCAAATCTTGAAATTGACTCTAAAATTAAGGTCAGACGAACAAAGAAATATTTTTTGCATGCAATTTCAATAGTAGAATTGATAAAAAAAATCTTTCTAGTCAGAAGATCCTTAATCTGTGCAATGTGGGGAACTTTGGAATGAATATTTCTTTACTTTCCTCTTGCAGCCATCATATTCCAAGTGGAACTTCATCTCTCTAGTCTACACAAGCTCAAGCGGGTCGCGTGTACACTACAAGTGCCTACATCGTGTTCCTATAAGCCCACTGTCGTACCAAGCATTCACTAGTCCAGCTCAAACTGTGGCAAAAACCCTAAATGTTGAACCCTTGGACCAGACCACAGAAGAAAAAAAATGGTAGTGAAAATGAATGTGAAGGGGAAGGTTGACATGTTTTATGTAGCCTTTTCTTCATTTTAGGGCTCGTGGATGACTGTCGTATGGCCTTCATGAAGGGTAGGCTTCATGCGGGTGTCTGCGTGGCATCTTTTAAAGAGGGATGTATTGGCTCTATCGCTACCACCATTGACTCTTACAGACCTTTGCAAACCTCTCTCACACTTAAGAACCTCCCACTCCTAGACTTCGTAAAACCCTAACTCGAACCCCAGCTTGTCTGTTGCCTCAATCGACTCATCATTTCATCAAGTTGTACTTTTTTATTCTATAAGACACATATTGTAAAACCCTAACTTGAACCCTATCTTGTTCATTGCCTCAATCGACTCATCATTTCATCAAGTTGTACTTTTTTATTCTATAAGACACATCTTGGCTTCTCTTTCAATAATTTATTAGTTGTTACTAGAGTTTAGTTATATATAATTAGAATATATTAACAACAATGCAGAAAGTAATTGCAATAATTCTACAAGTTATGTTTTTATAATAACTAAAGTGAGCTTGTGAAAATTACCTACAAGCTAGGTGAATAGCTAAATATATGTTACACAAATTTGTTTGACTTCATGCGGGTGTTAGCGTGGCATTCATGCAGGGTGGTCTTGATATAGGTGTCTAGCAAGGAGTAATTTCAACTTGATTTACAATTTTCATATTTATTGTATTCTCTTTGAGTTTTCATGCTTTTCCTTTTGGATACTAAGTGAAGTCCAAGAGATCATGCGTTGTAGGCTTAAAGAGCTCGCATTTGATGGCAGAATTATAGGTCCATTGGTTTGTGGAGTAAATACGGGAGCTTTCCTTTTGGATATTAAGCGAAGTCCAAGTGATCATGCCCTACAAGCTTAAAGAGCTCGTCTTTGATGGGATAATTATAGGTCCATTGGTTTGTGGAGTAAATGTGGGATATATCCTTTTGGATATTAAGCGAATTCCAAGTGATCATGCGCTGCAGGGTTAAAGAGCTCACGTCTGATGGGAGAATTATAGGTCCATTGGTTTGTGGAGTAAATGTGGGAGATTTTCATTCACTTTCCTTCTGACATAACCGACTGACTTGGCATTGTGGAATTTTGAGAGACTGCGTGGGCATGATAATCACGAAAATCATGAAGTCTGTAAAAATTCCTTTTTATGGTGTTGGAAACCGCATATCGATGAAACATCCCATATTATTCCACCACCACCCACTTCAAAAGTGGTATCATAACATGTGAACAGAATCCCGTGAGGTGATGGTTTGATGCCTGGATATTTATTTCTTCCCACTAATATAGGTACATGCATCCTCCTACCCATCTTAAACAATTATGAAATGACAAGTATTATTCCTGCATATACATCAATCCAGCTCCATATTCAAGAAGTGATCCATATTTTCCTTCCTACTTCTAATATCATTCCAGATGGTGATAAAGTTAGAGACTCGGAGTTTAGTATTTCTCTTTCATGGAATGAAATTGTGAAAGCTCATCCTCTAAATGTCTTTCAAAATTGCAAAATGACAACTATTATTCCATATACATCAATCCCAATTCGTATTCAACAAAATGGTCAATATTTTCCTTCCCACGTGTACTATTATTTAGGATGGTAATAGAATCAAAGTTTCATTTAGGATTGTCACAAATATTATACTTAATAAAAAATTAAATTAAAAATTTCTTTAATCTTTTAATTAATAATTTAATACAGGTTAATAATTCAATTATCTCAATTTTAGAATGGTCTAAATAATTATATACATACATACATGAACATGCCAAGTTCAATCAACTAACTCCAACTAAGAACCTTATGGTGGCAAAGAAAACAATGGTAGAATGGTCTCAAATTTTCAAATTTCAATCTCCATAAATCCCACAAATGCGTAGAGAATATGTGTTGTGAGTTGGTGGTGAAAGCATTTCATGTAGTAGGGACATGCAAAATCATAAATGGATATGGCAATGCCAATGACTTTCAATACTGGTTGTTTACAGGCCTTGCTCTTCGATGCCTCTACCTATTTCACATGTGAATTCAATTTCCATGTTTTATGATATCATTTATATAAGCATGTTTGAATTGAAAACTAATTATATTATAAAATTCATTGTATTGTTGTATTCCAAGTTTTTTTAAACGTAGATGGGGACAGCCCTTGTGGATTTTAATATTTATGTATTCATTTTCTAGTATCCACTCTAACCAAGAAAATACAATGCCACTTATAATAGTATACTTTGTTTTTGTCTCGAAAGATCTCCTTTATATTTCTACCTACTATATTGATATGATACCCCTCTTATGACCCCACATGCATTCTATAATGCACCTTGCTTCTTTTGATGTATATTGTGGATGCACATTACTTCACCCACAATGCAATTACTCAACCACATATCATTATGATTTGCAACATCTAATGGTCTAATGAAGAGATAGGAGATCACTTCGTGTATGTCACTAGAGCCAATGCACATAGTACAACATTTAGATTGCATGTTGCAATTCCCCAATCATTGACTAAGCCTATTGTGGGATAGGTATCCAAGCCCCCAAGACTTGTAACAAGATCTAGGAGGCCGACTAAACCTCCCAAGGCCTGTAATAGGCACGTGGTTGGGTATTCAAGCCCCCAAGGCCTATCGAGGGCCTATAATAGGCCCTCGAGGCTTAGAGCCTCCCAAGGCTATTGGTAACAACTGGCTGAGTGCTATTAGTAAGAATTGGTTGTCAATGACCACTGTCTCTTGACTATGATTGACTGGAAACCCACTTCACCACGCAACCCCTAGCCTCAAGCATGCCTCAAGACGTGATTTTCCAGCCCCTAGCCTCAAGCATGCCTCAAGACGTGATTTTCCTGCGTACTGGTAAGCCTGAGCCTTGCCTCAACCCAATTTCTCATCCGGCCATGATCCCGCCATTTCGATTTGGCGGATATTTGTCAGCCTGCACATATAAAAAAGACCCCAAAGTATTTTTGTATTGTTACAATAAATTAAAAAACCCTTTGCACCTTAATATATAAGCAATACAATTTTTAGGTTTTCATGAATATTTAATACCGCAATATGAATGAACAAGATATTATATTTCCTTCTAGTGAAGCCCCCGTGAGTTCCTATGGACCAAAAATAAAATAAAAATATCTAGTTCAAAAAGTATGGGGGAATTCAATTGTTAATTACTCCTCCCAAGGGAAAAATATAGGAATGAAGAGGAATGCATAACTCTAGGACTTACAATTATTTATTGGAATGAGAATTTTGTGTTTAACCCTTCCTTCATCATTAAAAATGACATATATAACTACTATTATTAGGTTAAAACTTTATGAGAAACACTAATTGCTAGTCCATTTCTAAAGCTGGTCTAAATTTCCCTATGTAAATAAGAGATGATCAATTGAATTTTTAGGCTCATCTTTAACACTAGTCTCATCCACCCCATGTTTTAAACTATAATGACATTATGTTCAACATTATCTATGATGAGATAAGTTATCCATTTCCTATTATATTTCTATGATTTTTTCTTTACATCCTCAAATTCAAATTTAACAAAATTCTTCTTCATTTTTTCTACCTTAATGTCAAAGTCTTTAGTTATCAATTGAAATCAATAGTTAAAAGTAGACTTTCTAAATACTTTGCTATATTATCATCATTGAAGAACATGCTATATCTTTACTTCTCAATGTTGTCTTGTAGTCTTTAACCCATTCTTTTAATATTATCATCTTATAATCCCAATATCTTTGAATTGTGAGAAACATTTAATTTAATGGAAGATTATCCTTCATTTTTTCAACAAGGGTTAGTATTTTGACATTTTCAATAAACACTTATTTATATATATATATATATATATATATATATATATAAACATGTCATTCATGTAATAAATTTGTCATTATATAGAAAAAATTTGGTGGTTGAAACTCAAACAAAATAAACATTCATGTTTACACTGAAGTTAATCAAAATATAACATAAACTTAAACTTTTTATATTAATAAAAATAACTCCAATAAATTTAACATATATTTTATCATAAAAAATATTATATTTTCTTTTAAATGTTATGTCATATAAGACATGCTGTTGGCCTATGGATCTAAAGATAGATACTTTATTGCAAGGTAGCAATCCGATCACCTCATCTTATTTTATATATAATAACATTAACCGCACTAAAATCTAATATTTGGACAGCCCTATGAGCGATTGAAGCAAAGGCAACTTGATGATGTTGTAGTTGTTGAAGTCTACCTTGTGGAACAGTCCTTTGAATTCTTCCTCTGTTCTCTCCTTCCCACCCATTGTATAAACCATCATCGCTACATAAAATAACAAACCCAATTGCCGTGAGAGACTTTCACCTTCTTGTTTGCGTTCTCCAACAACTGCGTCCACAATTAACACCTTTCCCTTCGCTAGCGTTGCCTCGTAGCATCTTCTCAGCAACTTCACATGCTCTTCATCTTCCCAATCATGCATTATCCACTGCAATCATGATAATTAAATTAAACACTTATAGCCCTCAAGATGTCAGAATAATAATTAAATTTGTTATGCAAATGCAATTAAACCAATAATGATTTCGTCACCTTCATCATAACTGCATCGGTAGAAGGTATTTTCTCGAACATATTGCCCTCCATATGCTCCACTCCTGAAACACTTACTTATATAAATCATGCTATCGTGTTACAGATCAACAAATTTAGATTGATGGACTGATCAACGTTACAAACCTTACCAGTTATGGGAGGTGCAGCTGCGATGACATGAGGGACATCCAGATTAATGCCACGAATGTGTGGATGTTACTTAACAATCGCGGACAAGGAAGAGCCCATACCTCCTCCAACGTCTACCAGCATGTTTATACTCTTAAACCCATCTTCATACATCTTCTCCATGGAAGCCATGACAGCACTACTGTCGCTGGCCATGGCCTCATTGAAAATCCTATTGGCTTGAGGATTGTGGCCCAGATATTCCCACGTACTCATACCATTAGCTTTGTTAAATGTTTAGAAGCCCTCCAACACAGACTCGTGCAGGGCTATATCAGAGCAGTAGAATCCTGAGAGACGAAGGATAGCTATATCATAGCAATAGAATCCTGAGAGTTGAAGGATAATGTCAATGGTATTGAGCTTGCAAGTGCGTTGAATAGCCCCAACTGAGGTTGGGTAGAGTTGAGCATGACTTGTGAAGTCTGGTTGCGATTGGATGAGTGGGAGTTTCAGCAGAGGTTGAAAATAGCTCACAGAGGTGTTAATGTCCGAGGACGAAGAGCACGTGGCGCAGCAGTCACAGTTGATCGTGAGATGTTCAATGAGTGCATCTGAACAATGCAAACTTTGACAAATGAAGTCGCAATGATCAAAGAAATCCAGAGGCATGGTTGTGTTCCTGATGCGTTAGAACACAACGACGAGGAAGTCGAAGATGTGGAACCACGGGAAGCAGCGGAAGATGATGCAGAAGAAAAATTCATCAAGCTTCTAACGGAGATGATAGGTTGGGAAAAGATAGATGTTCGTACCTACTTGGGAAGTCTGGATCCAGAATACTTGATAGATTGGTTCAGAGAAATGGAGAAATACTTCGACATAGAGTAGATAGAGGATCCTAAGCGGGTTAAGACTGCATGTCTGAGGTTGAAGGGTCATGCCTCATTGTGGTGGGACAATGTATAGGCTGACAGAGTCAAGAAAGGCAAGGAGAAGATCAAGTCTTGGGATAGGATGGTCGCCAAGCTGAAAGGGAAGTTCTTTCCAAATGATTATGTGATTTCCCTATTCAGGAAGTTGCAGAACTTTCGACAAAAGGAGATGACCATGAAGGATTACACAAAAGAGTTCTATGGATTGTCGATAAGGTCGGGGCAAACTGACGAAGGAGAAGAAGCTGTTGCTAGGTATGTGAATGGCTAGAGATATGCCATTCAGGATGAATTGAGCATGTCAAGATTCAGAGTAGCGGGGGAAGCCTACCAGTTAGCTCTGAAGGAAGAAGAGAAACTATCCAGAAAATCCACAGTGACAAGAGGTAGGACGACTAGTCGGGTTGCGAGGACTATTTCCGCGAAAGGTCAAAGTAGCAGTTACAAGAAGGAAACTGTCAAAGATAGTCAACATGTGGAAGGGAAATCGACAAGGGAGAAAGCACAAGAGAACTAACGTGACGGTCATGAGACTCGTGGTCGAGGTGCGTATGGTCGAAGTCGTCCATCCAATAGAAAAGGTGCTAACAGACCAGCCATAATCTGTTACAAGTGTCGTGGAGCAGGACACAAGGGATATGAATGCCCATAGGACCTACATGTTGCATAGGAGTCGAAACCCAGACGTCAAAGAGAGGGAATAATCGACATCCGACGGTAGTAGAGAGGAGAAAAGAAGGAATCAAAGTCAGACGTTCAACAAAACTTTGGTTCAGGAAGACTAACGCGGTAAGCAAGAACCGGCACAGTGGAAGGTGATCTTTCGAACGAAGGTGTGAATCGGTGAATGGCGTTGCAAGACCATAGTTGATGTTGGAAGCACTGAGAATCTTGTGTCAATAGAGGTGATAAAAAAGATCGGGTTGAAGTGTCGAGAACATCCACACCCTTACAAGATATCATGGTTGCAGAAAGGACACCATGTGAAGGTGACCAGACAGTTCCTGATTAACTTCAAGGTTGGAAAGTTAAAGGACAGCGTACTGTGCAACGTAATTCCAATGGATGTGTGACATCTGTTATTAGGAAGACCATGGAAATATCATCAGAAAATGATCTGTGATGGTCGAGCCAACACAGTCACAGTGTGGAAAAATGGCGTGAAGAGGAATCTTAAGCCGAAATTGGAGGAGCAAGCCGATGGTAAGCAGGGCGAGAGCAACTTTTTGGAGAAGCGCGTGCTGATGTGTTCAGCGAAAGAATTCCTTGCGGAGGAGGAAAAGCAGTCGGGATGTTTTGCAATCATTCCAAAAGGACCATGTGTCGAGAGTGCGACAATGGAGAAAATTTCAGTCGAATTCGGAAAGATGCTCGAAGAGTTTCATAGCATAGCGGTCGATGAGACACCGATGGGATTGCTGCCGACAAGGAGCATATCCCATCAAATCGACTTGATTCCAGGGTTATGTTTGCGAAACAAGGAACTGCATAGGATGAGTCCGACGGAAGGTCAGGAACTCAATCAACAGGTCCAGGAGCTGTTGGACAGAGGGTTGATCAGAGAGAGTCTGAGTCTGTGCATGGTACCAGCAGTATTAGCGCCGAAGAAAGGTGGAGAATGGAGGATGTGTACAGACTATAGAGCTATCAACAAGATCACAATCAAGTATTGGTTTCCATTGCTGAGAATGGACGACTTGATGGATTGTTTGAGTGGAGTGAAGTACTTCATGAAGATAGACGTGAAGAGCAGTTATCACCAGATTCGGGTTAGAGAAGGAGACAAATGGAAAACAACATTCAAGATGAAGGAAGGGCTATATGAGTGGTTAGTCATGCCATTCGGATTGACTAATGCACCCAGTACATTCATGCAATTGATGAATAAAGTACTGAAACCATTCTTGGGAAAGTTTGTCATAGTCTATTTAGACGACATTCTGATTTTCAGTCAAACCACGACTAAACACTTGTAGCACATTCGACATTTATTGCAGAAGTTGCAGGAAGAGAAGCTGATGGTGAACCTGCAAAAGTGTTTCTTCATGAAGGAAGAACTGGTGTACTTGGGATTCGTAATCTCGGGCAAAGGGTTGGTGATGGACCCAGAAAAGGTGAAGGCAATATTGGATTGGCATGAACCGACAAGCGTGTCTGGAGTGAGGATTTTCCATGGACTTTCCACTTTCTACAGGAAGTTCATTAGGGGATTCAGTTGGATTTGCGCACCATTGAAAGAGAATCTCTAATGGATGTGCATGAATTGCATCACCTAAAGGAAGTTGAAGTGGAGGGCAATGGAGATACCAAAGGGAAATGGAGAAAGGTAAACACTGTACATCATGTGATTTTAAATAAATTTTAATATTTCATTATTGTGTGATATCTGTGTGCTATAATTTTCCATGCTTTGAGAGTCTTATACCCAATCTCTTCCTCCATACCATCTTTAGGGTTCACATTAATGTTTAAAACCCGCCTCCATCCCTCAAAATCAAACTCTTGGTTGGCACTAAACTTCCATAAAATCGGTTCCTCTTGGGCTGCAGATCAAAACGACCTCTATCTCCTTGAAATCGCAGCTAGAAGAAGGAAAATGACTTAACATGGCATCCTGTCAAACCTCTAGAGGATACAAGGGCTCAACTAATCCAAAAATGGAATGGATCAATCATACACAATCTTTCCTTTAGATCATAGTACCATAATTAAATGGTATTTGATTTTTCTGTACGAAAATTCCAGCAAATTCAACCAAAATTCGGCATTGTACGAATACGATACATCAACATATAGTTAACTATATTATATCCATTTAATATAATTCAAATCCAGATAAAATACAGGAGTTGGGCCAACGAACCAAGATCTATAGATTAGGGTTCGAAGTGGAACTTTAGTAGCTCAGCCTACCTGTTGCTGGCACTACGTGACTGCATAGTTCATTATGCTATCCGGGGATTTTTTTTTGGTAAGGTTTACTTGTTTTACAATTTGCAATTTTCCCCACAACGTGATTGTGGACTCCCGCTGAGTCTTTTTGTTGATTTCTTTAGTTTTTGTTCAATGCAACCAATGCTTTGTTTTTCGTTTACTTTCCTTTAATGCAACCAATGCTTTATTTTTCTTTTTAGTTTAGTTTTCGCTTTTGCTTAGTTTTTTATTTTATATATTAAGTTTTAAATTTTATTTTTTAGGTTAGTTTTTTATTTTTAGATTAGATTTTTTTTATAAAAAGTTAAAGTTTAAATTTTATAAAAAAAATTATATACAAATTTTTTTATAATATAAAGATATTGGTTTTATAATTTAGATTAATTTTATAATATAGATATAGTTTATTTATATTTTTAAATTTTTTTAAATTTGATTTTTTTTAATGTATAAGTAACGTACTTCAGTATTTTTTCTGTATTAGAATTTTTGTGATGTAGTTTTTCTTTATCCAATTGTACTCAAATCCGTATTCGTACTCGGATTATGCTACTATATTTTAGATCATTTTCATGTGATTCTACGTTGTTTTGATAAATAGGTTTCTAGAAAACATCAACACCATATCTCCGCCACTTTCACTTTCATACCTATAGTAAAATATAAATATGTAATTAAACAAATAAAGAAAACTATGTTTCTTATTTGGCATTCGGAAACTATTCTTCTATGATTTTAGTAAACAATGGTAAAAACAATAAAAAATAGTTAAAATGTGTAAAACTAAAATTAAATTGCGATCAAAACTAAACTAAAATTTAACAGACAAAAAATTGATGATCGATTGATAGGTTCCTTTCATTGTCTAGGCATGCAAGAATTTTTTATCTAGCGAAGCATGGTGTTTGAATACTTCAAAATTCTTTTTGTTGCTTGAATTTGAGTATATATAAAATTAGAATTATTTATTATGAAAAAATTGTATTATTTAGCATTTTTATGATTATTTATATGTAGTAAATTAGATAAAATTTTAAACAATTTATTGGGAGAGATTTGTGTCTATGTCAAAAGTGAGAGAGGTGAAATCTTTCAACCGATCCCTCTAGTCTGGCTGGTCCTTCCTCATTTTTCCCTCCCACTCTGCCTTTTTATATAATCTTTTCGTTTGAGAATAGAATATGTCGATTTATTTGTGCCTATTGATTTGTGTGCACATGCACTGACACTAAGTAAAATATGGCTTAGAATTTACCTCGAGTCTGTGGCAAGTAGGGAGGTTGCATGAGGGCTTTGCATGGCAGGATGCATGCAAGTGATAGGGTCGATTATTACATACAATTGTGTGGCAGGCTACATGCAAGTGATATGGTCGATTATTGTACAATGCAGGACAGACAAGCTCTAATAAGTTTGCAAATATTCTAAAAAATGCATAGGTTGGTAGGGTGCTGTCAAATTTACTAAATTCTAAACTATTTTTGGCCATTTTTACACAATGCCTTCCATGAAGATCAACATGAAATAGCCGGGTTCCTGGAGAAAAAGGAGTGATATTGAGAATAATTTTACTTTGGTTGAGTTGGAGATCTTAAATCCTTACGATAAATCGCATAAAAACCAGTGCCAAAGTAATGCTAATTCAACTGAACGATTTCTATAGTCCCTACTGTGCCTACCGCCAGAAGGGACTAATAAAGGTAGAAAGCGAGCCAACATAGCGCAACAAACAGCACTAGCGAGTAGCAGACCAACCTTACCTATAAAGTGTCAGTATTTATTCAAGTTGGTAGAACCAACCAATTTATTCGTGTGTTATTCCAGTTTGTAAGAAATATAAGTTTTATTTCATTTAGTGTTGTATGAGCAGGCCTGTCTTTCGTCCAAGTATGTAATTCAATCACTCGGACCCCCGATACAAGGATGAAGCTTTATCCTCGGCATTCAGATACTGTCTCAAGGAAAATCAACGATACCATTCTTACTGTTAAAGGATGTGAGTATGGTGGGACAAGCAATTAATAAAGAAGGAAATGGGTCAGTCGAGAAGACTGATTCATATTCTTCTTGACCCGAAAGTAGGCCTTCATCTGTCATAGTCACAAAAAATATATCAATGATTTCAATACAATAATTTAAAATTTGCATTATTATATATTGTAATATTATAAATTATTATAGATTGTTATATGGAAAAAATGGTTAATAATTTAAAATTTTACATTATTATATATTGTAATATTATAAATTATTATAGATTGTAATACTGAAAAGTTGTTAATAATTTAAAATTTTACATTATCTATTGTAATATTATAAATTATTTTAGATTGTTATATGGAAAAAATTGTTAATAATTTAAAATTTTACATTATTATATATTGTAATATTATAGATTTTAATATGAAAAAAAATGTTTACTTTGTATTTATCATTGTAATCGATTCAACATAATAGAAGAAGTCAACTTTTGGCATTCAGTTCACGACCAATTTTTGTGAGCACAAAGAGGTCCTTGTCGGTACCTCACTTGATCTATAGATAGACATGCATGAATAAACAATATATTAACATGGTTAAATATTATGCATTGTAATTGTTGAATAGTTACCTCTATATGACGTGTTGCTATTATAGATGCAGCACTAATTGCAACATCAATGACCCTTGTTAGGTGAGGTGTAGATGGATCTCCCGCATGTCTCCTATAGAGGACATCTACACCCTTTCTAGGTGTGGAGCCTCTCTTATACACTTTTCCCTTGTGCACGTTTGGACTATGAGGAGAGGAAACCGTTGATTGTTTCCTAAATATAGCAGGTGGTGGCTACAATCACCAATTACTGACATAGCTAGAAATGCATTGATCAATGAAATAACATGTATTAACAAACTAACATTGATGAAATACATACAGATGTACTGTATGCTTCAACCAATTCTAAGAAACGTTCTTCCACCTATTGATCCCTTATGGGCCATGTAGCACTTTTCTCCCCACCAGGGGGGATATCACTACATGAAATGATTTCCCTCTGAGGGGGATCTACAATGTAAAATTTAGAAAATTGTAAATATTAGTTCAGGTACCATTAAATAAGTAACACGTGATAACAAACTAACATGTATTAAAATAATGACATGTTGAAATAGTTTCCTCAGTGTGAGTTGTTGTTGCCGAAGGTATGAAAACATCTTGTACATCAAACGGTTCTCATGCATGAACCTCTAGACTATCCTGGGAATCAGTAGTGGAAAAGTATTTCCCGTCTTCCTCTTCTTGTAGCATCTACAAGTTTTAAAATCATTAAAAATATTAGCAATCTATATATGTGTATAGTAAGGAAAAATAATTTACAAACAACACTAAATTGTTAACCATTTACTTACCTGAGTAAAATACCCATTAAAGCTATCATTTGTTTGGACATGACCAAATCAAGGATGGATGCATACTATGCATGGGTAGGGCTCCCGGCTGTGCTCATGATGTGCAGGTCTAGTTCCACTACTAGATGTTCCTCGACCATTGAAAGGTGGTGGCTCAACAATAAAAATTGAGGATCGAATGTCTCTAAGCCTCTGAATTTCTCTTTGGAAGTCTGTATGTGCTTCCATGGTTGTCACTGCAATCAAAATCTAAAAAAAAAATCATTAGAAACATATACATGTGCTATAATTAAACATCTCAAAAATAAAAAATGTAAAAAAAATGTGCAAGAACGAATCCATTACAAACATAAATATCATCTCAATATACTATAATAACAACTACAAGTAAACCAAATTGAAAGGTGAGGATCAAATACATGTAAATTGATTAATGATTGATGGCAAAGATCTCCTTTGTATCTAATTCATATCATGTTTGTGGCCCTTTCCTTGCTCAAAATCTAGTGTATGATGAGGCAGATTTGGTGGTGAAATCCTTTTCCTCATTAAGAATGGGCAAGATTTTGAATGTGAGGGTTGATCTATCCTTGTTCCATGAAGTAAATCTCTTATCAGTTGATAGGGATGAAAACCCAAATCCACTGATTGAGTGTCTTGGTGGCGACGGAGGTCAAATCCATTATTGCTTAGGTGGATGCAAAATTCATTAAGGGGATTGATAGTATGGATGAATTGCCATATGTCAAATAACAATTTTGAAAAATTTTAGTTTTGGAATTTTCATTTATATGGATTTTTAAGTTATGGAAATATAAAAAATTATATTTTTATTAAGGAAATGAGGCAATAATGAATAGTTGGATGCCTACCTTTCCAATCCTCCTTGCTCTTCGAATTCACCCTCCTTTCTCTTCGAATTCACCCTCCACTTCCACATTAGCAGCCCTAAATGCTTGAGCGTTTTGGTTGAACTTGGCCAATGCACAGTGGATGCATAGTGCGAAAGCGACCTGTTTTTGGCTTTTAATATATTAACAGGAACCCGCGACCGTTATATATAATAATAACGCTCAAGTATTATAGAATTCATAATGCTCACATGTTATATATTTCTATAACGCTCATGTGTTATTGAATTGATAACACTCGCGTGTTATGTATTTCTATAATGCTCGCACGCTATTGAATTCATAACGCTTCAGCATTTTGATTCCCTATCTTATGTGTTAAGTGACATGGTAGGCTTGGGCCTTCGCATGCCTGGTTCAAAGAAATGCTCGCATGTTTTCATTTCACTTAACTTTAGCGTGTTTCATGAAATCATGATTGCATGTAAATGGTCCCTGAACTTAGTGCAAGGAACCAGAATCATAAATGATTCTCTTTGATTTGGATTGATTCTTCTTGAAAGTAGTGTGCCCATCATTAGTAGTAGGGTCTTCAACAACACTAGATACATACCCATATAGATCATACTCTTCCAAGATATTCAGAATCCTACCCTTCCAAGTATTGAAGTTCAAAGTTCCTTCAAGTCGATCTTCCGGTCTTACTTGGATTGAAAACATTATTCTTCAAGTATTATGCTCAACTTAAACCACCGAGGATCAATGTAGGCTCAATCTTGACTGCTCAACTTAGCTCTTTCATGCCCTAGGCTCTGAGACCATGTGGATTTTTAATCTTAATTGTGGAATTACAATGGTGCTTGAAAACAATGAATAATCAAAATCACAAAGATCCACAGTTGGCACAGAAATTTACCCTAGGGAAACCATCTATAAATTGAGTGAGAAAACCTGAGGAAAATATTCCTTAGCATATTGATTGATAGGAAATAATGTTTCCTTTACAATGCATAGATTTCATCAAGCACCCCTAGTGCAATATCAACGAGAAATACTAAGCACCCGTGGTGCAATTATAGAGCAAGAAAGATAGGTGAAATAAGAGAAATCGGAATACTATTCTGCACTAAACCGGTTCACTAGTTTGGTCACATGCACGAAAGTTTTGAATTGCCTTGAAGAGAGAATTCGCTCTAACATTGGTTTCATCAATCCTGCATAACCATAGTACCATACTTCTCATGCTTTGGATTTTATATTTGTCTTCTCGCTTCAGGATGGACTCACCCTTCAACTGAGTGCTAGATCACTTAATCAAGTGGCTAACTCAAGTGTCGCAACTCAAGTGTCATCTTTTATTTTAACTGAAGTGTCATCATGCAAGTGTTGTAACTCAAGTGTCGTTTTTTTGTTTGACTCAAGTGTCATCATGCGTAACACTTTACTTAACTCTAAATTAGCACACTTGATAACTGAAGACTTTCTTGTTAACATATAGCTAACTCTTTTAGCACACTGATCAATGAAGTCAACAAATTCGAGTTCTCTCTTATCTTAACTCATCTTATCTTTATCTCTTGTCTTATATGCATGGTCCACTTGTGCCAACTTAATTATTTATCATATCAAATATACTAAGGATATTTTTCCAATGATGTGATCATCTCATTCTACTCTCGCTCCAAGTGGTCATATGCTAAAGTAATTCAATCTAGAGGTGTCTAGTCTCTAGAGGAGACTTAATTGCACCGAGTGGAACGAGGTACTCTACAACCCAGTATGGGGGAGATCTTCTAACGTCATGTACCGTTACATCTAATAAAACGTAAAAATGTAGCGTTACATCTAATAAAACGTAAAAGGTGATTGCGCAGAAAAAGAAGTAAAAAGAAGTAGGTAAAGTAAAGTAAAAAGAAGTAACGTAAAGTAAAGTAAGTATGGGGAGATGTTGTAACGTTTGTGATGTAATGTTTGTTAATAACAAAATAATTAAAAAAATTCATGTCCAATCATAAAAAAATTATGGAAAGTATTTAAAAAAAATCCACTTTGGTCTAAAAATAAAATATTATGAAAAGTAATTAAAAAATAGATGTTCGTTTATAAAATAAAAACTTAAAACTTGAACAGGAATCTATCAATCAAGAGAGATTAAATTTCTTGAGTTTAAATTTAAAAAAAGAAATACACCTCAAGAAATTGGATCCCTCTCGGTGCTTGATAGATACGGGTTTAAGATGGATCTATGCTAGTAGCTTATCCATCTCTATGACCATGGTTAGTATTATGTCACACATCATTCATGCTTCGACAAGCAAAGCATTACCTT
Source organism: Larix kaempferi (assembly GCA_027924585.1). Taxonomy (NCBI): domain Eukaryota; kingdom Viridiplantae; phylum Streptophyta; class Pinopsida; order Pinales; family Pinaceae; genus Larix; species Larix kaempferi. The sequence continues at coordinate 623,976 of BSBM01000597.1, read as the reverse complement.
AACACATGAGGCACCACCTTAACACATGAGGATCTATCTTAACACACAAGACCTTAGTATTGACAAACAAGACTGTACAACACCATCACTTTGACATCTAAATCACTTACCTCAACACATGAGGATTTAACCTTTACACATAAGGCTTAGTCATTCTTGATTCCAACTCAATATTCTACTCCAAGTTTCTTGAGTCAAACTCAGGTTCCTATAAGGCACTATCTCAACACACGAGGCACAATATTAGCACACAAGATTGACTTGGAGAATGACTCATGATGTTGAACTTTAACACCGAGTACTCTAAGTATCTAGTAAGAGAAAAATTTCAAAAATTAGATGAACAAAAATTGAAAACGAAATGTGTTCACCTATGAAAGATTAGATGGGGTTTCCATGGAACAAAACTAAAATAAAAATATCTTGTTCAAAAAGAACGGATGAGGATTCAATTATTAGTTATTGCTCCGAAGCATGGTTGTAACAATTAACAAAGTGATGATGATATTAGAAAATAAAGTAAAGGAAATAAGGAAAAATATAGGAATGAAGAGGAATGCACAACTCTTGGACTTACAATTATTTGCAGGGATGAAATTTTTTCGTTTAGCCCTTCCTCCAACATTGAAAATGACATATATAGCTAATAATATTAGTTGGAAAAATTATGAGAAACACTAATTGCTAATCCATTTCTATGGCTTGTCTAAATTTCCATATGTATATAAGAGATAATCAATTGAATTTTTAATATTCTTCCATGGTTCTTTACACCATCAAACTCAATAACAAAGTTCTTCTTAATTTTTTCTACTTTAATGTCAAATAACTTAATTATTGATTAAAATCAATAATTAACAAGGTACTTTCTAAATACTTTGCTATATTATCATCATTGAAAAACACATTAGATCTTTGTTTCTCAATGTTGTCATGTAGTCATTAACCAATTCTTTCAATATTCTCATCTTATAATCCCAATATCTTTGGATTTTAAGAAACATTTAATTTGATGGAAGATTATCCTTTATTTTTTCAATAGAAATTAGTATTTTGAATTTTTCAATAAACCACATTTTATATATATATTAAATTTATCATTATAATTAAAAAAAAATTTAAAAAAAAAAAAATTAAATTAAAGATTTTCAATAAGAATTTAACTTCCAAAAAAACATAAAATATCATTCTCTATATAGAAGCAAACAATTCATATAACAAATTTGTTATTAAACATACAAGTTATATAGAAAATTAGTCAAGATGAAATTTTGGTCACATGAAATTTTTGTGATTAAAACATAAACAAAAATAAATATTTAATTAAATTAAATATTTTTAATAAAAGCTTAATAATATAATAACATATATTTTAATTCGTTTTTGTTAAAATGATTATCGTTTTTTTGTTTTATTTTATTATTTTTTAAATATTATATCAATAATTAAAAATAAAATTATATATTATATTTACATAATACATTATTATATATATATATATATATATATATATATATATATATATATATATATAGATATATTAGGTTAACAATAATAACTCAAATAAATTTAACATATATTATTATATTATCTTTTAAATGTTATGTCATATATCAATGTTATATTAAACATGAAATTATATATGTTTGTGAGATGCATTAATTTTGACAAGATCTTGTGGTATTTTGTATTCAAACTTACTATTGTATTTTGGATCATAACTTATCATATTATTTGTATTTATAATTAGTTTTTATATATTTATTATTTGCAAATTAAAGAAATACTAAACATAAAATAATTTTCTAAAAATAATATATTTTACTAAATAAGTTTATTAAAGATATAATAATCAAATAAAAAATGTGTTAAGAAAGAAACATAGAAATTCCATTAAACTTAATTTAGGCATAAGTTCTTTTATTAGTTAGGCAAGAGACTATATGTTCCACCTTTTACAATTAATTTGAAAATTAGACATCACAAAACATTATGTTTTACAAAGTCACTACATATAATATTATTTTTGAATTTTGGTTTTTATGTTTTTTCTCAAAGTTCATTGGGTAAGATCTCTAGATTTGACAATTTTTATCATTGCACGATACATAAAATTATAAAATAAATATAATTTTTACATACATTATAACTACACTATAGCTTAGTTGAAATGTTTTACACACTTTATACTCATCTGCCATTTCTTCTCTTACAACACTTGTTGAGTAGACTCTCTTGTATGGCTAATTACATCTAGAATAATGGAAATGAAATATTCCAAATGTTTTACATCTTGGCCAGACAAATAAGTAGATGTTGCTACATCATCATCTTCCTTGCATATTTGATGAACTCTTGCTAATGCACGAGTTTCAATGATGTCGTGAATGGCTTTGTAGATGATGGCTGGTCTTTGTTGGGTAGTGATGGGGTGGAGGACGTGATCATTGCCATAAATAAATCTCCAAGCAAATTGTTAGGTTGTCAACTTGCTTCTTCTGATGGCCTTTCAGCTCTTAATAGGGGCATTTTTTGTTCTAAGAAATTATGCTACTATAGGTTAGCAAGGAACCCTAATTCCATAATTTTGAAATGTAAATACTATGAATGGTACTCGCAGAGAGAATCTAAATAGAAGGATATCTTTGGTGGTTTGTTGAGCGTCTTGAAATTTCTCCATCTATTTGAGAATGAGATGGATTGTGTATTTGATAAATTGAATTTGTATCTGAGAATGAGATGGATTGTGTATTTGATCAATTGAATTTGTATTTGTAGAATGTGCCTCCTACATTACTTGTCCGCTTCTTGCGGGAACATCACTCAAAGTGGGTTGATTGTAACATTGATTCTTATTCTTCAGCTATCATGAAAGAAAATGCTTATAATGTTCCAGGTTCACTAGTTGCATTACAAGAAGTCAAGTTATCCTTCCTCTAGCACACATTGTGGAGCATGAAGAGATAGATGGGCTTTGTTGCACTACTTGATTTAGGGAATGCATACCAAATTCTTCTTATTTGGATGAATGATTCTCTTTTATATGAATGAAAACAATGTTTATCAAACTTGTAAATTTGTACTTTTGGTGGGTGTTTGCATAAATCTATTGGCAGTTATTGGAGCTCATCGTAGGTCTACAAATTCGAGACATGCAAGATCATTGGTGTCTTGTAGACGGGGATCTTGTTCAACAAGATATTCTTCTTTATCTAGGGATTTCTCTTTATCAAGCCACAGCTGGTTATATAATCCCGACACTTCACAGAACAGACATTGGAAGCCTACAAGGGAATATATATGGGAGGTGTTCATTATCCTTTAATCTTGTGCCCCGGGTCTCTGATATTTTACATTGTTCAGCAATGATAGATGCGGTGTCACCTACCCAAATTCTGAAAATAATATTTTATTTGCAAAAATACTTTATGTTAAATTTTAATTTAAAATTTTTGAAATTATGACCAAGTTTGGTCAAGGATGAATGTAATTACTGAATTATTATTATTTAATAAATTAAAGTAGGAGACAAACACCCAAGGGAACTGTTAAATGAGTGCTCACTGACCCACTCAGAGGAATGGAAGCTGTTAGAAGGCATGGGACAGATGGCAGCAATTGCACTTCACCACTAGCTATTGGTTATGGGACAACTACCCCTAAAAATGTGGGATTATCCCCCAGGTGGTGGGAGTGGGTAGGCAGCTCATTTAATGACCCAGTAACAACTGAAAAGGCCTAGGCAACCTACATAAGGCAAATTCGAATTGAAGAGGTAGCTCTTCCACAATATTTTTTGCAGAAGTATTTCCCTCATGTGCATCAAGTGATCACTGAGAGATTCAAATAGGGAGGCTAGTTGTGAGTGCAATCATAAGTCTGCAAACTATTTTGATAAGAAAACTAGAGGTGTTGGTGCAGGTCCTTGGACTGCTAGTTTCAAAAATTGGACAACTATTGCTACTGCAAGTGGAGATCCTAAACTTCTAAGTTTCTTCCTCCTGGTGGTTCAGTGAATAGGCTCGGGGGTCCTAAGGCAAGTAACTTGGTTGTCTTCAAGAATTGGTTGGCTGGAACAGGCTCCTTGGGCTGTTTGTTTCCCTACAGTTAATCAGGTTTTGTTGTTTCCTATTTTGTTTACATTTTAATAATTCTGTTTAGTGAAATCATCAAACTCTGTTTTGTAAATGAATTTATTTCCGATCTTTGTTTAAGTCTGAATGATAAACTTGTTTAAAAATCTGATTAGAAAATCAACTCTATATTTTTCCACGTGTTTTTATTTGCATCGTACTCCAGTATAGAGAAGCAAATTAAATAATATATTAGAGATAGGCATATTGCTATTTGATTGGATAAATAATTGTAGTAAGTGATTGTTTGCCATTCTGACCTGTATCTAAACAGAGTAAGAATTTACTATATAATTATAGATAATGTTATAGGATTCTTTTGTTATCTCAAAAATATAAATCTAGTTTAATTTATGAACATTCATGTATTCTCCTCATATCTCTATCCTATTCAAATAGCAAGCAAATGCATTCAGTATTAAACATTTCAAATTTTCATAGTACAGGAATTTTGCAAAAATATAAGAGCTGCAAATTCATTCCATATAAAATTGGTTATAAGTAAATACTTTTCATTTTGTCATAGAGCATTTCCATTATAACTATAATTGTTTTGATAAAGAAGGAAATGGGTCAGTCAAGAAGACTGATTCATATTCTTCTTGAACCGAAAGTAGGCCTTCATCCGTCATAGTCACAAAAAATATATCAATGATTTCAATACAATAATTTAAAATTTGCATTATTATATATTGTAATATTATAAATTATTATAGATTGTTATACGGAAAAAATTGTTAATAATTTAAAATTTTACATTATTATAGATTGTAATGTTATAAATTATTGTAAATTGTAATACTGAAAAGTTGTTAATAATTTAAAATTTTACATTATTTATTGTAATATTATAAATTATTCTGGATTGTTATATGGAAAAAATTGTTAATAATTTAAAATTTTATATTATTATATATTGTAATATTATAAATATTATAGATTTTAATATGAAAAAAATTGTTTACTTCGTATTTATCATTGTAATCGATTCAACATAATAGAAGAAGCCAACTTTTGGCATTCAGTTCACGACAAGTCTTTATGAGCACTAAGAGGCCCTTGTGGTGACCTCACTTGCTCCATAGATAGACATGCATGAATAAACAATATATTAACATGGTTAAATATTATGCATTGTAATTGTTGAATAGTTACCTCTATATGACTTGTTGCTATTATAGATGCGGCACTAATTGCAACATCAATGACCCTTGTTAGGTGAGGTGTAGATGGATCTCCCGCATGTCTCCTATAGAGGACATCCACACCCTATCTAGGTGTGGAGCCTCTCTTATACACTTTTCCCTTCTGCACGTTTGGACTATGAGGAGAGGAAACTGTTGATTGTTTCCTAAATATAGCAGGTGGTGGCTACAATCACCAATTACTGACATAGTTAGAAATGCATTAATCAATGAAATAGCATGTATTAACAAACTAACAGTGATGAAATACATACCGATGTACGGTATGCTTCAACCAATTCTAAGAAACATTCTGCCACCTATTGATCCCCTATGGGCCATGTAGCGCTTGTCTCCCCACCAGGGGGGATATCACTACATGAAATGATTTCCCTCTGAGGGGGATCTACAATGTACAATTTAGAAAATTGTAAATATTAGATCATGTACCATTAAATAAGTAACACGTGATAACAAACTAACATGTATTAAAATAATGACATGTTTAAATAGTTTCCTCAGTGTGAGTTGTTGTTTCCGAAGGTATGAAAACATCTTGTATATCAAACGGTTCTCGTGCATGAGCCTCTAGACTATCCTGGGAATCATCAGTGGAAAAGTCTTTCCCCTCGTCCTCTTCTTGTAGCAACTACAAGTTTTAAAATCATTAAAAATCTTAGCAATCTATATATGTGTATAGTAAAGAAAAATAATTTACAAACAACACTAAGTTTGTTAACCATTTACTTACTTGAGTAAAATACCCATTAAAGCTATCATTTGTCTGGAGATGACCAAATCAAGGATGGATGCATACTATGCATGGGTAGGGCTCCCGGCTGTGCTCATGATGTGTAGGTCTAGTTCCACTACTAGATGTTCCTCGACCACTGAAAGGTGGTGGCTCTACCCCACCGGGAGTTGGTGGCTCTACCCCACTGGGAGTTGGTGGCTCTGATGGCCCTTCCTGGTACATACCTTGAAGATACGTGCTATGGCGAACAACCTCATGTTCCAACAGTAGGAATGACTCATGTGTCTATGGGACCAACTGATGTGCAAAAGACACATATGGCCTAGGTATCTTCGTATGAGGTGGAGCTACTGGGGGATTGGGATCTATGTGCCTCGCATTGGGACATTGTTGAGGAATCCCCATCCCAACTCCCTAGTACTCCAAGATATCAAAATATTTAACATGCTTCCCCATAACAAAATATGCATACATCGTTCTAAGAAAATATAATGACATTTCCCTGTTGTTATGTGGTGCTACATAAAATTCCATGTACCATCGGTCCATCCAATTATCTATGAATGGTTTATATGTACACCACTCAATATAAATATGCCTTATTTTTACATCTGGGATTTCACCTGTCCGTGGATCTCTAAAAATGGAAAATATATGTTGTTTTGCTATCTTCAACTTCTTAACTTCCTTGTAACTAATTCGACGAGCATATTCTTTCCTCTATCTCTCTCTGTATTTCGCAATATCTTGGAGTACACCATTTGACCTACTAAAGGTCTCTATCATTGCATCCAAGTTGGATTCAAGCATATAGTGCCTATCATCAACAATAACAATTGAGGCTCAAATGTCTTTAAGCCTCTGAATTTCTCTTTGGAAGTCACTATGTGCATCCATGGTTGTCACTGCAATCAAAATCTAAAAAAAACAAATCATTAGAAACATATACATGTGCTATAATGACACATCTCAAAAATGAAAAATGAAAAAAAATTGTGCAAGAACGAATACATTACAAACATAAATATCATCTCAATATACTATAATAACAACTACATGTAAACCAAATTGAAAGGTAAGGATCAACTACATCTAAATCGATTAATGATTGATGGCAAAGATCTCCTTTGTATCTAATTCATATCATGTTTGTGGCCCTTTCCTTGCTCAAAATCTAGTGTATGATGAGGAAGATTTGGTGGTGAAGTCCTTTTCCTCATTAAGAAGGGGCAATATTTTGAATGTGAGGGTTGATCTATGCTTGTTCCACGAAGTGAATCTCTTATCAGTTGATAGGGATGAAGACCCAAATCCACTGATTGAGTGTCTTGGTGGTGACGGAGGTCAAATCCATTATTGCTTAGGTGGATGCAAAATTCATTAAGGGGATGTATAGTATGGATGAATTGCCATATGTCAAATAACGATTTTGAAAATTTTTAGTTTTGGAATTTTCATTTATATGGATTTTTAAGTTATGGAAATATAAAAATTTATATTTTTATTAAGGAAATGAGGCAATAATGAATATTTGGATAACTACCTTTCCAAAACTCCTTGCTCTTCGAATTCACCCTCCTTTCTCTTCGAATTCACCCTCCACTTCCATGTTAGCATCCATAAACGCTCGAGTGTTTTGGTTGAACTTGGCCAATGAACAGTGGACGCATAGTGCGAAAGCGACCTGTTTTTGGCTTTTAAAATATTAATAGGAACCCATGACCGTTATATATAACAATAACGCTCAAGTATTATAGAATTCATAACGCTCACGTGTTATATATTTCTATTACGCTCACATGTTATTGAATTGATAACGCACACGTGTTATGTATTTCTATAATGCTCGCACGCTATTGAATTCATAACGCTCGAGCGTTTTGATTTCCTATCTTATGTGTTAAGTGACATGGTAGGCTCGGGCCTTTGCATGCCTAGTTCAAAGAAATGCTCGCATGTTTTCATTTCACTAAACTTTAGCGTGTTTCATGAAATCACGATTGCATGTAAAAGGTCCCTGAACTTCGTGCAAGGGACCGGAATCATAAATGATCCTCTTTGATTTGGATTGATTCTTCTTGAAATTAGTGTGCCCATCATTAGTAATAGGCTCTTCAAGAAAACTAGATACATATCCATATAGATCATACTCTTCCAAGATATTTAGAATCCTACCCTTCCAAGTATTGAAGTTCAAAGTTCCTTCAAGTCCATCTTCCGGTCTTACTGAGATTGGAGACATTATTCTTCAAGTATTATGCTCAACTTAAACCACCCAAGATCAATGTAGGCTCAATCTTGACTGCTCAACTTAGCTCTTTCATGCCCTAGGCTCTGAGACCATGTTTATTTTTAATCTTAATTGTGGAATTACAATGGTGCTTGAAAACAATGAATAATCAAAATCACAAAGATCCACAGTTGGCACAGAAATTTACCCTGGGGAAGCCCTCATAAATTGAGTGAGAAAACCTCAGGAAAATATTCCATAGCATATTGATTGATAGGAAATAATGTTTCCTTTACAATGCACAGATTACATCAAGCACCCCTAGTGCAATATCAAAGAGAAATACTAAGCACCCGTGGTGCAATTATAGAGCAAAAAAGATAGGTGAAATAAGAGAAATCAGAATAATATTCTGCACTAAACCAGTTCACTAATTTGGTCACATGCATAAAAGTTTTGAATTGCCTTCAAGAGAGAATTCGCTCTAACATTGGTTTCATCAATCCTGCATAACCATAGTACCATACTTCTCATGCTTTGGATTTTATATTTTTCTTCTGGCTTCAGGATGGACTCACCCTTCAACTGAGTGCTAGATCACTTAATCAGATGGCTAACTCAAGTGTCATCATGCAAGTGTTGTAACTCAAGTGTCGCAACTCAAGTGTCGCAACTCAAGTGTCGTTTTTTATTTTAACTGAAGTGTCATCATGCAAGCGTTGTAACTCAAGTGTCATTTTTTTGTTTAACTCAAGTGTGATCATGCATAACACTTAGTTAACTAAATCTTCTTTGTTAACACTTTACTTAACTCTAAATTGGCACACTTGATAACTGAAGACTTTCTTGTTAACATATAGCTAACTCTTTTAGCACACTGATTAGTGAAGTTAACAAATTCGAGTTCTCTCTTATCTTAACTCATCTTATCTTTATCTCTTGTCTTATATGCATGGTCCACTTGTGCCAACTTAATTATTTATCATATCAAATATACTAAGGATATTTTTCCAATGATGTGATCATTTTGTTCTACTCTCGCTCCAAGTGGTCATATGCTAAAGTAATTCACTCTAGAGGTGTCTAGTCTCTAGAGGAGACTTAATAGCTTATCCATCTCTATGACCATGGTTAGTATTATGTCACACATCATTCATGCTTCGACAAGCAAAGAATTACCTTAACACATGAGGCACCACCTTAACACATGAGGATCTATCTTAACACACACGACCTTAGTATTGACAAACAAGACTGTACGACACCATCACTTTGACATATAAATCACTTATCTCAACACATGAGGATTTAACCTTTACACATAAGGCTTACTCATTCTTGATTCCAACTCAATATTCTACTCCAAGTTTCTTGGGTCAAACTCAAGCTCCTATAAGGCACTACCTCGAGACACGAGGCGCAATATTGGCACACAATATTGAATTGGAGAATGACTCATGATGTTGCAACTTTAACACCGAGTACTCTAAGTATCTAGTAAGAGAAAATTTTTAAAAATTAGATGAACAAAAATTGAAAACGAAATGTGTTCACCTATGAAAGATTAGATGGGGTTTCCATGGAACAAAACTAAAATAAAAATATCTTGTTCAAAAAGAACGGATGAGGATTCAATTATTAGTTATTGATCCGAAGCATGGTTGTAACAATTAACAAAGTGATGATGATATTAGAAAATAAAGTAAAGGAAATAAGGAAAAATATAGGAATGAAGAGGAATGCACAACTCTTGGACTTACAAGTATTTGCACGGATGAAATTCCTCCAACATTGAAAATGACATATATAGCTACTAATATTAGTTGAAAAAATTATGAGAAACACTAATTGCTAATCCATTTCTATGGTTTGTCTAAATTTCCATTTGTATATAAGAGATAATCAATTGAATTTTTAATATTCTTCCATGGTTCTTTACACCATCAAACTCAATAACAAAGTTCTTCTTAACTTTTTCTACTTTAATGTCAGAGAACTTAATTATTGATTGAAATCAATTATTAACAAGGGACTTTCTAAATACTTTGCTATATTATCATCATTGAAGAACACGTTAGATCTTTGTTTCTCAATGTTGTCATGTAGTCATTAACCAATTCTTTCAATATTCTCATCTTATAATCGCAATATCTTTGGATTTTAAGAAACATTTAATTTGATGAAAGATTATCCTTTATTTTTTCAATAGAAATTAGTATTTTGACTTTTTCAATGAACAACATTTTATATATATATTAAATTTGTCATCATAATTCAAACAAAAAAAAATATTTAAAAAAAAAATTAAATTAAATATTTTTAATAAAAATTTAACTTCTAAAAAACATAAAATATTATTCTCTATATATATATGCAAACAATTCATATAACAAATTTGTTATTAAACATACAATTTATCCAAGCATACAATTCATGTAATAAATTTGAAAAACAAATTTGTTATTAAACATACAAGTTATATAAAAAATTAGTCAAGATGAAATTTTGGTGATTAAAATTTAAACAAAAATAAATATTTCATTAAATAAAAATTAAATTAAATCTTTTTAATAAAAACCTAATAATATAATAACATATGTTTTAATTTGTTTTTGTTAAAATCATTACCGTTTTTTTATTTTATTTTATTATTTTTTAAATATTATATCAATAGTTAAAAATAAAATTCTATATTATATTTACAAAACGCATATTATATATATATATATATATATATATATTATAGGTTAATAATAATAACTCAAATAAATTTAACATATATTATTACATTATCTTTTAAATGTTATGTCATATATCAATGTTATATTAAACATGAAATTATATATGTTTGTGAGATGCATTAATTTTGACACGATCTTGTGGTATTTTCTATTCAAACTTACTATTGCATTTTGGATCATAACTTATTATATTATTTGTATTTATAATTAGTTTTTATATATTTATGATTTGCAAATTAAAGAAATACTAAACATAAAATAATTTTCTAAAAATAATATATTTTAGTGAATAAGTTTTATTCTTTCATTTTAATATGTGGTATTAAAGATATAATAATCAAATAAAAAATGTGTTAAGAAAGAAATATAGAAATTCTATTAAACTTAATTTAGGCATAAGTTCTTTTATTAGTTAGGTAGGAGACTATATGTTCCGCTTTTAACAATTAATTTGAAAATCAGATATCACAAAACATTATGTTTTACAAAGTCACTACATATAATATTTTTTTGAATTTTGGTTTTTATGTTTTTTCTCAAAGTTTATTGGGTAAGATCTCTAGATTTGACATTTTTTATCATTGCACAAATACATAAAATTATAAAATAAATATAATTTTTACATACATTATAACTACACTATCGCTTAGTTGAAATATTTTACAGACTTTATACTCATCTGCCATTTCTTCTCTTACAACACTTGTTGAGTAGACTCTCTTGTATGGAAAATTACATCTAGAATAATGAAAATGAAATATTTCGAATGTTTTACATCTTGGCCAGACAAATAAGTAGATGTTGCCACATCATCATCTTCCTTGCATATTTGATGAACTCTTGTTAATGCACGGGTTTCAATGATGTCGTGAATGGCTTTGTAGATGATGGATGGTCTTTGTTGGGTAGTGATGGGGTGGAGGATGTGCTCATTGCCATAAATTCATCTCCAATTAAATTGTTAGGTTGTCAACTTGCTTCTTCTGATGGCCTTTCATCTCTTAATGGGGGCATTTTTTGTTCTAAGGAATTATGCTACTACAGGTTAGCAAGGAACCCTAATTCCATAATTTTGAAATGTAAATCCTATGAATGGTACTCGCAGAGAGAATCTAAATAGAAGGATACCTTTGGTGGTTTGTTGAGCGTCTTGAAATTTCTCCATCTATCTGAGAAAAACACCCAAGGGAACTGTTAAATGAGTGTTCACTGACCCACTCGGAGGAATGGAAGTTGTTAGAAGGCATGGGACAGATGGCAGCAATTGCACTTCACCACTAGCTATTGGTTATTGGACAACTACCCCTAAAAATGTGGCATTATCCCCTAGCTGGTGGGAGTTGGTAGGCAGCTCATTTAATGACCCAATAACAACTGAAAAGGCCTAGGCAACCTACATAAGGAAAATTCGAATTGAGGAGGCAGCTCTTCCACAATATTTTTTGTAGAAGTATTTTCCTCATGTGCATCAAGTAATCACTGAGAGATTCGAATAGGGAGGCTAGTTGTTAGTGCAATCATAAATCTGCAAACTATTTTGATAAGAAAACCAAAGGTGTTGGTGCAGGTCCTTTGGACTGCTAGTTTAAAAAATTGGACAACTATTGCTACTGCAAGTGGAGATTCTAAACTTCTAAGTTTCTTCCTCCTGGTGGTTCAGTGAATAGGCTAGGGGGTCCTAAGGTAAGTAACTTGGTTGTCTTCAGGAATTGGTTGGGTGGAACAAGCTCCTTGGGCTATTTGTTTCCCTACAGTTAATCAGGTTTTGTTGTTTCCTATTTTGTTTAGTGAAATCATCAAACTTTGTTTTGTAAATGAATTTATTTCTGATCTTTGTTTAAGTTTGAATGATAAACTTGTTTTAAAATCAGATTAGAAAATCAAATCTATATTTTTCCACGTGTTGATATTTGCATCGTACTCCAGTATAGAGAAGCAAATAAAATAATAGATTAGAGATAGGCATATTTCCATTTGATTGGATAAATAATTGTAGTAAGTGATCGTTTGCCATTCTGACCTGTATCTAAATAGAGTAAGAATTTACTATATAATTATAGATAATGTTATAGGATTCTTTTGTTATCTCAAAAATATAAATCTAGTTTAATTTCTGAACAGTCATGTATTCTCCTCATATCTTTATCCTATTCAAATAGAAAGCAAATGCTTTCAGTATTAAACATTTCAAATTTTCATAGTATAGGAATTTTGCAAAAATATAACAGCTGCAAATTCATTCCATATAAAATTGGTTATAAGTAAATACTTTTCATTTTGTCATAGAGCATTTCCATTGTAGCCATATTTGTTTTAATTAACTAGTTTCATACTAGTGTAATACAAGCATTCATGTTTTATTTCTGTTTCATAAAGATTTATTCTAACAGTAGCCAAATACACATTTTACATACTTTTGTATAAACTGTAGCTCACACCATAACATTTCAGCAAATACACTATCGATATTTCTCTCTTCACAACAAAGAAGTCTGGTTTATAAACCCTAGCTTCAAAACTCATTCATATCTGCATTTTTAAGTTACAGTGTTCATCTTCAAAACTAGAACGTGGAGGTTAAACCCTTTCAACATTTTGTTAAAAAAATCAAACTACTACAGTAAATTTTAAATGTTTGTACCAATAACCAAATCAAAACACAAGCTTACATTTTTCCTTCTCAGTACAAGCAAGCCTGCCATTAAAACCTACAGGTAGGGTTTGTATTCATTGAACCCCGTGGCATTGCCATTTTATAAAATACAGAGACCAAAACTTTGTGTGCGATTCATATGATACATCGCAAAGTATCTATCAACCTACAGTCAAGCAACGAGTTAGTGTAAACCAGAAATAAACTTTGTTGCTTTAAGTTTCTTTTCCAAACTTTTTCATTACAAACCGTGAAAGTTTGTCAAGGCATGGGACCCCCCTTTTCAACCAAAAACTCAGACAATTAGAGTCGTGAAGCATTGAAATTACATAGGTTTTTCATCCTTGAAGCATCTGGTAGAATAAACGTTGACATCTCTATCAACAACTTAGCCAGGCATCAAAACAAAACAAACTTAAAACTCTGTGTCGGCCATCATTGAAACTTTCGAACGTTTTTCCAATTCTCATCATACAGGAAGCATCATCAAAGGCACCTATGAGGTCTTGCGAGAAACCACTGGAGCTTACTAGGAAACCGAAGCATTTCCAGTTTCTCTTTCTTCAACCTTCAACTTCTTTTAAGCGGGTACCTGCCAAGAAAACATTGCAAGGGTCAAAACAAGTTTTGCAGAATCGAATCAAGTATTACAACCTCTTGTACAGTATCGAATTTCTACCTTTGATTTTTTCTTTTCGAAGAAACAAGCTTATACTTTATCAAAACGATGAAGCAAGTTGACATTTCACCACGACCCTAAAACCATTTCACAGTAAAATTTCTTCTAACTGTGGAAGATTCAAACTCTGTCCAGAATTCTATTACATCACTGGAAGAAGTTAAACCCTATCACTATTCGGTTAACAAAGCTCAAGTGCAGGAGGCTATTAGCATGTATATTATTTGAGAATTTTATCACTCACATGTCGCATGATCAAGCCTTGAGAGACCTTCTCACCAAACCCTACTTTTTGGGCAGCCTGTCGGCCATACCCTAACGTAACAATGAAGACTGGTAAATTTGCAATGCAATACATACATCGAGGTTTAGAGTAGCAACATCAACGGTCGAGAATTGATAATATCAACGAACATGGAGATGCCAACGGCGTAACCTTGCAGACCGAGCTACCTTGTATTGATAGGTATTAATTACATCAACCACATCATCACCAACAAGGCCTGCCAAAAGGGTATTGCAGTGTACAGATAGGAAGTGAAGTATCATATTAACCTTGCCAGCCAGAAGTTCCAGTGTTAAAACCAATCAAGGTTATCATGGGCGAGCTACGTGGGTTGCCAACCAACCTTCCACTATGGATTTAGATCAAGGAATTTAATACATAATCGTATTTCTATCAACCTATCACTTAACACATTTAAGGCACATCAACTCAGCACTCCATTCACGAGCTAGGGTAAATTCAAAGCTCATGATAGTCATACTTAGGTTAAGAGTTTTGTAATCTTATGTTTTAATATAATGTTTGTATTATCATATTGCATTGTATCCAATGGTTTGGCATATGTCAAAGCCAAACAGTACCAACATGTAGATAGATTCATATTATTCAATCTAGCATATGATCATATAGTTAGGACTGCAATTTGTTTAATCTTATAAATGTAACTTGTAGTGTAAGTCTTATATAGTTTCAAGCCTAAGGTTTAGCCATTGTAATAATTAAATTACATAGTAGTATGTAAAGGCATACTAACAATAAGAAATGTATCTATTTAATTTCTACCTTTTATATAGACTTTAAAATGAAGTTTTATAATGTTAATTCGTAGTATAAATACTATATTTACGATCACTTTCTTTTGTTTAGCAATGCAACGCAAGGATCGTTGTATCATCATAGATATTTTTTAAGTATTGATGAGATACACTTTAAAGCTATGATCTTAGTACAAACACTAGTTGATATGCTTTATTTATTTTAACTGTGTATTCATTTATAAATTACATGACTTAGAGTAGTCTGAGTTTATTCAAGATACAATACTATTTCTATATGTTTCCTAATAGCATCATCAATAGATATTGGAATTACTATTTTGTTAACATTGACGTTAATCATATGAGAATAATTGCAGCATGATAACAAGTACTTGGACGACATGAAATCACAACACTGAAGAGTTTTGAAACTCAGCTTACAAACTAGTTTTAGGGCCAGGTATCCATACCTACACTCACTGGCGTCATAAGGAAATAATCACCATTTTACATTGACGATGAATTGAAAAACATTTATACTCTTAAACACATGTTGTCGTAAAAGAAACTTCTTACCTTCTGTCTGCACATAGAAACATTTCAAATGCCTTAGCTTTTGAAGCTAAGTAAACTATAGGGTACCTCATGGGACATCCTTGGACATAAAAAAAAATCGTCAGTGTCTTGTCAAAAAGAAAACTTGTTCGCATCATATTTCCCACTTTTCAGTTATCTTGAGCATTATTTTTCATAAGTATGATGTGTCGTTGTCATTTAACAATGTTTTGACTCAGTAATTAAGTTATGTTTATCATTAATGACTTCGTTAATCATTGTCGTCTTATCAAGCATTTAATATTTCCGCAACTGTAATTATTACAATAAATGTTGATTTTAAAAGTTTTAAATTTTTATGAAAATTCGAGATGTTACATGTGGTATCAGAGCTCATGTTCGAACTCTAGGCCTGAAAAAGGTCCAAGAACACACAACAGAAAATTTTATATAGCGACAAATTTTATACAGCAGAAAATTTTACTGATTTAAATTTTAATTATGGTATTGTTCATAAATTATTTTAAGCTACAGGTATGGAGAATTCAGCTGATCACGTAGAAGACAGATTTCAACCAAACTGACACAGCTCGAGATAACACTATGTAGAAGAAGGTCATGGTGAACTAAATAATAGTTCGTCAGAATTGTTACGTGCTTTTCATGAATTAAAGGCATAAATCAGATCCGTGAAACAAGACAATGAAATAATTCTGCAAGCACAAGAACAATTAAACCAAGTGTTGTTTGAACAGTGCCCAACTGAGGAGCAAGAGAGAGATAATGAAGATATCTCCAAAGTTGAGGATCTTCCTCATGCTAATAAAAATAAGAAAATGAAAAACAGTGAGGTGAACAATAGTTCAACCTCATCAGGAGATGCTATTGAAGTGCGTAAAAAGAAATGTAACAACACCAGTGATAACAGCGAAGGAGATTTCAAACCCAGAAGGAAAAATCATAAGGAGTATGAGCAGATTTCTGGGGAGTTCAAAAAGATTAGAACTCCAACTTTCAATGGAGAAACTAAGAAGCTTGGTTGTCCGGTATGAAGAAATACTTCCAGATTTATAACTATTCAGAGTCCTTGAAGGCAAAAATGGCTATATATAACTTGACCGAAAAAGCGGATATTTGGTGGAAGGACATAAAAAGAGTAAAGGGCATCAAAGATAAATATGTAAGCTGGAGTACTTTTAAACGACACTTTAAAAAGAAGTATTTATCTGAATAGTGCTATGAAGAAAAATCCAAAGAGTTCTACAATTTGAAGTTGGGAGGTATGAACATGAAGGAAATGAACAGTAAATTTTTGAACTTACTAAGATATGTACCATACCTCATATAAGAAAAACCGAAAATTCAAAGATACTTGAGCTGCCTACCTTTCAATATTAAGGACATAATCGAGTATGACAGTCCAAAAACCTTGGAAGAGGCTATGAGAAAGGCATTTTTCTATTATGACACAAATCGGAAAAGAGAAGGAATGTCGAACTGGAAAAGTCATAAGCCCAACAATTTTGAGCTGAAAAAGAAAAATTTCAGGTTCAGTGGAAATTCCAGTTTCCAAAAGAAAAAATTTCAGAATTGAAATTATCAAGGGAATAATTCTAGAAACAATCAACAGCAGAATTGTACAACACCCAGAAATGCACCTAATAATACCAGAACCAATGAGAAAAAGGCACCCATCAAATGTTTCGAATGTCAAGGTCCCCACTATGCATCAGAATGTCCCTTGTGCAAGCAAAAAGCTAACAACATCAACTCTATTCAGAATGATCCTACTGTTGGAGACGTGGTGAGGGAAATGCCTAGAATCAATGTAGCACTTGACAACAGACAAGCAGATCATCAAATATCCATGGTAGAGATTAAAGGTATGATGCAAAATTGTCCAATTCTTATTTTAATTGACCGAGGTACTAGCTTAAGTTATATATCACTAGATATTGTGGAAAGTCTTAAATTGAAAACATAAAAGTTTAGTAAATCTTGGTTAGTTAGACTAGCAACTGGAACAAAGAGGAAGTATCAGATTTTATAGAAAGTTGTGCTTTATCCATGAATCAATTACATACACAAATCAAGTTGAATATTTTACCTTTAGGATCTTACGATATTATAGTCGGGATGGACTGGTTAGAAGCCCATCATGTCATTCTGAACTGTTATGAAAAAAGTTTTACATGTTTAAATGAAGAAGGAAAACTGTAGAAGTAAAAGGTATCCCAAGAAAGGTAACCCTTAGACATATTTCAGCCATGCAAGTTAAGAGGGTAGTTAGGAAAGGATGCTAGCTGTTTGTAGTAAATGTAGTAAATGATGAGTTTATCGGTAAAGAGGAAAAACTGAAATTAGAAGACATACCTGTCCTAAAGGATTTTAGGGATGTATTTCCTGAGGAGATTCCAGGATTACCTCCTAAAAGATATTTATATTTTCCCATTGAGTTAATACCAGGAGCAGTACCAAATTCTAAAGCTCCATACAAAATGAATATACTGGAATTAAATGAATTGAAATCACAGTTGAAGGAACTGATTAATAAGAATTATATAAGACCCAGCGTGTCTTTTTGGGGAGCACTTGTCTTTTAGGCGCCTTTTATCAACTCTAGGTTAGCAATTCTTAAACTCTAGTTCTTTGTTTGTTACTCATCCAAGTCACTCTAGGGACCTTGAAAGTCTTTCTTGTCACACTAATACCCACTTATTTGTGTGCCACGGTTTGTCTTCAAGCAACATTGACTTTTAACTTGTTAAATCCTTGTGCGGAATCAACTTTTGGGCATGCTACACTTGCTTTTGAATTCAAGTATTAATTATTGCTTTGAAGCGTGGTTGTAACAATATAAAGTAAAGGAAAGAGAGAAAAATATAGGAATGAAGATGAATGCACAACTCTGGGATTTACAATTATTTATTGGAATGAAAATTTTGTGTTTAACTCTTCCTTCATCATTGAAAATGACATATATAGCTATTAATATTAGGTGAAAAATTAATGACAAACACTAATTGCTAGTCCATTTATAAGGCTTGTCTTGAAATTTTCCTATGTAAATAGGAGATGATCAATTGAATTTTTAATATTCCTTTGTGGAAAAATTGTTGTCTCTTCTTTAACACGAGTCTCATCCACCCCATGTTTTAGACTATATAATTATGTGATGGACTAATCTCCAATAGTGGCATTATGTTCAGCATTATCTATGATGGAATAAGTTATCTATTTCCTATTCTTTTTCTATGATTTTTTCTTTACACTATACAGCTCAATAACAAAAATATTTTTAATTTTTTCTACCTTAATGACAAAGTATTTAATTATCAATTGAAATCTACACTTAACAAGGAACTTTCTAAATACTTTTCTATATTATTATCTTTGAATAAAATGTTATATCTTTTTGCACCCAGTGAAACGAGGTGCTTTATAGCCCAGTGTGGGGGAGATGTTGTAACGTGTATGTGTCCCGTTACATGTCCCGTTACATGTGTGATGTAGCATTATATCTAATAGTAAAAAGTAATAAATTATATTATGTCGGCCATTAATAAATTCATGTCGGCACATAAAATAAAAAAAATTAATGAAAGTATTTAAAAAAAATCCATGTTGACTCATAAAATAAAATATTATGAAAAGTATTTAAAAAATCGATGTTCGTTTATAAAATAAAAACTTAAAACTTAAACCACGGTCTATCAATCAAGAGATATCAAATTTCTTGAGTTTAAATTTAAAAAAAGAAATACACCTAAAGAAATTGGATCTCTCTCGATGCTTGATAGATATGGGTTTAAGATGGATCTATGCTGGTTGTTTATCAATGTTGTCATGTAGTCTTTAATCAATTCTTTCAATATTGTCATCTTATAATCCCAATATCTTTGAATTCTAAGAAACATTTAATTTAATGGAAGATTATCCTTCATTCTTTCAATAGGGGTTAGTATTTTGAATTTTTCAATGAACAATTATCTATCTATCTATCTATATATATAAACGCATACAATTCATGTAATAAATTTTTCATTATATAGAAAAAATTTGGTGGTTGAAACACAAACAAAATAAACATGTAAATAAATAAAAATTAAATATAATATTTTTAATGAGAATTTAACTCCAAAAAAATATAAAGTATTTCTCTCTTTCTATATAAACATAAAATTTATGCAACAAATTTGTTATTAAAAATATAATTTATATAGATTTAAGGACCCATCGAGAGAGCATGGCTATGACTAGGTATCTAATGTACAAGTACAAGATAAATAACATGGAAAACTAGAGACTTCCTAAATTTGTTTTAAATTTAAGTCAAAATCAATTATGCCTCAAGTGGAGTTGGTGTAAAGATTGTGAGTCTATGAGCGTTGAGTATGAAAATCACTTTCTCATAAAGGGTCCTGCTTACACCCCCACATTAGATATGAGTTTCATAGTATTTATTACAATACAAACCTTTCTAAAACTCATTGTTAATCATCATCATTATAAAAAATAATTTTGATATTACACATATAATTTATATAAAAAATTAAAATTTTGATAATTAAAACTTAAACAAAAATAAATATTTAATTAAATAAAAATTATTAAATAAAACAAACTTGAATTAAATATTTTTAATGAAAACCTTAACATATCTTTTAATTTGTCTTATTAAAGTGAACATTAACATATTATTTTTATGTTATTATCTTTTAAATGTTATATCAATGTCACTTAAACATAGAATGATACATTATACTTAAAAAATACATTAAACATTAAATGATATACATATAAACTAAAATATTTTATATTTTTTTTAAAAGAAAAAAAATTATATTTTTATTATTATCAAAATAAAAAAATAGTCTTCCATACAAAAATCTAAAATAAGCAGAATCCAAGATTATGTTTTACCTCTATCACCAAATTCACATGTTCATATTGAACGTAATCAGAATATAACATAACCTTAAACCTTTTATGTTAATAAAAATAACTTCAATAAATTTAACATATATTTTATAATAAAAAAATATTATATTTTCTTTTAAATGTTATGTCATACATCAATATCATATTAAACATTAAATTACACATTATACGAAATTCGACCTGATATTTAACAAACAAATATAGGTATATGTGAAGATTAAAATCAACTTTTAACTTTCATTATAATTAAAATAACTTCAATAAATTTAACATATATTTAATAATATAATATATTTTATAATAAATATATGCAACTATTTTTACAGTTCAAAGATTCAAAAACTTTGTCTCTTTATATAACATATTATTATTACAGACCACTTGGTAAGACAAAATAACCCCTATTACCATACCCCTTCGTAATAAACAATACCAATATAATGCATATTCTTAACTTAAGAACATAAATATACCCCCCCTTAGTATTACACAATAAGACATGCTGTTGGCCTACGCATCTAAATATAGATACTTTATTGCAAGGTAGCAACCGGATCACCTCATCTTATTTTATATATAATAACATTAACCGCACTAAAACCTAAGATTTGGACAGCACTACGAGCGATTGAAGGAAAGGCAACTTGATGATGGTGCAGCTGTTGAAGCCTGCCCTCTGGAACAGTCCTTTGAATTCTTCCTCTGTTCTCTCCTTCCCACCCGTCGTATAAACCATCATCGCTACATCAAATAACAAACCCAATTGCCGTGACAGACTTTCACCTTCTTCTTTGCGTTCTTCAATAACTGCGTCCACAATTAACACCTTTCCCTTCGCTGGCGTTGCCTCGTAGCATCTTGTCAGCAACTTCACACACTCTTCGTCCTCCCAGTCATGCATTATCCACTGCAATCACGATCATTAAATTAAACACTTATAGCCCTCAAGATGTCGGAATAATAATTAAATTTGTTATCCAAATGCAATTAAACCAATAATGATTTCGTCACCTTCATCATAACTGCATCGGTAGAAGGTATTTTCTCGAACATATTGCCCTCCATATGCTCCACTCCTGAAACACATACTTATATAGATCATGCTATCGTGTTACAGATCAACAAATTTAGATTGATGGACTGATCAACGTTACAAATCTTACCAGTTATGGGAGGCGCAGCTGCGATGACATGAGGGACATCCAGATTAATGCCACGAATGTGTGGATGTTCCTTAACAATCGCGGACAAGGAACAGCCCATACCTCCTCCAACGTCTACCAGCGTGTTTATACTCTTGAACCCATCTTCATACATCTTCGCCACGGAGGCCATGACAGCGCTACTGTCGCTGGCCATGGCCTCGTTGAAAATCCTGTTGGCTTCAGGATTGTGGCCCAGATATTCCCACGGACTCGTACCATAAGCTTTGTTAAATGTGTAGCAGCCCTCCAACACAGACTCGTGCAAATGTTGATAGGCCTCCATGTACACTCTGTCCGCTAGCAGAAGCAGGAAAGGCCCACAAGATTGCTGGTTTCCAGTTCCACCCTGCACCAGCAGCTTCGAAATGCCCGTAATTCCGTACTTCATCTTCTTTGTTTCTGCATCGTCTGCCTGATCGGCTTCCTCGTGTTCAGTAAAAACGCCATAGGAAGCAAGAAACCTCAGAATTCTGTAGAGGTATCCGAGATCCACTTGGGAATTACTAGTAGAAGAGGAATTGGCAGCAGCGATATGAGAAGCAATCTGCTCAACGGAAAGGGGACCTCCGTTGCCTTTAACGGCGATAATGTCAGGAATGTGGAGCAACACGGCTTATCATCTCAGAGAATATCATCTCATAAAGTTGGAGCTCGTGGCTTATTGCAGATTGGCGTGATGAGTTGATCTGTTGCCCGGCGCCATGAGCCAAAACATGATCAATGGAGTCCATAGAGGGTGCCATGAAAATATGAACTGCGTCTTGAATGGGATGAAGCTTATGTTTTCACAAGCTGCTCCTCATCCATTTATATAGTAAATTGATTATGCTTCCTCAGCCGGACTGCCTTTCTACGTCAATCTCATCAATCTAACAGCAAACTACTTTTCCGGGGAGCACTCTATCAGGCACAGGCTATTTGATTACAGTACAAGAAAAATTCCGCCCTGCAATAATTAGATGACAAGTGACAATTCCCACGTTAAAAGTATGTAGATGACAAGTGACAATTCCCACGTTAAAAGTATGTATGGGTGTGTTTTGAATGCTCGAAAAACCAACATGAAATGCTATCTCATAGTATAAACATATTACAATGCAATAAATATATACAAGTGAAAATTCCCACGTTAAAAGTATGTAGGGGTGTGTTTTGAATGCTCGAAAAAACAACATGAAATGTTATATCATAGTATAAACATATTACAATGTAATAAATATATACAATCGATGCTGCTCTTGTTATGAACATAACAACTTTCAAAGTATATATAGTATAACAATGAGAAATTAGAAATAGAAGGTTACAAGTTCAAATCCATATAAATACTTTAAAAAAATATATAGAAAAAATAACCTCTTCAAATAATTTTAAAAAATGTAAAATGCATTTTCATAATATAAATAATTTAAAATATATCAAAATAATGTAACTCAAACAAATATGATTAATAATTTCAAATATAAAAATAATATAACTGAAAAGAAATATTACTAAATAAACAATGTAAAATACATTTTCATAATATAAATGCTTTAAAATATAAAAATAATATAATTCAAAATTTAAAGAGAAAAACGTGACTCTCAACATAAAAATAAAGAATATTTACTTGTACATAATATAAATGCTTATGTGTGAAAATAATATAACTTAAAGAATATTTGCTATCACATAATAAAAATGCTTATATGTGAATTTCAACATCAATCCTTGAGAATTAAAAATATTTTTGATAAGAAGAAAAGATATGTTAAATATTATAATAAAAGATTAAGAATAATTTTGATAAGAATAAAAGATATGTTAAATATTATAATAATATATATCGTTCGAGATAATATTTTTCATTATAAGTTGAAAATTGGGTTGGTTTGTTCATTATAGTGTTGAAATTTATATTATATTTATTGCGATGTTGTTTGAGCAATGTCGGTCCTCTTTGTACCACCACACTATTAAAAAAACAAATGGTAACTTCATGATGGGTTGGATAACCTTTATTTTTTCCCATTGATACTTTTAATTATATTAATTTTTTAAAGTGACTGCTTTTTTTGTTTTACACGTGAAATCTAAGAAATTAACATTAAACGCTTTCTTTACAAATCAACAAATATCATGTATCTTATTGTAAGATAAATTAAAAATTTTAATATATTATGAATTTTTTTTAAATCCTTCTTTTTCAAACATGTAGTTCATCGAAATATTTTCTCGTGGGAGCATATGCCCTTTCACTTATTGGAAAGGCATTTGTGCGTTGTGTCAATATTTCATGAGAACCAATCAAATGTCTCGCACGACTATGATTGCTAAAGTACGGTGTCTCCGTTCGAAACCACGTTTGAAAGATATCCATAAAATCATATAGAGGAGGCGGACGATACAGACAACCGCACCCTCCTTGGCTACAAAATTCAACGATTGCGTCATCATAAATAGTCAATCATATTTTAAATAAATAATTTTTTATAACAATTAATTTAATAAAAAACATTACTCTTAAAGTTAAACTTTAAGACAGAAAAATTTAATGTTAAACAATTGTAGGGATATTTGGAAGGGCAGTTGTCTATAAAAAGATTAAAGATTTCATTGGTTTTACATGTCCATGTTTCTAATTCAATTATTTTGAGATTATGTATTTAAATTTAGATAATATTAATGTTTAACATTAGTTGAAGTAATGATGGATTTATATAAGTATCTGTTGAGTATTTAATTTTAGATAATATCAATGTAGTTGAAATAATTATTGATTTTATATTAATTAAAGGTTTAGTATTCAATTTCAAATAATATTAATGTTTAACCATTAGGTAAAATGGACGTATATCAACTGCTTGTTAAATGGTTGTGTTAGTTAACTAGTTTTCAATTAAATTCATATTTTTTTACAAAGTTAGAAATAAACTTATTTTTATATTAATTTAGAAGTTAGTTGGGGTTTATCACTTACTTATATAGCTAAAAACAAACCAGAAGTGCAAATTCTCTAAAGAAGTTTCCGTTTTTACGGTTAATTTGTATATTTAATTATTGGTCATTCACAGTTCTAAACATGTATCGGCGCTTGGGTTGGGTCAAATCAGGGTTCGATAAAACACGACATAAATTTCTCACCTTCCGCTACGTAGAAAGTGTCATCCAAAAAGTTGTTAAATCAACACTTCTGCTCTGTTGGCGTGGGATAACTGGCAGTGGTTCGGTTGTAAAAACGGGTGGAATTGTAGTTTTATTTCCTTCATTGTGAAATTATGCCATGGAACTGTGTTTTGGGTTATTTTAAGATAAAAAAAATAACCAGAAAGAGTGAAACTATACCTGGCCGCAAAATTTTCCGTTACCAAAACAATTTGAGTGCCAGTTATCACAGGCCGTTTAAAATCAGATTTAAATAGTGAGAAAGGGCAGATAGGACCGATCCCCGCCGCATGCAATGCATTCTTGAAGTTCCACTTCCAGACTCTAATTTTTTCCTAAATCCTGCAGCATATATATATATGTATATATACATGACTTCCCCTGCCTCTATATCCAGCTAGGCAGTCAAAGCAGGGAGGAAGGAAGAGCAATACTTCGCTGTATCTGAGTGATAATCATCCTCTCCTCTCTGCACCACCATTGTGTCCGGCGTTCGAGTCTCAGGGCTACCTCTCAATTATGTCTGAGACGCTCACAAAACGCGGCCGTGAGCCCGATGTTCTGGCGGTCTCCATTGACGTGAGGGAGACTAAACGCTTCCAAGGAAAAAGAAAAAGACACTGCGTTTAGACAAAACCTTCGCAGACGACGAAGAAGATAAATGTGCTCCCAGTGAGGGTCTCGTAAGCGGAGTCATGACAAACCTGGAGAAAGAGATTCCCTCCAACTCTGGGGATACTTTGGCGGCTGCCGGTATTAATAGAGACCGTGAAGGCGAGGCCATGGATTCTGACGGGGGGGTTGGTCCTTGCGAAGCACTGGAATCCTCCGTGGAGGTTGATTTTTGCGATGCCCTAGAATTGGACGCGGGGGTTTATCTTTCTGATATCCTCCATGCTTCAGACGACGAGCTTGGAATTCCTCCGAACCTCTCTCTGGAGTGCTTGATATAACGATTGCTAAATGCTTTCATCACCAACTCACAACACATATTTTCTACCCATTTGTGGGCTTTGTGGAGATTGAAATTTGAAAATTTGAGACCATTCTACCATTGTTTTCTTTACCACCATAAGGTTCTTAGTTGGAGTTAGTTGATTGAACTTGGCATGTTCATGTATGTATGTATATAATTATTTAGACCATTCTAAAATTGAGATAATTGGATTGATAACCTTTATTAAATGATTAATTAAAAAGATTAAAGAAATTTTTAATTTAAATTTTTATTAAGTATAATATTTGTGACAATCCTAAATGAAACTTTGATTCTATTACCATCCTAAATAATAGTACAGGTGGGAAGGAAAATATGGACCATTTCGTTGAATATGAATCGGGATTGATGTATATGGAATAATAGTTGTCATTATGCAGTTTTGAAAGACAATTAGAGGACGAGCTTTCACAATTTCATTCCATGAAAGAGAAATACTAAACTCCGAGTCTCTGACTTTATCACCATCCGGAACGATAGTAGAAGTAGGAAGGAAAATATGGATCATTTCTTTGAATATGGAGATGGATTGATGTATATGCAGGAATAATACTTGTCATTTCATAATCGTTTAAGAGGGGTAGGAGGATGCATGTACCTATCTTAGTGAGAAGAAATAAATATCCAGGCATCAAACCATCACCTCACGAGATTTTGTTCACATGTTATGATACCATTTTTGAAGTGGGTGGCGGTGGAATAATATGGGATGTTTCATCTATATGTGGTTTTGTAACACCCCAAAATTTACAAAAATTTAAAACTTTTCAACATGACATTAAATGTTTATTTTAACAGTGCGGATGTAGAAATGCATTAAATTAAATTTGTGCGACTTTATAAAAATATTAGATCGTCTAAAAAAATGCGAGTGTTTATGAACAATAGTAATTGCTCTCATGATAATGATGAAGTTTCATACAGTTGTGTTTTTACTAACTGATGATATTTTTGAAATGTAATGAAAAGAGTTCTAAGTTGTTTCTGACTGTACTACTTTCGTTGATGATGAAGGGGTTCTTCTGATGCCCCGAGGCTTACTTAGCATTCATGCTAAGGCATGTTGATTTGTACTTGTGATAGATAACAAGTAAGATATTTATTTTAGCCTGCAACTGACAGTTTTCAATACTTCTATACAAAACATTATTGGAAGATAAAATACAAAGGTGCTCTCATGGTAAGAATTGTACTTATGAGTTTAATTATTTCTGCTACGGCTAAGCTTGGAATTATGACAAGTATCTAAATAACTATTCTGCGAAGAAATCACACCTTTGCTATGTTTACCAAAACTACAGGAAACATCGTCTCTGAATGGCAAAACAAAGCATTAAACAGTGATATTATTGTATGTGCATTCCTTTGAAATATATGTGAAAATCTAACTTTTATTCTCCATAGCGATATTGTGAAAGTTCTAAGAATACAGGTGTTAGTGCTATGCTCGAAAACTATACTTCTAAAGTGTTAATGATGGTTTTGTTATTTAGCATGCTTGCTAAAATTCCCTAATTCAATAGAATATAAATGATTTACTTAGTCTAAATCTATAACCTATTTGCAATATGATTTGGAACATTAGAAAATTATAACGAATATAAATAACACTAACTAAATAGTGTTTTTGTGTGCAAAATGTGAACCTATATAATACTATGTAATTTGATTTCCAAGCAATGAATGAAAGCTGCCTTTTTCGATACTTTATGTAATATGTAATAACATACCATTAGTGGATACTATGCAATAATTCGAATGATATGCATCACTAATACTATAATAATGTTATTAGAATAGTGACTAACATGATACGTAATGCAATCTACCATAAAACGTTTACTATGTTAAATGTATGACTTGAACGTTAATGTATGTAGGCTGGAAGATATTAATACCCTGCCTACAGTATTAAATGCATGGGACTGTCATGGGAAATGGAAATCTGCTGTGGATGGTACTATGAGCTTGATCACGTGACTAACTGTGTTAAAAACCAAACTTGTGGTGAAGTGTTAACCTATCTGTTCACTGGTTTACGAGCTGGCTCCAACGTGGCTCAACCGTGGCAATTTACAATAATGTTTATAATAAATATGGTAGCTTGACTTGGTTGTATCGTGGATCCCGCTGATGATCTCTACCGTCCATTTGATTGTGTAATTAATGGAAAGGGTTTAAACCTATCTCCATCACGTTCATACGTTTAATGTTCACTCTTGTGCTTGGTAGTAGTGGCTCTGCGGCCTGGCCGATAGGCCGAGGGTTTGTAGGGCACTTGCTATGCATTTGAGTGGTGAGGATTGGGTTTAGAAACCTCGACTTATGAAGGTTTAAGAACATATTTTCTCCACTGTAATGCACCGTGAATAATGTTTCAGTTTACGGTTTAGCTTTGGTCTTTGGTGGGTTTCAATCGTCCGGCCTGTTGAGGGTTTTTGGAATGCCAAAATGTAACCGAAAGTAAGTCATCCTTTTGCCATGGTTGTTCCACGTCTTGGCAATGTTTAACTCTTCGATGCTTGATGGCTCTATGTGGAATTTCCATCTGTCTCGGCATTTTTACAAGAGACGGTTTCAGTTGCTATTGCGTTGGGTTAAGGATGATTGTTACTCTCTTCCCAACATTCGTAGGTAATGTTACTTGTTTCCTTCCATGTACGTTCAAACATTTTTGTTACTGCATTTATCCCTTTGAGGGTTTTGTTTTCTTTAAAAAAAATAAAAATTAACCACCTCGTCACTGTATATATAGGTAAGTTCTCAACGGTTCCTCCAACTCTGGGCGTTGAGGGTTGGAAACAACATTACCAACCAGTAAGCCTCGACGGTTGCTTTGAGAACCTGTGTAGATGAATATGATGACCATCTGCGTGATGTTTGTGTGTTTTGTTTAACTCAGAGAGTTTTGTAAGATGTAGCGATAGGGTTGTAAACCTTTACAGTATGGGGAGGTAATACGTCGACCCACAGGGCAATGTCATGATGAAAGTGAAAGTGACTGTTGTGTAATAGAGATTTTGGTTCTTAAATTTAAATATAGTGATATATTACTATCAAAATAGTTTGTGTTTAAAGATTTATGAAGTTCTTGGCAATGCCATCTATAAGTTTAAAGGTTAGGGTTTGTATGATGCGCTTGGGTTGATCTTAACTATTGATAAGCTGTCGAGTCTTCATCTATGTCGAAAAATGGAAATAAAATAACATGATACTCTATGTTTAGTTTGAAGTTACGCTTCGAACAGATCTTGGTACTAAGTTCATATCTGCTATTTGTTTTAGAAATAACCTATGAATATTGTAATATTTTGCAAACCTGGAAACAAAACTAAAATGTATGATACAGTATTATACGAAAATAGTTCTATGTGAATACGAAGGATATGTGAACTGTAGTGAAATGGTTTTGTGTTGTTTGTAGGGTTATGATATGGAACAAATCATAAGAAATGGTGTCTTTGTTATAAGAATTGAAACTAGAGTATCGTGTAACGAATGAAAAGCTTCTAGTCTAACGAACTATATAAATACAACTACAGTAATGTCTGAGTATTGATAAAAACAATGTGAAAGCTTTTGTTTCCTAGATTGTTGTAGAGAAATAAACAGTTAGGGTTTTTAAGGAAAATGAAATATATAGACAGTATTTTTTTTGTAATAAACATATAGAAAAATAAAAATGTAAAGAACATATATGATTTCTCTATCTAATATAAACTCTGTTATTTCTATGAAATAAATTTACTGTTTTGATGAAAGAAGGAAAATAAGAATAGAACTGTAAGTAAAAGAATGCAGTAAATAATACTAAAATATTAACTGATAATTTACAGAACATATAGAATGGTACATTCATCACCCTGGCAGTATGCCTATCTTATCTTATCTATCTTAATTGTTTCTGTACTGGAGTACGATGTTGTTCCTTTTTGCATGGGGAAAAATACAGAAACTATTTTATTCAATCGCTTCTTATTCATACAGAATTCTTAATTTGCACAGGAACTGAATTAAATTTATTAAACAAACAGTGAAAGTTAAAACAACAGAATTGTAAATATGCAAAATAGATAACATAACTAGAAATAAATTAAATAAGACAGTAGAACCTGTAACTAGCGATAGGGCCGACAAAAACCCAAGGAGGCCTGTTCCTCCCAACCTACTCCAGTAGAAGCAACTCAACTGTTGACTTCTAATGAACCCCCGAGCTTGATTACTGATCGAGTAAGTGGGTGGAATCTGTGTAGAAGCAAGGCACTTAAAACTACCTTCTCCACTCGATATCAACCTCCTGAAAAATGCCTTCTCCACTCAGCATCAACCTCCTGAACTCAATAAGAGTTTGGTAGACTCACAACATGATCAACAACAACATATCCCCTCATCAAATCTCTTGGGTGCAAACACAGCAAAACCCCAAGGTAAATTTCCTTGTCAGGAAAAGTGATGAACCTCAGTTCAATATTTGATGGCTATTATATAGACTGCCTAGGTCTTTCAGTGGCCAATTTGGAATAAATGAGCTTCAAGCTCTAGTCCCATCTTTCAGGGCACTATGACCACATTTCAAGGGATTTGTCCCATACCAACAACTAGTTAGTTGCATCATGATGCTGCCATTTGTAGATTTCCTTCTACCCCAGATTCCATTCCACCTAGTGGATCAGTAACCACTCTTTCAACAGTCCTCTTAGGTGTTTGTCTCCTATTTTATTTATTAAATAATAATATATTGTGCAAATTACAATCATCCTTGGACACCTGTCCAATACAAACTTTACCATAAAATTTATCATAATGTTTCTAAACATAAAATGTTTTTCCAGCTTAAAGGGTATGTTACAGGTTTCCAACACAATAAAAAGGAAGTTTTACAGACTTTCGTGATTATCATGCCCACGCAATCTCTCAAACTTTCCACAATGCCAAGTCAATCGGTTATGTCAGAAGGAAAGTAAATGCAAATCTCCCACATTTACTCCACAAACCAATGGACCTATAATTCTCCCATCAAACGCGAGCTCTTTAAGCCTGCAGTGCAAGATCACTTGGAATTCGCTTAATATCCAAAAGGAAAGCTCCGACATTTACTCCACAAACCAATGGACCTATAATTCTCCCATCAAACACGAGCTTTTAAGCTTGCAGCGCATGATCACTTGGACTTCGCTTAATATCCAAAAGGAAAGCTCCCGTATTTACTCCACAAACCAATGGACCTATAATTCTTCCATCAAACACGATCTCTTTAAGCCTACAGCGCATGATCACTTGGACTTTGCTTAGTATCCAAAAGGAAAAGCATGAAAATTCAAACAGAATACAATAAATATGAAAATTGTAAATCAAGTTGAAATTACTCCTTGCAAGACACCTATATCAAGACCACCCTGCACGAATGCCATGCGGACACCCGCATGAAGTCAAACAAATTTGTGTAACATATATTTAGCTATTCACCTAGCTTGTAGGTAATTTTCACAAGCTCACTTTAGTTATTATAAAAAAACAGCTTGTAGAATTATTGCAATTACTTTCCGCGTTGTCGTTAATATATTCTCATTATATATAACGAAACTCTAGTAACAACTAATAAATTATTGAAAGAGAAGCCAAGATGTGTCTTATAGAACAAGAAAGTACAACTTGATGAAATGATGAGTCAATTCAGGCAATGGACAAGCTAGGGTTCGAGTTAGGGTTTTACAACATGTGTCTTATAGAATAAAAAATTACAACTTGATGAAATTATGGGTCGATTGAGGCAACGGACAAGCTAGGGTTCGAGTTAGGGTTTTACAATGTCTAGGAGTGGGAGGTTCTTAAGTGTGAGAGAGGTTGGCAAAGGTATGTAAGAGTCAATGGTGGTAGCGATAGATCCAATACATCCCTCTTTAAAAGATGCCACACGGACACCTGCATGAAGCCTACCGTGCATGAAGGATATACGACAGTCATCCATGAGCCCTGAAATGAAGAGAGGACTACATAAAACATGTCATCCTTCCCCTTCACGTTCATTTTCACCCCATTTTTTTTATTCTGCGGCCTGGTCCAAGGATTCAACATTTAGGGTTTTCGCTACAGTTTGAGATGGACTAGTGGATGCTTGGTATGATAGTGGGCTTATAGGAACACGACATAGTCACTTGTAGTGTACATGTGACCCTCTTGAGCTTGTGTATACCAAAGAGATGAAGTTCCGCTTGGACTATGATGGCCGCAAGAGGAAAGTGAAGAAATATTCATTCCAAAGTCCCCCACATTGCACAGATTAAGGATTGTCTGACCAGAAAGAGTTTTTTTTATCAAGTCTACTATTGACATTGCACGCAAAAAATATTTCTTTGTTCGTTCGACCTTAATTTTAGAGTCAATTTCAATATTTGGCGTTAAATTCGGCCTTGAATGGATGTTAATTGCACTTGTTCTTTTAAGCTTTAATTTCTGTAAAATGAGGTAGCTTGGAGCTGGTAGGATACGTCTTTCAAGAGAATCTATCGTGAAATAGCACATCTTTACTGTGTTAGAGCTTTGTATGTTGAACAACTGACTAGAATATTGTTTAGTGATCAGTAGCGGGAAATTGCGGAGATGGAGATTATGCGGTGAAGCTTGAGTAGTTATACCTATGTATTTAGATCGAAAGCTTATAGTTATGCATGGAGTGAAGATGAAGAATCATAATTGAAAGTTGAAATTTAGTGCACTTAGACTTAGTAAAGTTAGTGTGCACTTAAAATTAGACACCAGACTTAGTAAAGTTAGTGCACTTAAACTTATAAAAAAATTAATAATAACAAAAACTATGGCACGTTAATCTTAATAACGAAAAAATACAATTACACTGTACCAAAGAGAAAATACAATTTTACCAAAATGACAGGCAAAATGAGAGAAATACAAGGCCCACAATATGGTTGAATATCTATCTAGATCACATACTTATTTCTTGTCTTATGCTAATCATCACATGCAATTGTTTATAATTGTTATTTCTTGTGATGAGTTTATTAGCAATTGTTTAATCATCACATACAATTGTTATTTCTTGTTACAAGTTGCATCGAAGAGTTTTTTTTTCTTTTCTTATTATATGAAATTTTTGTGTATCAAATGTGAGCATTGGAAAAGAAGACAAAAGTCATTTAATGCCTTAGCTACGAAACAATCTCAAAAGACATTACAAAGAATTAGATGTGATAGTGGAGATAGTTACACTTTGAAGACTACTATGAAATAATGGAATTCGATGCTATAAGGGGGTTTGCATGGCAATGGTTCCTCATGGAGCGATGAGCTGACAAATTCCTCATGCATTGCAGGGAAATGGAAAACGATTATAAGGTCGAATAAATGTAGCAAACCATGATTATACATCGTAGAAATATGTGATTTACGTATGGCATAAAAGCATCATTAAAGCTACTATATCCATAAACATAGTAAATCATAAACATAGACGAAGACAAATTTCCATGTGAAATAAATACGTTTCATTTGATGTAGAAAAAAAGGTTTCACGACCAAATGAAAATGTTATTCATAGGATGTAATTCACCGCGACAAGTTGCAATCTCTCACGCCATGCAAATCACCACGACAAGTTACAATCATGTCATGCATGCATAGGACATGGAAGCTCATGCATAGGCTTCCACTGTGGTCTTTGACAATATTTTGTAAGGAGGCCCAATGCTTGCTTCGCTAGCTGACTAAATTGTATGGATGTAGCCAGGAAAATAGCAAGCGTGCAAAGCCATGAAAAGGACATAGAAGACGTCAACAACGACTGAAAGTGTGTGCTCAAGCGGAGTAATAGAAAGTCCAAGGATATGAATGGATGGATGTAGGAAAGCAGGTAGGGATCAACTGCTTTCAATGGGAACAAAAGCGGCCACGCTATAGCAACACTTTACACTCACCTTGTTTTCTTCTGTGAGTGGTTGGTTCGTTCTCTTTTTCTTAGTGAGGCCCATGATTATAACACTAACAATATCTTTCCAAAATGCCTCTGTTTCGTGCATGAAATATTTGTCTACATCAGTCTACATCTTTGGACAGATCCGAAGATGCTTTGTTTCCTGTTCTATCTTTCTCTAAGCTTTTAACGCTTGTTTCCCCGTCAAAAAATGGTCTCGACGGTACCACTTCCAGGTTTCTAGTTGATCTCGAGATTAATTCCAAGGTTTATATCTGGCGGGGTCATCCTTGGCATCTAGAACTTGACGTCATGGTTAATTCTACAAATG
Source organism: Larix kaempferi (assembly GCA_027924585.1). Taxonomy (NCBI): domain Eukaryota; kingdom Viridiplantae; phylum Streptophyta; class Pinopsida; order Pinales; family Pinaceae; genus Larix; species Larix kaempferi. The sequence continues at coordinate 589,455 of BSBM01000597.1, read as the reverse complement.
AGGTAAAAAATGTGGAAATAATCATTTTGTTTGTGTTTGTTGCCGTAATTTTTTTTTCTTTGGCTTATCAAAATTTAATTTTTTGGCAATCTCAATTGAGATGAGAGGCTAAGACTGCACTGCACTGCAGTTGAATTCGGTCTGAGTTTCTCTTTCTTTCTTATCATTTTACATATTTTCCTATTCATCTAACTATAATATATATTTCCATAAAGGCTAGAGTAATTAGCCAAGACTTCATGGCCAGAAATAAAAGCAAGAAAATGGGCAGGGGAAGCACATGTTAGTAAGGGCAAGTGCGACTTTCGTCGCTGGCCTCCTAAAGAAAAAAAATGGATCATAGACTTTTCCGTTTATTGTTTATCATACTTCTATTAAAATGAAATGCGCAGGAGTGGGTTATATGAAACTCTTTTGCATAGTCTTCAAGTTTTCTTCTATGATATACATTAAAGCGTGCAAGTTATTTGCTTGTCCACGGGTGTACCGACAGTTGGTGAAGGCACTCTGGTCTGTTGAATTATTGCTACTTTCATTGCTTTAAGCATTGTTATATTACATGAATGCATACAGAATCTTTAAAATCCTATGAAAGGAGAAGCCAATTGCTTTAGGTACCAGGCAAGGAGTTTAGGGCCAAAATTGTCTGTTAGGGTTATTTTTGCCGTGAAATGCACTCCGTCATTAAAGATGAGTAAACTGTAAAGTACTTGATTAATAAATGACATCACTTCATTATTATAATGAAGTACTTCATCATGACAATGACATGATGACACTATACGTGTAAAGTTTATATTTTTACTTTTGCTTTTTTAATTTTTATTATTTTTATAATTTTATAATTCTTTTGCACACCAGGGAAAAATAGTCACATATTTGTAATGCACCAATCAAAAAATTAGATTATCTAATTTACACAAATTTTAAAAATATTTTAATTTACAAACAAATCATTTTAATACCAAAAATTTAAAATGTCTTTCTTAACCTTATGTTAAAAACATAAAAATAAACCAGTCAAACAAAAAAGTAGACCAAACGATTGCTATAATCCCAGCGGATCAGGGACTAATAAGAAGATAAATTTTAATCATCCAATTGCCACAAAAGCAAAAGAGGTTTGTAGAATTAAAGTGTTATGTGAATTGTTTGAATTTTTTCATCGAGATAGTGGTTATGGAGATGAGGATATATAGTTCATTATGTTGCAAAAATTGCAAAGTAGTGGAATCTGCAAGGTAGAGGAATTAGTTTGAGTCTTGGTGAATGCCACTAACATGAGTTTCAATAATATTGGAAACTATCACTATCTAATATCCCAGAGGTAATTTCCTCATAATGATAGTAATAAAAAGACCTTTGTTAAAAGCACAAAAAAATAGAAAACAAAGTATAATCGAAATGCAACGAACGACATAACCTTTATTGGTTGTATCGAAGAATCTTTTAAATCCATTGTTCAAACCTTCCAATATAAATGACTTGCTATGCAATGGTTTAATGTAAGTATTTAGCATCGTGTGATGAGAATGGTATTAAGATGTTGGACTTGTATTGAGATATATAATCAAGTTATCCTTGATTTTTTTTGTTTTTACAAGTAGGTATAAATATATATTTAAGCGTGAGTGCAAGCTAATTATGCTCTTTTATGACACGTTAGTGGCAATGAAAACATCGAAAACAACATTTTGTTGACATGGATGGATGATTTGAGGTACTTCCATAATGAATTTGAATATGGTGTAAGAAGAGCAACTGTAGGAAATTGAGCTAGCTTCCAAAATATCTATGTACGAACCTTACATTGGTATGTTATTTTGCATATGTGGTCGTTAGTGCAGGTGTTGAGTATCTCAATGATGAAATTTCGTTAATTTTTTTTACAATTGTAGAGAATAGATTATTGTTGAGTACATCAATGATATAATTTCATTAATTTTTTTATACAATTGTAAAGAATAGTTTGTTCGTGTGCATATCAGTTGTTTTTAAAAATTTATAATGCTAGTTTTATATTTTTATAGAATTACGAAAGTGATTATACCTTTCAAATTATAAGTTCATGAATTAGTGCAGGGTATGGCCTTAAAATAATCAAACAATATTTTTTCTTTGCATTGTAGATATTTCTTTGTTTTAGTGCATGATATAATGTATTTAAAAAATGGATAAAACACCAAACATTATAGCAAGAACAATAGACATGCATTTTAGAATTTTGATACCAATCGAATCAAGATAAATTAATCATAATAAGCAACAATAATTTTGAAAAAAAAAGTATATTTCAAATCTACATTCACTAATCTATATGTGTATTTAATTTCATGCATGAAAGATTTGTGCTCTCAATATAAAAATATTGTCAAAAATGCAAAATTGCAGTGATTCAAAATCATTATGAAAAATGATGTTTTTGATTAAATTTGGCTACCTCAAAAATATTCATGTTCGTGTAGTCAAAATGGAATCCCTATCTTGAATCCCTGAGATCCATTTCATCACGAAGGAACCATGAGAGGTGGTAAAGGAATAAGGTTGAGTGACTATCACTTGTGTGCAAGGAGGATTCAAACAGGAGATAGAAATAATCGTGTAGGGTCTTACGCATGTGTTGTTCAAGATCGAAGGCAAATTGATCATGGAGCAAGAGGAGATATAAAATGCAAGCCCACATTATGGTAACAACTAGTGATATTGCACATGAATACATCTTCTAGAGATATTGCACATGAATACATCTTCTAGATCAGGTTGAGAACCCTTCTCCATAAGGGTGTGTGGCTCCAAAAAGTAATTAGCATATCTAATATTTAAATAAAAAATGTTGAGAATATTTGTGCACCTTTGGTTAGGGTTAGTCTTGACTTTGTCCAAGAGGATGTTTTTATATTTACTACATAGAGGCATTTGCCAATGAAGTAAGTAATGAATTCTAAGCTTCCTTCATTTTCTCTATTATTAAATTATTATGTTAAGTAAGTAATCAATCCTAAGCTTCCTTCATTTTCTCTATTATTATGTTTTGTATTAATTTTTTTTTATAATTTTCTTGGTTAATAAAAGTAAATTTACTTTTGTCTTAATTATTCTATTTACATATCAATTTGGTAATAGAATTGATATTAAACTATATGTAGGTCCTCTTTCCTCAAATATAAGTTTTTCAACCTCCCACCCAACTAATTTGTTGTTTCTATGCTTTTCCGTTGAACTAGGGTTTGCAATTTTATGTACATAGATGAAATGCAAAGGCTAAATCCATGTCCATGGCATCATTCACTCCTCTAGTCATTCAATATTATGAATCTTCAAGTTTATTATGTCATTGATGGTCTTTAGATTTCTACCTCATTTCCTTTCAGATCATATTCTTGCCAATGCATTACGAAAGAAATCATGGGTCCTCATATTTTAACCTTATGTGATTTTCCCTCTAATGTGTTTGCAATTGGGAAAGTCACTTGCTCATTTGATTTCTTTAATCCTTAGCTTCCACCGTTTTCAACCTTAATCGCATTGTTGCCTCCCTCCTTCTCTTCATACTTTTGCTAGGAAACGAATGTTTCTCTACTTGATCTAATCTTAGGTTGTTTGGGGAAGGTGCACATCTGCACTATATGACTTATATTTGCATGTCACCAGTTGCCAAGATCTATGGTTTCTCTAAGCAAGATATTATTCCATCAAACATGTAAAGGCCTCTTAACTCAGTTAATTAGTGATGCAACACTTTCTTTCTTGCAACTATCCTTCATAACTCTAGTTTTCCCTTTTTAAGGTTCCACTATCAATTTGGCTAGATAACTTATTTGATGTAGAAGATGAAGTATGGATTGTATCATTTACTGTGCTTAATTGTATACTATAAGGTGTGTTAGGTTGCAAATAATATTTAGGCTTCGCCTTCCTATACAACAACCTCTTCTTTAATGCATTTCTTGACACCATACCTAATATTATGATTGAGATGGGTTGGAGGATCTACTATCCAATGTTTTGTAAAGGTATGCCTTTCCGCAGTGACATTTTCAGGGTTTTCAAACATTGGATGCTGAGTTCAAGTGAAATTTTCGAAGCTGGTCTCTACACAACAAGAAAATCCATGTTTTAGCACCACTTACATTTTGTGGTGTTAAGGTGGTGGTATTATCAACAGTTACAATTTTATGGTGTTACAAATTTAGTGGTATTAGCACCAATTACATTTTGTGGTGTTAAAGTGGTGGTATTAGCACCACTTATATTTTGTAGTGTTAATATGGTGTTAATGTTTGTTAATATTATTAATATTATTGGAAATGAAGTTTGCACTCATCCATGTTAAGATATATGCCATATTGAAAAGTACCATAAAGTGGTGCTAAGCTCTTATTTACTTAAAAAACTAGATACATCATCATAACAATAAAAAAATTAACTAATAACTTAGAAAACCGGATATTTTAGAGAATCAAGGAGCACTGAAGTTGGTTACCTTCATTTTCAAAACTTTGCACTTCAACATAAAATAAGTTGAAGTAATAGAGCAACAAATCACATATCTTGGAGATATAAGGAAAGTCTATGTAGGAGATATGTCATCTTTATGAAATGTTGTAAGCTAAAGTTGGTCACACTGAGACCCAATACATGGACATGTAGAAATAGGATTCAATTATGAGGATTTGCATCATAAACACAATTTCATAAATAATTAATTTGTCATAACTAAATTCAATTTTATGGTTTTTATTCAAATAAATGCTCAAGATCATATTATGAGGTTTTGCACCACAATCGCAACATATCCAATTATTATTTTTAATCAATTTAAACAAATAAATTCAAAACATTCATTTATGAAGCTTTGCACCACAAGCACAACAAGGCCAGAAATAATTATTTTGTAAATAAACCAATTTCAAATCATTCATTCTTAATACTACTTAAGCAAATAAATCGCTAGGATCCTTAATATTGACAAATAATTAAAGACGTGACAATTTTCAATTTATTACTTTTCTTAGTGATAAAAATTATTTTAATTGAAATTTGATTATTCTATTGGAAATAATTTTATTGATCTTATTAAATTTCATTATGGATATTATTATCACTATTAATCTTTGAGCACAATAAGCGGGTCTCAAATCCATGGACATGCACATGATCGAGGGAGAAAACCTGTACTTTCGGCCCTAAAAGAAGCTTCTAAGGATTTGGGACCAAGAAATGCACAGGCCTCAAAGGTCACCACTTATATTCCTAAGGCTATTATTATGTTGTATGTGTGGGAATTGACACCATTATAAGATTTTTATCACTAGGGATAGGTCGAGTGTCCTCGCCATGGTTGAGAGAATAAATATAAACCTTATGCTAAAGGAATACTCTAGGCATATAGGGCCAAGAATGATGTGTTTAACCAACATAAACGACCACTTGAGAGGATATTTTCCCTAAAAATACGGATGAAGTGGGAATTGGTATGAAAATAGAACTAGGTGCACTAGTAGAAAAATGGGTGATAAATGACTAGGAAACCAAAAAGGTTGGTCGCCAATTAAAATAAATTACTAAACCACCCAAAACGTTGGCCACCACGGCATTTTTAAGTGTTCAATATGACCAAATTTGAGCAATTTTAAGTGATCACGACTAAAAATGACTAAAGTAAAGGACTAATTTAGTCATGGGATAAAAAATATGGCTAAACAATCTAAGTTAATAATTATATAAGATGCTCATTGTTAAAATTTATGAAATTGTAATAAGTTTGTTAGAATTTCATAAATTTTAATGATGCAGATGGATTTAGAGATCCCCTTCTCTGAATCCTTTGTGTATTCTTTCCCTTACTCATGGTGCGATATTAGATAGATGATTGGAAGGAATGTGAACCAAGGAAAAGTATTCTATTTTGTTTGAATGAATAGTTAGTAGCATCTCCCAATGCCTTCCTAATGGCCGATGGCTCGTATTTTAATTGAGAAGCACAAGGGCTTTCCACCTAGGCATTGTTGATGCTCAACATCGACACGATTCCGAAGTGTCAGAACATGACGCCAAAGGTGAACTAATTAATTCTTTTGGAATATAATTCCATATATACCATCACGTCTATTTCAATGTGCTTCTCATGTCCATATTTTATTTCACCATTTTTGTTGTCATATGACCCCTTCGACAAACCTTCCAAGTTGCATGATGTGTGTCATCATAGTCCGTCTGGTGTCGTGTCTTAGAGTTTGGTTGTTTCTTGTCACACATGTCAATCACATCATATTATTTAGGTCATTGCATTCAAGACGTCGCATTGGTTGTGCTCATACTTTGTTTGGCGAAATCTATGTCCGTTTGACCCTTTAGGTAGTCTATCATAGTATTGGCAAGTACATGCATTTTGTGTTATGTTAGCTAAAAATTGCCAATTTTACATCCCTCCATTAATTCACACAATGAATATACGTCCATCAGTCTTCTCAGTACACCTATGCTTGGAAAGTTGAAAGATACCCCCTAAGGGTACCTCTTTGCAAACAAAAACCAGTGCCCTTCAGTTTTAAAATAAACCCTTCCCCTCTTCCTTTTAAATTTTATATTCACCATTTCCATTAATTATTTCCAAAAAAATAAAATACAATATTCCCCTTATTATTAAACCCCTAATTCCTCATACCCTAACCCTTTTATTTCTATTTCTCGTCATCTCAAAATAACATGGCCCTCCCTTTTTGAAATTAAAGAAACCTTTATCAAAATGGGTTTATTCCCCAAAGGTTCTATGGCTATTAATTTCTCTAAAAGGATAATCTTTAGTAAAAATTAAAATGAACCTCTTATAGGGTAAATTCTTCGCAAAGATAACACGAGATATGTCATAAGGTGTCCCCTAAGCTTCTTCTTATCAAATTTTGCTGCTATCTCCCAAAAGCCGGGCCTCCATGAGAGAATGTGATATTAAGCATATTTTTAATTTAAAAGAGTTATCTTTTAAAAGGGGAGACTCCTTTTTAGAAACCCTTCCCCCTATTGCGCACGCACCATAGGGTATATCGACATGGAAGCCATGTAAAACGTAGCAGCAGGTGGAATTGCAGGGCCGATTTCAATGTGGAGGGAGAGAATGAGTAACTTATGATGAAGGTAATCAATGGAAAATGGTGGTGAGGAGGAAAACATGCGCAGAAACCCTATCATGTATCCATAGTTGGAAGCGAGTAGCTAGCAAGAGGGAATTAAGTATAAAATTGTGAATATAACTACCAGGGGTGTGCTTTTGCTGATTGAGACCAACATGATTTCTAGAGGGGGCAGAGTAGTAATTATAAAAAATTAAAAAAAGGACATTACAAGAATAAGGGCTGATAAAAGTGAGATATAACTTAAGGAAACCTGGTTATTTTCGTTGTAGCGTTGCATCATCTTCTATGGCGATGGGATTATTGCTAGTGGATCCAAGTGTAGCTCTAGACCTCATCTTTTTCTCATCTAAATGGTCTTCCATGACTATCATATTACTTGCCATGAGCTTGTTCATCTTCCTTATATATTTGACAACCTTGAGTTTTTCCTTACTCTCAACCATGAAAGGATTCCCTTCCATTAACATTATGTGAATAATAATATTGAGTACCCAATGGAGAACCACCAAGTGCTCATAGAGCATCACTCTTTGTTTAATGCCTCCTAGATTCTGGATCAGTCATCTAGGGGATCAGATGAAACTTCATCCTGTATAACTGGATTTTTCTAGACTAGAGTTCAATTTGCACCCTGAGACAAAGTTTATGTTCAAGTGGAAAGTGAGCCTAGTGAGGTTCGAGTTGAGAATGTATGTGTACCCATAGGGGTCATCCATAACCTTTCACTCGCTAATGAGGGCGTTCGCTTCATTCCTCTGGTATTTTAGAATAAACCCCATAGTAACTTTACAAGACCATAACTTCGCTAGAGTGCGCTCCTACAAAGATTTCCTAGCTTTGGAGTTTCGAGGGTCTAGTACCCACCTGGATATGCGTGTCCACATGCTGGAAGGTAATTGACTCTTTCCATATTTATGCTTCATGCTCAATTTTTCCTCTCAGAGCTTTTGGGATCAAATTTCTGCAGGCAATGGTGTGATCGGCCGCTCTGAGCTGGTTCATCGTTGTATACTGCTACCCTCCCTCTTCGTTCCTTGGCCGCTTTGTTCTAGTAATGCTAACATCCTAAGTTACAGGTAGGTGGATGAGAAAAGCACTCTTTGTTGGAAGGGCCCCATAACCTTATTATGGAGTCCAGGTAGACATATATAGTTAATATATTAATATAATATTAATAAATTAAAATAAATATAAATAACAAAATAAATATAATAAAGAGGTGGAAAATAAAATAAACTAAATGATAAAAGAGAGGAAGTGTGGGTAAATTGAAAAAAAGAGAGATAGAGAGGGGAAAAGGAAACTAAATGAAAAGAGGACTCTTTTTAAAGAGAATCTCTGATGGATGTGCATGAATTGCATCACCTAGAGGAAGCTAAAGCGGAGGGCAATGGAGATAGCAAAGGGAAATGGAGAAAGGTAAACACTGTACATCATGTGATTTTAAATAAATTTTAATATTTCATTATTCTGTGATCTCTATGTGCTATAATTTTCCATGATTTGAGAGTTTTATACCCAATCTCTTCCTCCATACCATTTCTAGGGTGCACATTAATGTTTAAAAACCGCCTCCCTCCCTCAAAATCAAACTCTTCGTTGGCACTAAACTTCCATAAAATCGGTTCCTCTTGGGCTGCAGATCAAAACGACCTCTATCTCCTCAAAATCGCAGCTAGAAGAAGGAAAATGACTTAACATGGCATCCTGTGGAACCTCTAGAGGATACAAGGGCTCAACTAATCCAAAAATGGAATGGATCAATCATACATAATCTTTCCTTTAGATCATAGTAGCATAATTAAATGGTATTTGATTTTTCTGTACGAAAATTCCGGCAAATTTAACGAAAATTAGACAATGTATGGATGCGGTACATCAACATATAGTTGACTATATTATATCCATTTAATACCATTCAAATACAGATACAATACAGGAGCTGGGCCGACGAACGAAGATCTACCTACCTGCTCAGCCTACCTGCTGTTGGCACTACGCGACTACACAGTTCATTACGCTATGCGGGAATTTTTTTTTGGTAAGGTTTACTTGTTTTACAATTTGCAATTTTCCCACAACGTGATTGTGCACTCCCACTGAGTCTTTTTGTTGATTTCTTTATTTTCGTTCAATGCAACCAATGCTTTCTTTTTCGTTTACTTCCTTTAATGCAACCAATTCTTTATTTTTCTTTTTAGTTTAGTTTTTGCTTTCGTTTAGTTTTTTGTTTAGTTTTTTATTTTATATATTAGGTTTTAAATTTTATTTTTTAGGTTAGGTTTTTATTTTTAGATTAGATTTATTTTATAAAAAGTTAAAGTTTAAATTTAAAAAAAAAAATTATATACAAAATATTTTATAATATAAAGATATTGGTTTTATAATTTAGATTAATTTTTATATTAGATTTATTTTATAATATAGATATAGTTTATCTATATTTTTAAAATTTGAAATTTTTTTAATGTATAAGTAACCTACTTTAGTATTTTTTCTGTATTAGAATTTTGGGTGATGTATTTTTTCCTTATCCAATCATACTTGAATCTGTATTCGTACTCGGATTACGGATTATGCTACTATATTTTAGATCATTTTCATGTAATTTGGGCACAAAATATTCTCCATCTTCTACATTGTTTTGATAAATAGGTTTCCAGAAAACATCAACACCATATCTCCGCCACTTTCACTTCCATACCTGCAGTAAAATATAAATATGTAATTAAACAAATAAAGAAAACTATGTTTCTTATTTGGCATTCGGAAACTATTCTTCTATGATTTTTGTAATCAATGGTAAAAACAATAAAAAATAGTTAAAATGTGTAAAACTAAAATTAAATTGCGATCAAAACTAAACTAAAATATAAAAACAAAAAATTGATGATCGAATATCCAGAAAAAGGCTTCCACTTGTTTTCACGCCAACTGCTGGAGCAAACACATGTCATTCAAGCTAGAAGTAAGGATTCCTTTTAAAAAAAAATTGAAGTAGAATGGGAAGAAAACCGTATCATGTCATCTTTCAGTTGAGGGTGTTTAATGAGTAGAATTGGCGGGGAAAGTTAAATCCCATGATCAAGTTAATAGGCCGTTTTATTTTGATTCGTTGGAGCACTTGAGTGAGTGGTGTAATAAATGAAGTTAAGAAGAAAAATCCACTAGACCAAGGGGAACGAATTCATCCAGATAGGCTTGTCTTATGCCAGTTGTAGTTGAAGGGAGGGAGTTGGCGGTGAGTGGGGGAGAGAGAGCCGAGCCACTCCGCTGAAAAATAGTTCAGAAGTTGAGTCTATGGAGGAGACCATTTCTACGATAAGAAGGGAAAAATAATCGGGGAGATGGATCTCGCCACCAGCAGTAGCTATCAAAGGGATTAGCCATGTACAATGCAGTCTGGGGAGGAGATCTCTGCGAAGGGGAAGAACTTCACCTTCAGCAAGAGAAGTTTTTGGCAGAATACTATCTCGCCGACGCTTAAACCAACTGAACGAATTCAGATATCGAGCCAGTTGCCAATGGTTTCTAAGACTTCGATCTCTGCGAATCATTGGCGATGGATCTCTATGTGAGTCCACTACCCACTATGAGAACATTGCAAATAAATAGGAGAAGGTTCGATCTCCGAGTCATGATGGTGATAGATAAGATTGGCGAGTTCAAAAGAAGATGCGGTGACAGGAGGTTTACACTTTACTATTGGAGAATTTTTGAAAGGAAACCCTACGAAAGCTTTGAACAGGCGATCTCTACGAGAGGAATGCGCCTCCATCGAGGCAGTATGAACTCCGAGAAGATGAATATAGCACATTTGCTAAGGAGGTGGCTCGGCAGCTGATTCATTTCCAGAATGGGTAAGTGATACCTGTTTATTTTTGTTAACTCTGTTTTGACGCTTATTGGATCTCTGTATAAGAGAGGGAAATACAACTTGAACGAGGAAAGAATTGTGTTGTTCCTTGTTTCGGTGGATATTGCATTTCTGCCCGAAAACGTTGGTTAGCCGATTCCGGCTCTTCCCTTTCCTGAATAGTCCTCTGGCTATGCTGAGATCGTGGTTGACAAAGATATATATATGTGTATCTTGTTGTTAGGTATTGGGAAGAGGACGACTGCTCCAACCCGATTCCTGTTCTCCCTCTTTCGTATCAGAGATTAAGTTTATGCTGGTTCGAAGTTGTTGATTTATTGCTTGGAGAAAATATCTTTTAGGATATTTTTTTTCCAGTAGGAAGACGCCTCTGTACATTTGCTGGTGCAATGAAATTTCTAGAACAGAGATCATGTTAGGGCTTTCGTTTTTACTGTGCATGCTTTTCTTTACAGCCAAGTCATGTATTTAGCCTCTACCAGGTCGATCTCTGCATCCTTGTTGCACGCAGTGTGATCCGTGTCAAATTTTCTTTTGGTTATACTATATTTGAGATCGGTTTGACCCTTCCGAGTTTCCCTTGGATATGTTGTTTTTGGATTCGGTCTAACCCCGTCGAGTAATTTTTCTGTTGATTTTCCCTCTCATATCTATCTCATTTTTCCCATAATGATTATTCTAGTCTTATCTACTATTACTGCCGTGAAAACAAATGTTACCCTGAAAGATCCCAGCAGATTGTACAACGCATGCTCAGTTCAATAGATATTTGTCATGGTTAGTATCTTCGATTATTTCTGCTTCTGCTTGTATGCTACACAGGGAAAACGTTTATAATTAGGAATTCCGTGATAACCATAAATGCCTGGAAACGCATTTGTGTTTAGAGATTTTTGTGACCTCTGAGTTGGTTTAATTTAGTTATATACGCTCCGTAAAGGAAGAGAGGATGACTGAGTTGGGAGAACCGATCTGACTCATTGATCGATAATTTTTGTAATCTCTAAGGATTGCTATATTATTTATATGCTTCCAGAAACCCAGGTTTGGATCTCTGATGTTTTATTCTTAAATATATTTGCAGCCACGAACCAATCTCTAATTAAATCTCGAGTTTGATGTTCGAGCTGTTTACTTATATATTGCTACCACGAGTCAGGTCTCTAGTTTGGATCTCCAAATATATATATATTGAGTTGTTGAATGTATTGCTATACTGCATGAATTTCGTTAGGTCCAGGCTTAGGATTATGTTTTCTTAAATATTGTAACTAAAATTCTATTATCCTATATTAAATTCTATAACACATTGGTCTGTGATAAAAGATTTATGCATTACTTCCAAAAAAAGAAACGATAGACTTGGTTTTATTTCATATTTATATATATATATGGCATAGTTACAAGGGGTATTGTATATATATCGATATTATATTTAAAGATGTCTTTTGATATCTATAAAGCACCATGTAACTATAGAAAATCAAAACTAATAGGAATTTATGAACATTCCTTTATATATAATTGGACCAAGTAATTATGTTAGCACATATCAAAAACTGGACAAGTTATTTATCTAAGATATAGATAAAGACGTATGAAAATTGATAAGTATGCCTCTAATAGTCTTATGTACTAATTGATAATGTTAAAGAGAAATTTAAGGAAATAAATATAAATATCCAAGTTCTTTGATGATTAAACAAAGAATTTCATAATTATCTAGGTGCTACCTTATGTACATTTTTGTGTGAAATTAAGATCCTTTTCTAGCCTTTTTCTATGGCTAATTGCTACCTTGAAGTTATTTTAGGATTCATTTTCTTAGGTATTAAATGTATATGGTTGATTCATGAAAAGCTCTATGTGATAGAGGCTTGACGGAAGAAGAAGAAATCTTGTTACAGCAACCATGTTGCTTGTTGTAATCTTATTACATTTTTTCCTAATAATAGATGATGCACACACCTTTGTGGACTAGCCCGTGTACGGGTGAACCACGTTACCTTCGGTCTCATATGTATGTCTGTGTTCTCTTGGGGTGTATTTCTTGTGTATATCTCTCTTGATATTTGTGGCGGTACTTGTGCATCTCTTTCATGTATTCCCTTGATGATGTGATTCAGTTATTACTTCCGTTTCGTTTACTTCTAATTTATGTATCTTAAGCATTTTACTAATATGTTGGTTGTTACTTATATCTTTTCACAAATGTGTTTTATTCATTTATAATCGAGTTAGTAGAAGGAATTGTTAAGGTGAGACAAGTGTTAGAATTGTATTCATGCTATTAAAATAAGATAGGATTTAAAGAGTTGTATATTTATGATTGGGGTTGCTTGCGAATTTACAAAGACCTTGTATCAACAAGTAAAGTTTCATTAATAATTACCATTGAATAATTAATGTTGTCAAGTTATAAGATGCTATAATGATGTGATAAATATAGATGCTGTGTACACATTTTATCTTCCGCATAGCATTTAATGGAAATTGGATTCTTAGAAAAGTTTAAAATTTTCTTGAAAATTTTGGGTATGTGACAACTCTAAGTATCTAGTAAGAGAAAAATTTCAAAACTTAGATGAACAAAAATTGAAAACGAAATGTGTTCACCTATGAAAGATTAGATGGGGTTTCCATGGAATAAAAATAAAATAAAAATATATTGTTCAAAAAGAACGGATGAAGATACAATTATTAGTTATTGCACAGAAGCATGGTTGTAACAATTAACAAAGTGGTGATGATATTAGAAAATAAAGTAAAGGACATAGGGAAAAATATAGGAATGAAGAGGAATGCACAACTCTTGGATTTACAATTATTTGCAGGAATGAAATTATTTGGTTTAGCCCTTCCTCCAACATTGAAAATGACATATATAGCTACTAATATTAGTTGAAAAAAGTATGAGAAACACTAATGGCTAATCCATTTCTAAGGCTTGTCTAAATTTCCATATGTATATAAGAGATAATCAATTGAATTCTTAATACTCTTCCATGGTTCTTTACACCATCAAACTCAATAAAAAAGTTCTTCTTAATTTTTTCTACATTAATGTCAAAGTCCTTAGTTGTTGATTGAAATCAATAATTACCAAGGGACTTTCTAAATACTTTGTTATATTATCATCATTAAAGAACAAGTTAGATATGTGTTTCTCAATATTGTCATGTAGTCATTAACCAATTCTTTTAATATTCTCATCTTATAATCCCAATATCTTTGGATTTTAAGAAACATTTAATTTGATGGAAGATTATCCTTTATTTTTTCAATAAAAATTAATATAACTCTTTCAATAAACAACATTATATATATATATATATTAAATTTGTCATTATAATTCAAATAAAATAAATATTTAAAAAAATAAAAATTTAATTAAATATTTTTAATAAGAATTTAACTTCCAAAAAACATAAAATATTATTCTCTATATATAAGCAAACAATTCATATAATAATTTTTTTATTAACTATACAATTTATATAAGCATACAATTCATGTAATAAATTTGAAAAACAAATTTGTTATTAAACATACAAGTTATATAAAAAAATAGTCAAGATGAAATTTTGGTCACATGAAATTTTGGTGATTAAAACTTAAACAAAAATAAATATTTAATTAAATAAAAATTAAATTAAATATTTTTAAATAAAAACTTAATAATATAATAACATATGTTTTAATTTGTTCTTTATTTTATTTTATGATTTTTTAAATATTATATCTGTAGTTAAAGATAAAATTATAAATAATATTTACAAGTGATAGGGTCGATTATTACATACAATTGTGTGGCAGGCTACATGCAAGTGATATGGTCGATTATTGTACAATGCAGGACTGATAAGCTTTGATTAGTTTGCAAATATTCTAAAAAAATGCATAGGTTGGTATGATGCTATCAAATTTACTAAATTCTAAACTATTTCTGGCCATTTTTACACAATGCCTGCCATGAAAATCAACATGAAGTAGCCGGGTTCCTGGAGAAAAAGGACTGATACAAAGAATAATTTTACTTTGGTTGAGTTGGAGATCTTAAATCCTTAGGATAAATCGCATAAAAACCAGTGCCAAAGTAATGCTAATATGGTCCCTGCTGTGCCTACCGCCGGAAGGGACTAATAAAGGTAGAAAGCGAGCCAACATAGAGCAACAAACAGCATTAGCGAGTAGCAGACCAACCTTACCTATAATGTGTCAGTATTTATTCAAGTTGGGAGAACCAACAAATTTAGTCGTGTGTTATTCCAGTTTGTAAGAAATATAAGTTTGATTTCATTTAGTGTCGAATGAGCAGGCTGTCTTTCGTGCAAGTATGTAATTCAATCACTCGGACCCCCAATACAAGGATGAAGCTTTATCCTCGGCATTTAGATACTGTCTCAAGGAAAATCAACGATACCATTCTTACTGTTAAAGGATGTGAGTATGGTGGGACAAGCAATTAATAAAGAAGGAAATGGGTCAGTCAAGAAGACTGATTCATATTCTTCTTGAAACGAAAGTAGGCCTTCATCCGTCATAGTCACAAAAAATATATCAATGATTTCAATACAATAATTTAAAATTTGCATTATTATATATTGTAATATTATAAATTATTATAGATTGTTATACGGAAAAAATTGTTAATAATTTAAAATTTTACATTATTATAGATTGTAATGTTATAAATTATTGTAAATTGTAATACTGAAAAGTTGTTAATAATTTAAAATTTTACATTATTTATTGTAATATTATAAATTATTCTGGATTGTTATATGGAAAAAATTGTTAATAATTTAAAATTTTATATTATTATATATTGTAATATTATAAATATTATAGATTTTAATATGAAAAAAATTGTTTACTTCGTATTTATCATTGTAATCGATTCAACATAATAGAAGAAGCCAACTTTTGGCATTCAGTTCACAACAAGTCTTTATGAGCACTAAGAGGCCCTTGTGGTGACCTCACTTGCTCCATAGATAGACATGCATGAATAAATAATATATTAACATGGTTAAATATTATGCATTGTAATTGTTGAATAGTTACCTCTATATGACTTGTTGCTATTATAGATGCGGCACTAATTGCAACATCAATGACCCTTGTTAGGTGAGGTGTAGATGGATCTCCCGCATGTCTCCTATAGAGGACATCCACACCCTATCTAGGTGTGGAGCCTCTCTTATACACTTTTCCCTTCTGCACGTTTGGACTATGAGGAGAGGAAACTGTTGATTTTTTCCTAAATATAGCAGGTGGTGGCTACAATCACCAATTACTGACATAGTTAGAAATGTATTAATCAATGAAATAGCATGTATTAACAAACTAACAGTGATGAAATACATACCGATGTACGGTATGCTTCAACCAATTCTAAGAAACGTTCTGCCACCTGTTGATCCCCTATGGGCCATGTAGCGCTTGTCTCCCCACCAGGGGGGATATCACTACATGAAATGATTTCCCTCTGAGGGGGATCTACAATGTACAATTTAGAAAATTGTAAATATTAGATCATGTACCATTAAATAAGTAACACGTGATAACAAACTAACATGTATTAAAATAATGACATGTTTAAATAGTTTCCTTAGTGTGAGTTGTTGTTGCCGAAGGTATGAAAACATCTTGTATATCAAACGGTTCTCGTGCATGAGCCTCTAGACTATCCTAGGAATCATCAGTGGAAAAGTCTTTCCCCTCGTCCTCTTCTTGTAGCAACTACAAGTTTTAAAATCATTAAAAATCTTAGCAATCTATATATGTGTATAGTAAAGAAAAATAATTTACAAAGAACACTAAATTGTTAACCATTTACTTACTTGAGTAAAATACCCATTAAAGCTATCATTTGTCTGGAGATGAGCAAATCAAGGATGGATGCATACTATGCATGGGTAGGGCTCCCGGCTGTGCTCATGATGTGTAGGTCTAGTTCCACTACTAGATGTTCCTCGACCACTGAAAGGTGGTGGCTCTACCCCACCGGGAGTTGGTGGCTCTGATGGCCCTTCCTGGTACATACCTTGAAGATACGTGCTATGGCGAACAACCTCATGTTCCAACAGTAGGAATGACTCATGTGTCTATGGGACCAACTGATGTGCAAAAGACACATATGGCCTAGGTATCTTCCTATGAGGTGGAGCTACTGGGGGATTGGGATCTATGTGCCTCGCATTGGGACATTGTTGAGGAATCCCCATCCCAACTCCCTAGTACTCCAAGATATCAAAATATTTAACATGCTTCCCCATAACAAAATATGCATACATCTTTCTAAGAAAATATAATGACATTTCCCTGTTGTTATGTGGTGCTACATCAAATTCCATGTACCATCGGTCCATCCAATTATCTATGAATGGTTTATATGTACACCACTCAATATAAATATGCCTTATTTTTACATCTGGGATTTCACCTGTCCGTGGATCTCTAAAAATGGAAAATATATGTTGTTTTACTATCTTCAACTTCTTAACTTCCTTGTAACTAATTCCACGAGCATATTCTTTCCTCTATCTCTCTCTATATTTCGCAATATCTTGGAGTACACCATTTGACCTACTAAAGGTCTCTATCATTGCATCCAAGTTGGATTCAAGCATATAGTGCCTATCATCAACAATAACAATTGAGGCTCAAATGTCTTTAAGCCTCTGAATTTCTCTTTGGAAGTCTCTATGTGCATCCATGGTTGTCACTGCAATCAAAATCTAAAAAAAACAAATCATTAGAAACATATACATGTGCTATAATGACACATCTCAAAAATGAAAAATGAAAAAAAATTGTGCAAGAACGAATACATTACAAACATAAATATCATCTCAATATACTATAATAACAACTACATGTAAACCAAATTGAAAGGTAAGGATCAACTACATCTAAATCGATTAATGATTGATGGCAAAGATCTCCTTTGTATCTAATGCATATCATGTTTGTGGCCCTTTCCTTGCTCAAAATCTAGTGTATGATGAGGCAGATTTGGTGGTGAAGTCCTTTTCCTCATTAAGAAGGGGCAAGATTTTGAATGTGAGGGTTGATCTATGCTTGTTCCACAAAGTGAATCTCTTATCAGTTGATAGGGATGAAGACCCAAATCCACTGATTGAGTGTCTTGGTGGTGACGGAGGTCAAATCCATTATTGCTTAGGTGGATGCAAAATTCATTAAGGGGATGTATAGTATGGATGAATTGCCATATGTCAAATAACGATTTTGAAAAATTTTAGTTTTGGAATTTTCATTTATATGGATTTTTAAGTTATGGAAATATAAAAATTTATATTTTTATTAAGGAAATGAGGCAATAATGAATATTTGGATAACTACCTTTCCAAAACTCCTTGCTCTTCGAATTCACCCTCCTTTCTCTTTGAATTCACCCTCCACTTCCATGTTAGCATCCATAAACGCTCGAGTGTTTTGGTTGAACTTGGCCAATGAACAGTGGACGCATAGTGCGAAAGCGACCTGTTTTTGGCTTTTAAAATATTAATAGGAACCCATGATCGTTATATATAACAATAACGCTCAAGTACTATAGAATTCATAATGCTCACGTGTTATATATTTCTATTACGCTCACATGTTATTGAATTGATAACGCTCACGTGTTATGTATTTCTATAATGCTCGCACGCTATTGAATTCATAACGCTCGAGCGTTTTGATTTCCTATCTTATGTGTTAAGTGACATGGTAGGCTCGGGCTTTGCATGCCTAGTTCAAAGAAATGCTCGCATGTTTTCATTTCACTAAACTTTAGCGTGTTTCATGAAATCACGATTGCATGTAAAAGGTCCTTGAACTTCGTGCAAGGGACCGGAATCATAAATGATCCTCTTTGATTTGGATTGATTCTTCTTGAAAGTAGTGTGCCCATCATTAGTAATAGGCTCTTCAAGAAAACTAGATACATATCCATATAGATCATACTCTTCCAAGATATTTAGAATCCTACCCTTCCAAGTATTGAAGTTCAAAGTTCCTTCAAGTCCATCTTCCGGTCTTACTGAGATTGGAGACATTATTCTTCAAGTATTATGCTCAACTTAAACCACCCAAGATCAATGTAGGCTCAATCTTGACTGCTCAACTTAGCTCTTTCATGCCCTAGGCTCTGAGACCATGTTTATTTTTAATCTTAATTGTGGAATTACAATGGTGCTTGAAAACAATGAATAATCAAAATCACAAAGATCCACAGTTGGCACAGAAATTTACCCTGGGGAAGCCCTCATAAATTGAGTGAGAAAACCTCAGGAAAATATTCCATAGCATATTGATTGATAGGAAATAATGTTTCCTTTACAATGCACAGATTACATCAAGCACCCCTAGTGCAATATCAAAGAGAAATACTAAGCACCCGTGGTGCAATTATAGAGCAAAAAAGATAGGTGAAATAAGAGAAATCAGAATAATATTCTGCACTAAACCAGTTCACTAATTTGGTCACATGCACAAAAGTTTTGAATTGCCTTCAAGAGAGAATTCGCTCTAACATTGGTTTCATCAATCCTGCATAACCATAGTACCATACTTCTTGAATGCTTTGGATTTTATATTTTTCTTCTGGCTTCAGGATGGACTCACCCTTCAACTGAGTGCTAGATCACTTAATCAGATGGCTAACTCAAGTGTCATCATGCAAGTGTTGTAACTCAAGTGTCGCAACTCAAGTGTCGTTTTTTATTTTAACTGAAGTGTCATCTTGCAAGCGTTGTAACTCAGGTGTCATTTTTTTGTTTAACTCAAGTGTCATCATGCATAACACTTAGTTAACTAAATCTTCTTTGTTAACACTTTACTTAACTCTAAATTGTCACACTTGATAACTGAAGACTTTCTTGTTAACATATAGCTAACTCTTTTAGCACACTGATTAGTGAAGTTAACAAATTCGAGTTCTCTCTTATCTTAACTCATCTTATCTTTATCTCTTGTCTTATATGCATGGTCCACTTGTGCCAACTTAATTATTTATCATATCAAATATACTAAGGATATTTTTCCAATGATGGGATCATTTTGTTCTACTCTCGCTCCAAGTGGTCATATGCTAAAGTAATTCACTCTAGAGGTGTCTAGTCTCTAGAGGAGACTTAATAGCTTATCCATCTCTATGACCATGGTTAGTATTATGTCACACATCATTCATGCTTCGACAAGCAAAGAATTACCTTAACACATGAGGCACCACCTTAACACATGAGGATCTGTCTTAACACACAAGACCTTAGTATTGACAAACAAGACTGTACGACACCATCACTTTGACATATAAATCACTTACCTCAACACATGAGGATTTAACCTTTACACATAAGGCTTACTCATTCTTGATTCCAACTCAATATTCTACTCCAAGTTTCTTGGGTCAAACTCAAGCTCCTATAAGGCACTACCTCGAGACATGAGGCGCAATATTGGCACACAATATTGAATTGGAGAATGACTCATGATGTTGCAACTTTAACACCGAGTACTCTAAGTATCTAGTAAGAGAAAATTTTTAAAAATTAGATGAACAAAAATTGAAAACGAAATGTGTTCACCTATGAAAGATTAGATGGGGTTTCCATGGAACAAAACTAAAATAAAAATATCTTGTTCAAAAAGAACGGATGAGGATTCAATTATTAGTTATTGATCCGAAGCATGGTTGTAACAATTAACAAAGTGATGATGATATTAGAAAATAAAGTAAAGGAAATAAGGAAAAATATAGGAATGAAGAGGAATGCACAACTCTTGGACTTACAAGTATTTGCACGGATGAAATTTTTTCGTTTAGCCCTTCCTCCAACATTGAAAATGACATATATAGCTACTAATATTAGTTGAAAAAATTATGAGAAACACTAATTGCTAATCCATTTCTATGGTTTGTCTAAATTTCCATTTGTATATAAGAGATAATCAATTGAATTTTTAATATTCTTCCATGGTTCTTTACACCATCAAACTCAATAACAAAGTTCTTCTTAATTTTTTCTACTTTAATGTCAAAGAACTTAATTATTGATTGAAATCAATTATTAACAAGGGACCTTCTAAATACTTTGCTATATTATCATCATTGAAGAACACGTTAGATCTTTGTTTCTCAATGTTGTCATGTAGTCATTAACCAATTCTTTCAATATTCTCATCTTATAATCGCAATATCTTTGGATTTTAAGAAACATTTAATTTGATGAAAGATTATCCTTTATTTTTTCAATAGAAATTAGTATTTTGACTTTTTCAATGAACAACATTATATATATATATTAAATTTGTCATAGTAATTCAAACAAAAAAAATATTAAAAAAAAAAATTAAATTAAATATTTTTAATAAAAATTTAACTTCTAAAAAACATAAAATATTATTCTCTATATATATGCAAACAATTCATATAACAAATTTGTTATTAAACATACAATTTATCCAAGCATACAATTCATGTAATAAATTTGAAAAACAAATTTGTTATTAAACATACAAGTTATATAAAAAATTAGTCAAGATGAAATTTTGGTGATTAAAATTTAAACAAAAATAAATATTTCATTAAATAAAAATTAAATTAAATATTTTTAATAAAAACCTAATAATATAATAACATATGTTTTAATTTGTTTTTGTTAAAATCATTATCGTTTTTGTATTTTATTTTATTATTTTTTAAATATTATATCAATAGTTAAAAATAAAATTCTATATTATATTTACAAAACGCATATTATATATATATATATATATATATATATTAGGTTAATAATAATAACTCAAATAAATTTAACTTATATTATTACATTATCTTTTAAATGTTATGTCATATATCAATGTTATATTAAACATGAAATTATATATGTTTGTGAGATGCATTAATTTTGACACGATCTTGTGGTATTTTCTATTCAAACTTACTATTGCATTTTCGATCATAACTTATTATATTATTTGTATTTATAATTAGTTTTTATATATTTATGATTTGCAAATTAAAGAAATACTAAACATAAAATAATTTTCTAAAAATAATATATTTTACTGAATAAGTTTTATTCTTTCATTTTAATATGTGGTATTAAAGATATAATAATCAAATAAAAAATGTGTTAAGAAAGAAATATAGAAATTCTATTAAACTTAATTTAGGCATAAGTTCTTTTATTAGTTAGGTAGGAGACTATATGTTCCGCTTTTAACAATTAATTTGAAAATCAGATATCACAAAACATTATGTTTTACAAAGTCACTACATATAATATTTTTTTGAATTTTGGTTTTTATGTTTTTTCTCAAAGTTTATTGGGTAAGATCTCTAGATTTGACATTTTTTATCATTGCACAGATACATAAAATTATAAAATAAATATAATTTTTACATACATTATAACTACACTATAGCTTAGTTGAAATATTTTACAGACTTTATACTCATCTGCCATTTCTTCTCTTACAACACTTGTTGAGTAGACTCTCTTGTATGGAAAATTACATCTAGAATAATGGAAATGAAATATTTCGAATGTTTTACATCTTGGCCACACAAATAAGTAGATGTTGCTACATCATCATCTTCCTTGCATATTTGATGAACTCTTGTTAATGCACGGGTTTCAATGATGCCGTGAATGGCTTTGTAGATGATGGATGGTCTTTGTTGGGTAGTGATGGGGTGGAGGATGTGATCATTGCCATAAATTCATCTCCAAGCAAATTGTTAGGTTGTCAACTTGCTTCTTCTGATGGCCTTTCAGCTCTTAATGGGGGCATTTTTTGGTCTAAGGAATTATGCTACTACAGGTTAGCAAGGAACCCTAATTCCATAATTTTGAAATGTAAATCCTATGAATGGTACTCGCAGAGAGAATCTAAATAGAAGGATACCTTTGGTGGTTTGTTGAGCGTCTTGAAATTTCTCCATCTATCTGAGAAAAACACCCAAGGGAACTGTTAAATGAGTGTTCACTGACCCACTAGGAGGAATGGAAGCTGTTAGAAGGCATGGGACAGATGGCAGCAATTGCACTTCACCACTAGCTATTGGTTATTGGACAACTACCCCTAAAAATGTGGCATTATCCCCTAGCTGGTGGGAGTGGGTAGGCAGCTCATTTAATGACCCAATAACAACTGAAAAGGCCTAGGCAACCTACATAAGGAAAATTCGAATTGAGGAGGCAGCTCTTCCACAATATTTTTTGTAGAAGTATTTTCCTCATGTGCATCAGGTAATCACTGAGAGATTCGAATAGGGAGGCTAGGTGTGAGTGCAATCATAAATCTGCAAACTATTTTGATAAGAAAACCAAAGGTGTTGGTGCAGGTCCTTTGGACTGCTAGTTTAAAAAATTGGACAACTATTGCTACTGCAAGTGGAGATCCTAAACTTCTAAGTTTCTTCCTCCTGGTGGTTCAGTGAATAGGCTAGGGGGTCCTAAGGTAAGTAACTTGGTTGTCTTCAGGAATTGGTTGGGTGGAACAGGCTCCTTGGGCTATTTGTTTCCCTACAGTTAATCAGGTTTTGTTGTTTCCTATTTTGTTTACAGTTTAATAATTTTGTTTAGTGAAATCATCAAACTCTGTTTTGTAAATGAATTTATTTCTGATCTTTGTTTAAGTTTGAATGATAAACTTGTTTTAAAATCAGATTAGAAAATCAAATCTATATTTTTCCACGTGTTGATATTTGCATCGTACTCCAGTATAGAGAAGCAAATAAAATAATAGATTAGAGATAGGCATATTTCCATTTGATTGGATAAATAATTGTAGTAAGTGATTGTTTGCCATTCTGACCTGTATCTAAACAGAGTAAGAATTTACTATATAATTATAGATAATGTTATAGGATTCTTTTGTTATCTCAAAAATATAAATCTAGTTTAATTTCTAAACAGTCATGTATTCTCCTCATATCTTTATCCTATTCAAATAGAAAGCAAATGCATTCAGTATTAAACATTTCAAATTTTCATAGTATAGGAATTTTGCAAAAATATAACAGCTGCAAATTCATTCCATATAAAATTGGTTATAAGTAAATACTTTTCATTTTGTCATAGAGCATTTCCATTGTAGCCATATTTGTTTTAATTAATTAGTTTCATACTAGTGTAATACAAGCATTCATGTTTTATTTCTGTTTCATAAAGATTTATTCTAACAGTAGCCAAATACACATTTTACATACTTTTGTATAAACTGTAGCTCACACCTTAACATTTCAGCAAATACACTATCGATATTTCTCTCTTCACAACAAAGAAGTCTGGTTTATAAACCCTAGCTTCAAAACTCATTCATATCTGCATTTTTAAGTTACAGTGTTCATCTTCAAAACTAGAACGTGGAGGTTAAAACCTTTCAACATTTTGTTAAAAAAATCAAACTACTACAGTAAATTTTAAATGTTTGTACCAATAACCAAATCAAAACACAAGCTTACATTTTTCCTTCTCAGTACAAGCAAGCCTGCCATTAAAACCTACAGGTAGGGTTTGTATTCATTGAACCCCGTGGCATTGCCATTTTATAAAATACAGAGACCAAAACTTTGTGTGCGATTCATACGATACATCGCAAAGTATCTATCAACCTACAGTCAAGCAACGAGTTAGTGTAAACCAGAAATAAACTTTATTGCTTTAAGTTTCTTTTCCGAACTTTTTCATTACAAACTGTGAAGGTTTGTCAAGGCATGGGACCCCCTTTTCAACCAAAAACTCAGACAATTAGAGTCGTGAAGCATTGAAATTACATAGGTTTTTCATCCTTGAAGCATCTGGTAGAATAAACGTTGACATCTCTATCAACAACTTAGCCAGGCATCAAAACAAAACAAACTTAAAACTCTGTGTCGGCCATCATTGAAACTTTCGAAGGTTTTTCCAATTCTCATCATACAGGAAGCATCATCAAAGGCACCTATGAGGTCTTGCGAGAAACCACTGGAGCTTACTAGGAAACCGAAGCATTTCCAGTTTCTCTTTCTTCAACCTTCAACTTCTTTTAAGTGGGTACCTGCCAAGGAAACATTGCAAGGGTCAAAACAAGTTTTGCAGAATCGAATCAAGTATTACAACCTCTTGTACAGTATCGAATTTCTACCTTTGATTTTTTCTTTTCGAAGAAACAAGCTTATACTTTATCAAAACGATGAAGCAAGTTGACATTTCACCACGACCCTAAAACCATTTCACAGTAAAATTTCTTCTAACTGTGGAAGATTCAAACTCTGTCCAGAATTCTATTACATCACTGGAAGAAGTTAAACCCTATCACTATTCGGTTAACAAAGCTCAAGTGCAGGAGGCTATTAGCATGTATATTATTTGAGAATTTTATCACTCACATGTCGCATGATCAAGCCTTGAGAGACCTTCTCACCAAACCCTACTTTTTGGGCAGCCCGTCGGCCATACCCTAACGTAACAATGAAGACTGGTAAATTTGCAATGCAATACATACATCGAGGTTTAGAGTAGCAACATCAACGGTCGAGAATTGATAATATCAACGAACATGGAGATGCCAACGGCGTAACCTTGCAGACCGAGCTACCTTGTATTGATAGGTATTAATTACATCAACCACATCATCACCAACAAGGCCTGCCAAAAGGGTATTGCAGTGTACAGATAGGAAGTGAAGTATCATATTAACCTTGCCAGCCAGAAGTTCCAGTGTTAAAACCAATCAAGGTTATCATGGGCGAGCTACGTGGGTTGCCAACCAACCTTCCACTATGGATTTAGATCAAGGAATTTAATACATAATCGTATTTCTATCAACCTATCACTTAACACATTTAAGGAACATCAACTCAGCACTCCATTCACGAGCTAGGGTAAATTCAAAGCTCATGATAGTCATACTTAGGTTAAGAGTTTTGTAATCTTATGTTTTAATATAATGTTTGTATTATCATATTGCATTGTATCCAATGGTTTGGCATATGTCAAAGCCAAACAGTACCAACATGTAGATAGATTCATATTATTCAATCTAGCATATGATCATATAGTTAGGACTGCAATTTGTTTAATCTTATAAATGTAACTTGTAGTGTAAGTCTTATATAGTTTCAAGCCTAAGGTTTAGCCATTGTAATAATTAAATTACATAGTAGTATGTAAAGGCATACTAACAATAAGAAATGTATCTATTTAATTTCTACCTTTTATATTGACTTTAAAATGAAGTTTTATAATGTTAATTCGTAGTATAAATACTATATTTACGATCACTTTCTTTTGTTTAGCAATGCAACGCAAGGATCGTTGTATCATCATAGATATTTTTTAAGTATTGATGAGATACACTTTAAAGCTATGATCTTAGTACAAACACTAGTTGATATGCTTTATTTATTTTAACTGTGTATTCATTTATAAATTACATGACTTAGAGTAGTCTGAGTTTATTCAAGATACAATACTATTTCTATATGTTTCCTAATAGCATCATCAATAGATATTGGAAGTACTATTTTGTTAACATTGACGTTAATCATATGAGAATAATTGCAGCATGATAACAAGTACTTGGACGACATGAAATCACAACACTGAAGAGTTTTGAAAATCAGCTTACAAACTAGTTTTAGAGCCAGGTATCCATACCTACACTCACTGGCGTCATAAGGAAATAATCACCATTTTACATTGACGATGAATTGAAAAACATTTATACTCTTAAACACATGTTGTCGTAAAAGAAACTTCTTACCTGCTGTCTGCACATAGAAACATTTCAAATGCCTTAGCTTTTGAAGCTAAGTAAACTATAGGGTACCTCATGGGACATCCTTGGACATAAAAAAAAATCCTCAGTGTCTTGTCAAAAAGAAAACTTGTTCGCATCATATTTCCCACTTTTCAGTTATCTTGAGCATTATTTTTCATAAGTATGATGTGTCGTTGTCATTTAACAATGTTTTGACTTAGTAATTAAGTTATGTTTATCATTAATGACTTCTTTAATCATTGTCGTCTTATCAAGCATTTAATATTTCCGCAACTGTAATTATTACAATAAATGTTGATTTTAAAAGTTTTAAATTTTTATGAAAATTCGGGATGTTACATGTGGTATCAGAGCTCATGTTCGAACTCTAGGCCTGAAAAAGGTCCAAGAACACACAACATAAAATTTTATATAGCGACAAATTTTATACAGCAGAAAATTTTACTGATTTAAATTTTAATTATGGTATTGTTCATAAATTATTTTAAGCTACAGGTATGGAGAATTCAGCTGATCACGTAGAAGACAGATTTCAACCAAACTGACACAGCTCGAGATAACACTATGTAGAAGAAGGTCATGGTGAACTAAATAATAGTTCGTCAGAATTGTTACGTGCTTTTCATGAATTAAAGGCATAAATCAGATCCGTGAAACAAGACAATGAAATAATTATGCAAGCACAAGAACAATTAAACCAAGTGTTGTTTGAACAGTGCCCAACTGAGGAGCAAGAGAGAGATAATGAAGATATCTCCAAAGTTGAGGATCTTCCTCATGCTAATAAAAATAAGAAAATGAAAAACAGTGAGGTGAACAATAGTTCAACCTCATCAGGAGATGCTATTGAAGTGCGTAAAAAGAAATGTAACTACACCAGTGATAGCAGCGAAGGAGATTTCAAACCCAGAAGGAAAAATCATAAGGAGTATGAGCAGATTTCTGGGGAGTTCAAAAAGATTAGAACTCCAACTTTCAATGGAAAAACTGAGAAGCTTGGTTGTCCGGTATGAAGAAATACTTCCATATTTATAACTATTCAGAGTCCTTGAAGGCAAAAATGGCTATATATAACTTGACCGAAAAAGCGGATATTTGGTGGCAGGACATAAAAAGAGTAAAGGGCATCAAAGATAAATATGTAAGCTGGAGTACTTTTAAACGACACTTTAAAAAGAAGTATTTATCTGAATAGTGCTATGAAGAAAAATCCAAAGAGTTCTACAATTTGAAGTTGGGAGGTATGAACATGAAGGAAATGAACAGTAAATTTTTGAACTTACTAAGATATGTACCATACCTCATATAACAAAAACCGAAAATTCAAAGATAATCGAGTATGACAGTCCAAAAACCTTGGAAGAGGCTATGAGAAAGGCATTTTTCTATTATGACACAAATCGGAAAAGAGAAGGAATGTCGAACTGGAAAAGTCATAAGCCCAACAATTTTGAGCTGAAAAAGAAAAATTTCAGGTTCAATGGAAATTCCAGTTTCCAAAAGAAAAAATTTCAGAATTGAAATTATCAAGGGAATAATTCTAGAAACAATCAACAGCAGAATTGTACAACACCCAGAAATGCACCTAATAATACCAGAACCAATGAGCAAAAGGCACCCATCAAATGTTTCGAATGTCAAGGTCCCCACTATGCATCAGAATGTCCCTTGTGGAAGCAAAAAGCTAACAACATCAACTCTATTCAGAATGAACCTACTGTTGGAGACGTGGCGAGGGAAATGCCTAGAATCAATGTAGCACTTGACAACAGACAAGCAGATCATCAAATATCCATGGTAGAGATTAAAGGCATGATGCAAAATTGTCCAATTATTATTTTAATTGACCGAGGTACTAGCTTAAGTTATATATCACTAGATATTGTGGAAAGTCTTAAATTGAAAACATAAAAGTTTAGTAAATCTTGGTTAGTTAGACTAGCAACTGGAACAAAGAGGAAGTATCAGATTTTATAGAAAGTTGTGCTTTATCCATGAATCAATTACATACACAAATCAAGTTGAATATTTTACCTTAAGGATCTTACGATATTATAGTCGGGATGGACTGGTTAGAAGCCCATCATGTCATTCTGAACTGTTATGAAAAAAGTTTTACATGTTTAAATGAAGAAGGAAAAACTGTAGAAGTAAAAGGTATCCCAAGAAAGGTAACCCTTAGACATATTTCAGCCATGCAAGTTAAGAGGGTAGTTAGGAAAGGATGCTAGCTGTTTGTAGTAAATGTAGTAAATGATGAGTTTATCGGTAAAGAGGAAAAACTGAAATTAGAAGACATACCTGTCCTAAAGGATTTTAGGGATGTATTTCCTGAGGAGATTCCAGGATTACCTCCTAAAAGATATTTATATTTTCCCATTGAGTTAATACCAGGAGCAGTACCAAATTCTAAAGCTCCATACAAAATGAATATACTGGAATTAAATGAATTGAAATCACAGTTGAAGGAACTGATTAATAAGAATTATATAAGACCCAGCGTGTCTTTTTGGGGAGCACTTGTCTTTTAGGCGCCTTTTATCAACTCTAGGTTAGCAATTCTTAAACTCTAGTTCTTTGTTTGTTACTCATCCAAGTCACTCTAGGGACCTTGAAAGTCTTTCTTGTCACACTAATACCCACTTATTCGTGTGCCACGGTTTGTCTTCAAGCAATATTGACTTTTAACTTGTTAAATCCTTGTGTGGCATCAACTTTTGGGCATGCTACACTTGCTTTTGAATTCAAGTATTAATTATTGCTTTGAAGTGTGGTTGTAACAATATAAAGTAAAGGAAAGAGAGACAAATATAGGAATGAAGATGAATGCACAACTCTGGGACTTACAATTATTTATTGGAATGAAAATTTTGTGTTTAACTCTTCCTTCATCATTGAAAATGACATATATAGCTATTAATATTAGGTGAAAAATTAATGACAAACACTAATTGCTAGTCCATTTATAAGGCTTGTCTTTAAATTTTCCTATGTAAATAGGAGATGATCAATTGAATTTTTAATATTCCTTTGTGGAAAAATTGTTATCTCTTCTTTAACACGAGTCTCATCCACCCCATGTTTTAGACTATATAATTATGTGATGGACTAATCTCCAATAGTGGCATTATGTTCAGCATTATCTATGATGGAATAAGTTATCTATTTCCTATTCTTTTTCTATGATTTTTTCTTTACACTATAAAGCTCAATAACAAAAATATTTTTAATTTTTTCTACCTTAATGACAAAGTATTTAATTATCAATTGAAATCAACACTTAACAAGGAACTTTCTAAATACTTTTCTATATTATTATCTTTGAATAAAATGTTATATCTTTTTGCACCCAGTGAAACGAGGTGCTTTAGAGCCCAGTGTGGGGGAGATGTTGTAACGTGTATGTGTCCCGTTACATGTCCCGTTACATGTGTGATGTAGCATTATATCTAATAGTAAAAAGTAATAAATTATATTATGTCGGCCATTAATAAATTCATGTCGGCACATAAAATAAAAAAAATTAATGAAAGTATTTAAAAAAAATCCATGTTGACTCATAAAATAAAATATTATGAAAAGTATTTAAAAAATCGATGTTCGTTTATAAAATAAAAACTTAAAACTTAAACCACGGTCTATCAATCAAGAGATATCAAATTTCTTGAGTTTAAATTTAAAAAAAGAAATACACCTAAAGAAATTGGATCTCTCTCGATGCTTGATAGATATGGGTTTAAGATGGATCTATGCTGGTTGTTTCTCAATGTTGTCATGTAGTCTTTAATCAATTCTTTCAATATTGTCATCTTATAATCCCAATATCTTTGAATTCTAAGAAACATTTAATTTAATGGAAGATTATCCTTCATTCTTTCGATAGGGGTTAGTATTTTGAATTTTTCAATGAACAATTATCTATCTATCTATATATATATATAAACGCATACAATTCATGTAATAAATTTTTCATTATATAGAAAAAATTTGGTGGTTGAAACACAAACAAAATAAACATGTAAATAAATAAAAATTAAATATAATATTTTTAATGAGAATTTAACTCCAAAAAAATATAAAGTATTCCTCTCTTTCTATATAAACATAAAATTTATGCAACAAATTTGTTATTAAAAATATAATTTATATAGATTTAAGGACCCATCGAGAGAGCATGGCTATGACTAGGTATCTAATGTACAAGTACAAGATAAATAACATGGAAAACTAGAGACTTCCTAAATTTGTTTTAAATTTAAGTCAAAATCAATTATGCCTCAAGTGGAGTTGGTGTAAAGATTGTGAGTCTATGAGCGTTGAGTATGAAAATCACTTTCTCATAAAGGGTCCTGCTTACACCCCCACATTAGATATGAGTTTCATAGTATTTATTACAATACAAACCTTTCTAAAACTCATTGTTAATCATCATCATTATAAAAAATAATTTTGATATTACACATATAATTTATATAAAAAATTAAAATTTTGATAATTAAAACTTAAACAAAAATAAATATTTAATTAAATAAAAATTATTAAATAAAACAAACTTGAATTAAATATTTTTAATGAAAACCTTAACATATCTTTTAATTTGTCTTATTAAAGTAAACATTAACATATTATTTTTATGTTATTATCTTTTAAATGTTATATCAATGTCACTTAAACATAGAATGATACATTATACTTAAAAAATACATTAAACATTAAATGATATACATATAAACTAAAATATTTTATATTTTTTTAGAAGAAAAAAAATTATATTTTTATTATTATCAAAATAAAAAAATAGTCTTCCATACAAAAATCTAAAATAAGCAGAATCCAAGATTCTCAGAATCCAAGATTATATTTTACCTCTATCACCAAATTCATGTTCGTATTGAAGGTAATCAAAATATAACATAACCTTAAACCTTTTATGTTAATAAAAATAACTTCAATAAA
Source organism: Larix kaempferi (assembly GCA_027924585.1). NCBI lineage: Eukaryota > Viridiplantae > Streptophyta > Pinopsida > Pinales > Pinaceae > Larix > Larix kaempferi. Next base: position 557,706 of record BSBM01000597.1, on the reverse strand, counting down.
TTTAACATATATTTTATAATAAAAAAATATTATATTTTCTTTTAAATGTTATGTCATACATCAATATCATATTAAACATTAAATTACACATTATATTTTAAAAACACTTTAAACATGAAATTCGACATGATATTTAACAAATATAGGTATATGTGAAAATTAAAATCAACTTTTAACTTTCATTATAATAAAAATAACTTCAATAAATTTAACATATATTTAATAATATAATATATTTTATAATAAATATATGCAACTATTTTTACACTTCAATTACACTTCAAAGATTCAAAAACTTTGTCTCTTTATATAACATATTATTATTACAGACCACTTGGTCAGACAAAATAACCCCTATTACCATACCCCTTCGTAATAAACAATACCAATATAATGCATATTCTTATTACACAATAAGACATGCTGTTGGCCTACGCATCTAAATATAGATACTTTATTGCAAGGTAGCAACCGGATCACCTCATCTTATTTTATATATAATATTTTATATATAATAACATTAACCGCACTAAAACCTAAGATTTGGACAGCACTATGAGCGATTGAAGGAAAGGCAACTTGATGATGGTGCAGCTGTTGAAGCCTGCCCTCTGGAACAGTCCTTTGAATTCTTCCTCTGTTCTCTCCTTCCCACCCGTCGTATAAACCATCATCGCTACATCAAATAACAAACCCAATTGCCGTGACAGACTTTCACCTTCTTCTTTGCGTTCTTCAATAACTGCGTCCACAATTAACACCTTTCCCTTCGCTGGCGTTGCCTCGTAGCATCTTGTCAGCAACTTCACACACTCTTCGTCCTCCCAGTCATGCATTATCCACTGCAATCACGATAATTAAATTAAACACTTATAGCCCTCAAGATGTCGGAATAATAATTAAATTTGTTATGCAAATGCAATTAAACCAATAATGATTTCGTCACCTTCATCATAACTCCATCGGTAGAAGGTATTTTCTCGAACATATTGCCCTCCATATGCTCCACTCCTGAAACACATACTTATATAGATCATGCTATCGTGTTACAGATCAACAAATTTAGATTGATGGACTGATCAACGTTACAAATCTTACCAGTTATGGGAGGCGCAACTGCGATGACATGAGGGACATCCAGATTAATGCCACGAATGTGTGGATGTTCCTTAACAATCGCGGACAAGGAACAGCCCATACCTCCTCCAACGTCTACCAGCGTGTTTATACTCTTGAACCCATCTTCATACATCTTCGCCACGGAGGCCATGACAGCGCTACTGTCGCTTGCCATGGCCTCGTTGAAAATCCTGTTGGCTTCAGGATTGTGGCCCAGATATTCCCACGGACTCATACCATAAGCTTTGTTAAATGTGTAGCAGCCCTCCAACACAGACTCGTGCAAATGTTGATAGGCCTCCATGTACACTCTGTCCGCTAGCAGAAGCAGGAAAGGCCCACAAGATTGCTGGTTTCCAGTTCCACCCTGCACCAGCAGCTTCGAAATGCCCGTAATTCCGTACTTCATCTTCTTTGTTTCTGCATCGTCTGCCTGATCGGCTTCCTCGTGTTCAGTAAAAACGCCATAGGAAGCAAGAAACCTCAGAATTCTGTAGAGGTATCCGAGATCCACTTGGGAATTACTAGTAGAAGAGGAATTAGCAGCAGAGATATGACAAGCAATCTGCTCAACGGAAAGGGGACCTCCGTTGCCTTTAGCGGCGATAATGTCAGGAATGTGGAGCAACACGGCTGCTTTCAAAGCCATGGGCTTGATAGCAGAGAATATCATCTCATAAAGTTGGAGCTCGTGGCTTATTGCAGATTGGCGTGATGAGTTGATCTGTTGCCCGGCGCCATGAGCCAAAACATGATCAATGGAGTCCATAGAGGGTGCCATGAAAATATGAACTGCGTCTTGAAGCTTATGTTTTCACAAGCTGCTCCTCATCCATTTATATAGTAAATTGATTATGCTTCCTCAGCCGGACTGGCTTTCTACGTCAATCTCATCAATCTAACAGCAAACTACTTTTCCGGGGAGCACTCTATCAGGCACAGGCTATTTGATTACAGTACAAGAAAAATTCCGCCCTGCAATAATTAGATGACATGTGACAATTCCCACGTTAAAAGTATGTAGATGACAAGTGACAATTCCCACGTTAAAAGTATGTAGATGACAAGTGACAATTCCCACGTTAAAAGTATGTAGATGACAAGTGACAATTCCCACGTTAAAAGTATGTAGATGACAAGTGACAATTCCCACGTTAAAAGTATGTATGGGTGTGTTTTGAATGCTCGAAAAAACAACATGAAATGCTATCTCATAGTATAAACATATTACAATGCAATAAATATATACAAGTGACAAGTCCCACGTTAAAAGTATGTAGGGGTGTGTTTTGAATGCTCGAAAAAACAACATGAAATGTTATCTCATAGTATAAACATATTACAATGCAATAAATATATACAATCAATGCTGCTCTTGTTATGAACATAACAACTTTCAAAGTATATAGAGTGACCATGCATTTAGGTGCACCTATATGCCTATACATTACATCTAAAATTAATATATACAATGGATGTTGTTCTTGTTATGAATATAACAACTTCCAAAGTATATAGAGTGATCATGCATTTAGGTGCACTTACATGCCTATACACTACATCTAGAATTAGTAGATATGAAAATTACATTAACTATATGTGATTCTCATTTAAATATTTCTCAAATGAACAACAATATGGACATGTTAACCATTATTGCAATTTTACTATGCTCTAATCAACTTCTTGAAGGTCATTATGCATTCAAGAATTCTTGTTGAATTTGATTGGTAGCATTATCTAGGGATCATGGATTGTGAGAATAGTGGTCTTAGGGCTCTTGACAAGTATAGATGATGCATAGCTAAAGTTGACTACAAACAATGTAAAGGGACCCTTGATTGCGAGAACAATTATTAAACATGCGCTTATATCTTAGCGTACCATTTCCTTTCTCTCTCATGTCCAAAGTTCAAAACCTATTTCTCCCACTTCCACAGTTTGAACTCATTGCTAGACGAAACACCCTCCACCCATAGGATGACTCCATTAAGAATATGACAATTATTATGAAACCATTGCTGAGAAAGGCCAAGATGGAAGGCCTACACTAATATATGTACATAATACAATGGTGTGGATAACATTGAAATGTGAGAATCGTGATGCTCACGTAACCTTTTCTCATCCTTTTTGAAATGTCTTGTAGCATATGCAAATTAAAATTGATTATTTAATTAGAAAATAATACTCTTGACCCTTACCTAGAGGGTTTTTGTAGGAGAAAGGAATTATAAATAACTATTGTGTATCATATAGGTATATATTTAGATTAATAGATCTAATGGATGAAAGAGTGAGGGACTCAACTCTGCATGACTAGAGCATAAACTAATGAGAGGGGGGGAACTTGCCTCTGCAACTAGGTAATCATTTGGAGACTATAAAGTATTCTGGTTTGTTAATTATCATCATTAGAAGCATAATACATTGTTTTGGGGGCTTGCTATGGGGAGGACATATGAGTTCACCCATCTCAATGACGTCAAATCCATCCTCATAGAGGGTATCTTGATGCTTGAATCTTTTTTGTTAACAAATAAAGTATCAACCTTAGATTTCAATAATTCATCATGACAAACAACACTTAATTTATATTCTCATGCAAGATTCATGACTATTATTATTAATGTTCATTGGGAATAAATTTGTTGCAACCAAGGTTATGAGGGATGTTTCAACAACACTTGCTAGGTGGGTTCCTCTGGCTCTAGCACATGGTCTAGGGCTCTTTATGATAGTGGCCATGGGTTCTAACATATCCTAGTCTTGTTAAATTTGTAATTACTTTTGGGTAGCTTGTTAGAGGGTGTGTTACACCCTATAACTACCAGATCGTTGATTTAAAATTAATCAGTAAAATATCAACATTTCATTATATACTATTTACAATAATTCATTTTATAGTAAATTTATTATTACTTAAGTGCATAAACAATAGCCCAAGGGGATAGAGCAATTGGTAATGAGTAAATGAGATGAGAAATTAGAAATGGAAGGTCACAAGTTCAAATCCATATGAATACTTTAAAAAAATATATAGAAAAGATAACCTCTTTAAATAATTAAAAAAAATGTAAAATACATTTTCATAATATAAATAGTTTAAAATATCAAAATAATGTAGCTCAAACAAATGTGATTAATAATTTCAAATATAAAAATAATATAACTAAAAAGAAATATTACTAAATAAACAATGTAAAATACATTTTCATAATATAAATACTTTAATATATAAAAATAATATAACTCAAAATTTAAAGAGAAAAACGTGACTCTCAACATAAATATAAAGAATATTTGCTTGTACATAATATAAATGCTTATATGTGAAAATAATATAATTTAAAGAATATTTGCTATCACATAATAAACATGCTTATATGTGACTTTCAACATCAATCCTTCAAAATATATGAATTTCAACATCAATCCTTCAAAATTAAAAATATTTTTGATAATAAAAAAACAAATGGTAACTTCATGATGGGTTGGATAACCTTTCTTTTTTACCATTGATACTTTTAATTATTAAAAAAACAAATGGTAACTTCATGATTGGTTGGATAACCTTTCTTTTTTACGATTGATACTTTTAATTATATTAATTTTTTAAAGTGACTGCTTTTTTTGTTTTACACGTGAAATCTAAGAAATTAACATTAAACGCTTTCTTTACAAATCATCAAATATCATGTATCTTATTGTAAGATAAATTAAAAATTTTAATATATTATGAATTTTTTTTAGATCCTTCTTTTTCAAACATGTAGTTCATCGAAATATTTTCTCGTGGGAGCATATGCCCTTTCACTTATTGGAAAGGCATTTGTGCGTTGTGTCAATATTTCATGAGAACCAATCAAATGTCTCCCACGACTATGATTGCTAAAGTACGGTGTCTCCGTTCGAAACCACGTTTGAAAGAAAGTATGTTTGACCACTTGGACATGGTGTCTATGCCCATCCTACTTATCATAGCTCGTATGGTGTCTATGTCCATCCTAGTTATCATAGAATCGTCCAAAATACAATTGATTTTGGTTTATACAAAACAAGAGAAATAGCTGCAATGGAGCAAGTCTCGATATTAAAAAAAAAAGTCAATAAACAAGTTGGATGTTAAAAATGTCATTAATAATAAATTAAATAACAATAAAAAAATTTAATGAAAAAATAAAAGTAAAATCGATAACAAAATTCCAATATTATATGGAATCTAAGGAGTCCAATATTATATAGGATTTCGAGACAAAAACAAAGTATACTACTATACATGGCATTGTATTTTCTTAGTTAGAGTGGATAATAGAAAATAAATATATAAATATTAAAATCCACAAGGGCTATCCCCATCTATGTTTAAACAGACTTGGAATACAACAATACAATGAATTTTATAATATAATTAGTTTTCAATTCAAACATGCTTATATACATGATATCATAAAACATGGAAATCGAATTCACATGTGAAATAGGTAGAGGCATCGAAGAACAAGGCCTATAAACAACCAGTATTGGAAGTCGTTGACATTTCCATATCCATTTATGATTTGGCACGTCCCTACTACAGGAAATGCTTTCACCACCAACTCACAACACATATTTTCTACGCATTTGTGGGCTTTGTGGAGATTGAAATTTGAAAATTTGAGACCATTCTACCATTGTTTTCTTTACCACCATAAGGTTCTTAGTTGGAGTTAGTTGATTGAACTTGGCATGTTCATGTATGTATGTATATAATTATTTAGACCATTCTAAAATTGAGATAATTGGATTGATAACCTTTATTAAATGATTAATTAAAAAGATTAAAGAAATTTTTAATTTAAATTTTTATTAAGTATAATATTTGTGACAATCCTAAATGAAACTTTGATTCTATTACCATCCTAAATAATAGTACAGGTGGGAAGGAAAATATGGACCATTTCGTTGAATATGAATCGGGATTGATGTATATGGAATAATAGTTGTCATTATGCAGTTTTGAAAGACAATTAGAGGACGAGCTTTCACAATTTCATTCCATGAAAGAGAAATACTAAACTCTGAGTCTCTGAATTTATCACCATCCGGAATGATAGTAGAAGTAGGAAGGAAAATATGGATCATTTCTTTGAATATGGAGCTGGATTGATGTATATGCAAGAATAATACTTGTCAATATAGATGAATTAGAGATTTTATACTATCAATAGTATATTGCAGTATGTGTTTTCAAGTGATTAAATTCGTAAAAAGTTTAAAATTAATATACATCGATATAAGGTCATTCACGACAAAGTCACACAATGCATTTTCTACATAATATACTTAAATCAATAGAATCAAATTTTGAAGAAATGGAAACAATGTGTGTAGATTTGTGATATGTCCACAACTTGTAAAAAGTTCAATAAAAATGTAAAGCAATGTATGAGTTGACAATTTTTAGATTAAAAGTGCTCACATGGGAGTCTGCTGTTAGGGCTCTCTGGGATCATTTCGTGCATTGCACTATGGTATAAGTGAAGCATACCCTATTGAAATGTCTTGTAGCATATGCAAATTAAAATTGATTATTTAATTAGAAAATAATACTCTTGACCCTTACCTAGAGGGTTTTTGTAGGAGAAAGGAATTATAAATAACTATTGTGTATCATATAGGTATATATTTAGATTAATAGATCTAATGGATGAAAGAGTGAGGGACTCAACTCTGCATGACTAGAGCATAAACTAATGAGAGGGAGGGAACTTGCCTCTGCAACTAGGTAATCATTTGGAGACTATAAAGTATTCTGGTTTGTTAATTATCATCATTAGAAGCATAATACATTGTTTTGGGGACTTGCTATGGGGAGGACATATGAGGTCACACATCTCAATGACGTCAAATCCATCCTCATAGAGGGTATCTTGATGCTTGAATCTTTTTTGTTAACAAATAAAGTATCAACCTTAGATTTCAATAATTCATTGTGACAAACAACACTTAATTTATATTCTCATGCAAGATTCATGACTCTATTATTATTAATGTTCATTGGGCATAAATTTGTTGCAACCAAGGTTATGAGGGATGTTTCAACAACACTTGCTAGGTGGGTTCCTCGGGCTCTAGGGCTCTTTGTGATAGTGGCCATGGGTTCTAACATATCCTAGTCTTGTTAAATTTGTAATTACTTTTGGGTAGCTTGTTAGAGGGTGTGTTACACCCTATAACTACCAGATCGTTGATTTAAAATTAATCAGTAAAATAACAACCTTTCATTATATACTATTTACAATAATTCATTTTATAGTAAATTTATTATTAATTAAGTGCATAAACAATAGCCCAAGGGGATAGAGCAATTAGTAATGAGTAAATGAGATGAGAAATTAGAAATAGAAGGTCACAAGTTCAAATCCATATAAATACTTTAAAAAAATAGATAGAAAAAATAACTTCTTCAAATAATTAAAAAAAATGTAAAATGCATTTTCATAATAAAAATAATTTAAAATATCAAAATAATGTAACTCAAACAAATATAATTAATAATTTCAAATATAAAAATAATATAACTTAAAAGAAATATTACTAAATAAACAATATAAAATACATTTTCATAATATAAATGCTTTAAAATATAAAAATAATATAACTCAAAATTTAAAGAGAAAAATGTGACTCTCAACATAAAAATAAAGAATATTTGCTTGTACATAATATAAATGCTTATATGTAAAAATAATATAACTTAAAGAATATTTGCTATCACATAACATCAACCCTTCAAAATATATGAATTTCAACATCAATCCTTCAAAATATATGAATTTCAGTAGCAATCCTTCAAAATTAAAAATATTTTTGATAAGAAGAAAAGATATGTTAAATATTATAATAAAAGATTAAGAATAATTTTGATAAGAATAAAAGATATGTTAAATATTATAATAATATATATCGTTCGAGATAATATTTTTCATTATAACGTTGAAAATTGGGTTGGTTTGTTCATTATAGTGTTCAAATTTATATTATATTTATTGCGATGTTGTTTGAGCAATGTCGGCCCTCTTTGTACCACCACAATATTAAAAAAACAAATGGTAACTTCATGATGGGTTGGATAACCTTTCTTTTTTCCCATTGATATTTTTAATTATATTAATTTTTTAAAGTGACTGCTTTTTTTGTTTTACACGTGAAATCTAAGAAATTAACATTAAACGCTTTCTTTACAAATCAACAAATATCATGTGTCTTATTGTACGCTAAATTAAAAATTTTAATATATTATGAATTTTTTTTAAATCCTTCTTTTTCAAACATATAGTTCATCGAAATATTTTCTCGTGGGAGCATATGCCCTTTCACTTATTGGAAAGGCATTTGTGCGTTGTGTCAATATTTCATGAGAACCAACCAAATGTCTCCCACGACTATGATTGCTAAAGTTTCTTCTACGGTGTTTCCCTTCGAAACCACGTTTGAAAGAAAGTATGTTTGACCACTTGGACATGGTGTCTATGCCCATCCTACTTATCATAGATCGTATGGTGTCTATGCCCATCCTAGTTATCATAGAATCGTCCAAAATACAATTGATTTTGGTTTATACAAAACAAGAGAAATAGCTGTAATGGAACAAGTTCCGATATTAAAGAAAAAAGTCAATAAATAAGTTGGATGTTAAAAATGTTATTAATAATAAATTAAATAACAATAAAAAAACTTAATGAAAAAGTAAAAGTAAAATCGATAACAAAAATCCAATATTATATGGAATCTAAGGAGTCCAATATTATATAGGATTTCGAGAAAAAAACAAAGTATACTACTATACATGGCATTGTACTTTTTTGGTTAGAATGGATACTAGAAAATGAATACATAAATATTAAAATCCACAAGGGCTATCCCCATCTATGTTTAAACAGGTTTGGAATACAACAATACAATGAACTTTATAATATAATTAGTTTTCAATTCAAACATGCTTATATACATGATATCATAAAACATGGAAATCGAATTCACATGTGAAATAGGTAGAGGCATCGAAGAACAAGGCCTATAAACAACCAGTATTGGAAGTCGTTGACATTGCCATATCCATTTATGATTTGGCACGTCCCTACTACAGGAAATGCTTTCACCACCAACTCACAACACATATTTTCTACGCATTTGTGGGCTTTGTGGAGATTGAAATTTGAAAATTTGAGACCATTCTACCATTGTTTTCTTTACCACCATAAGGTTCTTAGTTGGAGTTAGTTGATTGAACTTGGCATGTTCATGTATGTATGTATATAATTATTTAGACCATTCTAAAATTGAGATAATTGGATTGATAACCTTTATTAAATGATTAATTAAAAAGATTAAAGAAATTTTTAATTTAAATTTTTATTAAGTATAATATTTGTGACAATCCTAAATGAAACTTTGATTCTATTACCATCCTAAATAATAGTACAGGTGGGAAGGAAAATATGGACCATTTTGTTGAATATGAATCGGGATTGATGTATATGGAATAATAGTTGTCATTATGAAGTTTTGAAAGAAAATTAGAGGACGAGCTTTCACAATTTCATTCCATGAAAGAGAAATACTAAACTCTGAGTGTCTGACTTTATCACAATCTGGAACGATAGTAGAAGTAGGAAGGAAAATATGGATCATTTCTTTGAATATGGAGCTGGATTGATATATATGCAGGAATAATACTTGTCATTTCATAATCGTTTAAGATGGGTAGGAGGATGCATGTACCTATCTTAGTGAGAATAAATAAATATCTAGGCATCAAACCATCACCTCACGAGATTTTGTTCACATGTTATGATACCACTTTTGAAGTGGGTGGCGGTGGAATAATATGGGATGTTTCATCTATATGTGGTTTTGTAACACCCCAAATTTTACAAAAATTTAAAACTTTTCAACACAACATTAAATGTTTATTTTAACAGTGCGGAAGTAGAAATGCATTAAATTAAATTTGTGCAACTTTATAAAAATATCAAATCGTCTAAAACAATGCGAATGTTTATGAAGAATAATAATTGCTCTCATGATAATGATGAAGTTTCATACAGCTGTGTTTTTACTAACTGGCGATATTTTTGAAATGTAATGAAAAGAGTTCTAAGCTGTTTCTGACTGTACTACTTTCGTTGATGATGAAGGGGTTCTTCTGATGCCCCGAGGCTTACTTAGCATTCGTGCTAAAGCATGTTGCTTTGTACTTGTGATAGATAATAGGTAAGATATTTATTTTAGCCTGCGACTGGCAGTTTTCAGTACTTCTATATAGAACATTATTGGAAGATAAAATACAAAGGTGCTCTCATGGTAACAATTGTACTTATGAGTTTAATTATTTCTGCTACGGCTAAGCTTGGAATTATCACAAGTATCTAAATAACTATTCTGTGAAGAAATCACACCTTTGCTATGATTACCAAAACTCTAGGAAACATCGTCTTTGAACAACAAAACAAAGTATTAAACAGTGATATTATTGTATGTGCATTCCTTTGAAATATATGTGAAAATCTAACTTTTATTCTCCATAGTGATATTGTGAAAGTTCTAAGAATACAGGTGTTAGTGCTATGCTCGAAAACTATACTTCTAAAGTGGTAATGATGGTTTTGTTATTTAGCATGCTTTCTAAAATTCCCTAATTCAATAGAATATAAATGATTTACTTAGTCTAAATCTATAACCTATTTGCAATATGATTTGGAACATTAGTAAATTATAACAAATATAAATAACACTAACTAAATAGTGTTTTTGTGTGCAAAATCTGAACCTATATAATATTATGTAATTTGATTTCCAGGCAATGACTGAAACCTACCTTTTTCGATACTTTATGTAATATGTAATAACATACCATTAGTGGATACTATGCAATAATAGTGAAATATATGCAATATGTGTGAATTATATGCAACAATTCGAATGATATGCGACACTAATACTATAATAATGTTATTAGCATAGTGACTAACATGATATGTAATGCAATCTACCATACAACGTTTACTATGTTAAATGTATGACTTGAACGTTAATGTATGTAGGCTGGAAGATATTAATACCCTACCTATAGTATTAAATGCATGGGACCATCATGGGAAATGGAAATACGCTATGGATGGTACTATGAGCTTGATCACATGACTAACTGTGTTAAAAACCAAACTTGTGCTGAAGTGTTAACCTATATGTTCACTAGTTTACGAGCTGGTTCCAACGTGGCTCAACCGTGGCAATTTAAAATAATGTTTATAATAAATATGGTAGCTTGACTTGGTTGTATCGTGGATCCCACTGATGATCTCTACATCGATTTGATTGTGTAATTAATGGAAAGGGCTTAATCCTATCTTCGTCACGTTTATACGTTTAATGTTCACTCTTGTGCTTGGTAGTAGTAGCTCTACGTCCTGGACAACAGACCGAGGGTTTGTAGGGCACTTGCTATGCATTTGAGTGGTGAGGTTTGGGTTTCAAACCCGCGACTTATGAAGGTTTAAGAACAGAGTTTCTCCACTGTAATGCACTGTGAATAATGTTTCAGTTTACGGTTTATCTTTGGTCTTTTGTGGGTTTCGATCGTCCGACCTGTTGATGATTTTTGGAATGCCAAAATGTAACTGAAAGTAAGTCATCCTTTTGCCATGGTTTTTCTAGGTCTTGGCAATGTTTAACTCTTCTATGCTTGATGGCTCTGTTTGTAATTTCCTTCTGTCTCAGCATTTTGATAAGAGAGGGTTTCAGTTGCTATTGCGCTAGTTTAAGGATGATTGTTACTCTCTGCCAAACATTCGCAGGTAATGTTACTTGTTTCCTTCCATGTACGTTCAAACATTTTTGTTACCGCATCTATCCCTTTAAGGGTTTTGTTTTCCTTTTTTTTTTAAAAAATTTAACCACCTTGTCACTGTATATACAGGTAAGTTCTCAACGGTTCCTCCAAGTCTGGGCGTTGAGGGTTGGAAACAGCATTACCAAACAGCAGGCCTCGGCAGTTGCTCTGAAAACCTGTGTAGATGAAGATGATGACCGTCTGTGTGATGTTTGTGTGTTTTTTTTTAACTCAGAGAGTTTTGTAAGTTGTAGTGATAGGGTTGTAAACCTCTACAGTATGGGGAGGTAATACCTCGACCCATAGGGCAATGCTGTGATGAAAGTGAAAGTGACTGTTGTGTAACAGAGATTCTGGTTCTTAAATTTAAATATAGTGATATATTACTATCAAAATAGTTTGTGTTTAAATATTTATGGAGTTCTTGGCAATGCCATATAGAAGTTTAAAGGTTAGGGTTTGTATGATGCATCTGGTTTGATCTTAACTATTGATAAGTTGTCGAGTCTTCATCTATGTCGAAAAATGGAAATAAAATAATATGATACTCTATGTTTAGTCTGAAGTTACTCTTCGAAGAAATCTTGGTACTAAGTTCATATCTTCTATTTGTTTTAGAAATAGCCTGTGAATATCGTAATATTTTGCAAACCTAGAAACAAAACTAAAATGTATGATACAGTCTTATGCGAAAATAGTTCTGTGTGAATACGAAGGATATGTGAACTATAGTGAAATGGTTTTGTGTTGTTTGTAGGGTTATGATATGGAACAAATCATAAGAAATGGTGTCTTTGTTATAAGAAATGAAACTAGAGTATCGTGTAACGAATGAAAAGCTGCTGGTCTAACGAACTATATAAATACAACTACAGTTATGAGTGAGTATTGATAAAAACAATGTGAATGCTTTTGCTTCCTAGATTGTTGTAGATAAATAAACAGTTAGGGTTTTTAAGGAAAAGGAAATATATAAACAGTATTTTTTGTAATAAAAATATAGAAAAATAAAAATGTAAAGAGCAGATATGATTTCTCTATCTAATATAAACTCTGTTATTTCTATGAAATAAATTTACTGCTTTGATGAAAGAAGGAAAATAAGAATAGAACTATAAGTAAAAGAATGCAGTAAATAATACTAAAATATTAACTGATAATTTACAGAACATATAAAATGGTACATTCATCACCCTGGCAGTATGCCTATCTTATCTTATCTATCTTAATTGTTTCTATACTGGAGTACGATGCTGTTCCTTTTTACATGGGGAAAAATACATAAACTATTTTATTCAATCGCTTCTTATTCATATAGAATTCTTAATTTGCACAGGAACTGAATTAAATTTACTAAACAAACAGTGAAATTTAAAACAACAGAACTGTAAATATACAAAATAGATAATAGAACTAGAAATAAATTAAATAAGATAGTAGAACCTATAACTAGCGATGGGGCTGACAAACACCCAAGGAGGCCTGTTCCTCCCAACCTACTCTAGTAGAAGCAGCTCAACTGTTGACTTCTAATGAACCCCCGAGCCTGATTACTGATTGAGTAAGTGGATGGAATATGTGTAGAAGCAAGGCACTTAAAAATACCTTCTCCACTTGGTATCAACCTCCTGAAAAATGCCTTCTTCACTCAGCATCAACCTCCTGAACTCAATAAGAGTTTGAAAGACTCACAACATCATCAACAACAGCATATCCCCTCATCAAATCTCTTGGGTGCAAACACAACAAAACCCCAAGGTAAATTTCCTTGTCAGGAAAAGTGATGAACCTCAGTTCAATATTTGATGGCTATTATATAGACTGCCTAGGTCTTTTAGTTGTTGGTTTGGAATAAATGAGCCTCAAGATCCAATCCCATCTTTCAGGGAACTATGACCACATTTCAAGGGAGTTGTCCCATACCAACAACTAGTTAGTTGCATCATGATGCTGCCATTTGTCCATTGCCTTCTACCCCAGATTCCATTCCACCTAGTGGATCAGTAACCACTCTTTCAACAGTCCTCTTAGGTGTTTGTCTCCTATTTTATTTATTAAATAATAATAAATTGTGCAAATTACAGTCATCCTTGGACACCTGTCCAATGCAAACTTTACAATAAAAGTTATCATAATTTTTCTAAACATAAAATGTTTTTCCAGCTTAAAGGGTATGTTACAGGTTTCCAACACAATAAAAAGGAAGTTTTATAGACTTCACGAGTTTCATGATTATCATGCCCACGCAATCTCTCAAACTTTCCACAACGCCAAGTCAACCGGTTATGTCAGAAGGAAAGTGAATGCAAATCTCCCACATTTACTCCACAAACCAGTGGACCTATAATTCTCCCATCGAACGCGAGCTCTTTAAGCTTGTAGCGCATGATCACTTGGAATTCGCTTAATATCCAAAAGGAAAGCTCCCACATTTACTCCACAAACCAATGGACCTATAATTCTCCCATCAAAAATGAGCTTTTAAGCTTGCAGCGCATGATCACTTGGACTTCGCTTAATATCCAAAAGGAAAGCTCCCGTATTTACTCCAAAAACCAATGGACCTATAATTCTTCCATCAAACGCGATCTCTTTAAGCCTACAACGCATGATCACTTGGACTTCGCTTGATATCCAAAAGGAAAAGCATGAAAATTCAAAGAGAATACAATAAATATGAAAATTGTAAATCAAGTTGAAATTACTCCTTGCTAGACACCTATATCAAGACCACCCTGCAAGAATGCCACGCGGACACCCGCATGAAGTCAAACAACTTTTTGCAACATATATTTAGCTATTCACCTAGCTTGTAGGTAATTTTCACAAGCTCACTTTAGTTATTATAAAAAAATAGCTTGTAGAATTATTGCAATTACTTTCCACGTTGTTGTTAATATATTCTCATTATATATAACGAAACTCTAGTAAAAACTAATAAATTATTGAAAGAGAAGCCAAGATGTGTCTTATAGAACAAAAAAGTACAACTTGATGAAACGATGAGTCAATTCAGGCAACAGACAAGCTAGGGTTCAAGTTAGGGTTTTACAAGATGTGTCTTATAGAATAAAAAAGTACAACTTGATGAAATGATGGGTTGATTGAGGCAACAGACAAGCTAGGGTTCAAGTTAGGGTTTTACAAAGTCTAGGAGTGGGAGGTTCTTAAGTGTGAGAGAGGTTGGCAAAGCTATGTAAGAATCAATGGTGGTAGCGATAGATCCAATACATCCCTCTTTAAAAGATGCCACGCGGACACCCGCATGAAGCCTACCGTGCATGAAGGATATATGACAGTCATCCATGAGCCCTGAAATGAAGACTCTACATAAAACATGTCAACCTTCCCCTTCGCGTTCATTTTCACCGCATTTTTTTTCTTCTGTGGTTTGGTCCAAGGGTTCAACATTTAGGGTTTTTTCCACAGTTTGAGCTGGACTAGTGAATGCTTGGTACGATATTGGGCTTATAGCAACACGACGTAGGCACTTGCAGTGTACACGCGGCCCGCTTGAGCTTGTGTAGACCAAAGAGATGAAGTTCTGCTTGGACTATGATGGCCGCAAGAGGAAAGTGAAGAAATATTCATTCCAAAGTCCCCCACATTGCACAGATTAAGGATTTTTTGACCAGAAAGAGTTTTTTTATCAAGTCTACTATTGACATTGCACGCAAAAAATATTTCTTTGTTTGTCCGACCTTAATTTTAGAGTCAATTTCAAGATTTGGTGTTAAATTCGGCCTTGAATGGATGTTAATTGCACCTGTTCTTTTAAGCTTTAATTTATGTAAAATGAGGTAGCTTGCAGCTAGTAGGATACGTCTTTAAAGAGAATCTATCGTGAAAGAGCACATATTTACTGTGTTAGAGCTTTGTATGTTGAACAGGTGACTAGAATATTGTTTAGTGATCAGTAGTGGGAAATGATGGAGATGGATATTATGACAGAGATGGAGATTATGCGGTGAAGCTTGAGTATTTATACCTATGTATTTAGATCGAAAGCTCGTAGTTATGCATGGAGTGAAGATGAAGAATCATAACTGAAAGTTGAAAGTTAGTGCACTTAGGCTTAGTAAAGTTAGTGCACTTAGACTTAGTAAAGTTAGTGCACTTAAACTTAGACACTAGAGTTAGTAAAGTTAGTGCACTTAAACTTATCAAAGAATTAATAATAACAAAAATTATGGCACCTTAATCTTAATAATGAAAAAATACAATTGCACTGTACCAAAAAGAAAATACAAATTTTGCAGTGTATCAAAGAGAAAATACAATTGTACCAAAATGACAGGAAAATGAGAGACACACAAGGCCAACAATATGGTTGAATATCTATCTAGATCACATACTTATTTCTTGTCTTATGCTAATCATCACACGCAATTGTTTATAATTGTTATTTCTTGTGATGAGTTTATTAGCAATTGTTTAATCGTCACATACAATTGTTATTTCGTGTCACGAGTTGCATTGAAGAGTTTTTTTTTCTTTTCTTATTATATGAAATTTTTGTGTATCAAATGTCAGCATTGGAAAAGAAGACAAAAGTCATTTAATGCCTTTGCTAAGAAACAATCTCAAAAGCCATTACAAAGAATTAGATGTGATAGTGGAGATAGTTACACTTTGAAAACTACTATGAAATAATGGAATTCGATACTATAAGGTGGTCTGCATGGTGATGGTTCCTCATGGAGCGATGAGGCGACAAATTCCTCATGCATTGCAGTGAAATGGAAGATGATTATAAGGTCGAATAAATGATTAGCAAACCATGATTACACATCGTAGCAATATGTGATTTACGTATGGCATAAAAGCATCATTATAGCTACTCTATCCATAAACATAGTAAATCATAAACATAGACCAAGACAAATTTCCATGTGAAATAAATACGTTTCAATTGATGTAAAAAAAAAGGTTTCATGACCAAATGACAATGTTATTCATAGGATGTAATTCACCGCGACACGTTGCAATCTCTCAGGCCATGCAATTCACCATGACAAGTTGCAATCATTTCGTGCATGCATAGGACGTGGAAGCTCATGCATAGGCTTCCACTGTGGTCTTTGACAATATTTTGTAAGGAGGCCCAATGCTTGCTTCGATAGCTGACTAAATCGTATGGATGCAACCAGGAAAATAGCAAGCGTGCAAAGCCATGAAAAGGACATAGAAGACGTCAATAAGGACTGAAAGTGTGTGCTCAAGCGGAGTAATAGAAATTCCATCGATATGAATGGATGGATGTAGGAAAGCAGGTAGGGATCAACTGCTTTCAATGGGAACGAAAGAGGCCATGCTATAGCAACACTTTACACTCACCTTGTTTTCTTCTGTGAGTTGTTGGTTCATTCTCTTTTTCTTAGTGAGGCCCATGATTATAACACTAATAAAATCTTGCCAAAATGCCTTTGTCTCGTGCATGAAATCTTTGTCTACATCAGTTTACATCTTTGGACAGATCCAAAGATGCTTCGTTTCCTGTTCTATCTTTCTCTAGCCTTCTAACGCCTGTTTCCCCATCAAAAAATGGTCTCAACGGTACCAATTCGAGGTTTCCAGTTGATCTCGAGATTAATTCCAAGGTTTATCTCTAGCAGGGTCATCCTTGGCATCTAGAACTTGACGTCGTGGTTATTTCTACAAACAAGGTAAAAAACTGTGGAAATAATCATTTTGTTTGTGTTTGTTGCCATAATCTTTTTTGCTTTGGCTTATCGAAATTTAATTTTTTGGCGATCTCAATTGAGATGACAGGATAAGACTACACTGCAATCTAGTTGAATTCGGTCTGAGTTTTGCTTGCTTTCTTATCATTTTACATATTTTCCTATTCATCTAGCTATAATATCAATTTCCATAAAGGCTAGAGTAATTAGCCAAGACTTCATGGCCAGAAATAAAAGCAAGAAAATGGGCAGGGGAAGCACATGTTAGCAAGGGCAAGTGTGACTTTGGTCCTTGGCCTCCTAAAGAAAAAAAATTGGATCATAGACTTTTCCGTTTATTATTTATCATACTTCTATTACAATGAAATGGGCGGGAGTGGGTTATACGAAAATCTTTTGCATAGTCTTCAAGTTTTATTCTATGATATACATTAAAGCATGCAGGTTATTTGCTTGTCCACAAGTGTACTAAGAGCTGGTGAAGGCACTCTAGTCTATTGAATTATTGCTACTTTCATTACTTTAAGCATTATTATATTACATCAACTCATACAAAATCTTTAAAATCCTGTGAAAGGAGAAGCCAAGTGCTTTGGGTACCAGGCAAGGAGTTTACGCCCAAAATTTTCTGTTAGGGTTATTTTCGCCGTCAAATGCACTACGTCATTAAAGATGAGTAAACTGCAAAGTACTTGATTAATAAATGACATCACTTCATTATTATAACGAAGTACTTCATCATGACAATGACATGATGACATGATGACACTATACGTGTCAAGTTTATATTTTTACTTTTGCTTTTTTGCTTTTTATTATTTTTATAATTTTATAATTCTTTTGCACACGAGGGAAAAATAGTCACATATTTGTAATGCACCAATAAAAAATTAGATTATCTAATTTACACAAATTTTAAAAATATTTTAATTTACAAAAAAATCATTTTACTACCAAAAATTTAAAATGTCGTTATTAACCTTATGTTCAAAATATAAAAATAAACCAGTCAAACAAAAAAGTAGACCAAACAATTGCTATAATCCCTGCGGATCAGGGACTAATCAGAAGATAAATCTTAATCATCCAATTGCCACAAAAGGAAAAGAGGTTTGTAGAATTAAAGTGTTATGTGAATTGTTTGAATTTTTTCATCGAGATAGTGGTTATGGAGATGGGGATATATAGTTCATTATGTTGCAAAAATTGCAAAGTAGTGGAATCTGCAAGGTAGAAGAATCAGTTTGAGTCTTGGTGAATGACACTAACATCAGTTTCAATAATATTAGAAACTATCACTATCTAATATCCCAGAGGTAATTTCCTCATAATGATAGTAATAAAAAGACCTTTGTTAAAAGCACAAAAAAACAGAAAACAAAGTATAATGGAAATGCAATGAACGACATAACCTTTATTAGTTGTATAGAAGAATCTTTGAAATCCATTGTTCAAACCTCACAATATAAATGACTTGCTATGTAATGGTTTAATGTAAGTATTTAGCATTGTGTGATGAGAATGGTATTAAGATGTTGGACTTGTATTGAGATACATAATCAAGATATCCTTGATTTTTTTTTGTTTTTACAAGTAGGTATAAATATATATTTAAGCGTGAGTGCAAGCTAATTATGGTCTTTCATGACACGTTAGTGGCAATGAAAACATCGAAAACAACATTTTGTTGACATGGATGGATGATTTGAGGTACTTCCATAATGAGTGTGAATATCGTGTAAGAAGAGCAATTGTAGGAAATTGAGCTAGCTTCCAAAATATCTATGTACGAACCTTACAATGGTATGTTATTTTGCATATGTGGTCGTTAGTGCAGGTGTTGAGTATCTCAATGATGAAATTTCGTTAATTTTTTGTACAATTGTAGAGAATACATTATTGTTGAGTACATCAATGATATAATTTCATTAATTTTTTTGTACAATTGTAGAGAATAGTTTGTTCCTGTGCATATCAGTTGGTTTTTAAAAATTTATAATGCTAGTTTTATATTTTTATAGAATTACGAAAGTGATTATACCTTTTAAATTATAAGTTCATGAATTAGTGCAGTGTATGGCCTTAAAATAATCAAACAATATTTTTTCTTTGCATTGTAGATATTTCTTTGTTTTAGTGCATGATATAATGTATTTAAAAAATCGATAAAACACCAAACATTATAGCAAGAACAATAGACATGCATTTCAATATTTTGATACCAATCTAGTCAAGATAAATTAATCATAATAAGCAACAATAATTTTGAAAAAAATATATATTTGAAATCTACATTCACTAATCTATATGTGTATTTAATTTCATGCATGAAAGATTTGTGCTCTCACTATAAAATTATTGTCAAAAATGCAAAATTGCAGTGATTCAAAATCATTATGAAAAATTATGTTTTTGATTAAATTTGGCTACCTCAAAAATATTCATGTTCTTGTAGTCAAAATGGAATCCCTATCTTGAATCCCTGAGATCCATTTCATCATGAAGGAACTGTGAGGTGGTAAAGGAATAAGGTTGAGTGACTATCACTTGTGTTCAAGGAGGATTCAAAGAGGAGATCGAAATAATCGTGTAGGGTCTTAAGCATGTGTTGTTCAAGATCGAAGGAAAATTGATCATGGAGCAAGAGGAGATATAAAATGGAAGCCCACATTATGGTAACAACTAGTGATATTACACATGAATACATCTTCTAGAGATATTGCACATGAATACATCTTCTAGATCAGGTTGAGAACACTTCTCCATAAGGGTGTGCGGCTCCAAAAAGTAATTAGCATATATAATATTTAAATAAAAATGTTGAGAATATTTGTGCACCTTTGGTTAGGGTTAGTGTTGACTTTGTCGAAGAGAATTTTTTTATATTTACTACATAGAGGCATTTGCCAATGAAGTAAGTAATGAATTCTAAGTTTCCTTCATTTTCTCTATTATTAAATTATTATGTTAAGTAAGTAATCAATTCTAAGCTTCCTTCATTTTCTCTATTATTATGTTTTGTATTAATTTTTTTTTATAATTTTCTTGGTTAATAAAAGTAAATTTAGTTTTTTCTTAATTATTCTATTTACATATCAATTTGGTAATAGAATTGATATTAAACTATATGTAGGTCCTCTTTCCTCAAACATAAGTTTTTGAACCTCCCACCCAACTAATTTGTTGTGTCTATGCTTCTCCGTTGAACTAGGGTTTGCAATTTTGTGTATATAGAGGAAATGCTAAGGCTAAATCCATGTCCATGGCATCATTCACTCCTCTAGTCATTCAATATTATGAATCTTCTAGTTTATCATGTCATTGATGGTTTTTAGATTTCTACCTCATTTCCTTTCAGATCATCTTCTTGCCAATGCATTGCGAAAGAAATCATGGGTCCTCATATTTTAACCTTATGTGATTTTCCCTCCCATGTGTTAGTGCAATTGGGAAAGTCACTTGCTCATTTGATTTCTTTAATCCTTAGCTTCCACAGTTTTCAACCTCAATCCCACTGTTGCCTCCCTCCTTCTCTTCATACTTTTGCTAGGAAACGAATGTTGCTCTACTTGATCTAATCTTAGGTTGTTTGGGGAAGGTGAACATGTGCACTATATGACTTATATTTGCATGTCACGAGTTGTCAAGATCTAAGGTTTTTCTAAGCAATAGATTATTCCATCAAACATGCAAAGGCCTCTTAACTCAGTTAATTAGTGATGCAACACTTTCTTTCTTGCAACTATCCTTCATAACTCTAGTTTTCCCTTTTTAAGGTTCCATTATCAATTTGGCTAGATAACTTATTGATGTAGAAGATGAAGTATGGATTGTATCATTTACTGTGCTTAATTGTATACTATAAGGTGTGTTAGGTTCCAAATAATATTTAGGCTTCGCCTTCCTATACAACAACCTCTTCTTTAATGCATTTCTTGACACGATACCTAATATTATGATTGAGATGGGTTGGAGGATGTACTGTCCAATGTCTTATAAAGGTATGCCTTTCCGCAGTGACATTTTTAGGGTTTTCAAACATTGGATGCTGAGTTCAAGTGAAATTTTCGAAGCGGGTCTCTACACAACAAGAAAATCCATGTTTTAGCACCACTTACATTTTGTGGTGTTAAGGTGGTGGTATTATCAACAGTTACAATTTTGTGGTGTTACAAATTTAGTGGTATTAGCACCAATTACATTTTGGTGTTAAAGTGGTAGTATTAGCACCACTTATATTTTGTAGTGTTAATATGGTGTTAATGTTTGTTAATATTATTAATATTATTGGAAATGAAGTTTGCACTCATCCATGTTAAGATGTATGCCATGTTAGAAAGTACCATAATGTGGTGCTAAGCTCTTATTTACTTAGAAAACTAGATACATCATCATAACAATAAAAAAAATTAACTAATAACTTAGAAAACCAGATATTTTAGAGAATCAAGGAGCACTGAAGTTGGTTACTTTCTTTTTCAAAACTCTGCATTTCAACATAAAATAAGTTGAAGTAATAGAGCAACAAATCACATATATTGGAGATATAAGGAAAGTCTATGTAGGATATATGTCATCTTTATGAAATGTTGTAAGCTAAAGTTGGTCACACTGAGACCCAATACATGGACATGTAGAAATAGGATTCAATTATGAGGATTTGCATCATAAACACAATTTCATAAATAATTATTTTGTCATAACTAAATTCAATTTTATTGTTTTTATTGAAATAAATGCTCAAGATTATTTTATGAGGTTTTGCACCACAATCGCAACATATCCAATTGTTATTTTTAATCAATTTAAACAAATAAATTCAAAACATTCATTTATGAAGCTTTGCACCACAAGCACAACAAGGCCACAAATAATTATTTTGTAAATAAACCAATTTCAAATCATTCATTCTTAACACTACTTAAGCAAATAAATCTCTAGGATCCTTAATATTGACAAATAATTAAAGACGTGACAATTTTCAATTTATTACTTTTCTTAGTGATAAAAATGATTTTAATTGAAATTTGATTATTCTATTGGAAATAATTTTATTGATCTTATTAAATTTCATTATGGATATTATTATCACTATCAGATTTGAGCACAATAAGCGGGTCTCAAATCCATGGACATGCACATGATCGAGGGAGAAAACCTCTACTTTCGGCCCTAAAAGAAGCTTCTAAGGATCTGGGACCAAGAAATGCACAGGCCTCAAAGGTCACCACTTATATTCCTAAGGCTATTATTATCCTGTATGTGTGGGAATTGACACCATTATAAGATTTTTATCACTAGGGATAGGTCGAGTGTCCTCGCCATGGTTGAGAGAATAAATATAAACCTTATGCTAAAGGAATACTCTAGGCATCTAGGGCCAAGAATGATGTGTTTAACCAACATAAATGACCACTTGAGAGGATATTTTCCCTAAAAATATGGATGAAGTGGGAATTGGTATGAAAATAGAACTAGGTGCACTAGTAGAAAAATGGGTGATAAATGACTAGGCAACCAAAAACGATGGTCGCCAAGTAAAATAAATTACTAAACCACCCAAAATGTTGCCCACCACGGTATTTTTAAGTGTTTAATATGACCAAATTTGAGCAATTTTAAGTGATCAAAACTAAAAATGACTAAAGTAAAGGACTAATTTAGTCATGGGATAAAAAATATGGCTAAACAATCTAAGTTAATAATTATATAAGATGTTCATTGTTAAAATTTATGAAATTGTAATAAGTTTATTAGAATTTCATAAATTTTAACACTGCAGATGGATTTAGAGATCCCCTTCTCTGAATCCTTTATGTATTCTTCCCTTACTCATGGTGCGATATTAGATAGATGATTGGAAGGAATGTGAACCAAGGAAAAGTATTCTATTTTGTTTGAATGAATAGTTAGTAGCATCTCCCAATGCCTTCCTAATGGCCGATGGCTTGTAATTTAATTGAGAAGCACGAGGGCTTTCCAACTAGGCATTGTTGATGCTCAACATCGACATGATTCTGAAGTGTCAGAACATGATGCCAAAGGTGAAATAATTAATTCTTTTGCAATATAATTCCATATATACCATCACATCTATTTCAATGTGCTTCTCACATCCATATCTTATTTCACCATTTTTGTTGTCATATGACCCCTTCGACAAACCTTCCAAGTTGTATGATGTGTGTCATCATAGTCCGTCCAGTGTCGTGTCTTAGAGTTTGGTTGTTTCTTGTCACACATGTCAATCACATCATATTATTTAGTTTATTCCATTCAAGACGTCGCACTGGTTGTGCTCATACTTTTTTTGGCGAAATCTATGTCCATTTGACCCTTTCAGTAGTCTATCATAGTATTGGCAAGTACATGCATTTTGTGTTATGTTAGCTGAAAACTGCCAATTTTGCATCCCTCCATTAATTCACACAATGAAAATACGTCCATTAGTCTTCTCAGTACACCTATGCTTGGAAAGTTGAAAGATACCCCCTAAGGGTACCTCTTTGCAAACAAAAACCAGTGCCCTTCATTTTTAAAATAAACCCTTCCCCTCTTCCTTTTAAATTTTATATTCACCATTTCCATTAATTATTTCCAAAAAAATAAAATACAATATTCCCTTTATTATGAGACCCCTAATTCCTCATACCCTTACCCTTTTATTTCTATTTCTCGTCATCTCAAAATAAGATGGCCCTCCCTTTTTGAAATTAAAGAAACCTTTATCAAAATGGGTTTATTCCCCAAACGTTCTATGGCTACTAATTTCTCTAAAATGATAATCTTTAGTAAAAATTAAAATGAACCTCTTATAGGGTAAATTCTTCCCAAAGATAACACAAGATATGTCATAAGGTGTCCCCTAAGCTTCCTCTTATCAAGTTTTGTTGCTATCTCCCAAAAGCCGGGCCTCCATGAGAGAATGTGATATTAAGCATATTTTTAATTTAAAAGAGTTATCTTTTAAAAGGGGAAACTCCTTTTTAGAAACCCTTCCCCCTATTGCGCACGCACCATAGGGTATATCGACATGGAAGCCATGTAAAACGTAGCAGCAGGTGGAATTGCAGAGCCGATTTCAATGTGGAGGGAGGGAATGAGTAAGCTATGATGCAGGTAATCAATGGAAAATGGTGGTGAGGTGGAAAACATGCGCAGAAACCCTATCATGTATCCATAGTTGGAAGCGAGTAGCTAGCAAGAGGGAATTAAGTATAAAATTGTGAATATAACTACCAGGGGTGTGCTTTTGCTTATTAAGACCAACATGATTTCTAGAGGGGGCAGAGTAGTAATTATAAAAAATTAAAAAAATGACATTACAAGAATAAGGGCTGATAAAAGTGAGATATAACTTTAGGGAAACCTGGTTATTTTCGTTGTAGCGTTGCATCATCTTCGATGGTGATGGTATTATTGCTAGTGGATCCAAGTGTAGATGTAGGCCTCATCTTTTTCTCATCTAAATGGTCTTCCGTGACTATCATATTACTTGCCATGAGCTTGTTCATCTTCCTTATATATTTGACAACCTTGAGTTTTTCCTTGCTCTCAGCCATGAAGGGATTCCCTTCCATTAACATTATATGAATAATAATATTGAGCACCCAATGGAGAACCACCAAGTTCTCATAGAGCATCACTCTTTGTTTAGTGCCTCCTAGATTCTTGATCAATCATCTAGGGGATTAGATGAAACTTCATCCTGTATAACTGGATTTTTCTAAACTAGAGTCCAATTTGCTCTGTCTTTCACCTCTTCCGCTTTCTTATCCTCAGTGCTGGGATGCAGAGGCATCGACCATGAGACAAATTTTATGTTCAAGTGGAAAGTGAGCCTAGTTAGGTTCGAGTTGAGAATGTATGTGTACCCAAAGGGGTCATCCATAACCTTTCTAGAGTGCACTCATACAAAGATTTCCTACCTCTGGAGTTTCCAGGGTCTAGTACCCACCTTGATATCATCTGGTGCTTCATGCTTCCGAGATCCACATGATGGGAATTACCAGTGTATGAGGAATTAGAAGCAGCGCTATAAGAAGAAATCTACTCAACAGAAAGGGGACCTCCGTTGCCTTTAGTGGCAATAATGTCGGGAATGTGGAGCAACACGGTTGCTTTCAAAGCCATGGGCTTGATAGCCGAGAATATCATCTCATAAAGTTGGAGCTCGTGGCTTATTGCAGATTGGTATGATGATCTGATCTGTTTCCCAACGCCATGAGCCAAAACATGATCAATGGAGTCCATAGAGGGTGCCATGAAAATATCAACTGCGTCTTGAATGGGATGAAGCTTATGTTTTCATAAGCTGCTCCTCATCTATTTATATAGTAAATGGATTATGCTTCCTCAGCCGGACTGGCTTTCTACATCAATCTCATCAATCTAACAACAAACTACTTTTTCGGGGAGCACTCTATTAGGCATAGGCTATTTGAGTACAGTATAAGAAAAATTACGCGCTGCAAAAATTAGATGACAAGTGACAATTCCCACGTTAAAAGTATGTATTGTGAGAAGTGTCTTGTTGACCGGTTGCTTACCTATGCTATGCTATAGACTAAGGAATTGGTGAGTGGACCTCTCCATCTATTTAAAAGGGAAGGAAACGATATTTTGGTTATGAAACTAAATCCAAGTTATTGCAAATCACAAGTTAGGTTACGCAATAATATCACTCTAACACCTTTTATGATGGCAACTTTTGATTGATCCCATAAACAAAATTAGATAAAATATATGTTGTGTTTTGAATGCTCGAAAAAATAACATGAAATGCTATCTTATAGTATAAACATGTTACGATGTAATTGCGCTGAGAGTCGCTCTACAACCCAGTATGGGGGAGATCATGTAGCGTGTGTCGAGTGTTTGAGTTTGTCGAGTGTAGTATGAGGGAGATCTTGTAACATGTGTGACTTTGTCTAGTAACATAACAAAATAATAACAAAATATAATTTGAAATATTGTTTAGTCGGCCATTAATAAAAAAAAGACGTGTATTTTCAAAATATTTCCGAATATAAATCATTGACTAGATAAACAGGAAAGCTATCATACAAATTAAAAATATATATATTTCGGGTCAAGAACCTACCGCAAAGATATCTTATTTCAAATGATTATTTTTTTAAGAAATAATATTCACATGATGATCGCTATAATATTCATTATTACTTTTTCAATTCACATAACTTCTGCTGTTTTTAATTGAAATCCATAAGTTTCAAATGAATATTAGCTTTACGTGAATATTAGCTTTACATTTTTTAATTCGTTTAACTTCTGTTGTTTTTAATTGAAATTCATAAGTTTCAAATGAATACTAGTTTTAAGTGAATATTAGCTTTACATTTTTTAATTGAAATCCATAAGTTTCAAATGATTACTCAAATGAATATTAGTTTTACGTGAATATTAACTTTACATTTTTTAATTGAAATCTATAAGTTTCAAATCATTATTTAAAAAAAAAATATTCATGTTAAGTTTCAAATGATTATTTTTTTAAGAAATAATATTCATGTGGTGATCGCTATAATATTCACTAATACTTTTTTAATTCGCCTAACTTCTACTATTTTTAATTGAAATCCATAAGTTTCAAATGAATATTAGCTTTAAGTGAATATTATTTTTACATTTTTTAATTGAAATCCATAAGTTTGAAATGAATATTAATTTTACATGAATATTAGCTTTACATTTTTTAATTGAAATCTATAAGTTTCAAATGATTATTTTTTTAAGAAATAATATTCACATGATGATCACTATAATATTCACTATTTCTTTTTTAATTCCCCTAACTTCTGGTGTTTTTAATTAAAATCCATAAGTTTCAAAGGAATATTAGTTTTACATTTTTAAATTTTCCTAACTTATGCTATTTTTAATTCAAATCCATAAGTTTCAAATAAATATCAGTTTTACATGAATATTATCTTTACATTTTTTAATTGAAATCCTCAAGCTTCAAATGATTATTTTTTTAAGAAATAATATTAACGTGCTATAATATTCACTATTACTTCTTTAATTCACCCAATTTCTGTTGTTTTTAATTGAAATCCATAAGTTTCAAATAAATATTAGCTTTATGTGAATATTAACTATACATTTTTTAATTCGCCCAATTTATGTTGTTTTTAATTCAAATCCATGAGTTTCAAATGAATATTAGTTTTAAGTGAATATTAGCTTTACATTTTTTAATTGTAATCCATAAGTTTCAAATGATTACTCAAATGAATATTAGTTTTAAGTAAATATTAGCTTTACATTTTTTAATTGAAATCCATAAGTTTTAAATGATTTTTTTTAAGAAATAATATTCACGTGATGATCGCTATAATATTCACTATTCATTTTTTAATTTGCATAAGTTTCCAATGAATATTAGCTTTACGTGAATATTAACTTTACATTGTTTAATTGAAATCCATATGTTTCAAATGATTACTCAAATGAATATTAGTTTTACGTGAATATTAGCTTTACATTTTTTAATTAAATTCCATAAGTTTCAAATGCTTATTTTTTTAAGAAATAATATTCATGTTAATTTTCAAATGATTTTTTTTAAGAAATAATATTCACGTGATGATTGGTATAATATTCACTATTATTTTTTTAATTCGCCTAACTTCTACTGTTTTTTAATTGAAATCCATAAGTTTCAAATGAATATTAGCTTTACATGAATATTAACTTTATATTTTTTAATTCATCTTTTTTTAATTGCAATCCATAAGTTTGAAATGAATATTAATTTTACGTGAATATTAGCTTTACATTTTTTAATTGAAATCCATAAGTTTCAAATGATTATTTTTTTAAGAAATAATATTTACGTGATGATCACTATAATATTCAAGATTACTTTTTAATTCACCTAACTCTGTTGTTTTTAATAAAAAATCTATAAGTTTGAAATGAATATTAGTTTTACGTGAATATTAGCATTACATTTTTTGATTTGCCTAACTTATGTTATTTTTAATTCAAATCCATAAGTTTCAAATGAATATTAGTTTTAAGTGAATATTATCTTTACATTTTTTAATTGAAATCCATAAGCTTCAAATGATTATTTTTTTAAGAGATAATATTGACGTGATGATCGCTATAATATTCACTATTACTTCTTTAATTTTCCCAACTTCTATTGTTTTTAATTGAAATCCATAAGTTTCAAATGAATATTAGCTTTACGTGAATATTAGCTATACATTTTTTAATTGAAATCCATAAGTTTCAAATGATTATTCAAATGAATGTGAGTTTTAAGTGAATATTAGCTTTACATTTTTTAATTGAAATCTATAAGTTTCAAATGATTTTTTTTAAGAAATAATATTCATGTGATGATCACTATAATATTCACTATTACTTTTGTAGTTCGCCTAACTCTTGTTTTTTATTAAAAATCCATAAGTTTCAAATGAATATTAGCTTTACATTTTTTAATTCGCCTAACTTATGATATCTTTAATTGAAATCCATAAGTTTCAAAAATGAATATTAGTTTTACGTGAATATTATCTTTACATTTTTTAATTGAAATCTATATGTTTCAAATGATTATTTTTTTAAGAAATAATATTGACGTAATGATTGCTATAATATTCACTATTACTTCTTTAATTCACTCAACTTCTGTTATTTTTAATTGAAATCCATAAGTTTCAAATGAATATTAGCTTTACCTGAATATTAGTTATACATTTTTTAATTCTCCTAACTTCTGTTGTTTTTAATTGAAATCCATAAGTTTCAAATGAATATTAGTTTTAAGTGAATTTTAGCTTTACATTTTTTAATTCAAATACATAAGTTTCAAATGATTATTCAAATGAATATTAGTTTTAAGTGAATATTAGCTTTACAGTTTTTTAATTGAAATCCATAAGTTTCAAATGATGTTTTTTAAGAAATAATATTCATGTGATGATCGCTATAATATTCACTATTGCATAAGTTTTCGATGAATATTAGCTTTACGTGAATGCTAACTTTACATTAGCTTTACGTGAATGCTAACTTTACATTTTTTAATTAGTCTAACTTCTGTTGTTTTTAATTGAAATCCAAAATTTTGGAATGAATATTAGTTTTACCTGAATATTAGCTTTACATTTTTTAATTGAAATCCATAAGTTTCAAATGATTATTTTTTTAAGAAATAATATTCACGCAATGATCGCTATAATATTCACTATTACTTTTTTAATTCGCATCAGTTTCAAATGAATATTAGCTTTACATTTTTTAAATAGCCTAACTTATGTTTTTTTTAATTGAAATCCATAAGTTTCAAATGAATATTAGTTTTACGTGAATATTAGATTTACATTTTTTAATTGAAATTTATAAGTTTCGAATGATTTTTTTTTAAGAAATAATATTCACGTGGTATAATATTCACTATTATTATTTTAATTTATCTAACTTCGTATAGTTTAATATAAGTATATAGGTCCTTTACTATGTATCATAAGAACTACATGTGGTATAGTGGTAAGGGTGTTGGGATAATGGGTGTGAGGTTCAAGGTTCAATCCTTTCGGATCACCTACTATTTTTTTTAAATATAGAATTTCGTAAATAAATTGAATTCCATTATCATGTAAAGTGAGTTTTATACTTGCATAGATTTCAGTGTATTGGGTCTTTTTATTGCATATTTTTTAATGTAAACGTTATTCTGTGGACACATTGATTTCATTGTTTGGACGCATAGATTTCAGTGTATGGGGTTTTTTATTGCATATTTTTCAGTGTAGATGTTATTTTGTGGATGCATAGATTTCAATGTATGGATGCATTGATTTCAGTGATAAGAAAAGAACGAGAAGAAGACTTGAAGTGAAAAGCAGAAGAACAAAAATAATTTCGAAAAAGGAAGTTGGGCAAAATGAGAGCAGAAGAACTAGAAGAATGAAGAAAACGAAACACAGATCGAAAAAAAGAATATCGAAAAAGAAAGTTAGACGATTTGACAACAGAAGAATGAGAAGAACAAAGATAACGAAACATTGACCGATAAAGAGTGTATCGAGAGAGAAAGTTGTTGCAGTTGGAAGAACAAAGAAATCAAGTTGCAGAACAACAAATAAATCAAAATGTACGAAATGACAAAATGACGGCACAAGAAGGAGAAGAACGAACAAAACAAAACGCAGATTAACAAAAAGAGAATCGGAAAAAGAAGTTAGGTGAATTGATAGCAAGAGAATTAGAAGAACAAAGAAAACAAAACATTGATAGAAAAAAATCATATCAAGAGAGAAAGTTGAATCAATTGGAAGAACAAAAAAATCAGTTTGCAGAACAACAAATAAATCAAAATGTACGAAATGACAGAAGAAAAATGAGAAGAACAAACAAAACAAAACGCAGATTAACAAAAAGATAATCGAAAAAAAAAAGTTAAGCGAATTGTCTCTATTTTCCAG
The DNA here is from genome assembly GCA_027924585.1 of Larix kaempferi. NCBI lineage: Eukaryota > Viridiplantae > Streptophyta > Pinopsida > Pinales > Pinaceae > Larix > Larix kaempferi. The sequence continues at coordinate 526,564 of BSBM01000597.1, read as the reverse complement.
TTTAACAATTTACTCAATCCTTAATACTTATTACTTACGTTATGATAATCCTCGTAAACGTATATGTGTTTTCAACTTAGCCTATTCCTTACAATGCTGATCAAGCTCCAGTTTTGTGTCACTGCCCATGACTGAAACTAGCCTAGATCCAAATCCTAGGCTCTATCAAGCGCTGAGAGGGATAAAATCTCCCGAGGTGCAAACCTCTTCTCGGGTATTGCACTCAAGGAGCTTTTTAAGGAGAGGTTCGCACTTCGGGAGATTTGATCCCTCTCGACGCTTGATAGAGCCTAGGATTTGGATCTAGGTTGGTAAATATATGGAATCGATGATATTCTTGTTATGGTTGTTAATTTATATTTTTAGCATTATATGACATAAATTCATGATAGTTCATAGCTTTAACATTTTTTATGATTAGTTAAAACTCTTATTAAGTGAAGTTGTATATGGCCTAAGGAAACTTATTAAGAATTGCCTTGTATCAATTTTATTATATAGTGCGACACATTATAACATTTCGATTTTTCAGCATCAACATAATAACTTCCAAAGTACACTGAGTGACTATGCATTTAGGTGCACCTGCATGCCTATACATTACATCAATTTACATCTAGAATTAGTACATATGAAAATAACAAAGAAGGAACATTGGCCGTATGTGATTCTCATCTAAATATTTCTCAAATGAACAACAATAAGGGTGTTAACCACTACTGCAATTTTCCTATGCTCTAATCAACTTCTTAAAGGTCATTATCCATTCAAAAATTGCTGGTTGAATTTGATCGGTAGCATCATCTAGGGATCATGGATTGTGAGAATAATGGTCTTAAGGCTCTTGACAAGTATAGATGATGCATAGCTAAAGTTGAATACAAACACTGTAAAGGGACCGTTGATTGTGAGAACAATTATTAAACATGTGCTTATATCTTAGCGTACCATTGCCTTTCTCTCTCGTGTCCAAAGTTCAAAACCTATTTCTCCCACTTCCATGGTTTGAACTCATTGCTAGACCAAACAACTCTCTTGATAAGAAAATGGAGGTCCCAAACCTCATTCACTTAGTATTAGGGATCCCTTTGATCCTCCACCCATAGGATGACTCCATTAAGAATATGACAATTATTATGAAACCATTGCTAAGAATGGCCAAGATGGAAGGCCTACACTAATATATGTACATGATACAATGGTGTGGATAACATTGAAATGTGAGAATCGTGATGCTCACGTAACCTTTTCTCATCCTTTTTGAAATATCTTGCAACATATGGAAATTAGAATTGATTATCTAGTCGAAAAATAATACTCTTGATCCTTACCTAGTGGTTTTTTGTAGGAGATAGGAATTATAAATAATGATCATGTATCATATATGTATAGATTTAGCTCAATAGATATAATGGATGAAAGAAGTGAGGGACTCAACTATACATAACTAGAGCATAAACTAATGAAAGGGAGGGAACTTGCATCTGCAACTAGGTAAACATTTGGAGACTATAAAGTACTTTGGTTTGTCAATTATCATCATTAGAAGCATAATACATTGTTTTGGAGACTTTCTATGGGGATGACATATGAGGTCACCCATCTCAATGAAATCAAATCCATCCTCATAGAGGGTATCTTGATGCTCATCTTTTTTGTTAACAAATAAAGCATCAACCTTAGATTTCAATAATTCATTGTGACAAACAACACTTAATTTATTCTCATGAAGATTCATGACTCTATTATTAGTAATGTTCATTGGGCATAAATGTGTTGTAGCCAAGGTTGTGAGGGATGTTTCAACAACACTTGCTATGTGGGTTCTTGTGGCTGTAGTGCATGGTCTAGGGCTCACCATGATAGTGGCCATGGGTTCTAACATATGCTAGTCGTATTAAATTCGTAATTACTTTTGGGTAGCTTGTTAGAGGGTGTGTTACAACCTATAACTACTAGATCATTAATTTAAGATTGATCAGTGAAATAAAAAGATTTCATTATATACTAATTACAATAATTCATTTTATAGTAAAGTTATTATTAATTAAATACATAAACAACAGTCCATGGGGGTAAAGCAATTGGTAATGAGTAAATGAGATTAGAAGTTATAAATGGAAGGACACAAGGTCAAATACCTATGGGTACTTACAAAGAAAAATTAAATACATAAACAAAATTAAATAGAAAAGATAACCTCTTTAAATGATTAAAAAATGTAAAATACATTTTCATAATATAAACAAGAGCCACGAGGTGGCAATGTCTTTGACATTGCACCTACTTTGGTTGGTGGTTTGCAATAGTTAGAAGTTCTATTTTCTAAGCGTAATAAAGATGTGGAAATAATATTTATAGTTTAACTAGCATAAAGAAAAAAATAGACATTGCTAAAATAAAATAAAAAGAATAAAGAATTTGCCACTACAACCTGTTTGTCGTTTCGTTGTGGCTTTTGAATCCTCTTTGAAATTTGAAATGTGTTTGCACATGGTAGATGTATGAAAAATTATGGTCATTTTATCTCCCTCGAGTGAAATAATACTATATTTATGGCGCCACCCCTACCATGGATTCAAACACATTAAAAAATGGTAAAAACACTACATGGTAAACCTTCTGTACTATGCATTAATCAAGGATGATAATCCCCAACATATATGAGTTTGTGGCTTATGCAAGAATAGAACAGAGGATAAATCACAAGTAACACAAAAAAAAGGGCACTGGAGTATCCTAATTGATCCAACTTTCAAGTGAAATTACCTGTGTTGCCAACCAAGTCCTCACAAGATCCAATGCATATGTGATTGATTCAACTGTCACTTCTGTTGCACCACCACCTAACAAACGAATATAAATGTTTGTGCTAAGATTCTCTCCATATTTTTCCATACCAGGCATTGACTGCATTAATCTGGAAAAAAAAATTAAGATATATCATGAATCCAACAAGTATTCATGGTTTGATAACAAATCTAAAGTCCTTCTCACAAAGCCAAATGGAATTCCATCATGCAAACAACTTTATGTTCAAATGAAACTGCCTAAACGTCTGTCTGAACAGAGACAAAGGCACATGGCATGGAAAAAGTGGGACGCGCTGTGACATGTCGATTCATCTTCCAAATGTACAATTGATAAGAATTGCCTCAAAGAATGGTTGTGTTCTCTCTATAATCAAAACTTCTTGATGCATGAATTAGTTTAGGCTTCTTATATGGCTCTATTCAGATTTGGATTGTTTACATATGGAACCAAATCCAAAATTGTATTCACATTTCTATTTTCTCAATAATGAGAGGTCACCGAGCAACTCTTTGTCTCTCTCAAAGCCAAAATAAATAATATTATGTTGATACATACGTATAATATAGCACATGGATAACCTACTTCGTCAAATTAAAAATTGTAGGTTTACTATGCAAACACAACTCCTCAAATTCTTATGACAGTGACAAAACAAAATTTTGGTTTATTCACATCATCAGGGATAGATGTGAATACTCCAACCTAGATGCACAAATTCAAATTAATTATTGCATGTTAGATTCTTCTATTTAAAACAGGTACTACAAAGGAGCAATCGTTCCGAAGGAAAAGAAGAAACCAACTGAGAAGAAGCCGGTGGCAGAGAAATCCCCTACTACTAAGAAGAAGCCCACTGCCCCCAAGGCCGGGAAGAAATTGCCGAAGGAAACTATTGAGAAGAAGGGAAAAAAGAAACACAAGAAGAGCGTGGAAACATATAAGATCTATATTTTCAAGGTCCTGAATAGACCTATATTAATGTAAAACATAGAGCATGAAACCAAATCCATAAACATTGACGATTGTTGCTTTCCAACATATTAAATCAAAGCCAAATTCAATACAGAAATCAATGGGTGTGAAATTAAAGGATACTGAGGATGAGGGTTTGTGAGAAATCATTTTCTTAGAGGCGTAAAGAAACAATTTTTACAAGCAAAGCAATTTTTTCAATATCTCATCACTACAACCGAATAGACATAAATGGCTTCACAATTCCTGTCAAAGAGAATAGGAATACATTCCATCCATTTACAACCTCAATAGGGTTGCACCAATTATAAGAACCGGGAAATGGCATGCATCACATGGTTTTAATTTTATTATAAACCTAAAACGAGAGCAAAAACCACTCTCTGCAACCGATTTGGAAGGGAAAATATTTCGGCAGGGAAAATTCCTATAGGAGGGAAACCAAACCTTTGAACTCTAAGGCTCAATCTTCTCCCATCACGCATGGCCACACCACCCAACATCCAAAATAAGTGAGAAAACCAACTAGCTAGACATAAGGTTTCACTAGACTGGGTCAGCATTGCATCAAGACGCATAGGGGAAAATTAACACACCGATGAATGCAACCAATTTTCAAACAAAGATAGCAAACAAAAACCCTAACTCGGAGAAAACCCTAAAACCCTCTGTGTACATGAAATTATAGCAACAACAAAAGCCTCCGAAGCATACAAACAATAAGTAAACAATTTAAAGCGAGAATTAACAAAAAAAAATGAATTTATTTTGACCACTTTAAAAACCCTACATCATAAGGGAAATCGAGCAAACAACAATCGATTTCCTCACAAATGAAAACCACTGTACAACACTTGGATTGAGAAGGGGAAAAAATAGGAGACATACCTTTCCAAATGGAACGGCCACTGGGATGAAGAAAACAAACACTACTTCTTTGCAACAGCAAGCTAGCCAGAGCAAAAAAGGAATAGCTCGGGAGATCCAGACTGTTGTAAGGATCGCCTTACCAGGGAGCTTGCAAAGCATGCTGTGTCTGACAGTGTCCTACAGTCGATCCTTTGCCCATTTACACAAAAACAATGGATAACACTCCATTTTCGTTTCAATGTGACTGAATACATGATGAATTAACATGTCCCACAATAATTAGCACGAAATAGCAGGAATGCAATACTCATTCATGCTAATTAAGGACAAAGTTGATTGCTAGTTTCGTAGAGGAGGATGCAGTACTCATGATAAACCTCGACAGACCTCGAGATGGTAGACGCGGAGCTTGCTTAGGAATTACTCATGACAGACCTTGAGATGATAGACACAGAGCTAAGATGATATACGTGGAGTTATGGTGAGATGATAGACATTGCTATTAATGTTGGGTACGCTCGGGAGGGCCTGAATGACGTAAACACGTTGCTGAGTCCTGGGGCACAAGACCCCAAGTGAGCAATACCCCCACAGTACCAATGAAAAACAAAATAAATATGATTTATAAAAAATAAATTAAATTTATAAAAACAAAACTTTGCACATACCTTTGTCCCTTTCAAAAAATTTGAACATCAACCCAAATTAATACCTCAACTCGAAAACAATATGTCCAAGACATAATAATTTAAAATATAAAAATAATATAACTGAAAAGAAATATTACTAAACAATGTAAAATTCATTTTCACGATATAAATGCTTTAAAATATAAAAATAATATAACTCAATATTGAAAGAGAAAAACGTGACTCTCACTATAAAAAAATAAAAAATATTTATTTTTACATAATATAAATGTTTATATATGAAAATAATATAACTTAAAGAATATTTTCTATCACATAATAAAAATGATTATATATGTACCTCAAAAGTGAAAGAGAGATATGAATTTCAACATCAATCCTTCAAAGTTAAAAATATTTTTGATAAGAAGGGAAAATATGTTAAATATTATAATAAAAAATTAAGAATAATTTTGATCAGAATAAAAGATATGTTAATTATTCGGAGGAAAAAAAAGATATGTTAATTATTATAATAATAATATATATCGTTCGAGATAATATTCTTCATTATAAGGTTGAAAATTGGCTTGGTTTGTTCATTATAGTATTGAAATTTATGTTATATTTATTGCGATGTTGTTTGAGCAATGTCGATCCCCTTTGTACCACCACACTAATAAAAAAACAAATGGTAACTTCATGATGGGTTGGATAACCTTTCTTTTTTCCTCGTGATACTTTTAATTATATTAATTTTTTAAAGTGACAGTTTTTTTGTTTTACACGTGAAATCTAAGAAATTAACATTAAAAGGTTTCTTTACAACTCAACAAATATCAGGTCTCTTATTATAAGATAAACTAAAATTTTTAATATGTTATGAATTCTTTTAAAATCCTTCTTTTTCAAACATGTAGTTCATCGAAATATTTTCTGGTGGGAACATATGGCCTTTCACTTATTGGAAGGGCATTTGCACGTTGTGTCAATATTTCATGAGAACCAACCAAATGTCTCCCACGACTATGATTGCTAAAGTTTCTTCTACGGTATCTCGCTTCGAAATCACGTTTGAAGGAAAGTATGTTTGACCACTTAGACATGGTGTCTATGCTCATCCTAGTTATCACAGACCGTATACTCAACTATATAAAAAAAATTGCCATGGATATGAAAAATTGTATACGGGTTGGAGAATAGAGATGGTTTTAGCTTCATTGTATATTCAACATCCGTCGATCCAGATGTGGTTTGATAGTTTCAAATTCTATAATCACAATTTCACATTATAAACAAGATAGATAGAAGCATAGCTTCAAGTCCTTCAAGTCCTTGCCATAATTATTCTGTTAAAAAGATAATGCTTCAAGTATGGAAGTTGATTTCATCCCTCCCTTATTGTGTAACTAGGAGTGGCTTCAAACTAGGAGGACCGAGAGTAGTAGCAGCAACATCAACCTTAGAAGATGTGAGGTCATCCTCCAACTTCTTCCATTGTAAAAATATTGGTTATGCTTCCAAATTTGGAGGGTCTTCTCTCATGAAAAGGTCATCGTCATTTGGAATAATCTATTTGAATGTGAATTGTGTTAGATAATGCCTTATCTAACACAATTATAAACAAGATAGATAGAAGCATAGCTTCAAGTCCTTCAAGTCCTTGCCATAATTATTCTGTTAAAAAGATAATGCCTCAAGTATGGAAGTTGATTTCATCCCTCCCTTATTGTGTAACTAGGAGTGGCTTCAAACTAGGAGGACCCAGAGTAGTAGCAGCAACATCAACCTTAGAAGATGTGAGGTCATCCTCCAACTTCTTCCATTGTAAAAATATTGGTTATGCTTCCAAATTTGGAGGGTCTTCTCTCATGAAAAGGTCATCGTCATTTGGAATAATCTATTTGAATGTGAATTGTGTTAGAGTCAAACTCACAGTAGATTTTAGTGCAATCATCTTAATCATATGGACAATATGCATTGCCCCCTTTCTACTTGTTTTTTTAGCAAATAGGGCCATTCCCACTTGCAAACTCTTCAAACCATATTTATATTAAAAAATTAAACCCTCATAGATTTCAAATATCATAAATACTAATCACTGTCAATAACAAATTTCAAGTATCAGAAATTTACTAATAATTGTCAATCATATAAAGCCAAAATCCTACCCCAATCTTAAGCCAAACCATATTTACATTAACAAACAAAACCCTCATAGATTTCAAATATCAGAAATACTAATCACTGTCAACCATATAAAGCCACAATCTTACCCCAAGCTTCAGCTTGTTTCATAGTGGAAGTTCAATTTACTGCACTTCCTAGATCGATATCCAAAAACAACTCTAGGAATATAATGATAATACAATATTGAGTCTAGTGTTGACATGGAATGGAGAGGAACCGTCAAATAGATCTTGTAAGTAACTTGTCATGAAAAACATTGTCAGGGTTAAACTTGTGAACATGAACTCATAAAAGACCATTAAACCCTAATGCATGAAAATAAAGCGAAATAGAAATTGTTCATACAAAATAATGTTGGTTCAACACAAGATTGCAAGCACTACAGAAGCTGAATCATGACCACAAATCACAAGCTTGATAATCAAAGATTTTACCATTACCCGAAGGTAGAGAAACTCCATTTAATCTCATAACAGATTTGTGTGATAGACCAAAGCTTTCCCAAGTGGCAATAAGCATTTCATGCAAATTTCTTAGTGGCATGGAATGGGTAGATGAACAGTATACACATAAATATAAACATTCCTATCCATGGGAAACGACGATTAATTTAGAAAAGTGGCTGATACATTTAACATACCAAAGCCATCAATGGAGGACACAGAATAAATCTTCTAGCATTATCAAGGGCATCACGAACCTCAACAAGGGAAGTGGCATGCCACTATTGGGCATGTGCAAGCTAATGAGGGTCACTTTTGGTGCGTTAGATGCAATAAAAAACTGAAAAAATCAGGCATTCATCAACTTACTTGGTTTTTTTGAGACACTTACACAAGATATCTTGCATCGAGTAAAAAATATGAAACGTAGGAAATTGAATCACGTTTATGAATATATAAGTTTTAAGTAAAGAAAATTTACGTAACTATGTCAAATTTCATTTTTTCTAACAGTCACTTTTTGTTTTTAGCAAATTATAAGGTATATCCTTTTGTGGGTCCAGCCTTTCACTATTTAAATGATGATTTCGGGCTACAAAAACTGATATACATGTATAGAACCCGTAGCACTAGTGCAACACTATTTTTCCAAAATTAAATGTTTAATTTTTATTTTATTTTTAATTATGTAAGTGATAAAACCTCAAGAACGGCATGTCAAATGTGGGTGCAGCCTTTGAAGGTCTTAATGCAGTTATTTCGACCTGGATATTTTATAGCATGTAGAGGTCGGCGTCTACTAGTGCAACATACAATTTGTTTTCTAAATGGTTGTGAAATGAAGAAGTTACGGAATAAACACTAACTGTATGTTTTTTGACTTAAGAAGCGATGACACAAGAAAAATAGGAAATAAATAGAAAATCTCAATATTTAAAAAAAAAATTACATATTTGGAATCTGCATAAAAAATTCTATCTATGCCTAAAATTTCGTCAATAATGGTCATGTATGCCATGTGGTAGAGAGCGGTGAAAAACAGGCTTATTGAGAAAAATGGTGGAAATGTCTAATTAGCTATGGTGTAGTAAATTCCATAGCATAGGTTTGGTAAGTCCGAACCAACCACATAGGATTATGGCTGAC